>FR990017.1:12632923-13898116 GCA_905404135.1 Hesperia comma | reverse complement strand
TATCTTAATAAGGAGGTTTAGTGATTAAATTATAATAATAAACGATAGCTTATTTATTTAGGTTTACTTATGCGTATTTAGATTTTCAATATTATATTACTGAAACATGTTATACACATTTTAATAAAAAATGGGATATGATTCAACTCTCCCCACCCTATGGGACACTTGAACCGGGGTCTGGGGAGAGTTGAACACTGCTTTTTAAAGGTAGAAAATAAAAACATTTTACAGCTTAAATCACAAGTTTATTAACCAAAAGATTATAAAATGAAATGAAATTCTAACTAAACACAGTCACACACTCTTCTCATAAGGAAAAATAAACAATACTTCGACATACTCTTAAGCATTCCATAGGCATCATAATTATTAAACATCTTATTAATAAAATTAAATATTTAACGTTTCTCTAATGAAACTTCTTACTCTTTCTTGATATTTCTTACCATTTTGTTTCAATTATATACTTATTCTTATCATTTAGTATCATTAATTAGCTTTAATTAGGACTACCTTCAGTCAGCTGGTAACCAAAAATTTGATCAATGTTATTCTTTAAGATGCACCGTCCTTTACCTCACGTATAGCATTTTCTAATTCTGTAATGATATATATTTTTCTTTTCGGTATTTTTTCGGATGGTTTGTATTGAAATGATATATTTCATTCAATTAGTCTGCAACAAAATATAAAATTACACATAAAAACAAACAAAATACAAATAAGACTTGTTGTATTAAGGTTCCCGAATTGTTTTTAAATTTCGTCAAAAAGTTTAAAATTTATATATCTATAAAGTAAAACTCCAAATATCTTCATACAAATACTATACATGGGAGACATGAACCACTGAGCATATCTCCCGCACCCGTCATTGTGCAACTCCCGCATATACTACTTTGACATTAAATTCTACTTACAGAAAAAACAATCAACGTAATCGAAACAACACTTAGCACACGTCAAACTATAATAATCAGACAATAAAATAGTAATATCACACAATACTTACCTCTATAAACACGGCCGCAATATCAAAACTACAAAAAAATTTAAAATTCACTCCGCAACAAAACAAACAACAACAATAACAAAAACACCTTTTCGAATCTGACAGCCAAACAAACCGGCCATTGTTAAAAATGGCACCGTGCTTTTCATTGGTCTCCTGCACACTATCAATGACCGTCTTCACGTTTCGTTAGCGCGAAATTTATGTCGAGTTTTAAAAGGCGGTTCAACTCTCCCATCTGAGCAAGTCTCCCGGACTCCCCTATAATGCTGATAATGCCCCGAGACTAGGATTTTTGTATCATAAATTACTATTTATTTCTTTAGATTGTGGTTGTGTAGATTTCTGATGGTCTTAGTTAATAGATAACTTTTCCATCGTCGGTTACTTATATAACCTTATTGAATGGGTTTAGGTTTTCCCAAAGTGTCACGAGACTGTTATCATCATCGCCATCACTATTCACTCCGTTTTGCATTGTTAACCTCATTTTATTGCACATACTTTATTATTTATTGTTTTGGAGAATATTCAGGCATACAGACTTTCTCGTGAGTTTTTCATAAGAGTATTTTAAGAAGAAGAAAAATGAAAAATGCTACAGAAAGTTAATGTATCTGGTTATACCTACCATAGGTTTTTGATGAAAAATGGCTAGATAAATCATGATGATTATTGAAGAAACAATGACAGCATTTCTCTTCCATCTAAATACTAATCATTAAAACGTAATTATTTACTCTCCATTGTCCACGTGCGAACGTAATATTGTATAATGCCATGCAAATGTCTGTTAATCAACACTGACGTAATTAGTTATGCGAGTCTATGAAGCAAATTAGTTTAGTGGTTATCGCCGCTGGGATAGACATGGCTTTTAACCAATTAGGTAACGTCATCAACGTTAAGGATGTAACTTAACAGTTAAAAATGTTACAATACAACAGAAAATAACTTAGGTTTTTTTATAATACAAGAGAACAGCATGTTGATTTTTAATGAAATGAAATGATAATGAAGTTTGTTTGAAGATGGTTTTTTACATATTTACAAACAATTCTCACCATGAGTGGTTGCTTACGATCTTTATTATTTTTAAGTACGGATATTTAGTAAAATACATAATTTTACATTATTTAACGTTTAGGTTTACTTAGAAACTATCAATACATGTCATTAGTAACTTACTAACGGGCAAAGATGTCTTTTTGTGGATAAATTGCCAAAAATCTTCATCTCGATAAGTACCTGAAACAATAGGTACAGTACGGTTAAACAAAGTCAAACATAAAAGTAATCATATCGCAAAGAAGAACATAGCGCTCGTATAAATTCTTTGAAATTCCTTTTCTTTTAATTGTTCTACAGGGCGTAATAAAAAAGGCGTAAATGCATTTACTTTCCGGTGCCCAAGTCCTTTTCATTTATAAGCCTCAGGGATGAGAAACGTTTGTCTGAGATAAAGAAAATACACACTTATTATTCAAAAGACGGAGGAAGGAAATATCTCGAGATAAGTCGTACTGTGCATCTCGAGTTCTAAAAGATGCCTCAAATTTTAATCATGAAATGGCGGCTGTAACACTACAGACACATGCAAATAACGGATAAAAAGAGAATAGTTTTCTTGGCAATTCTTACCCTGGTTTTTACTTTCAAGAATTCTCAGACGTGAGACAAAAGTGAAATGTTAGTTCGAGAAGAATTTAATTAAATTTTCTTGGAGACGCAATTCGTTTTTAATGTAAATGTTTACGCCGATTATTGAATCATTGTGGATGTATGTATCTACTTATCTACTTAAGAATGAATTGTTAAAATAAAACTCAGTGACCTTTGCTATGTAAAACTCGTATTGATAATATTACCTGCATAGATTTGCTAGGGGCAGATTGTATTGAGCCTAGAAGGATTTCTTCTAAAAAGACTATTTATAAGCAGAAGACTTTTTATGTAATATTGACAAATACAATTAAAATTAACTTAATGCTGAAATAATTACTTGTGAATGAAACTGGAATATTTAATGTTTATATGGACAAATATAACTACAATTAACTTAATGCTGAAATAATTACTTGTGAGTGAAATATTTAATGTAAGTAATAATGTTTATTTACTAAATAATAATTCTAAATGTTTGTATGGCAATAAAAATTTATAATAAACTGCCGAATTATGTAAAAAAAAGGACATTTTACCAACTAAAATGTAAATTGACTAGATGGTTACTGAATAAATGTTTCTATGACGTTTAAGAGTACTTGGACATAAAAAATCTCGACATAGATAAATAATTGACATTTACTAATTTAATAATTGTCATTTTTTTGTATGGTTTTGTATGACTAATGTACGGTCAGCGGTCAAAGTGGAGTCGCACCATTATGATTTATTTATAGTTATTATATATCTGTTATATATTGTGTTCTTGCCAATTACTTATGACGGAATGTGACGTATTTATTGAAGCAAGTCATTAGAGCGATTAGTCATGTTTGCTATAGCGTTTTGAGAATGAGACTGGACTTTTGACCCCGACTGTACCTACATAAGTAATACTATGTTCTTTTAAAATGAATTGTTATGTTTATTGTAATACATATTATTAAAATAAATTTGCATGCCTAGTAGGTAGAATAAGAGAAAATTTAATTTGACTATAAGACCTAATTTGTACACCTTATTCTTGCAAATCAAGATTATTCTATTCTATTCTATTCTAAATGAGCCACATTTGGGTTGGGTTCCTAAAAATAACTGTCTGCCTATATTGGATTAATAACAAAACGATTTCATTCATGTTTCGTACTGTCACATTTGTTATTATCTTAGATGATTAGTTATTATAAACGACAGTGGAAGGATGGCGCTGTGTGCTTGTTTAAAAATGTATACTCGCATACCTACTAAAAACTTTTTACCGTTTATTTTAAAGTAGATTTAGAAGCTAAGTAGGTAAGAAACTTAGGACTCTATAAACAAAGCTGTATTCAACTGTGACCTTTAGTAAGTAGGGGTAGGTATTTAAAACTACGGCTAGTCTCTAATACTAATTGGGTTGAGAAATAAATTACAAAATGTTTAAACAATTACAAAGCTTTTCTCAGAAGAAAATTATATCTCGGTAAAAATACAGACCTTTTTCTATTAAATCAACAACCATACTTTTAGTCCTAGAAAAATATTTGTAGGTAATTTTCTTTGTTAGATTGTGAATAATACAATTAGAACGTGAACTTAAAGAACTGTAAAGACAAAGAAAATAACCAAGAAAACATTGTTTAAAGAAACAATTATTACCATTTGAATCATATAATCTTTAACAACCATTAAGAATAGAAAATGTCGTCTGACATATGTACGTAGTGTAAAAAAACGCGCAAACTTGTTTATTTCTAAAATAAACATAAGATTATTAGCTGAAACATTAAATTTTTCTACGGCATGAATGTAATCAAAGTATTTTTTTAATTACAGCCTGTTAAGTTTAACTTCTCCATCATTTTTAATGTACCTATTGTTGAAAATTGGGCATGATCTGCATATTGAGAATCTACATATACCTACTTAAAAAATAATACTTAATAAAAATGCGAAGTATGTTTTAAAAGAAAGAAATAAAAAAAAGAAAAATACCGGTATGAAGTTAATATGAGGTATGCGACTCAGAAAAGAGGTGTGCGGCCGTATGCGAAAGGACATTAGAATAATAGTTATCTTATAAAACGTTCCCTTGGAATAATTGAAGGGTGTTTTGCCTTTTTTCAAATCCTAAGCGGGCAAAGCCATGTGCACAAACTAAGTCTCTATAAACCTTACCTAATAGTTTTGTAAGTCTCTTAATATTCGTCAATTTATTGGCATTAATTTTTGTCATCATAACAAACTCCAAATATTCATGAAATTCATCATTTAAAGATCAAAGCTTCATCCACATACTCGTATTGATCCATAATTAGAGATAGAATACCTTGACATGGAAAAGGGATATTAAGTATTCATTAAGTGCATGTGTTCAAACACGATTATTATAAGAATGCAGTAATATTTATGCCCTACTTTCATGTAGTCAATACTATATTTTTTCGAATATAAGGAACTTGTACGATACTATAAGAGTTTTTAGCAAACCATCGCCTCAGAAGCAAAAACATCGTTACGATCTAGAAATTATTTTTACTCCGGCAAGTGGTCACAGAAACTGCTTAAAAAATATAATTATATAATTATACAATTACTATTTTACATGAATTTTAAGAACATAATATTAATATTTTATCATCTAGCATCTAATTCTCAATTAATTAAGATACATTTTCTGATTTACATGGATTTGAAGAGCATAATATTATTAATATTTTTAACCGATGTCAAAAAAAGGAGGTTCTCAATTCGTTTTTTTTTGTCGTATGTGTGTTAACTCATAATTTCGTACTGGAAAACCGATTTCGATATTTCTTACGAAATTCGAAAGGTCACTGCCGTCTAGTCCCATTTTAATTTAAGCGACATCTGATGGTCAGTTTTTGAGTTATTCTCAATAATGTTAATAATGTTAATTTAATTTTTCCTAACTTTTAACTGAGTGTTCCGATTTTGATGATTCTTTTTTTGTTCGAAAGGTAGTGCTTATCATATGGTACTTTATAAATTGCAGCAACATCTGGCGAGTGGTTTTTGAGTTATCTCGAGTTTGAAGTCGGTTCACTCTCAACTTTGTTCTCAGGACTCTAGCGTTGATTTGGGAATTCCGCATTCACCTGTCTATCTACCTACTACCTACTAGCACACTAACTAACTGAACTTAACCCTAGGCCCTAGACCTAACTGAATCCTGGACACCATTTGAGTCTTGTTCTGAGTCAGTCACAATGGTGATTGTGTAAATGAGTGGTGCTGTATGCTCACATGCTACCTTAACTCCATTTTTTTATTAGATTACATTTTAAATTCATTATTTTCTCTCTCTCTCTGGTCGTCTCTTCATGACTGAAGATCGTGGCTATGGCGGGAATCGAGTCTTGAACGAACACATTGTCTCCATCGGCTCCGATCTGTTGCAATGCTGGCGATCTGTTGAAATTAGCTGTTTTTGTGTCTCTGAGTTGCTCCGACCATCTAGTTGGTGAGCGGCCTCTAGGTCTTTTCCCTTCCGTGTTCCCAACGATGATTAATTTCTCGAGACTATCGTCTCCGCGTCTCATGATATGACCAAAGTAGGTTAGCACACGCTGGTAACACGTTGTGGATAGCCTCTCTTTTATTTTAAGTTGTGAAAGGATTGATACATTTGTGCGTCTCGCAGTCCAGGGCATCCTCAGCATCCGCCTCCAGCACCACATTTCGAATGCATCAATCCTTTGTCTCTCTCTTGCTTTGATGGTCCAGGTCTCCACTCCATACATAAATATCGGGAAGATCAAAGTCCTCACGAAGCGCGTTTTAGTTGTATTGGTTATGCCTCTGTTTTTCCATATGCCATTTAGGCGGCTCATGGAGTCTTTTGCCATAGCAATACGCCTTTTTATTTCTGGAACTGGAACGCAGCTACCGTCGTTGCATATTTGGGAACCCAGGTAGACGTTGCTCTGGACAACGTCTATGCCTATGCTATCAGTGTTGGTGAGCTTATGAGCGCGATCAACTACCATCAATTTGGTTTTGCTCCTGTTAATAGGTAGTTAGTTACTAGTAGCAGGGTTTTCATCTCTTCTACTGATTGTGTGATGAGGACAGTGTCATCGGCGTACCTGAGGTTACTTATGCGCTTACCTCCTAGCGGAAAGCCTCGCTCCCAGTTCTCGATTGTCGTGCGAATGATGTACTCGCCATATATGTTGAACAACATAGGAGAAACTATGCACCCTTGCCGGACTCCTTTTCTGGTAACGAACACATCAGAACAGTCGGTGCCGATTCTTACATAGGAGTGGTTGTTTACGTACAGATTACGTGTAAGCCGAATAATATGCTCGGGCACCCCCATCTCTCCAAGAACCATGCACAGATTTTCCCATCTTACACAGTCGAACGCCTTGTTGTAGTCAATAAAACATAGCACTGCGGGATTGTTAAATTCCCGACTCTTCTCTATGATCTGGCGAATGTTCAGGATCTGCTCTGTGGTTCCTTTCCCTTTTACAAAGCCTGCCTGCTCTTCGGGAATTTGTCGATCAAGATAACTATGAAGCGGTGATTTATTACGTTGAGAAGAATTTTGCTTGCGTGGGAGATTAGTGCTATGGTTCTATAGTTGCTACAGTCAGTAGTAGAGCCTTTTTTATGCAGCAGTATGAAGAGCGACTCAGTCCATTCTTCCGCCACTGTCCAGAATTCTAGTCTGCGTTACAAATGTCCGTTAGGATTTTTATGCATTCTTAGCCACTGATTTTAATTAGCTCCGCGGGCACCCCATCATTGCCAGGAGACTTGCCTGTCTTTAGTGATTTTAAAGCCCGCTCTACTTCTGACGGGGGAATACCTGGTTCTTTATTTTGTATGTCCCATGGTAATGAACTCAGTTCTGGGGAACCATCATCATACAACGAGCCGCAGTATTGTCTCCAGCGGCTAAGAACTTTGATTTGACCCTCTCTGTGAGTAGGACTCCTTCTTCGTTTTTAACGGCACATGTTTTGAAAGAACGTGTTCGAGATAGTTCTTTAACTTTCCTAAAAAGCTCTTTAGTTTCGTGTTTTACGGAGTGGCGTTGTAATTCATTGTTTTATTTATAAATAAAAAAACATATTTTCATCATGACACACGAAATTTTTACAGGCAATAGAAGTAGACACCAGCCTATTCTATCTATGACAAGGTAGCTTTTTCTTAGATTTTTTTTGTGGTCCATCAATGCTCATCGATGTTGACTAAACTTTTAATCCAGGATTATTCAAAGTAAGGTACGAATATGCCTGAGGGTACGCCGCGTCGGTTTATTTTAGGGGATAGGTAGGTACCTTGAGATTGAAGAACTCTTAAAATTAACTTACACACACTAAATAAGCAACTATCGCATTTATATAATAAATATCTTTTGCTTTTTATAAATACTAAAAAACTTAAATTAAGTTTTAAAGAGGGAAAATTTTAAAGGAGAAATGTTAAATAATTGTGAGCGTCAGAATGGCCGGTGAACAGTCGTATTTAGCTCTCAACGGAAAGATTTCTAAGCACATTTATTAAGCGAATATTAACTGGTTAGTAAATATTATATTCATAGAAATTTATATAAACCACTTCCAAAATAACCAGGTTCCTGAACATTAACAAGCTAATTTAAAATGTCGTGATGCTTGAATTTTTAACTATTAGGCTAGTGCTTAAGAATTTGGCCTCCTACTCTGGGGGTTTGAATTCGAATTCTAGATGAGTTTTCGGAATTCTGTGCACTTTAAGTATTTAAATGCCACTCGCTATAACGGCGAAGGAAAACACCGTGAGGACCTGCCGAAAAGTTAGCAAAACTTAAGGTGTGTCATCCAATCCGCTTAGTAAAAAACTTTAATAAAAAATAAGAAAAAAACCCAATGTAATACAAGGTACTTACGAAATCTCGTATCCTTGTTCTGTTCATTTTAGGTTCGTTTATGATAATTGCACATTTTAAAATGTCACATAATAAAAGACAAGGTAAAATTTTCTATGCCGTTGTTGCGGCATAGAAAATTTTCCGGTGAATTCGGTGACCTATACCGGTCACCGATGTGAAAAAAATTCACCGTAATGAAAAAAAATTCATTTCGGTGAATTTCGGTGCTGAGTTGTTTCATCTCGGTGGACACTCATTTCATTTCGGTGTTAGTAACGGTATTTTGATACAGGATGATTGTGTCATAATGAACATTATCTATTGCAAGTGTTCAATTTACGATTATCAAAATTTATAGTTAAATCTGTCAAAAATCTGTCTCGGATAGTTGAATCCGTAGATAAATTGAATATTGATACCGATCGTAAGTAGATTTATAACTACAAATCATTTCATTTAATAATACTGACAATTACTTCGAAAGTACAAGTATTTGTCTACTATAGTTTACTATTTCAATATACTTGTACTTTGTCAGTAATTTCAAATTTTGAAATATTAAATAAAAAAAATTATAGGTAACTCTTTGATAAAATAATATTTTTGTCATAATAAGTGTAACAATAAGTGTAATATTTATAATTTAATTTCAAAAAAATCAAACAGACATTTTCGACAATTCTGTTTCCTCCTTTAAATCATTATTACGTAAATTGTCATAGATTAACATTAGCTTTATTTTTTTTAAATATACTTAACAATAGAAACATGATTTAATATTTTATAATTTAAATATAAGAATAGAAAGTTTGTCCACGATGCATGCCGTGATAATCTGTAGTTAAGACTTCATTTTAGTTCTAATATTTTTAATGACTATTTTATTACTGTATTGTTAATTGTAAGCCTTGTTGATTATCCAATAAAAAAATAAAAAAAAGACGTGTGGCACTCGGAGACTGCCGCGGTAAAGCTATTGCATAGCATTATATATAAATTAACAAAACAAAAAATAATACTGCATTTGTGATAATAATAATAATATGAATGTATATAGAGTATAGTAAACCCAACAGACTGAAACGAAAGAGGCGCTGTCGGACGCATTTGACATTCATTTGACCAATCATTGCACACTAGTAACTGACAGATGAATGAACACAACGTACTTATGAATGACTTTTCGTTAGTTCCAATTTTTGCCATTTCAGAGTTAAGTTGGGCGGACTGTAATAACTCATTTTCTTTCACAATTTTTTCGTGACTTTCTTCATTAATAAATACACTTTGTTTATTCATATTTAAAACACTTTGTACACAAATTATACGAGTACAGATATTCACTGTTTTACAGTGGGCCAAGAAAGTGGTGTACCAGTTTTCATTTAGTTGCCTAGTTATCAAAAGTTACATCAAAGTTCATAGGCAATATCACTGAAAGAGACGCATAATAATGACGTAAGCCTAATTGTTAAGAATACGTACATCATAACGTCACATTATAGGTGCAAGACATTTTAATCTTTATTAGAAACGGATAATGCATTAATTTGTGCAAAGAAGATTTAAATATTCTGGACAAAAGCTTAAGAACTATTTCAGTTGACAAAATAATTATTTTTAAAAAGAAAATTGACATTTGACATTTAAGTCCTACAACGATCTTTTGGCGCGTGAATGACGTGTGGGTGACAGAGACAGTGCCTTACAGTTTGCCTTTCCTGTATGGCACTGTCTCTATCACCCGCAAGCCATTAATATAGTGTCATTATTTTATGTCATGTTATTTTGTATGTTTTAAATCTAAATACGCGATAATTCGACTATTATGAATACATGTTGTCGATTCCAACGCCTTATTTAATCCAGATCTACATGTAATTATTCTTAAAACACCGAACTGACGGTGCGAAAATCAAATGTTTGACAGGTAACATTTGTATGGGAAATTAAAATTTTTATTTTTAGTATTTTCCTCGCAATTTCTCCATATTTTCTCATCGCTGCAACCTTCCCTGAACTTCCACGAATATTTCAAGACTAAAATTAAAATTAGCCGTTATAAAGTAAAAGTTAGTTAACTCAGTTAAAAGTTCTGGTATTTATCGATGTGTGGGTGCACAGACATAGTAACTATGTCTGTGTGTGGGTGATGGGGGTGTAATAAATTTTCGTTACGAAATTTTTGCATTCGGTCCCCGCGCCCAAGGCCCGCGATAAAAGCTATGCAATAGCTTAAAAACAAAAACTTGTAAATCCATCTTCCAAGACTCAAAATCTACCTGTGAATTATTAAATGATAAATTTAAAATACTGTTTTTTATAAAGTTTCTCTACTGCTACCGGCCATTGTTATTCACTTTAAACTTTTAAAAAATTAAGTACTTACCTTGTTTTATTACACTATTTTTATTTGCCAGTTGTCATGGCGGTTTTTATATTTATTTTTTATAGAAAGTTACCTACGAAGTAGATACTAAGTAAGACACCTACCTATTATCACTTGAGTTGGTTGGTGTTTAGGCATTGCTTTCTTTATTATTTTTAGATCACGCTGTATAATATTTCGGTGGATTTTCATTTCAGTGAATATCTTTTTCATTTCGGTGAACGGCGATTTCATTTCGGTGACATCGAAAATTGAAACTCTTGTCATTCATTTGTTTTTCAAAATATTTTGTTTCCATTACTCTTCTATATTATATAAGTTCACGATGAACAAAATTAATTCACAAAAACTCATAAATAAAAAAATTCACCGAAATGAAAAAAAATATGGGCTTGTTGAAATTCACCCTTAAGCGAAATTTATGATAATTACGCAATTTCATAACCTCATTTAGCTAAACAGCGACATTATTTAGTCTAAACTAATCACATGCGCTCTGAACGTCCTTCCTGTTAAAATCGCTTTGTTTTGAAAATTCCAATAGTCTTCGATGGTAGTAATATTTTGGCATAGTACGTTGTTTTGTGTAAAAAGTTAACACAAGTTTTAAAATGCCAGAAATTCATAAAAAATTATAAATTTAAAATCGAGTTTGTTGTTGTTGTCATTTTGTTTCACGTCAAAGCGAATGTGATTTTGCGTATCGGTTGAAAGGCTAGAGAGAAATATCGACTACTTTTTTGAGGAAAAACATCTTATTTCCATCGAAAAACCGTTATAATCAGATATTCGCTATGAATAGCGTAACAGGCGTAGTAAAATTATTATTTTTTCATTATATTTTTTATAAATATCCCAAAACCGATTGATTGACATCACGCTTTATTATTATTATCCTACTAATATTATAAATGTGAAAGTTTGTACGTTTGTATGTTTGGTCCTCAATCACGCAAAAACGGATGAATAAATTTAGATAAAATTTGGTACAAAATCAAAAAAAAATCAAAATCAATATGTTTTATTCACTTGGGTATTAAAAATACACTTGTGAATTTTTTGATTCTACTGCCATTTTGCAAAGTGCTTTTTCTTCTTTTATGATGGAGGAGAAAAAAAATGGTGAAAAAAAACTCCTCAGCACATGTTATAAATAAAAAACAAAGTACATAAAGTAGACTTAAACTTAATACATAATATACTCTAACCATAGCGGAACTGGTTGCAGAGCTGGTCAAATCCATTAAATATTCATCAACTGTATAGTAGCTCTTGCTCAAAAGATGCGCTTTTACATGTTTCTTAAATAATTCTACTGGAAGGTCACGAATGTACTTAGGGATTCTGTTATAGAACTGGACACCAACCAAGCCCCATAAAAGAACGCTGTACTTTACAAAGCCGGTATGAGCATGTAGCCAAATTATGCTTCTTTCTTGTTAAGCGATTATGATAGTCGCTGTTTTTCTTATATAAGTTTAAATTATTTCTTACAACACGTAGTACACGGATAGCTTATAACTCAGAATAACACATAGGATACTTTTTATCCCGAAAATCCCGCGGAATTTACGCGGGAAAAACTCCTACGCGTATGGGTATAGCTTCTAAACAAACATATCAATATAAAAGTAACAAGTCTGTCTTCCCGAAAATCCCTGCGGGATCGGGTTTTTATCCCGAGATTCCTACGGGAGCGGGACCTATGCGGCTGATATCTACTTTGGGTTCCGAAGCGAAGCGAGGGCGGTTCGGTAGTTATTTATATTTCAACCATGTATTAATGTCTTTGCAACAATTACTCTGATTTAACGATACCTACCCAGGCGACTACAGGTTGATCCAACACTTCTCAGCTAATTTTCGACATGAAAAATATTCTGCACTTCGCTTATCGACTATCGTGAGAAGTGCGACACAGACTCAAACTGTAATAGCGGGGAAAGCGAAAGTTATTTCCAAGTAGTACTGATCGTGAAGGTTACCATCATTATGTTTTATGGCGTTTCATGCCTTCTGCTAGATGTACCTACTAACCGCAAATGACGTATCGATTTGATTTAATATTAGTCAAAGGCCATTTTACAAACACCATTTGAGGCCTTAATATTGTTTTAAAAGATATCGAAACTATTAAAAGAGCTTGTCGTAAAGTACCTAATTTTGACTATTTTATTAAATTTTTATAATGTTTTATGTTTGTAAGACTTAAAACAGAGACATCTTAAGATGAAAAAACTGGATTAGTTTATGACAGATACATGTAACCAGTAACACGCACTGTGCTAGAGCTTCGCGATCTAATAAGCGAAATCTCCGTTTTTAATGTGTTGGTAATGTTTTTGGATAACCTCATTAAGCTTTCATTCTTGCCGTCATATTGTAGTCGGACGGGACCAACGACGCTAGCAAGCCCATGACGCAGCATAACTCCTTGTCCATACGGAAACTAAATTATGCTATTCATACGCATACGAGTGGAAATTAAACCTTTATAGACTATCCGAAAGTTGGTCGTATGAAAGGGACTTTAGGGATATGCTTCTCATTTTGGGTCATCAAATATGTTCTTAGCAGTATCCGAATTATTTATATTTTGCCGTATTTGACCGGCCTACAATACCCCAATCTTGTGTCAGTAAACCAATGTGTCGTAAGAGATGACTGTAGACCCGCAGAACTTCGTTTATCAATCATCATCAATCAATACGTATAAAACTCTTGAGTGACTGAGTGACTAACTGTGGATCGATATATGGGAATGAAGTGGTCTGGCGACGGACGCTAGTTTGGAGTCATTTTCATGCGACATAGCAAAGGTAATTCTTAATCATTGGAATACTACGAAGAGCGGTCACAACGTCATAACCATTCTACTAGCCAGACGTTGCATTTGATATTGTAAATGAAATGGGCAATGCTGGAAATTTAGTAGGTCTTAGATGGGTAGCCCGTTCGTACTTGATATTTAAATAATGTAAGCACAAATTAAAACACATTTTTTTTAATTTATTATTAACGTGAGCATAAATATGCTCAATAATAATTATGATTCAAGAATGATGTCAATTGTAATACTGTTGAATTTAATAAATGTAACAAGATTGATTAATATTCAAACAAACATGCCTAGCTGACATACACCGTGTAAAAAGAAAAATCAATACAATGTAAACGTCAAGGTTGCCAGCAAACCATCAACTGCAAATATACTTCTGAGTACCGAAGCCATTTCGTATTTACCATGTGTTACTATAAGTACATGCCACAGTAACCTTTAGCCTACATTCCAGAAGTAGTTACTTCGCCGGAAACTTTGATTCCATTTTTTACGCTCGAATCAATCTACTAATGACGTTGGTACAGCAAGATTTTGATAAATCAAGAGCTTTTAAGAATATGAGTAGACATCGCTACCTTTTATAAATCAAGAATGAGTCAACTAGTATTTTGAGAAGTTAAAAATATGATTAGGGATACAATTTCAGCTTTTGCTGTCAATAAGGAAATCGTAATAAGCAAAAGGTTATTGTTAAGCCTTACCTTTATACGAGTAAAACTTTTTATAGTTTTTCATAAAACTATTTATTAAAACACTTCTATCCTCAGTAGCCTCAATATGTTGCCGACTGACATTAAAGTAGTCAACAAAAAAAAGAAATACTAAAATGCTTAATCTACTGCTCTACTATTGCAACATGACCGTCAAATGACCAGACGGCCTTCTAAGCATTTCGAGGTTTAAGGTACAAGATAGATGGTACAGCTAGGCAGATAAGGCCCTCTACCATGAGGAGCATCAAGATTAAACTGGATGTTCTACCGGCGACTATTAACAAAAAGAACTCGATACTTAGGTATACGATGTACGGGTAAGGTGTCCCATAGATGTAATTGATTTGGACTCAAATCAATCAAATTTCAATGTACCTGCCTACTCGAAAGTCAAATTCATTAAACTAAGTTTTTACAAAAAATAATCGACTTCAAAGTCAAGATGACTCAAAAACCACTAGCCAAATGTTCAAATTTATAAGGGACACGACAAGCCCTACCTTTCGAACAAAAAAGAAAATCGGAACACCCAGTCAAAAGTTATGACGTAAAGAGCATAAATTAAATTCACATTACTGAGAATACCTCAAAAACTGACCGTCAGATGTCGCTCAATTTTTATCAGACCAGACGGCAGTTATTACCTTTCGAACGGGGAAAGAACTATCGAAATTGTTTCACGCAGTACGAAGTTCTGAGGTAACACCCATAAGAAAAAAAACATTTAGAGAAATTGAGAATCTCCTCCTTTTTTGATGTTTTTTTGATGTATGTTAAAAATATACATCAAAAGATAATCGCAAAAATTGTTATAACGTGAAATTCCCATTACATGCGACAAGATCGTTTGTGAAACCATCCGTGTAATGCGTTCTTTGTTAAGTTGATTAAGTCTCGCGATAAACGAGTATGAACACAAACGTTCCTGATTGTATAGACTGTTGAGATTATGTTTAGTTATTAGAACATTAGGGTACAACGTTAAAGTAAAGGCTCCTACAAAGGAAAAAGACAATTTGTTCATTCTACCTATTTGTCTATCATCTACATCTACATTTTTACCTTAATCAAAAAGCCAATGTAACCAATTAATGGGCTAATAAAATCTATTAACTGGAATCTTAGTCCCGGTCTGTGCCTATTTTTAGGTCTTTCACACTTGTCATGGGCGACGCGGAAGAGTGGTGCTGCATGCTCGTATGCTACAAAAACAAAATAAATTAAATAATCACGCAATCTGCAACTATCCCTACGCTGGGCAAGAGTTTCACTATATGAGGGATATTGGACATAGTACACCACGCTGGCAAAGTACGCATTAGAGAACTTGACTTAACTATCTTTGTGATTTATAAGTTCCTCTTCCTCCTCACCAATAGTCTCTAAAGTTTCATTGCATACAATATTATGTTACGATGACATCAAAGCTAAGCTAACAGTAATATAAGGGGTAAAAGTAAAATAAATACCAAAGAAGAAAAGACATATCTTCCCCTTTAAGAACGCCAAAGTTTTTCGATAACACGAATAGCGAACCAAGTTACGCAACAACACCATAAATAATGCTGCAAATAGTTTACTAATCAAACAAAGTCTGGGATAGTTAGGATTTTCTTTATTTCCGTAGAAAACGCTGTTTACAAGCAGTTACAAATTCGTAATAGTGCATGATGATAAAAAGTTTACATTTACTATAGCTTCTTCTCATATATGGCCAACTCAGAGCATAAGCAGTGGTAGCCTATTGATTAAAAATTCGACTTCGCACTTGGCCAGCGTGGTGGACTATGGCAATAACCTTCTCTGTCTGAGACGAGACCTGCGCTCAATAGTGGGCCATGATGGGTTGAGATGGGTAGAGTCTGAATGTCTCCTCATCACAGAGGACTCCTTAAACATATTCCACCACACTGTTCTAATGCGAATTGGTGAAAAGGTTAGAGGAACTCTATAAAACTTTTATACGCCACCTGAAGGTCTCGGATATTGCTTTACGAGTCTATCTAAGTATAGCAAACGGGACCGACGCTTTACATGCCTTCTAAAACACAGAAACATTAAAGAAGTTTTAGCCATTAGCAGGCAACCATCTAAACTATTACTATTACTATACTATTACTATTACTATTACTATTCGCGCTGTTGCTTCAGCTACCTAACAGCTGACATACCTAACGTGACAGCTGGCGTAACTGCGCATGCTTATATACCGATAAAAACCTTAGAAATTTTTGTTCTAGCCTCCATTGGAACCGTGCAATAAGGAACTTCGTTCCAACACTATTACTCACAGCCTTATTAAAAACTTACTTTGATGATACTCAAGGAAATTACAAAAATAAATTCATTTTTGGTTTTTTACTCAACTGTAATTTTTTTGACATCTAATTAATAATCAGTGGTTTGAGGCTAAAAAGTTAGGTTTTTAATAAAAAATGGATACCGTATTTTATCTGAAGGGCACTGAACAAAGTTTATCGACCTACGTTTTTTGCACTAAAAGTTAAAAAACATTTCACCGAAACGAAAAGATGAAATTGTATATTTTGTGAAAAGTTACGTACAACGTATAAGCCTGGATAAAGAAAAGTAAAACACCTTTGTTACTGAGTTCCACCGTAAAACTTGTTAAAACTTATAATTTGATTGAGCTTTTGTGAATATAAGAATGAAGTGAAATGATTAAGTTCAGTATTCGCTTACGCTTTCATTGGCAATTCAAGTCGATTGATTGATTCGTTGACTGACCAGGTCACACAGCTTGAAATTATAGCCTTAATTGGACCCCTGAAACTAGGTAATGAATGAGGATAAATACCCAGGTCAGCCTAGTGAATCTAATAATTTGTGCCATTTTTGGTGCAACCTAGCATACTAATCCCAATTTTATATCGGGGTGTCAAAAATAGTGACAGAAGTGGGCCCCGACTTGATTGTATGACTGAAAGAATCACCCTCTTGCCTAAGGAAGGGTCCACACGGCGCGTCGCGCCATCAGCGTTGCGTTTACGCGAACGCTGTCGTTGCGTCGTTTTACATAGAGTACCTAATCAAAGTCGACGCGAACTGATCAAAGTCGCCGTCGCAACGCAACGCGTCGTCTGGACGTTCTCTGAATCATACCCTACGCGATTTGTCGTATAAAGCTGGAAGCAAAAATTTTTCTTTCCAATTTTTTCTTTCTTTCTTAAGCGCATCAGTAATGCTTTTGCTGTTATGCCATGCCATAGATGTTCATGAGAGAAAGTACCACATCCACCAGTACTGTCAGCTTAGGTGGGTACTATCAGGCTACTTAGTAGCTCGATTGTAAGCTAAATTAACAAAAAATACAATCATCATAGTTTTCATTTCATTAAGTAAAGGTCCATGGTAAAGGTACACTCGTAGTGTCACTGTAGACATCATACCTTGGCTGCGTGACAAAAACTCCTGTGTAATTAAAACACGTCTAGTCATCCTCTAATCGTCGCCTACTTCCATAGAAGAGCGACAACGGATGAGTAGCTATTGAGATATCTGTACTTGTCGATATTGAGTCTTTTTTTTTGGCAAAATTACATTACTTGTATTTGATTTACTAGAATCTGTTAAATAACTTTTAAGCAGAGTAATATAGTTTTTGCGGGAATTCAGAAAATGTATCCCTTGCCCTAAATGGATAAAATGAGGGTCTGAAGTCTATGTTATACTGTTTACAATATTTCCGCAGACGAAGGTGCGACCATCACACTAAATTAAACAGAACGAGCGCCGACAAACCAATTCGCGCATTATTTAAAACGACAAGTAAATTTTTCGTTCGCGACAAAAAAAATCCAATAAAAAATCAACGTTGAAACGTTCACTCCGCTAAGTAAGTTTATACTCGTACTGTCACCGTAGACATCATACCTTGGCTGCGTGTCAAAGACGCCCGTGTAATTGAAACACGCGAGATCGCATGTCTTCGTTTGTGGTAATTTGTGTTTTGTCACATTAAGAGAAATTCGTGTTTAACTTGTCTTATTTATTTTCATATTCACTTTATTGGCATTTAATAAACACGGCGAGTTGCGGCGGCTTTCTTTAATCTGTTTTCTGTTTTTCATAATCCGTTTCTGTTTTATATTGCTTTGCTTATCCTTACGGCAAAACATAAAACCTCAGACAGATTAATTTAATGCGTGTTTTTGTAAGTATATTAAAATACAAGGAAGACGCTTCGTTATAACTTCTACAGGCATCATGAATTAAATACATGTATGTATCTTGATTAAAAAAGCCTTCAACAAAGTTTCCTACAATGTGATTTTTGTAGACTATAAAAAATTGTGATGGGATCGCCTATTTATACGTATCCCGGCAAGGGCATTCATTTATGTGACAGATATTGTCTATGGGCGTGATGTGAAATAATAAAGGGATTCCTATGCGCGACTCATTGAGTCTTTTTAATAATATATTTCAAGCTACAGTCGAGGGTTTTGTGATGTGTGTGTGTGGCCCATTGAAAACCGCCCCTATTTCTATAAAACCTTTTTTAAAACTCCAAAAAAATAAAATAGCCCTAAACCCTTGTGGTTCATTCGTAAACGAATGATCGTTGGCCAAAATTGACTCCAATATCATTTATCAACGACATTAGGGACTAACGTTATGGGATCGCGGTTATCTATACTAATATTATAAAGCTGAAGAGTTTGTTTGTTTGTTTGGTTGAACGCGCTAATCTCAGGAACTACTGGTTCGAATTGAATTTTTTTTTTGTGTTGAATAGACCTTTTATCGAGGAAGGCTATATAACATCACGCTGCAACAATTAGGAGCGAAGAAATAATAGAAAATGTGGAAAAAACGGGGAAAATTATTCATTCTCGAGGGCTTTCGTTGCATGCGTTGCGAAAACGATTCAAGATACCAAAAATACATGTATGAAAGAATTATTCCTCTTGAAATGATCTAAAAAAATGTCCACGACAGTATATGTCTATCTTTTAAGATTAACACACTAGAACCGTTTTTATGGTAATCAAATTTGCCGCGTTTCCAAGTTCAATCTGAATTAATCTTGCTGTGATCCTTTGCTACTTTGCTATTATTTTGTCGTAAGCTTTATTTCTAAATTTAATTTAATTTAACCTCAGTTAATTTTGGTGATAGTTTATTATCTTCCCGAAATTCCTACGGGAGCGGGACCTACGCGGTTGATACTTACGGGTCCCGAAGCGAAGCGAGGGCGGTTCGCTAGTGTTAGATAAAGTGATATTTTTTTGCCTTACGTCGACACCGTAGAATAGTTGTGGGTAAAATATATCGATAAATGAAAAAGCATACTGTATAAAAATATAAATTTGTAGAGATTTACAGAGAAACAGTAATCTATAATTATTATCGATACGATTTCGATATTATCGAAACTTTTTTCATGCTATTTTCTGCCTATTTACCTACATCGCCTTGTGTAATAGCTGTGGTAATAGTGTACTTCAAAAGCATACTGGAACCTCGAGATGTTAACATAATAAATATTGTGTTGTCTCTGGACTCCCTGGTACATGGCAACGGTAATCAAAATATTTCACCATATACATGCACTAGCTGTTGCCCGCGGCTCCGCCCGCGTGGAACTCAGTGTGTCACAAAGTTATTCCTGCGTTAATCCCGACCCCACACATATTAAGACACACTCCACACATCTTAAGAACAGTTGATTTTTTACTACGTTTTAGTCATACCGTACAAAAATCCGTTATGTAGATCTTGAGAAAATCGATAAAAAGACTTTAAGATATAAACGTCGGGGTTTTTTCATTCCAAACTATTATATTTTTAAACTACATTGGTAGTTTTTCATTCGGGTGCCAAAACATAAAGACCAGCTAAAGCGATGCTGACCCTGGAAAAAGCAACATAAAGTTGATCATGAGAAAAAAAGCCGGTTCGATTCCCGATATATGTATAGATATCCCGATATATAGATATTAATGAGCCCGCGACTTCATTCGCTCATGGAAGCTTTTCCCGCGTAAATCTCGATCCCGCGGGAAGTCCGGAACAAAAAGTAGCTTATATAATGCTCCATAACCTCCTCTACCTCCCACTGAAAGTCCCATAAACATCTGAACCCACGACCTCATTCCCGGGTATGAGTTTTTACCGCGTGAATCCTAATCCCGCGGGAATTCAGGGATAAACAGTACCCTATATGTTGCTTCAAAACTTCCTCAATCTCCTAGTAAAGGTCGCATAAAAATTTAAGCCCGCAACTACGCGCAGGAGTTTATTCCGCGTAACTCCAGATCCCGCGGGATTTCCGGGAAGACAGACTTGTTAATTTTATATTAATGTTTGTTTAGAAGCTATTTATACCCCATACGCGAAGAAGGTTTTCCCGCGTAAATTCCGATCTCGCGGGATTTCTGGGATAAAAAATATCCTATATGTTAATCTAAGTTGCCCTCTATGTGTGTGCCAAATTTCATGAAAATCGGTTCAGTAGTTTTTGCGTGAAGGAGTAACAAACAAACAAACAAATACCCAAACTTTCACATTTATAATATTAGTAGGAAGGATGAAACATAATATACGTACATAATATATTATATTCGACGTTCGTGTAATGTCGATGTCTTTTATATTTTTTAATGACGTGCAATAGTTAGGAACAATAATTATGGTATTTCCCCAAACGATGCCTATTATTAATGTTAAACTTGCCTGAGCTTATTGGTCGTTTACCTCGAAAATTATTGTTCGGTTATGTTTCTTAATATCCAAAAACCTTTCAGACCAATCGATCGGTCGTCGGTCGATGGCATCGATTAATGTCGATCAATGTTGATCGACTGGTCCGGTAGCTTTAATTGATCGACGGATAACGTTCTACTAATCGATTGATCGACCGTCCGTCGACGTTAATAGATTGACCCCGGGCACATTCAATCAGTTTCTTCAATCCAATCAAACATCAATACAATCAAACAGCCCGATGGACGTCACCTAATCCAATCCACCAACGTTGGATGCCGTCGATCGACGATAGATCGATTGGTCTGGTAGTCCCTAACACTCCGTGGCTATCATTTTATAACATACTAGCTGACCCCGCAAACGTTGTTATGCCATATAAAATATTTCTAGGAAAATGACTATTAAAAATACGGGTTGGTGATAAAAGGGTGAAAATTCTGGGTTGTATGTATTTTTAATGCCACATTAAGTACTTATAGAAAAATAAAAACAAAAAATTTTGTCCAAAAATTAAAAAAAATGGTAAGGGTGCACAACCCTTATCACTTAGGGGTATGAAAAGTAGATAGTAGTGAAAACTATATAGTAGGTATTCTTTATTGTTATTAAAAAAAATATATCGTTGCCATATTTGCCCATGTAGTTTCACCGCTTGTTGCATGAAAGCCCACGTGCAATATATTATGTGTAATATATCATGCAAGTGTTCGGTCAACTAAAAAGCTAATATCGGTTTACTTTTATTTAAATAATATTTCGTGCCTCCCTCGAGCAGTGCATGCCTCGAACGCCCGCTTACGGTGGCACTTCACTCATGGATGTGTGTATCACCATAAGCCGACGTGTTGCCAGCCAAGAAAGTAAAGGCTGATTTACATTGATACAGTAGCTGGCGCCAGTATCAGCACTGTATCAGTGTAAACATGTTACAATCCAGTCCAGCATCTAGTATCCGTTAAATTTGCGGTGATAGTCCAGTGATGCTGGCGCTATTGTATCAATGTAAATCAACTTTAAATTGTGCTTCTCAAGCCAGTCCTAACTTCACATCAGAATGGCTCGCATAGACGAAACAATTACTATTCATTTTTAATTCAATTCATGTATTGCGTACTCCGTTTTATCATAGGTAGACTAGGGTGGTTAGTCCAGTTAGTAGATGGTGTTAGAATATTAGTTGGTTAGTTTGTTAATAAGTGTGAGGACAGGGACTGTTAGTGATAGTTAGTCCTGTTAGTTAATATAAGTAATTGTCCAGTTAGTAATGATTAGTATGAGTCTTGTTCCAATTCGGTCACAGATGCGTTGCTACCCCTGAGGTCTGAGATGGTCGCCTCTAAAAAAGTGAAACCGGCTCCACACCTTCCTATCCGGAACACAATTGCTCTTAAAATCAATTATTATGACGGTAGGAATGGTACTGAGTACCTTTATTATAATAATATTATTAGCTTTATTGAATACTTAGTACATTATATAATATATTATAAAATTATAACGTTTTATTTTATATTTTACCAACATTGTGTTAACATTACAAAAATATTAGATTACAATTGCCTTGTTATTATGTCACATCACTACAAAAACAAAAAGTTGACATGACATGGATATAACCTTGAAAGAGCGCCGTTTGACGTGGTTTTCTTTTAAAAGGTATTGTTTTATATTTGTTATTTAAGTAATTGTAATAATTTTAGCCCAAGATTAATACAACTATTGTAAGTTGGCATAATTATTCGATTTAATGTTTGATTTTAATGTTATCACTCGTTAATAAGGCAATTAAAAGATATTAAAAAATTGACAATTAATTGTACGCCAGTTCAAAGTTACATCGCCCAGTCGAATGACAGACTTCAGGAACGCAAAGTCAGCGCGGCCAGATTATAATAGCTTTTGATGCCTATTTACGGGCTAGTGAAGTATTTAAAAAATTAGTATTTTCCTGTTTCCTGGATAAATGGGTATCAGGACTTTATTTTTGTCTGTATAAAAAGTGGCGTTTATATTGTTCCAAAGCCTCCCCTATCTTCTATCTAGAAAGTTACATAAAAATCCGTTCTGCAGTTCTGGAGATTAGGCAAACAAACGAACACAAAAACAAAAAAATTTAAAATCGTTTGGAAAAAACACTGTTATTTTGAAATCGCAAGCAGATAGTATCAGACCGGAATAAGTCATATTTTACTAGAGAACCGCCCGCGCTTCGCTTCGGGACCCGTAGGTCACAGCCGCGTAGGTCCCGCTCCCGTACGAATTTAGGCTAAAAAGTTGCCTCATCGTTGTATTTCACTCCGTCCCCCTGAGGGCACGGGCGGAATCATCGAGACGATGTGTCTCCTGTAGAGGGTTTCTCTCGCAACCCGTAAAGACGGATTGGTCCTTATTTTTGCGTTTTTCGCTCCGGAGGCAGGCCGGCATTGCCTGCGCTTCGCCTCCGAAGGAATCTGCCAGTCCCTCACGGGTTGTTCCTCTACTTTTCTACTTCTTTTTTTGGCGCGCGGATCCTGCGCGGGGTCTCAGCTCGTTTGCAGGGGCCATCAGCGACGTCGCCGTCGACTCCTGTACGGTGGCTGCTTGTTGTAACGGCGGTTGATCTACGCGCGGCGGCTCCGTCTTCCTCTGCGAGTAGCGGAGGGGTTTCGCACTGTCAGACAGTGCCAACGTACCTGCTCGGCGGTTCCGTGCTTTGCGACGACGCACGGGGCATCCATTATAGTTGGCCGGATGTGGCCCCCCACAATTGGCACACGTCGCGGGCTCCTCTCGGGGCCTCGGGTACGTGTGGGCTTCATGTTCCTCGCCACACCTCACACAGGCCTGCCGGCGGTGGCGATTGCGTGAGGAGTGGCGGAAGCTCTGGCAACGGTGGCACTGAGCGGCTTTCTGTGGCCTCTATTCTAATACCGGGCATACACAGTAACTCAGTCACTGCGTAGATACCCGGTATAAGGTTCTCAGATCAGACCAGGACCGCGTAAAAAACGCTCCCCTGTCTCCCTCTTCGGCCAAACACTTGGCGCACGCCCTTCGGGTCGTAGCCCAAGGGTTGCAGTTTCTCATTGATCTCCTCCGGAGAAGTGTTCGCCGGCAGCCCCTTGACTGCCACTTTGAGGCACCTCTCCGTTAGTGTACCGTAGGTATGCCACTCTACGGAGCTGTCTGCTTCTTCTAAGCTGGTCAGGTACGCCCGTACCAGCTCATACTCCTCCATGTCTATGGGCCGGAAACGTATTCCACGCCCACAGGGATGCGACTTGGGCGCACGGCCCAGTTCTTCTTTAAGTTTCCGTAGGTGGCATGACCAGTTTGGCAACTGTTCTACGACCAACGGAGGGATCTTCTGTTTCTTTGCCTTCTTCGGGGCTGCGACTTCTTCGTTTGAGGTGGCTGGGTGGTTGGACGCGGCGGGCGGCACGGCTCGGGCGGTGCTCGACGCGGCGGGCGACGCGGGGCGCGACGTTACGGTCGAGGCGGCGGTCGGTGGCGATAATCGCGGTTTCACGGCGGCTGAGAGCCGTAGGCGCGGTGTCTCGCGGGCGGTCGGCTGCGGACGCGAGGGCGCGGCGATGGCTGGTTGCGCGAGTGGGGGCGCGGCGGCGGTTGTTGCTGTGCGCGGTGACGCGGCGGTGCTTGCGAATGAGCGTGCTAGCGCGTGCGGTGGCGTTGGCGGCTCGGCGAGGGCAACCGGGGCCACTCTCGGAGCCGGCGCAGGCCTTCCACGCAGACGCGGATCTCGCGTGGTGTACAGGTGGGGGTTCAGGTTCCGTGCGCGGGCGCTTGGCTGCCCGTTCCTCCCCTCCTTCCTCCTGTTTTCTCCCCTTGTGGGGTGGCGGCGGCTGGATGGCGCTCTCTAACGCCCTCCCCTCCTCTTCAGGCAGCTCTGGAACAGCCTTCCCCCTCAGCAATCGCTGCCTGTGCTTCAGATGGCGGGCCAGGGCGGCCTGCGCATCGTCGGATAGGAGCCCGTGCTCGGATAGCCTGGCTGCGATCACGCGGTCGCGCGCCAAGGCGGTCGCGGGCGATCGGTCGCGGGGCGGATCCGGCACAGGGCTTGAGGATCGCGTAGGAGTCCGGCTGCTCGGTCCCGGTGTCGAGATGTGATCTCGGGAGGCGGCTTGCGGGGGCTCAGCGCTGTGTATTTCAGCAACTGAGTGGCGGCGTTCTCTAGTTGGGATGCGCGATGGTCCGGTGGCTTCTCGTGATGGGATCGGGGCGGGGCGCTTCGCATCAGCGAGCGCCCGGGATTCCCTCCCGCCGTTCCAAAAAGTAGCCTATTACATTTGCCTATGACTTAAGTAAATTACATGTAGTATTTGATAGCGTGATTCAGAACTTGCAGATTTTACTAACGCCATCTATTAACAACTCCGGAAATAAATATCTAGCAACTAACAAAACATCGATCTTCCCATGGGAATGGGATGTTTTTCCGCGGTAAAAAGTAGCCTACATCACTCTCCACCCTCCTAACTATCCCCACACACATAAACCATACCATATAATAGCTTTGTTGCGACGTGAAAGAGGAACAAACAAACAAACAAACACACTTTCACATCCTTACCAATATTATAAATGTGAAAGTGTGTTTGTTTGTTTGTTTGTTTGTTTGTTTGTTTGTTTGTTTGTGACGCTTTCACGTCGCAACAAAGCTATTATATGGTAAGGTTTATGTGTTCACATTTATAATATTAGTAAGGATTTACAGTAGATGCATAGATGTAGGTACCTATAGATACATTTTTTATAAGCGAGTGAGGTAATGCTATTTTATTTTGGGTTAACTTAAATTTAAGTAGCCACGTGGTTAATTAATTTACAATTTTAATGGCAATTGAATTAATTCATTTTAAGAATACTAAATTACTTTACAGACTGGGCTACTAATAGTTAATGGTATTTGGGGTGTAGACAATGAAGTTTCACGAAACGAAGTGTTTTTATTTTTACCAGTCGATAGAGGCGAGACCTAATATACACCTATCTACGAAGAAGGCGCGTTTTTTGTAGGTAGGCAATTCAATATAGCCGCATTCAACTTTATGGTTATTAGGAAACGCGGAATTACATTACTGTACTAATTAAAATAATTTTATACCAATAACACAAAAATATAACTATTATAGCGTTTGATATAAGTATCTGTCTAAATATTTAAAACTCATGATTATTGTTTTAAATTAATTGTTATGTAATTTTTTATTTTATTTATTTATTTTGAAAAGAAATTAAATAAAAAAAGAAAAAGATATTAAATAAAATGTATCATCAGTTGATTACCTACATTGTTAGCTTTCAAATGAGATATCTTTCGGCCTCCTAGGACGTCTACATCGAGAGCAATGATTAAAACAGTACAGGCATCCGAGCTTCAAAGTTAAAACAACAAAATGGTTGCCATTTTAACATGGAGGGGGCAAGAGAAAATTTGGATAGTGATTTGTCGATAAAAAATACCATATTTTGTCCCCCTCAAGTCTCCGCCACTGGTGACCAGACACATTATATACATAAGGACAGCTTTTTCATGTTGGGTGCAGATTAATATTATTTGCCAGCCATATAACGACACAAAAAATGTTGGCATATTTTATCCCATTTAACATTTTACATACCTAATGCTACAGGAACAACGCTTTAGAGCTTACATTTTACAACCCAAGTGCCGACATGGTGTAAATATCAATAATTCAAGAGAAAAATATTGCGCCATTCCGTTAAGTCTACGGATTTTTTTATTGTAGAAGCTCGCTTCAGCCACCTACAAAGAAAGTACTTAGAAATGCGATTGTTTGCTCGCTACCCCTTTTTAAGTATTAACTTTTTGCGTATAGCGACAAATTTATTTGAGTTTCTGCTTCTTAATTCCTTTTGAAATTTGCTTTTGTTTCGTTACGTTACTCTTCGTAAATAAGGCGACATTGAAAACAGTAGAACAATGTCCAAAGACAATTTCAATATTGTAACACTCAATAAAACACGATATTGTATTGATCTTTATCGTTACATTATCAATATTTATTTGTTACTTAGTGATTAACTAACAGACACCGCATAGGCGAAACTACTGAACGCAAGAAGCTTTTTGGCATGCATATTCTTCGGGAGATCACTTCCTTGGGGAGCGTAGGGGAGCACTAAGAGGTAATTTTTAGAAATTCCCTCCCTAAAGGGATAAAAAAGAAGGTAAAATGAAACAAAAACTATACGCAGATGAAGCTGGAAGGGGACAGATAATAACATATTTATGTACATACACAAACTAAATAACTATAAACACAGTCTTGTAGATTAGCAGCCCGATTTGAAATAATTAGTATAGTTACATTAGTATAGTTTAGTATAGTTAAATTATTTTTGCCAGCATAGTCTGTAGGACTTCAATCGAAATTTATTAATTTAGAAATTAAGAACAATGTTTTCAGGTATTTCGAACATTTTGTAACATTTTGCGATTGTTAAACACGGAAAATGTTACTCTTTCTAAGAGGGCAGTCTTAAGTTGCAATGTTTAGAATTCCAACGCCCCCTGCCATTGATGGGTAAATAACCAAACTTAAAACATACTTATTTCATACTGAACTAAACTGCATAATATAATAATTATAATATCCATTAAATGATGGAAATTTTGCCTCAGAAGGGAACAGGCTATAACTATTAATAATAAAATTAATTAATCATCAAATTTAAAGTTGTGAATTTTAGTAAAAATTTTGAATTCTGAACGACACAAAATTAAAGTACCCTCTTAATCATCTAATTCTCTTAAATTTGCCTTTAATGAAAAAAGGTTTTAAGCAATTTATCTTTATTACAGCAATTAACACCGTGAATGCTCCACGAAGTGTCCGAAGGGCATTAGATAGAAGAATGAGAAACAATTAAAGATCCTTAGTTTACTTTTTACCGGCGATCAAAGATCAAAGGTAAAAGGTGGGAACGAAATTACCTCAAAGTGACGTAATAAAAAGCTTTCACCTTAAGTGAAAATTGAAATTCAATAATTTTTTACCTTCATCAGTTAGGTAGATACAAAAGCAAGCTTCCATGGAACGAGGGTAAACTTTTTCTGCTGAAAGTGCTTCCACCTGGGAACATCTCAATAGCATAATGGCAACGGTGCGGTTTAAAACTTTTGCCTTTCGCGTCTAAACTATTCTTATTTCATAATATGGGTTAAACATGTCCGCCTTTGAAATTTCCTTCACACTACGTTTATGTTCCTGAAAGGTAAATGCAATTTGCGGCGTTTAAAAGAAATAGTAGATTGTATGACAAGGGTGCAAAGTAATATTTTTTCGGCGAGGGCGTTTTTTGAATCCAGAGCGAAGTGAGGGATTCTAGAGTAGAATCCCGAGCGTAGCGAGGGATTCTTTAGTAGAATCCCTCTTTAGTAGAATCCCTTTAGTAGTAGCGAGGGATTCAAAGTACGTCGCCCGAGCCAAAAATATACTTGCTCCCGAGTGATACACTCTACTTTTGATCCCCCTATACTACTACTACTACCCCTATACCCTATACTAATCTACTCTAGAATCCCTCACTTCGCTCTGGATTCAAAAAACGCCCTCGCCGAAAAAATATTACTTTGCACCCTTGTCATACAATCTACTATTTCTTCGCTTTAATTTCCCTATTACACCCATATTACAATTAAGTACTGAATAATTAAATCTTTGATATCTAAGAAATATACTGTTAAGAAAAATTGTTTTTTTTTTTGTAGTGAATTTTTTTAATGAAATTATTGCCGATATTTTAATTTATAAAAAATATAGTGGAATGAGCGGTAGTTTTTGATATTTAATGCCTCGACCATGGTTGTTAAATAGCAGCCCGTGGCCGTCTTCAAAGCGATGGAGAAGGGGAAGGAGGGGGGTACGTGTGCAAAACGGTATCGATAGCGGCGGCCTTGATGGTATATCTGTGCGCGGTACTTACGGTGTACGGTGTACTGTATGCGACCCTTAACCAGAAAAGGTATAACGCTTAATACCTTATCTGGAACCAGCTGTTGCCCGCGACTTCGTCCGTACATAGGAGTTTTTTCCGCGTGAATCGCGATCCCGCGGGAACTCTGAGATAAAAAGTAGCCTATATGTTGCTCCATAACCTCCTCTATCATTAAAATCCGTTCAGCCGTTTCTGAGACTAGCATAAACAACCAGCGATCAGTTACAGTTTTATTACATGTAAAGATAGAAGAAGATAGATAGATAATACAGATATAGATTCCACAGATTTTATAGCGTGACCGCGATCAGTTAGGTACACTTTCATTATATCTATAGATTTTAATGAGCCTGCAATTTGGTTTTATAATTCTCGCCGGTAGTAATTATCCCAACGCTAATCTATGTATGTAAGTTTAATAACCGCACGCACTAACGATTTCCTAATTTGCGGGTGTTGTAGATTCACTGAGTCAATACAAACACCCAAAACTCAAGACAAACTATTTGTCTATTACATTAATGTCTGTCGCACAAGCCCTTTGCGGAATCTTTTGCTACGCAAATAGATCTAAAAGGATAGGATAAGATATCTGTACAATAAGCCTCGTTCGTTCTAAAATTATCGTTTTTTTACTTCTAGGATAACGTTTTTAATTTCAAGTGAACTTTAAAATTATTTTTTTTTCCATGAGTCCATTGCGATGTATGGTTGGGCGAGGGTTTGGTTGTTCAGTGTTTTCCTTCACTCCTAGGGTTTTAACGTGTTTTCCTTCACTGGCACCGATCGTGATCGAAATGTACTCATGTCATGGCTATGTGTTTTCACTGATGTTGTTCATTAAGTGATTTATTTCTATTCCTTATGTGACTAATGATTATTATGGCTGAGTTTTTTTTTCTCTCTATAAATGACTTATTCTAAGTAATTACTTCTATAATATTATGTACACATGATAACTCTTAACTATTGTCCATTATTTAACAGTACGTGTCCATATCACAGTATCACTATCACTGAAGTTTTCACTGCACAATTTTGCCACTGAGGGGTTTCACCACTACGCACTGTAAGGATTTTTCCCGCACATTTATTTTGCCACTTCACATAATCACTGCACTATTCACTCAGCTGGTGGTTCTGGAGCCATTAGCTCTGCCAGGCGATTTAACGGCGTACAAAGAAAACTCCAGGAAGTGGCGGCGACACTCATCGTCATCGATGGGATGGCTCTCCTGAGGGTATCCAACTCCAGGACGAATCCCAGCTTACCTTCGCAATCCCACCTCTTCGCAGTGAACCTTGGACATTCCAGTATAATGTGCTGGAATGTTTCACTGGTTGTGGAATCGCAGACGCAAGATGGGTGAAGAGTTGGGAGATGCAGTTGTCCTTTGCCCCAAGGTCATTTTTATTTTGCGAGTGCAGCCTTCTTCGCCAGTTCGTCAGCCCGCTCGTTGTCAGGTATTCCGACATGTGCCTTAACCGAGTAGGTACATGTTAACGTTTCTACCTTGAGTGGTTAGCTCTTGAATTTGCTGCCCGATGTTAGTCTAGTAGCGAGTGGGTGCAGGCTGAGAGTTCCGGTGAAGCTTTCGAGAGACGATCGTGACTCGCTCAAAATGTTGATGGTCGTGAGCGAGGACTTCTTCTTGATTGCTTTGATACCCTCCTTTATTGCTAGAAGTTCTACCTGGTATACAGTGCAGTACGACGCAAGGGACTTCTTTCTAATAAGTAGTTTCTTTCCCTTCTATCCATATTGAAGCAGCGGCCCCTACCTTCCCTTCAATTTTGCTTCCGTCGGTGTAGATAAATAAGGTATGTATGTTTATGTTAAAATAAATAATGAAAGTACATACTGTTGTTCAATCGAACTATGATATTATAAAGGTGATTCTAGGTTCACATTTAAATTTAGAACATGAAATTTGCTTATCATGTTGTAAGTCATTGAAATCGGTCAATCCGTTTGAGACCTACTAGTCATATACACAGACACACGGGTCAAACTTTTAACAGCCCTCTTTGTGTGTCGGGGGTTAAAAACATGTCTATCAAAAATAACGGGGAACATTAATTTTGTATTTTACATAAAAGCCTGTCACACTACAGTCTACGGGTCTACGGCGTAGAGCCTACGCTACGGGGTTAAAAACCGACTTAATCGAGCTGTAACGCAATTAGAAAGGGGCCTTTTAATAATCACAATCCTTAAAATATTTTTCTTTGATTTTTATTGGAACAAAATTTTTCCTAGACAGACGAACCAATTTAATAAGTACATTGTGCTGAAAAAGTAGCACTAGATTTTTCGCTTTCTTGTCTCTGTCTTCAAATGGCCGCATTTGATAAACCACCTGTTTATTGGTGACCGTCGCTCATACCCATTAATAATAACCAGAGTACCACAAAAAACCGGAAAACCCGCGTCATTACTGAAATGCCCTTATATTTCAAGTCATATGCATGTGAAATATTTCGCAGTCGATTTTAAAAGAAGGGTGGTAGTAAACCATGCGGATATAATAGGGTTTCAGAAATGAAATGAAACAAAAACAGCGGTGAAGAATAATCATCAAGAAGGTCATGAGACTATAAAAATAATGAATCATCTTATTAAAATCATTAAAATATCATTAGTAATAATAAAAATGCAATTAATCGATGTTAAACACTCATGAATATTGAAATAATTCCTGTCCTAACCATTTTCAAATGTGAGCGCAAAGAGCGATGATCGACACTTTAAACAGGTTTGGATTCAGCCCATGAATGGCTGATTACAAGGCACAGGACATTTGGGGTGTAGACAATGAAGTTTCACGAAACGAAGTGTTTTTATTTTTACCAGTCGATAGAGGCGAGACCTAATATACACCTATCTACGAAGAAGGCGCGTTTTTTGTAGGTAGGCAATTCAATATAGCCGCATTCAACTTTATGGTTATTAGGAAACGCGGAATTACATTACTGTACTAATTAAAATAATTTTATACCAATAACACAAAAATATAACTATTGTGACAACCCTGGCGCATCGACTTCGCTACGCCGAAAACAATAAACAATAGGGGCCATAAACATGTCGCGCAACAATAGAAACAATAGGAGCGCGGCTCTCTCAAAAGGACGCACGACGCTTCGACCATTACGGCAATAGTCATACGGGCGGAAGTCGGTTGCAAGGAACGTTCTCGAACTTTATTTCGACGCGGGTCCGGACTTCGCGGGAATATTCTCGATTGTCGTGAATGGTGCGTGAGTGGTATAAAAAGGGGCGATCGTTCAACCGCGGACATTCTCGTTTCGGAAGCGAAACCAGGAAGATACCAGCGATACCTACGAGCGATACCAGTGCGAAGTGAAGTGATTTCTACGAGCGATACAGTGTTCGACGAGTGTGTTTACTAGTATCTACGTGCAGAGTGTTTTAGTGTGTACTGTGTACATCGTGTAATTTGTGTATCTACGAGTACAAATAAAGTCTTTGTGGTACATTTTGGCATTTTCTCGAGCCCATTACTCCTGACACGTAACATTTGGTGTCAGAAGTGGGATGCCTGTAGTACCGCAAAGTGAAGACGGGATTCGCACGCGACGGCAAACGGCATTGGATGCCGCACGGATGGAGTCGCCTGGGCGTGACCGCACGGAAACGGAGACCACCGCTGAACGTACGACTACATCAGCTGCATCAGCGACGACACCGGGCGCATTTGATATGGCCTCCTTATTAACCGTCTTACAACGCCTGGAAAGTAAACTGGAGAGCAAACTGGAAAGCCAGCGCGAAGCCATGGAGAGCCAGCGCGAAGCCATACAGCGGAGCCAGCGCGAAGCAATGGAGAGCCTGCGCGAAGACATGAGGAGCCAGCGCAAAACCATGGAGGCAATCGACGCAAAGCTGGATGGTTTCCAGGGAGATTTGAACGTCGTGAAGGAGGACCTAGAAATGGTAAAAGTGCGTACATCCGAGCACGACCAAGTCCTCAAAAGCCATGACGCGTCAATCAACAGCCTCAGTGCGTCAGTGAACTCCCACGAAACTAGGCTCGTGGATTTGGACAACAAGCTACAAAAAATAAAAATTATGAGCACGGCAGCAACCAGTTCATCTCCTGGGGCCCCGAAATTTAAGGTTCCAAGTTTCGACGGCACGACCTCGTGGACAGCATTCAGGCACCAGTTCGAGGTAGTTGCAAATGGGAATGGCTGGGAAGACGAGCACTCGTTGGCGGCACTTACCTTAGCTCTTCGAGGGGAGGCACTGCTGGTCCTTGAGAACCTGCCCGCCGAGCGACGCACCTTGGAGTCGCTGTTTAAGGCATTGGAAGCTCGATACGGGGAGAAGCACCTTGAGCATGTATATCGTGCGCAGCTCAAAGACCGGTCACAGAGGTCGAGCGAAGGACTGCAACAATGGGCTACGGAGATCGAGCGCCTCGTACGCCGAGCCTATGCGTCGAGTTCCACACCCGTCGAAGACAAAGTATTAGAGGCCTTCGTCAGCGGCATAAGGGATCCCGAAGTGAGAGCAACGGTGCGCTTGGGTCATCACACAACCTTGGAAGCAGCTTTAGCGCACGCCCTTGAAGTAGAAGCGGTACGAAGTGACTATAAAGGTTATAAGGTGCGCGAAGTGGTGGCAGCGATTCAACCTCGCACTGGGCCTATCTGCTACGGATGCGGTGAACGAGGCCATATAAGGATTAACTGCCGGACTCGGAAGCAACCCAAATCGGTGTCGACCGCTACCCAAGTCGACACCCAGGAGCCGTTAAACTAAGAGGCGCCAGCGCCGCGGGGCGGGCACTGGCTGGACTTCGTCGAGCCCCTACTGTATTGGTATCACAAGCCTGTGACGGGAACAGCCTCGTAACTACTGGAGAAATAAATGGCATACCCTGTCGCTTTACTATTGACACGGGAGCATCGAAATCCATCGTTCGACCGGAACTACTCAAGAGGACTATCATGTGGGAAAATGGACGACCATCATGCAATCTGCAGACAGCGACAGGCCAGCCAGTGACCGTCCTAGGAGTTACGGAAGCAAGACTGAAACTCGGAAGTGACATTTACACGCAGTCTGTTTTAGTAGCGAATATAACTGACGACTGCATTATCGGACTGGACTTTCTACGGACACATCACTGTATAGTTGATATAGCCAGAGGAGTGTTAAGCTTCAAGGATCAAGAAGTCTTCTTGGACGGCTCATGTTCAGGAGCAGTGTACTGTTTGAGGACAGTGAAGCTAGCACCCAGATCGGAAACCTTGGTCAAGGTTAGGTTTCCCGAAAAGATACAGATGGATCGATGTGTCGTAGTGGAAGACTATGGAGATCACCCCAGTTGGATCACGGCAAGGACACTGCTCATGACCAAACGCGACGCTAAGTTAAAGGTCATCAATCTTAGTAGCACGCCGATACATCTCGCGAAGAATACGGTTATCGGCCGATGTGAAGCCGTGGACAGCTTGAGGAAGGTCCAAGAAAACTCGGTCAAACCTGGATCAACGGATCACATGACATCTTTGCTGGAGGCGACAAGGAGGAATTTGAGCTCTGAAGAATATACTCAGGCAGCAAAGTTGTTGATGGACTACAAGGACATCTTTACCAGAGGAGATAGCGACCTTGGAAGAACAAATCTTGTCACTCACCCAATAGATACCGGCAATACTTCACCAATCAAGCAAAGACCGAGACGAGTACCATTGGCAAAGGAACACGAAGTTGCAGAAATGATCGAGGACATGGTGCGCAGCAAGGTGATCGAGCCGTCAACTAGCCCTTGGTGTTCACCTGTGGTACTCGTGAAGAAGAAGGATGGCAGTACTAGATTCTGTGTCGACTACAGGATGCTTAACACCGTTACCAAGAAGGATAGCTACCCTCTGCCTCGGATTGACGACACGTTGGATATGCTTGGTGGCATGAAGTGGTTTTCGACGGTCGACCTGAAGAGTGGTTACTGGCAAGTAGAAGTCCGGCCAGAAGACAAAGAGAAGACCGCCTTTACCACCGGAACCGGAAACGGCTTGTGGCAGTTTCGCGTAATGCCTTTTGGATTATGTAACGCTCCTGCCACTTTTGAGCGTCTCATGGAGCGAGTGTTGGTGGGACTTTTGGGGGACGCTTGTCTGGTATACCTCGATGACGTCATAGTCATGGGACGAAACTTCGTGGAACACAAGCGAAATCTGGAGAAGGTATTCAGACGATTCCGTGAGTCCAACCTAAAGCTCAATCCGAAGAAATGTGACTTCTTCAAGAAGGAAGTATCATTTTTGGGACACATCATATCGGACGAAGGTGTTCGAACTGATCCAGACAAGATAAGAGCTGTTCAAGAATGGCCGACACCAAAGAACAAGACCGATGTAAGAGCGTTCCTGGGGTTATGTGCCTATTACCGTCGGTTTGTGAAGAACTTCTCAGAGATAGCCAAGCCGTTACACCGTCTCACGGAGGACAAGAGAATCTTCAGTTGGGATTCCGATTGCGAAGATGCGTTTGTTCGCTTAAAGGAACGTCTGTGCTCGGCTCCGATTCTTGGCTATCCCAGAAGGGAAGGGAGATTCATAGTGGACACGGACGCTAGCAATACTGGCATCGGAGGAGTATTATCCCAAGACCAGGACGGCCAGCAGGTGGTCATTGCGTACTTTAGCAAGACCCTTTCGAAACCGGAAAGAAATTATTGTGTGACTCGGCGAGAATTACTGGCTGTGGTGAAGACCCTTCAGCACTTCAACAAGTATTTGTTGGGACGCGAGTTCACAATAAGGACGGACCACGCTGCTCTGAGGTGGCTTCTGCAATTCAAGAACCCGGAAGGCCAGGTCGCGAGGTGGATCGAACAGCTTCAAGAGTTCAACTTCGTAATAGAGCATCGCAACGGAAGAGCTCATTCGAATGCCGACGCCCTGTCACGACGCCCATGCTCCGAAGAATGTCGACATTGCATCAAGCATGAGGCCAAAGAAGAGGTCAGGGTAATAAGGATGCAGGACCTAGACGAGTCTTGGGGAACGGAGCAAGTAAGCCAAGCTCAGAAAGAAGACAAAGACCTCAGCCTGATCATGGAATGGAAAGCCAAAGGACAGAGGCCCCTGTGGAGTGATGTGTCAGCCTCGAGCGCAACGACTAAGGCATACTGGGCTCAGTGGGACAGCCTTATATTGGAGAATGGCGTGCTTTACCGGAGCTGGGAATCACTCAACGGAAAGGAAAAAACCCTGCAAATGGTTATTCCCAGGAGTAAAGTGGCTGATTTGCTGAAGCTCGTACATGATGGCACTTCTGGTGGGCATCTCGGCATCAAAAAGACCCTCGTAAAGATACGAGAACGCTTTTATTGGGTGCGGTGTCGAGAGGACGTTGAAGATTGGTGCAAGAAGTGTACCGTGTGCGCTTCAGTGAAAGGGCCCCGCACTAGAACCAAGGGAAAACTACAGCTGTATAACGTCGGAGCCCCTTGGGAAAGAATCGCCATAGACGTTGCTGGCCCATTCCCTCAGTCTGAAGACGGGAATAGATTCATCATCGTGGTTCAAGACTACTTCAGCAAATGGCCGGAAGCGTTTGCAACTCCGAACCAAGAGGCGAAGACCGTGGCCAAGAAACTTGTCGAGGAGGTAGTATGCCGCTTTGGTGTACCATTGGAGTTACACAGCGACCAAGGCAGGAACTTCGAGTCGACGTTATTCCAGGAGATGTGTGATCTTTTGGGAATAAATAAGACACGTACCACACCGGCGCATCCTCAATCTGACGGCATGGTGGAGAGATTCAACCAAACGTTGGAACATCACTTGGCCAAGGTCGTCGAGGAACATCAGCGAGACTGGGATCGGTACATTCCTCTGTTCCTGATGTCATATCGCTCCGCCATACACGAATCCACGGGATTTACACCCGCTAAAGTTAACTTCGGAAGAGAAATGCGTCTGCCATTGGATTTGCTTACCGGAACACCGCCAGATGCCCCGAAACCAACCGTTGAATACATCGCGGACTTACGGAAACAATTGGACGAGACACATGACCTTGTAAGGGAGCAATGTTTGAAGACCAGCGAAAAGATGAAAACCCGGTACGATCGCGATGCTCGGAAACATGGTTTCAAGGAGGGAGATTCTGTATGGTTGCACAATCCACTGCGGAAGAAAGGGAAGTCTCCGAAGCTACAAGCACGATGGGAAGGCCCTTACACAGTTGTCACGAGGATTAACGACGTGACCTACCGGATCAGACAGGGGGACAGAAGAAAGCCGAAGATCGTGCACGTGGACAGATTGGCACCATTTCATGGATCGAATAATGCTCGGGACGAGCATGACTAAGAGGGGGGCAATGTGACAACCCTGGCGCATCGACTTCGCTACGCCGAAAACAATAAACAATAGGGGCCATAAACATGTCGCGCAACAATAGAAACAATAGGAGCGCGGCTCTCTCAAAAGGACGCACGACGCTTCGACCATTACGGCAATAGTCATACGGGCGGAAGTCGGTTGCAAGGAACGTTCTCGAACTTTATTTCGACGCGGGTCCGGACTTCGCGGGAATATTCTCGATTGTCGTGAATGGTGCGTGAGTGGTATAAAAAGGGGCGATCGTTCAACCGCGGACATTCTCGTTTCGGAAGCGAAACCAGGAAGATACCAGCGATACCTACGAGCGATACCAGTGCGAAGTGAAGTGATTTCTACGAGCGATACAGTGTTCGACGAGTGTGTTTACTAGTATCTACGTGCAGAGTGTTTTAGTGTGTACTGTGTACATCGTGTAATTTGTGTATCTACGAGTACAAATAAAGTCTTTGTGGTACATTTTGGCATTTTCTCGAGCCCATTACTCCTGACACGTAACACTATTATAGCGTTTGATATAAGTATCTGTCTAAATATTTAAAACTCATGATTATTGTTTTAAATTAATTGTTATGTAATTTTTTATTTTATTTATTTATTTTGAAAAGAAATTAAATAAAAAAAGAAAAAGATATTAAATAAAATGTATCATCAGTTGATTACCTACATTGTTAGCTTTCAAATGAGATATCTTTCGGCCTCCTAGGACGTCTACATCGAGAGCAATGATTAAAACAGTACAGGCATCCGAGCTTCAAAGTTAAAACAACAAAATGGTTGCCATTTTAACATGGAGGGGGCAAGAGAAAATTTGGATAGTGATTTGTCGATAAAAAATACCATATTTTGTCCCCCTCAAGTCTCCGCCACTGGTGACCAGACACATTATATACATAAGGACAGCTTTTTCATGTTGGGTGCAGATTAATATTATTTGCCAGCCATATAACGACACAAAAAATGTTGGCATATTTTATCCCATTTAACATTTTACATACCTAATGCTACAGGAACAACGCTTTAGAGCTTACATTTTACAACCCAAGTGCCGACATGGTGTAAATATCAATAATTCAAGAGAAAAATATTGCGCCATTCCGTTAAGTCTACGGATTTTTTTATTGTAGAAGCTCGCTTCAGCCACCTACAAAGAAAGTACTTAGAAATGCGATTGTTTGCTCGCTACCCCTTTTTAAGTATTAACTTTTTGCGTATAGCGACAAATTTATTTGAGTTTCTGCTTCTTAATTCCTTTTGAAATTTGCTTTTGTTTCGTTACGTTACTCTTCGTAAATAAGGCGACATTGAAAACAGTAGAACAATGTCCAAAGACAATTTCAATATTGTAACACTCAATAAAACACGATATTGTATTGATCTTTATCGTTACATTATCAATATTTATTTGTTACTTAGTGATTAACTAACAGACACCGCATAGGCGAAACTACTGAACGCAAGAAGCTTTTTGGCATGCATATTCTTCGGGAGATCACTTCCTTGGGGAGCGTAGGGGAGCACTAAGAGGTAATTTTTAGAAATTCCCTCCCTAAAGGGATAAAAAAGAAGGTAAAATGAAACAAAAACTATACGCAGATGAAGCTGGAAGGGGACAGATAATAACATATTTATGTACATACACAAACTAAATAACTATAAACACAGTCTTGTAGATTAGCAGCCCGATTTGAAATAATTAGTATAGTTACATTAGTATAGTTTAGTATAGTTAAATTATTTTTGCCAGCATAGTCTGTAGGACTTCAATCGAAATTTATTAATTTAGAAATTAAGAACAATGTTTTCAGGTATTTCGAACATTTTGTAACATTTTGCGATTGTTAAACACGGAAAATGTTACTCTTTCTAAGAGGGCAGTCTTAAGTTGCAATGTTTAGAATTCCAACGCCCCCTGCCATTGATGGGTAAATAACCAAACTTAAAACATACTTATTTCATACTGAACTAAACTGCATAATATAATAATTATAATATCCATTAAATGATGGAAATTTTGCCTCAGAAGGGAACAGGCTATAACTATTAATAATAAAATTAATTAATCATCAAATTTAAAGTTGTGAATTTTAGTAAAGATTTTGAATTCTGAACGACACAAAATTAAAGTACCCTCTTAATCATCTAATTCTCTTAAATTTGCCTTTAATGAAAAAAGGTTTTAAGCAATTTATCTTTATTACAGCAATTAACACCGTGAATGCTCCACGAAGTGTCCGAAGGGCATTAGATAGAAGAATGAGAAACAATTAAAGATCCTTTAGTTTACTTTTTACCGGCGATCAAAGATCAAAGGTAAAAAGTGGGAACGAAATTACCTCAAAGTGACGTAATAAAAAGCTTTCACCTTAAGTGAAAATTGAAATTCAATAATTTTTTACCTTCATCAGTTAGGTAGATACAAAAGCAAGCTACCATGGAACGAGGGTAAACTTTTTCTGCTGAAAGTGCTTCCACCTGGGAACATCTCAATAGCATAATGGCAACGGTGCGGTTTAAAACTTTTGCTTTTCGCGTCTAAACTATTCTTATTTCATAATATGGGTTAAACATGGCCGCCTTTGAAATTTCCTTCACACTACGTTTATGTTCCTGAAAGGTAAATGCAATTTGCGGCGTTTAAAAGGAATAAGTAGTAGATTGTATGACAAGGGTGCAAAGTAATATTTTTTCGGCGAGGGCGTTTTTTGAATCCAGAGCGAAGTGAGGGATTCTAGAGTAGAATCCCGAGCGTAGCGAGGGATTCTTTAGTAGAATCCCGAACGTAGCGAGGGATTCAAAGTATGTCGCCCGAGCCAAAAATATACTTGCTCCCGAGTGATACACTCTACTTTTCATCCCCCCTATGAGAAAATAAAAGGCGCCTCAAATTCAGGAATAATACTGTCACAGTCACTAAACTAAACTGACTAAACCGACTAAACCGACTAAACCGACTAAACCGACTAAACCGACTAAACCGACTAAACCGACTAAACCGACTAAACCGACTAAACCGACTAAACCGACTAAACCGACTAAACCGACTAAACCGACTAAACCGACTAAACCGACTAAACCGACTAAACCGACTAAACCGACTAAACCGACTAAACCGACTAAACCGACTAAACCGACTAAACCGACTAAACCGACTAAACCGACTAAACCGACTAAACCGACTAAACCGACTAAACCGACTAAACCGACTAAACCGACTAAACCGACTAAACCGACTAAACCGACTAAACCGACTAAACCGACTAAACCGACTAAACCGACTAAACCGACTAAACCGACTAAACCGACTAAACCGACTAAACCGACTAACCCGATTATTTAACGGGCAGGAAAAGTTATATGAAAATTCATTCCCGCCCGCTATTTAAATAACGGGCAGGAAAAGTTATATGAAAATTCATTCCCGCCCACTAAATAGAAAACACCAACTTTGGATCCCCTTAAGACCGAACCAAGTCGTCTTTTTCGAATAGGTGGGATGAAAATATATTTGTATGAGCATTAATATATTATGACACATGCCGAGTCTGAACTTTGCCATTTTCGCTCTATGCACAATTTGCATAATATTTAATTTTGTTTAGCATGGAAAAATGTTTTCATCACACCTATTCGAAAAAGACGACTTGGTTCGGACTTACGGGGTTCCAAAGTTGCTGTTTTCTATTCAGCGGGCGGGAATGAATTTTCATACAACTTTTCCTGCCGGCTAGATCTTTTCCGTCCTATTTTGAACTAGAGAACCGCCCGCGCTTCGCTTCGGGACCCGTAGGTAACAGCCGCGTAGGTCTCGCTCCCGTAGGAATTTAGGCTAAAAAGTAGCCTACACTCGCTCTTTTCACTCCACCCTGTCTGAGGTGTGTGGAGCCCTCGGGACAGTTAGTTCCCCTTTGGGGGTGTCTCTCGCGGCCCGTTAAAACGGGCCGGTCTTTGGGTTGGGCCCTAAGGCCCTTGGTTGTCCATCTGTGGTTAACCAATAGGTCAAGTCCGGTGAGTGGTGGCCTTTTTACAGGCCACAGAGTCTTAAACGGGATGGGGTTCATCTTCGCGCCGCCCAGGCGATCGAGGCCCTACCGGGTGAATCCCGCTGGTGGGAAGCCCAGCAGGAGCCGATCAGCGCCGGGCGACGACTTACGAAGCCCCAGTATCAGTCAGTGCTAGCCCCGTCCCGCGCAACCAGCAAGTCGCAAGGCCCAGCGGTCCGGTGGACGGGTGTGGAGCGGCGCCAGGTCCTGCAGATGCGGGAACCGCGACGCGTCGACACGCCCGAACATGTTGCGTGCCAATCTCTCGATGAAGTCGTCCAGGCTCTCGACTCGAAGGTCCCTCTGGATGACGGCGTTCCTGACGTACCTCGGCGCACCAGTCAGCCGGCGGAGCGCAATCGCCTGAACCGCGCGCATCCTCTTGCGCTGCGGTTCGCTGGCGAGCGCGTACCACGCCGGTGCCGCGTACGTGAGGCGGGATATCTGATGTAGGTCTTGTGCACCCCGAGCTTCAGTCCGAGAGGGAGGCTCGAGGAGAGCACTGGTTTCTGCCATCGCGCTTCTGGAATTCGCGACGGCTTTCGTAACCTGTGGCTTCATCGAAAGTCTTCCGTCGATTTTGCCCCCAGGTATTTGGCCTGTGGGGCCCATTGGATATCTTGTCCGTGAAGCTCCAGAGTAGGGTCCCGCCTGTTGAGGTATCCTCCTATGTTCACGGCCTGCGTCTTCCCGACATTCACCGACAGTCTCCACGCGGCGAGCCATTCGGGGAGGGCATCAAGCGCACGCTACATCTTGACGATGGCGTGGGTTCTATTCAGCGCCGTGGTGATGTACGCCACGTCATCGGCATACAGGGCAAGCGACGCCCCCCTGCCGCCGGGATGTCGTCGGTGTAGCAGGCGTAGCAGACCGGGGACAGGCAACTCCCTTGCGGGACACCGGCTGCGATCGGACGCTCGGTGGATTCGGCGTCTTCAACCACTACTTAGAAGCTTCTATTTTCGAAGAAACTGGAGATCACCTTAACGGCACTCCGGGGCGCCGACGACTGCGAGTTCTTGTAGAGAAAGCCGTCGTGTCAAACACGGTCGAACGCCTTTTCCATGTTGAGGAATACTGCACACACGCGTTCTCTCTTATTCAGAGCCGCGGTAACTGTGTGCAACACCCTCGACAGTGTAGCCGTGCTGTTCAGCGGCATCAAAAAGTAGCCTTCCACTTCTGTTGGCAGCTAGGCTATTCCACCCCGGATGCTTGCAGTTCCAGTCGCCCGCGCCCACCACCGGTGTCGGCGAGTCCAGCAACTTGCGGACATCAGCCAACATGATAGTGCCAGCGGGCGGGCGGTACACTGAATACAGCCGGAGCGGGGAGTTCTCGAGGCAGAGCTAAAGTAGCCTATTACATTTGCCTATGACTTAAGTAAATTACATGTAGTATTTGATAGCGTAATTCAGAACTTGCAAATGAATTATATTAACGCCATCTATTAACAACTCCGAAAATAAATATCTAGCAACTAACAAAACATCGATCTTCCCATGGGAATGGGATGTTTTTCCGCGGTAAAAAGTAGCCTACGTCACTCTCCACCCTCCTAACTATCCCCACACACATAAACCTTACCATATAATAGCTTTGTTGCGACGTGAAAGCGTCACAAACAAACAAACAAACAAACAAACAAACAAACAAACAAACAAACAAACAAACAAACAAACAAACAAACAAACAAACACACTTTCACATTTATAATATTAGTAAGGAAGTAAGGATTTAGAACATTTTAGTATTTTGCGCTAAAGAAATCGAACGCAAATATTGTTTGAATAAAGAATGTCTGGTACGACGCGAGGGCCCCGCCAGCTGAATAATAAAAAAAGAAATCAAATTAAGATTTCGTTTTTAAAATAAAATTAAGTTTTCGTGCATTTTTACGTATTATTTTCTATTATGTATATATATTATTTTCTTATAGTGGGTGATGAAAAGTAGAGTGTATCACTCGGGTGCAAGTATATTTTTGGCTCGGGCGACGTACTTTGAATCCCTCGCTACGTTCGGGGTTCTACTAAAGAATCTCTCGCTACGCTCGGGATTCTACTCTAGAATCCCTCACTTCGCTCTGGATTCAAAAAACGCCCTCGCCGAAAAAATATTACTTTGCACCCTTGTCATACAATCTACTATTTAATAATTAAATTGTTTTTATTATATTGAATAATTAAATTGAAAATTAAATCTTTGATATCTAAGAAATATACTGTTAAGAAAAATTGTTTTTTTTTTGTAGTGAATTTTTTTTTAATGAAATTATTGCCGATATTTTAATTTATAAAAAATATAGTGGAATGAGCGGTAGTTTTTGATACTCGTATTTAATGCCTTGACCATGGTTGTTAAATAGCAGCCCGTGGCCGTCTTCAAAGCGATGGAGAAGGGGAAGGAGGGGGGTACGTGTGCAAAACGGTATCGATAGCGGCGGCCTTGATGGTATATCTGTGCGCGGTACTTACGGTGTACGGTGTACTGTATGCGACCCTTAACCAGAAAAGGTATAACGCTTAATACCTTATCTGGAACCAGCTGTTGCCCGCGACTTCGTCCGTACATAGGAGTTTTTTCCGCGTGAATCGCGATCCCGCGGGAACTCTGAGATAAAAAGTAGCCTATATGTTGCTCCATAACCTCCTCTATCATTAAAATCCGTGCAACCGTTTCTGAGATTAGCATAAACAACCAGCGATCAGTTACAGTTTTATTACATGTAAAGATAGAAGAAGATAGATAGATAATATAGATATAGATTCCACAGATTTTATAGCGTGACCGCGATCAGTTACACTTTCATTATATCTATAGATTTTAATGAGCCTGCAATTTGGTTTTATAATTCTCGCCGGTAGTAATTATCCCAACGCTAATCTATGTATGTAAGTTTAATAACCGCACGCACTAACGATTTCCTAATTTGCGGGTGTTGTAGATTCACTGAGTCAATACAAACACCCAAAACTCAAGACAAACTATTTGTCTATTACATTAATGTCTGTCGCACAAGCCCTTTGCGGAATCTTTTGCTACGCAAATAGATCTAAAAGGATAGGATAAGATATCTGTACAATAAGACTCGTTCGTTCTAAAATTATCGTTTTTTTACTTCTAGGATAACGTTTTTAATTTCAAGTGAACTTTAAAATTAGTAGTTTTTCCATGAATCCATTGCGATGTATGGTTGGGCGAGGGTTTGGTTGTTCAGTGTTTTCCTTCACTCCTAGGGTTTTAACGTGTTTTCCTTCACTGGCACCGATCGTGATCGAAATGTACTCATGTCATGGCTATGTGTTTTCACTGATGTTGTTCATTAAGTGATTTATTTCTATTCCTTATGTGACTAATGATTATTATGGCTGAGTTTTTTTTCTCTCTATAAATGACTTATTCTAAGTAATTACTTCTATAATATTATGTACATATGATAACTCTTAACTATTGTCCATTATTTAACAGTACGTGTCCATATCACAGTATCACTATCACTGAAGTTTTCACTGCACAATTTTGCCACTGAGGGGTTTCACCACTACGCACTGTAAGGATTTTTCCCGCACATTTATTTTGCCACTTCACATAATCACTGCACTATTCACTCAGCTGGTGGTTCTGGAGCCATTAGCTCTGCCAGGCGATTTAACGGCGTACAAAGAAAACTCCAGGAAGTGGCGGCGACACTCATCGTCATCGATGGGATGGCTCTCCTGAGGGTATCCAACTCCAGGACGAATCCCAGCTTATCTTCGCAATCCCACCTCTTCGCAGTGAACCTTGGACATTCCAGTATAATGTGCTGAAATGTTTCACTGGTTGTGGAATCGCAGACGCAAGATGGGTCGCTGCGCAGACCGAATTTATGAAGGTAGGCTTTGAAGCCTCCATGACCGGTGAAGAGTTGGGAGATGCAGTTGGTCCTTTGCCCCAAGGTCATTTTTATTTTGCGAGTGATCTTGTATGCATCGGTTACGTCGGGTAAAAACAGTTTGGTGACGGATCCTGCTGTGTAGGACATGTATCGGCTCTGCCGTTTACTGAGCGGGGCTGCTCTTATGGTCCTCTTTGCGAAGGAGAGTGGAAAATCGTCGTAGGCTGGCGCAGTTTTAGATTTGAGTGCAGCCTTCTTCGCCAGTTCGTCAGCCCGCCCGTTGTCAGGTATTCCGACATGTGCCTTAACCGAGTAGGTACATGTTAACGTTTCTACCTTGAGTGGTTAGCTCTTGAATTTGCTGCCCGATGTTAGTCTAGTAGCGAGTGGGTGCAGGCTGAGAGTTCCGGTGAAGCTTTCGAGAGACGATCGGGAGTCGCTCAAAATGTTGATGGTCGTGAGTGAGGACCTCTTCTTGATTGCTTTGATACCCTCCTTTATTGCTAGAAGTTCTACCTGGTATACAGTGCAGTACGACGCAAGGGACTTCTTTCTAATAAGTAGTTTCTTTCCCTTCTATCCATATTGAAGCAGCGGCCCCTACCTTCCCTTCAATTTTGCTTCCGTCGGTGTAGATAAATAAGGTATGTTTATGTTAAAATAAATAATGAAAGTACATACTGTTGTTCAATCGAACTATTATATTATAAAGGTGATTCTAGGTTCACATTTAAATTTAGAACATGAAATTTGCTTATCATGTTGTAAGTCATTGAAATCGGTCAATCCGTTTGAGACCTACTAGTCATATACACAGACACACGGGTCAAGCTTTTAACAGCCCTCTTTGTGTGTCGGGGGTTAAAAACATGTCTATCAAAAATAACGGGGAACATTAATTTTGTATTTTACTTAAAAGCCTGTCACACTCAGCGGTCACACTACTCTACGGGTCTACGGCGTAGAGCCTACGCTACGGGGTTAAAAACCGACTTAATCGAGCTGTAACGCAATTAGAAAGGGGCCTTTTAATAATCACAATCCTTAAAATATTTTTCTTTGATTTTTATTGGAACAAAATTTTTCCTAGACAGATGAACCAATTTAATAAGTAAGTACATTGTGCTGAAAAAGTAGCACTAGATTTTTCGCTTTCTTGTCTCTGTCTTCAAATGGCCGCATTTGATAAACCACCTGTTTATTGGTGACCGTCGCTCATAGCCATTAATAATAACCAGAGTAACACAAAAAAACCGGAAAACCCGCGTCATTAAGGTACTGAAATGCCCTTATATTTCAAGTCATATGCATGTGAAATATTTCGCAGTCGATTTTAAAAGAAGGGTGGTAGTAAACCATGCGGATATAATAGGGTTTCAGAAATGAAATGAAACAAAAACAGCGGTGAAGAATAAATAATCATCAAGAAGGTCATGAGACTATAAAAATAATGAATCATCCTGGAATCATTTTATTAAAATCATTAAAATATCATTAGTAATAATAAAAATGCAATTAATCGATGTTAAACACTCATGAATATTGAAATAATTCCTGTCCTAACCATTTTCAAATGTGAGCGCAAAGAGCGATGATCGGCACTTTAAACGGGTTTAGATTCAGCCCATGAATGGCTGATTACAAGGCACAGGACATTATGTGGAGTCTTTTACGCTTCTCCTAGAACATACTCCACCATGGTGCTCCAGTACTGTTTAATGGAGTGGTTAGTGTACAACAAATGTGTCGAAAGTTTTTCTTTTATTATGATAATTATTTGTAGCGATAACGACACGATTGTTTTCTTAAGCCGCCAACAGACTCACGCTAGAAGTCTCGCCGAGAAATCTTGCCGAGAATTTGCGCGAGAACCGAGAAGGCATCTACACTCATGCGACCTTCTCATTTGCATTCTCGATCGTCATCCGGAATGGACGTCAATGCAGCGGCTTTGGTTTTGTGTGCATTAATATACTATAATCTTGTGAATGCTAAAATAAGAAATAAATTACTTAATATAAGTACTACAGTACCTAATAGCTTGGCGACTACAGACAGTAGATTATTTTAACTAGAAATGTTGGTACCTAATACAAAAACACACAACGGTCGCACTGAGACCGAACAAGAATGTGATACGGTTCTCTTTTCTCGCCCGAGAAACCCTTTGAAGCGGGCAAAAATACCGACACCGATCGGAGAACAGAACAGAGGCGAGCGCGAGAACGAGACGGCGAGAAAGCGATCACATTCACGCTTCTCGGGTGTTCTCGGGGGTTCTCGGCGTGAGTCTGTAGCCGCAATTACGATAACTACCGGGACCGTCTTCTTAACGTGCCCTTCGAAACACGGTAGCGCGTATTTTGCCACTAGCGCTCACCCATCCAACTAGCAACCGCAACCGCTCTTGATTAACTCAGTCATTACGGATCGACGCGAGTCATCGAACCATAGTTACAAAAATATAGTAATAAGTTACAATATTAGAAATAATTTTGTTAATTTTATTTACGTACAAAAAGCACGGAAAAATAGGTAAATCTTTCCAAATATTCCTAAAATAAGAAACACTTCAAGTAAGTCCAATCAATCGTTTAGTTTCACTTCTATATTATTTTATTAAACAGCTGTAAACAACGGCGGAGATAGGGCGTCGTATCGGCCGATGTTAACGCTTCAACGACTTTTGTAAATTGGACATTAAACTTATCTTAAAAACGGGTCTTACTGCCAGAGAGTTACCTATCGTCCCAGCCCTGAGATAGGTCCCTAAACTGAAGAGCTCAAAGATGACTCATCAGTTGAAGCGAAAAATCCAATACGTATCTTAACTTTTTTTGCAAAAAATGCCAATTTGTGTAATCAAAATTTTTAAGAAAATTATTTGCTACGCTTCTCTTTACTGCTATGTTATTTATATTTTGCCTTTCTTATATTCTTATATTGTACTTAATATCTTTTACCCAATTTTAAACTTTGTAATTATAAAAAATTACACCCGTGTTAACGACCGGTAACAACACAATTAACTCCACTTTATTACGTCACTGATGTTGATGCAGTATTTTATTGTTTTCGTAACCAGTGCGGCATCAAAACATGTTTTATGTTAACCACAATTACGTACCTAATAGAAGTAAATATTTTTACCCGTTTTGGGTCGGCCTCGAATACTGACTCAAATTCCAAGCCGGAAAATCCGGAAAAGGTAACAAAAGCCGGCCTACCTGGTTGTAGGGCTTTGTGTAAGATCATATCCACATTATTATTAAGTAAGATATTGTTTCTAGTATTATAAATTTTGACTTAAGCTTGCCGACTTAGCGTAGTGTAGACAGCCTGTAGCGACATCGCACACACGTCACACGGTGCCGTCACGAAGCCTGAATCACGCTATAATAATTATGTTCTTGCTAGAGTCAGCTTCCACGCGAGTCGTTCCATTCCTACTGGTGGCTTGAGAGCCAGTTTTTTCTTTCTTTTCTTCATATTATTGCATTCAAATGGCTCGTCCGTTTGTTTAAAATCTGATATTTACATAAGAAAGAGTATAAAGTTGTGAAATTCGCACCTCGTTCCTCGTAATGAGGACGACTAATACCGAAATTACGCCGCAAGATCTGAGAAACTTTGGAGGAACCGATATTTGCAGTTGAATGACTTTCGAATTGAGCTTAAGTTAACATGTTTCGAGTTTTAAGTGACTATCACCCTTAGTATAAATTTCGTCCCTAACCGCAGTTAACGAACATATTACCCTGTTAGGAGTACGTACCTAAGTCACGCGAACCCTTGGCTAATTCATGGGAAGTAAGAGTACGCGACCTTTATTTCAACTTTGTTAGCCTCACCTAACTACTTAATTGAATTAGTTTTAGTTTATCATGTCTTCGGGACTTTGGTATCTTCTCATTTGCTTACGACATTTATGTACCTACCTCTTACACAGGAACACACACAGTACACAGGAAACTCTAGTGCGGAGGATTTTTTTACTTTGTACTTATAAGTTAATGCTTGACTACGGTAGTCAAGTGTATTTTAGTTTTTGATTTTGTATAATTAACCCGCCATTTTGTTATACATACAATATTTTATTTTATGTCTTATATCTGATACATTTATAATGGTTTGTTAACGATATATAACAGATGTTACGATCTAATGTATCAATTTCCTTTACAGGTCATAAGTAATTTGTCGTGACCTCAAGCAAAGAAAAGAAAGGTTATGCAGACAAACAGGGTCCCACGGGACGGCCTGTGAATGTACGCCATATGCGCCGCATACCTGACCAGAACTTGACCCTTTTAATGTATAAAATGGGTTAAATTTCACTACCAATGGTAGGTTTCCGTACCTATTTTAAAACAAATTTAAGATATTCATAAATGTCATCTTAGTAGTAAACACATTCGGAAATGTTAAGCGTGATTATTTAAACTGATGGGTGCTGTTGCATTTGTAAAGACCCCCTATAATAGTTTTTCCATTTCGAATTTCTTCCATGTTCCATCGGTTACAGATTATAATTAAAGATGAATGAGTTTCAAATACTTTATGCATTTTAGAACTCACATTTATAAAATAATCTTTGTCACTATACCTAATATAGGTCATAAACCTATATTACAACCATAACCCTCAGGTTATATTATACACGTTCTTCAATCAATTAACAATCAGTATAAAATACTGTGTGTATTGTTGTTTTTATTGTCTGCTTCCCATAAAACGGAACTTCACGTGACACAAACCGACAAGCAATGATTCTGCAAATATTCTCTTTTAATAATTTGTGAACTTAACCCTAAAAAAAGTGTACGACTGTCCTCTTGGGTACCAATTATTTTATCCAATTAGTGAAATCGCGAGGGAGAACCGTGTAGACGATAGCTGAAAATTTCGACTCTTTCTATTTATTAATATTTTCAGAATAAAAAATATTATTATAAGAACAAAAAACCCGATTGCTTACAAAAGAACTCAAAAGAAAAAAACAAGTGTCACAATGTCAACATAAAATACTTCATGCTGCCGCATGCGGTGACAAACGTAGTACTTGTGATAAATCTTTTTTTACCCGTAGGTAACAGTATTGTTTGTCCCCGCCTGCAGCACCAAGAAGTATTTTATGTCGATATTGCGTGACACTTGTTTTTTTCTTTTGAGTTATTTTGTAAGCAGTCGGGTTTTTTGTTTTTATAATAATATTTTGTATTTCAGACTTTTTAGTGTTTTCGCCGAAAAATTCTACTTTTTGGGATGGTTTTTGACAATTTGTGTTAAAACGTATGCCTAAACGTTAGGTATATGATATATATTTTTCGAAAGGTCTTTTCACGATCTTTCATTTGATACCCATATTGATAACATAAGAAAAAACTCAAGATTATCCCCTCTTTTTCTTCCACTTTCGGGCGTCATTTTGAAAATTCATATTATAGCCTATGACACTAACACAGTTCTGACGAATTCAACGACACCACATATGTTGAAATCCGTTCAACCGTTTGGGCTGTGGAGCCCGACAAATAAATGGACATACATACAAACATACATACATACACTCGAAAAATATAACCCTCCTTCTGACGCAGTCGGGTAAAAACATTGCATTGTCATAGTTTCGGCAAAAGTTTTACGCCAAAATTTTGTATGTTTGTCGGCATGTACATATGTGTATAAGTATAAATAATATACGTTATATAATATGTAAATGAAGAGACTCTTTTGGCTCTTCATTAAATTTAAATCTTTACTTCGTTTAAAAATTAGTGTAAATTTAAATCTTATGTTATTAATCTGCATAAGCATTATCTGTGGTGTCAGCACTTGTCATTTGTGTTTATTCTACACTATACCTACCTCGTCTGTGCTATAGTCTATAATCTATGATTTTAAAAAAGATATTTCTTCGGGCTGATGGGAGAAACGTTAACATCATTTAAAATAGTTTTATTTGTAAAAATAATTGGAAGCAATAGCTTTTAATGTTGTTTCTCTTTTCAGGTAAGTAAATGGTATTATGATATTGATTTGTAGTAATTGCAGATGTGATTTATGTCTGTAAATTTTATTTGTGATTTTTGTTAATAAAACAATTTCTCTTTTCAGAGCAACAACTTAATTGTGTTTGTTTCAATATCCAACTTATCCACGTATTACAAAACAACATTAATTCTAGCTGTTGAAAACAATGGAAAAGTTAAAATTTGAATTTGTTGTGAAATCGAGTGAAGATCCGAAAACAAACGTGATCTGCATAACCTCAATTACGAACGAAGATAAAAATGTGTTTTTAATTCCGGATCACTTACAACCGGTGAAACTACATGATGCGGTGATAAGAACCCAAACTTTTCAAAAAGTAAAATCTACACTACAAAGAAGACATGAAAAACGACAGGTATGGCTGTCAGTTACACCAGAAGTACGTGAAAGTTATTTGGATGCAGATGGAAATATGCAGTTCAAAGGATATTTACTGGAGGAGAGTATATCTAAAGCGGAACAGCAGGTTTTTACGTGTGCATCTGGATTGAGGGCCCATTTTTTTTTTCTTGGCGTAGCGAATTGAAATTGATAAGGGAATTACTTAAAATTAGTTAAAACTTAAAGCAAACACTCATAAATTTCTTAAACGTAAATTAAAGATGTTATGGGCAAATGTTTTGGGCCCTCAGTTCAGATGCCTACAGAAAGTGGCATGGTGTAAATCTCAGAAAGTACTATCTCTGTGTCAATAATTTTTATTCCTGAATTTAGTTAAGAATTTCTTAAAACGATTTATGTAATTCTCAACTGACTAGAGAACAACATTACAGATCTATCACACGTTTTACTTGGGCCCTCAATCCAGACGTTTATGAACTGAGGGCCCAGGCGAAACATAGGTTTAAAAGAAGAAATACACAAATTTTCCTTGAACACCGCCTAGATAACATCCCTATGAATTAGTAAAAAAAACAAATAGTGAAAAAAAAGTAACGGCTGAATCGTAAAACGGATTCGAATTTTCGGAAAACGTCTGATCTGAGGGCCCAATATTTTTGGCTTTATCGACTAGGTGCAACCTCTTACTTTGAAATAAATGAGCTGAAAAGTTGTAAGAAATTCTTAACTAAAATTCTACATACGGGTTTTTCTTCAAAATGCCATATTTTATGAGAAAATTAACTTTACATTTTAATAGGAAGAAATTTTGTAGGGTAACCATGATTCCAGAATAGGAAAATAACTAACTCAGTTTTGTAAAAATCTAATTACACTTCTGTGCTGTTATTTCTTAACCTTTACATTTTCAATATCAGCATTAGGAATTCCATACGACAGAACTCGTAACTAGCTGTTATTGGACAGTTACAAGGGACACAGGTATCGCTACACGCTATCGCGTGTATAAATAATTATAACATTTGATTGTATGTAAACAGTCATTAATAACCAATATTCATTTAATTTCGTCAAAGACGTTATAAAGGAAGATATTTAAATAAGGGTTTTAGTAAAACGCATCATTAAGAAGAAAAAAAGTAAGTATTTATTTGAACTAAAACTACTTCTTACAATTAGATAAACATAAAATTTATCAGCAACTATGTGTTCTCATTTAACAGTAACTTTAAAAAAAATACCGACTTCAACAGTGACCCTCAATTCAACCCATGTAGTATTACGACGTATTCGAAATAATAAAAATAAAAAGATAGCTTAGTTCGACGACTCCTTTTACCCCAATAATCATCAATTTCTCAAATGTCTAAAATTATTGTGTGTGTTTTTTTTAATTCAGATAGTAAAGATTCATCGTCATCGGCAGTTGAAAGTCAATTTAAAACTTAAAAAAACATTATATTTAAAACAAATTAAATGAAGTTAATTAACACATGTGGCCTAGATTCCGTACTGTAACTATATTATCAGTTTACAGGAAACAGCGTTTAAACAAATCGTGCACGTTACGTAATTTAATCAGATTGGTGATATTTTTGCCGATCAATCTAGTATTTCTCATTCAGAAGACTTAAATTGAGTCTTGATCTAAGTCAGTCAAAGTTGTCATAGGCGTTACTTCTTATTACTTCTTCAACTCAATAAAAAAAACTTACGATTTGAAAACTTACGAGACGCCATTTGTATTTTTAATGATTATATTTTAACAAAACAGAACCGTAACGCCGAAAAGTAACAATCGGTTCAGTTTAACGGTTCAGTTTTTAGGTGATTGGGCCTAGGCCCTCTAGAGCTCTAGAGCTCACCTGGGGAAGTACCACCGCCCGCCACGGTACTTAGTACCATTCCTACCGTGTAATAATTGTTTTAAGAAAAATTGTGTTCCGGATAGGAAGGTGTGGAGCCGGTTACACTTTTTTAGAGGCGACCATCATAGTCCTCAGGGGTAGCTACCCATCTGTGACCGAATTAGAACGAGACTCATTGAGTCTAGTTCTGGGTCGGTCACAGTTGTCATGGGCGGCAGCGGAAGGTGGTGCTGCATGCTCGTTTGCTATCTTAATTCCATAAAAAAAATAGTTTAACGCGGTTACTATTCCTAAATCCTTCTCCCAAGTCTGATAAACACGATGCCGAAAACCGTATCAAAATCGGTTCAGCCAAACAACATGCCTAAAACCTTCTCCTAAGTCTGAAAAATACTACGCCGAAAACCGCATCAAAATCGGTTCAACTTTTTTGAAGTCGGTTAAAAAAGCGATACCTGTGTCCCTTGTAACTGTCCAATAACAGCTAGTTACGAATTCTGTCGTATGGAATTCCTAATGCTGATATTGATAATTGCTTTTTACAAAAAAAATAACCGACTTCAATCTTGATAAGTAGAGATAACTCAAAAACTACTCGCCAGATGGCGCTCAATTCAACATGTAAGTGTAAAGTTCTCGTCACTACAAATTAATCAAGCCCAAACACTAGATAACTGCAGTAAATTGTTGAGGAGTTCCCTCGACTGTCTTTCGGCTTCATCAGATCGACTCCAGATTTTCATGAGATGGTAGCGCTTTAATGTACTTATGATAACATGAACAAACACACTAGTTATCCATACAATTTTCGAAAGTTCCCCTCGATTTCTCTGAGATGCCATCATCAGATCCTGGTGTCCTTATCAGGGGACCCCACTGTGCATATCTACTTTACAACAAAAAAAGAATTATCAAAATCGGCCCATAAACGAAGAAATAATCGCTGAACGTACATAAAAAAAGCATATATACTAATTATATACTAATTATACGGTCGAATTGAGAACCTCCTTCTTTTTTGAAGTCGGTTAAAAATGTAAAGGTTAAGAAATAACAGCACAGAAGTGTAATTAGATTTTTACAAAACTGAGTTAGTTATTTTCCTATTCTGGAATCATGGTTACCCTACAAAATTTCTTCCTATTAAAAATGTAAAGTTAATTTTCTCATAAAATATGGCATTTTGAAGAAAAACCCGTATGTAGAATTTTAGTTAAGAATTTCTTACAACTTTTCAGCTCATTTATTTCAAAGTAAGAGGTTGCACCTAGTCGATAAAGCCAAAAATATTGGGCCCTCAGATCAGACGTTTTCCGAAAATTCGAATCCGTTTTACGATTCAGCCGTTACTTTTTTTTCACTATTTGTTTTTTTTACTAATTCATAGGGATGTTATCTAGGCGGTGTTCAAGGAAAATTTGTGTATTTCTTCTTTTAAACCTATATTTCGCCTGGGCCCTCAGTTCATAAACGTCTGGATTGAGGGCCCAAGTAAAACGTGTGATAGATCTGTAATGTTGTTCTCTAGTTAGTTGAGAATTACATAAATCGTTTTAAGAAATTCTTAACTAAATTCAGGAATAAAAATTATTGACACAGAGGTAGTACTTTCTGAGATTTACACCATGCCACTTTCTGTAGGCATCTGAACTGAGGGCCCAAAACATTTGCCCATAACATCTTTAATTTACGTTTAAGAAATTTATGAGTGTTTGCTTTAAGTTTTAACTAATTTTAAGTAATTCCCTTATCAATTTCAATTCGCTACGCCAAGAAAAAAAAAATGGGCCCTCAATCCAGATGCACACGGTTTTTACACATGATATGTCAACAACGGAAGCTCTATCAAAAATCCTGGAATATGCATTGAAAAATAAACCCAAACATTCCAATCTGAAGAAATTATCTGAGAAGTTTGTAATAGAAAAATTCTCACGAAGAACATCAAGTGTAACTCAATGGATGTCGATCTTTGAAGCTGAATGTACTCGTTTAGATATAGATGAAGATATTCAAAAAATTCAAGTTTTTCGATTGTTTTTGGATGACTCTAGTCAAGACTGGTATAATTCTATGCTTATAAAATATACAATAAATTCAGAGTGGTGTATTTGGAAAAAAAACTTTTGTGAAACATATATGAATAAGGGCTGGACACCAATCAGGTATGCTTTTTCATATAAGTATAGACAGGGTTCATTACTGGAATATGCTTTAAAAAAAGAAAGACTTTTGTTAGAGGTAAACAAATTAATAGATAAACCAACTTTAATTGATTTAATTACCATAGGACTACCAAATTTTATAGCCGATGAAATTGACAGAAATAAATTAAAAGACACTGAGGATTTATTTAGTAATATCCGGGGCTTAGAGCATTTATTGAATAAAAGGATTGAGGAAAAACAGGGATTAAATTTGGACAGTAAATTAAAAAAGAAAAATTTTAAAGATCAACCATGTAGAATCTGTGAAAAAGAAAAGAAAGGAACTCGGTATCATTCAGAATCCGTATGTTGGTTTAAAAATAGGGATAGTGATCACCAAAAGAAAAGAGAGCCAATAAGGAGTGTTAATAATTCTGAATTAGAAATAAGTTTAAATGAAATAGATCCAAAAAACTAATAATTCCACCATTAATCAAAATTAAATTAATAATAAATGATTCCATAAAAGTAATGGGAGTTTATGATTCAGGTTCAAATGTAAGTTTAATTAATTCAAGGGTATTATCCTTCAGAAATTACCAAAACAATGAGAACAATAATCAAGCAAATTTAAAAACGATTAATGGTGTAAAAAAGACTATAGGAATGATGATGTTAAAAGTAAAGATTTTTCAAGTTGAAAAAAATATGAATGTTTTTGTCATAGATGAACAGAATTTTGATTATGATTTTTTGATTGGTTTAGATTGCAAAAAATCTTTTCAACTGATTCAAAATGAAAACTTGGAAATAACACAAAAGCAAAGCAATGAAAATATTCCTGGCTTTACAGGTGACAAAATTAAAAGTAATCCCATTTATCAAAATAATGATAAAGAGGTAATAATAAAAAAAAATTGTAATGTAAAAGATGAGTGTATGGAAGAAAAGAAAGGAACTCGGTATCATTCAGAATCCGTATGTTGGTTTAAAAATAGGGATAGTGATCACCAAAAGAAAAGAGAGCCAATAAGGAGTGTTAATAATTCTGAATTAGAAATAAGTTTAAATGAAATAGATCCAAAAAACTAATAATTCCACCATTAATCAAAATTAAATTAATAATAAATGATTCCATAAAAGTAATGGGAGTTTATGATTCAGGTTCAAATGTAAGTTTAATTAATTCAAGGGTATTATCCTTCAGAAATTACCAAAACAATGAGAACAATAATCAAGCAAATTTAAAAACGATTAATGGTGTAAAAAAGACTATAGGAATGATGATGTTAAAAGTAAAGATTTTTCAAGTTGAAAAAAATATGAATGTTTTTGTCATAGATGAACAGAATTTTGATTATGATTTTTTGATTGGTTTAGATTGCAAAAAATCTTTTCAACTGATTCAAAATGAAAACTTGGAAATAACACAAAAGCAAAGCAATGAAAATATTCCTGGCTTTACAGGTGACAAAATTAAAAGTAATCCCATTTATCAAAATAATGATAAAGAGGTAATAATAAAAAAAAATTGTAATGTAAAAGATGAGTGTATGGTTAACTTTAATGAACACATAGAGGTTACAAACTTCAACATTTCAATAAATCATTTAGACAGGCAACAATAATTAAAAATAGACGAATTAATTAGCAAATATAAATCACTATTTGCGAAAGATAAATATGATGTAGGCTTAGTGAAAGGATATGAAGCACATATAGATTTACTCGTAGACACATATTGTTGCAAAAGGCCTTATAGATGCAGTTTTGAAGACAAGAAAGAAATCGAAAAGCAAATTTCAAAATTATTAGAAAAAAATTTAATTGAAGAATCTTACAGTCCTTTTGCAGCTCCTGTAACATTAGCCTATAAAAAAGATGAAGGGCAAAAATCTAGACTATGCATTGATTTTCGTGACTTAAATAAAATAGTGGTACCTCAGTCGCAACCGTTTCCACTTATAGAAGATTTAATGGTAAAAACGAGAAATTTTAAATATTTCTCAACATTAGACATAAATTCTGCTTTCTGGTCTATACCTTAAAAAGTAGAAGATAGGAAGAAAACAGCCTTTGTTACTCAAGAAAATCATTTTCAATGGACTTGTTTACCATTTGGTTTAAAAACGTCACCTGCCATATTCCAAAGAATATTAACTAGTATTATTAGAAAACACAAATTATCAAATTTTACTGTGAATTTCATTGATGATATTTTAGTATTTTCCCACACATTCTCAGATCACATTAAACACTTATCACTGCTGTTAGAAGCTATTTCAAAGGAAGGTTTTAGATTAAAATTCTCTAAATGTAATTTTGCACAGGACTCTGTTAAATACTTAGGCCACATAATAAAAAACAATACAGTGACTCCGCTAAAAGATAATTTAATAGCTATAAAAGATTTTCCTGTTCCAAAAACAAAGAAAAATATTAGACAGTTTTTAGGTAAAGTAAATTTCTATGGGAAATATATACCAAATATATCGATCATATTAGATCCTTTACACAATTTATTAAGAAAAGATCAAAAATTTACGTGGACAGAAAAATGCCAAGAATCTTTTAATATAATAAAGAAACTGCTATGCTCAAAACCTATTTTGGAAATCTTTGATCCAGGTTTACCTATATATATTTATACAGATGCTAGTATACAGGGTATAGGGGCTGTTTTGAAACAACCACAAGAGAATGGCGAAGTAAAACCATGTGCATACTTTTCGAGGAAATTAAATGACAGTCAGAAACGTAAAAAAGCTATTTATTTAGAATGTTTAGCAATTAAAGAAGCGGTAAAATACTGGCAACATTGGCTCATGGGGAAAAATTTTAAAGTGTTTACAGACCACAAACCTTTAGAAAAACTCAATATTAAGGCAAGAACAGATGAGGAACTAGGAGACCTTACATATTACTTATCACAATTTAATTTTGAAGTTATATATTCTCCAGGTAAGAACAACTTTGAAGCAGACAGTTTAAGTAGAAATGCTGTATTAGAACCACATGTAAGTCAGGAAGAAATTTTAAAACTTGTTAATTTTATAAAACTCGAAGACATCCAGAACGATCAAAAAGAAAATGGAGATATAAAGCTTTATAAAAATAAGCTAATATTTAAAGATAAAATATACTTTAAAAGAATCGGAAAAAAAGAAAAAATTATACTTACTGAGGAATTTAGTAAGAAAATAATAAGAAATATACATTACACATACTGCCATTTAGGAACTAAACAAACAGAAAATAAGATCAAACCATTCTATACTGCAAAGAATTTAATGAATAATATTAAAACAATCTGTGATAATTGTGAAATATGCATAAAAAATAAATCTAGAGCTAAATTTAAATATGGATTGATGTCTCATTTGGGCCCTGCTACTTACCCTTTTGAGATAATGTCAATAGATACCATAGGGGGGTTTGGTAGCTCCCGCTCTACAAAAACATACTTACATCTTCTAGTAGACCACTTTACCAGATATGCTTACATATTGACATCTAAAACTCAAAACGCAAATGATTTTATAAAGCTTGTAAACAAAATTGGACCTGAAAATAAAATTGGAATGATTCTGACCGACCAATACTCAGGCATAAATTCGAAAGAGTTCAAAGAATTTTAAAAAAAAGAAAACATACCTATTATCTTCACTGCTGTAAATGCACCTTTTTCGAATGGTTTGAATGAATGTCTTAATCAAACATTGGTAAATAAAATACGATGTAAAATTAATCAAAAAAATTATAAAAAAGCTTGGACCACTATTGCCCATGAGTGTGTCCAGAGATATAATGAAACCGAACACACTGTAACAGGTTTTTCCCCAGTATATTTAATGGAAGGGAAAACGAATTGTATCTTACCAGACCAATTGATACAATAAAAAACTCAAAATAATTTATTACAAGATAGAAAAATAGCGTTGGAAAGATCTATAAAATCACACAATTATAATAAGCAGCAATTTGATAAGAACAGAAAAAATTACCAATTAAAAGTTGGAGACTATGTATATCGAGGGTATAGTGCTCAAACCCAATAAGTACATAATTGTCACTTTCGAGATATTCAATATTTAATTTTTAAGGTCAAAAATACCCATGTTATTAAATTAATATCGTTATAGTGAGTATTTGTGGTAAAAGTGTATACATTGAATTAGTGTAAAGCAGTATTTTTAAGTTTCTGATTTAATCCGTTTTATCATAAAAAGAAAATAAGTTACAAAGGGTACCGACTTATTGGGTTTTAGCTCTAGAAAAATGAAACATATAATTTACTTTACCAAATGGTTTTTTATACGAATAACAAATAAAAACAAGTTAAAACATTCTTCGTCACTTTCAAAGGCTGTTGGTTTGGTGTACCTGATCAATAGGGTGTCCCGTCAAAACGTTTTTTTTTTGATTTCCTTAACAAAAGACTTCTAAAAAGTTGCGTAATTTATAGTAGACTAGTAAACCCGCCCTCGCTTCGCTTCGGGTAACCAGTCCCTTCAAAAATCTCCATAAATTTTAACAAATTATGTTATTCCGATGTCTAAATTCATTAAAATCACTCACTCATTCGGTTATAGCCGTCCAGCGATGTTGGATGGTGATGATTTGGGGGTTGAGGATCCTCAAGAGTACACACGTCATTTTTTTTTTCTTTTGTCACGCACGCCAACATTGGTCGATTGGTCCTTTTTTGTTTTGTTCTTTTTGTTTTGTTCTCTATAGCTGTTTCATTTATTTTGTCATAATACTCGATTTGAAACCAGCACTTATTATTTTAGTTAGTATTTTAAGTCCATATCACTCTTTCTTATTACTCTTTTGTGTCTTGTTATATTGTAGGTAATTTGTTTATCACTTTTCACCAATTGTAATTCTGTGTAACGGATTTCAATTCTCTTGAAAGGTTAGGTATAGCCAGCACTTGATAAATTAATGTTTTTTCTTTTGTTTTTCCTTTGTTATTGCCCTTATATTAATTTTGTAATTATTAATATTAATTTTATGTGTATGGTCCTTTTTGTTATACTATGGGTAATATTCAATATTGCAGTAAGCTTATAAATTAGTGCTAACCGCACCGATAACAGGTCTACGCACGACAAACGGGCTGGGCGTACTGAAAAACAGAGGCTGCGGTGCATAGCCCCGCAGTAAAATCTGAGTACGACCCGTTTCTATCATGTTGGGAACTAGCAACTGCAACATCGAATAAAAAAACTTTAATTTACGCATTACTCTTATTTTAAGGCATAGCGTTGTAAACCATCTTGATAGAATAAATGTATCTTCTTCTTCTTCTTCTTCTTCTAAGCTATATTACTGCAAAATTTCATGAAAATCCATTCAGTAGTTTTTGCGTGAAAGAGCAACAAACACACACACACACTCACTCACATACATCCTTACAAACTTTCGCATTTATAATATTAGTAGGAAAATTTTAACAAATTATGTTATTCCGATGTCTAAGCTATATTACTGCAAAATTTCATGAAAATCCATTCAGTAGTTTTTGCGTGAAAGAGCAACAAACACACACACACACTCACTCACATACATCCTTACAAACTTTCGCATTTATAATATTAGTAGGATAGTAGGATAGGATTACTAAAGAAATTGAAAAGTAAAATAAACTACATCTTTAAGACCCCTACCGGTCTTCAAAGTTTTGAAAAATCGTCAATTTTATGGTCTAGATACCCAAGGATACGCAGATGACTTGGTCATAACCATACGTGGAGGATGCCCAAGCACGGTAGCAAGCAAGCAAGGTAAGACACATCTTACCTTATGCAAGCAGCTTTATATAAAGTAGAACGCTGGTGCAGCAGTATCGGGCTTAATGTAAATGCTAACAAAACGTTAATTGTACCGTTTACACGGAGAAGGAACATAATCGATCTCCACAACGTCTTCCTGTTCGGAACTACAATACCGTTCTCAAAAGAATTAAAATACCTAGGGATCACAATGGAACATAGGCTTACTTGGAACCAACACCTAGCGCAGATGAAAAGGAAAAAATCGCTCTGAGAACGTGCTGCCGACTTACAGGCTCCAGATGGGGCTTGAAACCCAAACAGGTGCAATGGATTTACACGGCTATTGACAAACCCATTGTGACCTACGGATGTATAGCCTGGCAAAAAAGTCGACCCAGGCGACATGCATCAGAAATCTAAACAGCACCCAAGGCCTAGCCTGTCGGATGATAACTGGAGCTCTAAAAACTACTCCCATAGCAGTAATGGAGGCCGTTCTCAATCTCGAACTTCTTCACGTCCTTGCTCAAAAAAGGCGAGGGCAGCTATACTCCGGGCCGCAGAGGGAGGAAAGCAGAGCTGGAAATCGAATGTCATGAGGAGAATTTACGAGGACCTCATGACATGCTCAGTAATGGCTAGCGACGCCATGTATAAACAACTAAATCTCAATAAATTTTTCGCAGTAATTATACAGCAACGGGAAGAATGGGACGATGCGGTACCGAAACCATTGAGAGGAGGAGACAAACCCAAGATAAGACTGAATACAAACTGGGGCGGTATACAACCGTATTCCAGGCAGAACTTTACGAGATAATTGATTGCTTGCACCAAAACCTGAACAAAGGTTACGTTAATAAACGTATAACAATACTATCCGACAGCCAGGCAGTGCTTCTGGCCCTAATGTCTGAGATAGTCAACTCCAAATTAGTAGTACTACGGTATCCAAGCAATAAACAAACATAAGGGTATACGAGGAAATGAGAGGGCAGATGAACTAGCAAGGAACTGCAGAGGCGCCCACCATAGGTCCCGAACCCCTGGTGGGTGTATCAAAGACGACAACTCGAGCTGTTCTTAGGGCATTAGCCCTGAGACAGGGCGTTAAGCAAAGACCCTCATTGCTAGATACTCGCGAAAATACTCAGATAAAGTGCTCAGCCTAAGCCGGACTGAGATTCGAATATTAATTAGGCTGCTCACTGATCATTGCAGACTTAACAAACACCTACACACAATAGGTTAAGTAACACTGCAACATGTAGATTCTGTGGTGTGTGTGGCAGAGGAAACTTCCATCCATATCCTCTGCGAATGCATAGCAATTACCCACTGTATGATTCTTATATTGGGTAGGCATTTAATTACACCCGACCAAATCAAGGACCTAGACCCTAAAACATAATATAACGGTTCGCCCAGACCGTAGGAGTAGGAGACCAGATCTAATTTCAATGGGATGGCCACAATAGATAGGGAATGGTCGCAGTGGCCTCACGGAAATACTTGTTTCCCGTGGCCTGTATCACCAAATAATAATAATAGGGGTCTTTGGTTATAGAAATTCAAAAAAACGTTTTGACAGGACATCTTACTGATCACCTCTGTTTCAAATCCCCTCGATTATTGGGTTTTTCTCTGAACAAAGTTTGAAGAAAGTTAGTTGACGAAGTGAGCGAATATCATATAACTAAACATAACTTGTTACTTTGGAAAAATAATCGAACAATCAAACCCAACAAAAATATTTATTTGATTTAGCTTTTGGTTCTGTTTGGTTTCTTGTCTACATTATGTAAAGCTAGAACCCGATAAATGCAGATAGTGGTAACTGCCTTTTAGCTGTTGGGTAATTTTCGTTGATATCATTGGACACTTATTACCAATAAATAGCTTTATTTGGTTTGAGCGGGAAATAAAAATATTATATATCAAGTTAACACATTTTATTGGGTTCTAGTTTTTAAGCTTTGACTAAACATGGTCACTTTATTGGGTTCTTACCTCAAGTAATTTTCTTTCTACTGCGAATTCCACTAAATGGATTATACCACTGGAAAGAGCGTCAAAAATGCATTAAGATGACTAAATAAAACGATTTTTAATTTTTCGGCACTTATTGGGTTTTAACACTATACCCTCGATATGTGGAGAATGGTAACCGATTGAATAGAAAAAAATTAGATGAAATAAGAATTGGACCATATAAAATTTTAGAAAAATTATCTAACTCAATTTATAAGATTAATACAGGACACAAAAAAATAGAATCAAACTTATTTCACATTACAAAACTAATACCAGTACCAAGGGAGTTCTGGAAACCTGGGGGGGGGGGAGATGTAAATGAAGAGACTCTTTTGGCTCTTCATTAAATTTAAATCTTTACTTCGTTTAAAAATTAGTGTAAATTTAAATCTTATGTTATTAATCTGCATAAGCATTATCTGTGGTGTCAGCACTTGTCATTTGTGTTTATTCTACACTATACCTACCTCGTCTGTGCTATAGTCTATAATCTATGATTTTAAAAAAGATATTTCTTCGGGCTGATGGGAGAAACGTTAACTTCATTTAAAATAGTTTTATTTGTAAAAATAATTGGAAGCAATAGCTTTTAATGTTGTTTCTCTTTTCAGGTAAGTAAATGGTACTATGATATTGATTTGTAGTAATTGCAGATGTGATTTATGTCTGTAAATTTTATTTGTGATTTTTGTTAATAAAACAATTTCTCTTTTCAGAGCAACAACTTAATTGTGTTTGTTTCAATATCCAACTTATCCACGTATTACAAATATAACTTATATCATTCATCTTCCGTATACGAATATTCTGTATCTCTGCTTGGCCCAATGAATAGCTATATTACTATTTATTGCTACCTATATTACAATTACCTACCCTATTACAACATACGCTTATACAAAAAGCCTGATCATACCGCAAGAGCCTTATCTAAGCCTGCCTACTTACCTACAAGATAAACTTAAGCAAGAGTGATGATACATAATTCATACTTAAGTCTCTGAGGAACAACCTAGCTATAAGCCGTAACATAAACAGGTACGTAACCACCCAAACCATAACTTAGGCTATGAAATGTGAAGGAAAAAGAGAAACGATTTTGCTACACCCGTCACTCACATGAGCACGAACGTTTGTACATTTTACGAATGCTTGTACGAATTTCGAGATTAACATAGTTTACTGACACGAATGTGCATGGCACAAACGGTGAAAGCCCATTGGTTAAGAATTCGGCATCTTGCTCTGTGGGTCCGGGTTCGAATACCAGGGCACGCACTTCTGACTTTCCGGAATAAGGCAGGTACCTATGTGTGTTTTAAGCATTTAAATGACTCTCGCTAGAAGGGTGCAAGAAAACGTCGTGAGGAAACCTGCATAGCGGAGAGTTCGCAAAACTCAAATGTGTGTGAAAGCCGCCAATCCACAGTTGGGTTTCGATGACAATGATGATGACTCAAATATTTAAAGCACTACGGTTGACGGTATGCGCGCTTGGATGTGCGACCAAAAACGTTCACAACGTGGAAAACCATGAATGGATCGAAAAGAAAACTTTTCATCATTTGCGTAGGTCGCTCTACACTTGTGTTCGCGTATTCGCGCGAATGTGAGTGACCGGCTTTACGGTCGAAACATCGGTCAAGAGGACCGTGAATTATAGTTCCATTTGTAAGGCCGGACTAAACCGCATTGGTATGCGTGACGTCCTACAGTGAAAGTTTTTTTTGCGTAAACATTATAAAAAGTAGAAACATTGGTATTTATTTCCTAAAATAATAATACTCGTATAGCCTTAATTGTCATTTTGAACCATTAGGTATCCCGTATTTGAGACTCGAGTTGGAACAAAAAAAAATACTGGTTGTCTGTAAAGTCGGTTTACTGACGATAGTTGAACGTGACAACGTCAACGTCGACAACGTCTTAAGAAAATACTGATGGAATGATTGACAAATAATGTCATCAAAGTAAACAAACGTCATGAAATCGTATTTAAAGTTACAGAAATTTATCAATAAAAATAAAGAAGGAATACAGGAAACATTAAAAAAGGTAACATTTAAAATTTATAAATAGTCCCAGAAGTCAATAACAAAGTAATAATTGGATACATTACCAAAATATCTACCTCCAAAGTAATCAAGCTGCCGAACGCAAAGGCCGATTGTGCTTCTTTATCGCTCGTTCCGCGCTCTCGCTTGCACTTCAAGCTATACATGGGACGCCTCAGAGCGAGGTAACGGTAACGCCGCATGACGTCACGTTTTTCGTGCGTGCAGCCGGCTATATCGAATTATAAGACGTTGTCACGTCAATAACTCCATAACATCGTGAGGAAACGTGCTTACTTACAGACAAACCAACATAGCTTCAGAGCAATGGGATTTCATAGGCAGTAATTCTTATTAAAATGTTAGGATTGTTAGCCAATCGCTTCTATAGGTACTAGAATAAGAACTTTATAACATTTAGATATATCGGAAATTGCGTTCAGTAAATCAATGGTAATCAAATGGATTCAAACACGGTATTTACATGCACAACGTTTACGCCAAGCTTCGTTACAATAAACCCAAGTGATAAGCTAAATCAATAGAATATATATCAAATGCTAAAACCAACTATCATGCATCGGAAAGCTTTGAAAAATGGTACTAGTGTTAAGACCTCTATTACCCACAGTTTAACTTTTAAATCACTCCAACGATTAAAGTGACATACGTATATACGTAGTTACAAAAACATTATTATCTTGATGTAAAAAATAAATAGTGGTATAGTAATCACTGCAATAACTATCATCTACCATCTTGTCACTTAGCCAACCGTCGAACGAATCGTCACGTAGGTACCAGCTTGATATCTTGAGAGCAATTGGTTTTTTCTTCTCTTAATTTTCTTGGATGATATAATGTATTTACCTAATAGATGATGTTATTGGTTACCGACCATTGACTTGACATTGACTCCGTGGGCCGTTTACCAAAAGTTTTCTAAAACCAATTGACAACCTGAATGCCGTCCAAGCCTTTCCAAGGGCCCTGGTAATTTGATTGATGAGTTTAAGCTTCTGTTCTTGGTTTTGGTGTGTTGTTGCCTTGTGTACTGTTCATGGCACCCACGAGGCATATTTATTATACGACGACATTGACCCTGTAGCCTAGTTGGTAGCGACCCTGCCTGCGACGCGAGGGGTCCCGGGTTCGATTCCCGGCCGGGGCAGATATTTATGTGGCAGATAAATATTTGTACTCGGGTCATGGGTGTAATTGTAATGTGTTATAATTATGTGTAGTCCATGCCACCCGCGACACAGGTACCTGGTAACCTACTGCGGGGGTATGAGTGTGTTAGCGTTTATTATATTTTATTTATTTATCTATTTTACACATTTTATTGTATCTATTGTATTATATTGAGCTTCATAGCTACATATCATTAATTAATTCAGTCGCTAAGTAACAATTTTCACAGACCTCTGTATTAATAAAACTCGTTAAAAACTGCGAAGCGAGTTAGTGAATTTTAGATTTAAACGTTTTCCATATAACAACAAGCAGTATACGCTCGCAGCAACGCCATTATAACATCTAAAACTCTTTTAATTAACGAACTTTTAAAACACAAGACAACTTTCGAACACAGCAAGAAATAATTTCTGTTTACAGATTTTAGTCTTACCCGTATTTTGGTTTGCGGCCATCGCAAATTTTGTTATCCAAGCTCATTAAAACTTACCTAGATGAGCATTTAACTTATTTATTTTCCTAAACTAATTATTCTTGTATTGTCAGTAATATCCTGGTGGTTGTCAATCCCATTGAGAGACCCGAGCCTAGCTTAAAGGTTAAAATGTAATTGATCAACGTCGCCCACGTACCAGTACCACCAAAATATCAATGACGCATTGCTGATCGAAACGAGCTTGCGACCCAAAATGTGTTTTAATGCTGCCTCCCTGTCCTCAAAAAAGCAAATCGACGATCCCAAGCTCACAGACGGTTTAGATCCATTCGAACCGCGGAGAGATGTGGGCTCTCTCTGTGTCTTCTACCGTCTGTATGGCGCATTTTCATTGTTCGTTAGGGCCCGCGTTCGGGGTACGGGAGATTTCTGTAAAGCATGCCGTAGGGCCCGAATGCGGTAACCGTTTTCATAAGTCGATGGAACTCGGATGCGGGGTACGGGAGATTTCTGTAAAGCATGCCGTAGGGCCCGACTGCGGTAACCGTTTTCATAAGTCGATGGAACTCGCATGCGGGGTACGGGAGATTTCTGTTATGTCGATGCATGCGGGATGTTTCAATTTCCTCACCGAGACAGTAGTTTTGAAGTTGTGGAGTTGAATAGACGTGCCTGCTATGGAACAGCAATTAATGTTGTGTGGAGCAATTTTAGCTATTTCCGACATACTTAAGAAGAAATTATTAGCTTCACTGAAGAAAAAGAAATCTGGCATCTCGATTTTTATATAAATTACTGGTCACATTCCACAAACATGGGTAGTCTCGGTATGTTTCTACCAATTTAAGCATTTGTCCTTCAGTAAAACGATCAGCCATATTGCTCTCGCGCAACGTTATTTCGCATCGAATAATAATCGTAAACTAAACCCCCGCAGCACGCACTATGCTTGCTTTACACCAACCGACGAATTCATTGGTTGTTGAGCCCGCATGCGGGGAGTCCCTGCATGCTGTATATCGACTACATATTGACGACGCACTTTCACTAGTTGTTATACCGTATTCGGGGACTCCCCGCATGCTGTTTATCGACCGAGTTATCGACCAATGAAAATGAGCCCGTATAGCGGTTGCCAATGTCCATGGGCGACGGTCATCACTTACCTACTATCCGGTGACCCGTCTGCTCGTTTGCTCTGCTGCTTAGGCTATAAAAAATGTATAGCAGAGTTTACCATGAACAACAGAATTGGATTTTACACCCGTTATTTTTTTTAGTAATAGGTAATAACTTTAATAACATATTTTTACTTTCAAATGAATATGACACTATGATCCACGACTGACTATCTCCGGTTTCAGCACTTTCAGCGTCTTCTACCTAAGTTAAATAATTAAAGTATTAAAATATATATTGTTAGCACGATACCTAGATACTTACTAGATATTACTAATATTATTATTATATACTATTATTATTATATACTATTATAGATATTACTAGATACTTATCTAGGTATCGTTCAGGTATCGTATTTGAGTAGGTAATTTATAAATTAATTCAACATCGATCACATCTAAGTAAGGGCTCTTAGAGCCCCAGCACGTGGCGTATTTTAAAAAGCGCAGTACAAAGGGCCAGAGATCTGCGCGTATACTGATCGCTCCGTGTACCGAGGTTACAAGGTTGCGTTCAAATCGCGTTTGAAGCGCGTATACGCGCGTCGTTTGCTCGTCCTCAGCGCGTTTTTAAATACGATGTGTGCTAGGATTCTAACATTGTAACATCTATGACATGAATGTCGGAACAAGTACCAATTGGGAATATTTTCGAATTTACTCTTTAGAATCTCAATTAATTAGCTCGTATGGCACATTATTATAAGCCGTCCATATGGGTAGTGGAGATAAGAATTTAATGTTCCTTATAAATCACTTCATAATTACCATTCTTTTGCCACAGCAGGTTTGGCAACCAGACCAAGAACCGATTCATCAATCAAATTTCCACCTCACTGGGGATTGAACCTTACGTAAACGTATTAAATTTCAAGTTTGAGTTCCACATAAATTTAATGATGTTTGGTCTAATTTTTTAGATTTCTCGACTATGTATTCAACGACGCGTAGGTATAGAACTGAGGTAGATACTTATTAAGTACCTTAGTACTTACCTAGGAAAAAACTTTCAGGTTTTCTTAGATCAAGTTTGGTCTTACAAACCCTTGGAAAGGTTCATTTACAGACCTTATATGTAGTCTGAAAGTATCCGTGACGAAGTTAGAGGTTTCGTAAAATGCTTTTAGTTCTTTTTTTTCTTTTTTCCAACATTTGTTTGATTGTAACGCTGTTATTCGCAACAATGCTTCTATATCGTAAATACTTAATATAAATAGCTACCTATATTACAATGCTACACAGTCATAGCCTCAAACTAAGACTACCTGTGTCGTGGGTGCCCTGGACAACACACAAGACAAACAAGAACACACGTACACAGACCAAGAACAGGAATTTAAAGTCAAAATTCAATGTTCCACCTCACTGGGTCTCGAACCCAGGTCATCGATATAATTCAGGTAATCAATTAATAAACCTTAAACATAAACCTATATAAACACTCGACCAATCCAATGTCCAAATTGTCCAAATAAAATCCATTGAAAACATGACATCAAAATGACAAAACAGAAAAAGGAATGAAGCATTGAATACTGAAATAACCCCGTAGCGGAGATCAAAACCATCAATGAGTGTAACCGCTTTGAAAAAATCGAGGGCGGTTTGAGAACGGCTCGTTCACGTCATAGCGACGCAGCGCAGTAAACACGTTAATTGTAATTTAACGCCGGCCCGGGGCGGCTACGTCATCTCGCTTTCAGGGCTGTCTCTTGTACGCTTTATATTTACAGGTGTCTAAATTATATTGTCTACAATAAAAAGGAAACTAGATTAAGCCTGTACACAGGAGATATTTGAGAAAATTATGAAAGATCTTCGTAGGGCCAAAGAAGGAAAAAATAATTTTGGAATATTTTTCTTACGGTATGTTTATCCGTGCCTGATGTTTATTTCTGGAGTTCTTACTTAAAATAATATGCATGTTTCATCTTAATATACTGTTTATAACCTAGTATATATAAATAACATGCTTCAAGACAACGTCAGCTGGGTCAAATAGTCATAAATATAGAGAAATCTGTCTGTTTGAAGTATTTATTTACGAGTGGCAAAGGGAGATCTCCTGATACACGAGGTGTCATGCGTAGTGCCATTCGTCCTTATTCTGTTTCTCAAAAAAAGATGTGTTAATTTAAAGAATCTCGTTTTAACATTAAGTACGAAAGTATAAAAAGATGTTTGTAAAAAACTAACTTTGAAATCTTTGAATATGCTTCATTTTATTCATTGATTCACCAAATATTTATAGGCTCAACCCTAGCGCCACCAACCGTTCACAGAAGGTTTGTCAACCGTGAACCGGCCAGAGAATATAAAACAGGCCAAAACTTAATTAAAACGCTCCGAAGTTGTATCAGACACCTAATAACTTTATTGTTACGTAAAAATCCTTCCTAAGATCAATTTTCTGTGAATCTTTATGAAACAGCCATCTTTAAATATTAACAGTTACTTTACGGATCTATAAGGAAAATTTCACCAAAAACACTTTATGTAAAACAGACTGCCAAGACTGAGAAGCTCGTAACCTTATCACTATTTAAACGTTACAACATTTTAGAAAAGCGAAGCCCCTATGCTTTACAAAGCTTTTTTGTTAGTATTAACTATAAAAACTTTACTTTTTGAGCAAAAAGTAAACTTATCCATTTCGCGGCCGTCGTAAAGATTACTAGCTCATCCATGTTGCGATCCCATGTATGATGTCAATGCTCAAGCTTATGATAAGAAAATTGACTAACATATAATATTGCATAGTTTTGTTAAATATATATGCCAATAATAATTAATTATAATAAAATTATGGGTAAAAAAAATCGGAAAGAACATGCTTCTTTATGGATTATTTTTGTTTTTTTGTTTCCAGCCACGAAGTACGCGTTGGACCCGCTTCTTGAACAACCCCATGTCATGACTCTGTAGGAATAACGAGGGATGAAGTTCGTTCCACAGTTATATACCACTCATCCCCTACAATTTAAACGCACACAGTTTCCTGAGACTACATGCTTTGCCACGAAATAAGCAGAGTCGGGATTCACGTAGGAAAAACTGTGTGACACACTGAGTTCCACGCGACCGAAGCGGGCACAGCTAGTCTATAAAATAAGAGCGTAGAAAAGTCGTGTCTGCTTTTTTATGAAATTGACAAAACAAAATATATAGGGGGGTTAAGAAACAGTACTAGAACATGAATCTAAAAAAAATTAATTAAAAATTTGTCTGTTTGACTGTTTGCGCGCGCTAATCTCCGGATCGGCTGAACGGATTTTAATGGGACTTTCACTGGAAGATAGCGGAGATTCCTGAACAACATTTAGGCTATTTTTTATCCCGGAATTCCCACGGGATCAGGAGTCACGTGCAATAAACTACTGTAATGTAAGTATACATATCCTATGTCGCGGGCTTAAATTTTTATGGAACTTTCATTGGAAGATAGCGGATATTCCTGAGCAACATTTAGGCTACTTTTTTTCCCGGAATTCCCCCGGGATCAGGATTCACGCGGTAAAAACTCCAAGACGCGAAGTTGGCTTAAATTTTTATGGAACTTTCACTGGGAAATAGAGGAGGTTCTGAAGCAACACATAGGCTAATTTTTATCACTTTTTCAGAGAAAAAAAAAACAGAATTACGGCAGAATCCGGTTTCACGCGGGAAAAACTCCTGTGCGCGAAGTGGCGAGCTTAAATTTTTATATGACTTTTATTGAGAGTTAGGCCACTTTTTGTTACGGGCATCTCACGGGATCATGATTTATACGGGAAAAATCCTATGCGCCAAATAGCGGGCTTAAATTTTTATGGGACTGTCACTGGGAAATAAAGAAAGTTGTGGAGCAACATATAGGCTACTTTTTATCCCGGAATTCCAGCGGGATCAGGATTTACGCGGGAAAAATCTCCTATGCGCCAAGTCGTGGGCTTAAATTTTTATGCGACTTTCACGAGGAGATAAAGGAGGTTCTGGAGAAACACATATGCTACTTACTATCCCGGAATTCCGGCGGGATCAGGATTCACGCGGGAAAAACTCTTATGCGGGAGGTTGTGGGCTTAGATTTTTATGGGAATTGCACTGGGAGATAGTGAAAGTTGTGGAGCAATGTACAATGTGGAGCGCGAAGGCGCGGGCTTAAATTCTTATGGGACTTTTATTGCGAGATTGAGGAGGTTCTGGAGCAACATATAGGCTATTTTTTGTTCCGGATTTCCCGCAGGATCATGATTCACACGGGAAAAACTTCTATGCGCCAAGTTGCGAACTTAGATTTTTATGGGACGTCCACTGGGAGATAGAAGAACTTGAGAAGCAACATATAGGCTACATTTTAACTCGGAATACCCGCGAGATCAGGATACACGCGGGAAAAACTCATACGAGGGAACGAGGTCGTAGGTTCAGTTCAGATGTTTATGGGACTTTCAGTGGGAGTTAGAGGAGGTTATGGAACTCGCGGGCTCATTAATATCTATATTTTTGACGTGGCTAATTTATCTTAGAATTCTCACGGGGTCGGGTTCCACGCAGGAAAAACATTGTGACACACTGAGTTCCACGCGGGCGGAGCCGCGGGCACAGCTAGTATATAAATAATTGTAGTAATAATTGTGACTGATGGATATCTCAACTTATATTGTTGTTTTTAGTATATTTTAAAGAAAACGAATAGTGGAAATAATTTTTTAGATATTCAATAAGTGCCGTTAAATTTTTTATCCATTATCCTGGCTATCGGTACATCGGATTGTGTCGTTTGTTCGTGCTCGTTTACTTTTTTTGCACAAAAGCGTGTTAAACTACCAAAGCGTAAAAAACTACTAAATCCTATAATAGTAAAATCCTCTTTTGGACTTGGATTTAATGCCACAGTCGGCAACAGCAGCTTTATTTTTCGAATTTAAAACAACAATAAAATAGGTTCAGTTTTTCAAACTAAGCCGTATAAACTTTTCGTTGCAATTCATGCAACGCAACATTCGCAGAAAAGGTACCTACAAATCAGTGAAATAGTTAGAGAACTTTTTGTGAAACATCCCAACAGTTTGCCTTGTTTTATATATCATATCTATACAAATTTTCCTCGCTCCACTTTACTGAACCTATGTTTTAGTCAAAACACTGAACAAAAATTTTTGACGCGACTAATTTTTTTGTTTTTTTTTTGCGAACTGATTTAAATAAACCAAAAACGGAATCTACAAAGCTTTAATCAGTATAGAACGCGCAAAATTGGAAAAGCTGTTTAAATTGTATTCACAACACGAAAAACAATGACAACACCGTCATTGAAAGCGAACTAACCCTGATAGAGAAGACGAATACAATGTGGCAAACAGTAATATAAATGTATTACATATTATTTCTGTTAGTAGAAGATCCGAATCTATATCGACATTCACCGGGTTGATAATAGAATCAAACTTATTTTATAATAAATTTCGTATATTAGAAAATATATTAAAAATGGGTTGACAACAAAAATCCTGGACAGAATATTTTTAATTATTTTTTAAAAAATGATTTTCATAAAATGTTGTACTTATGATGAAGATAATAATAAAATTTTATACTGGACTTAAAGTATAGAACATATAGAATGTGCAGACGTAGGGTAGACTATTATTTACCTGGACGAACTACTGGGTAGACAGGTATAAACAGGTATGTCAATACTAGTTACTTTTCACTCGATTTGCTAATAATCTGCACATTCTATAATTATGTTCTATACTTTAAGTCCAGTATAAAATTTTATTATTATCTTCATCATGCAATATTTTTGAAAAATTATTAAAAAAAAAAAAAAATATTCTGTCCAGGATTTTTGTTGTCAACCCATTTTTAATATATTTTCTAAGATACGAAATTTATTATAAAATAAGTTTGATTCTATTATCAACCCGGTGAATGTCGACTTAGATTCGGATCTTAGACTATGTGTATAATTGTGTACACCCTACTATCTCTCATCATGATTGATAAAACCTACACAGAGGTTTTCGGGAAGAGTATAGATATTGTTTAAATTATTGTGCAACTTGTTCATTAAAATTGTCTATCACTGTTACTCTATAAAGAAAATTCGTGTTTATATTATTCAGCAAGTACAACATTAAAATATATTCTGCCAAGACAATTGTATTTCAGATACCCATAACGTTTAAACATTCAATTCCAATTAATATTATCCCGTTTCAATAAGTTCTTAATTTAATCCTCACTAAATAAACCTAAGTCTCAATCTCGTGACATTTCAATTAATACCGGACTTCGGTAACGAACTTCTGTTTGCTAAACATAGTAAAAACTTGAGCAAACTCGTTAAAGTTCGATTAATTGGAAGTAGGCAGGCATCTTAATTAGTCGATGTACACTATAGAGTTTACATGTAGCCCGTTGATGTCTTATTTGATAAAGTTCTGTAAACAACATCTTTCTATTAACGACTAGATGAAGTAATTTATTTTGAGATTGGAGTAAGTAAATAGAGTTAGGTACTCAGAAATAGGTACAAGCAATCAGGTACAAGTCAATATTCGCATTTTAAAGCGCTCATAGTCCGGCTTAAGTCGATCGTCATTGATCTATAGAGGTAGCGGACGCGGTCAGTAGTTGGATGTGGAACTACTAGTGGCGAGAAATATTTGGAGCACTATCTTACAGAGAAAGACATGGAAAGCCTTCCAGTTTATTGTCATCAGAGAGCAATATAGTTAAGCCATGCTGAAAGCCTTCAGGCAGCATAAAAACTTCTTACATTTTACTTTAATCTCCAATGAAGTAGCGTGGTTTAGAAAGTTCTAAGACTCCTCAGTTGTAAGGAGGGACTTGTGCCCTGTAATAAACCATTTATTGTTGATTGCTATAAGTCATTCAGCATCCTGAGACATCTATAAGTTGAATCCATTTGAGAGTTACGATGCCACATGACAGACGCAGACACACAGTCACAGTTTTTGTTAGTTTTTGCGTCAGGGGTTAAAAACTTAATAAATTAGAATTTTCTCAAACCAACATCCAAAGTTAACCGCAAACATCGTAGGTTGTTTCAAATTTCATAATGTACTTAATGTGACAATGCGATTATGATAACACGCTCATGAGTTGGAAGTAGGAGTAAATTCCAACATACTCGTAGCTTAAACTTTCCACAAGGAACTTGAATCCGTTTAGTCTTATTTAAATAAAGTTAGCGCTAACGCCGAACACATGAGTTCACTACATTTAACTGGTTTAGTAATAACAATAAGCTTTATTAGCCTCAACCCGTAAATGTCCTACAACAGGGCATGAGCCTTATGTAATAACTGAGGTGGCGAAGAGCATACTCTACGACGCTTCTTCAGTATGGATTGACGTAGAGGCTAATGGCAAATCCGAATAGAGGGAATTTCAAATCCGTCCAAAGGCCTGCATCATCAATCAATCATGATCATCATCATCATCATCGTCAATCATGGCTTATCGACTCGTATTTAACGATAACTACCGAGTCCCTTTCCGTGCCCTCCAAAGCATGGTAATTTAGCATAGAAGCTCATGAAATTTTTAACAGACTTCAAAAAGGAGGAGGTTCGACCGTATTAATATTTGCTTTTTTATGTGTGCTTAGCGATTTTTTTCATAAATCTTTGTTTGTTGGAAAGTAGTGTAGCAACTATATACAACATAATTTAATTTACACAATCAACTTAAAGTAATAAAGAATAATGATATATCAAGTAAAACAAAATTAATAGAACAAAAATATTAAGTACTATATACACAATTAATAAATCTAAAGTAATAAAAAATAATTTAACATAAAATTTACATACAAATAAATTCACAAGCAAACCCTGGTTAAGAGCGTTGTTTAGCATCAGCTGACAGTGCGGTCCCGTTATCGTGCGTCAGCGCGCAGCTGGCCGCTTCCATCACCATATTATATGGAGATCTCACACCTCTTTGCGCTTAGGCCGATAGGCGCCCCCCCGCCGACGGCGCCGGCGGCGACGCGCGCGCTTCTAGTCAGCGTTACCGAACCTCCCGATTTTACGGGAGATCTCCTGATTTTGTACCTCATTTCCCGATCTCCCGATATGCAATCATTTTCTCCCGATATTTGTGTAGCGCACAACGCAACGCAACCCTGGTAAAATTAACCCACCCTAATCGCCTCATTGAGAAATCTTGGTCGGCGATTTCCCTGTAACTATGGAAACATTAACAAGCAGTAGGAATGTGAATCCATGAGTCTCTCTGTCAATTTGTTTAATCACCTTTAATTTGTTGTAGATAAGTTTTTGTTCAGCATTCGCTACTCTTCTCTTGCCTTGGTTCAAACTGGTTTATCTGTGTTAATCTATCCAAGTCTTCTTTGTTTGCTAACGTAATTTTTAAGTTTTTTGCTAATATTTTAAAAACATAACATTTAGGGCTTGTTTCACCACTTCCTGATAAAGTGTGAGATATCTGCCAAATAGTTCTATTCGACACCTGTGAAACCAAAAGTTGTAGTTTATATGGCAAATAAGTTCCTGATAAGCTATTAGAAACTTTATCAAGAAATGGTGAAAAAGGCTGTGAATATGATGTCTTTTTTTTATCTCCCGTATTCTCCCGATTTTCGAAGCGTAGTTCTACCGTATTTAAAATTTTTCGTTTGGTAACACTGCTTCTAGTCAGTCGGTTACATCTCTCGACGGCGAATGCTCGCACGCTTTGCACTGTAATTCCCGCGCAATTCTTACGTTACGCTTTCGTATTTAAGTTAATAATTTTGTGTAGCTTTTACCTGTCGCGCTATTTTTCTTTTCTTCTGCTATTACTTCAAATCTATCGTTTCTAGTTTTTCCTAAGCTTTTTTTTTCTACGAACTGTGTGCTGTTTTTCTTACTTAGTTGTGTATCGCTTCATTTCTCTCGTAATAAACTTTATTTGTGTTGAGTGTCATATCGGACTTTAATTTAATAATCCCGGTAGGGCACCCACAGTAGATATTCCAAGGATATCAGGATCTGACGATGGCATCCCAGAGAAATCGAGGGGAAATTTCGAAAATTGTAGGGACGAATAGTGTGAATCTTTTCATAAGTATATAAAAGCATTACAATTTCTTGAAGGCCTGGGGTCGATCTGATGAAGCCGAAAGACAGTCGAGGGAAGTCCTCAATGATTTGAATTGATTTTATTTGTAAAAAAGAAATATTGAATTATATAACTTTTAGACATCTTGGAGTCAATTCTTTTATTTTACCAATTTAAGAGTACTTTCGAGTGCTTCAAGTAACACCTGTAAGAAGTGTAAAAGAAGGGAAATAATACGACTATTTTTACTTTAGGATTTTATAATTTTCTGCTCACTGACAATACATCGAATAGAATACCAAATCAAATTCGTCAACGTCACATCTTTCTTTTTCAAATAACATCAGTTCATGCAAAAAGTATCGTCAATGGCTACAGATAAGGCTAAGGTTATGGCTTTGGCGTATATTGACACCTTCCGCTCCACCGTCTGGCTGTGACGGCTGCCTGGCTGTGGCTGGAGGGAATCATCAATATGGCGGGCGGTGGCTTTGGCTTGGTTTTGGCTCTAACTAAGGCTAAGGCTACGTGATGCGTTGGCAGGCGGCTCCTTTAGGCACAATTTAGCTGGCGGTGCATCAGCTTACGTCACGTCCGTTACAATCGGCCATCCTGCAACAATTGCGTCCCGCAATTGGAACGCAGACAAAGGGTTATTAATTTAACAAAATCAGCAACAACTTGTACTTGTACTGGCACAGCATGATGACAGCGACATGAAATGGCATACATCACCTTTAATGCTGAGATATACTCCTTCACGTAATGACCATTTTTATAAAAGTGATAAGCATTCACTGATTTCTCTTTACATTTTGACAAGGCTCTTTTCTTCAGTCAGACTGATTATGGATTCTTATTGAGGGCTTTCCCAAATTTTATCTGACAGATTTGACAGTTTTTCCTTTTCAAGTAAATATGGCATTGCATCTTGAAAACTATTTTCCATATCGTAGTAAGTATACTTATCAGTTCGTCATTGGCATAAAATTTAACTCTGTTCAGCTGTTTCACGAGATCCATCCTCAACATTTCTCTACTAGCGGCAATACGCACTTGGAATTGAACATTACCTGACCTAATGTCCAGAAGCGCTGATCCACGTCCAAAGCATTACAATTCCACGCCCAAGTCTCCCCTTCTATATTACTTTTATCGCTCTCGATTTCGACCATTGTTTTTTACTCTCTCCAGTCTTAGGACGTAGGTATTATGTTTTTTAACATTATTATCCACTTCTGAATGTAAAAGAAGGGAAATAATACGACTATTTTTACTTTAGGATTTTATAATTTTCTGCTCACTGACAATACATCGAATAGAATACCAAATCAAATTCGTCAACGTCACATCTTTCTTTTTCAAATAACATCAGTTCATGCAAAAAGTATCGTCAATGGCTACAGATAAGGCTAAGGTTATGGCTTTGGCGTATATTGACACCTTCCGCTCCACCGTCTGGCTGTGACGGCTGCCTGGCTGTGGCTGGAGGGAATCATCAATATGGCGGGCGGTGGCTTTGGCTTGGTTTTGGCTCTAACTAAGGCTAAGGCTACGTGATGCGTTGGCAGGCGGCTCCTTTAGGCACAATTTAGCTGGCGGTGCATCAGCTTACGTCACGTCCGTTACAGAAGTAAGTATACTGTAACTGTAACTGATCCACTCAAGTGTAAAATCAGTATATTGGAAGCGTTGGACCGTCGCGTCGCGATTCGGTCCCGCGATATGAATACTGAATATTGCTACCGAATTTACGTCATTCCCGAATAGCGTACTGAAAATGTCTGTAATATTTATCAGACATCATTTGAAGCTCATGTTCTAGAAAGTAACCATATTATGTGATTTGCCGTTAATCGTAGCTGACGCATAAGGACTATTTTATTTTGTGGCCAAATATTAAGTTGCCCGTATTTGCACTGCCAAGAATTTATTCATATCTCATTCCGACAGTAAAGTATCTGAGAACAGACGATAGAACCCGGCCCATGACTTCCATGTAAGCGGTGGATATTGGTCATATTGGCCCATCTTATACTACTGACCTCAATCCCACGCTAGCTAACCAGGTCATCATAAGAACAGAGAAGATGGCCCTCGCTTAGTGATGGGGCTTAAGCCCAACTGGCTAGCTACAAACTTGAGAGCGAGTACTTTCTTTCTTTCTCTTTCCATTTATTATCATTTGTCGACTATTGACATAGAAAAATAGTAAAAAAATAATCACAAATATATACTACGGATAAAAGAAATACAATGCGATAATATTTTCTCCGTACCTACTCCGCATGCGTAAATAGTGTCGCTAAAATTTATTACAAAACCTATTCTTGGTTGGAATATTCGTTTTCTGCAGTCCCACGCAGCTTTACCGGCATTCAAACCCTTTGGGATCAAATGTCGCTGAAGCCTTTGGAAACTGTAAATACGTTTTTGTGGATTCGCATACGTTTCTTTGTGATGTTTGACGTAAGTTAAGTACGTTTAAGTATTTTCTGGTTCTTATGAGATTATGTTCTGAGATAATTAAGTAATAACAACAAGACTTTTTGTTTTGAGAAGACAAAGAAATGATAGATTCTTTCGACCGTGCCTGTATTTCGCAAGTGAGTTTCGCTAGAGAGTTGAGTTAATTTACATCCTAGACAAGATTGCTATCAATATCCTAACACGTCTTTTGATACACTTTTGAAACATTTTCTGCCGTAGTTTCATCGTCAAACTCGGTAGGTAATAGTTAATTAAGTTTCAAGGTATACATATTACAAACTCAATGTACTAATATACTAATTTAAATCATTAAGAAAAGTATTGAACGCCCACTGTGTTTTTTTTTTCACCTTACAACCTGATGATCGCAGCATTATACCACCATCCTGACAAGTGTCTCCGACATGTATATACAGGTAAAAATTTTCAAACCTAAAATAACATCTACTTCATCTCACTCTCCGGTCTTGAAGTTTTAATATTGCTTTAGTTCCGATAACAATGTTATTACAGGATATAACGCTCAGGATCGACTCCAGACAACGGACGGCCAACTCCTCAACGGTAGACAGCACATTTACGTGTACTAAAATTGATTTTTCAACACACTTGCTCGTAAAGTTGCTATTTTTTCTTTAGTCTTACGCCCGGAATGCGGTTTATTACCACACTAGTGCGTTTTACTTTTCATTACCGCACTAGTGTTTTTCTTATTCCACTTTTTTTTAATATCCGTAAAGAGGTTGTTACCAAAAGATTTGTTATTTTGTAAATAAATAAACTTGTTGTACTTAGTCAAAATCTGATAAGATAAGATTATACTTCATCTAATTATCTATTAAAGCATTTAAAAAATACAATATTTTAAATCATTAATTACCGTAAATTCTTATTAGAAATACATAATTATTTAGTTTAATATATTGTGGCTGAATGTTCGGTGTCTCTGGACTTAACCTGCGCGCGCATAGTTATTCAACCAAAGATACGGCGCGCGAAAAAATAAACCGTGCCATTTTGTGTTTTGTGCAAACATTTGTTCGTTTATAATTTGCTGATTTGTGACTGAAAAATGTCGATACCTAATTGTTTTTCCTCGCAAGTGTGTTGAAAAACGTCGTATGATACGCGTGTGCTTTGTTCATTACAGTCTTGGCTCTATTACAGCCCTCGCCTTGCGGCTCGGGCTCAATTCCGCCTCGACTGTAATGACCAACTTCGCGCACTTGTATCATAATGTACTATTCTTTTATAATTTGGATAACTTTTTATTACCTAGTATGTTTTTAATTTTTCACTTTACCCATTTAATATTATATAGATAGTCAGAATAACTCAAACCTAAGCTTTTAAAGATTTTCAATCTTTGAAACCATTATCGTATGTTTATAACAAGTGATTGCATGCAACATCCTCTTCGCTTTGTGAAAAATACTTATGTACACGCGTTAGAAGTTATACTTCTTTAGCGTATGGAAAAAAAATAACTAAAATGCAGTAGTGATTAACGATAAATATTAAAGTTAATCAAAAAGATTTTATTTCAATAAATCACTAATAGTCATCCTAAACTATCTTTGAATACTTAGTTATAATTTATTTACTGTTATATTGCAGTTAAAAATCTTTATTAAATATTTTACCAAAAAGACTAGTCGTTGCATACCGTATAACGAAACATTAATCTTTAGCTAGTCTGTGCATATTATGTCATGTCAATGTGCCACAAACAATTATTTTCAAACCGTGAACTCATGAAAATGTTTCATACTAACGCCATCTATGAAACATTAGGATAACTTCTACGAGGTACTGTTTGTAACGTGTTGAAATAGTACTTCTATTTGTTGTCAGATGACGCTTCGCCAAATTTATTTGGAGAATTTCGTTCAGAAAACGCACATTGTGCCGTTGTTTTTGTTTTTTATGAGCACTGCAATATATAATTTTACGATAGAAAATATTATATAAATAACTTAATAATTTAATAATATTTTCAGAAACTTTCAAAATTTTTAGGCTCCTGACGCCATCTATCGATGTGCACGTTGCAACTTTACATTGACAAAGGCCAATAGGCCAATGAGTATGAGTGGTTAGCCGGCAACTTCATACAGCTGCGCGCGCATCGCAAAACGAATTTCATGCTGTTAAATTTAGGTGTCGGTGTGCGCAAATTCACCCTCATCATTTTTCTCCATCGCGCCAAAAGAAGTATAACTTCAATAATGTTAATGCATTTCCAGACACAAAGGAAACATAATAAGTATTATATTTTTCATTCCATTAGTATTAAAGGCGGAATGAAAATCATATTTCTATTTTTACTCTTAACAAACGTCTTGTATCCTTTCATTATGTTAAAGCTGCAGTGGCTGTACTCTGTAGGTATCAGATACGTTTTGATTTAACTTCTTTCTGTACATGTTCTGATTTAACTTCTTTATTTGAACGAAGTTTTGGCTCAAGATTTTTAATTTTTTCTTGATTTTTCGTTCCCTTTCATTTTTCCTTTACTTCCATTATTTTTTAACTTCCGTTACTCCTTCCGTCTTTCATTAGTACCATTAGTACCAAACGAGCATGCAGCACCACCCTTCCGCTGCCGCCTATGAAAACTGTGACCGGCCTAGATCAAGACAACATTTTATTTAAGTGGGATGATTAGTCCAGTAGATGGCGTTAGAACATTAGTTGGTTAGTTAGTTAACAAGTGTGGGGACAGGGAATGTAAGTGATGGTTAGTCCTGTTAGTTATTGTTAGAAATAGTCCAGTTAGTGTTATTTGGTATCCGTCCAGTTCTAATTCGGTCACAGATGCGTTGCTAGGTTGCTACCCCTGAAGACTGCGATGGTTGCCTCTAAAATAGTGTAACCAGCTCACTCTTTCTTCCTGGTGGTGCTTCAGGTGTTATTAGTGTCAACCACGTTGAAAACTTATCATCAGATGTCTGATCCGCTGCTTTACGGATTCAAACAGTTTCGAGCAACGTAGGATTTCAGTAAACACTGTTGAAACTATAAGCGTCGGTACGACATCAATTTGGGAATACCCATTATATACTAAGGTCAATAATGATAATTGAGGACCCTGTACTCTGTAGCCCAATTAGTAGTTGGTTGGTAGAACCGTCACAAACATTTATAGTAACTACAGTACTCGTAAATGTTTGTTCTCGTAAGTGTTGTTTGGAGTGTTTGTGATGTTTCATTTGTGTATGTTACTTTTGCCTGTAACGCTGGTAATCCTACGAGGTGTAAAGTAAGCGTAATAATTGATTATTATTAAATTTTATTACTTAAATCAATGATGGATGATTAAGATCATGATAAATACCTACTTACGCTTATCTGATTGTTGTCCAAAAAAAAAACGATCATACTAGTAACTAAGTGGAATCGTAGCCAAACGATAACTTATAGGTACATGATAGAAGATGTATGGATTAAAAACTAGATCAAGATTCTTACCCATAACTACTAACTGCTAACGAACTCATACTTACTACTAACGAACTTATCAGCTAACATTCTAACACCGTTTGCTCACCTATCCTAGTCCCGATTTGAGTCTCATTCTATTTCGGTCACAATTGTCATAGGCGGCAGCGGAAGGGGTGCTGCATGCTAATTTACTTTCTTATTTTTTTAAATGGTCTAGTGTACCTAGATATTCCCGTGTAGTCCCCGGTGAGTTTTAAGACTCTGCCCTTATTTGTTGCTTCCAATATATTGTCAGCTTTATAAACGAGTAGTAGCGGAATTTCGTATTCAATACGTCAGCAGAACTAGGGCCGTAACATTTTTCAATTCATACGTGACTGGAAATACGAGAATCTTGCGAGGAACTACTACCTACTCGGGGTAAAGTGTTTGTACCGAGGCAACTACAAAGCTGCGACTATTTTCAAATTCAACTGTTGAAAATTGTGAATCATTTTTGTGTTGTGTTATTGTAAGTGTCTGAGATATCGGGAATGTTTTAGGTGCATTTGACACACGTGTTTGGATTAAAACTTAAGGATTATCACCCTAGTGGGTTGGTCAGTACAACACTTCTCTTTACAGCCTCAAAAACTGTATTGTATCAAGTTTTTTTATTTAAATTCATTATAAGTCCATAGCAATCCAAGCAAGGTTCATACCCTGAACAATAGGTACGATTAAGTTTAAAAAACTGAAAAAGCAACTTGGATGGAAAATGAGAAACAAAAAACATTTCTCCGACCGTATTATACATACAATCTAGTTATTTATGATAAATTTAATTATCAGAGAATCTATTAAAGAGATCTTTTTATTACATAATATAGAAGCTATTTAACAGATGTGCTTATGTCTACATCTCTTGTGTCTAGAGGTGCTGTGGTTTTTATCGTGGGTAATTACGCGAGACGCAAGATAAATACAATTTAAATTGCGACTGGTGTTGTAGGCAGTATAATATCTATAGGTACTACAAAGCTACAGAGGTATTTGTTTGTTTTAACGCGGAAAACCTTGGTACGACCAGTTGTATTTCAAAAATTCCTTTTTTTATTTTATAGCATCATTGACGATTTCAAGCAAAATAAAAAGCAATAGCAAAGTCAGGGGATCAGGAAGTTCTGCGAGTTACTTAGGTATGTATGTAAAAAATGAAATGCGTTGCAGCTACCTACCTTAGACTTTCTTTGTTTTACGGATACCAAAATATATATATTACTTACATATAACTTAACTATTGATTATAAAATTTTGAATAGATATCTCTATTAGACTACGGGCCCATGTCGAAAATGGGGGGGTCATACGAACCACCAGGTGATGTATATAGGACGATATAAGAGCACAAAATAATAAGATTCAGCACTATGCCGTCACTTGTAAGCTGTCCAACTGAGTGCTGGTGAGAATTCAAAAGTGCAGGTAGAGGGAGTACATTTTGGTCATATGATTCTGTACGGCATTTTCACCATCGATAGATCCATGAAAAATAATAAGAAAGCGCGCAGTCCCGTAAAAAAATGGTGAGCCACAAAGTCGGTAAATTTGTTTGATTTTTTGAAAATTCCAGGGTAAATTTGGTCATTTGATCCTGTACGGCATCAGTTTCATGCTGTTTCAATACAGCTTCTAATCCATTATTCCGCAACGCCGTACAAAAATCATGCGACAAGGGGAAAAAATCGAGGGTTGAAACCCCCTCTATTTCCGTGGTCTGGGGGGTGATTTGAAAAAGTACGGCTTCGGTTCCAAAACATTATCTAGCACTCAAAAGTACTATTAAAAATAATGCCGTCAAAAAGTTATTGTTCATTTGAATGTATATTAATAATTACCTTAATTTCATGGTATACTTGATTTATAAAGCTGTAATGTCATTTGACACTGTACGGCAACTTTTTTTTTAACATGATATTGTAAAATATAATTGTTACATAGTATTGCCGTTCAAAAGAAACTGTTCTAAAAAAAGTTATAGAGAAATACAAAAACTGAAATTTGTTAAATTATTGCAGAAGTTTAAATATTCATAGATTAATAGAATATAACAATTTCCTACATTTTTCCCTTGTTCTAAATAGTATTAAGATATATAAATTAGGAAAAAATGATGCCGTACATTTTAATGCAGACTATATTTTTCATACATTTCGTTCTGTGGATTTTTCCTTGAATTTTTTTTCCCCTACAAACCTTTGGACTAACGAAAATGTACGGCATGTAAAAAAATATTATCTTTGCATAAAATACTTTCAAAATAAATTAATTTTATGTTGTTTCAATTCACCCCCCGGAGCACGGAAATAGAGGGGGTTGCAACCCTCGATTTTTTCCCCTTGTCGCATGATTTTTGTACGGCGTTGCGGAATAATGGATTAGAAGCTGTATTGAAACAGTATGAAACTGATGCCGTACAGGATCAAATGACCAAATTTACCCTGGAATTTTCAAAAAATCAAACAAATTTACCGACTTTGTGGCTCACCATTTTTTTACGGGACTGCGCGCTTTCTTATTATTTTTCATGGATCTATCGATGGTGAAAATGCCGTACAGAATCATATGACCAAAATGTACTCCCTCTACCTGCACTTTTGAATTCTCACCAGCACTCAGTTGGACAGCTTACAAGTGACGGCATAGTGCTGAATCTTATTATTTTGTGCTCTTATACGTCCTATATACATCACCTGGTGGTTCGTATGACCCCCCCATTTTCGACATGGGCCCGTAGTCTATATCAATATACTTATATAAAACTCTTTAGTTACTTAGTGACTGACTGATAGATTGACAGACAACGCACAGCCAAAATTACCTACTGAACGCAAAAAGCTGAAAAGCGCGCATGTTCCTTAGGGAGTGTGAAGTGTAGGGGAGCATTAAGAGAAGATTTCTTGGAAATTCCAATGAAATAGATTCTTTATTCATTAAAGAGAAGTTTTGCTTTGAATATTTTGTTATGGAATTTAGGTATCCACCGAGCATGTAGTAACTTCCTTCCGCTGCCGTCCATGACAGCTATGACCGACTTAGAACAATCTCAACTGGGGACTATAATGGTTAGTTCCATTAGAAGATGTTGTAAGAAAATTAGTTGTTTTGATCGCTAGAGGGTCAGAGACTAACAGTGACTATCAATCATTTTGATTGATGTTAGTAATAATCCAGTTGGCAATAGTAAGTCTCATTGTAATTCGATTACAGATGTATACCTAGGTACTATTCTTGATGACTGACATGGTCAGAAAAAGGTGGACAGATCCCTTAAAAAGGTAGTTAAACAGAAACAAAAATTACAGCAATTTACAAATTCACGCAAGCGTGTTGCAGGAACAAGTGCACGCACTACAAAAGTCACTTAGAAAATAATGTACGACAACTGGCCGTAGGTACCTTCGGCCCTTAACTATAAATTTCATTGTTGTTAGAAAAAATTTATTCAACAAAAGATCCCAACATCAGCGAGCCGGTTATCTCGGAACTGAGTGGGCTATCTATTAGGCCGCTCATACTTATTGTCCTCAGCCCATTCTCAGCGTGATGTCCATATTGTACAACAAAGTTATAATGGACCTTAATGTTACTGCCAAAATTTTTGTACACAATATTAACTCTGAGTGTGATTACGTGTTTTCTGTCTAAGAAATTTTACGTTAATATCCAAAATTTTCTGAATAACCATCTACCTACTAGGTAAAGTAATAAAACTGTTAAGACCTCCTAAGACCTTGATCCTCCTAAGATCAGAGCGTATAAAATGCTTAGTAATTGTACTTGACATCATGATTATTTACAGATTATTGCATCATTTTTAACTTTCTTAAACATTTTTACATCAAATTATTGTGTTCAGTATTATTATTTCAAAAGTCGATTGATTCCAATAACAAGAAAGTTGTAATAGACAAATATTTCTTATAAATTGAATTTTATAAGAAATATTTGTTATTTATATTTTAATGGAAAATATCCTGTTACTCTCATTTTAACTTCAAAATATCGAGCACACTTAAAATCAACTCCTTAATGAAATAGGGATCTTTTGTTCAGTTACGTAGGTAGATAAATCGATTGCGTTGTAGTACCTTCGCTCCTCACACAACTTTGTTCTTCAAACTCCCTGTCATTTCTCTTCTTTTTATCACAAATCTTTCACTGTCTCGGCGGTACGTATGTGGAACTCCTTGCCTTCCGACATACGTAAAGCGCAAAATATTAATAAATTTAAAGCGTTGGTTATAGATTATTATCTCGAATCTTAACCCTGGTCCATTCTTAGCTGTCTAATCCTAGTTCTTCCCTTTTTTCCTCCACCTCAACCTCTTTTCCTCTTCTATGCTTCCTCCTTTTGCGTTTTTGTCTGTCTTACACTACTGTTGTAAAAGTATGTTTAAATTTATATTTGATAAGTTTTGTTTGTTTTTCTTCTTTGTTAACTTTATGTACGCCGATACCCCTAAATGTTATCTGTATTTCCTATCTTTTGGTGGGTTGCCTGGAAGAAATCGCTTTGTAGCGATAAGGCCGCCTATTGTTTTGTGCTTTTTGTAATATATTTTTTTGTTTCTTTGTTTTATAATCCTGGTGTACAAACAATAAAGAGTTTATCTATCTATCTATCTACACGAAGTAAACTAAATATGTACCTCTTTCAGAGAAATCAAAGGGAACTTTCGAAAATTGTAAGGGCCACTAGTATTTGTTAATAATTTCATAATCATATTAAAGCACTACAATTTCATGAATATCTGGAGTCTATCTGATGAACCCGAAAGACAGTCGCGGGAACTCCTCAACGATTTACAACAGTGATTTATATCAGACGAGAACTTTACACCTAAATGGGTTGAATTGAGCACCATGCGGCGAGTAGTTTTTTAGTTATTTCTGCTTGTCGCTTTTGAATTGGTTTATTTTTTGTAAAAAGCAATAAGATATTTTATATTACATTTTGAAACTGGACGTAGTTACATCCGTTCATTGTTACCTATAATCTAATTGAATTAGACATCAGATCAGAAATTATATCTCCAGTTATAAAGGACGCTCGAATATGAAATATCGGTAAGAAATAAGCTGAAGGTGAGGTATGGATCAATTTGGCCGATAGTACATTAAAAGTTAAGTTCTAGGAACGTTTCGTGTGAGAACGATCTAAATTTTGGATCACTTTTTAACGTAGGAAAGGCAATGCTATTAAAAATTAATAACGCTTATTTCAACACGATATTTACTTATCATAAGTATGAAGTATTGCAGGAATTCTCCGAAGTCTTCATATTATGTATCCACATTGTACACAACACATGTAAGTACCTACCTACACGTATTGTATATTCCGAGATTTATGATGTACTAGTATGATACAGCACTCGATACATCCATCATAAATCTTGGAATGCCAGTGCATTGAATAGGTAGATATAACAGTGTAGCTAATATGGGAGCAAAATTCGCACTCACACTCACATACGGATACACAAAAATAAAGGGAGAGAGACAGACATACATAGATTGTATACATAATTAGGTATCACTTACCTAAATAAATGAGAGATTTCGTTAAAAATTGTAACTTTTAAAGTTTTAATAACACTTGTTATGTGTGGAAATATAAAATTTACAACCCTTCATATCTCGATGAGACTCAAATAGTATTATTCAAATTTAGTGTTTATCCAAATCCTTCTGAAACCTAACATTTTTCCTTTGATCTAAATGTAAATAATTTTAAAAGAAATGTTTAAAAATGCAAACTCAGGGATAAAGCGTCTTAATATCATCGGATAAAAGATAAAAGAAACAGGAGGATACAATGAAAGGAAAAAAGTGTACACGTTTGTTCTTTTTTATTACACTGTATCAGTCTTGCAACCGACAGATATTCCCGCCTCCCCATTTTATTTTTACAGCTCCTTGTATGTTCAATAGACAACAATCGAGGCTATTCGCTCCCTAACAAGTAATACAATGAAGAGTTTCAATAGGATTTTCTCGGCACAATAAAATAACTAGATATATTTATAAATCCAAAGGTTCGGATTCTTTTAGTATCAAGTTTATTACCTGTCTCGTTAGAGACCCGAGGTCAACTTGATCTATTCAATAAACTTGGAATAATTTATTATAAATAATATTATAACAATACTAGAGAACCGCCCGCGCTTCGCTTCGGGACCCGTAGGTAACAGCCGCGTAGGTCCCGCTCCCGTAGGAATCTCGGCCAAAGATAAGCCTATAATATGACATACTGGAACATCAACATCAGAATCCGTCCTGTCTTCACTCACGGCTAACATAGCCGTGGGGATTCAGTTTCGGGGCCGGTAGCCCCCTGACTGAGGTGTCTGCCGCGGTCCGTAATAACGGACCGGTCGTTAATTGGGTTGGGACCCTGTATGGGTCCTCGAAGATTGTCCAGATGGTGATGTGGAGTATGGGTGTCTAGTCCGGGGAGTCATGATGATTTTCACGCCGCCCGAGCGATCAGGCCCTACCAGGTGAGACCCGCTGGTGGGAAGCCCAGCAGGAGCCGATCTGCGACCGGACGGCGGCTTGCGGTCTTGTCCGAGGTGGTTCATGTCGGGCTGCTCCCGCGCAGTAGGTCGCGCGGGAGCGCCCAACGGTCCGGGGGGCGGGCGTAGAGCGGCGCCAGGTTCCGCAGGTGCAGAAACCGCGCCACGTCCGCGCGCGCAAACATCCGTTGCGCTAGGTCCTCCACGTGGGCGTCCAGGCTCTCAACTCTGAGGTCCCGCTGGACCGGCTGGCTGGCTGGACTGGCTGGTTGGTGGCGTTCCTAATGCACCACGGCGCCCCTGCCAGCCGGCGCAGCGTCTTCGATTGAACCACGCGTAGACGCCTGCGTTGTGGTTCACTCGGGAGTGCGTACCAGGCTGGGGCCGCGTACGTGAGTCTGGGGCGGATGTAGGTCTTCCAGATGGTGGTTTGACCCTCAACGGGAGACTCGAGGAGAGCGCTGGACGTAGCGCTACAGCTGCTGCCTTGGCGTGATTTACGACGATGGTCACGTGGGGCTTCATAGTCAGGGAACAGTCCAGGGTTACCCCATGGTACTTGGCCTGTCTTGTCCAGGCAATGTCTTGGTTGAGGAGCTTTAGAGTGGGGTCGGGCATCATGGTTCCTCCGAATTGGATGGCCTGCGTCTTCCCTACGTTGATCGCCATCCTCCACTCGTGTAGCCACTTGGGGAGGGCGTCGAGGCATCTTTGCATTTTAACGGCGGCGTGACCTGACTTAATCGAGGTGGTCAGGTACGCCGCGTCGTCCGCGTAGAGGGCGAGCATGGCGCTCCCCTCCGCTGGAATATCGTTCGTGTAGCACGAGTAGAGGGTAAGCGAGAGGCAGCTTCCTCAACATCAGATATAACATTTGCCTATGATTTAAGTAAATTACATCTACTATTTGATAGCGTGATTCAGAACTTGCAAATGAATTTTACTAACGGCATCTATTTAACAACATCCGGAACTAAATATCTAGCAACTAACAAAACATCGATCTTCCCATAGGAATGAGATGTTTTTCCGCGGTAAAAAGTAGCCTACGTCACTCTCCACCCTCCTAACTATCCCCATACACATAAACCATACCATATAATAGCCATGTTGCGACGTGAAAGAGTCACAAACAAACAAACAAACACACTTTCACATTTATAATATTAGTAAGGAAGTAAGGATAAGGATAATACAACACCTTTTCATTGAGATACTATGTACTAAAGTACCACCTTTTACGCTTTTTAGAGGCGACGTATCAAGTTTGCAACGCATCTATGACTGAATTAGAACGAGACTCTTGAGTCTTGTGTCGGCGACGCGACGGTCACAATATTGTCATGGGCAGCAGCGTTAGGGTGCTGTTACCTGCTTGTTTGCTACTTTGATTTCATAAGAAAAACAATACTGCCGTCGTGATCAGAAAAGGCACAACTAACATTTTGCAAAAGTTGAGAAAATCGAGTTTAAAATATTTTTTGAATTTTGAAAAAAAAACACGTTTAAATTTTTTTACGCAATTGTGTGAATGTTAAGACCTTGTCCAGAAGGGGCGAATTCGCCGCGAAACGTTTCGCGCGAATTCATTCGCGCGTTAGCGAGATACTAGGCGCCAATACATTGCGTCCACAAGCATCGCGCGAATTCAAAATACGCGCGTAAATCGCGTGCACTTCGCCAGACTCTCGACTCGCGCGTATTTCGCGCGTATTACGCGCGAGTCGAGATACTAGAAACGCCTTGTTGCGTCCAGTTAACGCGCGAATTCACAGCGAGTGGACGTATTGAGGGAAATGGAGCGCCAAAATTTTGACACTGAAATCCCCAAATGCTCGCGCGTTGGTACGCTCCTTCTGGACGCTACTCTCGCGCGTAATACGCGCGAGAGAATCGCGGCGAATTCGCCCCTTCTGGACAAGGTCTAAGAGTTGCGTTTGTTTAGTATGTACACAATGATAGTAATATTATATTTTTAATTTTAATGCATTTACTTAATATTTAGCAAATTTCTTTTTAACGTAACATAAAAATTGGCATTAAAAGAGAAATATTACATTTAAAAGGCACAAATAACCAAATATATGGCTTTTCATTTTAAAAGTTTTGGGTAAAAATTTAAAATGTTGTGATGAAAAGGCACTTTTACTCAGTTGTACCTTTTCACTGTTAATTACTAGAATAAATAAATTCTAAAATGTTGTCATGAAAAGGCAAAACTGAGTAAAAGTGCCTTTTCACTTTAAATTATTAGAATAATTATAATAATCAATTAAATATATTACAAATAAAAAGGTGGAAAATAGGCATATCTATGCCTTTTTATTGTAATAAACCAATAAATTTTAAAATGGTGCAATTGTGCCCTTTAAGCTTAAGCTATCTCTGGTAATTTTAAAGCTAAAAATCCACAAAAAAATCAGGCGGATAGGCCGTTTTTTCCTGATTCTGCATATATATCTCGGAGGTGGAAAACCTATGATACTGGTTTGATGCGATTATTGTGATTTAATCTGTATGCGATGATTAATAGTGAATCTGATCGCTGTCAATAGAATTGGAAAAATAATAAAGTAAGAAAATGAGTGTCTAGCGGTGTGTGATCTTGTAAAAGCTCTTTCTATGTTGAAATGCCATGAATCTCTAATAGTTGTTGATAAATAACGCGTGAGTCGCGAGTGCGAGTGGTTCGATCGATAAAATCAATATCGTAATGCCGTGAAGTAAATCAAACATGTCTCAATACCAAAACAAATCCTTGTAGGAAAGGCTGATTCCAACATATAAACGCAAGACTCCGGATAAAGAAGATATTTTATTGCTATTAGAAAATATACAGTCATGAAGAAATACGTAAGGAAAAGAAGGCCGTGACCATCATGTTATTTGTAATGCCATAGCAACCTAAAACTAGGGTTGAATATTTACAAGAATTCTATGTACAAATGTAGGGTCGCTACACCCTAAAACGAGTATTTATACTGAGCCGAAGAGATCATTGAATAAAGCAGTTGTTTACGTGTGATCATCAGGCTCATAACCCTGTGTTTCATTTGATATCCTGAGCTGACTTCCTGACGTATGAAAGAAGCCCACATTGCTTAGTTAGTCGAGAGTACCTATCTGGAATGTAAATCGTACGAATGACCGCCCACTCTGTTACCGGTTCCGATTTATATATAACTCAATTTCACAAAAAAATTTAGTTGTGCCCTTTTTCGGTAACACGGCAGAATATTGAACGACCAGTAGGCATAGCGCAATGTTCACCATGTCGTACTGCCATTCAAAGTCATCACATTTTTGAATCATGATTTTTAATTTCTGTTCTCGGTCTGGTTGTATTTTCCCACGACCCACGTCACAGGGATTCCTAGTGTCGTATTTTTTATTTAATAATACTGTAAATAATTAGATACGCGTACAATATTTAAGAAAATACGAGTATAACACTTGAAAAATATTCATCATTAATTTTAATGCCTTACGGATTTTAAAAGAAATATTTTTAACGTCCAAGAAAATATAAAAGAGCACTATGTTTTATTTAGTTCACTGCATGAATGAATGAAATGTTTATTCGAAGTAGGTTTTCAATAGTCAAACTAAGTCCCTACGGTGAGTCGTCTTGGAAGGTGGACTGGTGGCAACGTTATAGAATAAGGTCAACAAGATGTATTATATCGAAGATTGCATTTTTTTTTTTTTTTTATGGAATTAAGATAGCAAACGAGCATGCAGTACCACCCTTCCCCTGCCGCCCATAACAACTGTGACCGACCTAGAACTAGACTCAAAAGGACTAGGATGGTTACCTAGTCCAGTTAGTAAATGGTGTTAGAATATTAGTTGGTTAGTTTGTTAATAAGTGCGAGGACAGGGTATGTTAGTGATAATTAGTCCTGTTAGTTAATGTTAGTAATATAGTCCAATTAGTTATTGTTAGTATGAGTCTTGTTCCAATTCGGTCACAGATGCGTTGCTACCCCTGAGGTCTGAGATGGTCGCCTCTAAAAAAGTGAAACCGGCTCCACAAACCTTCCTATCCGGAACACAATTGCTCTTAAAAACAATTATTATGACGGTAGGAATGGTACTGAGTACCTTGGCGGGTGGTGGTCCTACCCCGGGCGAACTCATCATAACTCAGAACTGTTTCTTCATCAGAGCCTTAATATTTATAATTCAAAGGGGACGAATACCGAATAATCCTCTGAGCAATAAAATTAGGATCGGAAAACTTTTTTACATCCAAAATTAATTATATACCTACCCAAGAATATAGAACCTCATTTTTGTTTCAAATCGGTTAAAATACATACATCAGTTCTTAATGCTAAGAGGAAATTTCAGCTTCCAACACTCCGTCAAACACTTTAGAATTACTCTCGTATTATCCTCCCAAGATTTTAATATTTAAATACCCTTTCAAGACAGAATAAGCTTTTAATAACCCTGTGTTAAATTATCATCTGGAAAATACGTCAGCCTGAATACGTTGCGAGCTTGTGACAGGTGCTTAAACTATCTACCCTATAATACCTAATACTCCCCCTCATCCGAAAATGAAGAAATTGTATGAAGGTACCTCTTTAAAAGGCATGTATGTAGTAGTAAACCCGCTCTTTCTTCGCGTTTGGTTTCCCCGTAGACGATATTTTCTCGGGAAGAAAGAAATCTATGTCAGCTCCCTTTAAAAAATTTCCTCCCAACTGATCGTACCATTGCTAACTTTTGACGGGAAAGAAGGACAAACAAACATTCAATTACACTTCCACAGACATGGTAAAGTAATCTTAGATGTTGAAATACACTAATTGAGCAAAAATCGAATCAATGATGACTTCAAAAAACCCGCGTTATCGTCGTACTTTTTAGTACCTTATTTCCAATTGGCTGTACGCAAATAGGTACCACAATCTTTAAGTAACTTTTGTGTAGAATTTCCAAAGAGACATGTATACTTAGTAACTAGTACCAGGCTGACATATCCACGATATTCGTTATCCAACCAGGACAGCTTGAGCCGTTCACCTCGCCACCGATTTAAATATGCAGACGCTCGTATTGATTGTCTCCAAGAATAACGTCAGTACTACAGTTGGAAAACCCTGAAATCGCGGGTCTAGTTGACGTAATGCAGACCAAAATATTTTACCCGATATAGAGAAGCAAAATTGTGGCGGTTGTGTTGATTTTACTTGCTTGGTAAAAATTCAAAGTTTGAGATTTTAAATCAAAAAAATACAAATAAATACTATAAAATTAAAGAAATACCGGTGTTAAATTTTTTATTAATTTTGATGGTTACGATAAATATTTATAGCATTAGATTTTTTCTTCTTTTTTCCTCCCTTCCTTCGTGGTCGACAACGCATGGTTGATGTAATTGGTTAGGTACTGATGTTCATGAACGATGATCACGATTAAAAATCAGATATCTCATCTGCTCATTTGTAAGCTATTCGAATTCAATGATGAAAGTAAAAAAGGTTTTTGTTTTATTATAAACAACCCTTCATCTGGAGGAATTGATGTAGAAGTTTTAGATATATTATTACTACTTCCATTAATTATAGTTGTTGCCAACTAGATATAGATGTTAGTACTCCAGTTTCTGGTCTAATTTAAACTAGGACTAACTAAATAGCTCAGGATTCCCGAGCTAACCTTAGTCTCAGCTAAAGTTAGTGACAGTCGTAGCAGATACCAGATGGCAAAATTTAACACGTTTTATGTAACTATATTGTCAAAAGTAAAATAAGTACGTTATATGGCTAAATCGTTTTGATGATCTAATGTCTAGATGGAACATCGAATCCGCGCAAACGTGTGAAAAAATTGTGGCCAACTGTTGGCCACAATTTTTATGTCATTGTATCATTGATCACGCACACATAGATAGACAATAGACGAATGTGTAAAACATCGCCTGCACGCACACATGCGTGATATTGTTGCCTTGGTTTTTTTGGTTTCATTGTAGAGCGACGCTCAATCTAGACATTAAATCATCAAAGGCGAAATCGTTACTTTTACTTTTCCCCAACGTGGAGGCCCTATGGCTTGGATTCCTAAAGTTTTTAAAAGAAACCTGAGCATAACATTGGAACAGTTATATTAAGCAATGATGAGTGTCCTAGTTGTTGTACATATAGACAGAAACTTTTAATTACTTACATAAAAACCACTTTCTATAACCAAAACTTTGATTCTATTTTAAAAGATTCATGTCTCACTGAGAGAAAACACGCAAACAATTTTTCTATAAAGTGCCAAAAAAAACGAAATGGAGTTCAACTTCAAATAGCCATGTCTCTTTGTTTTACCCACCAAAGCCATGTTTTTGCTCGAAAATACATTTGTACACATTTTTAATTACTCAAATCTACCATTGTTGTGGAGTTATTCGTTACTTTTATACCGGCTGTAATAACTTTGGATCACGCATAACTTGAAATGGGTCATTGTATTCTACTTGACATCAGAAAATGGGGAAATACGCTGGTATGGAAATATTAAATCGGGCTATTTCATAAATAAATGGAGCATTTCAGGTTTTGTGAATGGACATTTCATTACAGTTGCAAAATAAATTAACACTGTATCGATATTTTATTTATCACTAACAAATTTTAACATTGCAATTAGCTTAAGTCAATCAAATTAAATCGATCAGTTTACTATCCATAATTATATAGGTATTATTATCAGAATTCTTGTTTGATAATTTAATGTTATTAGCATTAAAGAAAAACGGTACCTACCTACTTATCTTTCCAAAAATTGTTCGTCTTTTTCTTACTATTCTTTTTCTCCAGCATTAGCACGTAAAAAACTATATCTTCAGGCACGAGTATAGATGGGTGAAGAACCAATTAGCCTTCAAAGGAGGAACTTAACACTATTATCTTGTCATTTAATCGTCAGGACACGGAGGATGGCTTGTACTTAGGTAAGATTAAAAAGATTCTTACAGTTTACAGTCTTCGTTGAAACATTTTTTAAAATCCGAAATACTACTATAGGTATTCCTAATTTTAAATATTATTTTAAGAGTTGGGTATTAGTACAACTGTAAAACAGGATAATAAATATTTATTTAAAGTTAAACACTTTTCCAATTTGTGTCCATGTTGCAGAAAGCAACATAGTGTTACTTACGATCAGTATCAAAACTACAAAATAAGCAGAAGCAAATATTTAAAAGTAGGTATTTGAAAGTGAAAAAGACGTAGAAAATAGTTCTCGGAAACTTGTTTACGTAAATGTTCGAAAGTTGTGACTTATATTAAATTTTTGTCCCGTTAAAACTATTATTGTTCTATTACTTCGCAGACATTCACCGAAACTTTCAAACTTGGAAAGTTCTATTAATGTTCACGATTTCAAAATCTTTGCAATAAATAATTAAGAATGAATTGTTGGTATGAGTGTAAGGCACGCACTTGGCACTTTAAATAATATTTAGTGTTTACTAAGTAAGTGAACATTTTTATAACCGAAATCGAGGTTTTTATAATTACATAGAGATGTCTAATGTTTTTAACCGACTTCAAAAAAGAAGGAGGTTCTCAATTCGACCGTATATATGCTTTTTTTTATGTACGTTCAGCGATTATTTCGTCGTTTATGGGCCGATTTTGATAATTATTTTTTTGTTGTAAAGTAGATATGCACAGTGGGGTCCCCTGATAAGGACACCAGGATCTGACGATGGCATCTCAGAGAAATCGAGGGGAACTTTCGAAAATTGTATGGACAACTAGTGTGTTTGTTCATTTTATCATAAGTACATTAAAGCGCTACCATTTCATGAAGATCTGGAGTCGATCTGATGAAGCCGAAAGACAGTCGAGGGAACTCCTCAACGATTTACTGCAGTTATCTAGTGTTTGGGCTTGATTAATTTGTAGTGACGAGAACTTTACACTTACATGTTGAATTGAGCGACATCTGGCGAGTAGTTTTTGAGTTATCTCTACTTATCAAGATTGAAGTCGGTTATTTTTTTTGTAAAAAGCAATTATAATCAGTGAAAGTGAGTGCCTATTAACTACCGCTGACCACGTTAAAGAAACACAATAGATAGGAATGTGTATTAACTTATTGAATTAATACGCAATAGTACCTACGGTACGCAATAGTCATAATATCACTGAGTAATTAGGAGATTTTATTATTAGGTATTCGAGAATGATTGCAATTCTCTTTCATATAAAATTAGAGAACTAAAAGAAATAAAACACTTAAATACTTAGTAATATGTAATATGTAATTCTAGCTCCACTGAGTTGGGCCGCGTAGAATGTTTTTCAGTTTAATCCCCTTTTTATGCCCTTCCAAATTTCAAAAAGTCCAACTTGGCTATCTGCTGAATACAATATTAAGTATTAAAATCTATCTACCTATCTTCTATATATCCTATCTATCTATCTATACATATCATAATAAAACTATGTAGGTATAACAGGTCGTAGGTATGTTTGTGCACGTAATCTCAAAGCCGGTTGTATGGATTTTTATGGGACTTTCACTGGGAGATAAAAGAAGCTACTTTTTATCCCGGAGTTCCCGCGGGATCGGGATTCACTCGGGAAAATCTCCTATCCATGAACGAAGTCGGGGACATTTAGCAACTCTTGCGACGAAACTTAGTAGGGCTACTTATGCGGTTAGAAAAATAAGACAGCTTACTGACGTAGAAACTGCAAGGCTTGTTTACTTTGCATACTTTCATAGTGTTATGTCTTATGGCATATTACTGTGGGGTAAAGCAAGCGATATACAACAAATCTTTGTATTGCAGAAGAGGGCCATTAGAGCTATTCATAAACTACGGTATCGGGAATCGTGCCGTGATAAATTCAAAGAATTAGGTATACTTACAGTAGCCTCACAGTACATATATAGTAATATAGTTTTTGTAAGAAACAACATAATTGCATATAAAAAAAACAGCGACTATCATAATCGCTTAACAAGAAAGATGCATGATTTGGCGACGCTTTCATATCGGCTAGGTAAAGTGCAGCGTTCTTTTATGGGGCTTGGTGTACAGTTCTATAATAAAGTCCCTAAGGCAATCCGTGACCTGCCTTCAGAGTTGTTTAAGAAGCATGTAAAAGCACAACTCGTAGACAAGAGCTACTATAGTATACAGGAATATTTAGATGACAAAAAGGCATGGAAATTACCAGCTCTGCAACCAACTCCGCTAGGTTAGTGCTTACCTGTATCAATTAAGTAATATTGTAATTTTTATTTTAAAAGATGCGGAGTTTTTTTTCGCCGTTTTTTTCTCCTCAAGCACTTTTCCAAAACGGTGGTAGAACATTGAGTTACTAGTACTTTAGTACATAATATCTCAATGTGGTAGAATCAAAAAATTGACGTTCATAAGTGAATTTGTAAATTCCTAGATGAAATAAACAGTTTGACTTTGACTTTGACACAATTCGTAAAGTAATAGTTAGCATTGTTACACTATTTTTAGAACAAAGTGGAAGGAAAGTAGTTATTTAAGTTATTATAAAGCAGCCTAAATTATGTCCTCTCATCGTGAGCCAATACTTGCGTCGCGTCATCGGCAGCCCATCCCGTGGCCACGTTGAGACCTATTACGACTGCGTTTAAAATGTTGCCCCAGAGATTACACGAATTTTACACATTGCACAAAATGCTATTACCTACAAATAAAATCTAATTTTAGTATACAAAATGGCCAAAAACCTAATAATTCGATAAATTAATGGAGGTACTTATTTAGGCGTTAAGTAAGGCACATTGAATAATCTTTGAATATACATTTCGACTGATAGTTACCTATTTGTTCCATACCAAAACCTACTTACTTACTAAAATTACAAGCCTTATTACCTATTATTAAATTAAACTAATAACCTTTCCTAAGCTTCTAGTTTGCCTCTACTTATAAATAGAGCCAGAACAGAAGTCTAATGGATTTTTTAAACGCAATATTTACCTACTTCCAAAAATAGAAATTAGATACCTACCTAAGTATTTGAAATTTCCTATCTTTTTCTTTTTTAATCGATCGATAAATTACACAATACTGAGTGTGTCTGACTTGAGACTACGTACACATGTTTCCTCGGTACGTTTTTCAGTAGGTAAGCTAAGTATGTAGCTATGTAGGTAGTTGTTGCTACTTTAACGTACCTTACATAATCGTTTACAATAATATAGGTATCAATCTTTCTAAAACATTCTAATGGATTTTAGAACGAGACCTATTTACTAACATTAATTAGCAGGACTAATTATCACTTACAGTCCCTGTCCTACTCACACTTATTAACAAACTAACTAACTAATATTCTAACACCATCTACTAACTGGACTAACCATCCTAGTCCCTTTGAGACTAGTTCTAGGTCGGTCACAGTTGTTATGGGCGGCAGCGGAAGGGTGGTGCTGCATGCTCGTTTGCTATCTTAATTCCATAAAAAAAACTAAATGAAACTTACATTGATGTTTTCTTTAATATGGACAAAACTGTATTTTGTAGAAATTGTTGGGTTGCAAGTAGTTGTTTGATTGATTATAAGGTTCAAATTTAGGGCATAGATACTCCACTTTCTTCTATTCTACTTCCACTTTGCAAAGTCATGACTATGGGTTGTGATATAATTAATTATCGACTTTAATGTTGAACGACAATGTTTTGAAAAAAATATGATAGATGATAGAGGTCTTTTAGCCGCTCGTTGTAGAAACCGCGGATACCCAGGCAACCAACTTCTGCATATTTTGATACGGTAAATACTGGTATCTACGAGTATACTTACATCAATATCTATATATATATATATCAATATCTATATATAGGGTCACTGTGGCAACAGTGGGTCACCCATTTTTTTGATTCCCATATCTCTCTAACTATACGAGTTACAGACTGAATTTTAATGAAAGAAATGTAGGTTTATTGGCTTCATTTTGGCTAAAATATTTTTTAAATACACTTACCGGTTTAAGAATAAAACATATTTTTTTTAAAAACGGGTTTTGACCCACTGTGTCCTTAGGTGGGTACTCAGTGGGTCAAGCCTGAGGGCACAGTGGATCGGGAGGAAATTGAAATATGAAAAGATATAAATTTTTAATATTTTTATTAAATCCGTTTTTTAGGAGACACTTAATAACGATGACTTAATTTTTTAACAAAAAATCAATGATTATAACAAAATTATAACTTTCTAACCCTTTTAACATAACAATATAATCTTCATTTAGTAATTTTACCTTTTCAGTGACATTTTAGTTATTGTTATCATTGATTGAAATATATAAAATCAATGTTTGTGAGATCTTTGTTAAATATATTAGATAGTGTTCATCAAACAAAGAGCAAAATTGAAAATTAACAAATAAAAAAATAAGCGCTCATTGTTTTTAAACAAGGTATTTTAAACCTCTATGTCTTAGCATTAGCAATATAATATGGCACCTTAGTTTTTTTTCTAATTTATCATTATTGATTATAAATTTTAACAAAACTTAAAATCAACTAGCAGATATCGATTTTTGAAAAATCAACATTAAAATTGTAGTAAGACTATTGGCGTAATGGGTAACTTTTCATCAGTTAATATTTCGATTTTATTTCCAATTTTATCTTCTTCGCACCAATCAGAGTTCTCATCTTCCTCACACCAATCAGAGTCTTCATCATGAATAAAAATATTTTCAGAGTCATCCTCTACTACACTATGCAAGACTTTTCTAACAGCTTTTTTCTTTGGTTCATTTGTTTTGTTCTTTTTTGGTACCTAATTAATTTTTCTTGACTTCCGATCTTAGTACAGTAAAACGGGGTGAATAGAGATTGCGGGTTGAATAGAGACAAAACTGAAAACGTAATTCAATGCGTGATATTCAAAAGGAAACGTTACTAAAGGGTATATTTTGTTTTTTAATTTGTAGACTCTAATAATATACACTTTAATAACGTTTCCTTTTGAATATCACGCATTGAATTACGTTTTCAGTTTTGTCTCTATTCAACCCGCAATCTCTATTCACCCCGTTTTACGGTATTCTAATATTTTCTTTCTCCGGTGTCTGTCGCAATTAAGCTGCGTCCAGGTTTTAGAGGCTGTCTAAATTGACAAGGGCTTACAAAAGCACCTGATGATACCGGTGCATCTTGCGACTTAGAACACTGGGGCTTTGTTGGTTGTTGCACTTGTGCATGCTGTAGTTCCAAAGGCTCTTCTAGTAAATTACAATTTCTAGAAGAGCATCTTTCATGTTTTCTTTAGTGTGGTTGCCTATTTTCCTACAAAACGGGCGTTTCTTTGGCATTCTGTAAAATAAAAATAAAATTCCAATAATAATATTGTTACAGTGGGCACAATGGGTCGGCCCACTGGGCCCACTTTCGAAATGACCCACTGTATACCACTGACGCCATTTTCATTTTATGACGCAATAACAGAAATATTTACTGTGATGACAATCTTTAACGTACTGTCAAATGAAGCCTAATAACTACTTATTGTATTAAGATAATAACTCAGGGAATAATATCAATAAGTATGTAACAAGGAAAGAACAAAACTTACGTGTTTTTGGAGTTTACTCCTTAAGAAACGATTTGAGTTATAAGGCCCGGTACGGAAATTTTATGAGGAGTAAAATCAAGTGTAACACGAAAAGTTGAGGCGTTACGTAGAAAGAGACAAACATATATCTGTAGGATTGAACGTGTAAAAGAATGAGATGGAATACATTACACAGCGTATCTCATTCTCGGGGTCTCCTCTTTGCGCGATACTTCGTAGTCTCACTGTATAGTTTATATATTTCATATTCGAATATTAGCTTCATCGGAGACACGGTAGTGTCTGAGCCAAGTTTCATAAAAATACCGTTTTGTTTTGTTCATTAAATTATTTCGTTTCGTATTTCTTATCTGTTGCACGGTAGTGCACCTCGCCAAGTTCGAAATTTTAAATAAAGTTTAAAGTTTTATTTCGTTTTTTCATATTCGAATATTAGCTTCATCGGAGACACGGTAGTGTCTGAGCCAAGTTCTTTTTTCCATAGCTTGATCTTGATCATCTTGAGCCAATTTCGTTTTTTCATATTCGAATATTAGCTTCATCGGAGACACGGTAGTGCACCTCGCCAAGTTCGAAATTTTAAATAAAGTTTTATTTCGTTTTTTCATATTCGAATATTAGCTTCATCGGAGACACGGTAGTGTCTGAGCCAAGTTCCATAAAAATACCGTTTTGTTTTGTTCATTAAATTATTTCGTTTCGTATTTCTTATCTGTTGCACGGTAGTGCACCTCGCCAAGTTCGAAATTTTAAATAAAGTTTTATTTCGTTTTTTTCTATTCGATATATATCATAATTATCGTTCGTAAGGAGTAAACTCCAATCGTGCGTCGTAGCTGACACACATTTTTTTTTACTTTTTCAGTCTCAAATCACAAACTATTGTTTGTAAGGTACACTATGCTTCAGAGCCTAGCACTGACTAGCGTGGTAAGGCTTATAGCCGAGCTCGAATCTACTGTGAAAGAGACGAAACTTTTGCCTTACTCTTTCTGTCCAATATGGCGTTGACTCAGTGTGCCCCTTTGACCCACTGTTGCCACAATGACATTAGGTATACCTATAGAAAAATTATGTGCCTGTTTATGATTTCAAAATAACAGCGTTTTTTCTGGTCTCTTTGTCTTTGTCGGTTTCTTCATTACTGAAGGTCGTGCCCGTTTTGATATGCCCTGGTGGCGGAGCTGACGAGCTGCTTCCACGCCACCCTGTCCTCTGCTTTTCGGAGAGCTTCGGTCACTGGGATTCCTGTGATTGCCTTCACCGTGTCGGACCATCGGGTAGGTGAAGGTTTACGTTTTTTTCCGGTGCGTATAGTTATTTACACGATAAGTACCTACTTAAAGGCAAAAAATCTATATTTTTTTGTCACTGATAGTGGGTTAGTCTATCTGTTTGCCCTGGCCAATCTCCAAAACGCTGAAACAATTTTTATGGGACTTTCCCTGAAAGGTAGAGGAAGTTGTGGAGCAACATAGGATACTTTTTATCCCTAAATTCTCAAGGGATCGTAATTTATACTGGAAAATGTTCCACGCGCGATGTAACATTTAATGTGAAAAACATGTTCAGTTTTTGCTCAAAAACTTATAAATGCAATTTAGTAAATACAGTTAGTTATGTTCAATTTAATATTTTCTCAACCAAACAGGGTAATGAAGCGACACGTACGTTTTATCCATTTACCTGATGCCTACACAAGTAGGGATGCCGTTACCACGAACGACTCGTATTTCACTCAAATAGTTTTCCTTATTGGGCTCCGTATTTCTAAATTTTCGTTTTCCCCTATTGCGGGGTAATAATGGATTTCTATTAACTGTATGACAAAGAAGACATTACCATTTCTATGTCTACTTAGAATGGAACTGGTTTATGTTTGAACTTGGTTTGAACATAGAAGATAATTGAGAAAAAATATGAGGAAGGCAAAAATATTATGTTTAAAATGTTTGTCTGTCTGGATGTTTGTTTATCCGGACATCATGCAAAAATTACTGAATAAAATTTGATGCGGCTTTCGTAGTCATAGTATTGCTAGAGGTTTTACTAAAAAAACTGGTGTATTTAATGTTGTTACTCCATTTAGAACCTGAGATATAAATAATATGTTGCTGGACAACGTCTGCCGGGTCAACTAGTCGTAGCTAATTTTACGCTGAATTTAATCTACACTGATCCCGCTTAACCCTGCAAGTAGGAAAGAGTTCATTTGGCATACATTGACATTTTTTCCTTTTACTGGGTTTCCGACGTTTTACGTTTTAGCACGCTGTGAAAATATGATGAGAGTGAATTTTTACGATATACGCTGGCGCTGTGACGTCAAAATTAACATGATGAAGTTAGGAACGGAACGTAAACGGGTGATGAAGTTTGGAGCGGAACGCTTCAGACACCAAGCTAGGAACAAGCAATGTAAGTAAGAGTGCTTACCTAACCATTTTGGTGTTGAAGACAACAATGTAGCTTTCAAAGACTACTCCAATGTAAGACATAGAGTAATTTCGGGTATTATGGCCTACTCGGCCAATATGGCCAGTATTATTTTCTCCAAAACCAACCAATACCTGAGGTGTACAATGTACATATTCACCATAGTGTCGCGCCCCTTCCCTTGATCCCTTCAGTCGATTCCTGCGTTGCGGCGAGTTCCCGTATGGCCGATGTGTACGAAGATCAAAATTTGTCTGATCTGATGTTATTTTTTAGAAAGTTTAGCTCTTTATTGTTCTTTGAATAATCGTTGTTTTTATAATTGCTAGTAAATAGTTTAATAGGTAAACTTTTAATAAATAGCGTAGTGATATTTTTAAGCACATTGTTTACAATTTTTTTTTATTTAGAATTTTATCCGTCGCAAAGGTCCCTTCGGCCATTATGGCTCACTACGTGGTTGGCCAATATGGCCTATGGCTTTTCATAGCGTAAATCTTCCATAAAGGATAATCTATCATTTTCAAAAAGAAAACACCAAACTTGGTGCAAGGTATCAATGAAAAAGGCAGTGAAATGCCCAATATGATACAATGGAAGTATTTGGATATGCATATTTACGTTCTCAAAGCAGTAAGAAAGTAGTAGTAAGAAATTATAACTTAATAACCTTTTCAATTGTCGCTGATACAAGGAATAGCACCTAGGAAAACTACTAAACTACGCAGAAAGGCTGCTAGGTCAACATTGCTTACGTCACTTACCTACCTTACCTGTAATGATATGGCCCTAGGCCATATTGTCCTACCATGGTTAATTTCTAAGATTATTCAAAATATAAAAAGAAAGTTTTTTTTACGCTATGTTCTGAAGTTAATAGCCTTAAGATTATAATTTTTGATTACTATTATGTTCAAAGGACTGATTTAACCAATAAAGACTTACAGACATCAAAAATTTCGTATTTTATGTCCAAAAAGCCTTATGGTGTGCCATATTACCCGAAGTTAGTTTAGGAACAGTGTAGCGAAGCAATTACACCAGTTTTGGAATAGTCACGAATGAGAAAAGCTTGATTAATTCCACAAAAAATACGACAAGTTGATATAGATAGGTAGATACCTATTGTATTTAATACTATTGAGATATAAAATATGTGATAATAATCTATCTTCTATCCATTCTATCGGAATTCCCCCGGGAAAAACTGCTATGATCGAACGAAGTCGCGGGCAAAAGCTAATGTAAAATATTCTTATTAAGTACTAATTGACCCGGCAGACGTCGTCCTACAACATATTCTTAAATATGCCGCCCGCAGCTTCGCTCGCGCTGCTAATTACTTCTAACGATATTATCTCAAAAACTATCCATCTTATTGATATAGTGTATAATGCATCTTTGATCTGCATTAAATGCCTAAACTAACTAACATATTCATTTGGATAAGGATTAATACCGAACTACAGAAAATAGCTTTGAAAATAACGTAATGTTTTAAATTACAAATTTTAACATAAATGTGGTTATTGTAAGTCAACCGATAGAGACATGCTATCGCGGACTTTTTTGTAGCATTTTTATAGATCTTGAATTCGCTAGTACATTACTGAACTATATTTGTGCTAGTTTACGCGGCGTTCGCGTGGAAAGCTCCCTGTTGGTGAAACCTCTTCCACATATATCGCCGAATTTCTACTAATTTACATAAAAGTATAATAAATTATATACCTAAACCTTCCACAAGAATCACTCTTTCTATTGTTGAAAACTGTATAAAAATCTGTTTTGTAGTTATCGAGTTTATCGCATCCAGACAGACAGAAAGACAGAAAACAGGACTTCTTTTTATAATATATGTATATAGATATTTTATCTACGCCTATATCTTTAATAACAATAACATATTATTATTTTACACCTATTCATGTGCACCTACAATTTAATAAAATTGGAACGGCATGCATGCAACTATTACATTCTACAATTCCAGTAAATACCACGCTAAAGTTCAGCACGAAATCTTTGTAAAACAGTCATGCGTTCTAGGCAACAAAAACGACTTTTTCTACCGAAGCGAAGCGATGGTTGAACAAATCCGCGCTGATCCCGCTCTTGTGGGATTTCCTTTCTTTTTTCAAATTACAGTTTCCTTAACACGCATTATTTTAGTTTGTTATTGTCACGCCTTACTATAATGTGACAAAAGCTACATGTTCCCTGATAGAAACTAATCCGCTATGATCCCTGGTGAGCACGAAACTGGAACTCTATTCGTATTCGCCACAAATTGACCGACATTGTGATATTTTTTCTTAAGCCCTCTTCTTTTTTTGTTTTTTATTGTTATCTTGGCTTAAGAATACCTATTAGAACTTTTAACCCTTCGATCAACAATACTAAATAAATGCCCTCTCCTTGCCCCCACCTGAACTTGGATGATGTTCCTACGGTTGTTTTACCCCCTTATAAATTTTGCCTTCCCCTCTGAAGCCTACGTCCTTATAAGTAACGTAAAAAATGTATAAGCGGAATCCTATAGATTGGCATACCTTTTATTTATTTATAAACCGATTGAAGCAAAACAATTGGGTTTTAATAAGACCGTGAGCCAGATTCAATTTGTTGCAAATTTTCTTTAACATACCAATCTTCACGAAATAGTCGCACATGCCTCTCATTTAGAAATAAAACGAGAAATAATAGGCATATTTAATTTTGGCGTAGTTACATACACGTTTCGAAGCTTAATCTACGGTGATCCCATGTCATTGTGAGCACGGATGTTCACGGATTTGGTATTGTTTGATATTCCTGCTCCCGGGAATTTTCGGCATCACGGAGTAGGTATCAACGATGTTGAATTGAGCCGAGCTGATAATACTATTATTGTAACCAGTTAATTCTGATGCGGCTGATACGTAAGGTACTTGTCTTACTTACGCGCAAATAATACACACACACAAAAACACACACGCACACACAAACACGCGCTCGTGGAAGCAAACACAGTCACAAGTAGAGACACGCCTTTTTTCACTGATTTATTTCTAACTTCATCAATCATTTCCCAACGATCAATAATAATATTAGTAATTTTAAGAAGCCTCTAAAACATATTCGAACAAAAGTATAAAATACTAGCTTTTGCCAGCGGCTTCGCCCGCGTGAATTTCGTTTAAACTTCACCCCTTTATTTCACCCACTTAAGTGTCATAAACGTAAGAGTCGATAAAATATAGGTATACTTAATCAGAAAGCTTCGAACTGCTAAGCTATCGGGAGTTACACGTGTTATTGTGAGTCAACCATAAAAGATAGACATATGCTGTCGTGGAATATTTTTTATATAATTTTAAGGAGAACATTTCCGTCATACATGATTTCTGTGTAGTTTTAACCATTAAGGTTGCACACGCGACGGAAGCTTAAAAAATGGAGTAACTTCTCCCGTTTCCCCAACATTTCCCTTCACTGCTCTGCTCCTATTGATTATAGCGTGATGAAAAGTATACTATAACCAGCGCGGGAGTATGAAATATAATTGTACCAAGTTTCGTTAAAATCCGTCGAGTAGTTTTTGTTTCTATAACGGTTATACATCAGACAGACAGACAGACAGACAAAAATTTTACTGATTGCATTTTTGGCATCAGTATCGATCCCTAATCAACCCCTGATAGTTATTTTGGAAATATATTTAATGTACAGAATTGACCTCTCTACAGATTTATTATAAGTATAGAGATGAAAAACAATAATAAACGCTCAAATACGAGTAGATGCATAATATTATTGTATGGAGTTTAAGACTACCCAGGCTATAGTTTGACACAATGAGTGTTTTAGAAAATATCTACGATATGGGTCCTTTTATGACTCGCTATCATACAATGTGTCGGAAACATAGAACTAAAGTGAAAAAGACAAAAGTAGGTATATCAGTCAGTTCTTTCGAACGTTACACCCCAGTCAACATCCTTTCAAAAGCTCGTCACACATAGGGATCGTCGAGGAAATTGTTGATGAATAAGGAATCTCACAATGGCGTCTGTCTATGCCTGTGGGGCACAGAAGCAAAAGGACGTGACGCGTATCACGCTGCATAGAAAACTAAGGCTTTATTCCTTTCAAATCCTTTTGCAGGGCACATTTGTAGCCAGTGTGCATCGTTGTCAAAGATCTCTGTGATGTGTCAGCTGCGCTACGAAAACTAGAAGTTGTTATTAGAATTTCTCTGAAAAAATCTCGAGAAATGTCTCGTTTCGAGGGAAATTGTTTTAAAAAAGGCAGAGGCACGTCTTTCGCCGTTTCTTTTCCTTCATTTTAAAGCACCTTTGCGAAATTTTTGTAGGTCATAAAAATACATGCATAACCCATGTGAATAAACGTTTTTCAATTTGAATAGATACTGATAGACAAGGGACCCTAAGGGAAAACTTTGTAGTTTTTGTGCGCGATTCCGCCCGCATCGCAAACAATCTCAAAATACCTGTACGGAATGAGGAAAAAATTAAAAACAGCAGTAAAGTTGAGAGTACCGACATTTTACGAAAATTTTATATTGCTTCCATTCCAATTTTCACTCAAGTGATAATTTCCGAAATAAAAACTATAAATTATTTTAGCCATATTCAACAGATTTTTTATCAACACATAATTATTATGAACTCTTCCGCTAAATGAGTGACAGACTGACAGCAACGCAAAGCCGAAAATACTAAACGCAAGAACCTGGGCATGTAGGTATGTTCCTTGAAAAGTGTAGGCTAGCTGGCTAGCATTAAGAGAGGTTTTTTTTAATTTCCCCCGTAAAGGGATAAACAAGGGGTGAAGCCGCGAGGGGACAGCTCTAGGGCAGAACAAAAGCTAGGAATGAGTTAACAGGAATAGATTATATACCTACCTATAGCACACGGAACCTAGGTACAGCACGTACACGATTTCGCATAATTTCTATACAACAATAGTAGGTACACACAGTTTCTGACTTATCATGTAAATTAGGGGTTAAATCAAATTACAGTAAGAGCGTACAAACTGATATTTCCACAAATGTATAACCGTAGTAACTACGAAGTAAAAGTTTATTGTAAACTTTCGGGGTAGACTCTAAACTAATCAGATCGTCTGATCGTATCGTCCTCATACTAATCAAAACTACTGTTCACCGATCCAATATTTTGTATATCTGTATATGGATAAATAATAAATCTTTGTTATGTCGTTTTCTGTATGTTTAGAACAGATTTATCGGAAAATTTAGAATATTGTGGGCTTCGTTATTTGTAAGGTCATAACATCTTATATCTATATACGATAGTCTCGAGAAGTTAATCATCGCTGGGAACACGGAAGGGAAAAGACCTAGAGGCCGCTTACCAACTAGATGGTCGGAAGAACTCAAAGAACAGCTAACTTCTATAACGTCGCCAGCAACAGATCGCAGCCGATGGAGACAATTTGTTCGTGCAAGACTTGATTGCCGCCATAGCCACGATCTCCATTCTCCAGTCATGAAGAGACGACCAGAGAGAGAGAGAGAACATCTTATTTCAGCTTTTTTCAATCAATGTAGGAACTGTGCCGTTATCGACTAAGGAGTTCCCTTGTCTGATGCTAATTGGAGCGTGATATTCGGTCATGTTTGTCACAAAAATGCATAGCCATCAACCCCTGACCGCAGTGCAAATTTTCAATTATAATCTGTAATTACCTACATGAAAACGTACCTAAATGTTATGTTTATAGTATACTAGTAAATCCGCCCTCGCTTCGCTTCGGGGAACCAGTCCCTTCAAAAATCTCTATAAATTTTAACAAATTATGTTATTCCAATGTCCAAGCTATATTACTGCAAAGTTTCATGAAAATCCGTTCAGTAGTTTTTGCGTGAAAGAGCAACAAACAAACACACACACTCACTCACTCACTCACTCACATACATCCATACAAACTTTCGCATTTATAATATTAGTAGGATAGGAAGTAGGAAGTAGGAAGTACGCATAGGTCCTATAGGACCAATTCATGCTAATATTATAAATGTGAAAGCGTATTTGTTTTTTTGTTCCTCGTGAGGGTGGAGAGTAACGTAGGCTACTTACTTTTTAAAGCGGTAAAACATCTCATTCCCATGGGAAATCGATGTTTTTTTAGTTGCTAGATATTTCATTCCGAATGTTGTTAATAGATGGCGTTAGTAAAATTCATTTCCAAGTTCTGAATCACGCTATCAAATGCAACATGAATTTTATTTAGGTAAGTCATAGGAAAACAAAAAAAACGGCGAAGTGCGAGTCGACTCGCGCACGAAGGGTTCTGTACCATTATTGAATGAAACCTGTTGAATGAAAGCCTCACTTAAATATGTATTTAAATAATTATGATTTTGCAATAGAAATATAAAATTGTTATGTTGATTTTATATCCATCCTACTTCCTACTAAAGTACTAATATTATAAATGCGAAAGTTTGTAAGGATATATGTGAGTGTGTGTGTGGGTTTGTTACTCTTTCACGCAAAAACTACTGAACGGATTTTCATGAAACTTTGCAGAAATATAGCTTAGACATCGGAATAACATCATTTGTTAAAATTTATAGAGATTTTTGAAGGGACTGGTTCCCCGAAGCGAAGCGAGGGCGGATTTACTAGTACTATCTAATGTTACGAAAATAATGCGCAAGTCTGTGTATCTGTGACGCTTTCACGGCTAAAACACCCACCCGATTTGAATGAAAGGAGATGTTTCACAAATGTATGGAGTTTGGGCGTGATCATGTACAAACTATAGAAAAGAGGTCATATTAATCGAGATCATTCCTTAATATCCGAATTCTAGATTTCAGCCTGGTTTAGCGACAATAATTCAATTTATGGGTACATTATTGTAACACTGAAACAGTACCTATGGCAGATACTCTGATTGTATTAGCTGCATCTGTGACTGTCAGCTATCGTTATTGGTACATATTATAGTAAACCCAACTTAAGATCAAAATGAAGAGAGGCGCTGTCGGACGCATTTGACCAATCATTGCACACTAGTAACTGACTGAATGACCACAACGTACCTACTTACTTATGAATGACTTTTTAACATGGCGGCGTTAGTTCCAATTTTTGCCATTTCAGAGATAAGTTGGGTCATGAACTTACGACCCGACAGTTAACCCAAAAAAATATTTCCTACTTACGACTAAAATTAAATACTTAATTCACAAGTAAAAACCATGGTTTGTGCCTTTTGTGATAGAAAAACCAGTCGATTAATGACTTTTGTGGTAGTAAGTAGGAAGTCTAAGTATAGTTTCTGTCCTGCATAACATGTTTGTTATGATCGTTGTATTGATTTCTAGCCAGGACAAGCTTAGCCAACTTGCAGGACAAGTAATCGAGCTACTTGGCACAATGTCTGTCAAGAGCAGTATCTCTGCTCAAACTTATAGTTTAACTAACGTTTGCTTTATAGACATAAACTCCAATATTGTACAGAAATGCTTCATATACCTAAGTAATGTTAATTTCTTAATATTAAAACTGAGTTCAAAATAAGTTTTGCTTAATTCTTTTAATCTTTTGAGCTGGTGTCATAAACAATTTTATTGTTAAACATCTGGGCGTACATTTAGGTACATACCTATAAGTATAACATGACTTTTAAACCCTAACATGGACGGATTCTCGTGGAAATCGTGGTTTTAGTTGAATCACTGCAGGCACAATCCGTACAATAATCAACTTATTTCTGATTCATAAAAAAATGTAGGTATTTAACTGATTAAATTAATATAACCTGAAAGATGTTAACAATAACAACGGTTAAAATACTCCTAACTTTACCTATGCGCCTGTTCGAAATAACTAAGCAAAATGTAGCATAAGACTTTGTTGCAGTCTTATTTATAAAACGGAAATGGCTTTTTTAGCACCACATAAAAATGCAAGTCAAAGGCAGTAATAAAGAAAAGTATCACGACGCCTTCACCACGGTAATTCCAAATTAATCTGGAAGTTTTGGCTTGTACCTATATTAAGTTACAGTGCGCTTATTTTAATTGAGTTAGGGTTACCAGATTGTAAGATCAATTTATCCGGACATGTCTGAACTTTTTCGGCGGAAAAAAGTTGTTATAACGATATTTTTCACATACTTAACTTTGAAATTTAGATCAGTTATATAATAGTCTAATCAGCTCTTCAACGACTTCAACTCAAAAACGGCGTCGATTGCCGCAGAGCACTTCAAATCACTTGAACCACTCGGGAGACATCGTTGACGGAAATTTTTGAAAAATCTTTGCTTTCATCAACTTTGAGATCTCATGAAATCATAACCAATTTACTGAAAAGTTTCTGTTTTATTATTCGTATTCTAAAAATCATTACATTGATACCTATACAGCCAGTTGTATCAAAAATATTTTTCTTTTTCAAAATAATAAAATCCAATAAGTAAGTAGGTAGTATTATAAGGACGTGTGAAGTTGTAAGACTGCTATTTTGTTGTCTTAGTTGGGCTTGAGGTTATTTAATTTAGGGCTCGGCACAGACCACCCGGCTGTTATTCTGGTTGTTTACACTTCAGCTGTCCAAATATTGTAAGGTGAGGAAGTTTTAAGAATAGACTATATTATACAGTATGTATTATATCTAAATACCTAATTCTCTCGATACAATCAAAATATCCCAGGTACTGAATAAAAAAAGTTATTACGTGTTTCATTATAACATTAAGGTTTATTTCTTTTTTTTTGTAATTTCGAAAAGCTTAAATTTTTTAATAAATTGTAAGTGATAACATATTTAAGATTTTTATGTCAATAGTGTCTATTTTAGTAGTAATTTTGTCACCGTTGCCCTTAGAGGCTTAGACATCAGCAATAGTAGGTACCTAACGCATGCACTGCCTCCCAAGAAAAAAGGACGAAGAAAAAACTGTCTTTCAACCTCCCAGACTGAACACGACAAGTCGGTTGGTGACGGATTATAGCAATAGGGAGGTATAGGACGGTGGTTAGGCTATCTAAAGTTCAGCACTCTTACCACACTGGGGCCGGCGCGCAGCCCTCTATGATACCCGAGTCTGCAGGCGTGGGACTTTAGTAAGTATTGTAGGTCACCCTAATTCGATTGACTGTTCTGCCAGCATACGAAGGGCAGTATTCTATACCGCAACAACCAATACAGCAAGTCGTAGGTACATACTTAAATTAAGCTATGATATTGTGTTAAATAAAGCGATTTACAGACTTCATCTCTCTTACTGACAGGTCGTCGTTTAGTCACATCTCGGTGAACTTAGCTAGTCTGCTGGCTGTTCGTTACTTGATGTAGTATGACTACATTTAAAATAGATACATGAATTATCTGGTTGAGCTTGAAAGGGTGCCAATTTCTCCAAACCCAAAGTCTCCACACATTGTCTAAAATTTATTAGTCGATATTCAGAACGGTTTATTTATGGTCCCTTTAACTAGGTGTCCGCAGCAATCGAGGGCCAATTTTATGCCACGACAAAGCTTGTTCTGACAAGGACACGAAACTCATTTACGTTTAGGTAATATAAATTCTGTGAGAAGTCATTATTCTTTGACTTAGCGAGAGGGTACTTGATGTAGGTATAGATATTCGCAAATTATGGTGATTGAAGAGATTATTAGGTACTAGCTATTTCACTTTATAGATAGAGACAATACCTATTACCCTTCGAAAAAGCTACATTTTGTTGATGAAAATATTCAGTTATACCTAAATGTCATCGCGAAAAACATTTAAAATGCAAATAAGTACATAGGTGTGGTTTTAGTTTCGGGTAGTGAATTTCGCCATCATTTTCGAAATAGGCACAAACCAAGTGTAACAAAACGCCACTTCGATGTGCGCAGTTGCACATCGAAATAGCATTTTGAAATACATATTATTTTTATCTTATGCAACGTAACCAAAATACATAACAGTAAACTTACGAGCTGATTGGTAGCCAGCTGGATAGGTAAAATAAAGTCCATCGAGCAAGAGTATCTACCGTCAAGATTAAGCAAAGTTTAGTAATCTACAAAAAAGATGGTAACCCCATTATTCTTGTTATGTTAGAATAAGGAAGAAAGGATCTTGCACTATTAAAATTAACCACCTCACCCCACTTCTGAAAAATATGACAGCAAGGAAAATATCAGGCGACGGGATGGCGAATCATTTTATCCAACTACGTTGAGTTACGAGTTTAGTACGTTCATCTGTTCCGTCATACCTCCCAAAGTAATTTCGAGTATGTTATTTCAGGAAATAAGATGTCACTCGATTCGTACTTATTTCGGGTATAAGACGGCTGACGAAATCCAGTTCAGCGTATTTTATAAATTAACATGTAGCTCGCTATCACTTCGCTTCAGGACATGACGTTAGTTTTAGAAAGATATTTCAGAATAAAAAGGAATTTTTCAGATTTTTCTTCGGTTTCTTTTGTTAATCACGTTCTCTGCTGATTTAATAGTAAATTCTTTAAGTTTGGCTTTTTATATATAAATGAATAGGTAAATGATGGATCTGCAGGTAAGTATATTAACCTCTTTTCGTTAAGTGTGCATAATCGTACATTCCTAATTTATTAAGACTTAGATACACTCAAAATATACCTACAAAAGGTTTACAAAGGTTAGGTCCTAATCTCTACTGTTCACACATACTGTATCTCAAGAAATGTAAAATTAGTCTTAATCGGGTAGGCCAAGCGCCAATAGACACAGCGCAGCGTATAATAGCTGTAAATTGAAATTTGTTATCAACCTATTAAAAGATCAAAATACTGCAATCTTTCGTCATACCTATTGTTCACTGCATGCCATCTACTAAGATGAAATGCCAAATACTTTACATCATTTTGGAAAATAACTGATTTTCTTCAAACAGCTGAATCGATTTCTACAAAGTTAAAACCACTACAAGAAAAAGGGGTTTTGAATGAAAAAAAACCGCATTGAAATCGGTGAATCCGTTTGAAAGGAACAATGCCACGGAATAGACACACAGATACACCGAGACACAGACACACAAGTCATACTTATAACACCCCTCTTTTTGCATTGTCGGATAAAAAAAACCGGCCAAGTGCGAGTCGGACTCGCGCACGAAGGTTTCCGTACCATTATGTATAAAAACGTCAAAAAAATCTGGTCTGTTGTATGAAAGCCTCACTTAAATATTCAATTGTTTTAAAGTAGCCACATATTACCCACAACGCCATTTCTTGGACCGAAATGTAACTAAACTATCGGTGAGGCGTCGAAAGTATGGGCGCCCACTTAAATATTTATTTTATTCTGTTTTTTAGTATTTGTTGTTGAAGCGGCAACAGAAATACATCATCTGTGAAAATTTTAACTGTGTAACTAGTATGGTTCATGAGATACAGCCTGGTGACAGACGGACGGACAGCGAAGTCTCAGTAATAGGGTCCCGTTTTACCCTTTGGGTACGGAACCCTAATAACCTTAAGATATTTACCTACCACTAATAAATAATAATTGCACTAATTAATAATAATAATTGCACACCTAAAAAGTTTTCACCGCATTCCAAAAACTTAAGAGCTCTACTAAAGCTATTGAGACCAAATATTTTTTTAGTGTAATACCTTCTCACAAGGATACAAAAACACATATTGACACTATTATTACCTATTTATAACCTATTACCTATTTATAATAATTATTAGTAGGTATAATAAATGTATTGATAATTTACTTTTGTTGACGTATTTTAGATCCAACGTTTGTAAAAAATACACATTTAATACTCAATTAAAATATAGATATTTTAACATGTCATTAATATTAGGTACAAATAAAATTTGCAATTTATAAAAGTTTGATTACATGCAATCAGCTTATGAATAATACTTAATTTCGTTAAAAGTGAAAACATTGGCGCCCAACGTGGGCCTGAGTAGGTTACTTTAAACATTTTTCGGAGCGGGCTCTAAGGTGCCTATTTATCATAATTAGTATCACCTGTCGTACCTTTATTATGCCCCGATTCTCATGGTTTCTGCTCTACAGCGTTCCGAAAATATCGATTCACGACGAATCCAGCATGTCGGCCGCCCTCTAGGGCAGACAGCTCTTCTCGCTCTATGTACACATAGGACACAACACGTCAAGCGAGATATCAAAACGGTTTCCCGCCACTAGTAATTTAACGCTTGATTTTTCACTCCACAAATAAAATAAAATTAATTTGGAATGTTCACGAAATAACACAGATTTTTTGGAATTAAATTTAATTGTTCGATTTAAGATACGAGTGAAAAAAGACTAAAAGATTAATTTTGTTTCTGAACGATAAGCCGGATAATACACCGACCTCGCGCGCTTGCTCGACCGGACTGACTGAGTTTCCCACATTTTCCCGGCGCAAGCCTTCACCCCTTGCAATGAGGGTAACCGCGTGTGAATTTTCCGCTAGAGGCGCTAGTGAAAAGGGAGGTCTGTCTGTCACTTTTCGCTTGTCTGAATTTCATTTGTCACTGTTTATGTATGGGCGGGCTTTGACAGCATGACCGCCCTCTGCAATGGCGCCAACTGGTGAGCACAAAAACGGTTACCCTCATTGAGCACATTTGCGACAATGTTAACTAAAATTTTACTGTCTTACAATATTTTAGTTTATTAACGCCTTTCTTTAGTGGCATTAAATGTTTAATAAGCTTAATATATACATGTTAAATATTATATCATTCGTGTTCTCATTGAGAACTTGAGAACTTCTCAGTTTAAAAATCGTTAATTATGTTATTTATAAGTAACCGCATAATTTTTGATACCGTGCCTAAGAACCAATTCACAAGTACTGTACATTACATTTATAGTTCTTTTTTTAATAATACAATGAGAGAATATTGATAAAAAGTGGTCTTAGCATGTTTATGGCAGATATATAAATTATACGTATTGTATGTATATAAAATAATCAAATGAATATTTATTTTTACACACTATTTAATAATCATCATTTACCCTTTTAATAATAATTTAATAGGTCACTTGACGCCATCTTGTTATAGTATTAAAATTTCTCATACGAGTATCCGATATTAATCTTTTATCTGTCAACTGCTTTACTACAGATTACAAGATATAGTAAACCCAACTTAAGCTATGAACTTAAGACTGAAACGAAAGAGGCGCTGTCGGACGCATATGACATTCATTTGACCAATCATTGCACAGTAGTAACTGACAGATGAATGAACACAACGTACTTATGAATGACTTTTCGTTAGTTCCAATTTTTGCCATTTCAGAGATAAGTTGGGCGGACATTATACTATATTCTATAAACATAGCTATTTAATTTTCTTTAATGGACATAGTATTTTTATTTACTATACGGAATTGTAATTTTATAGAATAGGTATTAGGTATAGTGTCGTTGAAATCAAACTGTTATAAAATATCAACCTTTGCAACATTACAGGAACTTGACAATGACATATGTATGTAGGTACCAAAGGAGATGTTTCAAATCCGGCCCACAATATGTACAGTACCTCGAAAAATCGAGAAAAATTCATGGAATTTGGGAAAAATAAAGATAAATTGCTTAAATGCATACTTTTCTGGTACAAATTTTGTATTTATAATTCATTTTTATCAATTTTCAACATGGCGTTTTGCCAAGTTGTCATTGATCATAGATCGCGAACTGTCTACTGTCACTTTAAATGACAGAATTGTAGGTACATATGTCAAACTTCTATCAAATTAACCAACATGACGTGTGATGACAGCTTACCGCCATGACAGACTTTTGTTTTTGTGTTGCAATTTTAAGTGTACATTTTTGTGTTATACCACAAAACTAAAGCAATTTAAAGGAATTGGATGATTGAAAACTGTTTTAATTGTGTTTCTCCATTTTTGAGATGGTGTACAAAGTGGTGGCCGGGGCTCCATACATTTTGAAACAATATCTCCATTGAACTGAGAAAACGTAGGTATATTCCTATCTCTATGGAGAAAACATAACGCTGACAAAACGTCAAACGTCATGTGAGATGTGAGTCATGTCACTCATGTCATGTCATTGATGTCATTCTCATACAGCAACTCGGCATTGTTTGAAGCGATTTGCTTTTCTTATTCGTATTTGCTGTTGTGTAAATAAATCAACGTGTTTTTCTGTTGTTTACGGATGAAAAATATAAAGCTGGTTTATTAGTATTATTTAACTTGATATGGCCCAAGCTGAAGATACTGAACTGAGAGATTTGGTGATAGAAGCCTTGGAAAAGAACGGATCGCTGGCTAAAATTCGCGCTTTACTGCGGGCTAACATTTTTTTAGCTTTCGAGGACGATTGCCAGAATATTAAACAAAATGTAAGCTTAGATAACATCTTAAACTTACCCGAGGGCGTCTTATCGCTGTGTATCATTCATGAATTTTTAGAGTTTTGTAACTTAAAAAACACATTGTTTGTTTACGTGTCGGAATCCCGGCAAGGAAAGGAATACCGCTACGAAGGTAAGAACACACTTGCTGATAAACTAAACTTGTCTAAGTTGGATAAAGAGCCTATTCTCGTCTCTCTCCTAAAAAGTGTGGTAAAACAATATCAGAAAAAATATTTGTCACAGGATGATAACAAATCAAATAGTGAAAAACATGTTAGTAACTATAAAGACGATCAGAATTGTACTTATATAGTCCACGAAGACAGCACTGGTACTAGCCAGTCTCAGTCAGACAATTCGTCTGATGAAAAAAACAAATTGCATTTAAGACTTCCATTAGATAGCTCTGACACTGACACTTCCAGTGATTCTGCAAGAGATAAAACAAGCTCAGAATATATTGCAAATGAACACATACTTGAAGCACATGATAAACATAACTGCAAGCAACAGGAGCATAATGAGTCAAAGGATGCTTCGCAAACTAATAATAATGAAATCAAAGAATCAAGTAACAATCTGCATGAACAAAAGATCACTAACAATAGCAGTAGTGACTCCACATCCTATTTGGAGTTAAAACCGTTCAATCCGCTTGACAAGCTAATGTTAAACACCACAGGCCTACCAATTATTGGAGAAATGAATGAAACAAATGCTGCACAATCTAACACACAACCTACAACTAATGTAGAAGTTTCCTCACCAGTTTCAATAAGCAGTGTTTCAACAGGATCTCTGAAAAATGACATTCCCAGTGACAGAAGCTCTCGTATAAAAAATACTCCTCAATCGCCAAAGCCTGAAGCTGAGTCTGTGGACTACAGTTATGACTTTATGCCTTCATCTGGTTCATCTCATTCTCATAAAGACATATACAAGCACCAGCCTCAAGATAATGTTGAAGATAAAACTAAACAAAAATCAAACCAGAATTCATTTGCTGAAAATCAAAACCAGAACTCTCATAGTTCACATAGTTCTGTTTCAATATCAGATGTTGCAGATTTGATAAATGAAAGTCTAAGTTTCCAGAGACAAATGAAACGTAATAGCAGATCGGAAAAAAGTAGCAGTAAGTCTCATTCTGGAGGGCACCACAGATTTCATGATGTTAGTTTTAGTGCTATCCACTCCAAACATACCAGTGATGACTCTGGTGACTTTTCAGAATCACCAATCCCATCATTGTCTAACCTTAGTCTAGATATACATAGTGACTGAGTGGGAAATGTATCCAAATATCTATTTCTGTCACCTCACTACAAACAATACTGTTTTTATAATTGTTTGTAATACAAATACTGGACTGATTTTTGATTACTGTAAAATATGTATTTTTTCTTTTTTATCATTGTATGAATTTCGTTATTGTATTATGAACATAGGAAAATGACAATCAACCATTATAATTAATTCAGAGGGTTTTATTGATTGCAAATTTTGGGTACAAAATATACAAAATATTAAAAGTGACTACCCATTCAGAGGCACAAAAAGACCTAAAAAATCTTATGATTATTTAAATAATTTGATCATTGATCCAAAACAAAAGTTGTTAAATTAAAATCACTTCAATTATAAGATCCATCTGTATAGGCACCTATTATAAACAATAAATTTTCTGGTAAATTTGTATATAGTAGAATGTCTGCATTTTATGGAAGTAAATAGTATGTGAACAAGAGTGCTAGCTTTGATTATACACACATATTTTAAATTAATTAATCATAATTTTGTATAGGTACATTTGTAGACATTCTCTGAAGTGGACTTTATGAAATGTATTAAAATGTATAGACACTGCAAGTAATATTATATTACACTGTAATAATTAATAATTACAGCATTGAGATACTATGTACTAAAGTACAGTTTAATTATAGATTATGGATAAATCGATAAATTATAAATCTATTGACATTTAAATATAACAGATATGCCTTTAAATTATTATTATAGATAAATTTAACTACAGAATATTTATATTTGCGTATTGACAGGAAGTTCCTCTAATGTGAAATTAAAAGGAATTAATTTGTGTAAATTATCCACTTACATTACTATAGTTCCTACACTCTACAACACTTTAACATTACTTTGCAAGTTTGATTTTATGTATGCATTTTTAAGTAAGGAATTATATATTTCATCAGAAATTACCTACTAGTAGTACTACAAAAACAAATTGTATTTATACAGTGTATTTAAAATTGTGTGATCATATTCTAAATTGAAAACACAATCATTGGGAAAGGATTGTATTTTTAATAGTAATAAAATATCTATTTCTTACCTTCGAAATTCTCCATACAATACTTACATATTTATACATACATACTATTTTTTTTTTATAAACGCTAACACACTCATACCCCCGCAGTAGGTTACTAGGTACTTGTGTCGCGGGTGGCATGGACTACATTTATAACACATTACAATTACACCCTTGACCCGAGTACAAATATTTTATCTGCCACATAAATATCTGCCCCGGCCGGGAATCGAACCCGGGAACCCTCGCGTCGCAGGCAGGGTCGCTACCAACTAGACTACAGGGTGGTTGAATATTGCAGTCAGATATTGGTAATTTATTTGAATGGTTATTACAATAAAGAGATTGTAAATGTACTGTTTGTAAGCTGTATGTAGTTTTTTGTAGAGAGTTTTTACAACTCACATTTGAGTAATTTCAGTTCAGAAATACAAACAAAGTTAGACCTAATTGTATTTGAGAGTATGACACAAATTACAATCACACAAAATACAACTTGAATTATTTGGAATTGTGTGGTGTTGTAAGCAAAAATTTTAAAATCCTATTTTAATGGTTCTTTATTTAATTTTGTACTCCTTTATTATAAAATTGTAATATTCTAATTAACAGTTACTTTTGCCACATAGTATGCACTTCTGCTTCAAAATAATAAAAGAAAAAAGGAACTTCAGTCAAGTAAACTTGGAAAAGGCTGCAAATTGTATAGTGCATAGTAGATTGGTTTCATTGTAATTGTATTTTTTACTGTATCTATATAATGTGAGGAACTCCATAGAAAAATGTGATTTTGCTCAACATTGCATTTATTGTAACTGTGACCGAATATTGATAATAATTAAGTGTATTTAGTTTAAGATTATCATGTAGATAGATAAATTTTATTGTATGCAGTTTGACCCGAAGTATGTTGAGTCAATTGAAAATTTTTAGCAATTGCATTTCTACTATTGTATGGCTAATTGACATTTTAAAATCAATTACTTATTCGTTCATTTTGAAGGTCGCTATTATTGTAGTCTACTGTTTGTCAAGCGTGCCTCCGACATTTGACAAGCCCTAATATTTGCGCATTGCATTGCGGATTTCATGTTTAGAAGACGCTTTTTAACGCAACGAAAGCGACACCTAATGGCAAAATGAATTGCGTGCGCGCAGCGTACACGCAGTGTTGACGCTGCAATCGTCGCAAAACTCTATACCGGTTGACAAAATGTTAGTATGATAGCTACTTGTTATCAAATTTTGTGTCATTTGTTCATTTTATTAATTTAATTTTATTTTATATTTACTGTCAAGTTTGTCAGCTAGCATTTCATAATTATGTTGATGTCTTCTTGTGTACGTGAGTGTGTACAATTTTATTTTCTTACTTGTATTTATTGGAAATGTATAATTTTTACCTAGGTGCAGATATACCTATTGTTGGTATGCGTAGACATTAACTCTTACGTACCTATGGATTATATAATATTTGCTAATTCATTTGACTAGACTGCACCTATTTTCCAATCGATATTTTTTTATCGTTTTGATTGACATGCATCCTTTTGTGTTGTTGCCTTCTACTTAGGTACCTAATTCAATAAATGCCAATATTGTTTTTGATAAAGATAAGAAACGTTTTGTTGCAAACAGCACAGCACTGGTCTCATTGCATTTATATATTATTAAATTCGGTCGATTGCATTTCATATCAAGAGCTAGAATTTGCCCTTATTTTTAATATTACCAACTTGTTATTCGAAAATGCGTAATTGTTTTATGTACCTAGTTCATTTCAATTCAGATTCAACTCCTAGTTCAAATCACACAAAAGCAATAAAATAATTATGAACGTTAAATTGTGTTTTCGCTGTTGAATTTTCAATATCTATTTGAAAGTACTTAGGTATCCACGACCGGTTGAAGTTACGTGATCCGATCCAGCTGAAAAGTCGACATAATAAACATAAGTGGCACGATATAAAGCTCATATTCTAATGCTGTTCTAAGAGTTGAATCTGAGTCGAAATTACGAAATTTGCGCAGCATTTTACATTTACCTTCTTGAGAATGAGTAGGTTCTTTAAGATAAATAGGTAAGTCCGTAAATGTTTTTCAATGAGTCAGTGTTTCTGGCCAGCAATGTACAAGATATTATTTCGCAAATGGTTGTGCCTTATTTATCAGCTGCAAGACAGTTCATCAATGGTTCCTTTTAAATTCAGTCAGTGATGATTCTAGTCCTATTTGAAATACAACTGGGTCCGTCCAAATTGCTCCATCGTCATGTCTTTTTCAGGTGTAAGTATTATGAAAATTAGCATAGTATAGAGTAACGATAGTGTACCTACTAGTGTAGATTCTTTTAATAAAATTTTTGCTTATATATTCAGACTTTCATTCGTTAACTTCTTTTTCATTTCTGTAGACAGTGTACCTACTTTTGAAATGTTAATTATTAAAAGTAATTATTATTTTTAGGACCTCTACACGTTGACTGATGATGAGTCTTTTTATCCTTTATCCCATTTTGTTTGGTATTATTGACATTTCTGTAATAATAACTTATTATATAAATAATATTATATATTAATATTAAATAATCTTTACAGGTGGTAGAGCCTAGAGTTCGCCCGGGGTAGTACCACCGCCCGCCAAGGTACTCAGTACCATTCCTACCGTCATAATAATTGTTTTTAAGAGCAATTGTGTTCCGGATAGGAAGGTGTGGAGCCGGTTCACTTTTTTAGAGGCGACCATCTCAGTCCTCAGGGGTAGCAACGCATCTGTGACCGAATTGGAACAAGACTCACACTAATCATTACTAACTGGACAATACTAATATTAACTAACAGGATTAACTATCACTAACAGTCCCTGTCCTCACACTTATTAACAAACTAACCAACTAACATTCTAACACCATCTACTAATTGGACTAACCACCCTAGTCCCTATATTGGGTCTTGTTCTAAGTCGGTCTCAATTGCCATGGGCGGCAGCGGAAGGGTGGTGCTGCATGCTCGTTTGCTACCTTAATTCAATAAAAAAAAAACTTTCTTGGTCCACAAACGCGTTATTAAGTCCATGAGTGACAACACTTACCATAAAATGACGTGTCTTCTCATTCGCCAGCTATTAAAATATAAGGTTGTAAGGAAACAAAATAATAATCTGTAACCAGTGTTTATTTTCACATTTTTTGTAAAGCATAGATTGTAGATATCACGATTCAGTTATGCACACAAGTAAATCCATACCGAACGCTGTAAGATATAATATGTAGTTACAAATTTCTATACAAAAGTAACGCTATATACTGTTTATGGCATAATAGCAGTTAGTGTAATCACATAGAAAAAAATTATATTAAACATTTTTATTTACAGTTTAATATTTTTATTAGGTACATGAGTTTTAGTATGAAAATGGTATAAAAATTACACTTTCATAATAATATAATTACATACAACGTCACAGTAATACAAACGCGATCGTATCCTATATTATGAAAAATATAACAATAGTAAAAGCGACAATGCTTCATATAAACAGTAACAGTTGAACACTGTTCAGTTAGTTTTATATAATGACTGTTAAAGTATTGGGAAACATCGCTCTAGGCACTGTTGTGGAATCCTTCGTAAATCATAAAGCTATCCCATTAAAAGTTTTTAACTTCCGTTAAAAATTTTATACATAATAATTTTGCAAGAAATTTAGAAAGGTCTGCTCTTGCTTATTATATTTGCAATCGGCCACAAATATGCAGAGCAATACCTTTCTGTATGAAACATTCGATATAAAATAATTTCGTAATCAGTGAGAAAGCACCTCAGACGAACATAGTTTTCAACTAATCAAAATAAATCTAAGTAGATAAATATAAATAATGTACATATATGGCAAATATTTGGCTTTGTATACTACATAGTTAACGTGAGACAGCAGTAAATGCATAGTCATAGTATATTTCCAAACTACCCACGGTTTAGTCTCATAAATATGTTTATATGGTGTTCATAAGAATACCCATAAAGGAAACATGAAACAAAGGCTAACTTAAAAAAAGGAAATATAATAAATAGTAAATTTAAAGCTCATTGCCCATAGAGCTGTCGTGCGTGAGATTCGAATCCATGCTGGCGTTGTCTGAGTCTTGGCTTTGGTTCCCGCTGTAGTTCGCCGCTTCTTGTAGCCGCATCAGCATGTTCAACTGCAATTAAATAAATACATAATTTATTTATTACATCTTAGGAGTCTGAAAGAAAGGTAAAATTGCAGGATCCGTTTTTGTTTTTAAAACAGAAATGCAAAAATATATGCAAAATTGGTTGCCTGTAAAGTCGGTATACGGGCGAAAGTTTTACGTGACAACGACTTTGAGTGGTAAAATAATTTTAATGTGAATATTCATTCGTATAGTAGGAAGAAGGATGAAATAATAGTAACAATTTAAAACATTTATTTATACAAAGAATTATATATAAAACATTGTAACACCATCCGCCATCTAGCGCTGCTAACCGTTAGACCATTAACCATTAGTCACAACTAAGTGAGGTAACAAACGAGATTACTTACTCTACTTCTTCAGAGATGGCGCTGTACCATTTTCTGAAACACGCCAACGTGTGTACGCCGTAGCTACCATAAGTAATGTTAAGGATGTCTGTCTCTCTCGCTCTTAGGCGGGCTAACCATGCCCGAGTGGAAGGGACGCGTGCCTCTCACTCGCTCTCATTGTAAGCGCATAACGTGAGCGGCGGAGCGTGACCGTGACACAGTTTCTTGAAGTGCCACCCGGTAATCCAATTTATAAGACGTTATCACGTCAATAAAGAAATAAAAAGAAGAATTATTTTATAGTATCGGTATACCTAATTAAATGTTTATAAAATGCTGAACTACAACAGAGACAGACTGGAACAAATCGCTTGCGTCGGTGTTTGATTACAATACGCCCGATTGAGCTTTGCAATCAAAGGTGTCGTTTTTCGTTATCCATTTATGATCAGATTGACTTGTAGTTAGGCATTGACTTTAGACATAAAAAAACACGATTACTTACCAGTGGATCTTGATTCTGAGCGGTGTTGGCATCTTGATTCGATTCTTCGATACCGATTTCTTCTACAGTTATTGCACGGAGAGTCTGTAACATAATAATTAATCTTTAGAAAACGTGACGCTTCTATAAATTTAACATTTTTTACGTTGCCGAGGATATCGCATTGCCACTTCCCGCTAAACAATTTTCACGTGCTCACAGTTCAATTTAGCTTGTAAGAATTGCTTAAGCCATTTTAGATTCTCGCCGTGAATCCAAAATGAACCGTAATTATAGGAGCGGAAAGCTGGTATTTGTGTTGGTAGCCAGTAAAATGAATTCCATATCAAACGCTTTCGGGCGTCATTCCACCAAAGCTAAGCTAAAATTCCGTTCCCGCGTCAAAACCATGTCCGGGGGGATTTTAGAGCGGGCCAACGTATCTGATACGTAGATGTCAAATACACTATTAGCAGCGCACTTTAGCTTAGCGCTGGTGAACAGGCGCCAAACCCGAGTACCAAATAGAATCTAATAGGTACTTACTTACATAAGACCTGAATGTACCCGAATTCCACAATAAACTGATTCTGATTCTTACTTATACGCGTGTGCTAACATTTGAGTAGGTACTTAGTTGGGTTCCCGCCACGGGTACAAAGTTAAGCTAAAATTACGTTCCGGCGATAAAGCCAGTGTCCAGGGGGTTTCTAGGCGGACCAATGAATGTGATTACATGAGGATGTCACGCACCATCAAACCCATGCATCAAACAGCCAACATCTAATACAGCGTACTAACACTAACATGTGAGTAGTACCTAACATGTAGAGTACTAACACTAACATGCGAGTGGTTGGGCTCCCGCCAGGGGTAGGTGGACTTGACGTGGTGCAGCGGGTCGACGGCCGCGTGCCGCCGCCGCCCGTACAGCGCCACGCCCTCGCGCACCGCTTCTGATGCGTACGGGACGATGCTGTAGTTCCATACGTCCGCGAACCATGCCTGTAATGTGAGGTTAGGGTTAGGTTGTGGGATGTTGTTGGTTAGTTTGTTAAGGTTGTGTGTTTTAAAACTATCCAGTAGTGTTACACGTTTGGTTAACTTTATCTCTATCTATTTATGTTATTAGTAACATTAATGTGACCATGAGCGTAGATAGATAGGTACTAGATAGTATACTAGGTGCTAGACAGGGTCCAGGGAGGTTAGCTGTCTCCCCCTTATTCTGGTTTATGTATAATTACACTTGTCATGTAAAACTTATCACTACATAGTATAAAACAAAGTCGCTATTTTTGTCCGTCTGTTTGTTTGTTTGTCTGTTTGTCTGTATGCTTAAATCTTTAAAATTACGCAACGGATTTTGATGCGGTTTTTTGTAATAGGTAGAGTGATTCAAGAGGAAGGTTTTTATGTATAATACATGCATATATTCCCACGAGAACGGGATCCACGCGGGTGAAACCGCGGGCGGGCCGCTAGTTACTTAATAAGAAGAATATGGTTGTATGGAATGCAATCAAAGGAATTATCATAATATTAATATAACCAACTAGCGACCCGCCCCGGCTTCGCACGGGTGCAATGCTGATACTAAATACACTACAGAAAAACATTATATGGCCTATGTCACTCGCCCCGGCCGGCCAGTACCGCCGCAAGCGCTACGTCCCGCAATTTTAAATCTGTAATATCTTCGAAAATATTCAAAGAAATTATGTGCTGTAAAAGGCCATATAAATCTATGTTAAATCAACAATCTATTTAAGGTATTTAATTAAATAAGGAATAATGCTGTAGTGCTTAAAATCGCTTCGAAAATTAGCTATTATTTGCCGTAAAAAGTAAATGACAAAAAATGGTTTTGTGGGATATCGATCGCGGACTTTTCTGTAGACCTTTTCAAGGTGTACAATACTTAGTACATTATTTTTATAAATCCTGTAAGGTTAAGCCTGCGTACGCAATGTACTTAAGCGGCAAGAAATGTAAGAATTTACGACACCACATTAGAAACCCTGAAAATAACAGTATTTCTCCATTATTTAATAGATGTTATTATACATAAAAACCTTCCTCTTGAATCACTCTACCTATTACAAAAAACCGAATCAAAATCCGTTGCGTAATTTTAAAGATTTAAGCATACAGACAAACAAACAGACAAAAATAGCGACTTTGTTTTATACTATGTAGTGATGACCCCAAGTTGTACCTAGGCTAATTTAAACATTAAAAAGTATCAACTTACATACAAGTTCATACAAAGAACTTGCTGAACAAAACTAATTCGATTTGGTGAACAATACAATGACTCAAGGTTGGTAAGACCGTTAACTATTAAATATTTCTGATTGCCTTTTTAACAACCGAAGTGCCCAAGTGAGATCACGTTACCTATTTATAAATAGGCCTCGTTTAGCAAATAGTGTCACCGCCCACACCGACATTATAACAATTATCATGTAACGACGCCGAGATCACAAATCAGAGTCCACGGAGCTACCTAAATTCCTCATCTCTATAAACTGGTTGTTACGATGATGAGTCGATTAAATGCCTGGCAACTCATTTTCGTAATATCATTATCACTTGTCAAGGTACACTTTTTATACAGTTAGGTACTTATACACTATTGAGAGACAAGAATGATTTATTTTCAGTGGCGAGCATTTGGCGCCAAGAAAAGTAAGTTGTGATATTTACTTAAAATACATTTTGATATTAGTTGTTCTAAAAATCCAATTTACCCAGGCTAATGCAACTATCCCACAGCTGGTGACGAAACGATTAACTAATGAGCGAGATAACGCCGATAGAAAATTAGTCGCTCCCTCACAGGCCAACTGCCTTAGCCCAGGTAACTTTTACAACTAATCTATCAAAATTTATAGTAAGTAAAAATACCTATACCTACCATCCATCTATTCAACATAATTAACCAAACTTCTTTATAATGCAACATCAACACACCTGACTAGCCTCCAAATCCATGGGGCAGGCGAGGAACAGCCGGGGGCCAACGGTGACGTCACTGGAGGAGTGGGCCTCGAGGAAGGCGTTGAGCGCCGCCCACACGCCCGGCAGCCACTCCAGCACCGCTGCAAGCGCCGGCTCACGGCGCCCCAGCCGGAGCTCGAGGGAGAAGAGTTTGCGACGGAGGTACCTACAAATATAAAGTTGTTGACTAACTTTGCAAATAAGTAACTAATAAACTTTTACAAAAAATAACCGACTTCAACATGGATAAGTAGAGATAACTCAAAAATTACGAGTCAGATGTCGCTTAATATTCATATGGGTCCACACAATAGCTTTCGAATAAAACAAGAATCATCAAAATCTGTTCAGTCGAAATTCCTGAGGTAACAAACACAAAGAAAAACAGTTGAAATTGCCTTATATTTATTTTGCGTTTCTCGTTTCTAGAAGTACTCGAATTGGCTTCGAATACATCCAACATTATCATGGCGTAAAAGAAACATTATTTCTATGTAACTTATAAAACAGTTGTCAATTTTCTTTGTAATTATTTACATATCAGAATAACCTTTGAGATTTTGTAATACTTATTAAGAAAATTTGAAGAATTTTAAACTTTTATATTATTAACTTGCAGTTCTACCTTGCTAAGAATCCTTTGACCGGCTCCATGTGGTTGGCGGTGAGCAGCCACCTGAAGTTATGGTGCAGCTGAAGGTTGGTGGTATTGCACGTCGCTTGAGACATTGTACCTGTTGAAAAACATTTTACAGATCTAACGTTCTAACGTTCCACAAAGTTGTCAAATTCAAAATTTTTCAATCATAAATCATATTTAACTACTCTGCATACTTTCGTTAGGCTTTATTTTTTATTTGGTAAAAGATATTTCTTGACAACAATCCACCTTATTACTTATCCTTTGGTCCGTATTTTACCGTCCTTTGATATTGAGTAAATCTGCACATTTACCCGTTTCATTAAAGTGTTTCAAAGAAAAGAAACAGTGAAAAAACATCCCAGCACTTCAGTTTCAATTCAATATAATATCCGCTTCGAACGCGAATATCTAAAAATCATGCCAGTCAGCTATCATTCCAAAATCGAATGAATGAAATTCCCCATCAAAACTATCGAATGAAAGTATGCACGAAATGAAGTTGAACGAATATCTTCCAAGTTTTTTTATTAATTAGGTACAACTTAATGCTTGACTACAATCACACGATGGTAAGTGACGACGTACCTAGTCTTGGAGACCGAATAATGACCGAAATAAAGCTGACCGCCCACTCACCAATAATAACCGCATATATCTCCAAGCCACTCACCAATAATGACAGGCATGTTCCTGTTATCGGGCGGCAGCAGGCCAGCGAAGGCGTCCCCCAGCGCGGACGCGTGCTGCAGGTTGTCGAGCACCAGCACGGAAGGCAGCGCCGCCTCCTCGCCCGCGGCCGCCGCGCTGCACTGCTCCGCCGTGTTGGCCAGGTACGCGCGCAGCTCGTTGCAGGATTTGCGGTCCACGCTGTTTGTGAAAGGTTGGGTTAATGAGCATTATGTCGATATTTTGGCCGTCTAAAGCTATTATTAATTAATGGGAGCAAGTGAGGATTGGTTAATTATTTAATTAATTGGACGTAAATATGTCCATGGCCAATACGAAGTAGCGCATCACAAAACACTGTCATGGCCGCCGTGTTTTGATTGGTCAGTTACGGCTCATTCACACGAGGACGAATCGTCTTTTTTCACGAATCGTCTTTTTTCACGATTCGTTATTTTTTTTGACGGCGGCAATGCTTTTTAAATACTCATGTTCACACGCTTGACGAATCGTGAAAAAAGACGAATACGGATACGTGTTTTACAAATCACGAATCGTGAATGTTTTATGATTATGACGGATCCGCGCACAGTTTAGTATGCGTTTGTGTGTGAACTTCAATGCGGATATTTTGACGAATCGTGAAAAAACACGATTCCGTATTCAATGTGAACGTCCATCCGTCAAGACGTATCGTGTTTTTTGACGAATCGTCAAAGACGTATGCCGTGGGAATGAGCCCTTACTGTACCTGCGCAAACATCTCGGAAAACGAAGTTCACATCAACCTAGTCAAAATGAACTTACTGTACCTACACGCTCAATACAGTCCCTTTCGATACGGAATTACTTTTAATTTTATCGCAGACAAATACCAGATTTCCACCTATGTGATTAAGGCACATTTCAGACTAGCTTCAGCCCACTGCTTCGACCGCGTGGAATTCGTTTGAACTTCACAAATATTTCAACCCTTTAGGGGATGAATAGCAGGGCTTTAAGTAAAGTGGTGTAAACCCAGAGTATATTTAAAACGTGCCTCCTGAAATGTGCAATTCCACACAAAAAAATCTAAGTCAGTAAGTAAAGGTATCGCCATTCGGGCTGTGTAGTCGCTACATATCGAGCACAAGTAAACAATTATGTCTCCAACGGGCTGAAGTTAACTTAGGTACCTCTTATTCACTCTGATACTAATAAACTTTGACTTTGACACTGACACTAAAGTGAGGTACTAACTTGAAGGTAGCGACAGCTTCAGCAGGGTTGCCGCGTCGCTGCGTCCGCTGCACGTAGAACTCGGCGAGCTTGGCCGCCAGGTACGACTTGCCCGTGCCGCTCGGCCCGCACAGGATCACGCGACGGTGCTCCGTTAGCAGGGATACGTATCTGGAATTGACGCTTCGATATTATGTCATTTATGTAGCATTGTAGTGGATATCGACGTGGAGAGTGAGATTGTAGAAAATTAATTAATGGTGGTTAAATAATGATTTTAAAATTAAAGAGTATTACGAATTAATTTAATTAGCCAGGTCTAATATTTATCTGTCAATTTAAATAATTAGTTATTGGATTAAATTTATTTCTGGCGTATAGGTACATAGACGACAGTAATACAATTTTACATGATTGAACCGAATCGAACTGAACACAGACGATACTTAAAGAAAACAATTCGACTGAACGAAGTAAAATCATTGGAAATGTATTGAATTTGAGTGTTATTAAATTTTAAGTATAAAAATCTTACCTATAAACTATATTTTTTGGTATAAGGCTGTCGAACGCCAAGCTTCCAACCCCTTGCAAACAGATGTACAATGTGTTGACGGTGCCGACGATGTATCCACACGGCAGCAACTCAGGGAAACAAATCTCCGGACCCCGCGTCGCCTCGCCCAAGTGATACGACGTTATCGAATCCGTGTTCAACCCTAGATTAGTCCCCGGGTCTATCCTCGATAAATAATCCTTAAACGTTTTCCTAACTATATAATCTAAATTCTGCCAAGTAGTCTTGCCAGATATATAAGTGTACGCTATAGTGAACTCATTACAATTTATTGTCGAATCACTATTGTATACGTTTTTGTACGAATTACTATGCGTAGATTTATTGCTTTTAAGGCTATTCGTGTTTGACTTATTAATAGGGGGATAGTCTTGTGCCTCGACTTCGGGGCTGTGGTTTTGGGACATTCGGGGCGAATCGAAACTTGGTTGCTTGTCGAAGTGGTTATTATAACCGCTTGCAGATTGCTTGGCATAAAATCTGCATTCCGATTCCGTCAACGTATCCTGAACTTCCTCGAAGTATCTTTGGAATGTCTCCGGCTGCCCCAAGTACACAGCTATCGCTATTTTCTTGCCGTCCGTAGTATCCCCTTGGCTATCGGCGACTCCTAAAACAAAGTGAAATTGTGTTTAAGACATCGTTCATTTAATCTATATGAGCACTGATAAGGAGTAAAAGCTCACCGATATCGGAATAACTTTCCCCTATCGCCAATTCTCGGCTTTTGGGCGGCGGCAACACCGTATTTATATCGTAATCGCCACTTAGTCGCTCGCCAGCGCTAAGCCCGTTCGTAAATATATCGCCGGTACCATTCAAGGCTCCTAACAACGCCTCGCTGTTTTCATTGAGCTCGCAGGCCGCTTTGTTCCCGTAGATAGGCTCCACTATGTTTGATTTTGGTGAACCCTTCTTTGTGAAGTCTATAGTTGGTGTGGACGATATGCAGTTGAAGTCTAAATCGAGCGATTGCGAGTGTATGTCTATTGCAGCCTGAAATTAAATTGTATTTGAGCAAAATCTGATTAAGCACAGTATGGATAAATAAATAAAAACTGTTTATTTATAGCGGATGAGTGATATACTCCTGGATCAATAATTTAATATACTTGCTTAAAAATATGAACACGATGTTTTCTATAAGTATATAATATAGCTCATTCACCAAATCAAATTTTAGAACCCAGAACCTAACGCACAAATTATGATCCTTTATAAAGTCTATTAATGTGTATTACTATGAATAACTATATCGTTGTGTCAACCAAGTAGTTCTTGGTTTTTTTTGTATGTAAGAATAATCTTTCTGAGAACTCACATTGGACTTGAGACGGTGACTAAAAAGACCAAAATTTAGTTTGCGAAAATCCATTAAATTATTGAAAGAGAAGATCACATAATAAAACTGGCAATTGTTAATTATCACGTAAACAGGTATTAGTGAAATAAATAAAAAAGAAGAAAGCATAACAATTACGTAACATACCTGATGCATGGTGGCCTGGTCTGCTAGACTGAACCGCCTCGGGTCTTCTACTGCAGAGCCTCCGGTACCGAGCGAGCTCTGGCTGCCAGCCAACGACCGTGACGTCACTAACCTCTGCAGTCTCTCATTGTTCTGTTTTAGATTCAACATCTCGTTCTGTCGAAATATCGTTAAAGACATCTTTAAATATTACGAAGTATAAAATTATTATAGTCAATTTAAAATAATCTTCAAATTCCTCCACAAGTTTTTCTTCGCAAAAAGCGAAAATAGGTAATTAAGAAATTAACGAATTAAAATTTAAAGCCCGTTTTTCAGCCTTGCTTCAGCTCGTTAAAAATGCAAAGTAGAGGCCGTCGGTAGTTAAATGTTTTTCGTCATAATTTCATTTAATTGCGTCTCGTCAAGTTTTTATCAGCTCTTTATTTAAACGTACCTAAATTTTCATAGTAAATTTAAATTAAACTCAAATCTTACCCTCATTTTTATAACAGTGTCCTTAAGACTCTCCAACTGATGTGCGGAGCTGAGCGCTTCTAACCGTATATCTGTTAGCACCAAGTCCTTTTCCCGTAGCTGTCTCTTCAGTTCGTCAACTAAAACAGACTCCTCTTGTTTATCTGCAATAACAACTAGATGTCACAGACCCAAGCGTGTTTGAATTGCCGTTCTTAAAATGGAACTTGTAAATTAGCGTTGCATATTCATGAATTTGAAGACCTAAAGTGTACTCACCTAAAGCGAGCCATAGCTTTCTCTAGCAACCTAATTTCACCGCCTTTGTTTATCGGATAAATCAACGTGTATACGTAAACAAGTCAGTTTGGAGCCGTACCTTTGGTTTGATCTTCAGTCTTTGCCGCGGGGCATGTCGTCTTGTCTTTCGTGGTATCCGCGAGAGCTTCGTGCGAATGTTCGAGACTGTTCTCGTTGCTTCCTTCCCGTATCGTGTGGGGATCGTCGTAGTGATGTGACCCCGACGAGCTGTCTTGCGATGACAGTTGCCCGAGGGACGCGTGCTTAGCCGTCTTGGATATCTTAGCGTTTCGTGAGAATGCTTTCGTGAAGGATGAGCGCAGCTAAAATGGAATTATTGAATACTGTTATGCCTGTTCGTAAAACAGGAGGTACCTATACGTGAACACAATTGATTTGGAACAAAAACTATGTTTGAGAAATTAATTGATTCTTACCAAATGTTTGTGTTAAAACAACGTACGTAGATAAAACATTATTTCAAATTTCAAATTATCTAATCAACTAAGTAGGTAAGTAAGAATATGAGTAATTTTGTTTTGACCCACGAATGGCGAATTAAATATAAATTTACTTAACGAGCTTACTGCATCATCACCAACAGGAAAGTTTGCAATATTAAAGAATTATTGTCAACTCTAAATTAGTTGACGACTCACCCATCCCTTCTTCTTGTGTTTCTTGTCGTGAGGCACCGAGGAGCCACTGCTCAGACTGTTTATGCTGGAGACACTGTCGGTGGAGAGGTGCCTCGTGATCGCGCCGTTGCCGGTTTGACCGAGCCGCTGTGGCGAGCCTTGCTGCGTTTGTGTGGTCGGCTCCTAGTTGAAAGACCACAGACAAGCTTAGTTTTTGTATGAAAATAAACAACTATTCCGGTCTAAGTGGATTGGTAGATTTAAAGCACTTTAAAGAATATGTATATAGAAAAATTCCAAGTTTCAGGCTCCCTTGCAAGATTTTATTTCATTGCTTTAAATTCAGAGTAGGGTGCGTTCAAATCTTGGTCTTGGTTGGTCTACATTATAATTATCGAAAAGCCTCACCTAATTACTTGTGTAATTGTAGGTAAAGGCATACTTATTATCATTACCAAATCTCAAAGAACACGAAAGGTCAACTTATAAGTCACAAATATACCTAATCTATCGAATCATCAAGAGGTACAAAATTTTATTATGTCCTGTGTAAGAGGGTCATTGGTCATTGGTCATTGAGAACAAAACACGTGTATTCGTAGATATGCTACTATGCCCAACAACTTTACGCAAAAGGCAAGCAAATGACCATAAACTTAAATACATAGAAAGTAGACCGAGATGAAATCTACTGATGGTCAATTTGATGCAAATGCCGCATACATTCAACTGACCCAATAATTTGTTGTCCTCCAATAGAATACTTGCCTGCAACAGATTAGTGGTCTTTCATACTTGATTCTTTATTTCCCAGTATGCTGAATGCAAATTCAAAGAAACGTTGTCTTATGATGTTGAGCGCTCCATTAACAATTTCAATTTAAGTTCATTCAATAAGTATTAAATTACGGATACAATGAAGTACAGATTTGAAAATTTAAAGGTCATTAGCTAGATTGAATAGATGCTTTGTTATTTTAACTTAGGTAGGTACTACGTGACGATTTTGTACCAAAGATTTGTGGAACATAGCTGGATAAAGGATGTACCTACATATTCAGAGTTTGCTCCAAACTAACACCAGCTTCAGGTTCAGATAACTGAATTATAAGATTATAACATCGATTGAATATTAAATATGTCATAACGGCCCGTCTCTCACATTTTGCGCGAATGCGCGAACCTTTGATTAAATAGGTACACGCGCGAACCAACTCATCCAACTTGTAGGTACGACCTTCGTAAATGATTATTCGAAATTTCTGACACATTCGTGGTTTTTCACACTGTCAAAGGTGTGACGGTTTTTGATCGCACATCAAACCGCGCGAACCTCGAACCTTCACGTATTATAGACATTATAGTCTCCCACATATTCGTGCAAACATTTGTGCAATGTACAAACGTTCGCCCGCATGTTAATAACCGCGGTTAAATGGTGAAATGTCGAAAGCGTATGCAATCCTGTCACCGACATCAAACCTATGTATAGCCTATCTCAAAAATCAAACGCACATATCTAATAACACGATTAAATAATTGTAATTAATAAATGTTACAGTAAATTTTAGGGCAATTACTGGCAATTATTAAGATAAATATAGCAATATAATAATATATATTCTGTAATTGTGAAATTTTAGACAAGAAATTAATTAATAAACTTAGTTCGGATCATTGCGGTCAATGTATATCGTTAACTAACGGTTTTATGCCAAAAAAACAATTAATAAAATATAGGCCTATAACGCAAAACAAAATTTCACTATTTAAAGCTAGTGTCTCCTCTAAAATTTTAGAGCCTAAACCTCCGGAACAGCCTGATCCTGTCAATTTAAAACTTTATTTAATACTATAAACTCGGAATTCCAGAAAATATTTAAATATAAATACATAGATCCCAATAAAAAATTTAGGTTTAGTGATTGGGCCACAGTAGGTATTTTTAAAAGTAGGAATAGATTATATGAGTTATATGAAGAAAAACAATTTAATAAGTCTCCGGCATTCCTTCAGCATGTTAAACTTTATTGAAAAACTTTTAAAGCCGTGTGCATTCAGGCAAAGTCAATGCATATTAAGAATAAATTATTAAAGTCAAATAATATAATACAAACCACCTGGGGTATTATCAGTAGTGAAACTGGGAGAAATAAACCCCGCGATAGTAAATTTGAACTTATAGTTGATGACAATAAAATTACCTCTGATATAACCGTAGCAAATGCATTTGAATCGTTCTTTAAGAATATTCCAATTAAGCTTACTCATTCTCTTGCTTCCTCACCGACAGCGGCACAGTCTTTACTAAAGGAATCTGTTGGTGAATGTAGTGTTTTGTTTGAATTTAAATATACAACAACTTTTGAAATAATTAAAACTTTTAGATCTTTGAACATGAAAAATACAGGTGACTTATGGGGAATGTCGGTGAAAATTGTGAATGAAATAATACAAATTATAGCCCCCTATTTAGCTACTATTTTTAATAATAAAATTGTGTAGATGTGGGCGTATTTCCAGATCTAATGAAATTTAGCAAAATCATACCCATTTTTAAATCTGGTAATAAAACAGACCTGAATAATTACAGACCTGTGTCTATTTTGCCAACTCTTAGTAAGGTCTTTGAAAAGATTTTATTAAATCAAATGCTCAATCATTTTAACGCCCATAACTTATACTTCACCCTGAACAATATGGTTTCACTAAGGGCCGTAGTACTACTGAGGCAGGTACCAGGCTTCTGAAACACATCTTTGAAGCCTGGGAGACTTCTCAAAACGCTATAGGTGTCTTTTGTGATTTATCTAAAGCGTTTAATCGTGTAAAACATGAAACCCTATTAATTAAGCTTAATCACTATGGCATCAAGAATACTTCGCTTAACTTGATCGCATCTTACTTAAAGGATAGGACTCAATGTGTTAGCATTAATGATGTCAAATCGACGGGATCAATGTGTATTCTGGGTGTTCCTCAAGGCTCAATTCTAGGGCCCTTTCTTTTTCTTGTATACATAAATGATTTGCCATATTACATTAAAAACCATGCGGACATCGTACTGTTTGCTGATGACACATCACTTATATTTAAGACAAATAGAAATAAGACAAACTTTGACGACGTAAACAGTGCTCTGTCACGCTTATCTCATTGGTTTACTACAAATAACTTACTTTTAAATACTAAAAAAACAAAATGTGTAGAATTTATCCTCCCAAATGTCCAAAAAATTGAGAAAACTCTTAAGTTAAATAATGAAAATTTAATAATGGAACAGTCCACAGTTTTCCTGGGTGTCACTTTGGACTTTAAACTTCAGTGGGGCACTCATATATCAGCACTATTAGCTAAACTAAGTAGAGCGGTATATGCAATTAGAAAGATAAGACAGTTTACTGACGTGGAAACTGCTAGACTTGTCTATTTTGCCTATTTTCATAGTCTTTTGTTTTACGGCATTGTAATGTGGGGCAAAGCAGCTGACATAGACTCCATATTTGTACTGCAAAAACGAGCAGTTAGGGCTATTTATAGGTTGAAAACGCGCGTTTCTCTGCGGGAAAAGTTTAAAGAAATAGGCATATTAACTGTAGCCTCACAGTATATTTATAGTAACTTGTTATACATAAGAGAAAATTTAGGCATATATAAAGTCAACAGTGATACGCATAATCATCTAACGAGAAAGAGACACAATTTGGTTACGTCTTCATTTCGCCTGCGTAAGGTGCAGCGATCTTTTATGGGGCTTGGTGTTAAATTTTACAATAAGATACCCAAAATGATACGTGATTTACCTATTGAAATGTTCAAGCGACGTGTAAAATCACAACTTGTTAGTAAAGGATATTATACTATAGATGAATAATATGTTAATGATAAGGGTGCCTGGGTGTGATAATGCCGCGACCAGTTCCACTTAGCCTAGAATGTTTTTTTTTGGGTTTAGCCATAATTAGTAGTAAGTGCTACCTGTACTGTGAGTGGAGAAAGAGAAAAAAGAGACTCCTTGGGAGTTTCTTGCCGCTTCTTCTTCCAAGTCCACTCACCGTAGGGATTTGTTGAAGCGATGGCGAAACTTGACTTTCGAAATGAGTTTGTAAAAACCTACTTCGAAGAAATAAAGATTTGAATTTGAATTTGAATAATCAACACAATAATAATTATGATTTAACTCCGGCGCTAGCGGCGAATTTGATTCAAGAGCTTCGAAAATAACCGCACTAACAGGTTTGATATTCATGTTGCTATTGTACCTATGAATAAATAAGTATTTCATTATAATCAATGTATTATCTTACATAAGCTGACACACGTGTCCATAGCAAAGAATGTAAATCTCTTTTAGGTTCTGCTAAGTAAATGCCCATTAGATTCAAGTAGGGCGGAATCATAAACATAAAATTTTGTAAGCCGATTTTCAACATAATTAACTGCTACCATATAAAATAAAATGCACTGCACCATGAAAAGTGAAAATTTTAATTGCCCCCATTTACATCTATACATTATTATAAAAAGAAGTCCTTTTTTCTGTCTGTCTGTCTGTCTGTCTGTCTGTCTGGACGCGATAAACTCGAAAACTACGAAACAGATTTTTATACGGTTTTCAACAATAGAAAGAGTGATTCCTTGGGCAGGTTTGGGTATATAATTTATTATATTTTTATGTATATTTCTAAACGTATTTTTACAAAACATTCTCAGATTCCCTCTTTTTTAACCTTACGGCGCTATATATTATTACAATGGTTCATTTATCGATGCAAGAAAGCTAGCTGTCATTTGTAAAGTTACAGTTGACTCACAATACTTTAGATGGCACTACAAGGAGATTCAAAGTTACAAAACACTACTTCTGGACAGGAGAAGTACTGAATCTTGAATATTGCTGGGTCTGCCGTCTTAGCCGGGTCAGCTAGTACATAAAATAAATAAGATAGACCTTCCAGTATAATAGTCGATAAAATATAGACAAATCCTACCAAAATTTATTTGCTTGCTAAGCTTAAATAGCACCTAAACCTACAGTTTCATTCATCTATTACATTCATCTATTACATACAGTTTAGTTGAAAATTACAGTCGAAGCAATATTTAAATAAAACGGTGGTTTATTTTCAGGAAAGTGAACGAGGTCTACCTTCAGGATAGGATAGGTCCTACATAGGTACCCAGCTGCATGTCGCGCAACAAAATCAAGTATCGTCAGCAACTTTGTACTAAGTAACCTACTAGTTTAACTCTATGGTCGAAAGCCCATTGAAGAATATAAGTAGATACCTACTTAGGAAACTATTATCAAAAGCAATTGTATAGCTATGGTCAACGTTATAAATGCTCGTAACTACGCATTCCCATTTAACAACGCCGCGTATGTCTAACGATGTCTTGCGTAATGATTGATGGGCGACCCACTTATCACCATTAATTTAGGCATTATAATATCAAACAGTGCTGCAGTGCTCCAAATTGCGAGCTAACAGGTAACCGTGTTTGATGAGAAAACAATTAGGACGTGTTTGGTGTAATCACTCGGTTCTGTTGTTTCATTCCGATTAAATGCATTAATCAAATATTGCTAGAGATCGGAGATGAAACGTCGCAGCGTATTACGTCAGCGATAACCTCATGGTTTATGAGTTGGTCTCTCGTTTGAATACAACTTTTGGAAGTTCTTTCATTATGCGCATTTAGAATACGAGTAGATAATCTCAGAATGCTCGAAATAGAAAAATAAGGTACCAGTAGTTATGTAGACGTACCAACTTGTAACTTATTTTTTATGCAATACTTAAGTATAGTAGATAGTGACAACATTGCACAGAATAGGTGAGGCTCAAATAGGTGAGGATCAAGTACGGAGGAGATGGTTAGTTGTTTAGCTCGTTAGTATGTATGAGGACTGGTTCAGACACTTAGTGATAGTCAGTCCTTTTAGTAGGTAGTTGTCAGTTTAGAGTTTGTAAGAATTTTTTTCTTGACTGGGACGGACACAATTGCATTGCTACCTTTGCGGACTTAGATGCTCGCTCCTTAAAAAAGATAACCGGATCCAGACCTTTCAAGCCTTTATAACGAAACATCATTCTATCATTTATTTACATCACAATAAAATTAAAACAAGCTAATATTGTAAAGACGATTTCTGTGAAAAGTGCCTACTAACTAGCAATTTTTTCAGACAATAATTCTCTAAGGTTGGAATGAAAATTTCCAAGTTTAAAAATATCCAACAGTTGAATACAATATAAAAATGTGTACTTCATTGTTTCAATACCAAGCTCTGATTAGCAAGTCAGACAAAATGTAAAAGACAATCGGCCATTCGTACAGAATAATGTTAGTATTGGATTGGATACCTTGACCTACACCTTTTGCGTAAGACTCGGCTTGCGTTTCGTTGAATACATTATTATTTATTGATTTAGAATTGCTTCTTGGATTAACTTCGCATCTTCGTATTTTAAGATGGATAGCATTTTAAATAGTAACATGAACATGGCATCGTTTAACTAACAAGAGAAGAAATCCAGTGTAGCTTTAAAATGCCTTTTCTGTTCGCTGGTTTAAACAGAAATACGCTGTAGGTAGGTACTTTATTTATCATCATTTATTTATCAATCAACTAAAATTTTTAAATAAAACAAATTGCTAAGTGAAACTTAATAAACTTGTGAAAATCACATCCGCCATGAGAAACTAAAGACAAATACACAAACAGAGAAGAATTTTAATAATCGTCGCCTTTGTTCGTCGTTTCTATAGCGATGATAAAGCACCCAATTTTTTGTTAATATCCTGAATGTACAGTGTACAGACAGCTGCGATCTGTTACAGACTTACAGATTTTGGATATTGTTGATATACAGAAGGAGAGATGGATTAGTTTAGCTTACCTGGCCTGTGACGTTGACGCCGTCAGCCCGAATGCCCATGGACTGCATGTGTGCCGTGGTGAGACCAGCCTGGATTGACTGCTTCCGAAGCAGCTCGATCGTTTGCCGAAGGTCTGTCAGCTCCGAGTCCTGATTAAAAATCAAATAACCTCATCGTTTTTGAGAAAACAGTAATATCTAATATTTCTATAATTTCCGTAGAAAGTAAAATACTAGTTTAATAGTAAACAAAAAACGTCAATTTAAATACTAATAATTTATTTATTAAACGAGAAAAATTATTGTAATAGTTATCTTAATTTTACGCTGTAACTACTGAATAAGTATTATTATACCTACCTACTACTAAGTAGGTACATAATCTTTTAATTGCGATGGTGTAAGCTAAGCAAACTTGGCCCAAGTTTTATATCTTAATTAATTCATAAACTTGTACATAGAAAGCTCATTTATCATATTATACGGTTGATTGTGATTGATTATCTAATAGCATTTTCTAGTTCCACGTCCACCTAATCTTTCCTGTCTTAAAAGCCGTGCTACTACTTATTTATGCGTACTTATTCATGATCTAGCGTGCGTGTATACAGTCTATACGAGTATGTTACTTTGGTTTACTTATGTAAATAGCTGATAAACGAGAAGTCCAGCTACCTGATGGTGATGTTTCTAATCGTCCATGGGTATGAGTAAAACCCAAGGCATCGTTTATGCGTTGCCAGCAGAAAAAAAGGGGGAACCTCTTTATTTCTAACTCTCTAATCTGCGATTTAACGGCGAATAGGTACACAATTTGTCACCATACCAGATACCTAGCTGTTCAGAGTCCTAGGTTCGATTCCCAGCGAGGCGGATAATTGAAATTGTATGAGTTTCTGTTGTTGCCGTTTGTGCTTTGTCTACGGCACCGACGACACATAGATGATAGGTACAATCTTGGCTAATCTTAATCGCGTGGGGCTATGAGTGTATAACATTATTTATTTATTACTGGTTTTACCCGCCAGAAGTCCTGTACTGTACCTACAGATATGTCTCAAATTCTAAGCGGCGTATTTTGAATAAACGTGCAACAATTTTTAAGTTACCCATCCAGTAATGTGAAAACCGCATCTTTCGTTGAGTGTTTTTTACCTGATGTGCGGACAAACACACATACAGACAGACTAAATATTTTCGGCTTCTATTGACCGTACGAAGAAAAACCGAAAATATAATGAAAACTGAACCAAATCACAATTTTTTCATTCACAGTGAAAAGTCGTTGAAAAACGATTACAATCTTAATGTTACAAGTTCCAACATTCCATTCATCCATGGCGTAACAAGTTGACTTATCGATAAATATTTTTATCTACCAAATTAAAGATACGGCGATAGGTTGTTTATAACAGTTCTTTGTCAAATTTATATCAGTTTAATATTCTGACAAATTTATTAATCGATAGACATAGGTATAACTGTTAATTTTGTAATTAGTAACATTGGCCAATTGTCAATCTGCAACTCTATAAATGAAATGATTAAAGTTTGAAAATATTTCTTATTTATAGCATGTTAGTAGTCTAAGCCTATATTAAGTCTGTTTTTAGAAGTTAACCAAAACAAATAATAATATCAAGAAATAATATTCACAGGTTGTATCTTATATGGCTTTCCTTATTGGATTAACATCGTTCCACCGAATCAGCTAAGCAGATTACCCTATAAAAGTTTTCGAAATCCAAACTAATATAAGAAATGCGAAAGTAACACTTAGTTTGTCTGTTCTTTTCACATTTAATTTGCTGAACCGATTTAAATGAAAGGTACGATTACGAACATAATAATGAATCTGCCTGACTAATCGATTACTCTGACTCTGAAAAGGACAGATCATAGAATTTTTCCACATCCTCTAAGGTAAAGTATTATTATTATTAAGGTAAAGTAGTATTAGTATTAATATAAAGTAGATACATATAAAGTAGTCTAACGGCAGTAGGTACTTTGAAACACGTACCAATTCATTTCAACTGTCATCTTAATAGTTTCTGTACCTAATGCTCATTACGTACATCATTACTTACTCCATAGGAAGCTGATAGCTTTAAATTAGTTTTTGTCAATCAATGGAGAGAAAGAGTTGTAACTAGTTTTGTCAGTTTTGATTCGACTGTAATCTAAATGGTTTATTAACTGCTTGTAGGACATACAAACAAAATAATTTTCTTACATCGCCATATGTGTATCAAAACGAGAAATCGGTCTGATTGCATTCTTCAATAGTAGGCTACCTACTATGTGTAAGTCAGTCATTACTTTTGACTTTTATGACTTTAAGGTACGATTCAGACCAACCGGCTCGCATCGGCCCGCGTCGGCCCGCATCGGAACGGAGCCGTACGGCTACCGCGACAGCCGTACGGCTCCGCGGCGCGGAACGGAGCCGTATGGCTGTCGCGGTAGCCGTACGGCTGCCGCGTTCGCTGGAATCCGCACGCACAAACGGAGCCGGTCGGAGCCGGTCGGCCGTCGCGACAGCCGTACGGAGCCGGTCGGCCGTCGCCACAGCCGTACGGAGCCGGTCGGCCGTTGCGACAGCCGTACGGAGCCGGTCGGCCGTCGCGACACGTCGCGCGACCGAGAAAACTATGCGTTGCACGCAAATATGAACTGTAATTACTGTTGAATATGAACTGTTATTACTGTTGATAGTTCTTTACCGCATTGTAAAAAACCGCCCGGCCCGGCCCGGTGCGGGCCGGTTGGTCTGAATCGTACCTAATTGTTCATCATCGATTTAATTTTGAACAGAATTCATCTGCATGTTCATATTTATCTACTTTTGATGTATTGAGCTTATAATCATCATTTCTCATAAACGTTATAACAGCGACAGGTTTGGTGCGGAAGTTAAACTTTTAGCATAAATGTAGTAATATTATTTTAAATTTTTATTGATTTATTTAATCATATTCAAACGTAATCTAATAAAAGAGATTCCGTTAAAATGTTAGAGAAAATGTACAACAATATTGACCCTGAATATTTTAAAATATTTTTCATTTAATGAAATATATTTTATAAGCTTAAATTGCCATTCTTCTTCCCGGGGAAATAACAATCTCTTGTGTTAGAGTATTGGAAGAACAAAAGTTAATACATAGTTGTGCACGGCTCGCTTTTGCACTGTTGACGAATGACGCGTTCCAGAAAAATAACAGGAAGCAGGACTTTATCAATTACTTATTTCCCAAAACGTTAGTGAGTACTTTGTAACAAATACATATGTATCCCACCAAAAACATTCTGTAAAAAATTGCCAAGTCTCGATAGAGCTGTTTGTTTATCTCTACAAAGTAATGAAATCTCTAGACCAAGTTGAGCCAAGTCGAGGGTTCCTTGCTTGCTATTTCTTATTATTATATTTAATGTTATATGACTGGCCGTTGAACGTTTTTTACACGTTATAGTCGGCACAATCATAAGATTCCGATATGACGTCTGTCATGTATGAACACAAACTAACCTTGTATGGACGTCTTCAATTTACTTATTACGGAAATATATTTTTTTAATTTGAACCGCTGGTAATGATACTATGAAGTGAAGATATTTCGTAGTGAATGATAGGTCACTTTGGTTAAATTATGCAATGCACTATTTACTGTGCATATACAGTACACAGTTTATATATTTATTACCAATGCAGCTTTATAAGTAGGTACATAATGTACTTGTGAATCCACCTCCTCTTCGCTTTGGAAAATTGTTTTTATGTTTACAAATAATAAACACTTCTTCCCATTTTTGCAACATATTTTATTGGTACATCGCTTCTATTGCTCGTAGCATGATGTTATAAAATTGCCCACAGTTTGTTAAATATTTTAATTAGGCATTAGTCCGTAATATTAAACGCAAGTAACTAGCGGGTTAAACGAATTGGAGTAATATTGTTTACTTACTACGAGTATTTAGATAGGTACTTACTTACTTATACGAACTTACATAGGTAAATACTAGAAATTCTGGCGAAATATGTAAACCATCCCTGCTTGTTTTTTATTTGTGTTATTTATAAATTGTTAAAATAATTTTATTTTATTTTAATCAGTTTACATCATAAATTGTGTAAAATTGAACAAATATTTAAGACGTCACTAGAATGTTTTATAAGGAGGCTGGATTTATAGTTATGTGACCTCTTGAAACAATTTATGAATCGACCATAATCGATACATTACTATAATCGAAAGTATGTGCTACCTTGTCACACCCAAAATACAAATAGTTATAGATTCCTTAATATGTCTAAAGCATTGCGATTTTTCGTAGCTATTATAAATTCCCGATACATACGTTTTTAAGCCTTTTCCACTCAAATCGGATAATTATTAACCGTTTAATAGTTTCTTCGTTTTCACTAGATTAATGAAATTTCCATTTTAATAACTAATATAATTTCCTCACCTTAACTTACTAGTCAAATTGTCTTATTATCCCTTTCGGTGTTAATCTCAACGCTACATCTGTTTTTACCTGATTTTAAGAAAACAATCAGAGGTCGGTTTATAAATTATCGTTCCGAAATTAATTAACGAAACGATTAGAAAGTCTTATTACTTATAATCGGTTAAATTTATAAATCGGTTTATTTAATGCATCGATTTTTGTTGTACTTCACTATTGTCACTGTGATGACAGCCTTCATATCGGAATCTTATGATTGTGCCGACTATAGTAGGTACAAGTTAACGGCCAAGTCACATAATATTTTTTAGAAGTTAACTTCGACTTGAAATTTTGGATTTCTAGAGTGTAATTAAAGCTTACTAGATGACAATAATTTTAGCGTTCTGATCCTAGCCAGAGGTTCTCAAATAGGAGCGGGAAAATGCGGCGAAATGGTTTCAGAAAAGGATGGTACGGCAGTGTTACTTTGCGCTCGACTTGTCGGGGGCACTGCCGTGCCTCCAGATTTTTAGGGTATCCGCAAACTGACTGCAGCCACCGGCAGCTGTGGCGCTGTGGCACTTCTTTTAACAAGCGCGATCCGGCCAACAGCCAACAGCTCCAATAACTTACAGTGAGCAGAATTCAGCCGAAGCGCCTGTTGGCCGGACCGCGCTTCTAAAAAGAAACGCCACAGCGCCACAGCCGCCGGTGGCTGCAGTCAGTTTGCGGGGACCCTTAAAGTGAGTAAATTCTTATAACAATAGAGTTAAAGAGAGAGATCGTTTTATATGAGAATTTGAGATTGATGTAAGTTATAATAGTCAATTAATGTGTTATAATTATAATGACATGTGTTATAGTTATAACACATGTAGGTATAATGATAATTTATGATCTCCATTTTCGACTCTATTGTTCTTGAAAGTATCTTAAGTGAAAAGGCAAAAAACGGCGGAAAAGACCTTTAGTATTTAAATAACTTAATTATAAATGGGACACGTTATCCAGTAACTGGTCAAGAGAACTTTACCTTTCTCTCTGCGGTTGCGGTCAACTGTTGAAGTCGCTGCGTCATGTTCGATAGGCTCTGCTCGAAAGCCGACACCACGTGTGCCTGCAAGAAAGAAAAATAACATTACACACTTGTTCGGATCATTAAGTGGTGTCTCATAACATTAATACACGTTATGTAGGAAAGTATGGATGTTATGGTCACTGCTTTCGTTGCTTCATGGTTTTTGGTAGGAACGAATATTTTTAACATTAGCCACCGATTAGCATTTTGATTGCTACTCTATTCGCGTATTTTTTTACAACAAGATCGTCGCAATTTAGAAAAGACAAAACTTCAACATACACAATCTTAATAAACAAATATTAGCTAATCATAAAACCAAAACAAGACCACAAAGATCTTGAATTTATTTTAAATTCAAGTTACAAACATGAGACATTCCTGGCTATTCCGCTCATCCATAGCGATTTAAGAAATGTAAATCGTTTCGTTTATAACAACAAAGAAGTCTGGAAGCTTCTGATGGATTGTTTATAAATATTGCATGAATTTTTCACAAAACAAACAAGTAAGCAAACATCAGATTGAAATTCTAATTGTATGAAAACAATTACGTATTTTCAAGTGCCTACTTACAAAACTGTAAACATTCCGTAATTGTCCCACTATTGGGTTCATTTATAAAAAAGAAGTTTTCATCCCACCTATTCGAAAAAGACGACTTGGTTCGGTCTTAAGGGGATCCAAAGTTGGTGTTTTCTATTTAGCGGGCGGGAATGAATTTTCATATAACTTTTCCTGCCCGTTATTTAAATAGCGGGCGGGAATGAATTTTTATATAACTTTTCCTGCCCGTTATTTAAATAATAGTCGAGTTAGTCGGGTTAGTCGGGTTAGTCGGGTTAGTCGGGTTAGTCGGGTTAGTCGGGTTAGTCGGGTTAGTCGGGTTAGTCGGGTTAGTCGGTTTAGTCGGTTTAGTCAGTTTACGGGTTAGTCGGGTTAGTCGGGTTAGTCGGGTTAGTCGGGTTAGTCGGTTTAGTCGGTTTAGTCAGTTTAGTTAGTTTAGTGACTGTGACAGTATTATTCCTGAATTTGAGGCGCCTTTTATTTTCTCATAGGGGGGATGAAAAGTAGAGTGTATCACTCGGGAGCAAGTATAACTTTGAAAAAATATTACTTTGCACCCTTGTCATACAATCTACTATTTTATTTTTCCAAATCACTTTTACCAAGTCAGTTTATGCTAAATCTATGTTTGAACCTATTTGTATATTTTCAAAGAATTGTAATTAAAAGCTTTGTTCAACAATTTGTGCTTATCTGAGAATAAAATATGGCCAAGTACGGCAAAGGTTGCGTAATAATGTTGTCATGTTAAAAATGTTTCCGCTCTGTAGGTACGGTCGATTTTAATTCAAGATTTTTTTATTATTCCTTTTGCTCTTTTAAAGAATACATGATAAAATACTGTGGGAAAATGTCACATTGAATAAACGATCCATTTTCTGTATTTCGATTCAAGATAATTAACTGTTTCTGTAGTGCTTATTTCCATCTAATATCCATTAATTACCAATTTACAAGATATTCTGCCTGATTTGGTTACAAAGTTAATGAAGAAGATCATTAAAACGTTTTTATGTTTGTTAATCATTAATATATTCGTTTTACATTTTATTGATATCTAACCTTGATAGCCGTAGATATCTTCAGGCTACATATCTACCTATTATCTTCGTAGTTGTATATGCTACATCTGGTGTTAAGACTCCTGGTCGGGACTGAACTTTGTGTACAATAATAAGTAAATATTTGTTTGTTTGTGGTGTCGAACAACCAACATAGGTTTGTGGAATCTAGTGGGACGAGTGAGAACGAGAATTGGAGCCAACGGGAATAACCTGATTACTGACCTTTGTTTGTTTACTACTACTTTAAGTAAGTAATAGTGATTTTAAAGACTTTAGGTACTCAAGAATCTTATGTTTTTCAAATATTAAAAACCAATGCCTAATTAATAAGGTGAATGTATTTCGTTCAACACGCTTGTAGCTACAAGTAATTTTAACTGATAAATTAATTAATAAATTGTTATCTAAGTACGTATTTACAAAACTCAACAACCTTAGATATTTGATTAATTTGTTTATTTGTAGTTGGTAGTTAAATTTGTTTACTCCGAGTTTTTAATGTAGACATGATTAATATTTCATGTTCAGGGGTATTTAAGCAATTATAAAAAAATATGAAAGATTTGGCGTTATTTTACGAAACCTATTAAATACTTATATTGATGATTCATCTCATTTCACTTTACCCTGATGGATTGCGCAGTGCGGCAAGCAGATGAGTCCAATAACATATTAAGCGAACACACAACTGCTAAAAAGTTACGTATCATCGAAACGCAATTTTTTATTAAAAGACTAGAGAACCGCCCGCGCTTCGCCTCGGGACCCGTAGGTCACAGCCGCGTAGGTCCCGCTCCCGTATTATTCTCGGGATAAAAAGCAGCCTATATGTTATACTGGAACAAAATTTATAACATTTACCTATGACTTAAGTAAATTAACGATACATGTAGTATTTGATAGCGTGATTCAGAACTTGCAAATTAATTTTAGTTAATTAATTTCAAAACATCTATCTTCCCAGGGGAATGAGATGTTTTTCCGCGGTAAAAAGTAGCCTACGTCACTCTCCACCCTCCCAACTATCTCTACGCACATAAACCATATCATATAATAGCCATGTTGCGACGTGAAAGAGTCACAAACAAACAAACACACTTTCACATTTATAATATTAGTATGGATTTCAGCTCCATTGAAGGCCAATTATTTTAATATAGAAGTATCATAAATTGAGTTTACTTTCGTGCCTACCAAATTTGTAGGTAATTGCGATCCTACTGAACGATTTGAAATTCCATTAGGTAGGTACCTACTTACATGTTTTATTAGTCAGATAAAGGTACAAAAATAAAATACATAATTTAAATATCAGTAATGGTTAGTAATGGCGCGGATGCTGTTGCTAGCTGACTTATCCACATTGTCTATAAATTATAATTATAAATGGTTCGCTTACCTATTAAGTACGCTTATTACTAGTCAACATCACTACCTTTAATGAACTTCTCGAGCCCCGCTACCATTCTGTTCAACGTTGACAGCTAAATTACTTGCGTCAAATTTAAACGCACGTTTGCTAAGCAGCTTCCGCTGTTTTTTACAGATAGATTTATTAAAAACATGCATGGTTAAATCGCCAGACATGACATTTGTTTCCAGTCCGTCACACCATACTTGCTTACCAGTCCAATATTACTTATTAGATGGAACAAAAAACGCTGCTACTAACAATAAGTTGATTTGCATTATGACGAGTAATATAACAGACAGTAAAATTCATTTATTGTCTGTTATATTAGTTTAAGTTCAAATTAAAACAGATTTAAAAATAGGTAATTGAACACCGCGCGTTAGCTTTCTTCGACACGCTAATAGAATAATGTGATACATTAAGCAATTGCCGGCGTAAGGTTAAGGATAAACATGCGACCAGTGAAAGTGACTCATGGAAATTTACTGATACTGAACCCTGGGCGTGGGCTGGACACCGGACCCCTTTGTTTGAGCACGTCACGGGAACACTCAGCGAAATTAAACAAGGGCAACGGCCGTGATCCTTATCAAACTTTTATTAACGTAATAACGTACGGCTACAAATTGAAAATACCGAACTAAATACCATAGCTATTACAAGTATAAAAAGTAAACGAAATCCCAAAGAAAAAGAAAAATATTAAATTAATTAACCTATGAAACGAAAAACGTGTAACAAAGTAACGATCGTAAAAGTTTAAAAAACTGCTGAAAATTAGCAAGCATAAATTAGCAAGCATGATTCTCCTTTAAGAAGAACGAATAAACACTGTTTTTATTTAAAATACATATTCAATAAGAACACCTCATCCATCAGCCTTTCGAATCTTTCGATATCCACTGCTGGACGTAGGCCTCCCCTAACTGGCGCCACTCCACCCGATCCTGAGCCCTTTGAATCCAGAATTCAATAAGAACACCTAATAAAACAATAAAATAATATTATTAAGTACTGCAGTAGTTAGAAATACATAAAACCAATACTAACAGCATTGAGAAATAAACGATACGCAAGCACTTAAACTGTCCATAAACCAATTTTAGCAGTTAAAACAAAATTAAGCCGTCATTATTGTTCTTTTAATACCCCTCCGTAATTTAAAGTACGGCTATTTTCTTTATAGAGTAATTCACCTGCGCGCGCGCATGCCGTTTAACCAATTACAGTGTTTTAACCATTGATAGATACCGCCACCTTTACACGTGCCCAAGTAAAAACTGATCAGATACACCTGTACTTCTGGTTCTAACGGGTCCCGTTGGAAAGTACTAGTTTTCTATTTTTATTTCTAAGCCAAGTCGTTTTTCTATTCACACATACGTTCTGTTTTTATCACTTTATACGGCAAATTAACTGCAACCTGCTTCCTATAATGATGATACAACAGGTGTTTCAAGTCAAAAGTAAAATTGTGATACTTAATTGTATGTAAGAGGAATTGTTTGATAAAATTCTGTAAGGTGTTCTTTGGCCATAACAATTCTCGAAATGAATCGTTATTTTTATTCTTCCTCTGACATACTTATGCTGTTTTTATTGTTAGGAATAAGCTTGCAGCTGACAGAAACAAGATTGCATTATGAACTTAATACCGGCCAGTGTGCAAAGAAAAGCGAAATAATTTAAAAGCGGGCAATTTATCTTCATTCAATTGCTTTACAATCTGAGAAATGCACGTAACCTTAATACGCGAGTAGCTATGACAGGTGGAAGCTAATTGTGCTATAATTATTATAATCTACAGCTGTAGGAACAGCCGCGCTTAAAGAATTCAGAGGCTATCAAATAGGCAGTTGTAGGGTATGTGGACCACCATCAAGCATTTTAAACGCAAATGGTTAACGGATTTTTTAAGTGTGTATCATTTATTCTTAGTATTGTGGTATGAATGGTATGATGCACGTTTATTCGCAAACAGGTGTCGCTGTGTTCATTATGAGATATAAGATTTTTAAAAAGCTTCTCCGATAACATTTTATTATGCTAATTACAATGCAAGATTTATCATCCCTACTTCACGATCGTTCTAGACGTATAATATTTTTAAGTTTATTCATTTTAATGAACTTATACATAAACGATCAAACGAACCATTTCATGATAAGTGGTCACCGTCGCAAGGAAGAGGAAAGAAAGAAAGTATCTACCTAAATAACTTAAGGCGCTACAACCGAAATATGTAAAACCGAACGAGCGGAGCTCAAAAACAGAGACGGAATGATTTCATTTATAGGCAAATAGTGAGATAGCAATGTTCTATTTTTAGCTTTAAATATTATTGACGTAAGTGTCAATTGCATTTTAATTTTTTATTTGAAAACTGTTTCGGTTTTTGAGTTTTTCATTCTTATGAAAACTTAGCTTTGATTATTTTATTTACTATGTTTTAAAAATAATTTCATCAACTATGTAATTATTAAAACTTTTGTAGAAAACTTGAAAACCATAACTATTTGGACCTAACTTTAAAAAAAATTGTATCGATAAAACTCATTTTACTGGTTTTGCTCTTATAAATGAGATTCTTTATTATATACTTAGTGAAGATACATATATCTTAATATCGGAGATATAGACAGTAAGCTTTAAAAATAATCTTAGATCTAAACTAAAACTACCATATTTCGGATGTAGCCCGTTAAGAGTCACAAAGACGTTTATTTCAATACAATTTATCATAAAGTTCTTAGACAGAATAGCTACTTTATATTTTAGAATATGTTTTAGCCTTTAGAAAGATTTTAAATTTAGATTTTTAAATTCGATAATGCCGAAGACGAGTTTACTAATCTCAAAGCTGATTGCGTTTGGTGATCGTCAGAATACGTATCGAAGCAAATGCAGAAAGCAATTATGTCTGACAGATTACTTAGGAGTACATTCGAAGTGCATTGCCCTCTAACATTTACTTTTATGGACGTCACGCAACTCATACTGTACTTTTAGATTCCGTTGGAATAATTTCACCATACGAAGCCATTATTAATAAATCATTAAAAACTTTCTAAGCATGCTGTGTTGACCTTTTATTTTGCAAAAATATATTTAGTACGGATGTTGAGGGATTTAAAAATTCAAGTATCTTAATATAGGTTGTTTGTTAATCCATGAAGTATAGGGCATGGTTCCATATAGAAGACATACTTCTATATGGAAGTTGTCCATGGTGTCACAGAATCGCAATGCTGACATATTATGATAGCTATGGAATTTAGGTTCGTTTAGCAATTGCACAATATTCCTATTCACATCTCTCAGGTCTTGTGTTAAAGGTTAAATATAACGCACTGGAAATAAATAATTATCAAAAGTTACTATATCCCAATTAAACACCTACGTGTCTGAGTATAAAATTTAAACTTTTGTTTAACTTACAACGGCCTATCATCATATTATTTTTACCAAAAACTAAACGGACTTCATAAAAAAAATGTTTCAAGACTATAACAAAATCTCTTATCTCTTGTTTTTATGTAAAGGATGGTTGATGTCATCGAGTGCGTAGGAGGGAATACGTAGTCGCACTAACTTACAAGTAGGTGTTGTGTTCTTTTGTGGGATGAAACGGTCCAGCTCTAACAAATTTGGGATTTTATTTGGCGTTACATTAAATAAAACTTTTAAATTACCACAGTAAAACGTCACACTTTTATTACATTGTATTGTTAAATCCGTCTATTTGAAAGACCAAGATGAATACTTATACCACTTAAAAGTTACATAATAAAACCTCAATGCAAAATAGAAGTGAAGATTCAGGTTTGAAACAAAATCAACATTTAAGCAACTTTTAAATGTAGGTCCTATTTCAAACATTATTTAACTATTTAAATTCTTTTTGCGACTCAGCCCGACAGATTAAGCCCGCATGAAACTTACGTAAAATTTATCTTCCCTCGATAACAATTACTGTTTAGTACCAATTAACGAGTATTACCAAAAGCATTCGTTGTACTCAAACCCACATTACATTCGGGACATGACACCTATCCACAATCTCCTCAACAATAGATATTTGTTCAAGTGCGCTTTTCTTCATTCACTGCTCCTTATCCATATTACTACCTACAGTTCAAACTCGTTTGTATAGGGTTGTAACAGAACCTTGATATAAATATAATTAATCACTCACACTTAGTAAGTATCAAGATTATTCTTCCGTTTCTTAAAGCGATTAAGTTACCTACACAATATTTCGTTTTTGTAACGCTTAATTTGAACTGATTAAGGAAATCTCTCGCAAGTCGTCCTCGTCAATCGTATGCCAACTTTAGTGTGAATACATATTAAATAAATTTTCCACGTACCAATAAGTGAATGTGACATTATACCCAGTTACCAAATATCAGACAATAGTCCGTCGATATTGACTTAGCAAATATGTAGAGATGCGTAGGATCTGAAGTACACTAACAAATTGAAATTGATGTTTTGCGCAATCAAAATAATTTGTTGACGAAATTTCTCGACTCGCCTCCACCAAATATTTGCATATAAATTTGCATTTATTTATTATCTACATTATTTATTATCAAAAATTTACACATTTAAACTTTAACGAATAAAAAAAATGTGAAAATACGAATTTCCAGAAACTTTCATAAATCTTAGGGTGCCTTTCCACCAGAGATGTGCTATGCTACGTTTCTAAAGATGCGTTTGAGATCTACCAATCACATAAATTGGCCCGCCTAGAAACCATAGAGATATTACAATAGAGTGGGTGAGCCATACGGCTGCCCATAGATTGCATTCGCCCCCGGTTAGAAAGAGAAACAACGATAACGGTAATTACCTATCTCTCTCCGATCCCGACGAGCCAGAAAGAGAAAGGTGATTACTAAAGATTTCGTCTCTTTTTATCCTAGGTACGCTCTGAAGCCTCGCCAGAAAGAGAAAGGTGATTACTAAAGATTTTGTCTCTTTTTATCCGAGGTACGCTCTGAAGCCTGGCTTCTGCCCTCTAGTGTAATATCTCTTCTCTATGCTAGAAACTCCGTAAGGGCTGAAGATGATTGGTGGATGGCAGACGCATCCATAGCGACGTAGCATAGCACATCTCTGGTGGAAAGGCACCCTTAAACAAAGCCTTATTCTACGTACCAAAATACTTCTAGAAATGAAATGGCTGAATAAATAATAATATACCAAATACCATATTCTACACTATATACACTATACAATGCATACCTATGTATATAGGGTGATTTGTAACTCGACGTACTTATTCCTCTTGGGATGTGGTAATACAACCAATTTCCAACAAAATTAACCATCATGTCCCTAATACCAAGTCAGCTGGTTATCGAGATATTTTTGGTTTTGGTCAAAGAACACCGAATTTGACTACAAAAAAATCAATAAATAAAAAAGTAGTGGTTTGAATTGAGTTGTGAGCATTTCTATCAGTGACCAAATACATCAACAATCATTTATTAATACTAATGCAGGCACAAGTGTTACACATTTTAAAATAACAAGTGAATTCTTGTAAAAAATTTATTTTCTTACGAATGTGGTCGATAGAAAAGTAGATTTATTTTAAAAAATCTAGTATACATCAAGCGTACAAACTACATGAAAAACATCCTTGTTTTATAAGCTATCCAAACAAGTAAAATTATTAAGACACAAACAAAACATTTCAGAAAAAAACGTATGTAGAGCACGTGCGACGTAAAACCCTTTGTTATCGTACCGCGGTATAAGTTCCTGAGTTGCAAACTTTTTAGTTGTTATTGTCGTTTGTCGTTTGTCTATTAGACCCACTTGATCATTTAAAATAAAAATTAAACAGCAGCAGTGTTTTGTATCTGGCTTCCAGCGCGATCTCCCAAATTCACGTTGATTTTGATAATAGACAAACGACAATAACAACTAAAAAGTTTGCAACTCAGGAACTTATACCGCAGTACGATAACAAAGGGTTTTACGTCGCACGTGCTCTACATACGTTTTTTTCTGAAATGTTTTGTTTGTGTCTTAATAATTTTACTTGTTTGGATAGCTTATAAAACAAGGATGTTTTTCATGTTGTTTGTACGCTTGATGTAGGTATACTAGATTTTATAAATAAATCTACTTTTCTATCGACCACATTCGTAAGAAAATATTTTTTTACAAGAATTCACTTGTTATTTTAAAATGTGTAACACTTGTGCCTGCATTAGTATTAATAAATGATTGTTGATGTATTTGGTCACTGATAGAAATGCTCACAACTCAATTCAAACCACTACTTTTTTATTTATTGATTTTTTTGTAGTCAAATTCGGTGTTCTTTGACCAAAACCAAAAATAAGGAATATCTCGATAACCAGCCGACTTGGTATTAGGGACATTATGGTTAATTTTGTTGGAAATTGGTTGTATTACCACATCCCAAGAGGAATACGTCGAGTTACAAATCACCCTGTATATACACCAAAGTTCACACTAATCGCTACTATATAACGAACATAGCTAACAAAGTTAAGTAAGCCATTTCTGAACGTAACACGAGCTAGTAAAATAATACTCTCACAAACTAGCCCTACGAGAAAATATTACAGACGGATGCGGGTCTTTGGAAAGTGTGCCTCGCTTCGTGGGCTCACCACAGCAGCGGACAATATTTAACGACAACTGGCGTAAGACCTAGGTCAATACGTCGATCCTTTTATTATGCCGTCAGTACAAAGACTTTCACTGAGTTCATCCAATTGAACGCCTATGAGATATTCCACAACATAGGTACATACTTATCTTATGCATTTTTGATAGGAAAAAAGTCGAAAAGCGCAAACTATCGACCTGATGATGATAATAATTGGTCAACAACTAAGGACCGCTTTGATAACTCAAAATAAAGGCTCTACCAAAAAATTAATTAAGTATACTTTTGTTCAAATATTTTTTTTTGTTAAAAATAAACAGTTTAAAACTATGATGTGACTACCAAAGAACAAACAGCTCTTTCACATTATTATTAATCCGTTCGCATTCGTCATGGAATTCCTTTTTATGGCAACCCACAGAAATGTCCGCTTTCATCCCCTGTGATCAAGGTTCATTTGAGGGCGCCAATTTAAAATGCCTTAAGTTAATCTTGTTTCTAAGCTAAATTGAACTGTGAGCTCACGTAATAAATTAGTTTTTAGCGGGGAGTGGCAATTCTATAGTCTCGGCGCCTAAAGTAAGTAGATATATAGTTGGATAAATATTAGATATTCATTAAAATATTCATTAATATACAAGGCATTTGTCCTGGTGTATTCATTTGGGCAGTTTCGACCGTGCAGATGGCAAGTCATGAGTCGTGACTGACGACATATTGGCTACAATCTAAAAACCCTTGTAGAGTTTTGTTTACGTTTCATTAGCAAATAAAAATACTTGTGATGTCATTCTATTTATGAAAAAAAATCGCACTTGGTTTTTTGATGTTTTGATTATTCATTCCTTAGTTAATTATGGCTAAGTTTTTGCGAATTATTCACATTAATATTACCTATGTATCCGTTTGGTGTTAAATTATGAGTCGAGTAATTTTTAAGCTATTATTTATTTTTAACGGTATGCCGTCTCGCCTTCGCCCATGTATACTCATTGATACTTGTATTTTTATCTAGACTTACGAGTCTTACGACGTGTGGCAAGTAAAACATATAATGTACCTACGCATATTTTGAAGTGGCTACGGCATGATGAGTTAAGGCGGATACTCAAACTTTACTACTATGTACACATTGTACACTACCGTCAGATTTGGACTAGGGGAATACTGCACGTGTGCCTTGTGCAGTCTGTGCACTTCGATATTTATATATAGGAAAGATTGATTTAATTAAACTGAAGGATCCTATATCCGATTCCCTAGTTTTGCCAAAAAGAACACTTCCATCCCAGAATTATTATTTTAGCAGTATTTTGTACATGTAACTTATAAGTATTTTTCTATGACAAACTCTTTTTGAATAAATATTAATATTCACCCTTTTTTCTACCAATACGAACAAACACATGTCGATGCAATCGAATCGAGGTTACGCAGCATGTAATTTACCTAACGTCTCTCTATTTGATATATATGTATGTTAACGGAAATGTAATCCGTCATTGTATAAAATTCCTAGGAATTTATGTAATATTTATGTAATACCTAAAATCGGAAATGTGTGAAATAATAGTAGATTGTATGACAAGGGTGCAAAGTAATATTTTTTCGGCGAGGGCGTTTTTTGAATCCAGAGCGAAGTGAGGGATTCTAGAGTAGAATCCCGAGCGTAGCGAGGGATTCTTTAGTAGAATCCCGAACGTAGCGAGGGATTCAAAGTACGTCGCCCGAGCCAAAAATATACTTGCACCCGAGTGATACACTCTACTTTTCATCACCCACTATGAGAAAATAATATATATATAATAGAAAATAATACGTAAAAATGCACGAAAACTTAATTTTAATTTGAAAACGAAATCTTAATTTGATTTCTTTTTTTATTATTCAGCTGGCGGGGCCCTCGCGTCGTACCAGACATTCTTTATTCAAACAATAATTGCGTTCGATTTCTTTAGCGCAAAATACTAAAATGTTCTAAATTCAAAATAGGACGGAAAAGGTCTAGCCGGCAGGAAAAGTTGTATGAAAATTCATTCCCGCCCGCTGAATAGAAAACAGCAACTTTGGAACCCCGTAAGTCCGAACCAAGTCGTCTTTTTCGAATAGGTGTGATGAAAATTATATTAGACACATTTGCTAAGAAGACTATACATTTCCGAAATAGCAATCGGAAATGTAAAGCATTTAAGATTTTAATGGGTACGCGGGATAGATAATTATGAAGATATTATATTTTAAGGTATGATTGTTACCAGATTGTCTCACCGAGTGAGTTAATAAAAAATATTATTTTATAAAACAATGAATACTCATTTCCATTATCACTCAGTCAAATTCTTCAAGGTGTAGGTAGGTCGAATTGGTTACAGAATCGAACCTTACTCCACGTAGTCTTGTATGCCCTACCCCTAAAGTGTTTTTTAGAGTGAGGGCAGCCCCCGCCCGCTGTAACAAAACGCAGACACCCGTGCGAGACCCGGAGCGGCTGAGGCTGGTCGCCAAAGGCGACCAGCAAGCCGAAGCTGCGCAGGCGAGCACGAAGGGGCTGCACCTTCCGCAGCGCCGGAGACGTCACGGTTCGAAATTATGCCCTATATTCTGCGTTTTTACGATTCGACCAAAACGTGAAACGTAGACGATTTTATGATCTGGCCAAACTGAGTTGCCCGTTTCATGAAATGCGACCATTTGAAGTGAAAAAATCTACGATGTGGCCACGACATATACATTTCCTAATACGATATTGGAATTCCTAGGAAATGTATACATTTCCGAGGATATGTATGTATTAAATATTTTTTAAAACAAAAATTTATAAATTTCCTATATAGCTTCGGAATTGTATACATTTCCTAGGAATTGTATAAAGTTCCTAGATTTCATATATTTCCGGTAACATATAATATAATAATATTTGTAGAGAAAAAAGACGGAGTGTATTAATAATGTCTAAACGACTGTATGTAAAAAGGATTTCAACGAAAGATTAATTAGGTAGTATTTATACTCATATTTAGTCCAACGAGTTAGGTAAAGGACTGAGTGATAATAGGTATTAGTTTGCATTAATTTAATCTAGTACATATTCAGACTAATGGGTACTCCATCATCTAGATTCTAGTTAAACAACTTTAGCAATTAAATAATTTAATGACGGTGGTTTTGATGACAGTGATGTAACGCTTTTTATCCCACATAATTTTTAATTTCAAAGTAAAATTTATCTAAATTGAAAATTGTTTAACATTCCATATTTTTAACACTTGAGGTTTATTTTCAAAGATAAGTATGAATCAAATTACGTGGTAAAACAAAATTATCAAAGTTGCGCACTGTAGTGCGTTTTACGATGGTGCATTAGAATTTCGTTGAGTTGCATAATGATGATACAGACACCTGTCGTCGCAGGTTCAAAGCGTGGGAATCATCCCAAAGAGCATCTAAATCACCGAGATCGTTGAATCGGACTTCTATACAAAATTAAGTTAACATCTCCCCGGTGGATATAATAATAATAGGAAACTTTTCTTTTTTGGTAGCCAGGTATAATTTTTTTCAAAAACGAACCCGGCACGAGTTACGCCGCGTTTTTTTGGGCCTGACACTATGATACAAAAAAACCTGTGATGTATCAAGACCAAAATAAAAAATTAAGAAGTACTTATGATTTCTATACTTACTACGAATATAATTATAGTTAACAGTTACTGTGCACTGTTCCATAAATATAAGTCGTATAAAAATTTTAATTTTATAAACTTTTTTAAGTAACTACCTAAAACTACCTACTGGTATTGAAACACACCCTAATCGGGGAAATACAAAGTAATTACTTTTAAAGCTCGTATTCCCCCTAAAATTACCATTAATTGTACTCCATTAAACTAAGGGGTCCGAACACCCGTCACCTGTAAGCCGGAAGATAAAGCAGGTTCGTTTAAAAAAATATTCCTATGAAATATTTTAACGTTATATTAAATTCATTCTTTGTTATAAAGTAGGTACTTAATTAAAAAAAACTATTTCCCTATAGGAAATGCTTAACGAATACATGCACCTGACACTTGTTATAGCCACTTGTTACGACAAAATCGATTATGTATTTTTTCTGTAGAGGAAGTCGTTTAAGTGCCTATTAAACTCTTCTACGTATGTCTAACCTATCGGAGATCTTTAAAATGATCTACCACATAATTGAAAACATTATTGAAAAATAATTAACGGCTATGCGGCTGTAGATTGATGTTATCTGGACGTAGATAATTGAACGTAGGTCAATAAACGCCTATTTAGTGGCCTATAAAGAGCGACTAAAATTTTCATAAAAATTTGCCTGAAAACTACGCATACACATTTGCCAAGCTGACGCACAACAAATCTTTTATAAAACATAAATAAGAATAATGAAAAATACATACCTCTTCGAGAATTGGACAGCTTTTGTAGCGCGATTTCTTGATGGCTAATTCCCACCATGGTATTGGCGGTTTTGCTCGTAGGATCGTTTGACATCCAACTTTAGGGTCTTGTGATTCATAAAGAGTTCCTAATGTTCTTGAAGTTTCCGTTGTTTCCACATCGTCTGCAGGGATTCCAGTTATGCATTCGCAACATTTATGCGGTCTTTTCACGAGCTGTTGAGGTCTGTAATCTGCGCTGAACGAGTGTCTATAGCTCAGCCGCTTAGAAAATCCATTAAACTCGCTAGATCTCTTGTAATTGTTTCTACTATACTGCAAAGGCATTCTCGGTATTTGTTGAACTTCATTAAGTACGTTAGGTCCATCGTTTATATCCGGTCGATCGGACAAAGGGGTGTTAGGTTCAGAATGATAGCCCATTTTATTTCGATGTAGACTTCCATAGAACGGATTTTCATTGAAGTTTGGCGGCTTAATGTCAATAAATTTAGGACGTCGCATGTTTAACGTAGCATATTTCTGTGGTGACTTATGAAATCTGGATTTGCTCGGAAGATCTTTCAATACGTCTTCCGTGTCGGTAGATGGTATTGTGGAATTGTCACTGTAACTCGATATGGGCCTCTCGTTATCGGTAAGGTATGCCGAGGATTCCGAGCAGTTGTCCCTGTCGCTGTGGCTCTTTCTGTAGTCGACGGAAGATCCCGTAGTGTCCGTGCGCACGGAATGTTGCTCTAAGGCGTCCTGGTTTGCGACGTGCAACTCATACGATTGGCGATCGCCGTTATTTAAGCTTGTCATACTATTTTTTTCTTCTGACCTTAGATCCGTGTCTCTCGATAATTCTAAACTTTTCAAACGTCTCCGCGGCTTCGTGTCTATGGAATCATAATGAACTTCATTCCTACCATTAACGTACTTTACTGGAGAATTACTGTTTGATTGCGGTGGCGTTACTTTGGCATAGATGGGCTCCGTGAAGCTAAGTCGTGACGGTTTGCTTGGCGAAATATTTCTTGGTTCATTATTATCTATGTATTGCACTCCACAACTACTGTCTAGAAAATTACTGTTGGAAGGTCTTTGTAGCGTGAAGTATTCAGAATGCCTCTGAGGTAGATTTGAAATATGATTTGGTTCGACTAAATTTCTTATCTTAATTCGACTCCTCGGAGCACGGATCGTTGCAAATCCGTCGTGGATAGGCGAGCCATTATAAATTGGCGACGTAGTAACCGCCATATTTATCACACTATTAGACACGTTCAGTTCAAATTACTCCACTCTCGAATAAATTTGAATTACAAATAATGTTCGTTCGATGGAAACTTTCATGTTTATACATTGCTTCTACTGTTCACTTTAAAATTAAGTTATCACTGATTAATATTTAAGCTTAAGACGATACTTGGTACTTAGATGTAGTTAAAAATACCACAAAAATATCTTTATGCTACGCACATACACGAATTTAGAACCATTAAGTGTGGGTACTTTAATACTTTTTGTGAGTAGCGACGGATATAGATGAATGATAAAAACCCTTCTATGTTATGAAACCTATCTTTATTTTCGTCTGAGAGTACCGCTATAATTGCTCTCAGATGTAGCATTTAGATTTAAAAAACCGAAACACTTGACGAACCAGATTGATGTTGAAATCTATTTTAAATTAATGGGCAGGTACTATGTATATTAAATAAAGCATAATTATTATCTTATGTCAGCTACACTGTAATTCACTGTACATTTATTTATTTAGTTGGTTAATTGTTTAGAAATTCTATGTTACTCATACAAGTCGTAGAACCAGTCAAAGGTCACAAATGACAACAGAAAAGTAGTCGATTACGACGTTTCCTTGGCATAGTATTGTTTTTGTAATTAGCATTTACTTATTAAATAATTTACTTAATTGTTCGCGTAATAGACATACCATTATTAAATAACTAAATGGCTGCCACGTAAATAATTACAGGTATACCTAATATCCTGCGTACGACTGATTTAAAGTATTTACTTGTAGATAAATAATTACTATAGAGTATTTTTTCTGGGTTGAACTCGTTAAAGACTCACTACTCATTACCTACTCAGCACAAGTCTCTCTCTTCATCATTGATAAAGCCTACAGCATATTCCACCACGCTACTTGAGTGCGGGTTTGTGGAGGTAAAATAGTTAACAATGCATTATACTATTGTAAATTTAACTTTCTTTTCCTTTAGTATAAAAAATTACAATCTTTTATTTTTAAAACGTATCTATTGTGAGTACAATAGCTTCAATAAATATTTAATCCAAGTTTATTTTGCACTATACAAGTCATAACAATATGTGATTATCTACTTTCTATTCTGCGTGCACTCTCGATCGCCAGCCGTGTAAGTGGTTGTAATTATTTTTTATCTCCGAATCGCTGTCACTATTATAGCTTTGAGAAACATGTTAGCTCGAGCAGAGACCATTTATATCCGGCACTTTTAATGATAAACGTTTGTCAATAGGTCTAACATGATACCGAATAAGAAAGTTTAAATGTCACTTTAGCGAAATGAATTGTAGTTTTAATTTAGTTATCAGATAATGCGATTATTCTGAGATACCTTAGATACTTTCAGAACTTTAATAAAATATATACCTACTACCTACCTAGAAAATAATTGAGTAAAACATAATGAAAGCATACACACACGTTCACACGAGCGTATAGGGTTATGCTGTTGGGGTGGCAAACATTTTTCATGAAACATAAAAATTCATCACAACCAATAATAATGTTCCCATAATAACTGTTTCATCTGATACACGAGTCTAATTCTGTTGGTATAGATCCCTGATGAAAACAGGGCTTAGAATTCGATTTGTATTAGACAAATGTGTACCCCAAACAGGAATCGAATGCTACACCCCGTGCTAGGCAGGGATCTAAATCACCCGGGTTTCAGACTTGTCATAGTTTTACCTTTCACGAATTTTCTATTTAGATAGAACACTGTTGATTGTAGACACAAAGCAAAAATTGCATTAGCTAAGTTACAACAAAAACACAGAACAAAAGGCGGACTTATCGCTAGAGAGCGATCTTTTTTCTCTTATTTACGTACAACTTAGAAACTGAGGTGCTAAATACAAGTACTGAACAAGTGTACAATTCTATTTTGTGGAAGAGGTAGGATTCTGAAAATAGAATTAGAATATCTCATGAATTTGTAAAATTAAACACTTCCAGATAAGGAGAGACCCAAAAGTAATGGGAAATAGGTTTTCGTAAGATGAAGGTTTATGTTTTAGTAAGTACCAGACAATTTAATTTCTAACACTATAACGTTATTTAGTACTAGTAAATCCGCCCTCGTTTCGCTTCGGGAAACCAGTCCCTTCAAAAATCTCTATAAATTTTAACAAATTATGTTATTCTGATGTCTAAGGTATATAACTGCAAAGTTTCATGAAAATCCGTTCAGTAGTTTTTGCGTGAAAGAGTAACAAATCCACACACACACTCACATACATCCTTACAAACTTTCGCATTTATAATATTAGTAGGAAGGATAGTAGGAAGTAGAATGTAGTAGAGTAGTAGTAGTATAGTAGTATACAAGGTGGATACCACCATACAACAATAAATGAAACCACGAGCCCTGCTTCATGCAAGGAACATAATTATTACATTTATATAGTAAAAAACGCCTAACATCTTATTTACAAAAATGTTTTTTCAAACAAACTAAATAGCACAAAAAATAGGAAAAAATAGAACAGCCTACCTAAACGTCAGTCACTCACTTTTGACAAGTGCGGCAACAATCTTCTGCTGTTAAAATAACAATAGATAGGTACAGCAAAATTTCAACATATTGCTTGGGAATATAAAAAACCTCGCCATATTGCGGCTAACTCATGGAACTAATTTCTTATACTGGCAACGCTTAGTTTCTTAACGTCAATCGTAAATTGCTTGTCAGTGAGTTTAAATGTCACAGTATGTCTCATGTTTGTCTTTTTACTTTATGTGTCTATTTTGCGCTAAAATGACAAAGTCTGTTCATATTCGTGAAAGAGAAGTGGTTTTCTATGTGCTTAAATAACATTTCGTTTAAAATAACATTTATTTCCTTAAATAACAATTCCAACATAGTTGTCGAAATGACAATAATAACATGAGCGTTACTATAGTTACTGTTGTATGTGCTGTTGCCATATAAAAGGAAACTTTAGCGCCCTCATGACACGTTTTCTATTTTTCTGGTCAAGCTTTAATTTTGAATATTGAAAAAAAATTGCTGTGGCTAAAGTAATGGAGGTATTTGATTCAAAAAAATTTTGGGGGCTTAGGTAATCTACATAAAATTTAATTTATTGTTGTATGGTTATCGTGGATGGTAACCACGTTGTATAAGGTATTACTTTTAACTGTAGTGAATGTTCAACAACAATAAAATGTTTTTACTTTAGTTTAGTATTCAAATCTAAAAATAAATTTATTTATAAGCGGTTACTTCGATGTTATGTTAAGAAGTATCATTTATTGCATTATTCATTCAGAATGCAAAGACAGACAATGACAGAAGCCGTTTAGGTATGCATTGTTCGTAATGCATAATTTTATTTGTCATAAAAATTACTTAAAGCTCTAGGAGAAGCTACCTGTAGTCATAATATAATCTTTAAAACAACGATTATCTGGACTTCAATCATGACTCATAACAATCTATTTTATATGCAACTGGAAAACGAGCACGCAATCCACTTGTGGTTTACTAGCTACTGGTGCCCAATAGCTATTCGTTACTAACCTCATAATGTATTTCTATTGATCCACACTACCTTACTACCTATTACTATAAAGCTGAAGGGTTTGTTTGAACGGGCTTATCTCAGGAACTATTTATTAGCTCTAATTGAAAAATTCTTTTTTTATGGTTAGTCCATTTATCAAGGAAGATTATAGGATATATGACATCACGCTACAACCAAAAGGAGAGGAGCATGAATGAAAAATATTGCAAAAATGGGATTATATTTAATATTTTTAAACTTAAAAAAAGACAGGACTGGACGTCCACTAGTTAAAAATACATAAAATATATGCCTGATCATTTAAACCGAATCAACTTGAAGCAAATAACTTCACGGCAGCTTTGCTATTTCTTCAGACAGAACCTTCAAAGGATTATGAAGGTTCTAACCACAGTAAAACCTCATCTTACAACAATGAACTGATCATATTAACCAAAAGGTCACATGTATTATTATTATTATTACATGGATCTACACCGATTGTTCCTAATAGCAAACCATTGTATTACAACATGTCCCAAGACAACGACGACGTCTACCGTAGGTATATGATGATACTTATCTGGAATTTTCGAAGATATCATCACTTGACATAATAAAATCAGAAGTCGCGCTGGTGCCTGCTACTGTCCCTGTGTAATATTCAATACATCAAGTCGTTATACGGGTTAAATCATAAATTATGTGTGGGCCCTAATAACCGTACCAAGACAGAGGGGAGATCCGTGCCAGACCTTCATCGGTCCTTATCCTGTTGCTCCCAAAGTGTAAAAAGATCGTATAATAGAATTGAAAACCAGTAGCGCCAGTGATTTTTTTTATATTTTAATTCATTTATAGCATAAGGGTACATAAGGTTTTAACACCTTTGTTTCTAGCATTATATCTATGTTTGTCTCTGTAATTTTTGGATGGTGCATAAGGTTTTAAATAAATAAATAGACCCGTTCACACGTGTCCAAACAAAACTTGTGTAAGCAAATAAAAATAACAGTAAAATATTATAACTTCTTTCTAACTATATGTATGCACAACACATTATTTAACAAAAAATACAATAAAAAAACTTGTTTATAATAAATATTAATCTTTCAAGTAGAGTAGGTACTACTTGAAGATCTCTCAAATTGATAAGAATTATTTGAGACACGTATTTGTTTTGGAATTCACGATTACAGATTAATCTTCTACATAAGTACATAGTTTAAACATTGCACTGCACTTTGAGAAACCCTGGAATTCGTGTTAGAGCGTGATAGAAGCAATGTTTATATATCCGTGTTCTTCCCTCTTATGCACGAATATGCCTCGGTGCCCGTATCAACGACCTGTGCGTTAGCCTCTGTAGGGACCGTAGAAACAACGAGTTCTGTAATATTTTCATTTCACGGTCATTTCGTAATTTTTCAATGGACCTTGCTTTCGGGGAGACTGTAAATAAACATTGCGGAATGACGTCACAAGTCAAAACTGCTAGAATCAAATAGACTTTTATTATGTTTGCGCGCGGTATTCTTAAGAACACAAAACGGATTTTCCAGGAGGAATTAGACGTACCATTATATTTTTTATCTCATAGATACCTCTTATTATTACTATTATATATATTTTATTGCACGACATTCATTCATTATATTTGCTAATAATATGTACCTATTTGAAACTGGTTCTGGCCTTTTTTAATAGATAGATTTATTAATAGCGACAAACAAACACATGTAAGTGGTTTCTTATATTGCTTAAAATTGTCTGCCTTTTTATTTAAACCAAAAATTTTCGATATCTTCGTAGGACTCTGGAAAATATCATTAAATTTTTACAAGTCCTTACAGTCAAAACATTGTGATTTAGTGTTTCTATTAATCTCGTGCCTGTTGTACAATAAACAGTGTTAGCATTGTATAGTATCTAGATTTGCAAGTCATTAATCATCATAATATTCATTCATATCAGTCTAACGAATAAAAACACCAATCTCATGAATAGGAACATAAAAGTATCAAAACAGATTGTGACCCTAAAACTCGTTGATTGTTTAGAGAAGCAACACTAGCATTGTTAACTGTATGCCAAGAACAGTGTCAAATGATATAGATTCGCGATTGGTAGGTCGGCTCGTCCGGCCATGGAACTTGTCTTCCGAGAAAGAATTATTATGACCTTCTTTATCGACTCTCAAACAATAGTGTTGCGTATTTGTTTATTTATATGACACATGTGTTTTGGTTCTTCGAATAGCCTATTTGGTTTTTTTATCAACCGCGTCCCGCTATACCCCTACAGGCTGAATACGTATTATGCCATTGTATTTTTGCTTATATTGTTCGCCAAAATTTATGCTGTACCCACAACGCCGTTTAGTTACCTATATCTAGTTAAAATGTTTTATGGCTAGGAGAAAATAAAAATACGAGTAGACGAGCCTTTGAAAATTTATTATCTACGCTATATTTAAATATGAATGTATGTCGTAATCCATACTAATATTATAAATGTGAAAGTGTGTTTGTTTGTTTGTTTGTGACTCTTTCACGTCGCAACATGGCATGGTATACATGGCATGGCATGACATGGCAATACGGTATGGTTTATGTGTGTGGGGATATTTAGGAGGCTGGAGAGTGACGTAGGCTACTTTTTACCGCGGAAAAATATCTCATTCCCATGGGAAGATCGATGTTTTGTTAGTTGCTAGATATTTAGTTCCGGATGTTGTTAATAGATGGCGTTAGTAAAATTCATTTGCAAGTTCTGAATCACGCTATCAAATACTACATGTAATTTACTTATGTCATAGGCAAATGTTATATCTGATGTTCCAGTATAAATCTTAAAATAAGCTACTGTTTAGCCGAGATAGCCTACGGCAGCGGGACCTACGCGGCTGTTACCTACGGGTCCCGAAGCGAAGCGCGGGCGGTTCTCTAGTTTTTAGTATGGGACAACATGTTCTGATTCAATTACTTTTTGTATTCTGGTTATGGCCCAGGCTGGTAAAGTTTACTACATGTAGATTAGGTATTATCATTTTATTAAGGTTTTCATGGGCCACCACTAGCCACCTCCTGACTAAGGAGATGGGGGGAGGGGAGGGGGGCAAACCATATTTTCAAGGCACTTTTTTAAAGAATTCATTCGAAGTCTGGGAGGGGAGGGGGGTAGCTGCCTCCAATAAACGAATTTCATTGCCTAATATTTTCGAATAACCGAAATCGAAGCAAAGAACAGCTATTGTAAATGTTCATTAAACCTTACGCAACATCGTAATATAAGCAGCATACAATATTAAAACTTCATTTATTATCATCACATCGTAAAACTTTAGCGTCCCAACTCCCAACTCACGTAGCACCTAGTTTTCGTAGAAAACGTCAAACCGCGGCGTATTAAATTTTATTTCCAATAGTTTGTAGTTACTCTCATTAGAAAGTACTAAACACGTTTTATGCAGCAAAGTCCCTTTTAATCCATCGTTCCGCTAACATGGTCAGGTGTTGAACATATTTGACAGGTGGTAGAAACCTGTGTGTGATTGTAGGGCAAATCACATCCACCGAGATTGCCTTTACCTTTCCAAATCTATACTAATATTATAAAGCTGAAGAGTTTGTTTGTTTGTTTGTTTGTTTGTTTGGTTGGTTGAACGCGCTAATCTCAGGAACTACTGGTTTGAATTGAATTTTTTTTTTTGTGTTGAATAGACCTTTTATCGAGGAAGGCTATAGGCTATATAACATCACGCTGCAACAATTAGGAGCGAAGAAATAATGGAAAATGTGGAAAAAACGGGGAAAATTATTCATTCTCGAGGGCTTTCGTTGCATGCGTTGCGAAAACAATTCAAGATACCAAAAATATATGTATGAAAGAATTATTATTCCTCTTGAAATGATCTAAAAAATGTCCACGACAGTATATGTATGTCTATCTTTTAAGATTAACACACTAGAACCGTTTTTATGGTAATCAAATTTGCCGCGTTTCCAAGTTTAATCTGAATTAATCTTGCTGTGATCCTTTGCTACTTTGCTATTATTTTGTCGTAAGCTTTATTTCTAAATTTAATTTAATTTAACCTCAATTAATTTTGGTGATAGTTTATTATCTTCCCGAAATTCCTACGGGAGCGGGACCTACGCGGTTGATACTTACGGGTCCCGAAGCGAAGCGAGGGCGGTTCGCTAGTGAACAATACGAGCGGAATTTACCGAGGAGAATTTGGAAATAGGTACAATACAACGTGAGTAGGTAATATGTATTGTACCTTCTTATATTATGAAATTTAATATGAACCATTTTTGAATTAATATGGACAGGTACCTATGAACTATAGATCTACCTTTTTAATTACCAAATAAACATCATATAGAGACATAATCTAACGTTGTACGGCGTGCGTACCCACTGTAAATTTTCTTTACAAACTTGTGTCATGTAGGTATAAAACATCTTTTAAATTAAAAAAATTGAGACATAAGCAATCCAACGAATTTTTGGTTCCATAAAGATAAGAAACATACATAAATCAATCGTAAAAAGATAACCGTTGGTAATCAATTCATTGATGTTCAAACCACGAAACTCGTTTGAGAATTTAAATAAATTTTATAGTTAAACATTCTAAGCACAGATTACCCACAATAATTGCGAATATATTTTATACTATAAAAGACTCAAGAAGGATAATGATGATCTAATAAGAATGATATGAGGATAACACGTGTCCTCAAGACTGTAGGTATCGAGTGTATTCAATGGACGGAAATCTCATACAAATAAGAATTATGTAATCCGAATTCCGAACATTGTGTCTGTTTTTTAACGAATCTGTGAAAATTACGGTACTTACATAAAAGACCACATCTTGCTTGAAAATGTATATTGTAAGAACTCTAAATGATTTCGACTTCTTATCAGTACATAATTTTTATGATGAATAGATGAAGCAAGCGAGTATAACCGAACAGCTTTTGCGAAAGTAAAAGACTTAACAAAATCGAGCCACGACAGAGACGCGAAGCATCTGTCGCACACATGGCCTCAGCAAAGCGAACTCCATGGGATACTCGATACGATCCAAAGGTGAATATACCGCGTCATGTGCTTCAGTTTATAAAATTCGGTCAAGGAGCCATTAGAGCTTACAATCTTACATTAGTCCAACGAACCAGTGAACCAGCCGATAAGGAGCTCCACGAAGAATAGATGAAATCGGATACCAAATGCCAGCAACGATGAATTTATAGTTGTACCGAATTCTAGTAACGAATGAACGTTATCATGTCATTATTAGCATAAACATTCGATTTCTATACAATATGAGCGCGGTGGTAGTCCAATCGAAGTCCTAGTGATCCGGAACGAGCTATAAGGCATTCATTGTGGATATTGCATAGCAAATTATGGTTGTATGACATGGGAATGAATACCGCAGATGTCGCTCGTAAACAAGCCGTAATCCACATGGGTTGGGCATTGTTCACCGAGACCAAACGACCTATACGGGACACATTACACTGCCGTACAGAGTTCTTCATTTTAAAGGCGAACATGCGACCTCTAACCCCTGTCTCTATTGTCATGGTAAATCGCTAGTTAGTAATGAAGCAAGACGGATTAATACATAATGTTTAAGACCAAATTATGCATTTCTATTAATAGATGCAATTGGTACCAGAGTAAAGATAATGTATGCTGAATTCATATCGTAAATTATTGTAAGCGAAACCCAGATTTGAACTACAAGGCAGATATGAAATTAATCTAGGTACATTTACCGTAAAGTTCAAGGAATTTCGAGATAAATTCGTGCAATTTTAATACAAAAATTGATAATAATAATGCAGAGTGGTAAGTAAGATAAAAAAATTTGACGTTGAACTTTACGATAACTTATTATCCACTTACAAAAAATTTTTTTTACTATCTAATTTAATATCAGGACAAAACCCAAACTCTATCATTTTGTTAACAAAACCAAACTTTCTTGTTAGGTGTTTGTTTTTTCTATGTTTTGAAACGAAGATAAAATATAACGTATTCCTTATCAAATGTACTCGTATTCTGTTACTGATAATACAAACAGTGCAATTAAGATAGGATAAACAAATGAAGTGCGAGCAAATACGGACACCGGGCGTGTGCTGACGCGACGTCGTTTATCTGTTTTGCAGTTGACTCAAGACCACCTCACACGTGTAAATAAGTCCTAAGCAAAATATCAAGTACCCGACATCATTTGATCCCTACTTATAATCTTACGTATATGAGTAGGTGCATCGACTTCCTGGTTAGATAGAGCATGATCCCGTCTCATACAGCTTCCTTTTCCTAAGCGAGATGATATAATGAGTAAACCACTCAGGACATCCGTACCTACATCGCGTGTTTACTCCCAAACCAGTTGAGCTAACACAAAAGGACTTTCTGGGAAGTGCCCTTCTGTAAAGAGTTCCCCGTACCGGTTTTGAACAGTTGCATTATTGTAACCTGTTGGTATTGACCGCTTAGTTTAACAAAAACTGTTAGGCAAATGGACTAACAAACACTAGAAAATCATTATCGACTTCAAAGAATCCTTCGCATGACGTAAAAAAAATAGATGCATCGATCACGTGGATGTTCCGTTTAAGATGCACTGTAGTTAGCTATATGACGTCAACGTTGCTATAAGTATTTATTAAAGTTTGTATTTAAAATCGTTACTCTAACATAATATAATGCCTTAGATCGCAATCTCAAGAGTGGGAATAAATTTGCGACAACTTAATATAAGTCTTATACAAGCTAAAGTCATATTTAAAAGCTTAAAACTTCCTGGACTACAATATGTTGTCATGTATAAATTTATATCAATAAAAATTAGATATAGAAACGAAATTATTAATGCAGGATATTACAAATCACTCAGCAACTATCCACAAATCAGGTTCGTGTTATGCATATTAGTTTTTTCGATCATAGCTAAATTTCCGTTAGAAAGTCCCAACGAAAAAAACTTTATTAAGTCGAAATCTACGAGTATATTAAATGTATATAAGTCTTTAAAGTTTTTAAATGGGTTAATTTATTATATTCTGTCCACCATGTTCTCGGGTTATACTTACCTACTTTCTTAATTTGAACCATCAATGGTGTGGTTTTATTAGTTAAATTCAGCGAAAAAGATGTTATAAACTACAAGATTTGTAACTGTTAATAATAATGATTACATGATTAACAGAAAATTATTATAGTTACCTTATACACATCGTGATAACAATCCACCGCATGATATTCATAATTGGGACAAGTTCAAGCAACTTATGAATAACCCGTCGTTCGGGTCGACTAAGGAAAATGTCAGGTTTAAGATGGTCAGTGTAAAAACTGAGTTACTCCTGCGAAGGTCGTTGGCAGTGACGCAACGCTTGATAGACGTGTTCTGTATCGTACCTTACAATCATTGATAAATCCTCGAGAGGCCGAGCGGTCAAGAGTATTCGATTGTGTAATTGGGACTTTAGTACGTGTATTTTTATAATAACGAGTGCAATTAATTATTGATGTATTCCAGCTGCTTATCATTTCATCATCACGGATGAATTTCGACTCTTAGAATGAACTTAATTTCCGGTTTCAGATATACTGGAACAAATAATTTTTAATCAATTTTGGGCCCATATCCATTAATAATATGAAATCTATGAGTTATTACGAGCCTATAATAATGACCCGGATGTAATAGACCTCGTAACGAATTTAGAATTTATTTAAAGAATCCCATCATTCTCTGGAGTACGGATCCAAAAGAATTCTCTTGCCCAAAGCGAGAACGGAACTACTATTTATTGTCAACTTTCATGTAGGTATGATCTACACATTTCATTAACTAGATGAGGGCACTTTTAAAACAAACCTCGCAATGAAGTAATAACTTAACCAATTTAGATAATTGTTCTTAGATATGATATGATAAGGTATGAATTTTAATATTAATTCAGCGAGCAGGTTGAGCACCACAGGGCTTGGATTGATTGTAATGTCCAGTCAGTCAACGTCATTTATTAACTCAAAATCATATAATAAATATGTCAGTAGATAGAGCCGCAAAGCAGTAATAACGATTTAATAACAATAAACAATTTGTTAGGTACGTAGTTACGAATTGTTATTGCCTAGTTGACTAACTGAGATTTAAGTTACCTGTTGAAATTGTTACATTTGTTATTTGAAATATACAAAGGTATGCTGCGGGAGAATATTTGTTACAGTAACAACAGTAACCGCTTACAAATCATAAATAGTTCACTTTTTTGCGCATATTTTGTGCCTCATACCTATTAAGCTCATGTCGATATACGAGAATTTTGGGGAGTTTAGTACTTAGTCATCTATAATTTTCTCATTTTCAGTCAATAAATATAGATTTTTTAGTCTAAAAATAAGGTTTATTACCTAACCAGTAACACGCAGTTGCGTCGCTTCCGTAAGCACCCTATAAATACACGCACCCTCATTTAATTGATTTAGGGGACGATTTGTTGCCGTATCAATACGGAAAACAGTATTTTATCGTAATAGTTACAAAAATGCTATAAAATATTCATGTTAATACTTTTTTCGACAAAATATGTATATTGTACCTGTTCTGTACTGTTACCGTACTCGGTAAATATATCACCTAAACTTATTCTTTGGATTCTTTGATCACCCATCATGAGCCTGAACAGATAGACAGACGAGTAAAATATAAAAATTTGGTCTCACATCGACAACAAAACATAATACTTCTTAATATTTTTGAAAAGAATATTCCAAATACCGGGATTATTCTTAGAATAGTTGAAATATATAGTAGATTGTAATATAGAGTGATAGAATTTTTAAAGAATGTAATGATTTCGACAATATTTATCCGAAATGTAAAAATGATCCTTTTATCAATAATACAATTAGGTGTTGGTGTTGGGTACATTTCTGAGAACCTTAGAAAGTTTTCTGCGGCATTTATTGAGTCATCCACAAAAAATTAAAAAGTGAAAATAAAATTTTATAATTTCGGTTATGATGACTTATTTACTACCGTATTTTATCAAAGCATTTTGTTTGAATTAGAACATTTTAGGTACAGGTAGGTATTTGTAAATTAACGAACGTAAGCTGCATTGGACGCATTAATATTTGCAAGCAATTTTATGTTTATTTTATTATAAACGTATCTATAAATACGGTACCGTAAAGAAGTAGAGTGTGTGTAAATACTTAAAACGTATTTATAAATTTCTACATCTCATAAAAAATATTTCCATCCTACGGCCGACCAAATACTTTATTACGCAATTTATGCTCGTAATACCAACCAATAAAGGATGAACTTCATTAAGCATCAATTAAATTTCTTACACGAGTTCCTTCCTGTTGGCCTGCAAAGCGTGTTTCTTTTCCGACACTAATGGCCCGAAATCTATAGTTTATATTTGAAACTGATGCCGTTTCTTGTCAGTTTACACATAATTATTAATCACAATTCTACAACAATGTGCCTAGCTAAAGTAAGTATAATTTCATGATATACTATTACATGATACTAGCTTTAAACTTTCATTAAATCATCACAAATTTTAAGAACGTGTTAGCAACTTCCCGTTTCTATAATGAGAGATGTCATGGTAGAATAATAAGAGATGGAGTAATAAGACACCGTTCTTAAAAGAATCAGAACAATTGCGTAGAGAAATGAAATTGATGCCGTTTATAGTACATAATAATTATGATAGTAAAAACTTTCGTAACACGAACAAAACCGGGTGCCGCAGTGGCGCGCTAAGTTTCTTAGATATACCTACCTATAGGTCTATATTTAAAAATCATTCATTGACAATAAATAAAACTTTGGCTATTTTTGACAATTGATCATTGCAGTGCAATTCAAAAATTCCATATTAGCAAATGGTTAGATACTTTAAATAGCTAATAAAATGGAATTCCTTAGTCACGGATAAAGGTAATTTACTCAAGTACCAAAACCAGCACGCTTTCCTCGGCGTATCTTAGTTTTATATCCTCTTTCCTTTATCGCTACACGTATCAGCCATGAAAACACTGACAACTGAACTTTAAAATATTTTATACACATTTTACGAGTTCGTTGTCTTTGTTCTATAAACAAGTGTGCACTGTTTTTGTACGAGCCCAAAAAGGGATTAAGCTTAAAAGGTTTCTGTTGCCGTGAAAGAACATAAAGAAAGTTCTCTCTACGACTTTTACCTCAACGAACACTATGTTTAGTAGGTAACAAATAGAAAATTGATCTACCTGACTATGACAATTTAGGAGAAGTCGTACTACCGGACATACCACTGAGATAGGATATGAATTAATGCTTGGTCCTTGTCATAAGCGTGAAATCTTGTTAGAAGGTTATCCCCTAGATTTCGGTTGCTAACGTTATCAGGCTTATTTTTTATCAAAGCTAGATTGTTGCCAGGAACAAGAGTCTGGGCTTAGTCATCTAAACTAATGACGCGTATAAAAGAGGTATTCCACGAGTAGCTGTACTTATATCTGTGACAAGTCACATACAGTATTGTTGTACTATTTCAGATTGGTTCCACACGAAGTAGTCTCTGCCACTAAATAGGTACCGCATGTGAATTACTAGCTTGATTCAACACAAATTATCTTTAATGTATATTACAAAACAGTTATTTTAAAATACCAAAGGATAACTGCTGTCCTTATGACTATAAAAAGTTTAATGTCCAAAGGATAGTAGAAAGTTGGAAACTACGTATAAATAAGAAAGTGAAAGAAGGAAAGCAAAGACAGTTAAAATGTGGGTTAAGGGACTAGTTATGGACATAATATGTAGTTATGGATATATTATAAAATGTAAAAGCAGAGCAAAATAATTCCACGGCATTAGAAGATGCCAACAAGGAAACTAAATACGAATGAAGTACATTGTTCATGAATATGAGATAAATTTACTAGGCCATTTAACTTATTGAACGTATATATAAGGCAGGGGCGCTAGAGATCTGTGGCCTGTCTCTGTACGAATTAACCTCAATTGAGTCTCCCGAAGAAGCGCTTCGCTGATTGAACGCTATATACATCTTCCGTTTATTTAAATAAAGGTAATATGCATGGTAACAAAGAAAACCAATATATGTACTATATTCATTCGAATGTGATTACAGGTATCACCTGAATTGGACATTATTTGCAAAAAAGATATTTGGATGGTGCATAGAACAAGTAGTAATAAATAAGAGCAGTACACAGTAACGTAAGGAGTGTCTTTGACACTCAATAAATAATTGTAATATTTTTTACATGTACACGTTGATAGATAATGATAAAAACTATGGTCATACCATAATAACTGATAGAAGTAATTTGATAGAAACACATGACATAAACTCATAAAGTGGATACCTACAATACCCATAAAAATAAAGACAAAAACTGCAATTGCCATGTTTTCTCGTCAAACAGCATGACTCAGCCACCCTTCAACCCAATAGGGTTACAGGTGATCTATAGTAGATTTACGTTTATCTATCCTTTGAAGTGACTTGAGTAGTTTAGACCGCAAATGAACCGTAAAATGGAAAATGTCCCCTAGCGGAAGCACATGTTATGAGCATGTCGGGAAGAGATGCTTTTTTGTATTTCCTATAACACTCGTAGTTTAAAACTTGTTATAAATTAACCTGTTGATCAGAATTTCTACTGCGATTTGTACAGAATTACTATCTTTATGAACGATTGCATCTAATTACACGGGGATTCTGACATAGATAGGCGCAGTTACGCAAATAGGACAAGAGTCGCCGTCATTCCTGCGGTGATAACTGGTACGCTACGACCACAAGCAAACACTTTCTGTCACAATTAATTTATAACACTCATAAAAGTCACACTAGATATAAAAGTTACAGATAATGTCCCAACCTTCAATAAACAAATTCTAAAGGTCGTCTTTTTGTCTAAGAATATCTTTCTTGAAGAAAAACTAAGACGTAATCTGCTTATTATTTCTGCATTAAGATATTATTAAATAATAATGTAAGCAATGCTGTTCGACGCAAGAATCTACAGAGATAATGGATTGTAGCCGGTAATACAACTTTATAATAAGGATTTTTCTTTTTTTATTAGTTACGGAAATGTTATAAGCATAAGCATAATATAAAACACATCAAAGTTTTAAAGGTTAGGGTATTTGACTTGATTCCAAACCAGATACACTCGTTATCCGTTTTAGTGTGTATATTTGCTTTGATGTTTATTTTAGAATTGGTCAAACGGAGTTTCGGCAAATAAGATTTGATTTAAATAAATCTATTTGTTAGTAATTAGGAAAATAGCAAACAAGGTACTTAAACAAGTAGATAAGTGCAATCATAGCAAATCATACTGTGATAAGTCTTATCGATGATGAACATGAAGATACGCCTTTTATTATTTCTAAAGTTGGTTTTTAAATATTTTTATTAAAAACCTGTATATTCGTTTGCATCACAATGAATACTGTACAACAAAAGACATTGAATAGAGACCGGGATTGCAGATTGGACTAAGGAGACCCTTTGTACATAAAAAAGCGGAATGGGTACCTGCTTCTTATATTTAGGGTAACATCGTTCTGCGTTAGATACAAGAAGTGACTTATAGATATTTGAATTTATTATTCGTAAGCTATCATCGTAAATTTTACAGTTACAAAAATATTTTAAATGTATTGAATATCTTTGAGATTTCTCTACTACTTTTAACACAACAATTAGGTAGATATTAAACATTAAAAAGCAGAAGAGTCACTGTAAACAGTCCCATTGAGTTACCTTAAGGAACTTTAGCATAACTTTAATACAAACCAACAACAAACTGATTCGTGAAAAACAAACTCAATCAAACATGTTGCGCTCCTAGCCCTAAGAGAATAATAGAGCAACGCTTCATAAACAGCAAGTACCAAGTACCGTTCTAAGCATAAGGACACATAATTTCACTGACACTACAGAACTGGTCACATTTATCACAATTGAATTCACTACGAACAGTTTGAGAGTTTGTTTATTATTAGCGTACAACTCGCACGAAGGTTTCGAGCGCGCGCGCGCGTCCACCCTGCAACGACTTTTAATACATACTGCATACAAACAAAAGCCAGCATGCTGACATTGCTGACTGCTCCCGCCAATGGAGCGGTGTACGACGATAGTGAATTGAATGTAGCGAACGACTCTATATTACACACTGACTCACGGAACCCGACGCTACGCACTATACGGAACGATTGCAAATTAAAATGAAACTATTGATGCCGTGGGAGCTCAATTATTTGGGGTTTCCTTTGACAATATTAACTATTGAACCGGTACAGCAACTAAAATATTGGTAATAAAATTCCATTCAGCTATAAACTAGGGTGAGGCCAAGTGTATTAAATTGATCGATTACTGGTTTTAATATCAGTAATAGTTGAGGAGCTGTGGATAAAATAATGTAATAAGCGATAACGAAGATAGAGCGGTATTACGGTCGGGTCGCGGACATTAACATACACGAGACACACTTGTTGCGCAAGTGCGGCAGGCACTTTTGAGGATTTATGGGCCATGGGCTCATATTACACTTGATAACGTCTGCGCACACGCGGCAAACAGAACACGACCAACTTTTTGTTTGAACCGCAAACATAAGACAACGGTTTATTAAAACAACAAAACGAAGTGGGCTATCGTACTTTTATACTTGGATAGGAAAGTTTATGACAAAGGGATTAAAAAGGACTTTGTTGAAGAAACGAAAGAAAATACATAATCCATTGTTTAGGGATATTCTCCGTGAAGAAAAATTGTTTGAAGAAAATGTATCTACGGTTTGAATGAGATTCGTTTGAGATGAATAAAAGTACCTAAATAAATAATAGACAAATAACCCCAGTTAACCATTAGTATACTGAGAACGGTGTGTTAGGTAATGCTTAATAAAACATGACAGGCAATGAAGTCGGGAGTCCCGGTATTACAAGCTGGCTAATAGTACGCCTTTGTTACTTTTGGCATTGCGCCAACGCTTGGCTGCAGTGGTAAACATCGCCAAATGCTATTGTAAGACCTCTATGCAAACCACGATGCTAACCCTGTTGTTTACAATGCCCAACGAAACAATACATCAATAGTACAATACTTGAAATTCTTTCAATTGCGACGAGTTTAAAATAAGACAAAGACTTCTGTTTAGTAAATGCAATGTCTCTTGCATCTTTTTAAAAATCAAGCTACGAAAATCACAAAATATCTTTTGATTACTGATTATTAAACTTCTTAAGGCTGATGTAATCTTTTATTATTATCTCGTCGATTTCTTCGGGAAACATGATTTTTACCATCACAACTTTTACCCAGACTCGAGCAGGTTGTCATTCATATTATTATAATTATAATACATATATAATTATCGGGTACTTCATAAAAGTTTGGTCCCAATTGAATATGGCCAACAAAATCTTTCTAATAAATCACTTTACTCCTTGAGAAATGAAAATTTGTAAAGTAACTAGGTACTAAGATGATCGCAGTGAGTGATAAATGGACAAACATTTCATAGGTACTTACACACTGCTTATAATTTAAATAATATCTATATTTTTATCTAAATAGTAACTATTTAAGTAGGTTTTTTTTTATAGCCTAAGCAGGCAAACGAGCAGGCGGGTCCCTGATGGTAAGTGATCACCGTCGCCCATGGACATTGGCAACACCAGGGGCGTCACCAGAGCGTTGCCGGCCGAGAAGGAAGTGATGGACCCGCTTCTTGAAGGACCCCATGTCATAGCACTGTGGGAATACCGAGGGAGGAAGTTTGTTCCACAGTTTACACGCACGTGGCAGAAAATGACGTGAAAACCGAATGGGGCTTTTTTAGCAGTTAACGCGCAAACTTGTGTCTTCTCGGGGTTGAATTGGACTAAATTTAGTCTGCCCCATTCCGAGACCCGCTCCAGAGATGTCTCGACTTCCGACACAAGTTTATTCCTTCTCTCCTCAATCTGCACCCGAGATATATCTGCTCGGCCTGTATAACGGGCGTCGCTTGTACTGTCATCAGCATAGCAATGGATATTCCCGATGTCGAGCAAATCATTGATATGCATGATGAACAGTGTAGGCGACAGCACAGAGCCTTGTGGGACGCCAGCGTTTATGGGCTTAGTGTCCGAGCATGTACCGTCAACGACGACTTTGATGCTCCGCTCCGATAAAAAGCTGGTGACCCATTTGCACAACTTCTCGGGTACTCCGTAGGAAGGCAGCTTAGACAATAATGCCTTATGCCACACCCTGTCGAAGGCCTTCGCCACATCCAAACTCACAGCCAATGCTTCTCCCTTGCTCTCGATTGCTTCCGCCCAGCAGTGAGTAAGGTACACTAAGAGATCGCCAGCGGATATGCCATGACGGAAACCGTATTGACGGTCACTGATCAGCTGGCGATCTTCTAGGTACCGGAGCAATTGGAAGTTGATTATGCGCTCCATTAGTTTGGAGAGCAAAGAGGTTATCGCAATTGGTCTGTAATTGGATGGGTTGGACCTGTCTCCCTTTTTGGGAATAGGGTGGACCAGAGCTACCTTCCAGGAAGACGGCACGATGCCGGCAGAATAGTAAAGCTGGAATAGGCGCGTTAAAACCGGGGTCAACTCCGGAGCGCACGTTTTTAGCACAAGAGCAGGTATACCGTCCGGCCCACTCGACTTACTGGTGTCAAGGGAGAGAAGAGCTTGACGCACGGCATTTTGGTTAAAACGAACGTCTGGCATCAGCTCTTCACACCGCGGGATGGTAGGCGGTGCTTTCCCCTCGTCATCGAAAGTCGAGTTCGATGCAAAGTGTGCCTAGAATATCGGCTTTCTCCTTAGCAGTGTGGGCCAGGGTATTGTCTGCTCTGCGCAAAGGTGGAAGGGACGATTCACAGAAATTGCCCTGGATGGCTTTGGCTAGAGACCAAAAGGCTCGACTGCCACAAGGGTAACCTAGAAGTCTTTTGCCTGTTCTGTGTATGTGCTTGGACTTTGCCTTGGTGATTTGCTTTTTTGTGGACCAGGAGGCAGCATTAAATTTCTTCCTCAGCTGAGAAGCGTCTGCACAACCTAGTTTGCGCGCCTTTAGCCAATCCTGATAAGCAGATTGCTTCAGGCTGTTAGCCTTGGAGCAGTCTCTGTCAAACCAGGCTTGGGTTTTTCCACCAACGGGTACCACAGAGTTAGGAATGTAACATTCCATGCCCTGGAGTACCACATCAGCTATGGACAGGGCGCAAACGTCGGGATCAGCCGAAGAGAAACAGATGCGCCTCCAAGGGTAGGACGAATAAAATTCCCGCAAACCATCCCAGTCCGCCGATCTATAATGCCAAACCCGGCGAGACGCGCATGGTCTCCGATCTACTGATCGCGCCAATCGAGTCGTTGAACGCACAAGGCAGTGATCTGATGAGCCAAGCGGTGCCTCGACGGATACGGTAGGTAGTTAAAAGCAAAATTTTTCAAAAAAAAACTAAAATTCTTGTAGATTTTTCTAAGGTATGTAGATTCTTCTCAATATCGTGTAATCGCTTTAAAACATTGAAAAATCAGGTTATCCTAAAGTGCAAATTGTACGCGACTTCAATGTTTCTGCTTTCTTTGAGGGCATCTGTTTTCTATAAGAAACAGGAATAAACGTCTCGATTAAATTACCGACTCTACCAGCGCGAAGCGAGTCACTTTTATTATTGTAAATGTTTATTTGAATATCAAATTGTTCGATATTTCTAATACGGAAGTGGCATCATTTTAAGTGCGTTATTTTGATTGTTAGGGTTCATTATTTGTATTATAATTCACTTGTTGTCTTGCAGCTGCTCTGAATTTGAGTTTCATCTGACCTACATTTCAATATGTACTAATTTTTTTAATTATGGGAAGTTACTAAACTTTTTGAGTTTAACTTTTAAAATTAATGCCTTATTCAGTTAAATATCCGGTGCCCCCAGATTAAATAGATAGATAGATTAGATTAGCAATAATTACCTTAATGAGCAAGAAAAGTATGACCCCGTAGTAACTGAGAATTGTCCATAATTTGAATTACATATGTCTATGAATAAATTAATAAATTCTTCATCATCATTATCTCAATTAGTCTACGGCTAAAGACCTGCAACGTCTTTACAAGCAAAGACGTAAATCGCGGCAAAACATAAAAAAATATATAATTATAAATAAGCAAAAAGTAGGCTAGTAGGTACCTAAATAGGTATATTACTATTGAAACAGTACTTGACTATATCTAATAGACAACGACGAACAAAAGATGAAAAAAATATTTCTTTGTTCTAAATGTTTTTTCACTTTGTACCTATAAGTTAGCGCGCTTAACTACTATCCCAATCCCACCTGATTGTTAATTACTTAGTAGGTAGATATCATTGACGTCTCATAAAGGACGTAGGCTCAATAACAATGATGATATTGCTATAAAGAGGATCGAAGATAAGAACAATCGATACATCAAATTAAATAGTCATTGAAACCAATTGGAATACTCGTAAATCATACGAGTGTACCGGCTCGGACTGTCCTCTTTTGAGTCCGACCCTATTAAAAGTTAAAATACAAAATTGTTTGAAGTAGGTACTTTTTTGTGTTTGTACAATGGCAACTGATTGATCAAAATTTGTTGGAAATTTTACGATACAATGTAAATGATTACTAACTTTGGTTAAGTCAATGATGTTTAAATCTGTAGAACTGGGAATCTGTAGAAATGGGAATCTGTAGTACCTACTGGCCATTATCCGTTTTAAGTAAGTACTAAATTTAATAGTAGATTGTATTACAAGGGTGCAAAGTAATATTTTTCGGCGAGGGCGCTTTTTTGAATCCAGAGCGAAGTGAGGGATTCTTTAGTAGAATCCTGAACGTAGCGAGGGATTCAAAGTATGTCGCCCGAGCCAAAAATATTTGCTCCCGAGTGATACACTCTACTTTTCATCCCCCCCTATGAGAAAATAAAAGGCGCCTCAAATTCAGGAATAATACTGTCACAGTCACTAAACTAACTAAACCGACTAAACCGACTAACCCGACTAACCCGACTAACCCGACTAACCCGACTAACCCGACTAACCCTACTAACCCGACTAACCCGACTAACCCGACTAACCCGACTAACCCGACTAACCCGACTAACCCGACTAACCCGACTAACCCGACTAACCCGACTAACCCGACTAACCCGACTAACCCGACTAACCCGACTAACCCGACTAACCCGACTAACCCGACTAACCCGACTAACCCGACTAACCCGACTAACCCGACTAACCCGACTAACCCGACTAACCCGACTAACCCGACTAACCCGACTAACCCGACTAACCCGACTAACCCGACTAACCCGACTAACCCGACTAACCCGACTAACCCGACTAACCCGACTAACCCGACTAACCCGACTAACCCGACTAACCCGACTAACCCGACTAACCTGACTAACCCGACTAACCCGACTAAACTAACTAAAGAACTCATTTTTCAAAACAAAACCATGAATTTCTAACAATCCGAACTGAATTTACTTTTCCTGCCCGTTATTTAAATAACGGGCAGGAAAAGTTACATGAAAATTCATTCCCGCCCGCTAAATAGAAAACAGCAACTTTGGGTCCCCATAAGACCGAACCAAGTCGTCTTTTTCGAATAGGTGGGATGAAAATGATTTTTGCGTATCTGCCTTTAAATTATCGGAAAGTAAAATCTGATATTAGCCACAATTTACTACTTTAGCTCATAAAAAATCCTATTTTTCTTGGACCATCTGAAGGTTTATTTTCAAATGACAGATCATAATAATATGTAGGTCAATATCATATTATACCATAGATGTAGCATACACTGACGTTTAGATAGATTGGAAATGCGAAAGAGCAAAACATATGATACACGTATGGCAGAGCGAGATAGATAGACGAAACCAATTTTTAGACGGCATAGCGGGCTTAGCGGGCACTTGTCAAAAAATGTTCCTCAATTTTCTCAAAATACTTAATTTAGTTTTTACATTTCTGTGTGGAATAACGTCCTTTGTAGTCTTAATTAGTGATGGTTACTTGTGCGGTACCTGGATGTGACTCCTCTAGATACGATCTCGTATAAAAACCACCAGGAAGGCGTCGCGCTCGGCGGTGACATTGACAGCGGGCGATTCATTTTTGGTTTCGTCCAAGTGATACAATTGCCGATCTTTAGTTATATAATAAATCTATGTATTATACTCATTGCTCGATTTGTTCTTATGTCATGTATTCTCTTCATAAAATATGTTAAGTCCCTATGTGTATGTATTATGAAACTAAACAATGTCCAATGTTGTCTGAAACAAAGATAGTCACGGTAAACAACGCCATCAGTATCGCTAAATGTTAAGTATCAGATTTTTTTCGACCAAAACAATTTAGGAACAACAAATATTGTTTCACTACTAAATACTCCCATATTTCTTCATTGTGAAGGATAAACAACCCTATTTATTATTCGTGGAGTAATAGAAATAGAAAGAGCAATAAAAGACGTATCAATAAATTGTCTGGATACAAAACGCTACGTGAATCCAAACTAATCCTAGCTCTATCTTATCGAAAACTTATCTGTATTCAAGCTTTGGACACAGATTAAATATACCAACTGCTAGCAAGCCAGCATACGAGTCAATAACAAGATGTATGCGGATATAATCTCAATTGTTAAGACGATATAGCAGACTTGTATCGAATTTCATTCAACAAAGCGATATCTAGATAGCTAACTATTGTTAGCGTTTAAAGGAGCATTGACAAAACAAGGCATACAACTCTCAAACGACACGATGCGGTTGTAAGAGCAGCAATGGATGCTTGTGCCATTATCGAGGGAGATCAGTAGGAAAGTTCTAAACTTTAGGTGCACGTCTATCATAATGTATTTTTTGCTATAATCAATAAACAAACTTGAGGATTAAGTTCATTGTTTGTGTTTTAATTTATATACCTACATCTAAATATTATAAATCTCAATAATGAAGTAAGCGACATAAAGGAATATGTTCGTACAAAAAAATAATTTTAACCAGCGAATATTTTATCTATAGCCGGCCTTCCATTTCTCTCTGTTTAACGATCTATTTCTAGAATTTATTTCTGGAGTTTTCTTATTAATTTTCAAATATCCGTAGCAAAATCATTAGGTAGGTAGGTAGGTACCTACTACTAGTAGGTACAGTTAATGTAATTATATCGTTACCTTTTCCTACTGCACACTTTAATTTATAATAAGAACAGATTATTAATTGACATACTAAACTGTTTCTGTTTTCTTGTACTATGATGCAGCTTAGTTCTCGCGTTGAATTATTTATTAGGGCGCTGCTTTGCCGAGCAGTAAATTAGACGAACAAAACCGACTAACCGACTCGATTTTATTGAATACCACTTCTTTATCCCCTACGTTTAAGTGGATACGGGCCATTATTGATTCCGATAACTGTTATGCTCGAATTTAACCATGAAAAATCATTAATCTTTTCGCAGTTCTTCTAATTCAACAATTGATACGACAGCAAGAATTTTGGATCCTGTGGTCGAAAAACGTTACTTGGGTCCTGCAATTTTATACCTTACACGAAATTGCAAAATAACCTTTAGAAAATACAACCTACCTACAAATTTATTTAAATATGTGAATTATTATTCATTAGAAAAACGACTTTTCAGATAATTTCCTGATTGCACTGTAGCAGTTAGCGTGGCTACACATAGAATAATTATAATCTTCAAAATACTATAAAAAAACAATAACCAAGGGATCACTGTCGAAAACTTTCTGGCAGTTAGATCCACTCCTCACTAATAACGTGACGACACGAAATACAGAAAGTCTGATGGTGTAATAAAAACTATGCAAATTACGCCATTTTAATATTAAAATAGGTACCTATACTGCTTTCCTCATCGGCAAGTACCGCGGGAACAGTTAAACAATCACATAAAGTATGTAAATTCTATACGCACCGTGCAAGCCCCAGTGCCTAAGTAATTAGTGCGTCAATCCCTTGACGGTAATGCATTATACCCGCGTGTATTACACGATTGCGTTTCAACGCCGATTAGTACCTAATGCACTGTAAGCAACAAGAATGAGGGGCTTCTGAACTTGTTTTACTGAAGGCGAATAATTCAAAATGATCGTTAAATGTCTTTTTAATATTAAGATATTAAAATGTTTTCAAACATAGGTACGTCATATATTATAATAGTTCCCAATACTTAAAGTTAATGACTGATAACAGTAATAACTAATTAATTTCGGATTAAATACATGCGCTTCATAAACTAGATATTAATGCTTGTAAGTGTAACACACATCACTTTAAGCTCTTATCACTAGACAATTCAGTTAAATATGCCAAAGATAGTAGTAGTTAGTCACCGATAAATTAGGAAGGTAAGTAGTGCATTTATAGTAAGATTGTTGCACTAAATATTATAGTATTTTACGCTTCTACTTATTTCAGTAATTTCATTTAAAAATAGTATTTGAATGATCCTTAAGTAGGTAATGATTGTCGCTATTATTTGTTCCATAAATTTTACTGTGTATAACATAAACATAATTATTTACCTACAGATAGGTACGCGTATCGTTACATCTCGTTGAAGAAAATGCTCAGCTTTTCGCTAGTCTACCATTCGTGAGTGAGGCAATAGTTTTACTGCGTTGTTCAACAATTGAATGAGTGACTAAACTCTACTGCTTGCAATTCAGCATAGGACACTGCATGCATTGTCTATTGAAATGCATTTCCTTATAATTATTTCATTTCAAAATATACTATTATATGTTATTCATTCCTTCATAGAAAAAATATTATTCCAATCGTAAAAGGCTCGAAGTTTATACATATTTTTTACGCAAGACTACTTCATGGATTTTAATTCGGGTGCCCCTATACCTAATATGACAATGTATACCTACTTTTTCTAATATTAATAGTAGTGATAGTCGAGCAGTTTGAGTCCTGGACTTTCGAACCAGGGTCCTGTGATCAAATCCTGCACGCACCTTTAATTTTCAAAATCATGTGCATATTAAAATTGAATTATCACAATATGTTTCGATGAAGGAAAACATCGTGAAGTTTGCACATCCAAGAGTTCTCCATAATGTTAGGTGATTAAAGTTTAAATAAATAAATAAGGGTTCTCATAGGCACGTGAACTCTGCCAATCTGCAATTGTCTAATGTGGTACCCTATAGGTAAGTGATATTTCTCAAAGTCTCTCAAGTTCTCTCAAGTGATATTTTAGCTATTTACCAATTCGAGTATGTAATATAACTGAATACTTAAATTTTAATAGACAATAGTTTCTAGCTAATGAATGAAACTAATTGTGTAACCGCCACAATTCAAGTTTACCTATAGCAGGTGTAAATTTTATTGCGGCATAGAAAGCTTTATACTCGTAGTACCTTTGTGAAGTCTGTAAGCTACACGTACCGCCCAAGAACAGTTAATTAGATACTAAATGAATTTGGATTTTCAATGTTCATTCTATTTGCAATATCAAGCCAATGATTGATTATAAATTATTAATATGGGCTAAGTATGAGTAAGATATTAGCATGTGAAATTTTTTGTAGGGATTTGCTTGTGTCTAAAGTAGGTATTTATTTCTACACGATTTATATATTTTTTTATATTTAATATTCATTTTAATTTATATTATTGAAAATATTTACGTTTTTCAAAATCGACATAATATTTTTAAAGCATACCTACTGAAATTTCGAAATATTATCTTCATCTTTTTCTTTTTTATTACTAGTAGGTAGGTACCTACCATAGCCCATTGTATTTCAAAAACATTTAATAGTTATAATCCTACTTCACCTAAAAACAAAGTACGTTTTTAAACTATTTTGTACATAGATTATTATTGAGTTTCTGGGCAAGGGAAACCAGTACCCTATCCCCATGAGGCCACAGCCATTATTTGTACACTTATACCTAAATGAAATGAAAACTAGTAACAAAGAAATACACGCAAAACTTAATAATCCAGCTAAAATCCCAATTGGATTTCAAAGTGATAGACTTCGTTTCCGGAAAGTGGGCGCAGCTCACACTGACGCCCACTGACCTTAGACTAGGACATAATGTCATACATGACTGCCGCCCAGGTCTATATGATAGTACGAAGTCCTTTCCGCCCAATGGTCTTACACGAGAACAAAATAGTTATCGTCCATTTATTTCAAATTTTGCCGCGAGCGGCCATACTTTTATGGTGGTTTCTGATTGGTGGATAGTTACGGAACTGTGATCATACGATTGTTAGCTGATCCAATCGGATATCACTTGTCAAAACACATCGGACTGGCAAACATGCAACGTACGCGCGGTAAGGGTAAGTTTTAATCTCTAATTATTCAAGTAATCTATCAAGTTTTTCTCTAAATCGTAGTTAATTTTATAGAATAAACACTAAAGTGTAAGCACGTTGTAATATTATTGGCAAATTCGTTTTTTTAGTGGTTTTGTTTCACTTTGTAATAATATGTTCTTGTATGAGAACAACGAGCGTCTATTCCAAAAACTGTCTCTTACTTTTTGTTCTTATGGAAGTACATTGAGCGTTAATACATACTGTGTTTTTTAGGGCTACGAGAACAGGACATCGAAAATTTGCTGGCCAATTCTGATTTAGAAGATTTTTTGCCATCCGACGAAGATTTGGACGATCCCCCTTATGTGGCTCCGCAGGAGAGGATTTCATCCAGCTCAAGTGAAGACGACAGCGAAGATGAAGACACACATAATAGTGCGCACGATGTAGCAAGTCATGAAAGATCTGGAGGTCGGGGCAAACTTGGAACTCTGGGTAATGGAAGTGGTCCTGTCCTATCAATTAAAACTGACAAAAATTTAAATCAATTAAAGAACAATGCCCACTTCACATAATTTGAAAACCTGGAATGAAAATTAATGTATACATGTAATGAATAGTACAAGGACTACCTATTGGAGTAATAAATATTGTCTCATAGTCATTTTTAAGATTTGAACGCAGCAAAGTTAAAAAAATATAAATAAGTATTGATGATTGTGAAGTCCTTGCAATCATTAACAAAGATAGTTTCGTACCTACCTACTACCGAAAAATTAATCGACTTATCAGATGTTTAGCGACATTTTCTATTAGTTCTCTTATTTTCAAAGATTTATAACACATTTCGTTGGCTTATTGTAGCATAATATAATGTTCTCTTCGGTCATGGTGGCGTCCCATGGGCGTCCCACTCCCGTGGTGGCAAATGTCAATAAAAGACGTTTCAACTTTCAGTGTCTTTCAGTTGGGTACTCAAAATATTGCATGAATGGATTCATTGAGTTGAGTTGCGTTCAAAACATGTAATTCTTTTAACCTTTACTTAACAAAGTAATGTAGAAATAATCAAATAATTTTATTTCCTGCGTTTCTTTTAATTTAGTAGGTAATAAGCGTGTTTAATGTGCAAATATGTAAGCTGAATTTTAAGATTTTTTTCATCTCTATACATGATCAGGTCAAAATTAGACATCCTTCTTTTTGTCAGCTTTAATTGATATATTTACAAAAGAAATATTTTGTGTTCCTTTAATGTGATCTCAGTATACTTTAAATAGTTTGTGTTTACTAGAATTATAATAGTGTTTTTGTTAATTTTGTATTACATTTTTTAAGTTAAGCAAAAATTTGTTATTTTGTGTTATTATTTTTTAAATCTTGATTTGTAGTTAATAAAACAAACAATTTGGTCTCTGTGTCTGTGACTAATAATGAATCTGTGTCTAATATTCACAATAAATATTACAATTTACATTCAGTGTTTTCAATATATTACAGCCCAATGTGCTCACCAGAACACATAAAATCAATACCTTCATTAGGTATAGCAGCCCAATGTTCTTCCACAAGAACTTTTTTTTTGAAGTTCTGACAAACGAAATAATATTCTCTTTCATGTCACTAAAGCACATAAAAAATATCTCGTTAAGTAAATCATTGTATCATAGTTTTTCAGACGCTTTTACGTTTGGGCGTCAAGCACTATAACTGCTTATGTACTTGTCTAAGGACATTAGGCGTTTTAGACATCTACCAAAAATTTGGGTTGGGCGCCAGGAGGTTAAATCATTTCTAAATAAGGGCAAACATTTTGTTTTATCATACCGCGCCGTGCCCTCTGAGGTTAGTTGACTAGGTGAAACGTGGACATCCGTGGGTCCGGGCTGGGCAGACACGCGGACACAGAAAAATATGCCTTTACCGCGGAAATGTCACTTACATATTTATGTAGTTCAGCCATCTTTACATTTATGGTAAGTAGGAAGATATCTTTATTTATTAATATTTTTTAATTTTATTGACAAAACCGGGTCCTAATAAATTTTAGGTATAGTATTTATCGATTTTACTAAGGTGTATTTTTTTTCTATTTTGTATTTTTCGTACATTAAAAAACTATGTAAGTAAGTAAACTACCAACTAAGTCTTAAAAGTGACATATCTGAGATTTTTTTGGTATAACAAAAACTCTTAAAATACTTAATTTTTGTAGCTAAATGAATACTTATTACAACATAATATGTTTATTATTTTTTTAAACAAAGATATTGGACAACGACGAACATTTTAACGCAGCGACGACAGTGCACATTTCTCTGTGCGGGCGTGTACATACATACATAGATGTCAGTGGCAGTGGCAGTTGGCGTTTGGCATACATTCTCAACACCCGATATGGTATCGAAACGACCGCATGTCTCACGGCCGTGTGACTCGACCGACCCCCAGTTCCAATGCTATTATCTGATCCTTCGCCGGCGACACTTCATCTCGACTACGATATCCGGAAAACTAACTGTTTATGTTTTATCGATTGCATACCGAGAAAGTAAATAGACCAACCTTATAAATCATCTACATTTGTATACGCAGAGATCGATTTTACATCTGTTAGGTACTTATTTGTTATTATAGAGTAGACGGAGTCTCGTTATTGTCGTCTTGATACATTTAAAGCTATGCTAATCACGTTGGTTTCTTTGGTTAGGATTAATTTATTTTAATTTTTTTAACTCAAACAAACCAAATTGCCAAAGACAGTAACACCTATGGTACCAATCACCGATGCGTTTTTGGCAGTCAATAAGAAAGGAAGAATTAAGAGAGTACTATTCTCTTAAGCGAGAGGATGGTAGCTAGCAAGCCGGGCTTCAGGCTTCAGCTCTACTCACAAGTAGTTTCTGGCATCTGTCACTTCTTAAAATACCCTGGTCTGCCGGAGGTTTGGGGTCAGTATTCCAGGCCGCCTCAAAATTATATATAGTACAATGAAAACACTATATAAAACACAAAACCTTTAAACCTTTTATAGGTACCTTAAGGTAGCCATTGACGATACGTCCATTTGGAGTGCTTCCAAGAGTGGAAGACATCCATATGGAAGTGCCTCCATACATTTAGAAGCATTCCAAATGGACGTATCGTCAACGGCTTCCAAAATTTCAAAGATTTCCTTTGGAGGTACTTCGTCAATGGCCACCTTTACAATAGTTAAACAACGCAGTCTGTTCAGGGTACCTATACGTAACTTATATCAACGTATAAGTTATAACCTAAGTAATATTAGCCGATAAGCCGTCGGTAACACTGAGTACGGGATTATATTATTTAGAGCGTAGTAAAATAATATCGTGTCGGCAAAACAGTTGATCCAGTGCGTGTTAGAACAAACGCTTACATTATTACAGAGAGGGTTGTAGGATTCTTGAGTCGCGGGTGGCCTACACATAAACAACACCTTACAAACATCCAACGCAAAGAACAAACACCCATTTAAGTTGAGAACACATACATAAACTCGGGTATAGACAAGCTACCGGCGGCAGAACCACTAGATTAAAGAGCTTTAACATCACAATTGCTATTTGACTTAGAAATCTTCTTTTATTATTTCGTGTATTAGGCCGCTAAATATTCGCCCACTAATAGATTGAAGCCAATATTCACAATGTTCAGTATGAACACTCTTCCGGATTGAATGTATGAAAATAAACAATTAATATTTATTTTCTTTAAGTTTTCTAGATAGTACCTACTAGAAGATATGTACCTAACTATCTTTTAAATTAAAGTTCACACTCACACCAATTAATTGTGTTTACGAGTATCTAAAGTTATGAGAAAAATAAATGCAATCGTCAACAATACCAGTTTTTTCTTTCTTTCCGCATAGCTTAAACTTTTTTTATCACTTCTGTCACTAAGTACGTTGTTTGTTTTTTTTTTTCATTTTATTTTTTGCTTTATTAATCGATACCGACGATTAATAATGAAGATAATACTAAAATGATAGCATATGAAATAAATATTACTAAATAAGTATATCCGTTACCGTCTTTTACCAAGCCAATAAGTACCTACCTAATATAATTTTTACTATGATATCAATGCGCCAATCAAAACTATCTATGTACATAATAGATAATTATTATATTTACCTCTTTGTCGGGTAGGTAGGTAGGTACATTTATTTTAAAATGTTCCATTTAAATATGAAACAGCATCATATAAGAAAGTTCAGAATTCGAAAATATCCAACAATAAACATATTTTGCGTAATTTAATTTTAAGTCCCGGTAGCGTGTAACGAGATATCTAAAGGCAAGCAATCATATTGTCAACTGTAATTCAATATTGTCAGTAGATCGACTGGTTATGAATGTGATTCGTGATTTGTGAAAGGCGTACTGTCTCGTACAAAGCGGATCAAAGGTTATGGTACATTGGTACCTAAATACATAAGTACTTACCTGTATTTTGAGTAGTTTTCTTGAATGAAATGTCGTTAAATTGTATGTATTTACTCTGTAAATGGTAGTCGTATTTGTTCAAATTCCTGCATTCCCTTAAATGCAAAAAGTGGATAACGAAAACAACCTAATATGGAGATCTAACAATAAAAATGAACACATGCTGTGTTACGCTCTCAACACCTTTTAATGATATCCTTTTATGGTTGTAGAATAGGTACCCATTCTGTTATTTGCTCCACAGCACGCTTACTAATTGGCTAACGTGTGAAAGTTATAAGAGCCATTTTCTTTCTTTTTAATGTAACTTAAGTAACTCGTAGGTACATAAAGCTTTCGTGGGAAGAGAAGCGAGCCCAACAGTGGGACAGTCATGTTATTTGAGCTTTTACTTATTGTTAAGTAAGTAATCAAAGAAATTCAGAGCTAAGCTATGGGCTAATTAAAAGTTGCAAAATACATGCAAAATTGATGACGTTGAAAATCTTAATCAAAGGTAGTACCTGTGGTACAAAGGTAACTACACACTAAAGGATGAAAGAAATAACATAGAGTCCAATCCCGGAATATGTAAAAATTTTAAAGTGATAATAATTTGATGTAAAAGACCTAAGGCCATATTTCATAACTATGCCCTTGTTGAAAAATACAACAAAAATATGTCTAATTAACTGACCTAACTTTCTCCGACATATTTAAATACCTACAGAATTTGTTGACTAATACAGTCATGTCATAAACCATCACCACATAGCCATAAAAATGTGTGTATATAAATCTTAATTAATTATGCTCTTCTGAAGTTTCACAGAGTAATAAAATTTGTCTGACGCTGTTTGTGTCACCAGTTTATGATAATAATATTAGTCATATAAAAAGCCGGGATTTTTACTTTAATAAAATTTGATGTGTGTTCTAGAAAAAGGTACCTATCAGGAACATAATATACAATTTATTCTGCAAACTATGTCAACTGTATCAGGGCATGAATGTTACGTGCTTGCATTACTTGATGAAATATACACCTTTTCTATAATATCAGGATCCTGTTACAATTACCTACTGCCAGTAACTGGTGACCTAACTGTTCACCATCAGTATTGGCATTATTATGTACAGTAGATATACATTTAATATTCAAAATAGAAAATAGATACTTAGACCTTGCTATGCTAATATATCTTAAGCACTGCATGATTGCACCTATTAATTTAATAATCTACATAATATCCACTCACTACCAGTAGGTATATCATTACGTATCAATTAACTGTAAATTTATAGTTAGAAAATCTAACTCTTTCCACAAAAGGAAAAGCATGAATAGTTTTACTTTTTAACCGACTTCAAAAAAGAAGGAGGTTCTCAATTCGACCGTATATATGCTTTTTTTATGTACGTTCAGCGATTATTTCGTCGTTTATGGGCCGATTTTGATAATTCTTTTTTTGTTGTAAAGTAGATATGCGCAGTGCGGTCCCCTGATAAGGACACCAGGATCTGATGATAGCATCTCAGAGAAATCGAGGGGAACTTTCGAAAATTGTATGGACAACTAGTGTGTTTGTTCATGTTGTCATAAGTACATTAAAGCGCTACCATCTCATGAAAATCTGGAGTCGATCTGATGAAGCCGAAAGACAGTCGAGGGAACTCCTCAACGATTTACTGCAGTTATCTAGTGTTTGGGCTTGATTAATTTGTACTGACGAGAACTTTACACTTACATGTTGAATTGAGCGCCATCTGGCGAGTAGTTTTTGAGTTATCTCTAATTATCAAGATTGAAGTCGGTTATTTTATTTGTAAAAAGCAATTATTTGCCCATAAATTCATACAATAGGTTTTGTCTCACATAAAATATACATAACTTAATGTATTAAATCTTTGAATACCGTTGATCCATTTCAAAATATGAAATTAATAAACTGTTAAATAGACATAAACACTTCCGTTAACGTACATACACACTTAAATATTTTTTTCTGTAATAATAGTACATTGACCTTAACTTTCCATACATTTTCTTCCAGCGACGGCTTTCATTTCCGTTCATTTATTTTCTTTAAAGTTTATAATTATTTTAATTAAATGTAAGCGGAAATTATCAAACCATAAGTTTGTGATTGACTGATTATGTTTGTATATGGCAAGGTGGCTCAGGTAGAAAGTAATAGGAAGTACTTACATTGGTCGTGAGCTGTGTGGTTAGGGTGTGCACTTTTTCTTTGGCGTCAGCGAGTTCCCTTCGTAGTTTCCGCACCTTAACAAAAATAATTATTGTTATGAACTAAATAATTATAATTAAGCTACGGTGATGATAGTGGTGATAATAAAACATATAACGTGTCTTTTCTGCTCAAAACAATATATTTAGTATTTTTGTTAGTGTGTCATTTTATTAGTGATACCTATTGTTTTAAATGGGATAATTTTTAATCTCCTTATTCTACAAAACACAACACTAGAATCTTAATAATTATCTACCTAACTACAGAACAAGTGTTAGGAGTTTTATTTTTAGTTGTATTTTCATTTTTTATTTAACGTAGGTATTTAACAACTTAAGTAGGTAGTGCTATTAAATATTGATTTTTAAAATTTTACATTTATTTCTTTAGAGGAGAAAAAACTTAAACTACTTCCTTGGCTTCCGCTTATCATACGCATTCGAAATTTTGCGCATTTCTTTAGGCAGGTGTCTCACCGTCTGCGAGTCGTTGAGTAAAGCTCGACTATTTTATCAGGTTTTTCCCGTTGGCTCCAATTCCCATTCTCACCCGTCCCACTAGACCCCGAATTCCGATTTTACAGATAACGTCAAATAAAAGTAAACATTGCTTAAATGTACAGTTATCAGAATAGTCTTAAAGTAAAAATTGAACCACGCCGGACGGATAACTTGAATTGCAGTTCTAAGTATCCTGGGTTTGGCCTGGTTCTTGGTTTGGGTGTTATAATGCCCATGGAACTAGGGTTAATTCCCGGAAATTCACGGGCCGAGAATTCCTGGGAAATCTTTGGGCTTTGTTCCCGGGAAATCAAGCTGGAGAAAACTCGACAACTCGAGAAATCATATTTGAGTCTATGAAATTGCAAAAAAAACTGCGTTTGCCGTTTGTTTTAAACGCGCAGCGGCGGGGCGGCACTCAACTCACGGAATTTCTTGTTTATTTTTTTTTTGTTTAAAAGAAAGAAGCTAGAAGTTTAAAGTTGTTTTTTTTCTTTTTAATGCTGTGCTTTTGCTGTGATTGTATAACTATATGATACGGCTAATACCCGACCGAAGTGCGGCTACACCTAAGTAGTTCTAGCCGGCTACAACAAGGTGTAGCCGGCCACGTGCGGTTAGAACTAGGAGTATCCTATTTAAGTACAGAATTATTTATGTATAGAGGATAGAATATGATATAGAAGACGTTTCACTTACTTCATGAGCTTGCCGTTCTTCGGAGCCAGCGCCAGCCGCCAGAGACGAGGCTGTTGATACCAGGGACGCCGTCGAGCCGTGAACTGTTAAATAAACAGATACCTACATTAACAATTTTATTATTTGGAATTTTATGGTGGTCCCACCCACCCAGCTTCGTCGGGGTAGAACTATACTATTTGTCAAGACACATCAGTAATTGCCGCTATAATTATACGAACACTTACATTTCCAGATTCCTACAAAATGGGTCGAAAGTAACACTCAAAATAATATTAAATTTTAATCATCATCATCACAATATTTATATTCTTCTGCTCGCCTTGGATCTCTTCTTACAAAGCCACAGAATGTTCCGTACAAACTATATTAATCGATATTTCTTTAACACGTGAGCTCACGCTCTGCTTCTAAAATAAACTGAAATATAACATGTTTTCTTTCCAATGAAAGTCTCACTGCAAGTGAATTTAAAGTTTTTTATTAGTAACGCTTCAATAACGTTAATGTCGACTGTTAAAATGAACTCCGAGCGGCAATGCATCAGTGATATTTTTGGTTATAACTGATTTCATGATGATATAAATGATTTTATTTCATTGATGCCGGTGAATACTACCATATAACATAATAAGTACCTACCAGGCGGCACCCATTTTGAGGGTTTAGGGGTTTAGGCAGAGGGACGATATTAGTGAGCGCCCTGTCCAGCAATGGATGGCGTGAATTGTAATATTCTTCCAAGAAAATGTAAAAAACAAAGCTTTATTTAATAATATTATGTACTTTAACTAAACTGATAAGTAGGTATAGGTACTATTTTATACCCCCCTTTTACAGTCAGTCGCTTGAAGTGGAACTTGTAACATTACATGGTAATTTAACTAAGCGATCAAAATGTTCAAAATATTCATATTTCATAAGGGGCGTTTTGACGGTTGTGATAGCTTAATGGAACGCAAAGTACATTATGAAGTTTTGGTCTGAAGCCTACGCTAGACCTAAAATGCCACCCAAAACCTTACCTTCATCATTCTTCTTGGGGTAGTGGTGCGAGTGTCGCGGCGTGTGCATCACGTTGGCGGGCTGGTGCGTGGGGCTCAGCGCCGAGCGCGGCGACGGCGACGGTGGCTCGGACACGCCGTAGTTTAGACCTGGACAATGAGGGTTTTTGCATCGTTATTGACGGAATCTGGAGTGAGTAGGCTGGTGTGAGTTGACTACTGCGAATAGGATATGGAATCTAATTAACATAGGTACCTAATATTAAAATTGTAACTGAGTATTTTATTTTATTTTCAGGAAGTGGTTTTCACACTGACGGACGTAAGTATCTTATCTAACTAATGATCACAAATGCAGTTTTGAATGACAAAAATAAATCATGTTAGTTAAAGGACTTACTGAATGTTTCATATCATAGGTCACTAAAATATTCTCTACTGAAGGATCTTTATCGATCCACTAGCAACGGGTAGTCTTAAGAAAAGTTTACCTTGTCCTCCTGGTCCATATTGCACCGGTAAACAGTAATAGGGTTCGTAATCACTTTCCGACGATCTCTGCAGCATTGATGGATACAGCTTTTCAGATTTAGTCGACCTGTAACGAGCAACTGTATAAAACAACACATCGATATCTAAGATCATTATTATGTACTGTAGGTAGGTACTTAGCGCAGTAAACATTTAGCAGACGGATGACAAAAGCCTAAACTTACATAATTCCATTGATGTTGAACAAAAATAAAATAAATCAGGACAAATCACGGCGCATTTATGGCATTGTTGTGCAGTAGTCAACATTTATGTACAATAAACACGTCATTTTTCTGTACAATTGTAAGATGTACATAATCGAGTTATAAATACGTACACGTAGCATAAAACTAGCGATCCAAGATGAACATAAAATAATCGAATGTGAAGTATAGATGTAGAAAAGAAAAAATTTAAGCCGTGCCATGTTTCAAACATGCAAAAGTTAAAGAAGTATTAAAGTGTATAGCGTGCCACCTCGAAGCCAAAACAACAATAATCTTCCAACCTTGTGTGGCATACCTTGGAAATGTCCTATCTCTGAGGTAGCTAAAATTAACCAACAATTAGGATTTTATATCATGTTATAAAACAGAAAAATAGTTCTAGTAAACAATAGGTATATACTTAGATAACATACGAGTACAAGAATATAAAAGTTAGCTACAAATGGTAGAAAATGCAAGTGAATGAGAATAGGTATTGCTGTGAAGCACTGTGAATGGACCAATCTTATGGGACACGTGTGATAGACTATTCAACTAAGTTAAGTGGATCCTGTAAAACGGTCACAGAATAAAAAGAACCCAAAGAAATGAAGTCAAACCGGAGACGTCAACCCACCTAATGCTGTTGCTCCTGTTTAGTCTGGAGCCCTGCGCGTCTCGGTGCATGATGAGCTTATTGTGTGTGAGTGAGCTGCGGTGGTGTGAGTTAGGGGATGAAGTGTGGTTGTGCGCCTGCGCAGAGTGCAGCGACGTTAGGGACTCCATCGATTCCCCTTCGGAAAGTCGTCCACTTGCCGAGTATGTGTTGCTGAAAGGGGCAAAAGAGATGAGGGTTCATGCTGGCCAGCTGTATTTTTTTAAACTTGGAATTCTAATCAAAAAGAAACAATACCCATATTGTAGAGCTCTGTAGCCATTAATTTGTCGTAACTTAATGATCTTACAACAGGTATCGCGGATAGATTGATAACTTACGTACCTACTGCGTATCTTTTATCAGTATACCGGTTATTAATTAATTGTCCAACAACAAAGCCTTGCCTTTTGAGAATATTAACTCGTTTTAAAGAATAATTAACAAAAAGGAACGCATTTTGGTAACGAAAAAAAAAACTTTTAAAATTGCGACATTTCCGTAATTAAAACTACAGATCTCATAAAACAAAAACAAAACTTTACAACTGGCCAATTGGAAAAGGAAATGCAAAAGCGTGTGACGTAATGAAACAGATATGTGTTACACTTTGTGTTAATTTCACTCGCAGTAACACAAAACTGGAGGCAATCACACAAAATGCACACACATTTAGTGAGCGTAAAAAATGATAAAGGTATGATACATGGTGATTGTAGATACTATACAAATATTAATCAGGTTTTATACATTTTGGAATACAGTTAAGATAAACATACACAGCACTCACACACAATATGGTAATATAAATATTTACCTATGCCTCAGCCATGGGGCGTATGGTATTCCATAATCGGATTTTACTTCGGAGTAAGTTTGCGTATCAGACAAACTGCCATCGCTGATCTTTATGCCTCCTCTAGGAGTTATTCTGAAAATAATTAAATTGTTATAATCGAACTGTTATATATATATGTGTGTATAAATATTTTATTTAAACACACATTTTAGTTATAGGCACACTTCAAATACATAATAGGAGACTATCGCAAGAAACTCTAATGTATGAAACGAAAACTATTTTGTATCCACAAAAGTGATTCAGTGCCTTGTAAGATGAAAAGGCCCAACAAACGTTTTTCTATTCTTACCTGACAGAGGACCTCCGTAACATTAATCATTAAATTTAAGCTAATATTTGTGACAGCCACTAATAAGATTTACCACTTTTTAACTCAAAATTTAATTGTATAATAGGATATATAGGTAGACATCGACACAACGACCTTGACTTCCGATTCGGACTGAGTTCAAACGATCACTGATTAAGATGTTCCCATGAGTTTGAAGCTCAAAGTAAATATAAACTTTAAAAAGATAAGACTATTTACATGCCTGTCATGTTGCTGTGCCCAAATCTGATATAAACCTACACTCAATAATCCTTTTTATTTTACGTTTGGAACAAGTCAAATAACGACGAAATTTTTAAAAATGCTTAGTTATTTTTTGCATTGAAATAGGTATAAATAAATAACAATAGATTAAGGAACGTGTAAACTGATAGATTTGCCTTGAGATTTTTTATTTGTTTTCTCATCCTTTTTTCCTGGCCGACACTACATCGGTGATGCTTTCCATCAGGTGGCGCATCTGTCAATTCACCGGCTATTAACATAAAAAGGAAATAGGAAAAATTCTCGACATAAGGTAATATTAAGTGACTGATAAGCCATTTAAACACAAGTAGATATCTAGATCTATAACTTATTTTTCGGCAATCATTTATTATATCTAATCTGAAATATAAAACTTGTCACTCACTTATGTAACTACCATAGTATATATAACTTGGTAGCTACACTAAAGTGTCCCATCATACTAGACTCGATCGAATCGCCTTCAACTTAAACCCTGGCCAAGCGCCAAGGCTTTCCAGTTGTTTTCTATTCTATATGCTCATTGAAACGAAATGTAAAACAGAAGATCGGTATAACGCTACTAGAGAAAACGATATCGATTTTTGAATAACGAATAAGTATAGTGTCCACAGAAAACCTTCACTGATTCCCTTTGGTGATCTTCTTCGAGTTTACTAACAATCTATTTAATTGTAAAACATACGTAACTAATGGAATCTTATCTCATTATTAGTGTAGGTAAATTGTTTTGGGATAAGTCCTAGCCTCCTAGGTTAACGAATTTTATAATGAAATCGTAATAATAGACATTGATTTTATTTTCAATTTCATAACTACTTTAGCTCGCTGCTAAATTATAATATTACTAGCGACCCGCCCCGGCTTCGCACGGGTGCAATGCTGATACTAAATACACTACAGAAAAACTGTGAACGTTGTATATAAAAACATAGCGGCCCGCTCTGGGTTCGCACGGGTATAACATTTATATGGCCTATGTCACTCGCGTCACTCGCCCCGGCCGGCCAGTACCGCCGCAAGCCCTACGTCCCGCAATTTTAAATCTGTAATATCTTCGAAAATATTCATTTAAATCTTGTGCTGTAAAGGACCATATAGATCTATATTAAATCAACAATGTATTTAAGCTATTTAATTGGATAAGGATTTATGCTATATTGGTTAAAATCGCTTCGAAAATTAGCCATTATTCGTCGTAAAAAGTAAATGACAAAAAAATGTTATTGTGGGATATTCATAAGTGATAGACATATATCATCGCGGAGTTTTCTGTAGACCTTTTCAATGTGTACAAATAATTAGTACATTATTTTGATAAATCTCGTAGGGTTCAGCCTGCGTTTGCAATGTAAGCGGAAAATTTTTTGATAATTAACGACATCACATTAGAAACCTCAAAAATAACAGTATTTCTCCACTATTTAATGAATGTTATTATACATAAAAACCTTCCTCTTGAATCACTCTATCTATTAAAAAAACCGCATCAAAATCCGTTGCGTAGTTTTAAAGATTTAAGAACACAAAGGGACATAGGGACAGAGAAAGCGACTTTATTTTATACTATGTAGTGATAAGCCATTTTGCGTGGCTTAACAACTTACAAAATTAAATACACTTGATGTAGGCACTTATTTAAACTAAACTTAACAAATAAACACTTATTTGTTATAACTTCAAAACTGTATTCACCTTGTTAATGAATTCTTTACGATAAGTTGCCGTCTCAAATCCATTTGTGAAGAAACTGTTTTGCTCTTGAACTTCAAAGGAGTGAATCAATTAAGACCGTCCAAATTGTTTTAATTGGTTATGTCACACCCCACTAGTCCCAAAACATTCAAGAATGAATATACAATTTTGTTTGTGTTTTATAATTTAGTTACAGTACTTATACCTATACAATTAGATTACTTTTTCAGACTCTCTGAGTTTTTGGACTCCGAGAAATGTTAGTATTGGTTTTGCTAAAACAGGACAAGTCAAAGGTTTTAAGATTTTTGTTTTAAACCATGGTCAATAATTTATGCTGTTGATGGCCAGTATCGCGTCTGTGATGCTTTTATTATTACTCATAGGTACATTTTTGCAGCAATGTCATTAACTATTTATTACCTATAAGTACCGCATGTACCTACTCATCATTACCTTGGGTAGACTGATAAAGAATGCCAAGGCTTCAACCCTTATACACCTAGCTCTAGTATAAGCTAGATAATACAATGAAGATTCAATACTTAAATACATAAATACGTAGATTTAACGAAAAGCCTATTCTTCTACTCGTATATAAAATATCTAAAGCCGCCACAAGCGGGAACTACAAGCCCTGTAATAGTACCCATACCTATGATGGTGGAAGAGCGCTGCGAACTCATGCGTGCCAGGCTTCGGTAGGGACTGCGAGCCGAGCAGCCGCTCCCGAACTGATGCCGACAGCTGCGCAGCCGCCGTGCCGCCCAGCGAGAACGACTTGGGGCCGATGCCGTTTTCTAAAAGAAACACAGTGATTAGATTTATAAGCATTAATTATAACTGTCAGATATTTATTTCTTGGACCTAAGAAGTTATAATTGTTACCGTTAATTTGCGTAAATCAGATAGAATTCAATGCAGATTAACGAGGTATTCTGCAGATTATCTGGCTGAGTCAGTTAAAGTGGAAAAACTATAATTGAGTTCATACATTAACTAGTTAATCTGCAGACTTCCTAGCTAATCTGCAGACTAACGACCATGCATACGGTAAAGTCTATAAAGTAGGTTCTTGTTTGAACGTCAATTGTTAAAAACGAGTAACATTGAACGGAAACATAAAAATTGAGTTGATTTTGGATATAAAACAATGAATACTCATTTCCATTACTACTCAGTCAAATTCTTCAAGGTAGGTAGGTCGAATTGGTTACAGAACCGAATTAGCCTACCCCTACTCCACGTAGTCTTGTATGCCCCATCCCTAGAGTGTTTTTTAGAACCCGGAGGCGCGGAGGGAGGGCAGCCCCCGCCCGCTGTAACAAAACGTAGACACCCGGGCTCGCCTGCGCAGCTTCGGCTTGCTGGTGGGTGTCTGTGCTTTGTTACGCAAGGGCGAAGGGGCTGCACCTTCCGCAGTGCCGGAGACGTCACGGTTCGAAGTTATGCCCTATTTTCCGCGTTTTTACGATTCGACCAAATCTCGATCGATCGGCCAGATCGATAATTTCATGATGTGAGCAAATCTACGATGTGGCCACGACATCAACACAAATTGCAACTCAGATAGCCAGTCTTCCGCAATTTAACGATATACCATCCGTTACTGTGCAGACTAACTGGGTAAAGTGCATATATAAGACCTTTTTTTACACTTTAACGTATCGTATCAGTGTATCTGCAGATTACCTAGTTAATGTGCACATTAACTTATTATGCATTTTAACGGTAACATAATCTTTTGGTAACTGCGTAGAAGAGGGTCCCCATGTTGTCATTGTTATGTTCGTCGAAACTGGTTATTAAATCAATAATTAGGTAGTTTTAGAAAAACCGGCCAAGTGCGAGTTAGACTCGCGCACGAAGGGTTCCGTACCATTATGTATAAAACGCCAAAAAATCTGGCCTTTTGTATGAAAACAATATTTACTTTTTTGTAGCCACATATTGGCCACAAGCGGCGCCATCTCTTGGACCGACAGGTAACTAAAAGCGTCGGAGGCGTCGTAGCCAGGAGATGGCGTTGCTTGTCGCTAATACATGTTGGCGACAAGCAACGCCATCTCTTCTAAGGTAACTAAACTAAAACTACAACAGGTAACTAAAAGATGGCGTTGCTTGTCGCTAATACATATTGGCGACAAGCAACGCCATCTCTTCTAAGGTAACTAAACTAAAACTACAACAGGTAACTAAAAGCGTCGGAGGCGTCGTAGCCAGGAGATGGCGTTTCTTGTCGCTAATACATCGAAGCCATATTTCGACTTAAATATTTTTTATTTTATTGAGTGTTTTAGTATTTGTTGTTGTAGCGGCAACAGAAATACATCATCTGTGAAAATTTCAACTGTGTAACTATTACGGTTCATGAGATACAGCCTGGTGACAGACGGACGGACGGACGGACGGACAGCGAAGTCTCAGCAATAGGGTCCCGTTTTACCCTTTGGGTACGGAACCCTAAAAACAAAATTAAGTGAAGATAGCCATATAATATTATATATGTAAACATTATGTCCATCTGTGCTTAGGTACAATAAGTTCTCTTGTATACCTGTTCAAATTTTAATTATCAAATAAACACTTGTCCCGATATTGTCCCGTCATGCTAAATGCTTTATGATTTCCCGCCAAAACTCGTACCTTTTTTTTCTTTTCAATACTTCTTCTCAAAATGATTAAGTATACAGCCATGTCTAAACACTCGATTAATCAGTGACTTAAGTAACATAAGTGATTAAACTAATTTTACACAGTGTAATTAATTATTTATTAGGCATGCTTCGGATATCATGCACATATTATACATACTTCCTTTTAATAAAATGATTTGAATATGAATATCGAAACAGATGAAAAATTATAATTAATTATTATGTATAGAAATATTTCAGACAGATAACGTTAATGGGAAAATGTAATTATTGACATGGGCAACTTACTATGTATTTGTAAATCTTGAGTGCATGTCTGTGTTCCTCCTGATACCTTGACCTTTGTTCGAGGAACTGCGGAGACTTGAGCTGTTCTGCCACCTAAAATGGACGGGGTATGCATGTAGGATGTAGGTACATGTAATGGATGTTATCTACAAATGCTGGTTAGTTGTCCCATGAAATGTTATCGAATATGTGATTAATCTTAATCGTTCCACTACCACATTTTTATTATTAATTAATTGTTAGCAATCATACCTAATTAATAAAGAAAAATTCATGCACAATTTTGTAAGTTACTCTATGATTCATATGTATGAAATGAAATCGACAGTATCTTGGAAAGTCAATTGACTGAAACATGATAGTGTTAGAAAGACAAAAAATATAAATGGAACGAAGTTGGTAGATACTACAGATCAATTTCAATTTTTTTTATTGTGTTACGGTCCTTTTTTGAACACGGAATCTAGACACGCGGTAGCATGTCAATCAGTTCTAGTGTTCCAATTATATTAATAAAATTATCATTACGTATATTTTCTAATTTCTTTGAAATTATAAGTATGCTAACACAGTAGAATGACTAACCATGAGAGTGCTGCGGAGGTCCGTTAGCAGGCGGCGGCGGTGGCTGAACGCCGTTTTGCCTCTTCACGTACCCGAAGCTTTGAGGGACCTTGGCCTTGCCCGAGGAACAGCTACCGTTGCCACCGCTTGAGACACTTGACGGCCGTGAAGACGGACCACTCGGTGACTGGAGCTGGAATAAATAACGTACCATTTTTTAACATTGTTACAATTCTGCTTTATCCTTTGAATGGTTTGATTCCTAGCGAGGGGAGAATTTTAATAATGATGTTAAGGCAGGTGTCCCACAAGGTGTAAACAAAATAGATGCAAATACGGGCAAACATGACTGAGTGTTAAGTGTTATGCATTTTTTGTTTTCCATTGACATGATATAACAACGTACCTGCGATCCACTTCTTGAAGAATGTTGACTAGATGGGTTAGGTGGGGCATACTGAAAATAACAGACGATAGCTATTAGCGTAACTTTAATTAACTTATATTACAAACATAAGATTAAAAAAGAATAACACGTACAAACGTACATAATTGCATTATTCCGTAGGAGCAACTCATAACTCTTATTATAATTAGCACATTCATATATTTGAGCTTACATCTTTGCGTAAATCTTATTTAAAAAATTGGATCATACATTATTTTTAAAAATTATAACTCTACGCGCGTCACCAATACCTCAACCCTAAGCCACTTTAAGATCCCTGTGATCAATCATAGCTAGTAGGTACCTATAGCAGTCCAAGAAAAGTTTGTTGTATACCTGTGGATGTGGTGCAATCCCTAGCTGTTGTGCAGCAGTGAGTTTCTCTCGTTTATGGTGCTGCGGAGAGTGATGGCCGGTGCGCCTTTCGCCCTTACGTCCATGTGACGGGCTGGGCGGCGCAGGCGCAGGCTGGTTCTGAAATACAATACGTTCTCGTTCAAAAATCTATACTTGTTCATACCTATCAATCATTGTAGTCATAACTAATCGATGTTTAAACATGGAATATATTGGTGAAAAACCAATATTCCAATAGAAAATAAAATACATTTAGTAACGTAATGAGCTCGTATTTATTATCGCATCAGAACCAAATTGATATTTTTTAGAACTTTTATCTGATTGACAGTTTAAGTGTGCGTTTGTTTCCGTTAATGTCAGAAACGTCTTAATTGATTTGTATGCGATTTATGATTATGCAAGTAACTAATTAGCTTCAATTAACTATTAACATGTTATTGGGCATTTTATCAGAAGGTATTATTAATACGACAAAAAGGTCGTTTTATATGAAAAAGTATTTAGCTGAAATATTTTTAAAATTCACTGTAAACGTAAGTGCGTATGTTGCGCAACCATGTTCGCAATGATGGCCGCTTTGCCAAGTCAAATACTTTGCAAACAGCGTGTAATTACAGCGATATTGCACAGCAAAGGCTTTGTAGAGCCACCTATGTATGTTCGCGATATTAAATGTCTGTTGTGGTTTTGATGTTTGTGAACCTGAGTACCGGGAAAACTGGGCCAGTTAATATAATTCCCAGCCGATACTATAAAAGACATCAGTGGTCGCTGTGGTTACTTTAATGGTTTAATAAATTGTCAGCCGGAATTCATTCATGGTTGGTAAAGACATTAATGAGGCAGTGTATTTACTGCTTGTCGCTGTTTGTGATGTGCGTGTGTTACACCTGGGAATTAAATCACCTCCAGGAATTAAATCCGATATCATCTGTAGAGCAAATGTCTCTTTTTTAACAATTTAGACCACGCAGAACATGCCCTTCTTTCCTTTGCTGCCCAAAACAACTGTTATACATTAAATAAGAAAGATCGTCTAGTAAGTCAAAAGATTGGACACTTGGTTGTTTTAATCTATAGCCTCTAATTATATTAATACAGAAGAAAGATTTCTAGTTACGTGCTATATTATTTATGAATAACATAGACTATATCTATAACTTGAATAGTATGCTCTACTACTGGGACCGGTCGTGTAATACAAAACAGTAGCAATTACCAAAGGCGGAGCACCGACCCCAGGCGAGTCGGTGTACTTCTTCCAGGTGGTGTCCTGGCGCGGCGCTGGCGGCTGCCGCTCCGTCTGCTGGCCGCAGTCCGTCTTGTTGCGCGTGCGACCCACTACTCTGTACACGACGCCACTCCCGCCTTCCATTGCTCTGTTGCGCGCGCCACCGCGTCTACAAATAACGAAGAGAAAAATAAATAATGATATCAAGTCTAATTTGTTTTTAGAACAGTAACTGATATAGTAGTAAATAATTTTTTAACCAACTTCAAAAAAGGGAGGCGGTTCTCAATTCCTCTGTCATGCAAATCTCATACTTTGTACTCCATGAACCGAATTTGATAATACCTTTTTGGTTTTGTGATTCACGTCTAGTCCCATATAAATTTGACTATGACGATGCAACATGTAACGGACAGTTTTTGATTTATCCCTGCTTATCGGATGTGAACTCGGTTATTTTTTTGTAAAAGTTTAGTTGAATAAATCTTTCTTTTTCATCGACGCTTAAAGTAACCTGTTTACGTACCTAATACCAATTGGGTAAGTATCTAATCTTCATCGCCATCATTTAGAAAAAGTCAGTGCGCTGAATGGCTAAATTTCTATTTCTAATGAATATGAAAGAGATATAAATAGAGTCTATAGTTTAATGGTAATCACATAAAAGGATTTATCGACGTACAATACCGTGACTACATTCAACAAGGCGGTCAAGAGCAAAGACGGCTTTATAGTATTAGGCTTAGGCTAGCAAAAGTATTGGATTGTTAAAACGATGTAATACACGGCGGGATTGCAATTCGACCCCTTCAACCTAGTTGCTAGTAACCCCAGCTTGCACGGCAAGAGGTCCCGGATTTGATTCCCAGCTGCAGCCGATATTTATATAAAATAAAAGATGTGCTGTGGAATTTGTTTCGTCTTTCTTCTCCTAAAAAAGTAACGAAAAAATAAAAAAACGAAAAAAAAACGGCGGTAGACTCAAAAATGACGTAGGTACATAATGTTAGAAACATTAAATTGCTATAACTTATTATCTGTTGATCTGTTAAATAAATCTGTGTACTACTTCAATGTCTATGCTTTTATTGTCTATGTTCTTCTACAATAAATCTCCAATCCGACCGCACGCGCTCTTTTATTTAATAACACAAAATAAGGTCTTTTTCAACATAAGTGTACCTATTGACAAATGAATAAATGATTTTGACTTGACAGATAAATGTTTGTTTCCAGGGTTTGTGAGATTATGTAGGTATATTCCTATCTCTATGGATTATGATTATAAGAATGTGAGACATGACATGACACAAAGTTATCAGATGCCATTTGAAGTTTAACTCAGTTGCGTGGATTATGTTCAGGACTGAAATAGAAATAACACATAAAACACGTATCGGTAGTATCCATACAATTTATATAGAGCTAAGCAGAAGGTATGATTATACTTATTACTTTTCAAATACAAACTACCAATCACTATTGTATGGTCAGGTAGAGTTTGGTAATATTTTGTCTTACACAATAAAGTTTAACAGACTTTTATCGTATTTAAAAGTAAAAAAGCTACCGACCATTAATCCGCCAATCAAATCTATACCAATTTTGATCTACTAACGTCCAAATGCTTTAAGAAAAATAAAGATCGTGAATAAAGTAACATAACGTTTATCTTTCGCTTAGCGTCAATTTTTCTATTAAATCCCTTTTCCGTTCTACTAAATATCGCTGGGTCGGAGCAGCCGAAGTGATTAAATAAGATATGAGCAATCGATCCATTGATCGGCTCTATTAATACCGCACGTTGTAGCTACTGGGAAGTAGGACATTATTTAAATCACCATAGCGTATACAGGCGATTGGAATTCGGAAGGCTGTCTTTGGCCTAGGACTTATTCGGAAAATCTTTGCAACTACCTAACCACTGTAGAGTCAGTGTACTTATCGTGAGGATGCGCTGTTTTGGGGCGAATCTGTTTATGTATGTATGTACATTATATTCCACTGGTCGTTCCAAAAATACTTCTTACTTATTTGAAACTTATCAAATATATTTCCTTATTGTAGATTGTAACATTATAATATAGACTACGGGCCCATGTCGAAAATGGGGGGGTCATACGAACCACCAGGTGATGTATATAGGACGATATAAGAGCACAAAATAATAAGATTCAGCACTATGCCGTCACTTGTAAGCTGTCCAACTGAGTGCTGGTGAGAATTCAAAAGTGCAGGTAGAGGGAGTACATTTTGGTCATATGATTCTGTACGGCATTTTCACCATCGATAGATCCATGAAAAATAATAAGAAAGCGTGCAGTCCCGTAAAAAAATGGTGAGCCACAAAGTCGGTAAATTTGTTTGATTTTTTGAAAATTCCAGGGTAAATTTAGTCATTTGATCCTGTACGGCATCAGTTTCATGCTGTTTCAATACAGCTTCTAATCCATTATTCCGCAACGCCGTACAAAAATCATGCGACAAGGGGAAAAAATCGAGGGTTGAAACCCCCTCTATTTCCGTGGTCTGGGGGGTGATTTGAAAAAGTACGGCTTCAGTTCCAAAACATTATCTAGCACTCAAAAGTACTATTAAAAATAATGCCGTCAAAAAGTTATTGTTCATTTGAATGTATATTAATAATTGCCTTAATTTCATGGTATACTTGATTTATAAAGCTGTAATGTCATTTGACACTGTACGGCAACTTTTTTTTTAACATGATATTGTAAAATATAATTGTTGCATAGTATTGCCGTTCAAAAGAAACTGTTCTAAAAAAAGTTACAGAGAAATACAAAAACTGAAATTTGTTAAATTATTGCAGAAGTTTAAATATTCATAGATTAATAGAATATAGCAATTTCCTACATTTTTCCCTTGTTCTAAATAGTATTAAGATACATAAATTAGGAAAAAATGATGCCGTACATTTTAATGCAGACTATATTTTTCATACATTTCGTTCTATGGATTTTTCCTTGAATTTTTTTTCCCTACAAACCTTTGGACCAACGAAAATGTACGGCATGTAAAAAAATATTATCTGTGCATAAAATACTTTCAAAATAAATTAATTTTATGTTGTTTCAAATCACCCCCCAGACCACGGAAATAGAGGGGGTTGCAACCCTCGATTTTTTCCCCTTGTCGCATGATTTTTGTACGGCGTTGCGGGATAATGGATTAGAAGCTGTATTGAAACAGTATGAAACTGATGCCGTACAGGATCAAATGACCAAATTTACCCTGAAATTTTCAAAAAATAAAAAAAAATTACCGACTTTGTGGCTCACCATTTTTTTACGGGACTGCGCGCTTTCTTATTATTTTTCATGGATCTATCGATGGTGAAAATGCCGTACAGAATCATATGACCAAAATGTACTCCCTCTACCTGCACTTTTGAATTCTCACCAGCACTCAGTTGGACAGCTTACAAGTGACGGCATAGTGCTGAATCTTATTATTTTGTGCTCTTATATCGTCCTATATACATCACCTGGTGGTTCGTATGACCCCCCCATTTTCGACATGGGCCCGTAGTCTAATATGGACACAGCTGACTTCAATCTTTGCCAAACTGTGGGCACAAATTGAGCATTATGAATTTAACATAATCTAATCTCCCCACAATGGTCAATTTTCCAGCGGGATGGTCGAAGCATTTGAAAATCTACTTTACATTACCTTTATATTCGTCATTAGATTATCGTACGAAGTATAGTACCTAGTATTCAATCATTAAATAATCAATTGTTCAATATAATCATTTTCTTGTTCGTGTTGAGACAGTGCTCTTTGTATATTAAAACGATTATTCGATCATTATATCAGGCAATAATATTATTACGCTCGATAACAAAAGATTTAATGTTGCCAATATAAAGTTACTGTTAAGCTTTAGTAAAATTTAAGTATTTATGTATACATAATACCATATGGGATGTAGGGATATCTACATACAAATTGTTATCATATACCTAATTATGAATGATTCAAAGCAAATAATGTAAGTTGGCTTCAGTTTTAAAATCGGTTTATTCAAAACAGAATTTAATTAGTAGGTACATAAAAAGTATTTTAACCAAAATTTTGAGAAGAGACCCGTGCTCAGCAGTGGGACAGTTTTGAATTGCGATGATGCTGATTATGATTGGGATTTTGCATAATTAAGTTTTTTTAATTCTTACTTTGATACTACGAATTTCATTGTACATAATTAGGTTTTTCCGTTCCAGAGTGACTATGTTTCTGACATAATAAAAGTTGATTAGTTTATGCATTTTTTCAATGAATCTGTTATATCATTTACATGATACTTATTCAATATCGTTATATATTTTTAAAATATAACGATCTACCTTATAATGAGCATCTTATTTATGGCTGATTTTACTTGACATAGGTATAAGTTGTGCAAGTGTTGAGAAGATATCGGTTCATTTATTCACAAAAAGGAATGATACACTTATCTAAATATTAAGTACGTATAGAACGTTAAATTATTAGCAAACTGGTACCTACAGGAGGGTAAGGGTTTGTCCTTCAGTGCTAAGAACAGTGAGGGGACCGAACCCCAGTAGATGAGTCAGAGCTACCCACAAACATTTAAATGTGTGTATCAAAACATACTTTTATGTACTAGCAATGTATAGATAGGTTATAAGCAGCTTTGTTTAACTAATCGCTTAGAAAGAAATTGGCAGTTTGAATTATAATTAGTTTCTATTGAGTAGGTACCTATGAAATATTGTCATGATGCGTTTTAATTAGTAGGAACATTTTGGATGATATTATCAATTGCGTACAAACATTTTTAATATATTGAAGTAACACGGTGTATCATAATGTAACATATCGAAGTAATCTGAGTCATGTTCAAGTTTGTGATTTTGATACATATCACTAACTTAAAGTTATTCCATCCTCCGTACCAGCTATGGCACGAGTTTGCACTGTACCAGCTTTGAATTAAATTTATATCTTTGCAAAACATATTTAGATTTGTTTATCCATCCATATTCATAGTCTTTATGCGACCACATCACTTAATGTTAATAATAAAAAAATATCAGTTTAAGCAACCACGCCTCATGATTTCCAAATGTGGTTACTAAGGTGCTAATTTCCGGAAACGAAGTGAGGCGGGGTTGGGTGGGTGGTGGTGAGGTTTACTAGTTACACATAAAAATCTAACGAATAGTACTGATGTCCCATCATTTGTAATAAGTAGTAACGAAACATGTAAGGAACTTTATGGAGAGCTCTCAGATACGCAAGTTTCCTCGCGATGTTTTCCTTCACCGAAGCAAATAACAATTAAATTCTAATACGCATGTATTAGATATATTTTTTTAATTTATGTGTGTTTAACGTTTACATAACTCAACTTGCACTGTTGTTGTCATGTCAAGTTTTTTTTACTATATCCTAATTAGCAAACCTAAGCATTTTCATAATTCACAGAAAGCTGTGATTTTTATTTATTCATTAAAGATTTTTGCTTTTGACCCAATTGACTTAACTGTCCAGTGAACCCAGTAGCAGTAGCTATATCGACAAAGCGATTTGCTTCACCAGTACGGTTTTTAATTAAGTACCGGAGCTTTTATTAATTCCTCCGATCCACCGTTCCGACGTTGCTAACTAAATTTATTTTTTACCTTTACTTTTATGAAAGGCATTTAAGCAGATTAGTTCACTTCTGTTTTCTATCAGGCAAAGGCCTAACGAACGATAAAAATATTTTGCATCAAATAAATCAAATCTATTTGTTATGAGATTTAATTAAAGGGGTGTTAATAATTGAAAGGTTATATTTAATAATACATATTTGGTCTTGTGGAAGATGTTCAAACCGCCACGCAATTCATCCGTAACACTACGTTGCTGCCGGAAGAAACAAAATATTCGTATAATGGACTTTATTTATCTTGAGTGCTATCTAAGGTGCATGAAGACTGTCATTCAGGACTTGGCCACTGTGGTGGACCACGGCCTGTACCTAAGCCCAACATTGTCAGAGGAAACCTGTGACCAACAGCGGAATAGTTATGGGTTGCGAAGATAAGACTAGTACACGAGTGCACATGACTGTTGATATGTTTCCACCCACGAACGTACCCGAACGTTTTCTGTTTACATCCCTCACAGTATCTCATGGCGTATCTAAGTACAGCGGTATAAAGTGAGTATTGTTAGCGTGCTATAAAAGATTGGAGCGAGGGTCCTTCACAGGGGACGAAAACAAAGCCGACTGATACTGGCTGATAAAGAGCCGTAGGCGAGGCAAGCAACATGTTGTTGTGCCGACCTACTTTAGACTTTTTAACATTAACCACGTATCACAGAAATAGCTCGTGATGTATATTGATCGATTTTTTAAAACGTATGCAAGTTTAGTTTAGTTTACAAAGGATGTGACGAGTAGATCGTGACATGTTTATCAGAATTACTAATGGATGAGATCTCCACTACATACATACATACATACATACGAAAGCTGAGAATGTTTATGAGATCGTTGATTACTGTACAAAAGGGCGCTAAGATTTATTTAAATAAAATAACTAGCATGTTTAGATACTACGAGTATTATAGATTTTTGGCCGATGTAGGTTGAACCTTTGCAAATAATTATTTTGCGAATTTTTTGACATAAGTATTCATAGTTTTCCCACCTGTTAAAGCTGTGACAATGTTTGCAAACGTTCGCACGCATGTGAGTGAGTGAAGCTGTCGCTAAGATAGTATCGATTTAATTTCAAGGTTTTTATTTTAATATCATTTTTACTGTATAAATCATTGTTGCAGATATCCATGATAATCACCCTGTTGCTACGAGTTTTACGGCTATTAAGATGAAATAAGTATACCTAGTAGTTACGCTCATTATACTTAATTAAATAGAATTGTGACTTAATAAGATGACTTTGTACGTTAAATTGTTTGATAAACCACAAAAATCTGAATTTAGTTCGAATACCTGCTTTATATTTAAGTGTAGGTATATCCGTGATAATAAGATTAAGTTTATGATTTAACTACTTAGAAGGATAAATATTGTGTGGCCTTAAATGTACTATCAGCAAAATTGATTCGTACACCACTTCATCGACATTTCGTTTGAACTTTTGAGGATGTCAAATTCGTATTCTTTTCGAGCGTGTCTGTTGCACTTATGACTTTTTTGATATTAAGCTCACTCCATCAAACGTCGCTCAGAATTTCTGTCAAGTGTCAAAGTGCAATGAATTTAACTTGAAGACATTCTTTTTGCTTTTGTATAAAGGAGGTTTATACTTGTATTTCCGTTGGGTTTGCCCGCGTTCAAGACAAGCAACAACAAAATACCGTTAGCGTTAAAATTAGAAATAGAGAAATATCCTTTGTCTTTTCAGAATCTCAAACTATCTCCATACAATGTTCTGTAATGTATTTTATTTTTTGCAATTCATTACAAATTCAGTATTCAGTCGTTTTAGCAGATTCAGCAGTTTAAGTGTGAAAGCCAATAGACTCACTTTTAAATAATATTATTTATCAGAAATTGTTTTTGCAGATTAGAATATATTTACTTCATGATGGACAGACAATGTGTGTAATGTGTATATATATTAAAGTATGCTATATGTCAAAGTATTCCAATCTCGATAAAATGTGGATAACATGTGGGTGACAGAGACAGCGCCTTACAGGGAGGCAAACTGTAAGGCGCTATATCTGTCACCCTCACGTCAGCCACGCGCCAAAAGATTCTTGTGTAATACGACAAAATGGACTTAATATTAAGTCCATTTACGACAATAACTTATGTATAGACAATGTCATGTAGAATAATAACAGGTTTGTTTCCAAGGCAACGAATGTTTAGACGAATTTCGACTTAATTGCACTTGATGTGCTGTAAGAAAATAAGCTGAAGGTGGTGTACGAATCATTTTGGCCGATAGTACAATCGTTGCAGTAACTATCGGAGCAATTTAATTAATATTTACCTGCAAGTCAATATGAACTCAATCAAAGTACCAAACAGCAATTAATATAATTAATTCTCGAACAAAGTTCTTCAATGTAACCTGAAATCATATTTCGTGCCACTTTCACTAATTGAATCTGCAGAAGCACTTGAAAATTCCCGCCGTTTTATCACAATTATGGAGAAATGGGTCATCTGGTCATCTGCATTTCACTTGCTAACGAGAAGACTTCTCTAGGAGTTTTTGTGATGACGTAATTGTAACCTGCAGTTGCATTACATCTTGACCCATAATAGATTATCTTCTTCTAAGTTTATAAAAGAAAAAGGTCACTCACTCTTTACGAAATCGCTTGGTGTAGAAAAATTAAATTTGGTGGACAGATAGACATCAACTAAGAACGGATTATGTCATATTTCACCTCCAAAGGGGGTAAGATAAGGGTCGAGAGGTTGATTGAAATATCGTCGATTTTAATAGACACTGTAAAAATTCAATACGATTCTATTTTTGATATAACTTATTACATAAAATTAATAATTATCGTCTGGAAAGTTAAGAAGATTTACTTAGGCTTTCAATATACAAGAACTAAGCAATAATTAATGGGTACATATTTAATAAGTCTTGATAAATAACTAGTTCCAAATATACAACCCAAATATCTATCTCGATCTGGCTAAAGCAGACAATTTAGGTAAGAAACTTTGCAAGCCTCGCAGATATCTGATCTGAATATGGATACTAGGTCATTTGGCGATCTAATTTACTTATTCAGTCTGCAAACCAGTTTAAGTCTAACTTTAGTATTACATGCGAAACTAGCCATGGAACTAATGGATCTAATAATATAGGAGTACACGAACTAGATAACGAAATGGAGTGTATTTGAGTATAAAGTTACTTCTGTGGATAGCTTGTTTTGTTGTTTAACTGCAGTTTCCTCTGTGCTCCCACTAGTAATCTACTGTTTAGATTACTTGGAAATTGGAAAATGTTGGGCACCGTGTTACTGTTATTTTAGAACTTTATTTTTGGAATTTTGAAATCGACTGAAAATAAAGATGTATTGACTGAAGTATAAATGCAAAACAATGTAAGAGTTACCCAATTATGAGCATGCTATTTATCCATGGTTGTCATTACATTGTATAGTCATTGGCCCTTGATCTCTGAGTATATTTTCAAGTAAGTAGTTCAGACTTCTTGAAGTTGATGAAAATTAGGCTGAAAGTTTCCCTACAATACATACCGCTTTAAAGGTCCAACGGTACAGGTATAAGTCGGCATAATAAAAAACAGGATAAGCAGAAATAGACAGGAGCAGTGACGAGGAACTAAAATAAAGCTTTTTAGATAAGCTTCGCAAATATTAGTGAAAACAAAATATTTATAGCGCTAAAAAAGTCTTGCCCGGTTATAACAAAATCCATCCACTTTGCCAGCCGCGCACAACTGACGGAATAAGATCTCGTTAGGGAACGAAGCGAGTATAATACGTTATTTACCCACAGTTAGATAAAATCATTATGCTAGTCTTAATCATTTGATCGCTAGTGGGCCCAAGAAATCCATTTAATGAAATATTAAAGGAGTTTTGTTCTTAAATTCTGTTCTAAAAGCAATAATGATAGGAAGCACTTACATAGGTACAGTAATGATTCCGAATTGTGTTTAAAAGTACTCACAAAGAATGGGCTTATTCATTGCTCATTAATCAGTTTTCATTGCACTCATTTTAGTTCAATGGAGCCTTGTTTAAGTAAAGACTTCTTTATTTTTTCTCGACCATGTACTTAACTACTTTTTATTTCACTAATAAGGATTTTTTTGTAGGTACAGCTCAGTAATGCTATATCATGAGAATTTGGTTGCGACTCATTAATAGCCCATTTCAGAGCACTGGCTTCTCCTCATCGTTGAGGAGGCCTAGAGCATACTCCACCACGCTGCTCTAGTGCGGATTGTTGGAGGGTTGAGGAGCCTAAGTATAGGAAGTTTTCATGTCGTCCGAAAGCCTCCGATGTGGCTTAACAACTGCTATCTATCTATAACAACCTAGACCGACGGCTTTACGTGCCCTTAGAAGCACGGTGGCGCTCAATATTTTTTGCCACTAGCGGTGGAAGTTGCTTAATTTCATCGATCACTTAGGAGGCTGGCTATAACTGCTTCCATGAGATTTTAGTGGGCACATAAATATAGCAGAAACTTGTCTAAAGAAGCACATTAATTTGACGAACGTAGGCCTAGTTTTTGCCTTCAGGGAGTTTCGATAGTATCAGCTTTCCTGACCCCATTTCAGGTCAAAGATTTATACCTCCTGATAAATGTCATCCTAGTCTTAACTGAAAAGAGTGAATAGCACCTTACTTGCGACAATCGATCGAAGATAACAGACAGGGACTCAAAGTGTAAACGACGAAGGATATCGTGTGTGTTTTATAGAGGTATTTTAAAAGTCCGTGCATTTTTTAATATGCAAGCGGGTAGAGGGTATCGGGTAGTTGAGAGATGGACTGGTGATACTTGATATACACCAAGGACAGAAAAGGCTCCGTCTGGATCGTTTTGTTTTTTTATACACACGACACTACCATTAATATAATCGTGAGTACCCGTTTTGTATGAATGAATGAGTGAATGAGGGAATGAACCCTGGGTTCCCTCCCTTTTCTGCGAATGGCCAATCTATTAAGTAGAGTCAAGAGTTAAGTCCTGATCCTGACCAAATCTTTCTCATGAGAGAAAACTTAATCCCAGTAGTACAGCATTGGACTAAAACAAGATACAGAAGTTCTGAATTTCTAATGATTTCCAATGAACACAAAAGTAAAAAATACTCCCTCAAGATTGTTTGAAAGAGCTGAAATCATAACCCGAGGCATTTACCCCAATTTTACGGACAATAGAGTTCAATACCGATAAGATGGTAGTATGTCAAATAACTTTTAACTTTCCTCGCCATAAAAAGGGTTTAGTGCTCTTAAGATAAGTGCAGGGATTTGAGAGTGTGGGGTCCCGCACGATAAATGTTAGTGCGTAGTACTACTGTCAAGTAAGCTGTAGGTACCTTTTAATTTTTTTTAGTAAAAAGTTACGATTTGCTGTTTGAAGTAATTTTGCAATAATTACTCACGAGTAACACACAAAACTACAATAGTATCAAGATGAAATAACTGCCATGAATTTCAATAAGTACGTTAGGTTAAGTACCCGTACACTAGTATTTATAGGTATACTTGGAGATAGAGGAGGCTGTGGAGCAACATATAGGAAACTTTTTATGTCGGAAATCACGCGGGATCACGATTCACACGGAAAAAACTTCTATGTGCGAACGAAGTCGCGGGCAACTGCAGTAACTCGTAGTTATAAATAAAGTTAAATAAGTATGTGTACGTGCAGCTACGCAGACTTCTGAGTTGAGTATAGTATGCAAGAATTTTCAACTAAAGCAAGCATGCTTCACTTATAGTAGTGTAGGACAGAAAAGACGATTTGCGAATACAACTACGAGAATTTCCTGTTTCAAAGGCAGTTTAAACAAACTATGACAGATTGAGGTCTGTAAGGAAAATGTTTTCTGCACGTATTATGTTTGATGTGAGCTTATTTATTTGTTGGTTATGTCTCATGATATTTTATTCACGTTTGTTAAAGTAGAATTGATACCTATGGATTTGACCGTTGGACTCAGTTGGGACTGAGTTCGAACCCTACACGCACCGCTAATTAAAAAAATATGTACGCATTAGTATTTATAAATCACTTGATAAGGTGAAGGAGAACATTGTGACGAAACCTACACTACGATCGCTTTCGATACGGAATTTGTTTTAATTGAATTCCACACAAATCACAAATGCGAGCTTTCTGCCCCTGTTATTATAACGCATTGCAGATTGACGGCGAAAACTTAAAATTCCGTAACTAAATTTTGCACACAAGCTAAATTGAATTACGAAACTGTGAGCACAGATTATAAATTTGTTTTTAGCGACGAGTGGCAATTGCGTATTCTCGGCGAATCTTGAATTTTCTCCAAATTGTTCTAAAAGGTGTGTAAAGTCCTCCAATCTACAGTAGTATTGGATCGGAGCCCAGCAGTGAGACAGTTAAAGATTGCGATGATGATAATGTTCATTGTTAAGTGCACAACGTAGTAAGCTTCAGGCTTCCTTTTCAGAAGGTTGCGATAAAAGATGTGTGCCGCACAGGGCGCTAATTGACTGAAGTCAACGACCTTAAGAGTTCATGAACTCTAGGTGAAATATTAAGTTATACCAGAAGTCTCCTGAAAAGGTATAATTTATCAAAATCAGTATTTATTTCGTAGAAAATATATTTGATGTTACTTTTTACCACAGCGTCGCTCGCATAAGATTTGTCAAAGAGTCGTTTGAAATGAAATGTTGAAAACCACTGAAATTATATCAAAATAAATATCCTATGTTTTTCCAAGGTCTCTACCTTCATACCAAATTATCTGTTCATGGAATATGGCATTTAAAATTATACAAAGTGAAAATGAAGCAGACAGACAGAATCAGAAGTAGGTAGTAAATTTTATAATAATAGATAAAGTATGATTTATTATTATTGCGATTTTTTAAGTGAATGATAAAAATATTATGTAGGATATTACTGTGACTGTACACAGCAATCAGAAATTGCTCTTTGATTACAGTGTTCATCTCAAGTCTCGTCTCGTTCCTACTAAAATGTCAATATAAGCGTACGCAGACGCACACGTCGCACACGTATGATTGCGACGTCATAATCGTAAGATACCTACGTCTTAGGGATGTCAAAAAATAAAAAGACAATTTTAGTTAGCTATACCTATAACATAAGGACATAACTGTTACAAAAATATAACAACTATATTATTATTATATACTTGGACGAATGACTAACACTGGTCACGTTCGAATAGGTTGTTCAAATGACAAGCTTGCAAAGAAGGCGCAGAACATGAAACAAAAAGCATTTACTTAATTACATTCTAAATAGGTAATGAATATAGTTGATGTGTTTTTACGTTTAAGTGATAAATTAAGAGTTTGACTTCCTATTGTTTAAGTTTAATATAAGTTTTATGCGAGAGTGCTAACCCTATGACAGGACGTACAGTGTACACCCCACGTCTTGCACATTTTGTTATTCGAAACATTGGCATCTTAATGAAACCTCAACGCCTGGAGGCCCCACTAATGATGACAGATCCTCTGAAACGAACAGACTACCACACTCATTATCTATGAACTGAGCATCCTTCCCATTATTCTTTCCCAAGCCCCTCTATTATATTTGTAAAGTGATGAATGGCTCAATTCTTTCAGGGCGCAAAATGTTTAAGTTTACCTTAACACAATGGACAGAAGATTCAATTTTAGAAATAAAATTTGAATTGCACATCACTATAGAATTATACCTCAATTCACTTTCAAAATTTATAGTCATTTAAATCACGAATATTTCACAGTAGCACATATGAGTTACTGAATACCTAAATTATTTTTGGGCCTCTACAATGTCCATGCATGAAATGCAAAATTTAATGTTATTTCTACTTTTGTCGTTTTGCCAGTAGGATAACTTGAGACGGACTTGATCACCCATTTCAGATTTTTAGGTACCCAAGCTCTGAAATGTAATTTTTAATGGACAGTAATCCATAAAAACTTAAATCTCTTTATTACCACGTTTAAAAAAATACAAAGAAAAATTAGAACACGTATTTCTTTAATAAGTACTAAATTTTATAGCTCTTGCTAAAAAATCAGCAGATTTTCAAACAACCTTTCAAACCCTATTCAACTTCCTTAAGAGTACCTAATTCATAAAACGGTTCTATTGATCAAATTTCATGTCTTAAGCTTCGGGAATTTAGTGTCTTTCTTTTTCATAATAAATATACAGACAGATAGGTATATTTATTTCTAATAGTTAGCGTTTAGACAAAAGTTATCGCAGGAAACAGCTGAACTTCAAATTACGAAGGCAATTTAAAACGAGACTGCACTCATAACTCATAACAATAATTAACAATGAAACACTTGTTAAGAATCATAAGGAAGTACAATATAAGTAGGATACGATATACGTACGATATACGTACGATATAAGTAGGTACTATTAGAAAAGAAAACCGACTTCACTTTTATGCAGAAAATCTACCCTTTCAATAAAATAGATACAAAAAAATCCTCAAACTTAGGTACACAATGATAAATAATCCTTAATCACTGAAAACCGTATCCAATCTGATAAAGATGCTATTGAGATTAGCATAAAGAAATGTTCAGACAAACTGTTAAAATGATAAATGAACTGCAATCCTACAAATCATAATTATTGTCATCGGAAGTTATTCGTTATCAAATATCTTGCAAGATCGATACCTCATGGCTACCAGTTTCACGCTATAAACTTGCATATTATATGTGAATGTGAATATATCTAACACACGTTATTAATCACAAAACAAATAAATAGGTAGTTGTAAGAGATGTTTTACTATAATTTTAGACGGGAAATATCGGAAACAGTCATCACTCTTCAACCAGAAGCTTTTGAAGTCTACTTGTAGTAAATAATTCACAGGATACGTATAAAGTTCCAGCTAGACTCACCACGGCACTTATCTCTCATTAGCTAATGAAATTTTAATCAAAACTTGGAAGGCAAAGGGCTAGACGAAAATGTTTTCTGCTACCTCTAATTCTTAACGTACCTAATTATCACAGCTGTTGAAATGAAAACTAACGATATTAATTCTATAAAGTGACATACCTTTTTTATTAGTCAACCGATGGAAATATTAAGAGCACTAAATGTTAGGTACTTAAATCAGTTAAACTACATTAAATCAGTAAGGCCGTTCCTAAATTTACCTAGTAGTAGGTACGCACGCAGACAAACTAACAAATCGACAAACAGACAAACTAAATATCATTTTCATGGGATATGTTGTCATAACAACCTTTCCTCAACTAGCTTGTATGTACTCTTCTAAATCTACATCTCTTTGTGAACAATCCAAATTGTTAACAAAAGCTTGAAATAAGTAAGTCTCAATACAAGTTACGTAAAGGCTTGCCATCAGTACTAAAGTTGGAGAACAGATATTCAATAGAGCTGAAAGGTATCCGATAGCAAGCGGAATTGCTTTTGGCTTCGATGTGAATTCTCGTCGTTATCAGGGAAATGCTAGTTTGTTCTGCAGTTCAGCCTTATATAGTTGTACACTTCGAACTAAATACTGGAAAGGTAAAGTTTACTTGATTCGCTGAACAATAGATAGCTAAAGTTAAACAACTGTTAGGGAGTATGGAACTAGTGGTTACTAAGTTACCCAACGATATGGTTCGTAGGATGTGACATACATTATAACCGATTGTATGTAGGTACGAGTACGTATAAATATTTTTTGCTAAAAATCTTAACTTAGGTGAAATAATTTATTGTAGGTACCTACAATTACAGATACCTTACGATTGTAGTGATTAAATTAAATGCCTTGAACTATTTGGTATTAATAGGACAAGTAACTGTATTCAACAAATTATTTCTATGAAATACACAGTCACTTCAATTTCTGTGATGCTCCGATGTGCTCGTATCGACTGATCCAAAAGCAGACCAGTAATAACTTATGTCTGGCTTTGTGGACCGTTATGGCTAGTTTTCTATTTTCTGTTGTATGCTCAGAATACGAAGCGTACGAGTAATACGAACACTAAGTACATACAAAAATGTTATGGCTCGCTCGAACTAGGAAAAATACAGCGCAAATAGTCTTTGAATCCTTTTGTACATGTAGTGTATAGAGTACCGCATAAAATTCGAATCACTTTTAAGTTTATGCATATCTACGTAAACTGAATATGGACGCATAGATAACTTGGTAATTTGAACTCTTATTCCATTCCTGACACACATGAATTTTCCATAATTGGTACATACAGGTCTATTAACCATCAACTACTTTGGTGAAAGACAGCATCATAAGGAAACCAGCAAACCGAGCATTCTAATACATCCTCAAAAGCCTGTCAATATGCACTAAGTTAATTGTAGACTGTACCCGTAGAACTCATCACGATGAGACGTAGTGATATCAAAACTAACAGCTATATTATGTAGTTCTCTTCAAATATGATCACAATCTTCACAATCGGCGTCAGATTCATTACTATCCCTGAGGCTCTAGCTCAATTAAAACGCCCGTGTGCACATGATAAAATGTTTTTCTCCTTGCAGAGATGCACCCGGACAGAATGGAGAATCCCATCGTACTGCACGCCTGATTACACAGTGGTTTCAAAACTTGAAAGCGAACGAGATGAGTGGAACTCTTTCATGGAATACGAGACGTCTTTTGACTGTAATGACGAGGATTATAAGAGGACGCGGAAATAACAAGTCATTGTTATGATTTTTGCTCTATAATGCTAAGTTTGCTCAGTGTGTTCTGGTAGTTATAAGTGAATACTGATGTGAATACCAGGTCTTCAGATACCTACGCTACCGCGATTTTATGCTGGTCAAGAAAGAAGGAAGTGGTTAGAAAAAAATAGATTGACCCTGCCACCTGCCAGCCATCGCTGAAACTTTCCGCCCTGATGATGTCGATTAAACAGGTTTTTTATTTTTCTTTAACGATATCTCCCGAACGTTTCAATCGATTTTTAAGCTCTTTGGCACTTTCAACACCGTTGTTTATTGGTCAAGCTTTTCAAAAGATACGAGAGATTTAATTAATAGATACACACACACCATCATGGAAATAATCAAAATATTTTTTTAAGATCTAAAATCGGCGTGAAACCAATAACTTATTTTTTATTTTTATAGTGGGAAATGAAAAAAATGTTCTTGTTTTCGAAGTTTTGTTTGTCATTACAGTTAGATCCTGTTTACAATACCTTGAAATTTTATTATTATTTACTCAAAAGTTAATTTCTATACAAGCATTTATTCTAAAAAGAGATACCGTATGAAACAACTTTTCAAAAGTGTATGACGGTTAAAGGAGTGAATCCATGCAAGTGAATTTTGTATTTGTAAAGCATATTCGCCTGAGTCAGCATTTTTTCATTTTAATGAATCAGGGGACTGAAAGGAGGGTGGACTCTATGGCTGTGTACAAAATAATTACTTACAAAGCCTATAATGAATATTGTTGAATTTATTGTAGGTACATTTTACACTACAAATATAATAATTGCTTCTTACTTCTTCTAAGAAACACGATAGCTACGTTCTGTGTAGTTAATAAAAGATTCAGTGGAATTAAAACAATATCACTTACTATAATCAAGTGAAAATTGAGCAATTTAATATTCTCTTCATTTTAATCCTAATTACAAAATGTAGGAATTTGCTACACTTCCACACATCTGGGTCCCAATTAAACGTCATACTAGCGACCTCAAATTATTATTGTTGTTTGAAATGAAATTGCTTATTCCCACTTATATTGTGAGAATTTGTTGATTTATTTATCCTCGAATTAAAACAGTTAAAAGTACTAGAGTTTATTTACCTTTACTGATAAGAAGTAGTAGACAAAGATTAAGAAGTACCTTGGCTGCAACCCATTAACGGTCCACTGAGCACTGGTCTCTCCTCATTATTGAGGAGGCCTAGAGCATACTCCACCTCGCTAGTATGGTCCATACTCCAGCTCGCAAGAAGTACCTTAAGCGTATATATACCTAAGTAGGTATACTTTAATTACGTAAATAGCTTGGTTATTAAGTGTTCAACATCATTATTGCAGCGCTGTTGGAGTTAGGTCTTCTCCAGCGGTCTTCTCTCAAAGTGTGAGAGATATGAGCGACAGTGGACCCCACTCGCCAAGTGAGGATTGTCACATTTCGTACACCTTTTAAAAATCTAATTTAGGTTTTTAGGTTACCTAATCAGTTTTTATTAGACCTATAATTTTGAAAGTGAGAGGAGCAAGCAAGATTCGATCCTACACATTCGAACCCCTAGGATTTATATATAGCTTAATTCACTTGTAATCATAATAAAATATTTATAGTGTTAAATGAGAGAACTATGAAGGTCTCCAAGGATCACAGTAATATTTAAGGTGACCAAGTCATCATCATCATCATCAAAGTCATCATCTCAACCCATCATGGCCCACTATTGAGCACGGGTCTCTTCTCAAGATGAGAAGGTTAAGGCCATAGTCCACCACGCTGGCCAAGTGCGGATTGGCGGACTTCACACACCTCTGAGTTTTTGCGAACTCTCCGGCATGCAGGTTTCCTCACGATGTTCACCGTTTGTAGCAAGGGACATTTAAATGCTTAAAACGCACATTACTCCGAAAAGTTAGAGGTGCGTGCCCTGGAATTTGAACCCGGACCCTCCGAATAGGAGGCCGAATTCTTTACCACTAGGCTATCACCGCTACTGTGAGCAAGTAATATGCAAAATCTCGTTGTTACACCATTCCATAGGTACCTTTACTTCTATCCTTTTCCATTTTTGCTAGAGCAAAAATGAAATATTAAAAGAAAAAGATTAGATATATTAGATACATAAAAGATGTTACATTGAAAAGAGCGTACCACAATATGTTATTCAAATGGTGACGATCACTGCCACACATGGACTTCAATAACTCTTAAGGCACTACAGATCGTTGCGGGCCAAGAAAAAAACATAAGAGAGCCCTCATAACTCTTCTTCTTGCCCTTATAGCACTTTCGTCTTTCTATTGCATCTTTCTTCATTCTCTAGTAAATTGTTCACATAGCTATTATATGAAGAGTACGCATTTGTATTGTTAGAACATAATAGGTGCGATATATTAAAATAGCAAACATAGACCGGCTGCCCCATATCCGCCTATTGTATGACAGACACAAGTTAAATAAGCTCGCGGACGTTGAGGTTACACGATTACCCTACCTATATTATGTAAACAATTGTTGTCTAAGCTTATTCCTTAAGAACTGCAGGTGGCGCGGAAAGTAGAACGACGTACTATAAAGGTATAAAATGAAATAATGAAGGAGTCATAAATGACTTATGTCCATCTTAAATAACTCCCCAATATCATTTTAGACACTCTTAAATATAAGGACAGAGTTCGACAAGTGGTCTATAGGTAAATAGTCCACAAAGTTGATCATCTTTGGGCCAAGTCGATAATTGGTTGAGGATAAGTTACAATAATTATTTTCAAGCACTTGTGTATACAAGAGAGTACTTACATCAATATGTCGATGCCGCTTTTTATCGTTAAATAGAAAAGGCTAAAGACATGCCGTTAACCGCACTTCCGACCTTTTCAATTATGAGACGACCACAGTAACGACCATAAGCCAATTAACAAGGAGATTTCAAAACACTTCATGATACTAAGACTAAGTAAGTGCCTAATACTAAGACTTCACACAACTGAATCACCAATTCAACTGTTGTTAGACATGTACGTTACGTAGCAATTAGTGAAACGAATCACAAAATCAACACCGAACAAGATACATAAACAAAATGTGTAACAACTAACGTTGCATCTTCCAGGAGCTAACAAAACGTAAAATAAATGAGTTAACCGCAATAACGCTCACAAAGAGGAAGGCAGTCAGTTATTCGAGTTCACTTCTCAGTTTTAGTAATCAACGGACATTGATCGAAAGCACCCGGGCCAACGAGCTCTCCAATAAAACAATCGAATTCATGATTCACAAACAGCTACACAGACAAACGTTCTCCCTACCTCAACGCGAATTACGCACACACTCGTAACTATTCAAGCTCGTGGAAGTGGACGAATATTTTTATTACTACATTAATAATACTCGACCTTGTTTTAAATACATCGATACCATAAAACATGCACAACTTAAACCTACGGCCCAATTTTGTCGGGTAACTAAAGTAGGGGACATTAAACAATGTTACTCAGTGCGGGGAATTGATTTGTTTTCTAACCGTTGAATCAGTTCCCGAAATGCAAATTTCATTTAAGATTTTACGATGAAAAAGCAAGTATTGAATCTTGGAACTATTTTCAATCCAACTAAAATAGAGGATCATAGACTTAACAGGAGTTAAGGGATATCCGCCCTAAGCTATAAACCCTACAGATGGCGATGTAATTCCCTAACCTTATACTCGTACATATCAATCGACATTACTTTCTTGTTTTAGGTATAATGGTTTTCAATTGTAATATTGTACGCTCCTTTTGTAATTGTGTTTCTAATCAATAAAATGGTTTATTTTCATCGGTATTATTGTAAATTTTCAATAACCACGAATTACATAATCATGTAAGGTTTGGCATAATTCAAATGGAAATTATTAGAATATGTGATATTGTACTGAGACTGGCAACCACATGTCACAGGCTGGATACGTTCGACTTTGCATGAGCCAGATGCTTACAAGGTTATTGCCTTTTGATTGAGTATCTTATAACACTATTACATATTATTACTTGTATACCACTTTTGATATCCATATTAACTTGATACTTTTTTAATTAGAAACGTTATTTAACAAAACATCTTACCAAGTAGAGATCACCATTATCTCCTAAAATTTTTCAACGTTGTCAGTTCCTTTTCTTACATTAAACATCTATTGAAGCACCGTTACTTATTATACACGACTACCGCGAAAGCAAAGACACGTAGCAAGGCAACACTGATTCATACATCGACTACAAAACTGTCGTAGCGTAAGTATAAAATTTTAGCAAACAGTCTCTCACAAATTGTATTCCCGCTCTCCCACGTATCGAGCGACAGAAGGCACAACGCATATGGTCCACTATAACTAGGATTAACAATTAACACTAACAAAACTCGTGTAGCGCTTGCGATTCGAACCGGGCGCCATAGGGCTAGTCTTAGTCAAGCGCGGTCCCGCGGTCCGAAGTTCGGGCGCCAGCTGTGATCGGCATGCTCGAGCGAGCGTGCGTCTGGCGACGGAGCGATCGATGCTCGGTAACAGATTTACATTTTCCGCGGAGAATCGGGAAAGTTTGCCACATGCGGTTATAAGCGCGGGCGGCGGCCCGCACGCCCGTACGCCGATAGTGCGCGGCGGCGAGTGCCGCCCGCCCTACCCGCTGCTGCCGCCGACCCACGACCCACGACACCGTACTCCGCATCGCGTCACCGGACCACCCGTCACCATTTACATAATCACTTAAACCGATACCATCCTGGCTATCGACACTATTTACATCAACGACAAGAGATAACCTCTCGTTTTAAGGTGAAATGTAAAAAATCAATTCATTGTATATTAAAAATTGGAGATGTCATGTTTAAGATGTCCTCAAAAATATCGAGCTTAGATATCGATTGACAAACATGGGATAACATTATAGCGATGACAACTTATGGCTATAACGAAAAGGGCTATCTAGATTTCATTTACACTGAAATTGCGATTTTATACCGCGGTCGTTAAGGTCCCAAATGGTGCGTTACTGTTAGGGGTAGTTAGGGTCGAGGCGTGGTAAATAGTAGAGCGCGGGGAAGGGACGGCGTGAGACGTAGGAGTATCGATTTTGACTACCCCGCCCTCACCCCTAGCGTTGCGACGGTGTGAGTGCGCTCTACGAGTCCTCACCGGGAGATGGTCGGCAAAACACCGCGCGTGTTCCAATATTAACAAACGCTTTGTTCACACCATGCCTCACTGGCTCGCCAAACACCACCAAATGCCGCGTGTCTGCCACTTATCAGCCAATCGCATGGGATACAATAACGTGACTCATTTTTAATGCAAGCTGCCACGGAACATAGACTAGCATACGCTGTAGAATAAATATGACTACAATGTATGAGCTACTCTGTACCTAGTTTAGGTCGGCTATTCAACTGATCAAAGGGCTCCGAGTTCAATCTCGACCCATGCAAATATTTATACGAGTGTAAGAGAAAAAAATCCTATGTCGATTCGTTACTTCTTTGTGACATTTCTATTTTGTGTGTCAATGCCACTCGCGACACATAAAATCCTAAGGGATAGGAGAGGCGGGTAGGAGTGTTTTGATTGCATTATGGTACTTATTTAATTCTTTGATAATGCATGCGCAACTGACACTGGATAGATTGACATCGATATAAAAATCCGTAAACAGTAACTACAAAGTCGGAAGCATCGATAGTATTGCACCGGGTATGGCTGTGGAGGAATTTAAATCGCGTCGACCACTTGTGGATTGAGATCCAGTGAACTCTATTGGAAAATGGATTTCTAACACATCCGCACGAAATTTTCTATAAATTTACCGCTCGTCGATTTACCCAAAGCCCTTATTCAAACATGCATAATACTTGTTTTATGCAATAAAATAAACATACTCGCGTTCAACCTAATTTACTAATAAACACTAGATAATGTATTATTTGCATAGCAGTACTAAAATATACTACAGTTTACCGGTATAATCTCCATCATAGTAATACCTCACAAGCCCGTAGGGAGTCTTTTAATTTGACTCTCAGGAAGGCTTGAACAATATGAACAGCCCCTGCCTTTTGTTCAATGAATCTTGTTATAATTACACCAAAAATGGGAATAAAATTGTTAAGTATAAAATTTACATACCTGTCATCAATTTGTTGAAAATGCGATGGCTGTTGATAATTCATCCGGCGACCGTAGAGTGAAGCACCACCTTCCGACATGTATCCATCCATCATATCATTGTTCCTACCACAATCCATTTCATTTACATTAATTCTCCTAAGGCAATCCCCATCGGACATGTAACCCGAAGCGATTTCAAGGTCGCAGTAGTCAGGGTTCGAAAATCCTGGTCCATAATTCATACGATCGCGCATCCCAACATTTTCTCGACCAAAATTCGCCTTCACTGTATTTGCATGATGTGGATATCCTGGAATGTTCTTCTGTGTTAATCCAGATGTCCTCATAGGTAGCGTAAGATGACTGTTATAACCTCGAAGCAAGGGTCTCATGGGCATTACATTCATTAATGGATTATCGTCTTCACCAAGAGAGTTGTCTCGACAGTGCGATGGTGTACTTGACCGGCTATCATTGTTTTTATTTAATTCCGTTAAAGTCCTGTTGTGCTCTACGAGTGGCCTGTGCCCTTGATCGGTGTTTTCTGGTAATCTTTTCTGAGCAGCTTCTTTTTCAGACATTTCTGCTTCGTTTATAACATCATTGATGTAAGTAGAATTCATGTCTAATCTTTTTGAACATGTTAAATTATTAGATTTAGATACATCAGATCCAGATTCACTAGAAGGTCTGTATATGACGCTACCATCACTAGAATTTGATTGCTGACCTGTCGTACTATGAGTAGAATTTGAATGAGAACTTTCTGTCATTTGTGAAGTTGCATTTTGATTTCCAGTATTATGGACAGGCATTGGAGAAACAGCTAGCGTCTGTTTTTGACAAACGTCTCGACTTAAATTAGACTGTTCTCTAGTAAATGGATGAGCGCTCACATTATTAGTAGAATTTAAACTCGAATTACTCTGTATCGGACTTAATTGACTATTTGTACTTTTGTGTATATGTCTGTCATCTTTAGAAATTTTAGATGTTCCTTTCACTGCAGCTGTTGGTTTTGGAATGCCTGTATGATTTTGCTGTGGATGTTGTTGGGATCCTGGTGATAACTGTGATTGAGATTGAGATGGAGATTGATTCAGCATATTCTTTGCTTGTATATTTGAATATTCATGACTTTTCTCTAAGTTTTCTGTTTTTGATTCACTAAGTTTCATCTGACTGCCTGATAATTTGACCATTTTAGACTCCACTTTTGACTTTCCATTCCTTGGGTGGTCATCGATCATATTTAGTTTTGTATTACTGACAGATTTTGGTGCAGCTATTTTAGATTCTTTGTCCCTTGCAGGAAGTTTTGGACTATTTTTTGATTTCTCATTACTACTTGTTTTCATGTTACTTTTACTAAGGTTCGATGAAGAGTCTTTAATAGGTTTTGAGTTAACTAATTTAGGTTTAAAATTTTTCCCACATTTATCTTTTGTTAGGGTATCATTTTGCTGTCTTGTAGTCTTAGGCCCTATTAAATTGGAAGATTTGATATGTGTATTTGTTGCGTTTGAAGATTCATTAAGGCTTAGACTAGAATCAGATCTTTCACTTTTGGCTGATGAAAATCCGCTGGACGAACTTGTGCGTTTTGACACGGCTGTACTTTTACTACTCTGCTTTTCACTACTTATTTTGTCTTTATTAAAAAGTTTTAATTTATCTAACATGGAGTGTTTTGTAGGAGTTCCATTATGATTTGTTGTGGATTGTGAATGTTGTTGAGGGGTATTTATCAAAGTTGATGGAATTTTGCTACCAGGAGCTAATAACGATGAATTCGGTCGGGATCTGTAGACAAAAATAAAAGCAGTCGATAAACTACTCTATAGTCTAACAACTAAAATGTAATTTACTGGTGCATGCTTAGTGATTTTTCAAGTTTTTGAACGTGATTACTACTTGTTATAAGATACTTGGAATTATATTCTGAATTTTATGGATACAAGAACTATTAATAAAAAAGCTAGTAAATGATGATACAAAAAATCGGAAGAATAATGTTTGTAAAAGAATAAAAAACGAACCCAGATGAAGATGCCGGTGCTCGAGGTATAAAGCTGACGACGCCTTGCCCTAAAGGGCTAGTTGATCGACTGGAGCTCGCAGATAAACCACTCTTTCCACCTGCAGAAATGATGAAGCTTAGTATTATACCTTATTATATTACCACAGCATTCTTTTATTTTCAATCTCTTATCTATTCTTAACGTTTACTGTACAAACACTTATCAATTTATTAGTTCAACGATAACGAGGCAGTCAAACATAATTTATCTGTACTTGAGTTCCCTTGGATATGGAATGCCACTCTTCACTAAAAACAACTTTAATACGTATGTTCACATTTCACTTTAGGTTGTAAGTAAAATTTACTAAAGACATTTTAAAATCGTACTGCCAATCGACAATGAACCTTAATCACAGGGGCGGAAAGCTGGCAATTGTGTGGGTTGCCATTAGAACCAATCTCATACCGAACGCGAACGGAGTATAACCTCGACACGGGTGGTCGGAACTGCGCCTGCGACAGACTGCCCGGCAGGTCAAAGAAACATATAGACCTAACCTATACTCGCTAAAAGCGGATACCCCATTTTATTTTGAGCTGTGTTACCCCTCTCATTACTTTACAATTGTTTGATGTCGTATAAAGTTTACTGATTACTACGGGTCTAACATGTTCGGCTAACTTATCGTGCAGTACATTTAAGTGAAAGAATAATAATGAGTTACGTCAAACATGCAAGCACGTGCATAAAACAACCCTAAATAAAGGGGGCAATAACAAAACAATAGTAACCACAGCAATGCACGGGTTAGGAGTATTGATTTAATTTTAAATTACATAGTATGTCCAGAAATAGTAAAGCCTCTTGTTTCATAATTTAATACTTTTCTAAATTTATTGTACGTGAATCCTACCTTTCTTTGAAATATACTGTGCTTTTATAAAGTGTTATTCTTCCGCTAGGAACGCCAAATCGCATTACACGTAAGGGTCGCCTCAGGACACAAAGTCCTAGAGTGCCTAAAATAACAAATTAAGTCCGAGTTCAGCAAGTAAGGGTTGCTTAATGTAAATAACTACAAATAATTTCAGTACCTTGTAGGAAGGAGACCAGTAACTTTTTAGGAACTCTGGGCTTGGAATGAATATATAAAGCTGAATTGTTTGTTATTTTGTTTGAGCTAATCTCAAGAGCTACTGTTCGATTTGAACAATTTTTTTGTGTTGGATAATCGATTTATAGAGGAAAGCTTCAGTCTAAATAACATCACTCTGCGACCAATGGGAGAGGAGCAACAAGTTTCCCGAAGCGAAGCGAGGACGTCTACTAGCGAAATATAGTCCTCCCTGTTACGCCCCGCGCACACATGGAACTTTTAGTCGGTGCAACTTAATTGATTATTAAAAGAGAAACAATTCTTAATCATGAGTACCCGTTTGCATTTAAAAAAAAGGAGTTTGAATAAAAAAAATTACAAGTAGACGTGCAAGCAATCATCCACCAACCCATAAAAGTACGGTTTAGGTACAATTGCGACTGACTATCAAACTAACAAAGTCACAATAATAATAAAACATTGGTTTTGAAGTAACTAAATAGCTCATAATGAAATATTAATTGCTGATTGTCCACCTGTTCCAGCTTTGTACCATAACGGGAACAATGGTGAATGAAAGGATGCACAACACAATTTTATATGGTGTTCATTTTGGTTGGTTTCGCCAAAAGTTTATTACGTCACACATTTTTATTGTATGATTATGTTTTTTAATTACCGCTACACAAATACTTTGAAGAAAAAAGATTTGTATTTTTAATTTTTTGACGAATACATAATTGCTAAATTTTACAAAAAAAATATCGATTTCAAAATCGATAAGTAGAGATAACTTAAATTTTTATGGGACCAGACGTGAAGCATTCGAATAAAAAAAGAAATACTGGTTAACCCGATGTAAAGCTATGTTACACAAAAAAATATTTATTTATTTATTTAATCTTTATTGTAAAACCTTAAAAATAAGGATGTACAATGGGCGGACTTAATGCCTAGTGGCATTCTCTACCAGTCAACCCTTGAGTGTTACTGAGAGGATAGTCGAGAGTCTGAGAGGATAGGTTGTATGAATTTTCAAAATGGGGCACGAAAGTGGGAGATAAAGTGGGGATAATCTTGAGTTTTTCTTATCTTAGCAATATGGGTATCAAATGAAAGATCCTGAAAAGACCTTTTCAAAAATATATATATCATATAACGTTTAGGCACACGTTTTAACATAAATTGTCAAAAACCATCCCAAAAAGTAGAATTTTTCGGCGAAAGCACTAAAAAGTCCTAAATAAAAATGTCTGTCTAAATAAAAATCTATATAAATAAAAATGGATTGCTGTTCGTTAGAGCCAGAAAAACTCAATAACGGCTAAACCGATTTGGCTAATTTTAGTCTTGAAATATTCGTGGAAGTTCAGGGAAGGTTGCAGCGATGAGAAAATATGGAAAGATTGCGAGTAAAATACTAAAAATGAAAATTTTAATTTCCCATACAAATCTTACCTGTCAAACATTTGATGTTCGCCCCGTCGGTTCGGTATTTTTAGGATAAATACATGTAGATCTCAATTAGAGCTAGCGCGCACTGGTGACTTTTGTCAGCGAGACTGTTTTGTTACTCTTATCAAGTCCGTGGATATGTATGGAGATGCGCGCATGTTACGACGCGACAACTGGGTGACATTTGTGTACGCCGACCGGCGAACAAGCCCGTGACGAAACTGTCACCGCGCCCTTAGGTTTTCGTAGCGGTGCGCGCACTGGTGACAAAATTGTCACTCTCGTCGTCGGTCGTTCGCCATTTGCATTCTGACTACCGACTTTGGCGAGCGCAAAATGGCGTCACAACCTACGCAAAATCTAAACATTCGCGAAGACGATATTGATAATGATGAACATCATTAATAATGATGTTCTTATAGAAGAAGTGGAAAAGAGACCTGCTCTGTATGATAAAAAGTTGAAAGAGTATTCAGATATTAATGTGAAAATTAAAGCGTGGGAAGAAATTAGCAGAACAATATTTTCCATTTCATTTCATTTCTTGTCACGGATTATTTCTTATTATCAACGGTAAAAAATCGATCAAGTCCAGTTTAAACTATTTAAGGCCATAAGACCAAAGCAGTCTTAAAGTATGGTTTATTCAATCTAAGTTCAATTAAAATCTATGGTTTATGCTATGACCTTACGAGCAAATGCCAAAATACTATAGATCAGATATAGATTTAGCAGGTGGTAGGGCCTAGAGCTCACCCGGGGAAGTACCACCGCTCGCCACGGTACTTAGTACCATTCCTAAGTACTGTGTAATAATTGTTTTAAGAACAATTGTGTTCCGGATAGGAAGGTGTGGAGCCGGTTACACTTTTTTAGAGGCGACCATCTCAGTCCTCAGGGGAAGCAACGCATCTGTGACCGAATTAGAACGAGACTCGTTGAGTCTAGTTCTGGGTCGGTCACAGTTGTCATGGGCGGCAGCGGAAGGTGGTGCTGCATGCTCGTTTGCTATCTTAATTCGATAAAAAAATCAGTCATTCCATTTCATGAGTTCACAGAGAACGACCGTCTCTTCGAAATCCATATCGGCAAATGACATTGATCTATAAAGGACTATGGATTAGACACTAAAGCAAAAATAGCGAGCCTGTCAATGCCTGTCAAAATTTTAGTGAATAAAGTATGGCCGATTCTACTAGTGTTGTGCGCACTACGTGGACGGAAACACTATCGATATTTAGTTTAATGACTAACGATATAACAGCAATAATACATGTCGTTCGTCTTTTCCTATCTCTATGTTCGTCTTCTCAGCGATATTAATATTAATTTTGATACCTACTGCGATGAACTTGTCATGTCATGTCAACCAAAAATATTTTGTAAAAACCAGCTATCATGATGATCTGCTGAACAACAAACGAGGACACAATGACTGATCCCCCTTTTTAGACGATCTCAGCGATAGTATTTTAAACTCTGCCAGTTAATTAGGTACCACCCTCTTGCTTAACACAGCCGCCAAACTATTTGTCTTGTTCCAGTTAGGAAATTTAGGTAGTTAAGGCCTTTATTTATTATATGCATAATGTAAAATTATCAAAATAGAGTTCCATAACCGAAGTTTAACCATCGACAGTAAAATACTCATATCTCTATTTGGCTGTATTGTATATAACTAGGTCCAAATACAGGCTTGAAGTTATGTTAAGTTTTATATCCAATATTAAAAATCCATCCTTCCATTAACCAGTCCGCCTACTCCTAAATAATGCCACTTTTACTGATTCTGAATGTACCCGCTGAATCCAGAAAAATCGCGATAGATACTTACATAAATAAATAAGTCATATGTAGCACTACGCTGAATTTAATTTTAGAGTTTATTCAATAAAAGGTAAGGGTGAAGATAGTACTGCTGTGTGATATGACTGACAATTTTCATCCGATCACCCATGATTGTGTTATAACCCTTAGTGCATTAATATTGTGGAAATGGGACCGAAATGTAAATAAAAAACATGTGTCTATGTACACAAATTTTAATTTATTTGTTTAAGGCTATACCTATAATGTACAGCATAATTACAAAAATACAAATAAAAGTATTACAGCATATTTATTAATTGGGCACAAAAAGCGATCGTATCGTTAACTAGCGAATTCTTCAAGAGAAGCTTTGGGCAGATAGGATAACAGAGAAATAATTATAAAAAGACTTCAACATCGACAAACAGAGATAACTCAAAATCTACTCACCAAAAGGCTCAATTCAACCCATCTAGATAAAACTACTACTACTACTACTAACTTACTTACTAAAAACATTGAAATTTCAAGTGTTCAATAATTACTAAACGGTGCCGCGGTGGCCAACTTCCCCTCAGTTTAGGGTTCTTCTACTCTATTAACTTAGTTCAATTAAATAACATACAGACCTAATTTTAAACTTGTGTAAGACTCTCTTGTTCTATAAAAAGTAAGAAAAGCTCACCAAAATAGAAGGAACAGCGCCGTCGTGTAACCTTACCACATTAAGCGTTCTGTTGAAACTTGCTTCAACAAAATGTAATGAGCACACATACAAATAGTTAAGGCGAGGATTAATGTTTTCTGGCCCAATTATTTTTAGCCACTTCTTTCGTAATGATTTATTTGAAGGTAATCTATTGAATAAAAACAATTATTTCAACTTTCTTCAGCGTCATTTTAAATTATCGATATATCGATATTTTAACACTTTCTACCCTAAGTCTCATTGAAATGTAAACAAACCGGCTACTCAAATATATAAAATAATGATTTAAAACCCAACAAAACATTAACAGGCCTACGTAACCCTCGCACAGATCTTCATGCAGCAAAAACATATATCAATTTCCACAGACATAGTAACTATAGACGGAATGCTGGGAATAAAATATTGAGGCCGCAAAAAAGAAGCCTAACCTTGTACACACACGGCGGAACTCACACATCGAAAAAAAAAGGAAGCCCAAATTGACAATTTGAATTGTCATTCGTATTTAATAGACGCAGTTACAATAATTTAATTTGATCGCAAATATGACGAAATGCGTTATAAAAGGGTGCGAACATCAAACTGCTAAAATTAAAAAGCTGGATGGAATCACATTTCACAAGTAAGGAAACAAAATAATTCATATTTACATTAAATCAAAATATAAATATTTCTTTATTATTTTGACACAAAATGTCAACCAATGCTGCCATGAGTACATTTTGGATACTCCCCAATTTATTGGAAGCTTGGAATATCATATTGGAGTCAGCCCAAAAACGAACACCTTTTCCTTTATTAGTACTGAATGATTCGTGAGTGTTTGAATTCATTTTACGTCTATCACGCGGCTTACCTCACCTTTTCCTTTGTTACTCCTTTTTATTTTCCTTCTCTTCGAGATCTTAGATTTAAGTACCTATCTATAATATTTGTAAATTATTTTATTGACCACTGTCAACGATAGGGAAGAGCGGGGCCCCCCAACAGGCATTTATATTTATATTATTAATTTTTTTTTTTCAGATTTTTTCTACGACTTTTTTGCCATTGTTAATACTCATACCAAATTACAGCTTTCTACAACTTATAGTCTCTGAGTAAGACAGCGGACGGACAGACGGGCATGGCGAAACTATAAGGGTTCTTTGTTTACTACGGAACCCTAAAACTGCTCCATAAAACTATTATTACAGCAGTAGAAACACTTCAACTTCGCAAGTGTTTCTTTTTAGGTATTGTGCGAATTGATCGACTGATGATGGCGGTGCCTTTGTTATTTTAATATTTTATTAAATTGATTTAATAAATTTATGAACTGTTTTATTTTTGTTGTAACACCTTACTCTAAACCAACAATTGACAATAAAGTATAAACAATTAAAATTTTATTATACTAGTTTGGGTAATTGAAATCCATAGTATGGCAATACTGACAAAGGCACCACATGCAAAGAGAGCCTGCCTCACTTTTGATTTCATGAGATTCTGTCTATAGTTACTATGTCTGTGTCAATTTCATTCAGATATTCAACAAATAAAGAAAACTGATAGGTACTAACTTATGTAAAGTTAATCTTGGGTGTAATTTGTTTTTCCGGGCTCCGCATTGTAGTATACAGCACTTCATTGTGTTTAAATGTGTTTTTCTATCTTTAAAAGACACCACAACACCTCGTATCAATGCCTTTTTTAATATATGGGTTTTTTACTATTTGTTTGACATAAGATGTCATTTGTAAGGGTGAATAACAAATGGCCGGCCTGCTACACACCAACCAGCTAATTTCATATGAAGTTAAGGATTAGGGCGTCTCTATCTAAAGTAGGTATATTCCTATCTCTATGGCAAATGACGCTTCGCTTCGAAAAATTTTGTCACTGTCACTTTTCGTGTGCGCACTCCACTTGGGTAACATGACGTGACAATGACAAAAACTTTATTGTCGCGCTGACAAAAGTCACCAGTGCGCGCTAGCCTTTAAATAAGAGCTTGGAATCGACAACATATATCCATAATTGTCGAATTATCGCGTATTTAAGATTTAAAACATGCAGAATAACATAGATATATTGACATACATGACACAAAATAATGACACTACAACGTCATTTGGATGTTGTGTCGGGTGCGTTCAGAAATTAAAGTTCGCTCTTTATCAAAATCAAAGTCAAATCGCCCCGTGAGGTACGTGAGGTATAACATTATGACGTTACAGTTTTCTGTTATCAAACTGGTTCCTTTTTTATTAGTTTTAAGCTTATAAAATTGTCAAACCCTCAAAAAATCCGTAAAAATATTTTAACGATTATATTAGAAAATCACATTGAAATGAAAAAGAAAATACAGCCACAAGAGCAATAACGAAACGAAGACTCATCAAATAGGTTAAAAACTTACACATTTTTTTGAGATGTTATTTAGCTCTGACCCATCCCAAACAAAAAAAACAAATATCCCAAACATCATTGATAACCACAAATATTACGAATGGTTGAGTGAGCGAGTAGGTAATCTTGGCAGCTAAAAATAAAAATGTGGATGAACTTCATAATTCAAAATGAAATCATTGGTACCCTTGCATTGGTATCATTGCATTCATTCAAATCAATCTATAGTGTAACCAATGAAGATGAAGCCACCAACTATTTAACTATTTTTTTTAAATTCACTGGATGAGCCTGGCTTACCATAATTTACAACTAAAGGTTGGCTCGGTAGTCATCGGTTCGAAACCTAAACCAACCAAAATTATGCAATGGAACGCGTTTGGTGATAAGGAAACTGATGATCAATGTGATCCATGCAACGATTCTAAAAGGAAAATTCAAAGGTGAGGAAGTTCTCATTCCGAGGATACCGATGATCCCAACCGATATGCCGTTTGAGTTTAAACGACTTCAATTTCCAATTTGACTTGCATTCGCTATGACGATTAACAAATCACAAGGCCAATCCTTGAATTTTTATGGTCTGAATCTAGAAAATGCATGTTTTTCTCATGGCCAATTATATGTGGTCTGTTCACGGGTCGGAAAACCACATGCTTCATTTGTATTTGCACCTAATAACAAGACGAAAAAAGTCGTGTAATAACAAGACGAAAAGTGTCGGTGCTTTACTGAATAGTGCAGTGAAAGCCATGCACGGAAATTAAATATGCATGTCATTAAAATACCCGATTTCATTTCAACTTAGGTATATCTTATTTACTTTCTCCTCTGTTATAATGGAGGAATTTTATGCCTTTACTAAAACAAGGGTGAGGAGCAAGTTCAGCAGGAGGTGGTGTTAAGAGATCTGCAGAAGCGAGGTAATTAGGACGAAACTGAACGCTTTTTCCATTAAAAGGAAGATTTCAAATAGTCATAATATATGACATAATGTGTCAGAACAATTTTACGTGGATGTCCGAGCAACATTGCGGTAGAATCATTTATTGGTTCATGGGTGGAATATGGATTAACAATGTTATGAAATGGTTATGAAGAATCAAGACGAATATTAATAACGGCGCTCGAGACTGATTCACCAAAGATGATGTGTCATTATTACAATAGAGATTTCATGATACGGAAGAAAATGTTAAAAAGTTCTGATAAAGTTATATGTATTTCTTGATGTGGAAAGCGCTATAAATAATTCCATTCTAATAATTAGAATGACACATGTGGATTTTCGGGAAAAAGTATAAGTAGTTATCACTTTTATTTCAGCTTAAAAAGGGTGATGTATGCCATACCATATCATTATAGCCCGGTGATTGGCGTTGACTTTCTTGAAAAATAAATTCTTGAATTTCAGGCCAACTTAAGAGCCCGTTTAGACAGACCGGCTCGGAGAGGAGAGCAGATTTTTATCGCGATGGAATCCAAAGTTTTGAATTATTGTATTAAGGTTTATTTTTGTATATGCACTAATTTTGTCATTGGGAATGCCTGAACGCGTTTAGTGTGAAATAATGAGAGGAGCCGACTGGCTCCGATTGCCTGCTCTTACTCGCTCTTTCTCGATCTATGTGAAAGAGTTGGCGGCTCCGCACAGGCAAATTCCAAGCGCATGCGAGCCGGTCTGTGTGAAAAGAAAAATACGAGCCGATACTCTCCGAGCCGGTCAATGTGAACGGACCCTAATGGAGAAGTTTTATGCCTCTTCTACAACAATTGTGAGGAGCAAAATCAGGTGGTAATATGAGATGCGGCGAGGCGAACGCAGATTTGGGATGCTGGTGAGCCAAAATATAGAGCGGTGCTTTAGTGGACAGCAGTGGAGAGATTTGAAGAAATTTGATCGACGTCAAGGGTCAACATAACTTTGAAAGGAGCAATTCTTCAAGAACTACAGCAAGTACATTATCAACGTCATGCATTGGTAAGTATACAAATTCAAGACTGCTTCAGAGCGCATGCCTAATGATAGCTACAATGTGACCTGAGCGGATAATCGACCAGCTGAAACGAATACACTTTTATCTCTGCAACAATATAATTAAGAAGTTGCAATTAATTTTAAAATAATAGGGTTTGATGTTGTCAATATATTCATTGAATAAAACGGATCAAAACACATATAAAAGTATTTTATTTTGCCCTTTTTCCTATATGTTATTAAGGACTGTGACATTATCAATTTGCATTATTAGGGTTCCGTACCCAAAGGGTAAAACGGGACCCTATTACTGAGACTTCACTGTCCGTCCGTCCGTCCGTCCGTCTGTCACCAGGCTGTATCACATGAACCATAATAGCTACACAGTTGAAATTTTCACAAAAGATGTATTTCTGTTGCCGCTACAACAACAAATACTAAAAAACAAAAAATAAATATTTAAGTGGGCGCCCATACAACAGACCAAATTTTTTGGCGTTTTTATACATAATGGTACGGAACCCTTCGTGCGCGAGTCCGACTCGCACTTGGCCGATTTTTTTAAAATTATTAACCTGCTCTGGCATTGACTGCTTGGCGGAATGAAGTTCGCCGGGTCATCTAGTATTATTATAAAAACAAAAAACCAGTCGGTTTGAAGCATTTTGCAGCATGAAGTATTTTATGTTGATATTGTGACATTGTTGTTTTTTTCTTTTGAGTTCTTTTGTTAGCAGTCGGATTTTTTGTTTTTATAATAATATTTTTATTAGTACCTACTACTAAGAACTCTACTACCCATGTGAATCCGGAGTCATGGCTTGTGGAAATACAAAACGAGTAAGTATTCGAATAAGAATAAATCGGCCTCCACAAACAGGACTATCATAAGCATAAAATATTACTAGTTAAGGTAACATAAATCCTAACTCGAATTTATCCACGATTCAAGATTCAATCAACCGCTTAAATAAATTCCCATCACATTTAGATTGCATGTTAGATGCAGGCTCTACGAAGTAGGCACGTGTTTGAACTGACAAATACGAAAGAAGGATGTCCAATTTTGACCTGATCATGTATAGAGATGAAAAAAATCTTAAAATTTAGCTAACATATTTGCACATTAAACACGCTTATTACTAAATTAATAGAAGCGCAGGAAATAAAATGATTTGATTTCTTCTACATTACTTTGTTTAGTAAAAGTTAAAAGAATTACATGTTTTCAACGCAACTCAACTCGTTCAATCCATTCATGCAATAGGAATCAATGAATTGAGTACCCAACTGAAAGTTGAAACGTCTTTTTTTGACATTTGACACTGACGCCGCGCCGCCATGACCGAAATTCGTTCAAGAGAACATTACAATTAAGTATGATAAGATAACGAAATGTGTTGGACAGTGTTGGATAGAAAATAAATCTTTTGAAAATAAAAGAACTATAGAAAATGTAGTAAACTAGTAATTTGTCGGTTGTAGGTAAGTACGAAACTATCGTTGACAATTATGATTGTAAGGGCTTCACAATCATCAATACTTATTCATATTTTTTTAACTTTGCTGCGTTCAAATCTTAAAAATGACTATGAGACAATATTTATTACTCCGCGCTCGGAGGACTCCGGTTGTGTTCCTTTGGAGATCCCGGAGTTCTCCACAAGCGCTGAGGTAGGCCACCGGGGGGGTTTTAGTGGGTGAAAATCCCACATAACCCTGTGTCGCTCCCACGGCACCGGGTACCTTTTGAAGGTTTCCCCCTCGATAACAAAAAAAAGAGTCCTACCATTCATTACATCTATACATTAATTTTCATACCAGGTTTTCAAATGTATGGGAAGTGGGCATTGTTCTTTTACATGCACGTAATCAGCGAACATTTTCTGCTCGCTGCACGTAATCGTTTCAAAGTTTTTCTACTGATTCTGCTTATCCTTTATTTTATATGTATAAATCCTGAAAAAAATTGCGAACCATCGTCCATTTTCGTACGAATGAGCAGACTTCTTTGAATATGTTGTAAAAATTTTCAGGTATGTCATAAAAGGTAACCTTATTTTGTTTTTCTTTTATTTGCTAACTAACGAACAGTTGGGTCACATGACGTTAAATAGTCATTGTCAACCATCGATATCAGTATAATCTACAAAGGCATTACCGACGCCCTGTCGAAAAGTACAAAGAAGAATAAGAGAGGTGTGCAGGATTAAAACCCTGGTTTCTGAGGCTAAAGTCCATTGCCTCATTTTGTTTTCTATACACCTTCAAATTCCAACAAATGTACCGAATTGTGAATTCATTGAACCATTACTCTTAAGCATAGCTCCTACTCCGAAACTCCAAATTTTGAAACATACAAATTAAGAAAACATTTTTCAAAGCTGTATGTATCGTTTTCAAGCAACCAGCAGGAGGAAACGGTGTGACGTCACCGGCAGGCGAATATAACAATCTCAATCAAGAGCGAACAGCATCCGTTGTCTGTATGAGATGATCCATCACTTTAGCAAACGCACCATCCACTTGTCGTTATTTTTAAATGAACTTCTAACGTGGATTGAGGTTGAACCGCTTAGATAGAATATAGGTTACGTAAGGCGTTCTTTGAAGATCCTTGTCCATAATGGGGAGATATTTAAATCTCTTCGTAATAAGGTCAGATCTAAAAATAAATAGCGAATATCAATACATTTTACGCTGTGAAGAGGGTTTTATAAACGACTCTTTATATTTACGACGAAGATTGTTTGTAATTGTAATGAATATGAGAAATAGATAAAAATGCCTAATGAGACAAAGTTCACTTTATTACAGGTGCAATGAAATTTCTTTTTGAGGATCTTTTTGTTAACACTTTTAATGACTTTTTAACCGACATCAAAAAAGGAGGAGGTTCTCGATTCGATCGTATTTTAATGAGTGTTACCTCATAAGTTTGAACTAGGTGAATTGATTTTGATCTGGGGGCACGGCAGTGCCCCGCCAAGTCGAGCGCGAAGCAACACTGCCGTACCATGCTTTACTGGAACCATTTCGCCGCATTTTCGGTCTCCTATTTGAGAACCTCTGACTAGGATTAGAACGCTGAAATTCTCGTCATCTAGTAAGCTATAATCACACACTAGAAATACAAAATTTCAAAAAAGAAAGTAGATAATTAGTTCCGAAGTTATGCTAATGCAAAGTTTCGCATTTTCGACACTGACTGACTGTCTGACTGACTCAGGATCATTAAAATAGAACTGGTACTTCCCGTAGACCTAGAGAGCTGAAATTTGGTACAGAGGTAGAGTTTAACGCCCACATATAGGGAAAACCATCAAAACTGGTATCATAGAAGGTCTGGAGTACCAGGTTACCTTGATGTGAAGAGCACAGCAATCTATTGACGCTATCGATCAATCAAAAACAATGTCTCGTAAGTCAATCAGTCCACGTTAGCATTCTGCAAAGAGAAGTGAAATCCCACCAAAAACATTCTGTAAAAAAACAGCCAAGTCTCGATAGAGCTATTAGTTTATCTTTAAAAAGTAATGAAATCTCTAGACCAGTCATATAACATTAAATATAATAATAAGAAATAGCAAGTAAGGAACTTTAGACTTGGCTCAACTTGGTCTAGAGATTTCATTACTTTTTAGAGATAAACTAATAGCTCTATCGAGACTTGGCTGTTTTTTTACAGAATGTTTTAGGTGGGATAATTATTTTTTTATTCGAAAGGTACTAGGTACTTGTCTTCTGGTCCCGTTTAATTTTAGCGATAGGTATATTTTTATTGATGATTGATAAGCTGATGCGTGTCGTTCGTCTTTTATACATTAAAGCGACGTCTGCTGAGTACATACTCGTAGTTGTAGAGTCGTTTGAATGTTTGTCTATGTTGTAGTCGGTTGCTTGTGAAAGTTTATCATAATAAATATAATAAATAATATCAATTAATATAATATCTACAGTCCAAACTATGTGTGTACATTAAACTTAAAAAAATAACACGTCTTTCAACATAATTTATCAACATTGAGAACCTTAAAAACTTTTACAGATAATAAAATGTGAATATCTCCCGGGTGACTCGTGACTGATTCATCGAAAATGCCTGACCGATTTCTCTAAAGCAGCTTGCAAGTAGGCATACCACAAAACAGTCATACGAAGAGGTTAAATTTGTTTAAAACAAACTGAGCCATCAATTTCAGCGTGGTTGTGCAAATCTTACTACGATACGGTTGGGTACTCACGATATGTTTATTACACATAAATATTCACTATGTTCTGTATATTCTGTACGACACTGTAGTCTGCAACAGCAGTTATGTACGATTTATTTAAGTGTATCTTAAATATAGTCTATTCATGTGATATCGAGCTTAGGTATGCTACCATATAATGGTGAAAATAACAAAGTCTATGTTCCCTTTAGATTCCAGCACGGCGCGGAATCACATTTGTCGCCTAACATGAATTCATGACATCGGAATCTAATGGATTAATATTCTTAGATAACTAGACCGATTTATCATTATCGCTTACCTGATTTCGCTGAAGATCTATGAACCACAAAAACAGACTCAGTGGTCAATCACATATGTATGCTTTATTGAGCACATACTTAAAGCTATTAAAAAGAAGACAGAGAATTCACTTGAGTTTGTTTATTATTTATTGAGCTTCATGTCTGCGATTCAATACTGGGAATTATGATGCTCAATCCATTATATTCGAATGGGTAGCTAGTGGCTTGATCACAAGTGCAAAGGACAATGAAATTTCTATAAACAGTGCGCCCATTGCATGCAAGATGTTTACGGAGCACATCCTATGTGACGATGTATGAAAAAACAATATCAGCTCATCCATGTTCTTGGATTTATCTAAAAATAAACCGAGAAGCTTATCTGGTACTGTGACAACATTCTCCGCTTTGATAAGTCGAGCTGTGATCAAATATGAATATTTACTCAGCAACTTTTTGGACCAAAAACTTAAGATCACTTAACAAACTTTTGAATATTTCTGTGTAAGTCAAATTTTAAAATGAGAGTCATTATTCGAGTATAATGTTTGGACAATATTTTTATTATAATTACTTTGTTTGTTATGCAGAAGATCCCTACGGTAATTGAATAAAATATACTATAACACCTAGTATAAAATATACGAAATTGCCTAAATAAATAATTTAAGAACACAATAAATAATTATATAACTATAACTGAAAAAATTAAAGTTTCCTAAGTTTATGATAAAAATAGAGTTCTTATTTTACCTTACCAAACTTGGTCCCAAAAGAAGCTGATAAGATGCTGATAACGTCCAATATTTTTATGTGAATAAATAGCGGCACGATCACATCACTTATTAGAACTTCTGGTCATTAGACGGGCATTCGCGCCCTGCAGTGCAAGCCGACTGACGATGCATCTGTCTGTATATCTGTCTACACTTGTGGCATACGGGCAGTGTTGTCTCAAGATAATCCACGAGAGTCCCAACAATCAGCTGCAAGTGCTGCAACCGCCTTTATTGAGGACACGTTGATATTGTCATTTATAATGGTTCAAACTTTAGGCGCTGATATATTTGTTTTATAATATTGTAGCGGTTACGTTAATTTTACTACCAAACAATCTCGTAGTGGAGTGAATCTTTGTGCAAATTGGATCCGTTTCGATTTCCGACCCGTGCATGAATGTAATAAATAAATGCTCAATATCAGATCTTGACTATTTGTAATGCTACATTTAAAAAAGGAAATACCTACGTTAGTGTTTGTGCATAAAGTGTTACAAACAATACAGAGCTTATCTATAACCACAGAACAGATATTTATCTGTTCTGTGTCTATAACTATAATCATAATATTAGAAGTATGTGATCATACAGTGAGTATGTAATATGTAAGTATACCAAATTTCCACACACATATTTTACATTTAATATGGTGTTTAATATTGCTTTCACGATACATTTTACTGATGGTTTCTCCCCTGCACCGTTTACGTCCAATAAATGGAATTTTAGATAAGTATGCCCTAACTTCCTTGAACGATTTTTAATATTGATATTAATTTCGCAATATTGCGCGGAATTTTTCCTCCTTCGTCTATTAAGCAGCTGGCGGAAGGGACTTAACGATAGCTTTTTGTAATTCTTTTTCTTTGTCTTAAGATTGCCATACATATTTTGATTTCATATGGGCATATTAGCATCATTTGTGTAAAATGCCTTTGTCGTCTAATCTATCATACAAAACTCTTGCGATACTTACTGAGTGACTGACAGACAACGCACAGCTGAAACCACTAAACGGAAAAAGCTGAAATTTGGTATGTATGTTCCTTGGAGTGTGTAGTGGAGCACTAAGAGAGGATTTTTAAAAATCCTATAAGTGGGTAAAATAGAGGGGTTATCGAGTTTTAAACGAATTTCACGCGAACGAAGCCGCTGGCAAAAGCTAGTATCATATAATACAAATCTTCATATTCCACCAAAAAAGAAATGTGAAATTTTGCTTACTTATTATTTGATTCAACTTTTTATGTAAGATTTATTTAAGTTTTTTTTTTATGTAAGAGGTGCGGGCGGTATTCGACCCTGGGCTCTCAGCACGAGGACCCAAAGTCATACCACTTGACTACCACCGCTGCCTACGCCTATATATATCCAGAAATACACAATTAAATAACATCAAAGAGCTCACCATGGACAGGGGTGGCGGGTAGTGGCCTCTTGTCCGGCGGGGCCCGGCGCGCCGCCGCCGCCGACGCAGGCAGTGGGATCGACGTCTGCAGCACCGACACCTGTCTGTGAACAATAAAATAACAATAAATAACGCTACACAATAAGCTCCACATTAGGATTCCATGTGTCGTGGATACCTTGGACAACACACAGGACAAGGACACACACCCAGACCGAGAGTGGAAATTTAAACTCATCATTCAAATTGCCTTCAAATTGCCTCGCTGGGAATCGAACTCAGGACCCTCGGAACAGCGATCCGGCGTTTAAACCATTGCGCTATTCGGGTCGTGGACGGATAACAATGGATACATTATTAGAAATACGTCAATACAATATTGATGGGAGAAATATAATATCCTTGTCACGTGGTTAACCCGACGCAGAGATGATACGGGTACGGTGGCTTGGAATTTTTCAGGATACTTCTTAAAAGCGACTGCAGTAGGTACATCAAATTTTTGCCACCAGTGGTGCGTTTTACGCTTTTAGTAGGTTCCAATCTGCCATGGACATAAAATACATGCTATAAGATTTTTTAGTTCAAAGTTGAAATCAGCGCTGGAATTCTATTTTCCTCGTATTCCTAAAAAATTATTTAAGGTCATACAAGAACGCAGATTAGCACCTAATGTCTAATAGTCACATTACTAAATGTAGTCACATGCATTAGAAATATACAATGTTTTCATACTTCAAAAATATTTTTACTTCTTAACTACTCAATTGTTTAACCCTTAGAACTTCTAAACAATCATTATTAATCAAAAAACAATTTTAATTTTAGTCATTAATAATCAAATAATTGCTTTTTACAAAAAAAATAACCGACTTCAATCTTGATAAGTAGAGATAACTCAAAAACTACTCGCCAGATGGCGCTCAATTCAACATGTAAGTGTAAAGTTCTCGTCACTACAAATTAATCAAGCCCAAACACTAGATAACTGCAGTAAATCGTTGAGGAGTTCCTTCGACTGTCTTTCGGCTTCATCAGATCGACTCCAGATCTTCATGAAATGGTAGCACTTTAATGTACTTATGATAATATGAACAAACACACAATTGTCCATACAATTTTCGAAAGTTCCTCTCGATTTCTCTGAGATGCCATCATCAGATCCTGGTGTCCTTATCAGGGGACCCCACTGCGCATATCTACTTTACAACAAAAAAAGAATTATCAAAATCGGCCCATAAACGACGAAATAATCGCTGAACGTACATAAAAAAAAGCATATATACGGTCGAATTGAGAACCTCCTTCTTTTTTGAAGTCGTTTAAAAACAATTTTTAATAAGAAACCCACCCAACACCTCTTATGTCATTCTCTTCCATATTAAAACAAATTTTATACTCAGATAAGTATAACTTTGAACACGCGGAGACTACTCAATACACACGAACACAATACTTGCAATATTTCAATAAAATAATTATAAAAGAACCTTATCGCCTTATACTCTTAAGAGCAACTGAAATAATTCAAAAGCTACAGAACTTGGAAATATTTTAATGCACAAGTAATTTGTGAAGTAAATATGCAATATAGGCATACGTATGTAGTTAGAATTACGCTTATTATAACATAAAAAGATATGTCGGCGTCTTTAAAAAGAAACTTGCTGACTAAGGTAGTAGTATTACTCTTAAAGTTAATGAGGTACAATACCTACAAGTACAAATTATCACGATACGTATATGGAATCAGAACTACAAACACAACTTGAATTATAATAATATTGTAATGAATTCTATTATGGGACTGTGAACCAGTTATCTCAGTTAACGTTACAATTTTATAGATCTTAATAATGGCGCAATATTAAGTTCTTTGTGCTGAATAATGTTTTACGTAGATACTATTTGCAAAATATAATTTATATTTGACGCACTTCGAAAAAGGAGGAGATTCGACTGTGGTTTTTTCTTATGTGTGTTACCTCATAACTTAGTGCATTACTTCTGGTCTCATATAAATTTGCGCGACATCAGGCTAGGAATTCTTGAGTTATAGAGGAATCGATTTTGAAGTCGGTTACTTTTTTGGAAAAAGTTAATTCGCGAACCGCACTTAGGACCAACATTCTTGCAGTGAACCTTATATCAACGTGTTTGCAATAAAACAGCGCTCACGTTGATATAAATTTTATTGATTAATCATTAGAAGTGTAATAACCTACTATCAATATACCTGTGTATACCTGTGAACCTTGTAGTCCGTCCAGGAAAAAATTAAAAACCTATCAATTGCACATTCTGCAAGTTTCATACTTTCAGCTGGTATGAGATTTTCTTATTAATCTCACCAGTACAATTTTTAATAAAAAATAATTTTTTAATTAATAATTTAACATAGCCTGTCCAGGATTTTTTCAGGGAACCCATTGTTTATTTATTTTTTAATATTTTAAATTTCACTTAAAATATGTTTCGTTCATTAATCACCTCGGTGAAGGACGATGTAGGGCTGGATCTTAGACTATTAATATGCGTGCATGCGCGATATTATATTTAGCTTATTGCATTACTTATTGACGTAATATATTGTAGTTATGTAATATTATACGGTCTGTATGTATGTAAAGACAATGTATTTTAATATTTTTAATAACACAATAAGAGGATTACAGCTTACAGCTTTTGTTTGCGAGGGAATTTTCGTGCATCGGTACTAATTTCCGCACACAATTTTCACGTGCATTATTGCAGGCCCGTATTGTTGTCGTAAGTTTACTCTGTACAGTAAATTTACCTTAAAAAGTCGGCGATTTTATGAGCACAGAACAAAAGGGTACATTGTTAGGGATGAAAAATTGGCGTGCCAGACACAGGACGCACTATACATATAATATTGTAATTTGTAATGCCGCCTATAAATGTGCCTATTTTTGTAATTCAACTTGGTTGGTTGTTATTATTTATCAAAATCAGTGACATACATTATTTTCACACTTATGTTCTCTACTATTGCAAATAAGTTGGTGCTATTCATTTAAAAGGTCATCTTTGGTATTTGTTTTTCTTATATCGTATAGTTTTTTACAAGCAAAATAATAAAATCGAATGCGCGTAATCGAAGCGTGCGCCTAAGACACCTTTGTACAACTTACATGTAATAAGTAGATACCTACCTTACGGCTCATTCACACGAGGACGAATCGTCTTTTTTCACGAATCGTCTTTTTTCACGATTCGTTATTTTTTTTGACGGTGGCAATGCTTTTTAAATACTCATGTTCACACGCTTGACGAATCGTGAAAAAAGACGAATACGGATACGTCTTTTAGAAATCACGAATCGTGAATGTTTTATGATTATGACGGATCCGCGCACAGTTTAGTATGCGTTTGTGTGTGAACTTCAATGCCGATATTTTGACGAATCGTGAAAAAACACGATTCCGTATTCAATGTGAACGTCCATCCGTCAAGACGTATCGTGTTTTTTGACGAATCGTCAAAGACGTATGCCGTGGGAACGAGCCCTTAGTTTATCATTTGTCGAAACAACTAATAATTAAAGCCATAGCAACCGTCTGCCTCACGGAACATACATATAGGGGAAGTGTGATAAGTCAAAATTATTACTGAAACCGGTGTCGCCAAACGCACACAAACAAACGGTGGTCAGTTACTCCCACGAAATATAGGTTACTCCCATTTTGCTCCACAAATAGTGAAGAGTAGTTTTAATCCTTACTAATATTATAAATGTGAAAGTGTGTTTGTTTGTTTGTTTGTTTGTTTGTTTGTTTGTTTGTTTGTTTGTGACGCTTTCACGTCGCAACAAAGCTATTATATGGTAAGGTTTATGTGTGTGGGGATAGTTAGGAGGGTGGAGAGTGACGTAGGCTACTTTTTACCGCGGAAAAACATCCCATTCCCATGGGAAGATCGATGTTTTGTTAGTTGCTAGACATTTATTTTCGGAGTTGTTAACAGATGGCGTTAATAAAATTCATTTGCAAGTTCTGAATTACGCTATCAAATACTACATGTAATTTACTTAAGTCATAGGCAAATGTAATAGGCTACTTTAGCTCTGCCTCGAGAACTCCCCGCTCCGGCAGTATTCAGTGTACCGCCCGCCCGCTGGCACTATCCTGTTGGCTGATGTCCGCAAGTTGCTGGACTCGCCGACACCGGTGGTGGGCGCGGGCGACTGGAACTGCAAGCATCCGGGGTGGAATAGCCTAGCTGCCAACAGAATTGGAAGGCTACTTTTTGATGCCGCTGAACAGCACGGCTACACTGTCGAGGGTGTTGCACACCGTTACCGCGACTCTGAATAAGAGAGAACGCGTGTGTGCAGTATTCCACGACATGGAAAAGGCGTTCGACCGTGTTTGGCACGACGGCTTTCTCTACAAGATCTCGCAGTCGTCGGCGCCCCGGAGTGCCGTTAAGGTGATCTCCAGTTTCCTCGAAAATAGAAGCTTCAGAGTAGTTGAAGACGCCGAATCCACCGAGCGTCCGATCGCAGCCGGCGTCCCGCAAGGGAGTTGCCTGTCCCCGGTCTGCTACGCCTGATACACCGACGACATCCCGGCGGCAGGGGGGCGTCGCTTGCCCTATATGCCGATGACGTGGCGTACATCACCACGTCGCTGAATAGAACCCACGCCATCGTCAAGATGCAGCGTGCGCTTGATGCCCTCCCCGAATGGCTCGCCGCGTGGAGACTGTCGGTGAATGTCGGGAAGACGCAGGCCGTGAACATAGGAGGATACTTCAACAGGCGGGACCCTACTCTGGAGCTTCACGGACAAGATATTCAATGGGCCCCACAGGCCAAATACCTGGGGGCAAAATCGACGGAAGACTTTCGATGAAGCCACAGGTTACGAAAGCCGTCGCGAATTCCAGAAGCGCGATGGCAGAAACCAGTGCTCTCCTCGAGCCTCCCTCTTGGACTGATGCTCGGGGTCTACAAGACCTACATTAGATCCCGCCTCACGTACGCGGCACCGGCGTGGTACGCGCTCGCCAGCGAACCGCAGCGCAAGAGGATGCGCGCGGTTCAGGCGATTGCGCTCCGCCGGCTGACTGGTGCGCCGAGGTACGTCAGGAACGCCCGCATCCAGAGGGACCTTCGAGTCGAGAGCCTGGACGACTTCATCGAGAGATTGGCACGCAACATGTTCGGGCGTGTCGACGCGTCGCGGTTCCCGCATCTGCAGGACCTGGTGCCGCTCCACACCCGTCCACCGGACCGCTGGGCCTTCCCGCGCGACTTGCTGGTTGCGCGGACGGGGCTAGCACTGACTGATACAGGGGCTTCGTAAGTCGTCGCCCGGCGCTGATCGGCTCCTGCTGGGCTTCCCACCAGCGGGATTCACCCGGTAGGGCCTCGATCGCCTGGGCGGCGCGAAGATGAACCCCATCCCGTTTAAGACTCTGTGGCCTGTAAAAAGGCCACCACTCACCGGACTTGACCTATTGGTTAACCACAGATGGACAACCAAGGGCCTTAGGGCCCAACCCAAGGACCGGCCCGTTTTATCGGGCCGCGAGAGACACCCCCAAAGACACTCCACACACCTCAGACAGGGTGGAGTGAAGAGAGCGAGTAGTAGGCTACTTTTTAGCCTAAATTCCTACGGGAGCGAGACCTACGCGGCTGTTATCTACGGGTCCCGAAGCGAAGCGCGGGCGGTTCTCTAGTTGGTCGCATATATGTAAAGCTTAAATACCCTAAATTGTACAAACTTTAATGCAAAAACACATCTTGACTCTGAGCAATAGAGGTGGCTTTTCTATAAAGAAAGTAACGTATTTGCGACATTTTGTATTGACCAGGTGGCAAGTGATATTTTTGAAAAATATAATTTGATCTTTATCTGTAAGCAGTAAGGTTAAATTTTCAATGATTTGTCAACCATAATTCCCGTTATCGTTTAGTGATTTCACACAAGCGTGATTTTATCGATAAATTGGTTGGACCTATTTTAAATGCAATTTAAAATGTTAGAGGATTCGCGATATTGATCCGACTGATTTTCATAATTTATTATTTGTTTATTTTATCATTTTACCTAATAATATCAATACGACAGTCAGCTATACAAGAATTCGTAATTAAATTTTTATTGGAATAAAATTGGTTATGCGTCAGTGGCGATTCCTGGAGTTTATAATTGGGGTGGCTCCAGCTTTTGTTATATAGGGTGTAGTGTTAAGTGCGCATAACCGGAAAACCATTTCTTCAGACGGACAATCTAACAAACTTGCAGTCTTTCATTAAGAAACCTACTTTGAAATCGCAAATAATAATTGCTTTTTACAAAAAAAAAATAACCGACTTCAATCTTGATAAGTAGAGATAACTCAATAACTACTCGCCAGATGGCGCTCAATTCAACATGTAAGTGTAAAGTTCTCGTCGCTACAAATTAATCAAGCCCAAACACTAAATAACTGCAGTAAATCGTTGAGGAGTTCCCTCGACTGTCTTTCGGCTTCATCAGATCGACTCCAGATCTTCATGAAATAGTAGCGCTTTAATGTACTTATGATAACATGAACAAACACACTAGTTGTCCATACAATTTTCAAAAGTTCCCCTCGATTTCCCTGAGATGCCATCATCAGATCCTGGTTTCCTTATCAGGGGACCCCACTGCGCATATCTACTTTACAACAAAAAAGAATTATCAAAATCGGCCCATAAGCGACGAAATAATCGCTGAACGTACATAAAAAAAAGCATATTATACCTATACGGTCGAATTGAGAACCTCCTTCTTTTTTGAAGTCGGTTAATGATCACATTTGTTTGCATATGTAGTAACGCGACGGCATTACTTGTTATATTATATATCGCAACGTCAGGCGTTTCTGAGTTTGCAAATAGGTGTTATTATTTATAGGTGTTATTTATTATTATTTAACTTAATTTATTATATTGTTTATTCATTAACACGCCCCTGTTTGTTAGTGCATAACATATCTTTATTTATATAATTTATCTAAGCAGGTTAAAATTTTAAAGATGTTACATTACAATTGCTCACTATTGTAATAATAACTAATAAAATGTCGATGTCGATAAACTTTTTTCGCATCACCTACGGAGACGTGAATAGGTACCTCTAGAGGTGAATGAACCATGTAGATGACACGTGTAAGCTAAGCTAAGCTAAAGCAAGCTTTATTGCCCATTCCTTATGGTTGATTTCAGATTAAAATATCTATTGGGTTTTAAGTAATTGAAATTAAATTACGATAATAAGATTTATTGCAAAAACTTCACTTACCGGTGATATGAAACACCTCCATTCTTAACATTTCTTGTTTTACTATTATTTTTACACTGCAAAACGGAACAACAAACCATAATTTCTTTGAAATACCGTAAAACAAAAGTGACACGAGACGTCCGTTCTTGAACCGGATGACAGCGATGACTGAAGGCAAGTATGGAACACAACCCATACTAGTGGCACGCGGGCCACGCCTACATCGCATTTCCACTATATGTATGTTCCGTGGTCTGCCTTGATTTCTACCTGGCGTTTGCGATGTTATGTTATTGTTGCTCTCTTTGGTACCTTTCATTTTGAGATCTTTAAAAACACGGCACGTAATAAGTAGGTACATTTCTCCGTATAAAACAACTTGCTCTTTATTCTCAATTTTTCTTCGCCTAGCCATGGTATCGCGGATAATTTAGTTGTCTGGTTTCAAAGTAACGTAGTGTCGGTCGTGTGCACGATTCCCTAATAAAATACCGGCCAGGAAGCTGCAATACTTAGGTATTGTATGAATAACGATCTGCAACCAGCCACATAATAATTTAAATAACCCTATGAAAAGATTTATGGTGGTATCGTAATTCGTAATGTAACATCTATTAATCGGTATCTAAACGGTATGGCTCAGAATGCTCTGACCCATTAATAGCCAACTATTGAGCAGGGTCATTAAAGCAAAGTCCACCACTCCTTTTCAATGTCGTAAGCTTTTATGTTACCTGGAGGTGTTTGCCATGTACCTATCCGACTCCGGCTGTAAATGAATACTTAATTATAAGTTTACAATAATTATATAGTTCTATGATTTATAACTCAAACCATCGACTATTACAGCTACTCCGCGACAGATGGCGCTGTAAATATATTTTTCTTTTTCCATGGACCAGACTAGACGATTCATTATCGACAATTAATCTCAATAGAACGCCTGAAAGACAGTTACAAGCTTAGTCGATACGTCTTAATCTGCGAGTAAGTCTACGAGCTCGGAAATTACTATTTTCATTTCTTCTTTTCACCACTAAATTCTTGATCTTCAGAGCAAAGTTAAAATGCAGCACCTATCTAACATTTTATTATATCTAAGACAGCAGAATTTTAAACTCATCAGTCATTCGGGATTATATTCGATACTTTGATGTTTTAAATATCTAGATGGAACATCGAATCCGCGCAAACGTGTCAAAAAATTGTGGCTAACTGTTAGCCACAATTTTTATATCATTACGCACACATTACGCACACATAGACAATAGACGAAGGTGTAAAACATCGCCTGCACGCACACATGCTTGATATTGTTGCCTTGTTTTTTTTGTTTTCATTGTAGGGCGACGCTCAATATAGATATTTAAAACATCAAAGATTCGATACTATGAAAAAAAATCCTAACAGCGCCCTTATATTCGGAGCCACTTCCCCTTCTAAATTTAAATTAAAATAATTTCAATCAACAAAGAAAAAAATGTAAAAAGTTTACTCTATCACCACAAAGTAACGGAACTATGAACTTATTATCGATATACGAGTAATAAAGAAAATATTATATCAAATGCTCATAATATGTACAATACAGTTAAAATTATAATTGCAGTCATAAACGAGCAACATATAAACTGCATTCCCGGGTATGCAGGCGTAATTAAATTATCCGAAAAGTTTGTTGTTGCGCTGCGCTGTCGAAAAAAGCACGGATGGCTCATTACGAGGATAATTTAATGACTGCACTGCATTCAGCAGTGTTAAAATTTAAAACTCGTTTGCTAAACGGTACACGGTCAATAATGATAAACAGTGTGTTTAAAATAAGCTGACATGTAAATTTGCATAATGCGACTTTTGAAGTTATTTTTAAACGACTTGTTTTATGAAAACTTCCAAATTTATATTGCTAATGTTGCGGCAGTTAGGTAATTTATAAAATAAACAAAGATGGACTTGAGTTACTTTAATGATGAACTGACGAATTACAACTGCTACTAAAACTTTTCATGTCAAAGAGATGACCATAAACCGAAGTTAACACGAAAAAAATAATGCCATCTTGACATCAACACAATCGTTGTCACCCATCCAAAAACCGTCTGCGCTGGGTGTTGCTGAACTGGGTCGATCACTTATGATCGACAAGTAAGACGACGAGCTATGAGGGTTTCACTTAAACGTAAAGTACGGTTAATGAAAAATACCAAGATGTAAATTCCCATAGTAAACTGATCCGCTACAAACCGTAAACAAAATCAACGTCGTATCGTTAGTAATAAAATTCGATATGTTTGATACCAAATTGCACGACATTTCTTTGTTATCGATCGTCCCCCGTATCGAAGTATCGTTCGATCAATCGATCCTCGTCAGCTAACAATAAGGGCGAGATCTAAACAATGAACATCTGGCGTACGCGCACGTATGTGCACGCTATGTTGTCACATGTCATTTTATAACAGGGTTGCCACTTTCTTTTTGTGGACCGAATTATTTCCTATTTATCAGTAAATATTTCACGATGTTTTAAGGTTTTAACACTTACATCATGATGCCCATGATGGTTGCATTTTAATTTTTTGTAGTATTTTATGTTACTGTGAAAACAACTTAATCTAATCGGGAAACTATAAAACAATTGTGGTTTATTAATGTAGCCTGATATTAATTAATATTTAATTTATAAAAGATAATTTAATAATAATTTTATAATTGTTTGTACTTATTCAATTAGATAAAAATCTGATGGACCGATTTTAAAACTTCTTTTACCCATAGCATTTATATTAAGTAGTACTATAAAATATTTATTTATTTATTTATTTAACCTTTATTGACCACTATTTACAATATAACGGTACAAAAGGCGGGCTTAATGCTAATTGCATTCTCTACCAGCCAACCTTTAGGCCAAACAGAAAAACACAGTGAGCGGTACTAGAAGAAAAGAGAAAAAAAAAATTATATATATAACATGTCCACATAACATACCTAAACACATATATATACATATATTTACTTATATAAATACATACAAATAATATATATAGGTATATAATATATATTTATACGTACATATATACAACTATACATATAATTATAATTATATATATAAAGAAACACAATTATTAATATATATAGATATATATATATAAGAGATGACGAGCTTACGACTTATGACTACCAAGATGTCAATCCATTAAGTGAGTCCGGAGTCTTCTTTTAAAAGTTACCTTACTAGCCGGTCTTCTGATATCGGCTGGGAGCGAATTCCAGAAGCGGGCGGCCTGGACAGCGAAGGAGTTGGAAAGGAAATCTGAGCGATGCAATGGAATGGAAAGGAGGTAGGATTCAACAGAGCGAAGTGGCCGATCATGCGAAGAAGAAAGGTACTGGAATTTGGATTTTAAATATTCAGGTGAGAGGGGTTCAAAAAGAACAGAAGAGAGTACACTGAGAATCCTAATTTGCCGTCGCTTACGGATAGGGAGCCATTTAAGCTTGGAACGATAGGAAGAGATGTGGTCATACTTACGTAGACAGAAAACAAAGCGAACGGCATTATTGATGAGACGATCCAGCTTGTTTAAGAGAGCCTCACTCAAGTCCAAATAACACACATCACCATAATCAATGATTGGAAAAATGAGCGCTTGAATAAGGTAGGCCTTTGTCTCAATTGGTAAAAAGTGTCTTAGCCGATTCAAGGAAGACAAAGAGGCAGTTACGGTTCGGCAGACTTCAGCAACCTGCGTACGCCAACTGAGAGTGCTGTCAATGTAGATGCCAAGGTCTTTAACGCTGGAGCAATAGGCAATGACGTGTCCTTCAAACATGACAGGTGCCACTGAGTCAATATCGAATTTAGCCATCTGACGTGGACTACCTACAATAATGGCCTGACATTTGCCCGGGTTGATTTTTATGCCAAATTTAAGAGACCAATTACTGACGACATTTAAGTCAGCATTGATCTTGTGAACCGCGTTATTAATGTCCGTTACAACCGCATGAGTGTAGATTTGTAGATCGTCCGCGTAAAGATGGTAAGAGCATCCAAGAAGGTGTGTAAGAGAGTTAATAAAAATAGAAAAGAGAATGGGCGATAAGATACCACCCTGTGGCACGCCAGAGCTGAGGTTGCACCAACTAGACAACACATTGTCCAACTTAACAGCTTGCTGACGGCCACGAAGATATGAGGAAAACCATTCCTGGGCTGTGGAAGAGAACCGCAGTCGCGCAAGAAGAGAAAGGAGGATATCATGGTCAACCAATTTCAATACAAATGTGATTTTAATGATTGGTGACAGTTTGAACATAAAAAGGCAACAAATTGTAAAATGTATACAAAAATTAGTTTATTTACACAGCAGTACTAGATGCAAGTTTGTGATATGTGCTTTTCCATATTCTAATTGTCTAAGCAAAAAACAAAATGAGCACATATATAGATTGAACTTATTATTATATAATTTGACAATTCATCATAGTGATGCCATATTTTATTTTGACATAAATAAATTTATAAAATCTTTTAGATTGACAGGGGATACTATGTATCTGCCACTGAAATATAAAAAACATGTAGCTACTTTGCTAGCATATAATATTAATGATACTGTTACCTGTCGTGTAACAAAGTCTATTGACCCATTTTTTGATTGTGGTATTAGTACCACTAATTGTAATATTGATACTGTTGACATAAGTACTAATTCAAGTACAGATAATCTTAATTTAAACTAAATGTAAAGACAACAGAAAGACCCTTTAATATGAACATTGTACACCAAAATATACAGGGCTTATCTGGCAAAGAAATTGAAATTGAATTATTTATTCGACATTTTAATATTCATGTTTTATGTTTAACTGAGCATTGGCTATCAAATGCTCAGTGTTATCAAAATTATGTAAACTACAAATTGTCAAGTGCATTCTACAGAAAGACTGCTATTCATGGTGGTTCGTTAATATTAGTTCACAATGATGTATCATGTAAGGATAGGACAGATATCGTCAGTCTTTCTATTGAACGCATTATAGAGCTGGCCTGCGTGGAGCTGGAGCGGTTTATTGTTATGTGTGTATATCGGCCCCCCTCTGGTGATATAAACATTTTTGAAGATACACTGGAAGATGTACTTGGTCGTTTGTGTGTATCAAAAAAGAAATTAATTGTATGTGGAGACTTCAATGTGGATATCTTATTAAATACTCAAAGGACTACTAGGCTAATAGACTTGTTTAGATGTTTCAATTTAAATCCGTTATTTACAGAACCAACTAGGATATCGGGAACATCAGCTACTTGTATTGATAATATATATTGTAATTGTGAAATTTTACACAAGGAATTAATTAATAAACTTAGTTCGGATCATTGCGGTCAGTGTATATCGTTAACTAGCGGTTTTATGTCAAAAAAACAATTAATAAAATATAGGCCTATAACGCAAAATAAAATTAAACTATTTAAAGCTGGTGTCTCATCCAAAATTGTAGAGCCTAAAACTCTGGAACAGCCTGATCCCGATAGTCAATTTAAAACTTTATTTAATACTATAAACTCCGAATTCGAGAAAATATTTAAATATAAATACATAGATTCCAATAAAAAATTTAAGTTTAGTGATTGGGCCACAGTAGGTATTTTTAAAAGTAGGAATAGATTATATGAATTATACGAAGAAAAACAATTTAATAAGTCTCCGGCGTTCCTCCAGCATGTTAAACTTTATTCAAAAACTTTTAAAGCTGTGTGCATTCAGGCAAAGTCAATGTATATTAAGGATAAAATATTAAAATCAAATAACAAAATACAAACCACCTGGGGTATTATCAATAGTGAGACTGGTAGAAATAAGCCCCGCGATAGTAAATTTGAACTTCTAGTTGATAACAATAAAATCACCTCAGATATAAGCGTAGCAAATGCATTTGAATCCTTCTTTAAAAATATTCCGATTGCGCTTACTCATTCCCTTGCTTCTTCACCGACAGCGGCACAGTCTTTATTAAAGGAATCTGTTGGTGAATGTAGTATTTTGTTTGAATTTAAATATACAACAACATTTGAAATAATTAAAACTTTTCGATCTTTGAACATGAAAAATACAGTTGACTTATGGGGGATGTCGGTTAAAATTGTAAATGAAATAATACAAATTATAGCCCCCTATTTAGCTACTATCTTTAACAATTGTGTGGATGTGGGCGTATTTCCAGATCTAATGAAATTTAGCAAAATCATACCCATTTTTAAATCTGGTAATAAAACAGACCTGAATAATTACAGACCTGTGTCTATTTTGCCAACTCTTAGTAAGGTCTTTGAAAAGATTTTATTAAATCAAATGCTCAACCATTTTAACGCCCATAACATACTTCACCCAGAACAATATGGTTTCACTAAGGGCCGTAGTACTACTGAGGCAGGTACCAGGCTTCTGAAACACATCTTTGAAGCCTGGGAGACTTCTCAAAACGCTATAGGTGTCTTTTGTGATTTATCTAAAGCGTTTGATTGTGTAGAGCATGAAACCCTATTAATTAAGCTTAATCACTATGGCATCAAGAATACTTCGCTTAACTTGATCGCATCTTACTTAAAGGATAGGACTCAATGTGTTAGCATTAATGATGTCAAATCGACGGGATCAAAGTGTATTCTGGGTGTTCCTCAAGGCTCAATTCTAGGTCCCTTCCTTTTTCTTGTATACATAAATGATTTGCCATATTACATTAAAAACCATGCGGACATCGTACTGTTTGCTGATGACACATCACTTATATTTAAGACAAATAGAAATAAGACAAACTTTGACGACGTAAACAGTGCTCTGTCACGCTTATCTCATTGGTTTACTACAAATAACTTACTTTTAAATACTAAAAAAACAAAATGTGTAGAATTTATCCTTCCAAATGTCCAAAAAATTGAGAAAACTCTTAAATTAAATAATGAAAATTTAATAATGGAACAGTCCACAGTTTTCCTGGGGGTCACTTTGGACTTTAAGCTTCAGTGGGGCTCTCATATATCAGCACTATCAGCTAAACTAAGTAGAGCGGTATATGCAATTAGAAAGATAAGACAGTTTACTGACGTGGAAACTGCTAGACTTGTCTATTTTGCCTATTTTCATAGTCTTTTGTCTTACGGCATTGTAATGTGGGGCAAAGCAGCTGACATAGACTCCATATTTGTACTGCAAAAACGAGCAGTTAGGGCTATTTATAGGTTGAAAACGCGCGTTTCTCTGCGGGAAAACTGTAGCCTCACAGTATATTTATAGTAACTTGTTATACGTAAGAGAAAATTTAGGCATATATTATAAAGTCAACAGTGATACGCATAATCATCTAACGAGAAAGAGACACAATTTGGTTACGTCTTCATTTCGTCTGCGTAAGGTGCAGCGATCTTTTGTGGGGCTTGGTGTTAAATTTTACAATAAGATACCCAAAATGATACGTAATTTACCTATTGAAATGTTTAAGCGACGTGTAAAATCACAACTTGTTAGTAAAGGATATTATACTATAGATGAATATGTTAATGATAAGGGTGCCTGGGTGTGATAATGCCGCGACCAGTTCCACTTGGACTAGAATTAGTTTTTTTTTTTGTGTTTAGCCATAATTAGTAGTAAGTGCTACCTGTACTGTGAGTGGTGAAAGAGAAAAAAGAGACTCCTTGGGAGTTTCTTGCCGCTTCTTCTCCCAAGACCACTCATCGTAGGGATTTGTTGAAGCGATGGCGTAACTTGACTTTCGAAATGAGTTTGTAAAAACCTACTTCGAAGAAATAAAGATTTGAATTTGAATTTGAATTTGAATTTGAACCATGTTAAAAGCGTTTGAAAAATCTATTAATACTAAAATAGTGACCATTCTATCCTCCAAGCTCCCCCGGATATCCTCTGTAACCTTAAGAAGGGCGGTGGTTGTACTGTGTCCTGGCCTAAAGCCAGACTGAAATGGGCTTAGCAGATTGTTACCATTAATGAAAAAGGAGATTTGCTTGTGCACGATCGCTTCCAACACTTTCGATAAAAATGGCAATATAGATATCGGCCTGTACTCTTTTAACTCACGAGGGGATGCGACTTTAGGAACGGGCGTTATTATAGCTTTCCGCCAATGCATACGGAATTCCCCTGTGGTTAAGGAGAAGTTGATGATATGCGTAATCGCCGAAAGAAGGAATTGGAGTACAGGCAAAATCATCGTTCTGCCTATCCCATCGTACCCCACCGCACCTGACTTAATTGACAGCAAAACTGTGCGAACCTCTTCCGCAGACACTGGAGAAAAAGTAAAACTATTAGACAACGAGAAGGCCATGGAAGTAACTTCAGAAATTGCAGAGGATTTATCAACAGATTTAAGAAGAGATGCAGAGATGAAGTGACAATTGAAGTCATCAGCGGAGAAACTAGGTTTCTTGGTTTCGGTAGAGATTTTACCGAAGCCAAGAGAATGAAGAAACTTCCATATATTAGCTGAAGATGAGTTAGAAATGTTTTCAAGAATATAGGATCGTTTGGCGGCTCTTACCATCTTGTTACACGTATTGCGAGCAACCTTATAAGCAGACCAATTTTCAGCGCACCTGTCACGCTTGAACTTGCGGAATGCTTTGTTACGGCGTGACATCGCAATACGGACACCCCTGGTGATCCATGGAGCTGGTTGTCTTCTTAACTTGACTGCTTTTAAAGGGGCGTGCTTGTCGTACAGTGTAAGGATTTCGGCATTAAGACAAGCTACCTTATCATTTGCAGTCGACGCAGCGTACACGCAACTGAAGTCCCACTTTGCAACGTCTTCCAACAGTGCTGCATTGTCAATACTGGAAAAACAGCGCATCATGACAATTCTAGGTTTGATTTTAGGCGGTCTTAATTTGTAAGATATATAAATACCGTCATGCCTTGAAAAACCAGGCGCAGGTAATTGACCATGTAGAATTACATGATCAAGTGAGGAAGTTAAGATCAAGTCAAGCAGAGAGTCAGAAGTATCAGGGTTAATGTGAGTAGGTCCCGAAGGAAGAATGGAGAGATTGACTGACTTGACAATATCAAGAAGATTACTAGAATATAAAGTGCTCTTCAATAAGTCAGTATTTAGATCACCCATTATGATGATATGTTCGTAATTTGGACAGTGAGTTTCGAGTACAAATTCAAGACTGGAGAAGTAATTAATAGAGGGAGGGCAGTAAACAACGCCAAGTAAGGCTTTGGCACGCTTAGCCTGAACTTCAATAAATAAATACTCAGCTGTTGCTGTGTATGAGGAGGGCGACGAAGCAATAATTTTGTACGAAATTTCGTTTCTGATGTAGATTGCGACGCCTCCACCTCTTTTGTCACTGCGGTCATTCCTTATTAGGACGAATCCCGGCAGGCTGTAAGCAGTAGAGGAAAGGGAAGGTTTGAGCCAGCTTTCAGATATGAGAATCGCATGAACGACCCCCGAGGTTTGTGAGTTAAAGGTATCCAGAAGATCCGTGTAATGCGCTGGTATACTCTGAGCGTTGAGGTGACATACGTTTAAGGCTAATGGGGATTTACTTAAAGCATTTGTTAATAAATAACTAAAAGAATCGGTAACCTCATTAAAAGAGTCATCACTGGAAGGGAACGATGATAAGTCACAAGCCGAGTAAAAAGAGTCGTCATCAGACATAATGATAGATACATGTACCAAAATACAATAAAATAGAATATATACGATAAAATACTAATATATATATAATAATATAAAATAAGGATAATCAGCAGCAAAAAAAATAAAAAAATATGTATGTACTATTAATATTCATTGCTGGTCCAAAATATGTACGACATTTTATTTTAACTGTGCAGATTTTAACTTCTTCAGGAAACTTTAGCATGTCATTGTATAGCTGGCTTACCAACCTTGAAAAATAATGTTTCCCGAAATAAAGCGAAAACAAAACTACCATGAATTAATTTTATTAACTAACTAGTAAATCCGCCCTCGCTTCGCTTCGGGAAACCAGTCCCTTCAAAAATCTCTATAAATTTTAACAAATTATGTTATTCCGATGTCTAAGCTATATTACTGCAAAGTTTCATGAAAATCCGTTCAGTAGTTTTTGCGTGAAAGAGCAACAAACACACACACACATACATCCTTACAAACTTTCGCATTTATAATATTAGTAGGATTAGTATTAGTAGTAGGATAGGAAGTAGGATAGTAGGACTAGTGGCATCCCTAATGAAAATGCGCGCTTGCTTGCCGTAATAGATACACGACACGCACTTGGGGAAATAGCCGAGACGTATCGAATATCGATATGGCCCTGCGCTGGCGCAACTACATACAAATATTTAATCATAACTTGTATTTTAATCGATCAAAATACTTTATTTACAACTAAATCTTTATATTATTATAATTCAAAAAGCAGTATTGAAATGTCATGCTACTCCGTCTTTTTTTGTGTATTAGTGAAGAACCTTTGCACTTAGATTAAAACTTTTATTTAGATTTTCAAACTATTAATTTATTACACTTGTCTCTACGAAGCAAAATATGGCTTGACTTGACGCAGACGAGGCGTCACTATCATTGCATTGCTCAGCATGCACTTAGCATTAAACCGTTTGTTTAGCTTTTTACTATAAATTTATCTCTACGAAACAATACATGGTTTGATTTGACGCAGACGTGACGTCACTGCAACCTTTGCTGTTAAAATTCCCGGTGTGGAATATGAACCCTGCCATTTCAGCGGCACCGCGCGTGACGTGCCTTCACGGCGCACTCGGCTCGGAAATAAAGCCTGTCGCGCCAGTTAAAGTTACGTCAATACCATGCCCATTACTGGGCCGTTACTGGACCTGAATGTCTACGGATTCGCACACAATTTTACGGCCGGAAAATGAATTTTAGGGTTGTCAAAATATGGTATGTCACAGAATCGTTTTATTTTTCAACCACTGTGACAGTAGGAATGTAACACATATTTTTTGTTGTTACTACATACTGTCCATAGGCGAGTGCTAAGGTGGCTCATCTTCTCGTTTGACTGCAAATTTACATAGAAATCACAACCACAAAGAAATATTGTTATAATATTTCATAGTGCTGGAGGTTCGCAATTTGAATTCCGAATCCGTACGTGACATTATGTCACAAGTCATGACTCGTTCGCGCACTGGAATATGTCAACTGTTGGCCTAGATTATCAAGTGACGTCCCTAACGTTCATCGGAGAGAGCTAAAAGAACACCTCAAAGTTCACACCTGTGGGTGTAGTCATTAATAATGTATATCAAACACAGAACGACAAAGTGGCGTAGGTACGTCATTGGAAAGAATTGACGCCACTATTAAGAAATAAATAAGTACTTATAATGTAATCGTAAATGTAAATCAAATCACAAATTAACCCTACCTTACAAAACTCAGTAACGTATTTTTAAATTAAATTTTTACGAGTTGTCACTTTAGTCTATAATTGTGTTTTGGCGGTACAAAATATTACATTTTTTAAATTATATTGCATTTTTTGTGTGAATAACAGTCAAATGATCTCGAGCATACCGGTGATAAGTTCCACCGTCGCAAATGAATGTAAGTATACTTTCATAGTCATATGTTGAGCATTCAATAAAATATATATTTGTATTTGGAATAACCAAAACAATAAATTTAACAATACCATAATATCCATGAAACGTCATCATTTCACTACACTTAACTATGACGGCTTTGGACTTGTGAGTAGGGTTGTCAGATACAGAATTTAGATTTTTGGACAAATGTAAAATTTATGTAATAGCAGTATTATTATGTATATGAAAATAAATTTGATTCACGATTTTATAAAAAAAACAATAATTAATTAGGTTCTCGAATTTATAAATATAATAATGTAATTATAATACTCTTAGGTGTGTTGTTTCCTCGCAATTTTTTTCCTTTTCCAAAGTTAGAGATGGTTAAATTCTACGACGCCTCTAATTTTATGAAACTGGAGGTAAATGCAAAATGGTAATGGTTCACAATAAGTTTACCATTGGTACAGATAAAAAATTCGAACGCGAATTATAGTAGGGCCATTTTAATAGGCCACATTTGACAACTGTTTGTCTTTGCTTTATAGTGAGGGTAACCTGCTGAAAAACATCGATTAATTTAATTAATCGATAAGGACTTCAAACATCTGTTAATTGAATGTGATTGTTATAAAAACTATTTTAATGACCGCACAGTTCAAGTAGGCGTTCGAAACCCTGGTCCGTCTACTGAAAATGGGAAGACACGAGAAATTGCGAGACTATCGTGCATATTCCGGCCATTTCGCAACCCTATTAATGACCTGTGGTGCTAGTTATTTAAACCGAACCAAACCACTTCCATTTATGCAGGCTTTAACGTAATTTAATTTGCATTATTGTGAATTACTTCCAGTTTAACTACACTTACTATATTAGCACATTCTGTATTATTTCTGTATTATTTTATGCCTAGTTACAAATTATAATATGGGATGCAGACATTAGAACAGAGACACATGCCTTTAGAAAATTTCAGCACACTGAACTAGCCCTGGGTATTCAGCCATAATGTCAATGCCTAAATGACAATGACGTAAAAAAATAATTCATAACGATTTATAATAATATAATTATTCATGACGATTTATTCCAGAACACCAGGCCTCAGGGAAGTGGACAAGTAGAAGGCAAATGAATAGTTAATATGAACATAATGTCACGACGCAAAAGGCATAGAAAGTCTTAATCGCAGGTCTCTTTAGATCTTAAACAAGACAGCGAATAATAATGTACCATAAAAGGCGAAACAAGAAATCTTTACACGGCCACACGGCCCTCTTTTCATTGTTTATCTGTGCACCTCCAGCTACATCGAGATCAAAGATTATTGGTACATTTTCCCTTTACGATATTGATGATATGGCGCTCGGCTCGTAAAAGATCGAGGGAACGTCGACTTACTCGTGTACTGAACCCGGTTCTTATTTTTAGCCCTACTTAAGTAAACTAGCCGCTCTTAATTTTGCTTCGAGTTTTAAACCAGGAATGCGTGTTAGCTTCGAATTACGTGTGAGATTTATTTACGTAGAATTAGGTTGCAAGGTATGATTTTATAAAATAAAATTTTAGAATCACGATTTTTGTTAACTTAATGTTAAGAATTTATTTCAGTATTTAGGAGGCGATTAGGGTGACCATACTTCCGTAGTCGAGATTTTTTGTCATGAGTGACTATATAGGAGTTTAATCACATGTCGATGAAATTTGATTAGTAATTAGGTACATCGATTTAGATTGAAGCAGCATGAATCGCATTCGCAGTCAATGCTCGAGATTTTCTCACAACTGGAGAGACTAAGGTAGGTACCTGGTTCTACGGGCTAAGCGGTTGAACGACATAATATTATGGTTTCATTGGCCCAATAACAAACCTGCATAGATGACTTAACTTGTGCTATTGCAACAAAATAGCAACTTTAGGCAGATGTTCCATCGCCAGCGAGTCGGCGAATAAACTTCGGCTATCTACTCGCTCAAGACACGTACAAAAGATTATGACATCCCATGTAAACAAAACAGATGCATAATATATGCCAGCTGGCGAGTGGCGAGGCAGTACTCGCTCGCATATGCATCTCTTTTATTTTTAGGGAATGTCATATGTATGTCCCTTTCTTGAGCGAGAAGATAGTCCGTAGCTGATCGCTGCTCGCTGGCGGTCGGACACCTGCCGTAGGTATGCCTTAAAAGTCTATCTAAAAAATTTTTTTTCTTCAATTATAGGTAGGTATTTATAGGTATAGAAAATAGGTACTATGTCGTATAAAAAATTCAATTCAGTGCACAAACTATGTAGTCGCGTCTTTTGGCTCTAAACACATACATTCACAAGATGAATTTATATAAACTTTATTGCCTTTATAAACAGCATACCATACGTACCTTCTAACTTCAGGCGAGGTGGGCAAACTCCTACATTTTCTGCTTTTACTGTGATGCCTGGTATTCCCATGGCCGGAGTTCGCGTTACCCATGACTGGTTACTTGCTTAAAATTCTATCTATCACACTTCATATCCATTTCGCTTTGAACAACACTTCATATTCACTTCACACTCAAGTTTTGAAGCACACATTTTGCGTCAATTTCGCATTTCACGTGTCGATCCAAACCTTATTTCACGGTAGTATTTTACATTCTACCCACAACTTCATATTGCTAATTAGCACGTAACAAATATTATTTCAGTGATCGTACGTAAATGAAATTATTCCAAGCTTTGCAGAAGTTTAATAATTTTACTTCAAAATGAATTGCTATAATGAATTATATAATGTATGATGTGTTTAGTGTGATTGAATAAATTTCGTGGATAGCATTTAAGATTATCTACTTAATTTTCTATTATCGATTCGTTCGCAATAGCTCCCAGAACAATAGTTTTCGATTTTTTTTTGTTTTTCTATGCGTTTGTAGGTTATTTCATGATAAGCTATTAAGTATTACAATTTTAACAAATGTCTTTGCTGCAGAGCCCTTAATAATGTCAAAATCATATCAACCACAATATCGCCACAGAATGGTTACGTAAACATCCAAATAAATTTCTTTAGAGATTCCAAACATTCCAGCAATAGCTGAACTGTATCAATACCTCACAGATACCTCTAAATGTAGATATGGGTATAGGTACGGGTCTAGTTGAGCTCGTAAATGCCATTCGCTTCAAGCATAGTCGCCATTGTAAGGGTCAGATCGATTTAAACAGAAACTCGAGCTTTGTAATGGCAAGGCTAGCACGAATTAACTACAAAGAATAAAACAAATATTAACTTTGTTTGATATTGTAACACTGAGTTGACTGTTGTCCTTTACTAGTGGATGCCCTGCGGTTAAAATTGACTGTAATTCATTATGACGAAAGGTTTATTTCAACATCAAAAACGGAGGTAAACAATGAATGTTTCATTTCTGTTATATTTTTTGCAGTATATTATATGTATAAATTATGCTGATAATATAATTAGTGTGCGTCACATCTTACTAAAAGCTCACGTCTTGAGCAGCATTTTTTTCGAGATAAATATGGGTATGTAATGTTGTCGTATAAAAAATAAATGTTAGAAACCGTTCCTTAACAAATGTACGTCTATATTATAATACAGCTCTATCACGTTTATATAACAGATGATAAATTATCTAATCGGATTAACATAAAATGATGTTCCTACCTACCATAAATGTCACCATATTTTTAAACTTAACGTAAGAATCTCCTATTTTATGTTAATAGCAGAGAACAATTTATGTTATTCCCACATTGATACATGTGAGTACGCACACATCGTCAACGTCATACAAGCCTATGGTTCAACAAGTTCAGATTAGTTATAGACATAAGTCAACAATCCGTTGCACTCACTGCGCTCAAGTTCGGAGCTTACGTAGTACGGAGAACTGACAAACATGCTACGGAACGGTGAGCTGATTCAGTAGAACTAAAATAAACAGCTCTTGGATTTGATGTAATAATTTGCATTCGCGTCGTTATTATTGTTGGTCCATAGTCAATACGCATATAAATGTGTATACCTGCTTGATATATTTTTTTAATAGGACTTGGAATTGAAATGTTTAGATTAAAAATAGATAGCATGTTATGGCTATAGTTAAATTGGTTTATATATATGCTGTTGGTTAAGGGTAGGTTCTTAACAAAGCAACATAAGAACAGATAGGTATCTATTTAATTTGAATTAAAATTATCTTACTTCATAAATATAATTGTATAATAAGCAATACAAAACTTTGTTTAAATTTTAATAAATCCGAAACTCAATCATAAATGACAAATAAACAAAAATAAAATTAATGCTTCAACACTTAAATAAACACCGATAAAAACTTTACTCAAACAATTAAGTTAATGGTAGGATAGAGGGGACGAACAATTACATATTATTGTCTCCGTTCAAAGAAAGGACAATGGAAAAAGCTTAATTACGATTGTCGCCCAAGAGTTTTGAGTTCGATAACCTCTCGACATCTAATGTTTGTACTAAGAAACGTTGAGTGCGATTTATGAATGCTAATAAAGAATAATAAAATATTAAATCAAACTTCTTCAAAAACTACATATTTAATGCGATTATTTAAGTTATATTAAAATCAACTAACATAAAAGACATTAAAAATAACTGTAAATTTAAAATAGTAAAAACCCCTGAATAAGAAAATCCTCCAATGTGGATCATCAATCGCCCAAACAGATCTTCATCATAATAATTAAATTTTACCCCGATAAATCAATTTTACACAAAAAAGTTTTACATCGTTTTGAAAAAGAGCTGATACTCTTCAAACTTCTAAACCGATTTCTATTAAACATAGGGAAAAACCACGGCAAGTTAAATGGCTTTTAATTAAAAACCGCATACAAATCGGTTTAATAATTCAGGAGCTACGGTGCGACAGGCAGGCGGTCAAAAACTTATAACAGCACTATTTTTAGGTCGGAGGTTAAAAAAGTATTCTTATTTTTAAGTATTACAAATACACGTAACTCATACTTATCACCTACGAATTTTACTCTTTTTTTGTTTAGGTAAGTAATTAAATTAACGTACCTACTTTTATTGTTGTTGTGATCCGTAATTCTTTTCAATTTCCGTTAAGAGCTCAGTTAAACATCCTGGGAATACTTATATGCGCATTATCTAATCGTGTTACATTTCTTTATGGCGAGTTACGAGTAGGACACTATTCAATAGCGCATCAAATGTTCATTGTGTGTGTTTCCGCCCTAAAAGCACTTAATTTAACTACTATTGTCAAACCCTTTGTTAATGACTCAATTGTCACATACGGTAATGTTATTTTCAGACAACACAATGTTTATGCTTATAGAAATATATCGTTATCAAATTTTCGTTAAGTACTAAACTGAATGTACCAATTCTCGATAATTTACAAACTATCAGTTTTACATTTAATAGTTTAAAAGAAATACCTATACCTATATTCATTCCATAAATAATAAAATACGTTTTAGTGAAGCTCATGGAGTACTACGATGTCTGAAAAACCTATGGTATATTTTTAAACAACAAGAATAATTTCCGACTAAATAAAATAAATATTCCACGGTCAAATAATTTCATAATGCGGTACAGTCGTGCTCAAGAATTACACCTCCAAGAACGAGAAATTGCGATAAGTGAGGGTATAAATGGGTCTCCATAATTCATGAGCACCTCACCTAAGGCCCGCTACCTATATGAATAGATAGACTTATAGAACCAATCCTACTAGGTACATAATGACAATGGGTAAATCGTTTAAAAGGATGTAGGGGCCACTCGTGAGATGTCAAATGTCATTCGTGAGTGTAAGATCTATGATTCATTGCGCTTTAAACTGTTTAAATTTAGGCTCTGTGCTTTGGGAGTTTGGTGACATCACTTCTGGGTAACCAGAACCTATGCTTCTAACGGAATTTGCGGGATTTCAAAACATATGACAACATGTCTTGCGGTTGGCGACTAGTAACTTGGGAGTCTAGTTTGCAATACAATGAATAATGGTACCTATCTACTTTCGAAATTTAAGTAGCAATATATTTTATTTATACATACATACCTATAATAAAACTGTAAACAACCGCTGTTTGTGCACGCTATTTCAGAAACGGCTGAACGAATTTTTATGGAACTTTCACTGGAGGATAGAGGAGGTTGTAGAACAACATATTAATTATAGGCTATTTTTGATCCCGGAGATCCTGCGGGATCCGGATTTACGCGGGAAAAACTCCTAAGTAAGAACGAGGTCGCGGGCAACAGTTAACCCTAAATAAAATCTTAGGCTTTCATTTTTTACTATGCGAAATATAAATTACCTCTATGTCACAGTCTATATATGTTAAGTTTGTCAAACCCCTTGTTTTCAAACAATATAAGAAGGTATCTATCTACTTTCATCTCAAATGATTAGGGTGATCAAGCTGTTGGAAAAAAGTTGTGAAAGTTTTTGTTTCAAAATAAGAACAACAGTTCTGGAAATCGGATTGCCAAACTATTTAGGATCCCTTCATTCGCTTTTAAACAGATATCCGCATTCTCATAGAGTTCGTCGATAAGGAAACAATAAGACTACGACAGACAGACGGCAGCAACCCACTAAGATAATAGAATAAGGAAGGCAATAAATAAGCACAGTTCAAACTCAGATCGGGTTACGAGTTACGACAACAATTTACCAATACAGCGATCTAAAGGTTCGTTTCTACTATCGTCGCCGTGTTGTAAGACTGTCGACTAAAGTATCGCGGAACTTTGGACATTTAAAAGGAGAAAATCACTCTAGGTACTCATACTTTTTGATATTTTGTCTTTGTAGCAAAATTAGAATTTTAGCCGACAAATTCCAAGAATCAGGAATCAGGATTTAGATTTAGATATCTTAAATCAACGAATTTTATTTCACTCAAATCTGCTAGCTTTTTGTTATAGAAAAAATTATTCAATTCTAGGTAGAGATGTTTTGGGATAACGCTAGCATACACTCTGCGAAAATAGAATTGAAAATCAATAAATCAAGTACTTAATTTAATTAAACATCTCAACCGAATCTCGTAGCTGGACTTTGGCAAAAAAATTCCATAAAGCACTTACGGAAACAATTACAACTATGCAAAACAAAATAAAACACTATTACTGGTCATTGTCATAAACATCGCAGACACGAAGTGAGGATAATTTAGCTACAATTGGACCATAAATACTTATAAATGTCTTTAGCACTGTGTCTCGGTAAACGTGGCCCAAGTCTCTCAAGTTTAATAAAGATGGTGTAAGTTCCTTTGAGCAATGTCAGCCGCCTACGGTAGAGAATTGCTTTTCGTAGAACCCGCCTGACAGGCCGCAAGTACATAGAGGCACGTTTTATGTTAATTTATGCATGGAGTTGTCGATACAGGATTAGATATTGCTTCGGCCATCTGAGCTACTGTGTAGGTAATGTTACCAAGGATGTTTATGAAAATTACCAAAAACGCGACGTGTAAGATAAGGTGAGTGTAAATTTTCTTCTCTTTTTTTACTCATATTTTTCGTCGATAAATATGCCAGAATGTTAAAAAGTTGAATTTTGTCGGAGAACACGAAACGTAATAATTTACAAATAATCTATAACAATTTAAAACAAGTAATCGACTTATTACCAATTTATTCACTCTCAGGTGTCCCACCGGCAAAATAAACTTTGAAGTGTACATAAAAACCTAATCAATGGATGATTGGGCTAATCCTTCTTCTTAATAATAAAATGAAAGGAGTTTAACAAATTATATTTGTTGTTCATTGTAAATGGAAACCTAACATCGATTTTATTCATTCTTCATAGTTCCAATTTCACTTTTCTGAAACAAAGCTGCCAATTTTCTCCTAATGAATTACAATAATAGAGTAAGTGGAGATTTACAACTTACGGCTGACACGAGAGTCAGAGAGAGATATTATGCACGGTTATTACAACCACAATAACTAGAAATATGGCTGTAGTGCTTTCAGGAAGAATTTGTAGCCATAAACTAGTCAAGTCCAAGGTAACTGCTGGTTTAAGACGACAGATTAATGCCGGCCCGAAAGCCACTTTATAGTACTACAGTTAAAAACATTATGAGTTAAATACAACTAACATTTTACGACAGAAATGACGTAATGATAATGATTTAACGAAATAACTAAATGATAATTACACATTGCAGTATCATTTATAGTTTCCCATTACTTTTACGGGTAATAATACAGCACCACGCTGCTCCAATGCAGATTGGAAGTGTTAGTGGCCAGCCCAAGTTTCGGCAATTAGGTACTCATGCTGCCCAGAGATCTCCGCATGGCTTTATGCATTATCAACCATCAGGAAATTGTATCAAAAAATCAATAAATACTAACAATAAAGAATATTACTTCAGAATATAAATAAATGAAATAACATTTATGGCTCTCTTACATGACTCGACCATAAGCGTACATAACGTTACCAAATAAAATTAGTGTTTGTTCATAATTTACTTTTATGGTGATACAACGAATCCGAAGTGTTAGTATAAAAGCAAATTAATTAAGCCAGTACAATGCGCGGTAAACAGGGCGTTTGTTTGTGCACCAGGGAGGTGCGGGGAAACAGAGCGAAAAGTGTCACAAGGCATGAGAGAAAAGTGTCACAAGAAATAATATTTTTTTTTGATATTGTGACAATGCATAATAAAGTTTTTACTTTTTATCCCTTTAGTTCGTGGCTGGTAATTGTTTAATACACATTACAATACCTTAGAAATTTACGAAAACTTGTGAAATGTGTCCCAGTCCACGCATCACGACATTTATAAACCAAATCTTATTGACAACTAGTATATACCTAACTTGGAGTAATTAGAACTAAAAGTACCTAATGCTGAACCATTCTCTGAAAGGACATTGACCATTCCTGGCCCTGGCGTGAACAGGACGCTAGGACGTAAACAACTAAACTACATAATTGCTATAATTTTCCCTATAATTTTCGAAAGTTCCCCTCGATTTCTCTGGGATACTGTCATCAGATCCTGGTGTCCTTATCATGGGACTACCCTTGAAATATCTACATTTCAACAAATATGAAATATCGAAATCTGGTCACAAACGACGAAAAAACTGCTGAACAAACATAAGAAAGCATATATACGATACAATTGAGAACCTTCTTCTTTTTTGAAGTCGGTTAAAAAGTCTACTAATTTTTTTATGAGGAAGAAGGAAAAGACGAATAAAACAACACTGTTTTTACTGCACCGTAGGCCGGAGAGCAGTAGATTGCTGTGCTGTACTCACATTATGACAGTGATTTGGTTTTTAGGCCTGGCAAGGTATGAAAATATTATTAATCCACAGTATATATATAATCACAGTGCGCCCAGCTTATCTCTGAAATGGAAAAAATTGGAACTAACACCGCCATGTTAAAAAGTCATTCATAAGTACCTACGTAAGTGCAATGATTGGCCAAATGCGTCCGAAATCGAAATATTAAGTTTTACTATATGTTTATAAGGTTTACTATATGATTAAATTCGTAAAATTAAAAATTAGTATTTGTTTTTTTTTTTCATTAAACCTCTGTATGTAAAAATATTTATTAAACGCAAAATAAACACTTGGATACAAAATTATCATGATATTCTGTTTTCTGCTGTAATTAGCTTTTGGACTAATATCAAAGTTAAGGTAAAAACAAATGTTCATCAGAGGCCAAATGCCCATACAAAGTGGACAATGTCCTTTATCGTACTGCGATGACACAATCAAATTGTTCGAATGTGACTTGATCTTTGTCATGCACCAATAAATTATATGATTTATCTAATTTTTTTATATATTCGTAACAAAATTGTTTAAAACAAGAAAAAAAACGAGTAGAAATGAAGTAAAAATTGCATTGTTCGAATCTGAACTCTGACGTATATTAGAAAAATTGTATGAACTGGTAATACCGATTTTTATTCGTATTCACGTACACGGAAAAGTATAGCAATATTTTTAAACTTATGAAGTTTTAAAATCAAAACCGCCATCTGTGATTTGAAAAAAAAAACAACTGATCGCCTCGCATGTTAGTGACTTGTACCAAACCGTGCCAAGCGAAATCCTCTTTCATTATCCGAGATCCGTTAGCAGTGTTATAAAGTCCTTTATGTGAAATTCCAATCGCAAAATATTTCGCACAGTCACTGTACTGCAACGTGATAAAATGCCATTTCCACACAATCCCCCTTTACCGTCCCTTTATGGATTTAAACCATTTTTAAATATCTCTTTCAATTACTCAGAACAGAATCAAAATATAGAGATTAAACAATATAATGAATTGGGAGCCTACTTTCGTTCGCAGATGATTGAATGAAATGATAATTTATTAATCTGTTTGTTGTCTTTCAATTTTGGAACTAATTAATTATTAAATTAAGTACCTATTGAAATGAAGAGATGTTCTACTTATCCATTATTAATATTATCGCATAGCATCATGTACGGTCGGCCAAAGAATTGGTTTACCACTCTAAGGTTGATAGCCGTTTGCAGATTCATAGGTGATAAAGGTCAGTTTCGCTTGCAGATCGATCTGACAACTTTTATTGCCATCTTTATCCGATTATAAACACGTGATTTTTGTTTTGCAACAATTTCATTAGGTATTCATTTTTAGGGTTCCATAGCCAAATGGCAAAAAAGCCAGTTTTCTCAGAAACTATATTGTAAACTTTAAGAACTATATTGAAACTTGGTAAGAAGTTGTATTTTATAAACCGCTTTAAGATTTTCTCATAAAAATAGAAAAAAAAAACTTTGGAGGTTCCCCATACTTAGATCTGAAACTCAATTTTTTTTCATCAAACCCATACGTGTGGAATATCTATGAATAGGTCGTCGTCAAAAATGATATTGAGGTTTCTAACATCATTTTTTTCTGAACTGAATCCTTTGCGCGGGAGGCACACCCAGTGGTAAAATATGTGCCCCCCCCCCCCCCCCGTCACTTCTAAAAATAAGAGAATGATAAAACTAAAAAATATATGATGTGCATTACCATGTAAACTTCCGCCGAAAATTCGTTTGACTGAGATCTAGTACCTAAGTAGTTTTTTTTTAATACGTCATAAATCGTAAATCGCAATTTACCTTTCATTTAATCTACTCGAATATTTTTTATATTATGTTTTTTGCAGCTACGGAACCCTTCATGGGCGAATCCGACTCGCAATTAGCCAATTTTTATTATATTACTTGCATTCATTTGACTAAATGTCAATTGTCAATTTTCTTTTTAAAAAGAATTATTTTGTCAATTGAAATAGTTTTTACGCTTTTGTTCAGAATATTTAAATCTTCTTTACACAAATTAATGCATTATCCGTTTCTAATAAAGATTAAAATGTCTTGCACCTATTATGTTACTTATGATGTACGTATTCATAGCAATTAGGTTTATGTCATTATTATGTGTCTCTTTCAGTTATATTTACTATGAACTTTGATGTAATTTTTGATGTTTAGGAAACTAAATGAAAACTGGTACACCACTTTCTTGGCCCACTGTACCAACAAATTTCAACGCTATAATAATTATGTAAAAGTCGGCATAGCCCTGCGGGAAATTATCGGTTTGAAGAATCGTAGGTTCGTGGTTCAAATCCCTATTTTGTTGAAGATTTTCAAGTTAGTAAACAGAATTTCTACATAAATCTAGAATGTTTAAAAACGACGGGACAGAAAATGTGCGAAGAAGACAAAATAAATTTAAAAATAGAAGTTTCAGAAAGTTCTCGACGAAGTAGATAATTGCTTTTTACAAAAAAAAATAACCGACTTCAATCTTGATAAGTAGAGATAACTCAAAAACTACTCGCCAGATGGCGCTCAATTCAACATGTAAGTGTAAAGTTCCCGTCACTACAAATTAATCAAGCCCAAACACTAGATAACTGCAGTAAATCGTTGAGGAGTTCCCTCGACTGTCTTTCGGCTTCATCAGATCGACTCCAGATCTTCATGAAATGGTAGCGCTTTAATGTAAGTACTTATGATAACATGAACAAACACACTAGTCGTCCATACAATTTTCGAAAGTTCCCTTCGATTTCTCTGAGATGCCATCATCAGATCCTGGTTTCCTTATCAGGGGACCCCACTGCGCATATCTACTTTACAACAAAAAAAGAATTATCAAAATCGGCCCATAAACGACGAAATAATCGCTGAACGTACATAAAAAAAAGCATATATACGGTCGAATTGAGAACCTCCTTCTTTTTTGAAGTCGGTTAAAAAGAAAAGAAGCTTAAAATGGATTGTTCTGGAAGAATCGAAATTTTAAAAAGAAGTGTTTTAATTAGGAATATTAGTGTTCGGAATTTCAGGTACCTATATAGGTAAGGCGGTCGTAAACAAGGCACGGGCAGTTCCTGTGGTTCCTAGCTACTACTACAAGTATAGTAGTAATCTGTGGGCAGTTCCGAGAGCGAATCCGAAAGCTTGGAAAGCGAAAACGAAGAAGAAGAAAGAAGAAAAGTGGATCAGTGAAGTGAAGTAAAGTACTATGTACCTACAGTGCTAGTGTCACAGTTTCGCGTCGCAAGTGTTACCCATTTCGTGAATAAAACACCATCTAAGATACCAGTGGTTTTCTTTCATATCCCCGTACCCGCTCCTGTGACAATAATATGTTTAAAGTCATCTAGTAGAATATTAATTATACATTAGTTTTCAATCCACTAAGGAATAAAACTTGCCACTTACCCGGCTTTTTATTATCTGAATAGTTACATCAAAGAAAAAGCTCTGAACACAAAAACTTATTCGAAAGTTAACGTTTCACTAATGTGTCTTTTAGGGTACATCAGAAAATGAGTTATCTAGATTAGTTCTACGTAAAGTTCCACCCCCTAATGGATTTGTCAGAATTCAAAAAGCGTAACATTTCCTAAATCCTAACCTAATACATTTTCATTAGGATATTCCCCGCTTACCTGTAGCTGGGAAGTGCCATCTCATGACGCTAAGTCAGATTTATAACTCACTCCCCTCTGCTTTTTGACCGCAGCAAAATTTTTATACGTTTCTTAAGTAGACTATTTTAATTTCGCAAGCTTTCATCTGAAGCTTTTAGCAAATCAGTCACCAATGACACTTGACTTGGAATCTATTACGTATGAATTAATTAGCGTAATAATTGTAACTAAATATTTTATGAATACTTACTAAATCTCATGACAAGTATGTTGTATGTCATTAGATACTCAATAAGATATAGGTGCCAAAAAATATTTTTATACCGCATAGAGTAAATTATGTTGATGCCATAATGCTTGCTTAAGTGCTCATTCGAAATGGCCAAAAAGGGGGTCTGATTCTCAACGCTATGGGCGATATCGATTATTTCATGTGAACTATTGTTGTACCAGAGACGGGGGCGCAGAATCTTTAGGGTGGCGCCCCCTCCCTCGATTTCGACAAACGAAACAGAACTAGCAAACATTCTCCCTTGCCCTTCGTTTAACTCACTTTTTTGTTGAATCTAAAATGTCATAAACTGAACAGTAACCTTGTTTCTTTGTTTGTTTGGCCATAAAAAAGTTACGCGGTTAAGTAAAAGATACCGCAGCCTCGTAAAATTGTATTGGTTTGTGTAAAACATGTTAAAAGGGCAGAGTTTATCCTTGGATTGAATTTTTGGTTTTAGTAAAGTTCATTTGGCGGGCGTAATGGTTTTATTATGAAAAAGGTATCCATTGTGATTACGCTATATTGGAATGTTCAAAGTAACATTACAAAAGTATACCTAAATAGCTGACATCCAGATAAAACAGCTGACGTCAAGTGGTCAACTTCACCTTTGGACTTTTTTTATATAGTAGGTAAGTATAAGGTATATAAGTAAGTAGGTAGTAGTAGTGCTTGACAAACATCCCATCTGATGGAAAGTAGTGATGAAGTCATTTGAAGTTGGGTGCACTAACTTAGTAACAGCCTTTTTATTCTCCTCGTAGTAATAACATAATTACATATAATTATGCGTACCTAACAACCAAAGCATCGTCAAGGCGTTTTAAGGCAAAAAAGAAAAGAGAAGAAAGAATGAAATTCCATCTGGAACATAACATAACGCTTCGCGGTTTGAGTGCCAAGGGTGACTCAACCATAATGGGGGTAGCGAACCAAGCAGATTTCAAAATATAGCAAACTTCGGTATTTTGTGTATAAAGAGCCAAACATTAAGGATTTTTTCATATTTATAAAAGGAAATTCAAGGAAATAAATTCCTTTGTTTGCGACAAAACGTAACGTAGCATTTTACAACAGCCAGAAACGTAACCTGCACGACTATCCTTTGTTTCATTTTGGCTTATCTCACAAAATGGGTTTTCTGTTAGGTACCTACTTGCATTTTTAATATTATTCCACAGGGAAATGATTTGCATTTATGCTTAATGTACGAATTAAATGTACAAAAACTTGTTACTGGCAACACAGTCCGTGAAATTAGTTCCACGTGCAAAATTTTGAATGTTCTACGAGTATTTGTAAGTGCAGTTTTGCCGTATTGTTCCTATTTACGCAAAAGTTCCTGATTATGCTTTTTGTTATACTTTTTTGTTATCATAACCGGCGATTGAATAGACGAGCCACCTCATGGTTAGAGATCATTGTAGCGGATGGTCGCCCAAAGACATCTGTAGCATTTAAGTCATTACCGGTAGGTTGCCAGTCACCAAAGAAAGAAAAGGAAGGAAAGAGTTGCTGGCTCTAAAGCCGCCAGCCGAGCAAGCGAGAGTAAGAAGTTATCCAGCCAGACTTCAACCCTACCACTAAGCAGTCTCTCTCGTTGTCGTCTCTTATGACACCCTGGTATATGTGTTACCGTTAAAATGCATAATAAGCTAATGTGCACATTAACTAGGTAATCTGCAGATACACTGACTGATACCATACGTTAAAGTGTAAAAAAAAGGTCTTATTTGCACTTTACCCAGTTAGTCTGCACAGTAACGGATGGTACATCGTTAAATTGCGGAAGACTGGCTACCTGAGTACCTATTTGTCTTGATGTCGTGGCCACATCGCAGATTTGCTCACATCATGAAATGATCGATCTGGCCGATCGATCGAGATTTGGTCGCGGAAAATAGGGCATAACTTCGAACCGTGACGTCTCCGGCGCTGCGGAAGGTGCAGCCCCTTCGCCCTTGCGTAACAAAACGCAGACACCCACACGTGTCTGAGTTTTGTTACAGCGGGCGGGGGCTGCCCTCCCTCCGCGCCTCCGGATTCTAAAAAACACGAGGGGTAGGGCATACAAGACTACGTGGAGTAGGGGTAGGCTAATTCGGTTCTGTAACCAATTCAACCTACCTACCTTGAAGAATTTGACTGAGTAGTAATGGAAATGAGTATTCATTGTTTTATATCCAAAATCAACTCAATTTTTTATGTTTCCGTTCAATGTTACTCGTTTTTAACAATTAACGTTCAATCAAGAACCTATTTTATAGACTTTACCGTATGCATGGCCGTTAGTCTGCAGATTAGCTAGGAAGTCTGCAGATTAACTAGTTAATGTATGAACTCAATTATAGTTTTTCCACTTTAACTGACTCAGCCAGATAATCTGTAGAATACCTCGTTAATCTGCATTCTATCTGATTTACGCAAATTAACGGTAACATAATTATGCATAGGGGTCAGTATTCTAGGCCGACAGACAAATGTGTTTTGTTGTTTTCCATAGTTCATGTTTGGTTGATTTTCTAAAACTTCGTCACGGTGTTGACGTAAAATCTTGCACGTGTATTTATTCAATGCAATAAGTTTATCAAAAGGTAGAAATATAAGTAGTAAAACATATTTTTTATAATTTCATACCTACGGACAGTTTACATGGATACATAACCATTGTAGTCAACCAACGTATACAATGTAGGTATACTGTAGATATATACTGCATTATACTGCAACTCATTCCCTATATTAAGGGTACCGTAACATATTTTCGTCATTAATCCCTGCCGTGACATGTACCGATACAGGCCTATTTATATAAACAGTCAAATAAAGCGTCGCTTGGCTGTAAAATAAGCAAAAAGTTCATTTAGAAATTCATTCCGTTGTTGCACTGCAGTGGACTGCAATGCATTCGTACACCCACGTTCGCACCAGCAAACTGGTTTCGGTCAATAAACGTACTCGTATATCCAAAGTTGTTTAACATACGACAGGTACTTACTAACGATTTCTTGAAATCACAAATTCCAATCAACGCCTCCGATGTGAACTGCGAGCAGATTGGTGTTGCATATTTTACTGTATTTTAAAAGCTTGTTTAAATTTTAGCGAGTTTTAACTAACGAAGTCTCATTCCAAAAGTTTTGAAACTATGTTTATACCGAAGGATATTATGATACCTAAATGTAGGTACTCTTAAAATACTGCTTAACCGAAACTATGATATTTTTTTAACCGTTTACTAAGTCATAATAAGGTTGTTACGAAGTCAAAATAATAATGTTAAATACCTAACTTAAATTGGTCTCGTTACTTTACATAAATGCAAAATAGAACCGTTTTTCCCCCGAAGGGTATAAAACGGATATTTAGGTTTCAGCCGCAGCTTGAACCACATTTGAGATTACCTTCCAATATTCGTCATTAAAATAGGCTATCTCACTCGCACAATGCATCAAAATATAGTGTTGTCTCTGTCTATGCCTTCTCCCCCCTCCTCACACGCAGCGGCCGGTGGCCATTTTGCTTCAGTACTTTTCAGGCCGGCAAGGACCTGAAGGTGTGGTTCAAGCTGCGGCTGAAACCTAAATATCCGTTTTATACCCTTCGGGGGAAAAACGGTTCTATTTAGGTGTTCGAGCCTTAGCTTGAACCACATTTGAGACGTGTTTATTATCTGCCGGCGCTGCGTGTGCGTACTGTGACAGATGTAATAGAGATAAATAGGGAGATTTAAAGTCCAAGGCATAAGTATATTATAATGATTTTTAGCTATTTATTGTAATAATAATGACAAGTATTCAATCAATACATTATTTTGGCAGAATAGTATGAGGGAGTTTAATAAAGTAATTAATTAAATATTACGTAGTAAGACAATTTGATGTAATTAGATGATTAATCAAACACATCGGCTAATGTTTACCAAGATTAATTTATGTAACAGTGAAGGATCCAGAGAGAGCATTCACGTTAGGTCTTGGAACATTGCGGACATCTTTAAAGTAATGTTTAAAGAAGGTGTTCTTTGACTGCCAATAATTCCCCGTAAACCGGTTGCTAGTCCAGGCATGTGTCGCCACGGCAGCACGGAAACTTCCCGCCGAAGCACAGATTTGAGCCTCTTTAAATAAGTTCTGATCCGACCCACAAAAACCGTTAGTGAGGCAGGTTTGGCGATTCCGCGTGTGGTAATAAATATGCTGCTAATACCCTTTGACGCTCGACGTTTATGAGAAATTGATATGACGTATATCCTCATCCAAAAACTATGTCAAATCTATTGTTGTTGTCCTTGCGTCCATTTTTCAATAGTCATCTAGACAGCTCGACTGTCTGTAGGAGATTGAATTTGTTTTGGAACCGAAGTTTGACCAAAATAGTAATTCTACGTCCATATCTTCAAATGGTCCTCTTTCTAGGGATAATAAGGTGATGTCGTGGACCCTTCCCCCAGTAACAACAACAGTAGAACGCTAGCATGTCTGGAGACTGCAAAGAGATCCTTTTCGTTGAAGCTATACGATACTAAAAAGTTTATTAAGTCCTCCATTTTCTAAGACAATTGTTAGTAGTTAGTAGTAGTTAGTTAGTAGGAGGGCGTATAGCGAAACCTCCTCCAAATTTTGCAACGACCGACTTATGCATTGCTTTTGTTCTGGGAGCTTACTTGACTTCATCATGAAGGTAGCAAAGGTACCTTGCTAAATCTTGTGGGTTTGGATTGTGTGTCGGGATACTTTTATTTATGGCCCAAGTATACCACTTTCTCCATACTGGTTTGAAACTTTTTAACAATGATTTTCTCCAGGATGACTCTAATAAAGCAATTTCTGATTCAGTCCATCCTTTTACTTGATGTGACCAGCCCGAACCATCCTGGCCCTCAATTTAAGGTGCTCTGCCTGTGGGGGTGCTCGGTTTGTTTGTAGATCGATCTAATTCTTGTGGATGTTCGGGATAAGCAGAGGGGAACCCATTGCCCTGAGGCGGAATTCTGGTTTCCAGAAAGCGTTCTCCCAAATTGGAGCGATGAGAATATATAATCCTTTGTCCGACTGGAGGTGCTGTTACACACGAGGTATTAATGCCGGAGGTGGGAATGTCCATGCTAACTTGTACTTCCACTTCTTGCTGAACGCGTCGTTGAAACAACCGTCTTTGTCTTCGACATTCTCGCTCACATATGTAAGTTGCCACAGCTGATCGCCTCGACGCAAACAAATATATTTCCGGCGTCCGAAACTTCTAGAAAAGCATGGATTTGTTCCTCGACAGGCCGTCCGCTATTCCATTGTATACACCCGGAATATGTCGCGCAATGAGGTGAGATTGTTGGTGTTCGCAGTATAAGAGGATTTGTCGTGCCGCTCGCAGCAATTTTAACGATCTCGTTCCCCCTTGCTTGTTTATGTAAGCTACGTTCGTGCGATTGTCCGATTGGAGAACAACGGTTTTCAATGTCAGTTCGAGATTCAGTCTCCGAAGCACTTCTAGCACCGTCCATAATTCTTTGATGTCGCTCTACCATTCCCTCTGAGTCGTTGACCATTGTTGCCATAAATAGCGATTGTTCGCTATGGTTCCCCAACCTAGATCGGCTGCGTCCGTTGTGATGAAGATCGAGGGATCTTCGAAATGTATTGGCATGCATTTCTGAATATTCTCCATCCACCATAATAAGTCCTTTTGCGCTGAGTCCCGTAAGGGAAACTTCTTGTAAGGGATCTTGTCTGGTAACCGATTTGAGGCTCTCTGAAGTGCTCGGCACTGAAGCCTGCTCAACGGTACCGTCAGTGATGCAAAGTTTAGTTTACCCAGTAATATTTAGGAACGTCCGCCAACTCTATCGTTTCAACCGCAGAAACTTCGATATGATGTGCTTTATTTTAGAACCGTTGGGGCACAGGCTCTTGGTATTTTTTACTGTGTCCAAATGATCCCCAGGTGCTCCAATCCGGTTGATGTGGTTAGAGACGACTTCTTCCGATTGGGATGCCACCCTAAATCCTCTAAGTATGTCATTGCAAACTTGCTTTGACTTTCCAGGATTAGGGGGTCTAGGTGAATTGTTAGGAAATCCTCCAAAAATAATAGGACTCGCAAGTGTTCTAGCCTTAGTCGTTGCGCAACCCAGTTCGTTATTTTGGCAAACGCGGCCGGACTGCTTGCCGGACCAAATGGGAGGCAAGTAATTTCGTAAACGGTTCCTTGATACGCGAGGGACAGGAACCGGCAATGACTCTGATGAATGGGGATATGAAAATATGCCTGCGAGGTATCTATATACATCATAATTATAATCTCCCCTCTCTAGATGTAGAGGTATTTGAAATTGATTTATAAGACGAAAAGACGGGGCATGAACATAATTGTTTAAATTCTTAAGGTTGAATATAGGGCGATTCTCCCTGTTGGATTTTTTTTTTCCTCAAGATCATCGTTCACCAAAAAAAACCCGTTTGATGAATGGATTTTTGTAAGGCGTTGCAATCTAGTTTTGCCGTGGCAATTCGAGGGAATGTTTCGTTTGAAGCCAGAGTCTGTTTCTCCTTGTAAACTGCTTTATAGGTGGGGTTGTCCGAAAGGGGATTCTGTAGCCTTTTATAATTTTTAATATACTTTCGAGTGCCTCCCTCCGTTGGCTTGTGTGAAATGCGAGGTATCCCGCTCGGATGGAGTCAGTGGAGTTGCGTGTGCCTCCCCCCCCTTTTTTTTGAATTTGCCTGGTTGGTGTGTAGGGTTCGATTGCTTTGTGCTTTGAGTGGGGTGCCATTCCACCCTTTCCTTTATTTTGGGAATCAATTCTTCTTGTAGATCCCTGGTTATTATGCAGGTTTGATTTGCGCTGAAATTTATTTCATTTCATTTATTATATGCATAACATATGTCACAATGTTGTTCCGTATCTAGAAGATTTATTTTGCTTCCTTTTGTCAGGAAAAAAAAATTATGAATTCCCCGTGTTCCTGAACTACCTCAGTGAAAGCTTTCTCTTCAAAGAGATGAGTCTCCGAAGGGGGTATTTCATGTAAAAAGATAATTCCCTTCATGTAAAAAGATCTCTGCGGTTCTGTACTACTTCTGTCCTCCGACCACAAACATATTGCAGTAAAGAGTCTGAAGTCTTCCTAAATTTTGAGTCTGCTGTAACGAAGTCCTGCCATACTTTCCCTTTCATTTAGGTAAACAATCTAACAGTTGTTGGAAAACCATCCATTGTTAAATTAAATTAACCCATTTGTGATCACTCTTAAAGTATGGTCAAATCGTTCGAGGACAGCGACAGATTTCCACTCTGGGGTAATACCCGCGAGGAGGTTATTCGGGTTTAAGCACAGAAGGCAGGAGTAGCCTGAAATTGTTTTTGTGTTATTGGCATAAAGGTATGCCGTAACATAAGGATATTGCGCCACTCTGAGTCGCAAAAGCCCCCTTCGATTCCTGACCTGTGGTCTTCATGGTGAAATCGAGAGTAGGTTCACTATCAGATGCTTCGGCATGATGCATGCATTGTGCCCCTAAGTTCAACTTCTCGTGAACGTACCGAGGGGCAATTCCTACATCATCCCCAGTGCTATCTGGGAGGGATTCAAAGGATCCATCTAAGTCTTGATCTAAGTCTTGTCGTTGATTTTTCTTGCAGCAACAACTTACCATTTTCATTCTGTTCCGATTGCATATTAATCATTTTATGAAACAGGGCCATTTGTTGGCTAAGGATAGTAGCTAATAAGTGCTCATTACTGCCCTGGTCTGCTTCTCAAATTGAGCGTGAGTGGATTGCTTTTGATGCTTCATCGGTGTTTGACCGTGGGTCGTCACTTCCTAGCTCGGAGGAGGCATCCAAGCGTCTTTTTAATTTTGATTTGAGTCTGGACACGGTGTCCCTGAATATATTGTAAGATGGTGCATGTATTTTTCCCATTACACTGTGGGGGGCATATAAGAGTGAGCACTGTATTCGCACTTCGACAAGGATGATGCTGATAGGTTGAAGGCACCAGCCATATCCACAATAGGGATGGCGAATCTTAGCTTTATTTCTACGGAGGGGGATATCTGATCCCCACAACTCCCAAACAACTCTTGAAAGGTGTAGTTGTTCCATTCGTGCCAACCGTTCGGAAAATGTTGGTCGACAGCAGCAACGATTACCGAGAATGCTCTTGTATCAGTTTGATACGTCTCCAAGGCCAGTTCACCCAAAGTAGATAATTCGGCCATTTTCTGCAAGTAAACAAGTGGCTGCTTAACTTTATTGAAATCAGAGCAATATGTATATACATTATGTGCGCGCTCGTTACCCTAAACGACAAGTTGCCTCATTAGAGACCATGTCGTCTCATCTGAACGGTCGCCTCATTTGAGCCGTCGTTTCATTCGAGATGACGTGTCGAATCAATCGAGACCACGTGTCGCCTCAATCGAGACGACATGCTGCCTCAATCGAGACGACGTGCCGCCTCAACCGAGACGACGTGCCACCCCAATCGAGACGACGTGTCGACTCAATCGAGACGACGTGTCGCCTCAATCGAGACGACGCTGCTCCATTTGAGCCATCGCGTCGTCCCGAGCAGTGTGGCGCGTGGTCTCAACGAGCCGACGCGCCACGCTTCGTCGCTGGGCCGACAGGCGCCGAGCGGGAATAATATCGTCGCTGGGCCGACAGGCGCCGAGCGGGAATAATATCGTCGCTGAGCTTATGAGCGTCGAGCGGAATGTGAGGCAAGTTTCAGAGTAAGTACTTGCTTGTACGGTTTACGTGTTGCCCCGACGAATATTGAAAGCGTACTGAAGCAAAATGGCCACCGGCCGCTGCGTGTGAGGAGGGGGGAGAAGGCATAGACAGAGACAACACTATATTTTGATGCATTGTGCGAGTGAGATAGCCTATTTTAATGACGAATATTGGAAGGTAATCTCAAATGTGGTTCAAGCTAAGGCTCGAACACCTAAATATTAATGTATTGATAATTCAAGAAAATCATAAATTTAGAACATATTTGCTTCTACTGTCATCAAAGTATCTAAGTATAAGAAAAAATAAATACCTATAGAAAATTAATTTGCAAAATTTACTTTGGTACCAAGAGAATTTTAATTTCCTTACTTAACAAGAAAAATATAATTTTTCGGCCCTTCACACACTACGCTATTTATTAGCTACGCGACTGCAACGCAATCCAAAATTCGATGTAACTGACACTGTTCACTGACAGGAGACGCTTCGCAGACGCGTTGCTTCTTTACTTGGACAACATCCTAGTCGCTTGCAAATAGCGTTGTGTGTGAAAGGCCTCATAGTTAGTTATTTTGATTGATAGGCTGGGCTTTACCAATACCAACACACTTCAACACTTCCTCGAGGCTAAAATAATCAGCTACCAGCTACACATGAACGAAGATATATTATTTACTTTTTCTCTACCGAGAAGCGATAGCGCTGACAAGCGCGGAGATGAGATGTGACGACCGACACTTGTATATCAACGACCTATTAGCGCTAATCAGAATATGTGATGGAAGGCATCTGGTCTGGAACAAGCGAGTGCTATTACTTAAGTAGATAATATATATTATAATTGAATATGGTGGATATACGTATACGTACCTACTCCAGATCTTAAGCATCATAACTCTACAAGTTTTCATATAATATTACAAAAAGTTTGTTTCAACATATTGTTATAATACCAATTAAAATTTATCTCAATAGGATTCAAACCAAGGGTTTATATTTAAAAATAAGGACAGAATAAGTCTTGACACGATTGCTTATTTAAATAATATTATGTAGGTGACTAAGGTACATGATCAATTGATCACATAACGGGAAGTCAGGTAAAATAACTTGCGGGCAACCAACTACTTCCATGGTATGTGTATTACGTTTCAATTCAAACATTGCTTATCATACCTACTAAACCCTCGTCAATTGATAAAATGAGTTTATGAATCTATGAAGTGACGAGCATTAAAACAGTACACTAAAATAAATGAACTAAACTAAATAGACCCCATTTAAGTCTTGTTATAGGTCGGTTGTTTAATTTAATTCAATAAGTAAACATTAAACACAAAAACACATGGTGTCTGTAATTACCTGTATTTAAGCAATATGTTTTTTTATTAACACGTTCGCTGCGTTACGGGCAGAGTTTTGCCGTATTTGACTTCCGAACTGTGCGGCGGTCAATTGTCTGTGTCTTACGCCCGGTGCGGGGGTGGGTTTTATATGTTCCCGTGGATGCAGAAAAGAGATAAATATATATCCAAGTTTCTTTCTTCAAATGTATTCCATTTTTCGAAAAAATAAGTACGGCATATAATGGTGCCGTAACGCACCGGAACTTAATTATTTATCTATGGTGCGATGCGGCATGTATGTTGCCGTAACTTAGACGCCGTACCGCACTGTAGGGAACTCGCGCGCAGCTTCAGTGTGCCGTAGTGATGTGCGCAAGGAATATCGTTTGCACGTATCGACACTGGATTGCGCTTTATCAGCGCTCGAAAATTAATATGAAGCGTTCTCGTAAGAAACTTGATATAAATAAAGTAATTAAGACGGAAGGTGGTGAGGTATAAATGTTATTAAAATAATAGTCTTTATCTATTTTACATTTTTTCCCAATCAAAACTTAACCAGACGATTAAGAATTGATCCCATATCTTTGATCTCAAATTGCAATGATTATGTTTCTTGTTACAATATATATATATTATATATATATAATTAACTTTGCATGACAAATCAATGATAATAAAATAGCAGTTTTCAACCTATTTTGCAATTTATTCACAATTAAATCTTAACTATACGATAAGAAATTGATCCGATACATTTGGTCTCAAATAATTTTAATGCTTATGTTCCTAATTACTTATATTTTTGTTTAATTTTGCATGACTTTAATAAATGTTAATAAAATAACAATCTTCAACTATCTTACAAATGTTTCCCAACACTAGTTTCAAATTCGGTCTATCGATCTACATGCGGCACGGCATGTATATTGCCGTGAAATCGTTGATTTTCAAAATTATGCATAACTTCTAAAATATCAGGTCGAGACCCTGGCGACGTTAGCCATGTGTCAATAGATATACAATCTATCGATTCGTTTATTTTTTTAAAGTAAAACATGGGTTTCCATGTCTGTAAGAGCCTTCAAAGTCAAGTCCTGGTACAGCAAAATGCAAGCCGTAACGCACAGCAGGCAATACTGATACGGCAAGATTATGACTCGTAACGCATGGGCAGTAAGTTTTATTTTTGTGCAGACGCAGTGAACGTGTTAATAACAATTTTAAGCTAACTCCAGTCGTACCTCGTACCTAATGGTAAGTGGCGTTGTAGGTAAAATTCAACAAAATTATATTCACTATTTACTTGAAAACACACCCACATTTCTATCGAACGTGACAGAGGCAAGCAATTTTTTCCAGTCCTTCGCTGTACTTTTACCAGAATATACTCTTATTATTTCTATTTTTAGAGGGTCTATAAATAAGTCATAGATGTTCAGCATATCAGAATATTGACGTGGATATCTTATTTTAGGACTCAAATCAATTGTAGGTATATTTTATGTGTTATCTCATAACTTTGTTACTGGAAATATTGAAATTTCAGTAACTTTCGAGTTATTGAATTTCCGATTTCAAATACGTTGAAGTTTTTCATTTTATTACTTGTCTATAATTGAAGTGTGGTTTTTTGTTAAAGCTATTAGCATTCTATATTTCTTGACCGGCAACGTTTCAGCGATATTTTTGGTCTTACTGATATTCTGTGACCACTAATAACTGGAGACATATCTGCTCATAAAGGTCAAAATTCGTAAGAGATAAGAAGGCACACAGACTGAGATTTTCTATTAGCGAAAGCTTCGCTCATAGTCACGACCCGAGATCATAATCACACACTGCCGCTGCTACTTCGTTGTTCAAACGAATTTATCGCCAAACGTGTCAAATATTACCGGCTAGCAGTGATTAAACACGACTGACAGAGCATTTATGTACCAGAATAGATAAGCATCTTCTAAATGTGAAATCTCATTACATCTGCATAGACGCCATAGACGCAAATGACAAGAACACGACTGGGTTATTGCTTTGTGATAAATGATTTATTGTTAATGTCCAACATGTATGTAATCTTTAAAAATCCAATCTTAAATCGTTTTAGTTTTATTTGCGCATGGATGTAATCAATATTATTGTGCCCTCGTTATGTGTAATCTGCTGTTTTAGTCCACATGGTTTTACTATGTTCCTTTTGTTTCACCTTTATAATTATGGTTTCAATAGAAAAGAATTTAACTATTGTACCCTAGTAAATATTATAATATCAATAAAAATTAACCGTTTTAGTGTTAGTTAGTAATAGCATTGCACAGTGATAGTTTATAGAGTAGGTGAATATCGTATTTAATAACAGTCTATGGCACTTTAATTAGCAGCTTAGCGTTGAACTTACTAATTAAACTCATTAGACGAGCGAGACAAGAGCAATAAGCGAGTCTGTGTTCAGTGGGTCGCCTCGCGGCGTCGTTACGTGTAAAGATGCTCGGTTCGATTCTTATTAGGGACTAGCCTCCGCCCGCAGACTTCGCCCGGGTGGAATTCGTTTAAATTTCACTTCCCTATTTCACCCCCTTCGGGGTGGAATTTCCAAAAATCATCTCTTAGTGCTCCCCTACACTCCCCAAAGAACATACATGCCAAATTTCAGCTTCTTCCGTTCAGTAGTTTCGGCTGTGCGTTTTCTGTCAATCACCAGTAACGCAAGAGTTTTATATATGTGACGGAGGTAGTAAACCTATGATACTGGTTTGATGCGATTATTGTGATTAAATCTGTACGCGATGATTAATAGGGAATCTGATAGCTGTCAATAGAATTAGAAAATAATAAAGTAAGGCTAGCGGTGTAATATCTTGTAAAAGCTCCTGCTATGTTGAAATGCCGTGAATAACTAATAGTTGTTGATAAATAACGCGTGAAGAAGCCCACATTACTTATTTAGTCAAGAATACCTATCTGGAATGTAAATAGTACGAATGACCGCCCACTCTACTACTGGACCCGATTTATGTAATATTAAGATTATTCATTTAATAACAATATTTTTTTAATATCTTGGTTGTTTATTAAAGTGACCCAAAGTAAACAAACCCTTATGAAGGTGTAAATTATGAAATAAAAAAAACTATTTTCCTATATTTTTCATCGAGGACAAAATACAAATTATACAAAAAATAATTATGTAATGAATGAGTTCCTGTTCGTAGTGTGGTTGTGTTTCTTTCTTTGTGTATTGTCCATAGCACGCACGACACAGGAAATCCTAGTGGCCCATGTGTAAGGCTAACTCTCTCTCTGTAGTAGGTACCTATGTACCTATATTACGAGTGAGTAGGGTTATTTATCATTCATTATATTAAAGTATATAACTATAGAACTCTTCCGTTACTGAGTGAATGTACGCCAACACACAGCCGAAACTACAGAACACAAGAAACTGAAATTACACTAGCGTGTTCCTTGGGGAGTGTAAGGGAGCACTAAGAGAGGATTTTTGGAAATGCCCCCCTTAAGGGGCTACATCCGAAATATGGTATCTACTTTTAAATCTAAGATTATTTTTAAAGCTTACTGTCTATATCTCCGATATTAAGATATATGTATTTTCACTATAAAACAATCTCATAAGAGCAAAACCAGTAAAATGAGAAGTTTTCTCGATAGATTTTTTTTAAGTTAGGTCCAAATAGTTTTGGTTTTCAAGTTTACTACAAAAGTTTAAATAATTAGTTGATGAAAATATTTTTGAAACATAGTAAATAATCAAAGCTTAGTTTTCATAAGAATGAAAAACTCAAAAACCGAAACAGTTTTCAAAGAAAAAATTAAAATGCAATTGGCACTTACGTCATAAAGCTAAAATAAACCATTGCTATCTCATTACTTTATATAAAATCATCCCATCTGTTTTTGAGCTCCGCTCATTCGGTTTTGCGTATTATGGTTGTAGCGCCTTAAAGGCACAAAAAGAGGCGGATAAACTGAAAAAATGCTACGTTGACGAAGGACCGAGTTTATTTATAAAACGACAACTTCATAACATCGTTCAAACATATCTGCAAAGTGCACAGTGATGACACTGTTCTTACAATCTTAGTATCTGCGCCCACGCCGACGTCGGCAATTTGATTTTCAATTATACGCGATAATTAATGAAGGATGTTATTTATCCGAGCGGGGAGCAATGTGTCGCGGCAGAGCGTAGGTAGCGACTAGAGAGCCACAAGGGTTACCAGATGTCAGGATCTGTCCGTACGTGGTCGGACTTTTGACTTTATGTCTAGCTTTTTACTGCTCCCGATATTTTAACAAAATATTATAACGGTATATATGATAGATAGATATGTCTAAAAAACAAATGTGTTTTTTAATACCAGATGCTTTTAAAACAAATCATTTAATGAAAATTTTTAAAAGCTTTAATCGAATACTTTTCATTTAATGAAATTTTTTATAAGCATCCGATAAGGTAAAATGTTGAACTTGTGTTGATTAGCGAACACTTATCTTTTCATTACTTTATACAAACGAAATTAAGTGCATTCGAAATAATTGTTTCTTTAACACTTTCAGAAAGTGAAACTAGGTACCATCGCTTCAAAAAATCTCCACATGAATGGTCTGAGAAAAAGAAGCAATAAAAACTCCCAAGGATTTTCTTTTACTACTCACAATTACAGATTGCAATTACTACTACTTACTTACGGCTAAAATATGAAACACATGTTATCGTTCTCACAATTTTGATTTATTTTGCCAATAAATCCACCCAGTAACATGAATCATGGACACTACTTAGAACTAACTAATTTGTACAATTAAAATATAAATAAAAAATACTAATAATTTTTCCGAAACGACAGCTTTTTTAAGAAGCACATCTATTGTCCGAACTTATCAAGTGTTGAGAAGGTAACCCTAGTCTGGAGGAGATAAACGGGTCTTCGCCCGCGCCGCCTGCTGTTGCAATACTTGCAATAAGCAAAACGCGAATCACACCTACCTTACCAATAGATAACTGGAAATAACTTTACTTTGAATGTTTGTATTGCATTTCAATTATATTTTTATTAAGTAAGTATTACTTCAGTTCTTATAGGACAGTTTATTCCGGCAGTATCGAAAGTAATAGGGTAGGTATCTATGAACTTATTACTTGCATTAAAGGGATTGTTAAAAAAATCTTGAGCGTTTCCGAGCTTTGGAGGATAACTTAAGCCCTCGTTTCTTTTTGTCATCGTAAGATATCTAGCAATCATTAGGCCATGCCGGTCGCCTTCGGGCGGCATACAAACTTCCGAGCGAAATTTCGACATGACTACTCCACTATACTCTACTACCAATTCAAACTCGATCAGCATTGTGAAGGCTCTAGGCCTCCTCAGCTATACGACGAGACCCATGCTTTGTTGTCATTAGCATTACAACGTCAATATCATTATGAACAAAATTATGGCATAGCGCACATTGTTCAATAGGCGAGAAGTAACTAAGTTAGAACTATGTACCTATAATGGGAGTAATGGATAACGTTCATAATTTATCCCCAAGCCAAGAACGTAGGCGGCAGTCAAGATAACCGGGTCCTTCGCCGCTATAAGTAACATGCAACTTGCATAGCCACCTCGATTCTATCGGGATTCGCAAGAATTGCGCATAAATTTTATATCTTACGATATCCTATTATTTCTTATGCGGCACTAGCTCCGGATCAGATGACAGATTATTACTTTCTATGAATACTAGCTGATCAGCAAAAAATCGTGAAATGTTGTGATGTAACCAATCAGGACACCTTCATTGTCGTATTAACGTTATTTTACTTTATTTTTGAGTAAATAAATACAGGAGATAAACATCACTGAAGACTATACTGTGAAAGTATTCCAAAATAACTTAATGCAAGACAATAAGATATAGCTAATGTTAAATCAGTGAACAGTGTTACCTACATAATTATAATACATTATACATACGTTTTTTTATGGAATTAAGATAGCAAACGAGCATGCAGCACCACCCTTCCGCTGCCGCCCATGGCAATTGTGACCGACATAGAACAAGACCCAATTTAGTGTGAGTCTTGTTCCAATTCGGTCACAGATGCGTTGCTACCCCTGAGGACAGATGGGCGCCTCTAAAAAAGTGAACCGGCTCCACACCCTCCTATCCGGAACACAATTGCTCTTAAAAACAATTATTATGACGGTAGGAATGGTACTGAGTACCTTGGCGGGCGGTGGTACTACCCCGGGCGAACTCTAGGCTCTGCCACCTTGCTAAAATCATAATATTAAAAATAATAATTAATAATTTGTTTATTATACCTTACGAATCCAATCCCCACTTACCATTTTACAAAATTATATTCGAAATAGAAATCAAGTAACAATTCTTTCAGATTCAGAAATCGAAACGGTATTTGCATACCAAAGTTCTTAAAGGTTCAAAGTCCTTACGAACATTCAGTGCCTACCTACCGTTTTTAGCACCGTAACAGATTATATTACATCTCGCGATCAAAAACTAAGTAGGTACTGAGGAGCTGTGGTGATGATAATTAAGGAATTTAATTACACCTAGGTATGTTATAAGATCATTCAACCAGACAAAACTATATCGGTTGATGAGATCAGCTGCGCAAAATTAAACAATAATTAATTTTCAAATAAAAAAAGAAGTGAAACTGAACTGGTTTCGATTAGTGATAGTTTTAAAGTCTGACAAAAAACTCACGCTACGAATAGGTATACCTACAGTTATGGATAAGAATAAAATAAAAAGACGTGTGGCACTCGGAGACTGCCGCGGTAAAGCTATTGCAATAGCATAATATATAAATTAACAAAACAAAAAATAATACTGCATTTGTGATAATAATAAAATTGTTACGTCATAATGGGCGGACATCTCACGGGGCGATTTGACTTAATATGATGAAGAGTAAAGCAAACTATACAAAATATATTTCTGAACGCACGCAATACAACAACCAAATGTCATTATTTATAGTGTCATTATTTTATGTCATGTATGATGTATGTCTATATGTCTATGTTATTTTGCATGTTTTAAATCTAAATACGCGATAATTCGACTGTTATGAATACATGTTGTCGATTCCAACGCCTTATTTAATCCAGATCTACATGTAATTATTCTTAAAATACCGAACCGACGCGACGGGGCGAAAATCAAATGCTTGACAGGTAAGATTTGTATGGGAAATTAAAATTTTCATTTTTAGTATTTTCCTCGCAATTTTTCCATATTTTCTCATCGCTGCAACCTTCCCTGAACTTCCACGAATATTTCAAGACTAAAATTAGCCAAATCGGTTTAGCCGTTATAAAGTAAAAGTTAGTTAACTCAGTTAAAAGTTCTGGTATTTATCGATAGATGTCACGAGTAGGGGGTGTTAGGTTTTTTTCGTTACGAAATTTTTGCATTCGGTCCCCGCGCCCAAGGCCCGCGATAGAAGCTATGCAATAGCTTAATAAATAATGTATTGAAATTCCAAAAAATTCTTGACTGATTTTATAAAACTAAGCAAATAGCTAGATATTAAAATGTACCTAATTATCACTCGCTTTATGAAGACAAACATAGTGAAGAAACCTGTATAGGTACCTGAGTGAAGTCCACCAATCTGCACTTTTCCCACTTTTCCAACGTGGTGGACTATGGCCTATATCTACTGATCACGGCGCGAAAGGAGATCCTTGCCCAGCAATGAGACAGTTTTGTTTTGCGATGATGATGATTAGTGTAGGGAATAGTGGAACTGTCGAGATGGGTTTTTCCCGTAGGCTCCCAATCCCGTTCTCACCCGTCCCACTAGACCCCGAAAACGATTAATTTGATTTATGGTTTTTGAGGACTTTTGCCTTCTTTTTTCAACATGTACAGTCGATAGAAAAAGTTATTTAAAGTAAGATAATGTTTTTAGCAGGGCAGTAGCTACCGTCGTATCAGTCGTATCAGTGATACGGAGTCCCCGGGCTACAGGGGCCCACAACGTTTGTAAGCAAAAATTGGTAAAATGTTATCCACAATTTCACTTAAACTCGTAGTTTCTGGAAAAAAACATCAATACTAATAATAGTTTCTTTATTTACGCAAAAGAACCTAAAACAATGATCTTTAAGAATTTTTGTCTATTTGTCTGTGACTTAATTACTTTTGTTGTTGTTAATTTAGCAAATTATCAAGAAGGTATATGAAAATATGACTGATTTTGCATTTTAATTTTTATTACATATATATTATTTTTATACCACTTACCTATATGTTTATTAAATTTAATTACCTTTATTGTTAACTACTTTTATTTTACTCCCAATTCTTTTAGTAAATTACGACACACAAATAGGACGACACACAAAATTCTCTAGGATTCCGTCTCGTTGCTTCCATGGGCAATATAACACCCAGACCCTGACCAAGAACCAGACCAAACCCGGGTTACTTAGAAGGACAATTCAAGTTATCCAATCAAGTCGGCATAGTTAAATTTTTACTATAAGACTTTTTCTTATAACTGTACTTTTAAGGAATGTTTAATTTTATTTGACGTTATCAGTAAAATCGGAATTCGGGGTATAATGGGACGGGTGAGAATGGGAATGGGAGCCAACGGAAGAAACCCGTCGAGATTTGTCGTAGCAATAGCGCTAGCGTAGTAGACTATAGAAAAATGTTTGTAAGTAACTAACTTCGAATAAATTAAATTTCGTTTATACATTTATTCCTAGACAGCATGAAATTACATCGTACAGGACTAATAGGATCGACTGATTTCAATTTACGTGCCCAGCGCAGCGCCGTCTACGATCACTGAAACCAATTAATCTTTTTGCAAACGTACGCATGGCATAAAAAGATCGGTCCTACAAATAGGAAAAAACTTGCAAGATAAATTACACTGTATACGCATAAAATGCTTGTAAGAATAATCCAGGGAATAAACCAGTACTGACAGTAATACGATGAGGCCGATGAGCCGTTTTAAATCCGTGTAGGTCCTTGTCAAGTCTCCAAGTTGACGTGAATCACATGCACAACAAAACTACTACGCTCGGATTAACTTCGTGTGCGTACGAAGTTACGTAGATATAATAACACAATCTCAGTTTTAACGCGATTATCTTAAAACTGTTTCCCGCGATGTGGCTTTATAATTTATAATGAATAATTAAAAGAAAATATTGGGTAAAAAGTGTAGGTATTTTTGTTTTGTGTACCTACTTCCATCCAAAAAGTAAGTTTTTGTTTCTCAAAGTAACGGCGAGTCATTTTAAGATAAATAAATTTTATTTATTATCTTGCCATAAATAAGTTAAATAGATATAATCATATTGCAACTATATTCATTAACAATAAGATACTCTATGTTAATGTTGTTAACGTTTTGTTAAGAACCTTGTTAAATTTTGAAAAATAATTGAAATGTATAAGAATAAAACATGAATAAATAAATAAACGCTGAATAAATTCATCAACTATTCCCCTTAAACATGCAGTATAAACTTGTCTTTTCTTTACTGCAGCTGTTATTGTTTACTTAACGACTCTACGTCATTTGCATCCTATTCAAACTTTATCAAAAAGGACGTAAAACTAAACAGACAAGTGCCTGAATAAAATTCATATACCTATAGCATTTTATGCTTGACCTACTCAACATAAATTTTCTTAACCAAGTTCTATAGTTTACTTGCAAATTGCAAGACTCACGAGATTTTTAAATTTGATATTAGAATAAGTATATCAAACTTATTAAGTGGAATAATTTCATTTACGCTGCACCACAAACTATTTCTCGTATCAACACTTAAAACTCACGCTATAAATATGTACTTATAATAACACTAACACAGTCAATAAGCTCCTGCTCATTTAAGTTAAATTCTCTTGCGAGTTTTACTTTTGCCGAATAAAACTAGTAACTCTTTCATTAAGTCCACTTAAACGCTGCTAGTGTTACACGCTATAAATACTTCGAAACTCGCGTTTAGTGCGTATACCAAAACAATACTTAGCACGATGTCACTCGCGGTTATAAGCGCGCGCGTCGACGCACGACCGTGCTCGCGCGGGTATTGCGTCCGCGCGATAGACGGGATATCATTTGAAAGGGCCTTCGCCCCTTCCGAATCTGAACGCGGGATGCAGAATGCTAATACTGTGCAGGGCTGAGAAGCCTGGCTCGGTCAACGTTGCGCGCACGGCCCTAGAACGACACCGGTTTGAGCGATTCAGAATGGTTTGTTGTTAAGGTGCCTAAAAGTTCTGTTTTAATTTTTATCTTCCTTCTTTAGTCGATACAAGTGGTTGTTAATTTTCTTTCTTATTTATCGGGCTAACCTAATTATCTTAATTAATGTGAATGAAAGTTGAAACCCAAAAAAATGGGTTAGAAGGACGATGAATTTTGAAATTTGTAAATTTTCAATACAGTATTTTTTGTACATTAACCTTAGATTAGGACATAACACGTATAATGATGCAGTGTAAGGATCAGAAAAGTAATATCATCATTCATACAAACGTACATATTTTTCCTTTCACGAGATAAAAAAGTGGCATGTCATAATCCTATCTCTATTTCCTATGTGACAACCCTATAGAGTATGAAAAACTAACGGCACGGGTGCCATCTGCGACGGGGAGGAGCCCTTGCATTAGCGGGATGACATTATGCACTCACAGAAGGGTATGCGTTATCCCTTAAATCACTTTGCCCTCACCGTGACGAGAATCCGCTAAGAAAATGATTTTTTTTCTATCTTTATTTTTGTCTATATCAATCTACTTGTGTTACTGATGATGGAATTGATGACCACTAACCATCATTACGCAAAATAAATTAATATGATCCAATATGGCCATCAATTGCAATGAAGGCCATCCCTACAACGTAATTTACAAGAAACATTTTTTCCAAAAAAAACGAATAAGCTAGTTTCTTGGTAACTAAAAAATTTCAATGTACACGTTTTTACGACTGTAATAAAAATATTCAAAAAGAAATCTTATTATAATTATGTAAATTTTAATATTAATAGCTTTTTAAGCTTAGAAAAACCACGAGTTGGTAAGCGTTTATTGCAGATGCTAACAAAATTTGTGAAGGGGTTTGATTAGACACGATCAAAGCACTGTACAAAAATAGCAGCTTGCTGTTCTTATGATTGATGGACAAACATCCAAATAAGCTAACTATTATTATTAGAATATTAATAGGATCATTTGATATTGCAAAAAAAACGAATGAACATGTAGCCCATCTGATGAAAGTGCGACTAAAAGCGACATCAGATCTATAATTAACCTAAAGTAGTTCTTCAGCCTTTAAAGGAAACTGATAATACTGAAAGAAATTCAACTGTTTCCAAAATATAATCGTCAAAATCTTTTTACTCGCAGGAGATGAAACAAGCACCCAAGTTTCTTTGCCCTCGGCTCTGGTCGTGCGGTGAAATAATTTACCCAGCGAACGGTAAACACTCGCCCGCTGATACCAAGATTTGGTTTCTGTGGCCGTTTTACAACCATTTATGTCTCTGCTGCTGACTGCTCGGAAAAGGGTTGTGAATTTATTAAATAATATACAAAGACGCCCGCTTACGTGACACATACTCGTATATCACGACAGCCGAAAATATTGCCAACTTATAATATAACACACTTGCTCGTAAAGTTGCTATTTTTTCTTTAGTCTTACGCCCGGAATGCGGTTTATTACACACTAGTGCGTTTTACTTTTCATTACCGCACTAGTGTTTTTCTTATTCCACTTTTTTTTTAATATCCGTAAAGAGGTTGTTACCAAAAGATTTGTTATTTTGTAAATAAATAAACTTGTTGTACTTAGTCAAAATCTGATAAGATAAGATTATACTTCATCTAATTATCTATTAAAGCATTTAAAAAATACAATATTTTAAATCATTAATTACCGTAAATTCTTATTAGAAATACATAATTATTTAGTTTAAATTGTGGCTGAATGTTCGGTGTCTCTGGACTTAGATAGTTAATTGATTCAGGCGTTACTTTGCGGAACTCCATTATTACAGATTAAAGGTTAATCTACTTTGCAACAATCCGCGAACAAACTCGTATGTATGATGGTGTATACATTCATGCAAGTAGCACCTCCCTCCCTCCCACTGAGGAACATGCAACAAACAAATAATGGTATACACCAACACACATAGTACCTCCCCCAACACGTGTTTCGCCCCAAAACAGGGCATCATCAGGGTAAGTAGACTCTACGATGGTCAGTCGCAAAGTGAGGCGCCGGCCCGAGCGCTCGTCTTTTATACCCTTCCAACCCGCCCTTATCTGTCGTATGACTAATCAAGTTGACCGAGGATGACGTAAACCTAACTGACTGCAAAATAATGATCGCAAACAACAGCGACAGTCAGATAGATATCTGATCACGTGTTGGAAAAAATACGTAATAAGGGCGAGTTGGAAACGTCAGTCTGTTCATTCAGCAGTGTAACATTACTACGGTTATTATGCCTAATAATTTCTAATTGTTCAAGCACGCTAAGTTTTAATCCCTTATCCGCTGTGTGTAGGATGTCATAGGTGTGGTTATTAGGTAAAACATGCCCCGATTCTAAAAGATGCTTAGCGAAATTAGACCTATCTGCGTGGCCATTCTTGTACGCGGCTATATGTTCGCGATATCTGGTATCGAAGCTCCTACCAGTTTGACCTATGTATACACTATTGCAATCAGAACAAACAATTTTATAGACACCAGATTGTTTGCGTCTATCTCTTTTTTCTTTAGCGTTACAAATTGACCTAATAGTGTTGTTTGTTCTGAATGCAACGTCGATTTTGTTACGTTTTAGAGTTTTAGCAACCCTCTCCGTGATTAGTCCGAGATAGGTCAAACTAGATTGGTATTTAACGGGACTTTTGTCCCTAGGTACCGCGTACAGTTGACCACGCACTATCGAGTCTCGTTTTATACGAATTAGTCCATCCACCATCCTATGCATCCTATGCAGTGTCAAATGGTTATGACAGGAGGATGGTGGATGGACTAATTCGTATAAAACGAGACTCGATAGTGCGTGGTCAACTGTACGCGGTACCTAGGGACAAAAGTCCCGTTAAATACCAATCTAGTTTGACCTATCTCGGACTAATCACGGAGAGGGTTGCTAAAACTCTAAAACGTAACAAAATCGACGTTGCATTCAGAACAAACAACACTATTAGGTCAATTTGTAACGCTAAAGAAAAAAGAGATAGACGCAAACAATCTGGTGTCTATAAAATTGTTTGTTCTGATTGCAATAGTGTATACATAGGTCAAACTGGTAGGAGCTTCGATACCAGATATCGCGAACATATAGCCGCGTACAAGAATGGCCACGCAGATAGGTCTAATTTCGCTAAACATCTTTTAGAATCGGGGCATGTTTTACCTAATAACCACACCTATGACATCCTACACACAGCGGATAAGGGATTAAAACTTAGCGTGCTTGAACAATTAGAAATTATTAGGCATAATAACCGTAGTAATGTTACACTGCTGAATGAACAGACTGACGTTTCCAACTCGCCCTTATTACGTATTTTTTCCAACACGTGATCAGATATCTATCTGACTGTCGCTGTTGTTTGCGATCATTATTTTGCAGTCAGTTAGGTTTACGTCATCCTCGGTCAACTTGATTAGTCATACGACAGATAAGGGCGGGTTGGAAGGGTATAAAAGACGAGCGCTCGGGCCGGCGCCTCACTTTGCGACTGACCATCGTAGAGTCTACTTACCCTGATGATGCCCTGTTTTGGGGCGAAACACGTGTTGGGGGAGGTACTATGTGTGTTGGTGTATACCATTATTTGTTTGTTGCATGTTCCTCAGTGGGAGGGAGGGAGGTGCTACTTGCATGAATGTATACACCATCATACATACGAGTTTGTTCGCGGATTGTTGCAAAGTAGATTAACCTTTAATCTGTCTCTGGACTTAACCTGCGCGCGCATAGTTATTCAACCAAAGATACGGCGCGCGAAAAAATAAACCGCGCCATTTTGTGTTTTGTGCAAACATTTGTTCGTTTATAATTTGCTGATTTGTGACTGAAAAATGTCGATACCTAATTGTTTTTTTCCTCGCAAGTGTGTTGAAAAACGTCGTATGTTACGCGTGTGCTTTGTTCATTACAGTCTTGGCTCTATTACAGCCCTCGCCTTGCGGCTCGGGCTCAATTCCGCCTCGACTGTAATGACCAACTTCGCGCACTTGTATCATAATGTAGGTACTATTATATCATTGTTTATGTAAAATATTTGAATTTACTGTAGGTAACCTATGTATTTTTAATATCATGCATGGAAATTTTCATATAAAAATAAATACTTACCAATAATTAACATACTATTATGGTGTTTTTTAAAACTCTATGTATCTATTTAAAAAAGTTACATAAATAACACTTTCCAAAAATATTTTAGTTTTCAAACTTCGGCATTTTGTATCAAGCGGGGATAAGTAGTGTGGGTGTCATTTATGAAAATAACGCATTCCTTATCAATATCCGATGATAATTAACTTACTATAATACCCATTTGTAGTTATAGAGCCATCGTATTTCAATAAGTTATCCATGCATTTAAAAAAATAAAGAATATTTCAACTTAATCCACAGGTGTACATATTTAAATATTTTAAAATGTAATATCCATTATTATTATTCTTGGTTACATCTCGCATGACAATAACATTTGATCGCGTAGGAAGAGGGTGTGTACCAACCGTCCCATCTTTGCATCACGATTATATGAATCCATATTTATCGATAAAACTAAATTATAGATTCAATGGCGATTATTATAATTTATTTCGACTTGCACACATAGCACAACAAATTAAGATTATCTGATAGTAACGAAACAAATAATTGTTTAATACTAGCTCCAAATTGAATATTATCGTGAAATCTATCAATATTAGTACCGAAGTTGCTATAGGTGTGTTCTGGAAGGTTTGTAGCTATCAACAAAATGCGGGATCTAAATTATTTACAACCCTCTAGACCCCAGAGATGTACCTACTTTCCTTAGTCGAAATAGAAGTCCTTATAGGTAGCTATCTCATTTGAACTTTTATTTTATTTGAATTCATTATAATTACTTATATTATACCTATCTATAAGATATTATGAAGTTCAAATAAGAATTATGAACGAACCAAACTACATTATCTCATAGTTTAAGGGGCATTTATGCACATCACTTATTCTCTATAGCTCTAGTAGAAAACTTCCACCTTTCCATGAGGATATGTTAAGTCCGACGAAGCTGAGTGCATGTCGTAATTTCAGGCGACTTAGAAAATGTTATGGCTATAACACTTTATAACGCTCTTAATAGATACAACAACAGTGCATAAATAAGAATACTTTACCTTAAGTAGCGTATGATTTTGAGATCACGGACTTCATAATTTTAACTGCGAAAGAATATACCTACTCTTGTCTTTTATAATAAAATTCATTTATATATGTATTTATACCCCAAAACCATAGACACCACAGTCTATCCGTGATCATGAACCACGCAAATGGATCGAAATAAAAAAAAAGTTGCGAGTAACCGTTTCAATTTAAAATTAACTAACGATCAACCGGAAAGGCCATTTTATTTGTCAATTTCATGTTTTTTTTGTAAACCCCCTGAACAGCGAAGACCGCTCGAAGACCGAAGATCGGGTTTCATTCTGATACAGAAATTAAAAAAAAATTCAAATTGGAAATCTAGGCAGGGCAGGCAAGGCTATCTCTTTGTGCGCGCAGCACGAATGAGAATAGAATAAGGACCGAACACAAAGCAAAAAGAAACACCATAGACCGCTTTCATCTTTTGCGATCGAAAAATTGGATACAAGCCATTTTTTTCACTAAAAATCTTACATTCGTATGGCGAGAAAATAATCTTTTGATGTATTTGTAAATAAGTTTATATTTCTATCTAAAATATTTTCTTTTTAAGTTAGTTCATGCGTATAAAGAAAGAATCGACGACATATTTATTTCTTTAACGATCGTTGTTGGACTTCAAAAGTGCAGACATTTTTTACCCAACCGTTCGGACTGGACACCAAAGTCCATACGATCGCAGACCAAGGACAAATATTTGTTCAACTCAAACAAGACAAATGCTACGTTAGGAATTTGAGATATGAGTCGGAAAGCACAATGGTTTAATTTAGGAGAAATGAAATCATACGGTACTAATGCAGAGATATTAAAACTATAGCTCACTATAAATATACGAACTATACGTTCATATTTAGATACTACGCAAGTTGTTGTTTTGCATTCGCTGCGATAACATTACTTCAACTATGGATGATTCAGTGAGTTACGGAAAAAATGGCTAAAAAAATGAAAAATAGGACAATTACCAAAATTTTAACGTCCCACTTTTCGGAAGCTTCGCTAGTAACATGGCTACTTTTTTTACTTACAATATACCTAACTGTACATACTTATGTAAAATTCACTTTAGGTGATTTTGTCTGAAAATAAAAGATGTTTGAAAACTTGGGTGGGTAGAGGTACTAAGACAGGTTTCCGAAGCGAAGTCCTTACATAGGTACACCTCTACCTTGTTTTGGATCAGAAATCCCATTCGTTTGATAGGATTCGGAGGATCAAGGAAACCCTGCTGTTGTTTATGTTCGTTATTATTTATGTAATGTTTGTCTCGGTTGGAACATGTTAACGGCCAAAAACAGCGTGATAACATACTAGTGTTGTAACGTTAAAATACGTAGGTATACATTTTTAATTAGGTACATAAAAATTTGTATTCAATGACTATTAATTAGTGTTATCAATGATAATTCTTTTGATTGTTCTTTTCGACCCACGTAATAATATGTCAAAATTCGTCACGATATTTTCTTTTATCAAAGCAAGTTTTATTAAACTTCTAATACCCAAATAGTTCAATAATAAGTAATAAGTAATCTAGGCAATTTATAACTTCGACAAATAAATAAATAAATCCAAATCACCTGTTCATGTGCGAATTCTATAAGCCATTAAGCTATCACTTTTTGAACTATCCTATAAATGATGACAATAATTAAAATTAAAAACTGTTCTAAACCCTGGTAACCATGGAAACGACGACAAAAGCACATACGGGCGCATATGATACGAATAGGGGCGTAAGCTTCTATCTGATATGCCCGCTTACAATGCAATGGGGAAAAATGTTCAGAGGACAAATAGTGCGCTTACAACTGCAGTCTGATGCTCTGGTGCATTGCAGATGTCTCCTAAATCAAACACTACAAAGTAAAGCTTATTGGCTTACCAAAAAAAATGTTTCGAAAGACAGAATTAAGAAGGTCAATTTCTAAACCTCCAGCAAATTGAATTTAAACACTTTTCATGTGTTATCGATGAAAATGGTGATAGTGACGCTGTTTGATGTAATTTATAATCGATGTTGGGTTTCGTAGTACCTAAGTATACTTATATGTATAGAGTCCGAATAACAGAAATAATTGCTACGGACATTTTATACACCACCTGCATTTTGTCTGAATTCTGGACCAATGCAAGTTTTGAAGACTTTGGATCCGATAGTTTACCGCATAAAAGTGTACCTAATCATTTCACAGTTACGAACTGAATGGCGCAGTGGTTATGTCAGACTGTTCGAAGGGTCCCGGGTTTGATTTCCAGGGAAGCGAAAATTTGAATGACTTAAAATTTCTGTTCGTGATCTACCTATGTGCATTTTTGTCTTTGTGCGTTCTTCATCGCAGTCACGATACAGAACAGGCATCAAAGTGTTCAATAGCAATTAAAAAGAAAAGTTATACATTCAATGCTAATAAAAGAAATGTTTTAAATTTAAATATATTACCCAACAACTTCTAGGTCAGCTAACATATTTTTTTATAATTTAATTGTTAGCTGCACAAATTTAAATTAATGCGCCTTGCCTTGACCCAAAAAATATTTATAACAAATAGGCTCCATAGTTATTAATGATACTACTCAAAACTCCGTCCTACTCAGTACTCAGAAACATACTTTGTTGATCAGAGATGGAGAATGTCGCAACCAAACTTAATTCTGGTTGCATTCCTTTACCAAAATTGTTTCACATTAAAAATGAACGGTGGCGAGCGCATTCTCAGATTTTTATTTAGACAAATATTGAATGTGATAACGAAACGAACATAAAAAATAATTTATTTATGTTTTCAGAAAGGAAAGATGATATTTCAACAGTAATAGATCGTTTGTATGACGTAAATTAATTATGAAAAATAAATAATGATTTGCAGTGTTTTAAAGCATAACTAATACCTATAATTAACTAAGTAGTAGTAGTATTTTTAATTTTTTGAAGTATGCAGAAATCCATAAAATGAAACGCTTAAATTATTTCAAGAAAAATTCTTGGTCTTTCTGACTGGATTGGAATTCAAATTAATTTTCAAAAAACAACACAATCTTCTTTTTTAGTTATTGAACTGTTTGTTACATTATTGAGTAAATAAAGGTTAAAATCTGTTAATTGTAATAGACATTATTACACACAACGCGGAAATGCCCTCTACGGTTAAGCACCCACTAATTCCCCTTTCGCTTGTTAGCCAGATTAAACTATTCGTGGAACTTCTAAAAGTATTCCCTGATTTATATCCCAACCCGCTGTGATATGAATTACCGCCGTTTGAAAGCTTAAAGCCGCCAAACCGAAGGATTAGGAAATTATCGATGTTATCGTTAGGCATTTGGCATGATGTTATGTTAAACGATAGGTAGGTATACGATATTAACAATTGCGTACACAGTAAAACCGTTAACATAATATAAATCTCAACATCTAGCAAAACACTCTGCTTCTTGTTCTTAATACATCACCTTGATTATATTTTCTATGGTTTTAAGATTTTTAAAGGGTTTTGAAAATTATATTATGCTTACTGCATAAAAATTATTCCCAAACTGCCAAATGAAAAACCTGATATGTACTATGATATTTTCCAAAATCTGCGTCTACGCAGCATAGGGTATTAGAATAATTATTTTGTTCAACAATACCTTCGATAGATACTTTTTATGTTATGAGAAAATAAAATTAATGAAAAAAGAAAAAGAAAGAGAATAAAAAGAAAAAGAATACGTCTCACAGCCTAACAGGAACATCACTACTTTCTATAGTAGTTCGATTTTAACAGGTATAAAACAAGGACTGGATTAAAGGAAGCATTGATCCATAAGTTCCACGATACTTATTTTACGAGGACATAAAAATGCAGTTTAATAAGTGGAATTTTCATCACGGACTGTCGATCGCAAGCTCAGACGGTCGTAAAGTGGTCGGGAGCGAAGTATGAAGAACAGGATTCATAAATTCAGCTATGGCCTCTCTTATTAGTCTTAGTCGATATGTAAATAATTTAGTGGGTTATGAAAATTCGGATAACAATATTGGGTTGGGAAATAATGCCTAGAGTTCGCCCGGGGTAGCACCACCGGCTGCCACGGGTCGGTGCCTAGAACAATTTCTGCCTTGTAGTAATTGATTAGTCAGAAATTGTGTTCCGGTAGAAAGACGTGAGTAAAGACGTACACTTTCTTCTTAATCCTATGTAATATTTAAGAATAGCAACGTATCCGTGACCGAATAAAAATGTCATTTTTGCTAACAATTTCTAGACGTATTTTTTTTATTATGGGTTTTTTTAATGAACGTATTTCCGTTACTTACTACATTTTCATAAACTGGTAGTATGAGTCTACCGCAAGTTTCAATAATATTTGTCATTTATTCTCCTTTAGGAACACAACCCTCACCCACGAAAAATATCGTCTCATTTTGCTCAAAGTAAATTTTGAAGGACTTTAAAAAGACTTCATAGCTACCAGCCCGTATCCTAATTTTAGCCCGTAACCTAGATTTGTTTTTATAACAATGAAAACTCATAAACCGCTGTACTAAAAAGAAAAGACTGTTTAAACCACATTATTAAAGTGAAAAAACTCTACTTTCAAGAAATGTTTGTTGACAAGAGTCAAGACGTTGAACTGTAAATCTTTGAAATGTAAACAAATCAAAGCGCAGCTGGTAAACGCTTCTAGGCTTAAGATCGTTTTGTAAAGAAAAACAGACTTATAGCGAAGTATCTTTCAAAACGTATCTTGTGGTTATGTTAAGTGGATAGGTATGTTATGCCATCACATCTTCAACGCAATGACATTCAATAAGAAAGTAGGTAGTAGGTACCTACATAAATAGCAAATACTGAGATGCCACTCTCCTATATTCTTGGGGTGAAGTAATACGAGTAGGTTTCACGTTACAGGGTGTAACGTTTCTTACAGTAGGGTGATGATTAGTGGCATCTGCTAACTGATCTTTATGACGATGGGGTAAAATGGAGAATTCAACATTCTACTTTATTCAAGGAAATTCTCTCTGTTGCACACTAAATGACATTAAAGTTGAGCCAACAACGTTAACTAATTAAATACCTACTTTTATAACACTAAGACAAAAACTAACTTTGGCATTATACTTTAAAGTGTCTGTGCAAACTAGCGATAGCAACCAGAAAACGACGCGACAAAATGACGCATGGGTGAATAATATTGCTAAGACTTTTTGAAATTCGATTGTCATAAATCGTCACAACCAAAATAATTATGTGTTTTTATTAGCTTTTACTCACCATGCAATATTTGTATTTATGTTCGGGACCAATTTTTCAAGCCAAATTACAACTATTTTCGTTCTTTAACTTTATGGACTCGAAATTTTGCACAATGCTGTAGTTCCCAATTTATAACATGAGCGATGCTTTCTTCAGGATTAGCCCGTCTTGGAAACTCCTCAAAGGTTAACAGCACATGAGCATTAAATTTACAGCTTTATACTTTAATCATAAGTACTTTATATAAAAGCATGTTTTCATTTTTCAAACTATCATTATTGCGTATTGCTTACAGTATTGCGTAGCATACTGTTAGCACAGTCTAATAAGTATTAGTATCTTTTGCAACAAGTAGTAATGTCGCAACGGCAGATAACAGTAAGGCCGTTCTCACACAACGCTATTTGCAAGCAACTAGGATGTTGTCCAAGTGAAGAAGCAACGCTTCTACGTTGCGTGTCCTGTCAGTGAACAGTGTCAGTGTCGGGGTCACGTAGCTAATAAATAGCGTAGTGTGAGAACGGCCTTAAGTGTCACCCGCCAACGTTATTGTGCGACATTTTGTCGCTTTTCTGTAATGTTGAAGTCGCGCAGTTGAATCTGAGTAAGATACTAAATATTTGTTTACTCTCGCGCGCGCCTAATGGCGATGCTTATTGCTTAAAATTAAAACTTCTTGAAATAACACAGTAATAAAACTTGGCAAAAGTCTATTTCGTTTTATTGCTTAACATATGTATATCTGACTATATTCCGCCGGTTTAGTGAAGCAGAAGTTTTATTCTAGCACTTAGAAATAATGGCTTGAGATAAAAGAAGAAAACGCAATAACGATGTTAAACTTAAGTCTTCCTAGGCTGTATAAATGTTTAAATTTACTAAAGAAACATGTACAATATATATAACTATTATTTTTGGCTAAACTTATTGCTGTAAACAAAGTTTTGGTTGCTTATATTTTATTCAGCTGGTAGAGATTTCTGGAAAAATATCTAAAAACCCCATCAGAGAGGACTTTTGGGTAGTTAGAAATGTTTACAAGTTGATATCTATTTTATGTTATTGTCATTCTTAAATAGAGAGAAGTTAAGACCGGAAGTATCAGGTTCCATCAAGTCTTTAAAAACTTCATTATGTGAAGGGTTACCTAGGGTGTGTAAAGAAATAAAAAAAATATTTCCCATGTTTTATAGCTCCACTGTACAATACGTAAGTATAGGTAGGAATGTAAATGTAGGATGTGAGGGTTAAACCAATAATTATCCATCCTATCCGCCGTTGCTTGTCATGCAAATATGCGAAGGGTGTTAAAGGTTCACCGCATATTTGTAAACAAATACATATTACGTAAAATACGCTTTGTAAAATTTTGTTTTTGCGGATTGCTGAAAATAACTCTATTGTATGGGCGGTAGAATCCATTGTGGTAAAAACGAAGAATACCTTTTAAAATCGTATAATTCTGCCATGAAGTTTAGGCTTCGTTTAGAAGGGTGTTAACGACACTTGAAATAAAAACGAATATGTACCTACATTTGATTGCTGCGCCTGAAAAACGAAGATCTTAGCTACATGATGGTAAGTGGTCAACGTCACTTATAAAAACAGTCATCGACGCTTTTTCTACGTAAAAATCTTTGTCAACCAACTCATTCTTTAGTACCTACTAACTATTGCCGTAAATAGTCGGAACCAGTCGGAACATTTTTCACATTTAATAATGCCTTTCAGTGTGCATTAAATTCACAGACATGTTTCGTTGAAAGTTTTGTTGTCGTTTTAATCTCGTTTTCCCTTTTTTTCGATAATCGCTATAATATTCTGAATTCGTTTTCGGCCCATTTGAAAATTGCGAGTTAGAATTGGACTCAATCATTTGTAACGTGCAATTAACAATTTAATTGCGATGAATATTATTGTTCTTAATTTAATTGCAATTACTTTTTAGTTTATTAAGTAGTTCATTCAAAAATTTATTGATCAACGCCCAACGCTAGTACAGAAATGTTTAGAGCCATCTATCAAAGCGTATAGGTAAGTATTAATTTATCGGAATTTCCACCAAGCCAAGTTGTTGTAAAGTCTACAGATTGATGGCTCTGTACAATGTGTATATGCTTCCTATCTCATTTTCTGACTCTTTTTACAGTCGCTTTTTGGTTTCATCGACTTTCAAATCACAACGATGCTAAAGAAATTTTTACTTTAAAAATCGAACAGGCTCTAAGACAATATTAATATTGTAGACCAAAAAAAAAGTAAAAAAAGTATTTTAATGCCACGAGAAAAACATTATAATAAGTTTTTAATTATAAAATAAAATTTCACCCAAAATAAATAAAAAAACACTACTACTTCTTCAAATAGGAAATATTAAATAGCAATTTTATAGTTACTAGGTACATTTTCGGTGTCCTCGAAATTAAACTTATATTTTAAATAATCAAAAGACAATGGCTCTGCCGCGGCGGCCAGAAGAATCGTACAGCATATACATATTCAATACAGAATATACATAATGAAAAACCAGTTTGGAAAATAATCACATAAAAACACACTGCACACTTGCAATAATTTCTCAAGCTCATTTCTGGGAAACGTATCCCGTATGGCGCACAAAAATTTTGGCTTAGTCGCCATCTCGCACGACAAAAACTAATAATTCCTTCATCAACTCGCACGCTCGTACAAAGTCAGGTAAAAAAAAGAGACTACAGTAAAACGACCTTATATTACATCTTAAAATAAAGCTACTGACTATTGTTTGCTTTATATCCGAAATATATTACCTATATGTATATCTATACACATAAAATGCATATAAGTATACACATAAAAATACAAAACGCGCTCTTCTACACTACCGAGCTAAGCAGGTTCATTCATACTCAAAAGAGGATAGCGCTATCTCTTTCTGTTCAGTACATAACTTCACATAAAGCAGAGTAATGTTATCTAGTTTATTATCTGTGAGTAGATGGCAACATTTTTATGTATAGCTTCATCATAATCTTAAATATGGCAACATTTTTTTTCTCTTCCTTCTTGGATTTTTCACTGTCATGGATGCCGGTGCAATTCTTGTTAAAACTTGTAATAAATTCAAGTAAAAGTATTTACCGCTACGAATTGGTTTTTATTAAGTCCAACAGAGTGGTCCTTCGAGAAACTGTAAGTACGCAGTGCACAATCTACTCACAGTCTACACTTACATCGATCGACGGGACTTGTGCGGCGTGGGCGCACGTGCTCGTGCTCCGCCGAGTCTGCTTCATAGTGTTTGGTGCGTGCCCTGGGGCTTGGGGCTCGACGCCGGCGGACGTCTCAATCAGAAAACAGCGATTGAAGAAAAATTTCCACGATGTCAGACGTCAAAAAGTGTAAATTGCTTCGTGCATCGTGTAAGGTCACGTTGACGCGGATTCAAAATTTCATCGAAGATCCCATTAATTTAGCCTCTGCTACGGTGGACGTGCTAGAGGCCCGGAAGGATAAGCTCGTTACTTGTCTCAAGCAGTATGAAGCCGTTCAATTAGACATACTTAGTGTCGATGAAAAAGACGCCGAGGATGTTGGGGCGTTCGAAGAACGTTTTTTCTACACACTGGCGAAAATCAACGAGAACATCAGGATGCTCACGAACTCTGATACATCTCAATCAACGTCCACGTCATCATCAAAATTGCCCAACGTAGATATACCAACCTTTGACGGCAAGGACTTTACTAAATTCAAGCCTTTCTATGAGCTATTCACAGCTGTCATTGACAACAATGCAGCATTGACAGACGTGCAAAAATTGTTTTATCTCAGAAAATATCTTCAAGAGGAGGCGTTATCAGTCATTATTAATCTTCCATTAATTAGCAAGTCATACAGAGAAGCTAAAGAACTGTTAAAGAAGCGTTATGATAACAAATCTCGTTTAATATGCAATCATATAAATTACTTGTTGGACATACCATCAATTCAAAAGGGTACAGCGGTCGCTATACGGACGTTTGTATCTCAGGTAAAACAACAGCTTTACGCATTAAAAAATTTAGACGAACCAGTCGATAACTGGGATCGTCTCTTGTTATGCTTGCTTTCTAAAAAATTGGATACATTTACTCACCGTGCATTTCATCTTGACAGAAATCCAGAAGTTCTGCCAACGATGGCAGAATTTCTTGCCTATTTGGAGAAGCGTGCTATGGCGCTGGAGGATACCTCCCCATTAGGCCATAATATTGAAAAATTGAAGCCTGCAGTGCGGGTAACTAACATTTCAATTAATAATTCAAAACCATTTAATAATTCATGTGCATATTACCATAAAAAGGATCATGCTATCTTTGGCTGTCCTAAATTTAAAACGGTCCCTATAGAGACTCGCTTAGCCTTCATAACTGAAAACAAGTTGTGTCACACTTGTTTGAAGCCACACACAGACAATGTCTGCAAATATAAATTTAAATGTAAAATTTGCAAGGAATCTCATAATACTCTTTTACATTCCAATGAGAAAGAGACTCCTGTCTCATTATGTTCTAACAACAATTCTTTGAGTTGTAATGTTTTGTTGCCTACAGTTAAAATTAAAGTCACTGACAAGTTTGGTCGTGACATTGTTGTTCGTGCTTTGCTTGACAGTGGAAGCCAAGCTTCCTTTGTAACTAATAGTTTAGTACAGAAATTGTCAATTGTACCCTTTGTACAAAATACTAATATAATTGGTATCAATAATACCTTCACAAAAATTAATGAGGTTGTCAACTTGTCAATTGGTTCATTAATACATAAAAACATAAAGTTTAATATCAATTGCTATGTAATTGATAAGATTAACACACCACAGCCACACCAATTTTTTGATATATCAAATTTAAAGATCCCTCATAATATAACATTAAATGACAATGAGTTTAATATACCTACTGAAATTTCTATGTTATTAGGAGCTGATATTTACTTTAACTCTTTATTGAATGGTTCTATAAAATTGTTAAATGGACCAGTGTTGCAAAATACTGTTTTTGGTTATGTGGCTGCTGGTAAAATTTGTTTACCCAAAGAAAGTCTATGTTCAAACTTAGTTTCAAACTTTGCTATTTGTGATGAAAGGAAATTGGAAAATGTAATGGAAAGTTTTTGGGAAACAGAGTTTGTCTACTCCACATTCTAATACTACTTTAGATGAGTTCAATAAGTCAGAGGTTATTTTTAACAACACCCTTCAGGTATACAATAATACATTTTATGTTGACTTGCCTTTAATATCTCCTAAAGAGGAATTACAACTTGGAGACTCATTCTCAGTTGCATTGCAAAGATTTTTATCTCTTGAACATAAATTCAAATCAAATCCCTTGTTATTAAAAGAGTATAAGCAGTTTATTGATGAATATGTGGCATTGGGACATGCTAAGGAAGTTGATATTAATTTATATGATGTTTATGGTGGTTCTGTTTATTTTCTAGCACACCATGCTGTGTTCAACCAAGATAGCAAAACCACGAAGTGTCGAGTGGTTTTCGATGGCAGTATGAGATCTACAAGCAAAATTTCTATAAATGATGTCATGCTGAACGGGCCTGTGGTGCAGGGTGAGCTGCTTGACATTCTTATATTGTTTCGCACATACTTGTACACTTTAATTTGTGACATAGAGAAGATGTTCCGTTGTGTTTATATCAATAAACACCACACTAGCTTACAGAATATTCTCTGGAGGGATGATCCCAGTAAGCCAGTCATTTGCCTTCAGTTACAAACTGTGACATATGGACTGAAAGCATCTACCTTTTTAGCCACTCGATGCCTTATAGAACTAGCAAAGAGATATAAAGATAAATTCCCACTTGCTGCTCAAGCCTTGATCTCAAATACATATGTGGATGACATCCTTACTGGTTGTGATGACTTAGATCAGCTTAATTTGTTAAAAAATCAGCTTATCAACCTACTCAAATTGGGTAATTTCAAATTACATAAGTGGTGCTCTAATAATACTTTTATTTTAGATGACATACCTACTGAACTTAAATACTTTGATGAAATTAATTTAAATAAAGACAACATCATAAAGGCTTTAGGTTTGAAATATGATGTACTTTCTGACAATTTTTACTTTCAAACTCCTTCACAATGTGATGGACAATTAAATACTAAAAGAAAAGTCCTTAGTTATATAGGCAAAATATTTGATCCATTAGGTATAATTGGACCTATTGTAATTGTAGCTAAATTAATTATGCAGACCTTGTGGTCTATTAAGATAGGATGGGATACTATCCTTCCTGCAATTTATGCCCAACAGTGGGATAAATTTATTTATAATTTAAAATTGATGGACAAGATTTGTGTTCCTCGTTTTATTAAAACTCATCAGTATTCAACAATAGAATTAATTGGGTTTGCTGATGCATCATTAAAGGCCTTTGGATGTTGCCTTTATATTAGAGTTATAAGGTCTGATGGGAGTGTGGAGGTAAACCTGCTCTGTTCTAAGTCACGTGTAGCCCCACTAGCTAAGCCTCTAAAAATTCCTCAGCTCGAGCTAAACAGCGCAGTCTTGCTTGCACAAATAAGCAACAGAGTGAGTAAATTACTTGCCTCCAGATTTCCTCATTCCTTACATTTATATAGTGATTCTCAAATAGTTCTTGCTTGGATTCAATCAGATAAAGTCAGGGCTAATATTTATGTTAATAATAGGATACAAAGTATTAACAGCCTAACAAGTAAGTTGTCATGGCACCATGTACGCTCATGTGATAACCCAGCAGATCTCATCTCACGAGGAGTGGAGCCACAGTGCTTACAGACTAATACTTTATGGTGGCATGGTCCACAATTTTTAATGAACCCTGATTATTCTCATAAGCAAGAAATGTTCAATATACCAAACATTTTTCAAAAGGAAATTCCTTGTCTTGTCGTAAACAAAGAGCCCCCGGTACCATTTCATTTGTTTGATAAATTCTCAAATATTAATAAATTACAAAGAGTTGTTGCATTTATATACAGATTCTATAATAACTGTATGAAACGAAATATTAAGGAGTCAAATTTAAATCCTAATGAGTTAGAATATGCTTTATGTGTGATAGTGCGATGCATGCAAAGAAAGTTTTTTTCTAAAGAGATATCATCTATTTTCAATGGTGACAAGGTGAAGTCTGGCATAGCTAACCTACACCCATTCATAGATGCTCATGGTTTACTTCGCGTGGGTGGCAGGCTGCAGAATGCAGGCATTCCACATAATAAAATGCACCCTATAATTTTACCAAAAAATTGTAATATAACTTCTATGATTATTCAAAGAGAGCACCTGCGGTTATTACATGGAGGCCCTAGATTAGTCCTGAGCTCCCTTTCGCAAAAATTTTGGATCATTAATGGCATTCGAGAGGTTAAAAAGGTAATTCATAGCTGCCTAAAGTGTGTTAGAATGAAAGCTGTCACAGCCAAACAGCTCATGGGCTCTCTTCCAGCAGAGAGAGTTACAGCCAGCAGACCCTTTCAGCATGTCGGCATAGACTTCTGTGGCCCTTTTAATATAAAAGTGTATAGAATGCGAAAACCATTCGTAACTAAGGGTTATGTAGCTCTATTTGTTTGTTTTTGTACTAAAGCTATCCATATAGAATTAGTATCTGATATCACAACTGCAACATTCTTAGCATGTTTCAGTAGGTTTATTTCTAGAAGAGGCATGCCCTCCAAAGTATTTTGTGACAATGCTAAAACATTTAAAGGTGCTGAGAATCAGCTAAAAGAATTGTATAATATGCTCTCTTCAAGAGCTCATAGAGACTCTGTAGTAAATTATTGTAATAAAAATTATATTCAATTTATATACATTCCAAGTTACTCGCCATCGTGGGGTGGGTTATGGGAAGCTGGGGTCAAGAGTGTCAAGCATCACCTCAAACGTGTTGTTGGCAACTTGTGCTTAACCTATGAGGAATTAAATACAGTTATGGTGCAAATAGAAGGGGTTTTGAATTCTCGACCTCTGCTTTCCAACCCCAATGAAGGAGGATATTTAACCCCTGGTCATTTCTTAATTGGAACAGCTTTGTGTAGTTATCCAGAGATAGATTTATTAGAAGTTCCAGTAAATAAATTAAAATTTTGGAACATTGTATATAAAGTCAAGCAGCATTTTTGGAAATCATGGTCAGCTGACTACCTTACACAATTGCAAAGCCGTCCCAAATGGAAGCATCCTTGTAGCAACTTAAAGATAGGTGATATTGTTCTTATTAAAAATGTAAACACCCCTCCTTTGGAATGGCCAATGGCCAAAATTGTAAATGTTTTTCCTGGTCAAGACCAAAATGTAAGAGTAGCTGAAGTAAAATTTAATAATAAGACTTATTTAAGATCAGTTAATAAGCTCTGTCCTTTACCAATAGACTAAACTTAACAATTTAAAAAAGATTAATAGTCGTGTAATAATAAATACTTTTCTTTTCAGTATTTACTATAGAAAGTAAATATTGTACTTGTTTCTATTAGATTGACTTAGTCCTTGTTGTTGTAATTGCATAGTTAATAATAAGTCAACTTATGTAATTCATAATTATAGTTATATAAACATGTAATAGTGATGGTCTATCCATTGCATTGCATCCATGCATTGTTAGTAGTATAGTTTTCTAGTATTACTTATGTTAGGTTATATTTTTCTTAATGATGTTGTTATGTTATTGCATCACATTGCCATCTTCCCGCCCCAACTATGTTCAGTACATAACTTCACATAAAGCAGAGTAATGTTATCTAGTTTATTATCTGTGAGTAGATGGCAACATTTTTATGTATAGCTTCATCATAATCTTAAATATGGCAACATTTTTTTTCTCTTCCTTCTTGGATTTTTCACTGTCATGGATGCCGGTGCAATTCTTGTTAAAACTTGTAATAAATTCAAGTAAAAGTATTTACCGCTACGAATTGGTTTTTATTAAGTCCAACACTTTCTTTTTATCGAACCCTTTATCTCCATCGAAATAGTCCCGCATGGTGACTTCAGTTCAGTCAGTCTTCCCTTAAATGTACTTTACTGTGCCCGCGCATATGTAGCTGCGATTTTACATTTTATTAATACTAGTTTTATTTTAGAACTGTCCTAATAGAGCAGGGTTAAATATCTATTACGGCTTTTGTGGCCGCCATCTTGTTTTATTTATTTATTTATTTATTTATTTATTTATTTATACAAACAAATACACATAATTAACAGGTCGAACCCAAAACATTATGTGCTTAACTTATTATAACATATTAACAAAATAGGTAACTATAATATGTTAAATATTATGGCTAAGATACAGTCTACAAAGCAATATGAATTTATTAAAAGTATTATTAAATATGTCGGCTTCTGGAGTCCGAGTGAGGAAGCGATTGAGTAGGATGGGAGCGGCCCTTTGCGGCGCAGCGGCCGTGCGGCGCACGCGCACCGCGCGCTCTGCCAGCAGCCGGCCTGGCCTCCTGCCACCGTACAAGCCGCGCATCTGCGACGGAACCTCAAACTCACAAGAGGCGAGGGCCAAGGGATTATCGATTTTTCCATTCAGTAACAGAAAGTAGTGCACCATCAGACTGAGCTTTCGCCTCAGCTCAAGACTATCGAGACCGACCATCCCGTTAACAAATAAGGAGGGATACAAAAATGGGTAGTACCCATATTTACGTTTATACAAAAACCGCGCGAATTTTCGTTGAATTTTTTCCATCATGAGACAATATTTCTTCTCATGAGGATTAAATACGGTTGCATTGTACTCAAGTCTGCTACGCACGTACGTCTTGTAAAGTAAAAGTGCTACCCTACAATCAGTAAATTGCGTGGCAGTTCTCATAATGAAACCTAGGGTTTTGTGTGCTTTAGTACACAACTGCTGAATATGCTCACGGAAGTTAAGTTGTGAATCTAATATTAATCCGAGGTCTCGCATCGAATAGGCGCGTTGGAGAATATTATCATGGAGTTGATAGCCGTACTGTAGTGGCGAGCGAGACCTAGAAAATGATATGCACTTGCATTTATCTATATTAAGTGAGAGCCTGTTATCTACACTCCACTGCAATATGCAATTTATATCTCTTTGAAGAGCATCACAGTCTTGCCCTCCATGTATGGCACGGTAAATCTTTACATCATCCGCAAACATTAGGCACTTCGAAGAGTTGAGGACGTTCGGCAAGTCGTTTATCATTATCAAAAATAAACTTGGACCCAGCGTGCTACCCTGACTTAGACCCGAGCGAGTGAAGTAAAGATCTGACATATGATGTGACGATAGTTGTACGTACTGCCTTCGGTTCATAAGGTATGACGCAAAAAAATTCAGCAATTTTGGTACAAAGCCGAAGCGCATAAGTTTTGATAAAAGAATATCATTATCCACTCGATCAAATGCTTTTTGAAAATCAAAATATGCAGCGTCTACTTGCTGGCCACAGTCCATGGTGTCAGTGACATCGGCCACGAAGTTGATCAGGTTTGTTAGTGTCGATCGACCCCGTCTGAAACCATGTTGGCTGTCATGCAACTGCGGTCTTACTTGTTCCATCATGCGGCTGTTAATAATACGCTCAAACAACTTGCCGAACGCCGACAGAACTGCTATTGGCCTGAAGTTACTAATATCAGAACTGTCACCAGATTTTGGGATAGGTGTTACCCTAGTAATTTTCCAAGTATCTGGATAAGTGGCAGTTCGTAATGACACATTGAAGATGTGTAACAGCGGATACTGAAAGATTTCTATGCAATCCTTCACCAAAAAAGGAGGTATACCGTCCGGTCCAGCCGACGACTGGGATTTCAATTGTTTAGCCGCTTTAATAATTTCCTTTAATGTTATAGATGTCAGAGTGACTGTAAAATTGTTCATACTTTGGAGCTCGTCCATGGGAATTTGATTCAGAAGGTTGATGTTAAGGTGCGGCGTTTCGGATAAAAACACAGAGCTAAAAAAATCTGCAAAAGCGCTGGCCGCTTCTTGCCCAGTTACTTGCTTTGTGCCATTACTGTAAACACCCGTGTTATGCAAATTAAGACGTTGACTCTTTAAATAACTCCAAAATAAACTAGGATTTTTATATATATTAGATTCCGTGTTTTTCATGTAAATTGCGTACAATTTATCTATCATGAACTTAACCTTGGATCTATAATATTTGAACATTTCTAAATTAAATTCTTTACCTTCGATTTTATATTGTTTAAAATGGTAGTATTTAATTTGTATGTTGCGTATTAATTCTGGTGTATACCAGGTTGGATAACTGTATCGACCTGTATGCCCACTACGCTTTTTAATAGGAACACAACCGTAACAACAATTATTAATTATATCATAAAACGCTTCAGTTGCTGCATTAGCATCATTGTTTTGAAGAACACTCGCCCAATCTGCTTTTAGTAATGTGGAATAAAGGAGACTAAAATTTGCTTTCCTAAAGTTCCACTCAGGATTCATCTGTTGACGCGGGTGGTCGGTCGAGGTCCTAGCTGTACTCGAAATATAAGCGCCCCGCGGTAATCGTAGTTCTATTAAAAGTGGCGGGTGGTAAGGGTCAGGCCGTACCAAAGGCTCAGTATCTCCACTTACCGATAAACTTTCACTGCTTAACCCACTCAGAACCAGATCCAATAATCCATTAAAACTATTTAAAACATTATTATGTTGGACAAAATTACAAAAATTTAAAAATAGTGAAAACTGAGATTTTACATTCGCTGAATTAAGAACAAGAATTAAGATTGAAATCACCTATTATTAGTATGGCTAGATGAGAAAATTTACACACTATGTTTTCTAAAACACTTAATACATTCATATACTGATCGTCAGAATAACTAGGAGGAATGTACACAACAGAACAGATAAATTTAGTATTTTTATAGGTAACAATGGCACATACTATTTCTTTGTCGCGAGATAGACCGTCGACGTCATTTATACGTAGTACCTCATAGGTGTCCCGTACAGCCAGAAGAACGCCACCCCAACCAGCGTCATCACTGCGGTCATTGCGAAGGACCGTATAAGCACTTGGAAATAACTCAGAGTCACATAAAGAACTAGTTAAAAATGTTTCTGTTAAGGCTATAATATCAGCACAGCTACATAATACCGCTTTTTTAAATTCTGCGGTTTTACTACGCAGACCACGCACATTTTGGTATGTAATGTAAAAATAACGCAATTTTTGTTGCGACGATGTTTTACTATAAACTTCCCGTTGCTCCTTTTTCACGTCTTTGAAACCACTCGTTAAATTCGGTGTTAGGCGGCCAGCTACTCGCCTTCATGAAGAACTCGAATGCACTTTCTGGCAGCGTTATGACGAACGAAGAGTAATTTGTGTGTTTTAATTCGAGTTTTCGTACATCATACTGCATTTCGACTGGCCTCAGTTTACACATGTAAGCTTGTACCTTTTCGGGCGTTGTGTCGGGGCGCAGGGACCATATGTGGATACGTTTTATCCTTTCCACAGACGCTAAGTCGCTATCAGATTCACCCGTGCCGCGAATAACAGGGTGTCGGTATTTACGCCGACGTTGCTTAGTGATCCATTGACCGCTTTGCATGTCGTCGACTTCCGTAGTATGCTTCTCGCGCGGCAATGTATGCTCCGGCTCGGTTGATGTTAGAGCAGTATCCGTGACCTTCGATGAATCACGTTGCACCGTACGCTGCGTGGTCACAGGCGCGCCGGACGTTTCTTGCGTTTCTAAAGCTGCTATTTGCTTAGCACGACGAGTTCGGCCCGCAGCAACATTATCATCACTCATCGTCGCCGCTCGTGCCTTGCCGCTGCGCGTCATTATCACCTTACTCCGTTGCTCTTGCTGTGATGATGATGACGTCGTCGGCTTCTCGCTCATGCGTACGCTCGGCATAGTCTCGTCGGCTGTGCGTGTGATATGCATTGTACGCGCACTACCCGCCATTTGGGTCTCTTGCATTTTAATCATGTTCGTTTGAACTAGATCAATTTTACTGCCAAGATCTCGAACCATATCAATCAACGAGTTCATTTTCAGTTCCAAGGGTAGAACTATCCCCTGGACAACTTTTACAATGTCACTTGATATTGATTTATCCATAATTACGGAGAATCCGATTTATTAACACGGAGCTTACGAAAACACGTTTGACTCGCGCTCGCGCTCGCGCACCTTTTTTGTCCTACATTGACTGACATTGGAATAAACTATGAGACAAATGAAAGATTTTAAATTAATTTAAGATTTTTTATGACTATCCATACTAATATTATAAATGTGAAAGTATGTTTGTTTGTTTGTTTGTTTGTTAGTTAGGAGGGTGGAGAGTGACGTAGGCTACTTTTTACTGCGGAAAAACATCTCATTCCCATGGGAAGATCGATGTTTTGTTAGTTGCTAGATATTTAGTTCCGGGTGTTGTTAATAGATGGCGTTAGTAAAATTCATTTGCAAGTTCTGAATGACGCTATCAAATACTACATGTAATTTACTTACGTCATAGGCAAATGTTATATCTGATGTTCCAGTATAATATAATAGGCTACTGTTTAGCCGAGATTCCTATGGGAGCGGGACCTACGTGGCTGTTACCTATGGGTCCAGAAGCGAAGCGCGGGCGGTTCTCTAGTAAGGTAATAAAATATATGAATAAAAAAATGGTTTGCTTTGCCGACGATTTTTATTGAAAAAACCGGTTTCAATCATAACATTTTTTAGGAGCTGAATCACAATTTGGTCTAACTAATTCTGAAAGTGATGTGAAGATAATTATTTCACAATAAGGAAAGCCAGTATTTCTTCGCACGGGCCATACATATATGTAATTTACAAAGAAAAAATAAAGGTTCCTGTATTTCTAGATGCTCCAAACGCAGTATATATAAAGAAAAGCTGGTTAAAAATACTGAAACAAGCCATGTGCTTTTGAGAATAATTATATTTTATTATTATTTTTAACTTTGATTATTAATTGGATTAACATACTTTTATATGTATTTTTGAGATGTTGATTTGTGAAATACTTATATCTAAAATTATGATATAATAACATTTTATTTATTTTAAAGTCCAACCATAAAACATTAAACGTTTTTAAAAAGGATTTTTGTAGTTGACTGTACAAATTTACTTCATATTTTTATGGTCGGGCGAGTTGATGACGGAATTATTAGGTAAATTCGAAAGGTGCCAAGTCGCCCGATAGTGCGAGTTTTTGTCGTGCGAGATGGCGACTAAGCCAAAATTTTACCCTTCATACCCTTTCGTGGTTTATGCACTGGAAGGAACACTTAACATGATAGATGATGCTTTCACCATTAGTTACAATGCATTTTTGCTACAAATGACAAGCTATGATTATGAGAAAAGTTGCGACAGTACGGTGTTATAATATTTTCCGTTATGAAAAATATGCATCACTAATAAAATTGAATGGAAGTAAATTCATTTCTTTTAAAATCATCGTAAGTATTTCTTATGTTATTTCAAGATTTTAATTTCAGTGTAATAGGGTTCTTGTTCTTAGCAACTTTTTTTTATTTTGATCGCAGTGTCGAACAACTGAATATAATGCGAGTAGGTAGGTACTGTTGTTTTCCGAAGGGTTGGCCACTAACCCATCCACCAATTCGCACTGGAGCAGCGTGGTCGAGTATGCTCTAGGTCTCCTCAATAATAAGGAGAAACCCATGCTCAGTAGTGGGTCATTAATGGGTTGTAGCCATTATTACTCTTTATTACTCTTCTTTTTTGTTATGAGCACATTTAACGGTGACTGGTGAAATTGGACGAAAACATGGACTTCTTGAAAGAATTTTTGTTAGTCGCATGAATTAACAACGACAATTGATAAATAATTCCATAATATTTTTACATAAATATCTAATTCCGTGTAGTAGGTATTCTAAATTAAGCAGGATAAAAACTTTATCGTTAATACCCATTAAGCATTTGTTTTATAATAAATACATGCATAATCATTCTATCATACCACCTTAAACATATAATTTTGCCTTACGTATTGTCATCTCATTAATTACATTATTATTTTTCCGTATTTAACTTTTAACTGTCAACTATTCCGCTATAAAAACCAATGTTAACACTGAATGATTTATTTCTAATTCACATGATTGACGTAATAATTTTCAACATTACTATCTTATATGGTGATAAGACTGCAGTCGCTATCCTTATAAGGCGTGTCCGAGTAAGGAAGGTAGTTTCATTGTTGGGATCGGTTGTTCACCTATGAGAAAAACTGGCGGGTGCAAGACCCAAACTGGTTACATTTGCCTCGAGTCTCGAGGGCTCCTGATTCAAATACGAGTGAAATTATGTACATAATATAAGCCAACCAACGTGCAAGAAATCTACTTGGTAAATAGCATCTGTAAATATATAATATGTACGTAATAATAAATTAATTAATAATATTTAATTTTGAAAATATTAAATATCGCACACGAAACTAAGGTATAAAGATATGAAAGAATTGAAGAAGTTATTATTGTTGTTGAGACACAATAATTATATTTTTAAGGTTCCTACTTCAAAAGGGCAAAGTCAGCTGTTGGAAGATAAATGAACTGACACAAATTGAAAATGACAAATACAAAAACTTATGCACAGCTGTTTGCTTCATTAATAAATATAATGATACTGTGATTACGCTTCCTTTAAATTCGTTACTTTAGTACCGTAATTAAGTACCTACCTATTTTTTCAAGGGAAACTATTTTCCTACTGTTAAATGAATATTTTGTTCACAAAATATAAATTTTGATTTTCCCGAGATATTTTAAATTATGAGTCCTAATAGTCCAAGATCCCAGGGCCACCAGACGTCACGTATTTTCTGACGAAGGAAATGTGGACGATTGAGTAGTGTTAGTATGTACTAAGAACGCATGCCTACCTGCTAGCTTGCTCAGACGGCCAATTTTCAGGTATCAGGTAATCAAGGTACATAAAAACATTACTTACCTCACGTAAATTCTCCAAGCTGATTTTTACGTATATTTTAGACAATATCCTTAAAAATAAGTCGCCAATACTCCCAGACACTTTCCGTCGGCCGTATTGCTTTGCAGACGCTTTAAAGCTCCCAAATTTATTAGAGTCTCCAACGCCTGACGCATTTTAATTGCACCAATTTGCTTTACGCATCTCACGCAATGCGTACAAGTACCTACCGTATGTATGTAAAATGCGTCAGGCGTTGGAGACTCTAATAAATTTGGGAGCTTTAAAGCGTCTGCAAAGCAATACGGCCGACGGAAAGTGTCTGGGAGTATTGGCGACTTATTTTTAAGGATATTGCCTAAAATATACGTAAAAATCAGCTTGGAGAATTTACGTGAGGTAAGTAATGTTTTTATGTACCTTGATTACCTGATACCTGAAAATTGGCCGTCTGAGCAAGCTAGCAGGTAGGCATGCGTTCTTAGTACATACTAACACTACTCAATCGTCCACATTTCCTTCGTCAGAAAATACGTGACGTCTGGTGGCCCTGGGATCTTGCTCTATAAAAACTGCCCAATGTTCTAATTTCAAATTATTGTTAAAAATAACCCTCGATTGCATAATTATGGTCCATTCAAACCAAAATATCATTAGACCACTTCAAATAAATACAAAGGCACGTGCGATTAACATCCATTGAGGCGGGTGCTCGACAAACAATGCCTTGTTAGCCCTTTGTCACGACCAGAGTTCGACTCGGCACGGCGTGACGTGACATCCGAGGATTGTCTCGCCATTAGGTAGCTTTGACCGAATGTTACAATGATGTTGTAAACAGTAGCATCAGTATAGCTACAGACTATAATAGCTTATAGTCTGCTTGGGATCGGATTGTTTGAAGGGTTTTTAAATTGAACGATTTTTATAAGCATCAGCAGCAATACGAGACTTATTAAGTTTCATGCTATTCGTTTTTACAGATATTCTGGGACTCTTCCTTTTTGTCTTCAGAGAACCAGATTGATCGGTCATTTCATAAAAATATTTGATTTGTTTTCTATTTATTTTGAATGACATGCTTTTATGGAATTTTTTATTGATTTGCGTTGTAATGGACCTGAGTTATCTGAAATGAAAAAAATGAATCGAAGAAAAAACAACTCAAAAAGTGTCGCCAGGTATTTGAAGTTTAGATTCTAATAACTGAGTGTTAATACTAATAAGTAAGTTTTGATTGTAATAAATGCATCAGAGTAAAAACATTTTTGCATTCATTTTCAAGAATTTTGAAAATCTATTTTAAGTTTTTTTATCTATCCGTAACAACGTTCTAAAAGTGTAAAGCAAATTTTTATAAGAAGGCTTTTCGAAGATTTTTTTATGCAAGGTAAGTTGTACCTACACATTCTAAATAACGTGCATAAACTTCATAGACAGGCACAAATTAGGTACCTATTTTTTCAATCACCTAGGTAACCTAAATAATAACCATTACAATATTTAACTAATTAATTATTATCACTTACAATAATAAATAATGAATGGTTAAAGGCGTGAACGTGAACGTTAAGAAACGAGACAGCGGAGGGTTGAGCGCGATCGGGAAGCGATGACCGCCGCGCGGGGTTAATGTCGTGAACTTGGATTCGGGACAATAGAGGATTGTCGTGACATCCACATGACAACGGTTAAGTCGTGCCGGATTTTACATATTTAAACGCCACTACTAATACGAGTATAATACTGAGTATGACTACCATTAATACAATATCAGTTGTGTATTTTGTAGATTGTCGCATTTATTTGACGTTCAAAACGGAATTATTATATTTCAGAGATTTGATTTAAAATCAAGTACCTATAGATTAAATTAAATGTAGATATAAGTTTGAATAAAGTTTCTTTTTAGGTACACATTTCAAAATTAGGTAGGTACTTGAGGTTTTCCGGCAAAATAAGATAGAAAGCCTCAAGAATATGTTGACAATGTAGTATGTTCAAACCTTCATGACTAACGCAGCATTTTTTTTAGCCGAAACATAAATCGTAAGTGGTAACCATCACCGTCGCTCATCAATAAGCGTAGGGGACCAGATATAACGTAAATAAATCTGACAACATTCGATCAGCTATTTCGATCTTGGAACCCAGGAAGGCAGGAACGCAGCCCTTGCCAGATTTACAAATAATCACTTAGTCTTCAACTAAGGAAGAAAAGAGGAGGGTTTCCTCTATCATGTTTATGATACAGTGGGTTCTAGAACATCATGGTAATGTATATGTATCCCTATAAGATGGCATGAAAGACATGCAAGACCCTTGTGTTTATTCTGTGTCGGTCAGATGTCATGGGCGGCAACTGAAAGGCGATGTTACATGCCAGTTACCTTAATTCCGCAAAAAATGCAATGTTTTGCAAACTGGATATCATAACTCGTCAGCCGATAGCCCATGCACCATGCATGCTCTTTGTTTACTAACATAGAACGTGAGTAAACCCGTAATGACGAGATCTCGGCAACTCGCCAATAGAAGGCGCTTCTGCCAAAAATAGAATGTCGCTGGGCAACAGAGCACTAAACAAGAGTTATGGCTCTGCGGTGGGCATTTCCGATCTTCCGTTTTAGGTTGTCACACTGCGCAAGCACAGCGGTTTATGCATTCATAAATTTTGACGGTACAACGTTAATCGTAATTTAAACAATATTGGCGCCTATTTGTGATATTTGTGATCGTCGTCGAGGTTATTTGTGGAGTTTTGTAGCCAAAGCTGTAACTAACATGATGAAGTTAGTATCTATGTGTATATCTCAGCTACGTGAATTACCTACATAAGGAGGATTACATGATGCAAATCGTAACACTAGGGCGTCCTTTCAGGAACATTGTAATATACCTCAAACTTGAGCACTTGCAATGTCAATGCGCATGTTTCATTGTAAGGGCGAATGCTTATCACTTATCAGTGAGTGAGGTCGCACAGATACTGATCGTGTTAGATGACTAAGGCTATCATTAACTATCTTGGAAACAGAAAGCTAATCTTTCTTTTTCTTGTGTTTCGACGACTTGAATGATTTACGTTAATAACCTTTTTCAATCAATTTTTTTTCGCCGTAAATACCACACAAAGTTTGATATAGAACCTAAAATTTTGAATTAACAACGTTAAATTTATTTTGAGCTAATAGAAATTTTGGCAAATGCTAAATTAAATAACATTTAATTTAACAGACGATAAACTTTATACGACTATCTACTATAGACGCCCTATGATGTTAATTTGTTAGTATTAGTATAGGAAATCTGCAGAGGAATCATCAGCAAAAAAGCAGAGAACCTATTTCATTTGGGTTCCGAAGTAACCTTATAATCCTTATGAATTTCGTCAGGTAAGTCTGCTTCATCGCTGACATAGCAGTAGAATTCTATTTAAAACCATTTCCCGGTCTATTAAGGAACTAATAACTTTCTTTTATTAAATTACAATAATTTATCTCACAGTCAAGTTTTTATAATTAGATTAGTCTGTGAACGACCCCAATGCCTTTTCATTTTCGAATGAATACTTCAATCTGTGGAATAGCGTGCATCGAATCCTACAGCTTTTAATTTGGTCGTGTTAAAAGAGGAATAAACTTGGAAAGCGCTACTATTTATAAACTTTCTAATAGGGCTGTGGTGCATCGGTTCTTGTTTACATTAATATTGGAATAATGTTGGATGCATTACTGTGGTGTATAATAATATTGGCATGTAAGTCCAAAATAAAATAAAAAGACATGCACGTTAGGTACCTAAGTACAGTGGATTTCCGAGTTATCAAATATTGTTTAATTTTTAATTCATAGGAGCTAAGTAGATAATTTTACACTTGCCAAACATAGCTCAGCGTTGCCAATTAGGTATTCTGTAAGTATTTAGCTTCCTATCTCATTTTCTGTCTCTTTTTACTGTCGCGTTTTCGTTTCATCGACTTTCATTTCACAACGATGCTAAGGAAGTTTTCACTTCAAAAATTCCAAAATCCTACGAACAGTTAAAAATTCTAATAAAAGTACCTATGACAATTATACATAGTATAAATAACTAGTACAAAAGTCTACGTAATTATTTGTCCCTAACACCAATTTGCCGGTGTCGCCAACCCTGGCGTGACTAATCGCACGTCAGTCGGCGACTCGGCGCGTGCAGCGACTCCTCGTTACGTCTCGAGACCGAGGCGCGACTCGTTCCGCGTTATAAATGAAATAATATTAATAACGCTTCAAAGTAACCGTCAGGCGTCAGCGTCACAGCTCTGCAATATGCCATCGGGCCATCACACTTCGTGTTGCGTTTTGTGTTTTTGGGGCAAACTCGTTCTGTCACTGGGTAGCTTTGATTTTGTTAGGGTAGGTACCATCACTCCAAATGCGGTACACGATGCGATGCGATTATGCGATCAAATTTTTTTACCTTTTAAAACTTTACCAAGTGATGCTTTTAGAAATTTATATTGTATAAAATAGGTAGGTAGGCTTTTACAACAGAGCTCGTGTTCATAAGTTTGTAAGGAAGCCAAGAGCATACTCCAGAAGTAGGTACCTAGACCTACCTACTCACGCCATTGCTCCAATTTTTATTGAGGAAAGTTTTCAAGCCTTGGAACTGATAGGTGACAGTTGGGACCTTCGCGTTTACGTTGTAGGTATGTACCTAGTATAGTACCTATACGTAATATTTAGGTACTTCTTTAGATTCTGGTCTTGATGGATTGACATTAGAGTTGAAACGGATAGCAGTTTGGCCGGATACCGGATACCGGATATTCGGCCAACCATGTGGCCGGATAGCCGGATATCCGGCCGCCGGATATCTGGCGGAACTTAGCCGTTTGGTGCATCGCACATACACACACTTGCGTAGGCAGCGCGCGAACGTTCGGGAGGACTCAGGCGGTCAGTGCGAATTGATCGTAATCGTGACCCTTATTCTTGGTGGGCAGCCAATGCCAAACAATACCCAAATTTAACAAAGTTTGCCAAAATCTATCTTTCAGCACCTTGCAGCAGTGATCGAAAGATTTTTTTCTGAAGCTGGCTTTATTTATGAAGAGAAGCGAAACCGCTTGCTACCTCTCAATGCAGAGAAATTAGTATTTAAGTTCACCATCATTTGCCCTTAGTGCAGTATGAGTACCAATTAATTCATTTTCTATTACATTCATTTACTATTGTGATATTAAAAATTTAAAACTAAAACTAATTATATTTCTTAAGTGATACTAAGGCACTTCTCACATTACACTATTTATTAGCTACGCGACTGCGACGCAATCCCTAAATTCTATGATTGTATCTGACACTTTTGACTGACAGGAGTCGCATCGTAGACGCGTCTCCTGTCAGTGAAAAGTGTCAGATACATACAAATTTTGGTTTGCGTTGCAGTCGCGTAGCTCATAAATAGCGTTGTGTGAGAAGTGCCTAAGACTAACTAAATAAAGCAAATAATTACTTAAAAAATATATTTTTTGATCCAGATTTTTTTTTATTAGGCCGGATTCCTATCCGGCCGAAATGTAGCTATCCGGTATTCGGCCGGATAGTATTAAGGCCGCCGGATAGGCCGGATACCGGATAGTTACCGGATATCCGTTTCATCTCTAATTGACATGCATCTAGATTCTAGCTAGATGCAAAAAGGGGTAAATTTCTACAGTATATATTTAATATTTGTAACAATTAAATAATTTATTACTTACACCGAGCTGAATCACAAAATTGCCTACCTATCAGTTAACTTATCTACCCACCTTACTCGTATTAATCAATTACCGTAATAGTTCAAATTTTTTTAGTTTATAAATCTCCTTTTTGAGATTACCTACGACAACTATAATTATTATAATTCATTACATTTTTGTTATTATTTTCATAATTATTTTGTTATTATTTTTGTCTCACTGAAATTAAATCAAATGAGGATTAAGAGCCATCTATGCTGCAAAATAAGAAACAACGTTGGAAGTAGTTCCAAAGGTTATCGTAAGATGGCGCTACTTGTTTGAAACGGAATAATGAACGGGAATTATTATAAACACATTATCATATTATAATACTACACTATAATATTAAATATATAATTTACATACCTATTTGCTGCTAACGTCGTCATCTCGACGTTATTCCCGCACGCTGTTATAATTTCATCGCAGCTACTGCCACCTGTTATTCGTTGGACGGAACTTAACGCAACGTCGTCACTTGAGCTTTTGCCGATGTTTGGACCATTGCCGGTAGGTGGCGTTATTCTCTGTTTAATCGCTTGTTTGTGTCTGCTTAGCGCGAAAAACAATGCAAGAACGGCTTTGAGTTTTGCGTCTCGAATATCTACAGCGGTCACTTGTTCCAAACCCTGGACTTTTTGTGCGTGAAGGAAATCCAAACAGCACTGGATGTTTTCCAACTGAAAAAATAAGAAAAAAAAGGTTATTTTATTATCAAAACATAAGTAGTATACGTAAAAACGATGGACTGACTAACTGATTTAAACATCTAGAATTTCTGCTCCCAATCAACACATAAGTAAATGTTTTCTTTTTATAATATTGGTCGAATTTCAATCTTACTTATTTAATTAGGTACCCGTACCTTATTATAATCATAAAGTTAATGTCACGTACCTATAGTTTTTTGTTTAGCGTAAATTACTATAGGTACCTAATTATTCTAAGGCGTAAATAATACAAAAAATACTGACGAAAATGGAACAGTTTTATAGTAAAGCTAGTCAGCTTTCCTTTCATGGCTTCGGGCATACAATTTTTGTTTCAGTTTACCCCGTTCTTATCCCTTTAACAGTGTAATTTCCAAAAATCCTCTCTTAGTGCTCCCCTACATTCCCCAAGGAACATCCAGGTCAAATTACAGCTTCACTAGATTTGGCTTTGCGTTGTCACTAAGTACCTAATGTTAGAGTATAAATTAATATATAATACACAACAAATTGATTGATAGTATTGTATGCACTTAATAACACAATCATAACAATTTCATATCTGCTAGAACCAGTCTCTCCCGTTTAGTTGGTTAATTAAGTACCTACTACTTACCAATATAAGTAGGTAGGTAGGTACATACTATTTCGATACGAGTGCAGTATTGTGGTGGCACGGCGCCGGCCCTTACAAGGCTCGTCTCCTGATCTTATAGGTCAGTGCCGTCTGCTTCCCAACCGGATTTTTGACTCCTATGTCCCAACTCCACGCAACAGGAAAACTGAGCAATTAAACGATTCGGACCAGCAAATTGAACGATTGTCATGTATGTCAGGATATTAAGGTTAGGAAACTGGGAATACCTACTATAATTGTAACTCTGATGACATGTGGCCCCCGTGGATTTTTTATTTGTATTGGACTGAAAACTATTCAAGATTTTTCGAATATGAAGTAGGTAGGTACTAATTTACATTACATACATTTACATTTATTACATTTATTTATAATTTACTAACAATTTACCGCCACCAATTAAAAACCTCAATTCTGTGCATAACTTCAAAAGAAAGTATAAATTACATCTCTTACAAATACAAAAAGCACTCGATTGATACACACATACACACACACGCGCATGCACGCACGCATACACACTCACACACACACGCGCACACACACACGCACACACACACACACACTCACTCACACACACACACACACACACACACACACACACACACACACACAGGTATCTAATAAGTGTATATTAAAATTCTTTGTGGTTGGTGGCTGCGAAAAGTGGCAAGATATTATGAACTTGTAGTACGCATCCAGTAACAGTTCAGTTGCTTTCATTATATTGTCTAATTAAATTATACTGTGTATGATTGAATATATATAATAATTAAGCGTATTGTAATATTTGTGTAGTCCTCCGATTGGATTTCTTGTATTTTCTATCTACTCTTGGTTGTGTTCATGATGTTTGAATACTCATTTAGAATTAATGTTTTTTTTTTAATCTGTTATTTCCTTACTTTTTTTATTATTTTTATTTTAATACTTAAATGTTGTTTAGATGCATCAGGCCGACCTAGTGCCTCAAAGGTTTGTGCTGAAAATCAGCGCTGCTAGTATTCTAGTAGCTATATGCTGAGAACAGACCTTTTTGTATATAGTTCTACAGCAGTATTAGATTTAGTTTATGTACTTTTTTTTCTGTTGCTTATATATATATAGATTGTTGTAGTGCTAATATGCAAATAAATATTTCTTTCTTTCTTTCTTCTTTCTTTCTAATAAAATATAATATTCTTACAGTTGGTATTTTACTTTTTTTAAAAGGAACTGCAATTTGCACACAATGAGGGTGGCCGTTTTTGTGCTCACCAGTTGGCGCCACCGGCGAGGTGAGGTCCTGCTGTCAAAGCCCGCCCATACATAAACAGTGACAAGTGACATTCAGACAAGTGAGAAGTGAAAGTGCCACAAACTTATCTGACCCGGTGGCCAAAATTGAAACTAATGCAAATGTTAAACTGTTGTCAGACAAAGACAAAGACAAAGACACTAGCGCTCCCCTTACCGGGTCAGATAAGTTTGTGGCACTGACAGCCAGACCTCACTCTGCACTAGCGCCTCTAGCGGCGATTAATTCATTTTACCCTCGTACCTATGCGTTTACCCTCATTGTATTACGATAGACCTACGACTCGATAACAAATAAATTTAAATATCGGAATCGAATCCGGGGCCCTCAGAATCCCCTCGCTCGTAGCTGCTGCGGCTGGCGTCAGTGGCTCGATTTTTGAATATCACTCGTACGCGAAAATCATGATAACGTAATACGAATTACATATTTCCTTATTTTTAAAATTCGCATGAACGAGTTTGTTATCGAGTTATTTATTACCGATTAGTTCGGATTCACATTTTTCCTGCGTGAAATGAATGAAATATATATTCATTTAATTACTTGGTAACATAGTTTCGAATGGTTCAAAAAAAAAGCAATTGTGACCACTCGCTACGAAAATCACATGTGAAAATGTTTCGTATACGAATATGATAAGTCATCGGTGAAATTCAAAAATCGAGCCCCAGAACGTTTTTCGCGAAACACCTTATTATTATATATCATAGTGATGTACGAAACGAATAAGGGTGCGTACAGATTATGTAACATATTATATAACTTCTGCTTTATAACACGTCCACACTATCTAACATTGTTGTCTCAATGAAACATGTAACAAGACCGTACACATTAAAATAACATTGTTGTACCTATAACAGTGTTTTATAACAATTCAATGCGTGTCATTTCTTAAAATATAGCATATAACATTGTTGCAAAAACTAATAACATGTTATATAACTTGTTTTTGTAACACATATCGTCCACATTAAAAAAACATGTTATTTAACTATGTTTTATAACATGTTTTGTTATATAGTCTGTACGCACCATAATGTAGTAGGTACGTGTTTAGTTCTATGAAAATCGAGTGAAAGTAGTACCACCTAAGTACTTACTTTACATGCAGTGTAAATTGGAATGTTCAAATTTTGAATTAATGAGGGTAACCGCGTGTGAATTCGCCGCTAGAGGCGCTAGTGGAAAGTGAGGTCTGTCTGTCACTTCTCACCAATGTTAAAAGTTTAATCATTGCTTCTCGCTTGTCTGAATGTCACTTGTCACTGTTTATGTATGGGCGGGCTTTGACAGCAGGACCTCACCTCGCCGGTGGCGCCAACTGGTGAGCACAAAAACGGCGACCCTCATTGAAAGGTGTACGGGCCTATCAGGAGCCTTTGTCAAAAATCACATGTCTGAGCATTTGTCAAAAATCACTGAATTTCGAAAGAGAATATAATTATCATCGTCATCTCAAATCATCTGTCCCACCATTGTCCCACAACCCGCAACCCACAACTAAGTTCTCCTTACAACGTAACCTGGTGCACCACACCGACCAAGTACGGATAGGCAAACTTTAAAACAATTGAATATTATGGAGAACCCTCTGGTGTGCTGGTTTCCTCACGCTGTATTCTCATCCACGGAAACAAATAATAATTACAATTAATTTTTATTAGAGGTGTGTGCTGGATTCGAACGAAATTTATTAAGTCCAACGTTCAAATTTGGCTATCACTGCCTGTAAATATAGAAAGACATAAGATCTAAATATTCTATACGGATACATGACTTTGACTACACACCATCAACTATCCAATCGTGTAGGAAACTCGAACATCTGGTTTTGTTTTGTATAAACGCACGCCCTCAAGCCATTCTCGGTACTGCAGACATTGTAAATCTTATACTAATTCGTAATACAATCTAAACAAACGGTGAGAGGAAAGAATTCATTCAGGTCAATATATTTAATGCTGAGAGTAATGTGTGTCTTTGAATGTGCTAAAGAAGTATGTTTTGAAGCGCTCATAGCTCGAGGCCATATTTTAACCGGCTGTCATTTGGAGAAACAACTGAATCTGAAGCCGAATGGTCAGTAAAACTTGCGTGTTTTCATGCAATTAGGCCCTTTTAGGGTTCCGTACTTAAATTAGACCTCTTATAGTTTCGTCATTTCCGTTTCTCCGCTATTTAGCTCAGACATATTAGGTGATGCTAGGAAGCTGTAGCTTAGCATGGACATACATGCCTACTTAATTTTTTTAATATAGCTTTCACACAGACAATGATAAAACCTACAGTAAAATGCAATCTTGAAAATTTTAAGAGAAAATTTAGGTACTTTTGTCGTATGGCGTATGTCTTGCCTTGTTGATATAAGTACCTATTAAGTTTATGCTATTACTTTTTATGTTTTTAAACCTAATTCATCGCGAAAACACGCTTTACTAATTATACAAGTACTCGCAAAATATGTATTTTATAATACACATCGTGAGTATCCGTACCTATCATAATAAAATATTATTTTTTTGTGGTTACAGCACACACTGTGCTTAATTACACGAAGTGCAAATTACTTTTTAATTTATAGGTAATAAAATTTTATCGCGCTGACATTGAGGCGTTTGCGTTCGTCTGTTCATTCAACCTTAATATGGCGACAAAATCCTTACGTGCGTTATTTGTCGAGACGTTGTGATGAGAGTGTGACGAAACAGTGTACGCTTCAATATGACATTACAACAATGGTTCAATTATGCAATAACTCGCGCTATGTATCTAATTAACATTTAAAAACAAAGGAAATAGGGTTCTGTTATGCTTGCTAGATATGCGGCCATGCTGAGTAGTCCATTGAAAAGTTACATTTGGGGTTGCGTTTTTTAGAGGACGCAATTTTATTTTTTTGATGTGTAGGGGGGGTAAGTGTAAAGCTAAAACCAAGTTTGTGGGGTCGCCACCATTGTCCCACGGCCGCCATCTTAAAAATAGGGGTTGAAACGGTTTTTATGATATATCTCTTAAACTATTTATTTGATAAAAAAAATTTGTTAACATTTTTTGTTGCAAATTAAATTCTCTACAACCTTGGTCCAGTAACTTTTTATCGTAGAACTATAAATAAAAAAGTTATAAGCGAAAATCTCCAGAAATTCGAGAAAAGAATTTATATTTTTCGATATAACTTTTTTTTTATCATTTTACGAAAAAATAATAGACCATTTTTGTAAATCGTTTTTTGAGGAACAACTTTTATTCGCATCATTTTTTCATTAAGTTAATAGCTAAGGTTTTACAGCGCTCCGAAGTGAGTACTATTGTTTAGTACTCTTAACTATACCTATATATTATATGTGTGTACTAATAATATGTCATCAGTTATTGTTTTTTTTATTTTGTTATTATAACTTTTTTAATTACAAATTTAGCAATATTATTAATAATTAATTAGTTATACCGAAAAATATAAATTTTTTTCTCGAATTTCTGAAGATTTTCGCTTATAACTTTTTTATTTATAGTTCTACGATAAAAAGTTACTGGACCAAAGTTGTAGAGAATTTAATTTGCAACAAAAAATGTTAACAATTTTTTTTTATCAAATAAATAGTTTAAGAGATATAATTATCATAAAAACCGTTTCAACCCCTATTTTCAAGATGGCGGCCGTGGGACAAGGGTGGCGACCCCACAAACTTGGTTTTAGCTTTACACTGACCCCCCCTACACATCAAAAAAATAAAATTGCGTCCTCTAAAAAACGCAAGGTTAGGCCTAAAAAATGTAACATTTCAATGGACTAGAGATATTATTGTCAATCATAAGTGATCGATCAGTGACAGAGGCAATATCGAATTCTCACTCTTCAAACAATACCTACATTCTTTCGGTTCGATTCGGCTTGAACTCCAAAACGTATAGGTAGGTACACTAAGACCTTTTTAAGATTTATCAGTTTTAATGAAATAAGTAAAATACCCTTTCTTCATTGGTACCTCTGTGCTTAAAATTGACATTGATGCTATTATGACAATGCATTGTTATCACGTCAACAAGATAGAAGTAGACTAAGGACGCTTAAAAGTGGCTTTTTAATTTGCAAGCTGTAAAACCTCTCCCACTGAGCCTTGGAGACAAAAGCTTAAACTTAGACAATGAATAAAATTTTCCCCGAGAAAACTTGTTGAGAGAAAAATTAGGTCTGTAGGTACAACCCTCAACGTTTCAGTCAAGTAAGTTAGTATACATACCTAGATACTTTTTATTTCTTGCTTTGTTTGAAAAAACTCGTTCTTTCGAACGTGTTGTGCAACACGATTATTTTATCTGTGCAAATTAAAAAGAGAATTGATGGAATGTTAGGTACTTGAAGTCAAGATTATTGGGAAAAGAGGAAAAAATCATAGATCTTTTAAGCAATCTATATTCAGGATTAAATATCCATTGAAACCATACATTTAGCATACCTAAACAGATTTTTGAAACTATCAAATCATAAAAAATTAACTTTTAATCATTTAGGTACCTACCTACCTTAGGTACCTGTGGTTTTTTGCCGTTCAGATTTCTACAAGTCATTGATCATTTTGATGGGTTTACGATATCTTTGGATAATTTCTCCTGACCTTTAAGAAGCAATCATAATAATAATAATCAGAAAAGAAAGTTGACATTATTTCATTTCTTTCCGGGAAATGAAAAAAACACAATATGTACCTACACTGTGCACCTACCTACCTACGACTCACGTGGTAATTTATTATGATTATTATTGATTAAAAGCCGAAAAGTTTTGTTTATACGGGCTTGTCAATCAAAAGGTAGGTACCTACATTATATTGTAAGAAAAAAAATCCTTTTCTTAGTTTTTAAGGAAGTTTTACTACCCCAGGTATAAAGTTACCGGACCCTGTGCAGTATGAATTGCGACCATAACAAAGTATTTAAATCCAGCGTAACATTATTATAGCACGTGCAATTTGAATCGAAAGGCGAGACCTTCGCCCCTTATTTATTTGTTAAAACAAAAATGATACATAAAGCAAGAAAACATACTCGTATGAGTATAAATTATAGTTTTAGCAGCCTTCAGCTGCATCATCACCGCAGCCCATAATGTCCCACTAATGGGCACACTCAGGTGTCCTGTCACAATGTGCTGTATACAGATACAGACCATCATAGTCCACCAAGCTTGCCAAGTACGGAAAGAAATTGGAAAACATTATGGAAAACTCTCAGATGTCCAGATTTTCTCAACATGTTTTTCTTCAATGAAGCAAGAGACGACTAAATTGTAATGCGCACACTGCGCACATAACTTTAGAACATTAGTGGTGCGTGCAGATTCTGAAACCAAACCCTGGTATAGCGTCCAAAGTTCAAACCCCTTCTACAGTTACATAAGAAAGTGGTAATCATTTCAAGCGCTTTTTCCCGGCGAAATTTTCAAAAATAAAACAGAAGGCCACACGAAACACAAAGGAGCACAATAACTGGTTATTACGTATAAGGTATAAATTAACGTCTACTACCGTCGCGTGACCGTCCGCGACAGCCACCGTGACACTCTCAGCATTGTTCTGTAAATTGATATTTGCTTTACAGTTTTCTAACCAAAAGGCCTTTATCTTGATTTATAATGGCCCTTCATAATAGAAAACGCTGATGCCAGAGTGATGAAAAACTTTCACTGGTAATGAGATGATTGTAAATAAAGTGTTGTTTACGTTGTGGTTTTCTTGATGCCCTAGTAATCTAGGCTATTTATACATGACTAGCTTTCCGCTCGCGACTTCGGGTGCTTGGATAAGCGAAAAGAAAGAGAGGGTTAATTTACAAAAATCCTCTCTTAGTGCTTCCCTGGATTCTTCAAGGAACATAATTACATGCAAAATTCAGCTTCTTGCGTTGAGTAGTCTCGGCTTTGCGATGTCTGTCAGTCAGTCAGTCAGTCCATAGGTACCTACTTAGCTTACGTAACGAGGAGACGTGTAGATTTAATATAGAAAAGACTAATTAATTAGTGCAGCGTATTTTTTTATTATTTTAATTTATTATTAGCAAAATATACAATTACAATAATAATTACAATAGGTAAGTAATAATTAAAATGCACACACAATTTACATTTATTTTAAACGTGCTATTATGCACCGAATGTGGCATAATTAAGCCCTTAAGCCGCAAATGTTGCGACAATTCACACGTAAGGCTATCTACAAACACGTGTCGTGTTTATTAAAATTTTACCGTGCGTAGTGCGTACTGGCCTTAATTACTGTCGGAAGGTGCGAACTGCGAACTTGCGCACGCGCAGATAACGCGGCCGGTGCAGCCAGTTGTCCCAGGACGAGGCCTCGACACACTTGCGCTGGTGAGCCGTGACCTAAGCCCCGAATAACGGGACACACTTGACTTTCCAATTATTCATTTATAGGTTTCGAAATTACTAGCTCTTTAGGCCGAAACACGAGGCTGTATCCACCGTAACCACGTCATATCTGGAATTTGGGACGTCATTTTCTAATAATTGAATTGACCGATTTAAGTTTAAAAATTATAGCAAAGCTTAAGCATTTTTTGTTTTCACCAAATACGAATTCAATATTCGTTCGAAGATTTATCAATTTCTTCAAAAGAATTTCAAAGGCTCTACACGCAGACGAACACATTACTTAGCACCAGAGAAGTTTGTGAGATTTAAAACCTTCACACATTGCACACGAACTGAAAGCTGTATTTATGAATGGTACCACAATAAAAAAAACGTTATGAAATTTAAACAGTTTTATCACGCGATCCGTCTAGGCTAGACCGCTGGACACTTAACACCGTAACCCACTGACATACTGGGCCCGCTAATTTTTGTGTGCGTTATTTGAACTAAAAATTCAAGCAAGAATTTCATTATCGTCATCGTTAAGTATTGCCCATTAACTGCCTTTCCTTGCCTGCTGTATTCTGGCTTTCAACATAAGCACCTTCCAGTCATAAATCTGTTGTACGCAACAAATTAGCCCACTTATGTTTCGACTACGGCTGCCAACTGTTCTGGAATTTACGGGACAACTTTGCAAGTTCTACGGATATATTATACTTTTGAAATTACACACTATTATGCTAATGACATGGCATACAGCAAGTATGAATTTTACCCGAGAGCTACTGTATTCAAATGACGAGTGAAATAAAACGTAAAAAAAGTTCAATGCAAGTTAGACCTTACACTGCTCGGTACTTGATTTCCTGTTTGGAAAACTTATTACGGAACTTCCGTATCTGAATAAGTGACGATATTTTTTGGCTTACCCTGTACAAAATTTACTGCTATTATATCCTAGTTGCCTCTAAGGATGTGTAGGTAAATAAGCTTGTAAATTGCTCAGCAGTTCATATTGTAGATTAATATAATTATGTCCTCCATGTAGCATGTGTTTGTCTCAACCATTATCATTATCACTAAATTATTGATAACTGGTTAGTTATTAAATAACTCAAATGTACGTAAATGTATGTTTGAATGAATGTAATAAGTAATGAATGAAGTAAATGAATGAAATTTCATGTGGCCAGTTACTATACGGCGGCGGTCAATTAGAATCCAGCGTGTACGGCTTACTTCACACTAACTTGAACGGTGTCCCGAATTGGGATTCCCAAAATCTGGCGACAACGATCTCCACTGAGGTGTGGAACTCGACGGCCGAAACAAATCTCGAAATGAGTGAGTGACTCGTTTTGTTTCGTGTAACGAACGTAACGCATACGTTACACAATAATGGCACAATCTGTTCCGATTGAAGTATCGTGAGAAATGGACTGCCATTTTTTTAATTCGTGAGTCGCAGCCATTGTAGCGGATCTAGTACTAAATGGTCTTATAGACTCAAAGGTTTCAATCGATTGTGAACCTTATTTCTATGTATAAGAAAAGGGAGATTTGACGAAAATCACTTGAAAAAAAAATTGTGCTGTAATGCAAATTTAATTACCTACCTTTTACATTTTCAGTAATGTGAATACAACATACTTAATAACAATTAATCTACAAAAGTGCCCATTTAATTGAAGTGTCTTTTTGTACACTGAGGTACAATTATTACCGTGAGTAAGTACCTATACCTACCTAGTTACCAACTTTCATATTCAGAATTATGTTTTTGATTTGATACTGTAGGTAACTCCTTCAAACTTCTGGAACAACTGTATTAGCCGAGAATAACGATATCACTTTCGATAGTCTTAATAAAACCTAGCTCCACACGTACGATATTAGCCAGAGAATTTATTAAGAGCTGTATAGTATACCAAGTGGAAAACTATAGGTTTATTGATTATTGCTTCTCTACCCAATTTGTAAGTGACCTTGTCTGCAGGTATACTCCCAACGGTCACCACTAAAACAGCCCCTAGAGGTGGCCGTTAGATCCGAGTAAAAGATTGTGTAAGTACTTATTCGATTCCTGCCCAGATATCTTGAATGATGATTGTGTTTGATTGTGTTATAACTTTGTCTGTCTTTAGAATATCTATGGAACAATTTAAAGCAGTAGGTACAAGTATGAATTGTCCGCAATCGGTAGTTCCTCCGGCTTGTTTGTTTTATTGCGAATGGAAGGGTTGTCACAAATCAGAAATGAAATCGGCAATTAAGTATGTTTTGCCACATTTTTTTTGTAGGATATTTTTTTTACAAATAAAAAGCAAAATTTCTTATTATATACGTAGAGAATGAATAACCCAAACAAAAAACTTAAAGGCATTACGATGCTTAAGGAAACGAGGACGGCATTTTTAAAATACTCCTTGACATTGCGTCATAACTCATACATACACAATTAAACCTAGAAAGAGGTTGGAAAATCTTGATAAAATAACTACTTATTCGTCATACATTAGTACATACTACAGGATTTTTCCTTATAGTGAGCCAAAGAAACCGGAAGCACTGTATTTGAAATTTGCTAAAATGAGACAACCCTGATTGAATTGCAGTTGTATTTTGTATGACTAACGAAACTGAGGCAATATTGGGCATCCAAACAAGTCTAGAGCCAATCTACGAATTGGGCTCAGTCAGAAACGGAATTTCTGATAGATAGGTAGGTAACTACTTAGATCGCCCTCTGCCAATTGAACGTATACATGAAACAGAATAAATAAGTAAATTAAAAAAAACAAAACAACTAAAAAAATGATCTGATTCTGATGATCATCAAACGCCCGAACAGATATTAATTTATAATATTGATAATTTAATTTTCGCATGATTCTGGTCTACTACTACTAAATTTCATGTATGGCATATCCTACTTATCCTACTAATAATATTATAAATGCGAAAGTTTGTAAGGATGTATGTGTGTGTGTTTGTTGCTCTTTCACGCAAAAACTACTGAACGGATTTTCATGAAACTTAGCAGTAAATATAGCTTAGACATTGGTATAACATAATTTGTTAAAATTTATAGAGATTTTTGAAGGGGCTGGTTCCCCGAAGCGATACGCGGGGGCGGATTTACTAGTACTAACATAAATGAAACTATTCCACTTGAAAACAAGATAACAGAACAAATCAAAGTAGGTATTTATCAAATTGTGGTTGTAATGAATAAACCAAACTGTCATTAACCACACAAGGAGCGACAATACAAGGCGTCAATTGATGTAATCAAACGATAGGTTAAGTAGTACCTAACACTCATTGTGGGACCGATTGACGTTTGATAATAAACGTAATAAGTTAATGTACCGCGTCTTGCATCTGACTGATTTAATAGCGTCAATGTTTGTTACGAATGAGTTTGATAATAAACATATCATTCACAGTCGCGAATCCGATCTCTGATTGGTGTTCTGATCACGAATAATGGACGGTAATGGATTTCCGTTCGACATTTGAAACTCAACTGGTTTTGAAGGAGCGTCCAAATTTAATTGAGTCCGTTATTGCGAGAGGTTATCAACCAACACGATAGCAATTTTGTTGGTAGGTACAAAGGTTGCTTGTACGGTTCGGTTGGGGCAACATTATCAGCACACCTGTTTTTTATATTTATGTTTTCTTTTTGGTTGCAAGCTATATCCTATAAGTTATGGTCATTGATATGAGGAAATATAAGTTAATCTCCATTTCGTGTCATTTTTGGGGTTACTTGCTAAAGCGTATTGAGTCCATAACTTAAGATTTTTAATGCCGTAGACAACATTCACCGAAGCTGTGAAATTTAATCTGTCCCTTGAATAACTGAATGCTTTTCTATCTGTCGTAAAAAGAGAACATCTAACTTTAGTTTAAACAGTGTTGCGAAGAGAGCCTCTTCTAAATGATGCGTCCTCTCTCATCTCAATCTACAAAAGAAGGATATTATTTTAAGTTTAACCCAATTAGAATCACAATAAAAATGACATTGATGATAGACGTCATAAATAATACCTACATATCATGTTTTAAAGTTCGTGTTATTAACACTTCGTCGGGTGCAAATTCTGACTTTGAAAGAATCTATTAATGACCCAAAGACGATGACTGATATATATGTACAAGAGTTAATAAGTAATGATAACTTATTGATGGATGACTCGTCTGTCGTGACTCTTGGTAGACTTGGTAAATATGATAATTAGCGGCGATAAGTTTGTTTCTAAATTGATGACTACTCACAAGTCTCACAACTCACAGCTCTTCATTCCCATAATCCGCTCTAGACTGGATCCGTGCTTTGTTTTCAGAGTTGAATGAACTCATATGAGATCGTATGGCATCGACTTATATTATACTTCTACTTTTCAAACTCATTACCAAAGTTACGCCAAACATTCCTTAATAGCATCGGCATGTTGACCTTCATTATCAGTTCAAGTTCAAGCACATTGCCACACTGTTGTCTTGTTAAACAATAAACAAATTATTATGACTTCCACGTGGGAGTGCTTTACAAATGACAAACATTGACATTCAATCCTTATTCATTTAATTCCTTAATCTTTCTAAATCTTTTTTGATTTACGGGACAAATTACCACCACCGCCAGTTAGTTACCATCAGGTGGGATCGTTGTCAAGCATTAACTTATTTTAAGTAAAAAAAATAAAAAAAAATATGCGGTTATTGTTGTTTCATTTGGGTTTGTTTAATCTAGAAAGATTTGGTTGCTCCTTGGATGTGTATTGATTTTAGGGTTCGTCGCCTTTTGTTGGTATTCGATCATAATAAAAGTTTGCTTAAGATTTGATTCACCTCAACGAATATAAAGTCAAGGATCAAGGTCGGCTACACTTCGCGTCCTTAGAAATCCTTTGCGCATCAATCTTATTGTACGTATTATGATGCGTACCTGAATGATTCCGAGCGTATGATTAGGTGCCTAAAGTGGCCCATACACGATACGATTCGTCTGAACGATCGATCTTATGAAGATCGTAACGATCGATCGCAACAAAAATGTCGCCCATACACAAAACGATTGGTCGTAACGATCGATCGTTTACTTCTTTGAAGCTGAAAGATAAGGACGTGTTCAAATAATTAAATACGGGCCGCATAAAATTGAAAATCGTCAGACTGAGATAGGGTTGCCAACTTTTTTGACAAGAAAAAACGTGTACAATTGATTAATGGGGAAAAAATAGTGTTTGGAAGAAAAAAAGTACCTATTTATCAAATTTTTTGTTTTTATTGTCTTAATAATTCATATTAATCCTTTTTAAAAAAAAAATAGCCGACCTCAACATCGACAGCCAGAGATAACTCAAAAACTACTCGGCAGATGGCGCTCAATTCAACCCATCTAGGTGTAAAATTTTCGTAACTACAAATTAATCAAACCTAAAGTAGCCAAGTGCGGATTGGCGGTCTTCATACACCTTTGAGTTTTGCGAACTCTCCGGCATGCAGGTTTCCTCACACGATGTTTTCCTTCACCGTTTGTAACAATTGACATTTAAATGCTTAAAACGCACATAACTCCGAAAAGTCAGAGGTGCGTGCCCTGGGATTCGAACCCGGAACCTCCGAATAGAAGGCGGAATTCTTAATTACTAGGCTATCACCGCATTGCTATAATGTTATATAGGTAGGTACTATTATATTTATCGTGGATTCTTCAATTACAAACAAAACAACGGATAATTTTCATAGAATTTCGTCGATAGTGAAATTATGTCATCTGGCACTGTCACATTCACATCTGATATGACATCTAACATTTCGTTCAGTAATTATAAATCATCTGTTTTAATTTATAATAAGGACCGTTAAATATTTAAGCAGGTACCTATTCATAATGAGCCTGTGCCTATTTGAGTCAATGATTTGAGTTTGTTCTAAGTCGGTCACAGTCAGTCACATGACAATGGGCGGCAGCAGAAGGTGTTAGGCTGATCAAAGAAAGATTGAAAATAAAGTATTTTCACATACTTTATTTGTATGCAAAAGTATAAAGTATGATTACTAAAAATAACCTAGGATACTTTATAATAAAGTATGGTTGGCAACCCTAGATTGAGACAAGATCGAATCGTTGATCGAAACACAGCCATACACGTTCGATTCATCGTTTACGATATTCATGATCGGATGAATTTTGTTGCGATCTCCGATATCGTCTTCGATCAAGTAAATCGTTAACGATCTTGACATACACCATCGATCCGTCGTTTCGATCAGTCTGATGCGACGGATCGTACAGATATATCGTACCGTGTATGGGGCCTATAGACGTGCTTGATTCTATAAACATAATTTCAACTTTAATATCGCGAAGTTTTTTAAGCACCACAAAGCCTCTTCGGTGTTAGGTATAGTTCATGTATTGTAATATCGCCACTTAATAAACTACTACGCTAAATTCCATGAGAAATCGTACAGCTGTTTGCATGCGATAAAGGAACGAACACTGAAGTGCAAGTAGGAATATTTTTCATTTAGAATTTAGATGTGCCTTCTGTAACGTTTACTATGTAGCTAGAATTTAAATTTATTATGCATCGTGAATGCATGTTTTTAATTTAGTAGTTTTATAGCTATAAAGGACTTAATATTTCCATAAAACTAGCTTTTACATACTAATGGATACATTATTGAACCTGTCAATAGATTTTCTTTTTATTTGTCGTTTAAAATCTTCGGACTATTCAATTTTACATTCAAAGAATATCATGGATCGCATTCAATTCTATGCGAGACGTGAAAAACTTCACAGAGCGCGCCTTATCTCATCTCGATAATATCTATAAGCAATAACAATGAATTACCACAGACAAACCGTTAAGAGTGCACAAAAGGCGATAGTATATTCAATATATTGTGGAGCCATGATTGGTTTTGCGATAGGATTTCTGAAGACGATGTGACAATTGTGCGAAACGCCGCCGCCGTGTCGTGAGCAGTGACCTTATTACTTTCGACTAGTAATTTATAACCTTCCATATACCTACATTTTATGACATGATAATATGGAAGTAGTAGACTAGTATGGAATCGTTTGTTATGGCAGTTGGAGGTAATTTGTATAATATAGGCACAGGCGAACGAAGAGACGATGATTTCTAAAGCTCACTCAAGTCAATAATCGATTAAATCAAGACAGTAGCATTTTTTTCTTTTTAACCCATAATTATCTTATTGGGCATAACATTATAGGCCATTGATTCAGTACAAGTTTGAGTTTTATGAGTTTTGAGTTTTTTTTTGAGTTTTAATGAATTCCATCTTATGTCCTTAATAGAAATAATAGAGCAAGACGCTAATTCAATTAAAAAATGTTTGTTGTTGACATGCAACAGGATTTCTGGCGACGGACACTAGCTGAGGAGACAGACAATCAGGACGAACGAAGAGGCGTCGTAATGGCGTGACCTGTTTTCAATACAAATGAAATTACATTTTATAATCCCATCCCATTTTATTGTCCCATCTCTATAGCTTTTAGAAATAACTGTGGATTTAGGACATGTAAAATTAAAACTGCCATCTTATAATATTTTCCTGGCTGCTAACAATGTCATCCTGCTTTGTCCAATCTGGCGGAAAGAAGCAATTCTCAAGATATTTGCTACAGTTCTACTGACCTCGTAGACACTTAGGACATGAATATTTTTAGAAAAGATCTAGAAAAGAAATCGTGCGAATCTAAAATGGGCATATTTATTGTGTCCATTGTTAGAAATAATTAGTTAAAAGTTTTAAGAAATTATGAAATTTTGCCTTGAATAATCAAAGCAAACGATTCTGGAAATTTTTCTTTTTTCGATAATGGAAAAGACGTCTGTGACCTCTAAAAGACAGGAGGCAATTGAGAGGGTATTTCAATAAAATTAATCACTAATTCGCCACCTTACTTTTGGAAAAGGACGTAAACTGTTAGTACTGACATTCTATAGCAGATATCACTATTATTTTAAATTATCGTTTCATGAACTGCGAATGTGGTTGGATTCGTATAACATTCATTAAATAATTCTCTTTGACCATTACCTACAAAGGAATGGAATCTTTTAATATAAGAGCGTTAATTATTTTTATCCTCAATTAAATTATGAGCTATGCCGTAACCGCAATTGTGATCTATTTCGGGATCATTTTGCGCTGGTTCGCCGAATAACAAGATAATGCATTTTGTACGTTGTTGCTTGTTAGTCTTGTAAGCTCGTTACCCTTATTTCTGAGAACCGTTCTAGCTGACCTCTAATTGCATTCAGTAAAAACACGTTATTGACAATGAGATTGTTATGAGCAATCCGTTGAGTAAGATCGACATTTAGGCTGTGAGTCATAGTGACCATGACTATTATGGAAATCTAGGTCTCTCTTCAGCTCTGAACGTCGGGACTCTTTAATGGAATTGGGAAAATTATGCAGCCCGGAGTAATAACTTAATTATAATAAAAATTGTAGGTACGTAATTTATTTTAACAGGAGAAACCACAAAAAATATAATTTGAATTTTTAATACAATTTAATGGCAAGAAAATTGGTATAAAATTATTTCAACATGAAAGGGGTAACTTATATCAAATTTGATGTAAATTACCTTTTCGGTTTTGTAAACGAAAATTTTGACATTTACATAACGTAGGTAGGTACCTCAATATTTTCATTTATTTTATTCTAACGATATCTTGAGTGTCGACTTGCAGATTAATAAATGTAAGTTCGAAAATTTTGACATTTACATAACGTAGGTAGGTACCTCAATATTTTCATTTATTTTATTCTAACGATATCTTGAGTGTCGACTTGCAGATTAATAAATGTAAGTTAATAAAGTAATCGTAACAGAAATTAAAAATAACATCTTCATTTCTCTTTCTCTTAAATTACAGACAAGTATTTTATGTAATTATTGTTCAAGAAGCAATCAGTATCCAACATACATTTGGAGGGCCGGTTTCAAGCGGATGACCTCTTTACGCTAGTTGCGTAGAGTAGTGCAAAAATCATAAATTGAGAAGATTAATCACTGTCCCACTGGTGTTGAACTGGTTTTGACAATTACGAAACGTTCATGAATGTCAACATGTGCGGTAAAGTAAGAACGACTCCCTGACATTAAATCTGGTGCTTGACGGTTCAAGGCGGCAAGTGCGCAAAATACGAGTAACTAGGGTTGGGACTTGGGACTTGGAATTCACATTTAAAGGCAATTTTTAAGGATCATTTTTCATTTCCAATGCTTAGCAATTATTTTTTGGGACTTCCCTAATTTGTTCACATCATCATTACTTCGCGAGGTTCCACTAACAGATAATTCAGGGTTGCCTCGTAATGCTAATGGGACTGAGGATATTGGGCTAATGATTGTACGTTAATGATGCTCTTGTCATCTTTGCAACCTCTATAAATACGTGTCTCAAATTTTCGTACTGCTTGCTATGGTCTTAAGACGAAAACTAATTATTATGTGGACTAGAAAACACCGACGAGATTCTCTAAAATCTAATCTAATATAATGTTGTACCTTAACTCCAATTATGTTTAGCATTACACAATTTTGCAATGTTTACAAAAACAACATAACAAAACCATTAATGCACTTGCTTTCATGATTCAGGGTTCAGAACCCAAGGTCAGTATAAAAAATATTGTATTATCGTTTGGGTGCCAATCCTACTATGGCGCCATAAGCCAAGCATTGACAAGTGTACATTTAGCACAAGACAAAAAGTCGATTCGTTTGTATCATTTTTACAGCTGCACTCACGCTTCACGATTTAATCGTCGATGCATGGCAAAACGTTAGGCCTCATTTGTATTCTCTGAGGATTGGCTCAAAATTGACATTATAGACCTGTTGGTGGATATTGATTTCTATGACTGAAGAAATAAGTTCTTGAGTGAGGTATTGCATTTGGAAAATAATAACAAGAAAATGTCTAGCTGGAATGTTGGACTTACTTACCTATAGCATAGTTATACTGTGCTTATAGGTATCTTATAACTAAGTATCTTTTTAGGTATTTTGAATGTACTTATTGTAGGCATTTTGTAATAAATTTTCCAAAAACATAATAATCAATGTCTCACAATTTATTCACAGTTTAGTGAGCAGGTAGGTAGCCTACCTACCTTCTTACCTAGATTTGTGTTCTTTTGCGGTTTCACACTCGTAAGTAGGTAGATAATATCCACCAAGGTTTTCAAATGTAGTAAATTTACTTAATTAGGTATTTTTTATAAGCACTGAAAGTTAAAGTTGAAAATTCCGTTAGCAAAAGTTCACTAACGATACTATGTGGGTAGATAGGTATTATCCAAAAATAAGGGTGCAATCTTTTATTTTCCTTCTTGGTCAAGCTTGGTGTAGCGTAGGCTTCCGATAATGGAGGTAGGACCTAGGACGATTGTTTTATTGGTTAATAAATTCTTAATTGATAAATTCGCCACTCAGGGGTATTTTACTACGGTATTTAAAAGTTACATGCCACGGTTTACATTCAATTAAGTATAACTTAGTTGAAGAAATCTAGCCTACTTAATGTTCAATTTGAATTAAACCGTTAGAATAATAAAGATGTCACCGCCCACCGTATTTATGTGAGTATAAAAAACAGATATTTGAAGAATATATTCAACGACCACCAAACAAGGATGTCGACCACTAATTGTCACTCTCATAAATCAAATAAAGATTGACGTGGTCACAAAGTAACGGAACCAATACATTCGTTTGTGGGTGGATAATAAAGCAGTTAATTTGAGAGTTCGTAATTTGAAAAACGTCTAACTGACCTGATTTGATTAAATCCTTTAAAGTTTTTCACATTCACTCACAACACTAAATCACTTGTTTCACTGTAAACTGTATTAATTATTTGTTAATATCGATTATCGAATTAAATTTATTGAAATAAACACTCCGAGATAAGACAACATCGATTCTTCGCGATGTAGGCGAGCGTTGTGCGATGGTTTCGTCCAATCAGTCGTATCGTATAGCACAGTACGCTCCGCGGCGAGCGCCCGAATGCGAATGAATGAATTGAAAATGCCAAACACATTGTCAGCAGCCAAGCAACCGGCGAATGGAATGCCGGTTGCTGATATCGAGGAGCAACTGGTGTTGACCATCGGATCATCTGATGAACTATGGACACTATGGTATGTCTATGTGCAAATAAAATACAGTGGCTACAATGAAATGGATATGTAATTAGGTACCCATAAATTATAGATAGGTAGGTACACTTAAATTTGTGGTGGATACATACAGGGGTATAAACATTTTTGTGTACTTAAAAATTAAATTTCAGGAGTAAGTAGGTTGACACTTCCTTGACTACATGCTTTACTTACATGTTTAATTCGTAATTTCTACTACCTACATGTTTAATTCGTGTTTCAATGTTTCTTAGTTATTATCATCTTCCACCTTCGAAATACCTGATGGAATGACCTTGGGTAGTACCTATGTGTGAGTGGTTTAACTTTCTACATTTCATCTACCTAAATCTCTTCAGCGGATAGAACATTAAAAGGTAGGGGACATAGGTACAACTACAAATTACCTATTTTCTCGTTTAGTACGGGCAATTATGTAAATTAGAGACAACAGAGTATGTAAATTAGGTATCCACCTAATGATAGGTATTCTTCGCAAATGAAATACGTGTTAGACGCAATGAATTCCGCTAAGGACCTATAACGGTTTCTCCATGTAACAATAGTGCACTTGTAGGAGCTGGTAGTGGATCAGATGAGATGGTTATCAGTGTCCGGGTAGGGTAGGCCACGGTCGGTTATCGTTTGCACGAGAAATGAGCTTTCCTTATCGCACCGATGCATTATTGTAATTCGTCGATACGCGAATATGCTTTCTATTTAACTGCTAACTGTGTCATTGTAGCCATTGTAGGTTCTGATTGGGAAATAAATTAGTAGAAATCTGTGAATATGTCCATTAAATGCTAGGTACCCATTTTCATGAGTACTACCTGCTTAGGTTATTAAGATTCCATTTTGATATAAATTGTTGTTAAAATCGTTAAACAACCTCCCGACCTTGAAGATTTAAATACAAATTTGTTTTAAATTAGCATGTATTGTAGAGTATTATTGCTGTTTTAAAATGTTTAAAATAATCTCAGTGTAGATAAAGTATATGATCCAATCGTCTTTTATCCTCATTTCACTTCAAAGTTGTGCCCATAGATAGGCCAATTAATGTAAGTATTTAATATTACAGATTACTCTTTTGAATTGAACCCAAAAAATCGTCGCTCCGCAGGCAGGGCCACTACTAATTACTTGTATTATAGTAACCTAGTTACGAAGTTGTCGATTTACTCACTTACTGTTTGATTGTGGGAAGTGTGTTTATTTCATATTAACTCTAAGTGGTCATAAATCACTAGATGCTCTGCAAGCAAGGAATCCGTTTGTGTGTCAGTTACCACTCATGTTTGTAAAGGACCAAAGTATCTCAGATATTACCTACGCAAAAAAAGTGTTTAAAACATCCATTTTTTGCTGTAACCCCAATAGTTTTTTTAATAAAAAGAGGCTATTACCAAAAACCCTTAGCGCCGTAATTAACTAATGAAAGAATTGGTTTTACCATAGAATATACCATTCACTAGAATGTCTATTTATAAACCTATTTATATTAGTTTGGATGAGTGTTGGTAGGAACCTACATATTCAGCCGGCAGAGATTTGTAAGGGATTTGTAATTAAGCTAGCTTTTGACTGTTCCCGTGGCAATTAGCTTCCTTTATTATAATGTATAAATATAGTTAATTTATGTTGTAAAATTAAAGACCTATTCACATTCACGTAATACTCGCTGCCACTATGGTAAGCGAGCTGTTTTTTGACGCCCGAAAATAATGCCTGTTTTATTTTAGTTTTAGACCCAATCGGTGTAGTATGATTTACATTTTTTGTACCATTACTCCTATTTTCATTATGCTACGTGGGCATTCTGATAGTCACCCTTCATTGATAATAATAATTCATTAATTAAATTTAAGAGATAGGTATCTATAAAGTAAATATTACGATACCTTCAACAGCTTATCACAAGCAATCAATAATTTTATAAAGCAAATAATTTTATTTAGTATCTAATCTACATACATAGATTCTTGTGTTAAAATGTAGGTATATGGAAAGTGATTTTAATGCATGTAAAACGAAAACATCTCTTGTAATGAACGATAGGTAAAAATAGTTTTTTTTATTCGACGACCATAATTGAGTTGTCTGAGTCATATAAAAATAAAAAGTTTTTATGTTTACATTGAAACTGCAGTCTTAGCTGAAAGTTTCACCAATCTATGATGAGTCAGTCGGTATGAGCTGTACGGTGTACCTACTCGTTAAAAATTATATGGGTTCACTCAAACAGTTGTTGTCTGTTTAAAGTCGGTTAGTATAGATACTAATACCTTTTTACAAGCTTTCGTTTAGGTACTTGTCACGTGTGTATGTTCGGGGCTCGGGCTGAGTCTCTCAAGTATTTAATGACACTAAAGATTTTTAAAAATGGTTTCTGTTTGTCTGGGAATAGTCGCTATTCCCCAATACCTATTTAAAAAGCCTAAACTGATTTGGATACGATTTGCATTTAGTAGTTAGGGTAAGTTACTTAGTATCACTGTTTTATTTTAACCATAACAATCGCCTTAATAAATATTTTAATTAAAAACAAAGAATAAGAATCTCAAAGGGAACTCAGCGCAGGTAAGTATTTTGATTTAATTTTATTATGGAGCCAATATAAAATTAGTCGTAGCCTCGTAGCTAAGAACTTGCAATACCTACGTCTACTCCAAACTACGCTTTGCAATTCAATTATAATGCCATTTTCTATACTCGGTACGCTTAGCAACAATTTATTTGTAAAACAAATGTTACCTATTCGACACAGAACAATAGAATAATCAAGAAACCAAAGTGTTTAAATTCAATATGTTGAAGGCAGGCTTTCCCGGTGCAACACTTCCCTCAACACTTGCTTAAACAATGGTCTACTTCCGACCGAATACCAAACAAACAAGGAATGTTACACCTACCCATAAATTATTGTAACAATATCGTTTACTCGATTCTATAGTTCGGTGGCGAAAGATCAAGTGTTTAATTCGATTCTTTCGATTGTAAGTTGTAAAAAACAAGTAGTTAGAAATATGTTCACTTCTCTAAAATAATTTCAAATGGATTTGCATTTCGAGAATTATGTATTATGTTTTTATTTTTTAAGGAACTAAGGTAGCAAACAAACGGGTATGCAGTACCAGACCACCCTTCCACTGTTGCCTATGACAACTGTGATCGACCTAGAACAAACTTCAATTTAGAGACTGGGATGGTTAATATAGTTAGCAGATGGTGTTAGATGATGGTGCTCTATTTTACTGTTTTCAGTCGTTTATTTTTATTAACCATGCCTCGTTAGGAATCGGTTCATACATATAGGTATTAGGTATTATATACTATGTACCTACCTATTAACCTAATGTCACATTAGAGTTCCTATACTTACTGTGCTAATCTATCTATATCTATACTTATAATAAATCTGTAGAGAGGTCAATTCTGTACATTAAATATATTTCCAAAATAACTATCAGGGGGTGATTAGGGATCGATACTGATGCCAAAAATGCAATCAGTAAAATTTTTGTCTGTCTGTCTGTCTGTCTGATGTATAACCGTTATAGAAACAAAAACTAGGCTCGACGGATTTTAACGAAACTTGGTACAATTATTTTTCATACTCCCGTGCTGGTTATAGTATACTTTTCATCACGCTACAATCAATAGGAGCAGAGCAGTGAAGGGAAATGTTGGGGAAACGGGAGAAGTTACTCCATTTTTTAAGCTTCCGTCGCGTGTGCAACCTTAATGGTTAAAGCTACACAGAAATCATGTATGACGGAAATGTTCTCCTTAAAATTATATAAAAAAATATTCCACGACAGCATATGTCTATCTTTTATGGTTGACTCACAATAACACGTGTAACTCCCGATAGCTTAGCAGTTCGAAGCTTTCTGATTAAGTATACCTACATATATTTTATCTACTCTTACGTTTATGACACTTAAGTGGGTGAAATAAAGGGGTGAAGTTTAAACGAAATTCATGCGGGCGAAGCCGCTGGAAAAAGCTAGTGTTAATTAAAAAATTTACTTACGTCACAATAAAACTTAAGCAATAGATAACAATACATAAGTCGACTAGACCGTAAGAAGGGTGACGACGAAGGGTGTATTCAAGAAGTCTCGTGTATCTATTCGCGTGCTTTGTTCAGGTCATAGAAACCGCAGGGCCATAGGACAGAGCTAATCGAACGCTAATGAAAGGGCCAATAAGTGAATGCGCAGGGTTCGCACGGTTGCGCTCTGACCCCGTCACGGATGTGGTGAGGGTGGTGCTTAGACTCTTCACCGCAAGCATCGCGTTACACTTATGTACCACTATCGTTATAGTTAGGTTAGATGCTATTACATTATTGTCTACTATATACGTGTTTTATTGGAACAAAGTTCCTTACGGCAGGCTTGGAGGAAATAGGGATTTTGCTGCGCGACCGAACTGAAAAAAATGTGATAGTAAAACCGTAATAAAAAGTCCGTGGAATAAAACCGTTAAATGAGACGTGCGCAGGCGCGACAGTCGTATACACAAGCGAGTGGTGTATAATACCTTTTCAACACACTTGCTCGTAAAGTTGCTATTTTTTCTTTAGTCTTACGCCCGGAATGCGGTTTATTACACACTAGTGCGTTTTACTTTTCATTGCCGCACTAGTGTTTTTCTTATTCCACCTGTACTTAAATAAAAATTAATCAGCAAAATTTAAGATAAAAATCAAGAAAACCTACATAAAATTGAGCACGATTTTTTTTTGCAAATTGTGTCGATTCTACATTAGCCGAAGGCCGAAGGAACTTCGTTCCTACCTGGTGTCCCACGACGCCACATTTACTTTTGATCTAGATCTGGCTGGCGGTGTCTTAGCTTTTGGATACATTTATTTTAATGTAGGTACCTATAAAAAGTAAAACTGACCCACGAAATGACCGGCGATGATAAGAAACTAGAAAGATAGTAGATGAGCCTTTATTAAGATATTTTTAATGCGCCCTTAAGGAGATAAAAAGACTAAGTTTTTGTAAAACTTCACCAGATTTTAAGCTAAATCGATACACTTTTGTATCGAAAGATCACAGAGAAAGTCCATCTGAAGTTTATAGTCCGATTGTAGCCGTTTTTATTCAAATGAAAACAAACCACGCGGCTACGGGCTGAAAGCTAATGATGTCATAAGTATTTAATCATAAATATATTTATTGTGTTAAAGTGATCAATATTGTTACAGGTAGAAAATCTTTATTGTTTTTATCCTTCAAATCCATCTATACTCCTTTCGTATCCTATATGGAATTCCTGTTAATGCCAACCCACTTAAATGCCAGCTTTCCACCCATGTGGTTAAGGATAATTGTAGATTGACGGTGAGAACTTAAACTGCCTTAAGTAAATTTTGCTTACAAGCTAAATTGAAACGTGAGCACAGGTACCAAATTTGATTTTAGCGGGCTGTGGCAATTCCTTACGCTCGGCGACTCAAGTATACCCACCATACCATCCTATACCTAGTTTGGGTCAACTAAACGAACTAAAAGAACTAACTAAAAGAACGAACTAAATTTGATTTTAGCGGGCTGTGGCAATTCCTTACGCTCGGCGACTCAAGTATACCCACCATCCTATACCTAGTTTGGGTCAACTAAACGAACTAAAAGAACTAACTAAAAGAACTCACTAAAAGAACTAACTAAAAGAACTAACCATCTCAGTCCTCAGGGGTAGCAACGCATCTGTGACCGAATTGGAACAAGACTCACACTAATCATTACTAACTGGACAATACTAATATTAACTAACAGGACTAACTATCACTAACAGTCCCTGTCCTCACACTTATTAACAAACTAACCAACTAACATTCTAACACCATCTACTAATTGGACTAACCACCCTAATCCCTAAATTGGGTCTTGTTCTAAGTCGGTCACAATTGCCATGGGCGGCAGCGGAAGGGTGGTGCTGCATGCTCGTTTGCTACCTTAATTCAATAAAAAAAAGCTACTTTCTTTATTGTTTCTTGGTCATCCGAAACGGCAATGCCTTTGGTGGTTTGATGGTGTTGATTTGCAACGGCGTCGGTAACCATTCACAATCATCTGATGGCCATCTGGCTTGACTGCTTGTTTATTTGTTTTTTTGCATAAAAATAAGTACCTATACTTAATATTATTTCATCTTAGCCTCCCTAAAATGTTTGGGTAAGCATTTTTAAAGCATATCAGGATTGTTCCAATTAAACAACACACCGTAATGATAACTATGATAACAGCTATGATAAGCTACAATCAAAAATCATAAATTAATATGTAATTAAATTCCCAAGCTGCACCGATAACCAATATCGATAATTCCCATCTTAACTTTCTCATAACATACCGGAAACAGATCACGAGTTGCACTGGAACATTTGGGTTTGTAGGCTATTCTATCCCATAAACGTACACCCTGACATATTGCGACCACCTAACAAATCTTTCACGCTCATTTGTGCTGTGTCTCCCTTAATATAAAGACGACAATCGCGTGTGTATTTTGGGCAGTGTATCACTATCGCGTTCAATGCCGTACAACCATGTAAGGATACGAAACGTCCGCTGCTTACAGGGTTGCCAACCGTGCTCTATAATGAGTATTGTGCTCTTTATTTTGTAGACGTCATCTATAATCTATAACACTAATTGAGGACGCTAATATACTTTTTCTACACAATGTTCACTATACTAGTTCCAATACGTGAAAAATTGTTGTGCTGTAAAAAGTACCAAAAATACCTTTTTAATTTTTTTTACAGTATTTTTTTAGTCCGTACTCTTTATTTACTTCCTTTGAAATCAGTTATATTCTATTATTTTAATATAAATTGGCAACCCTAGATGCATGTGTACCTGCCCGAATGATTTGTGATCTGATATCTATTTTGAGCTAACGAAATATCCCTGTACCGCTTTCATTTTTGTCCGTGTTTAATAACAAACGAAATATGCCGGATATTTGAAAGTGTTCATGTTTTGACACACCAAGATGAATGTTATTGATTTTTGTATTAATACTGAAGGTTTGGGTGATTTAAAGTATGGATGACCATTACCTAAGACGCTGGTAATACAAACAAGACAAGGATAACATGATTCATTACTCATTACAAATTCAGTAAACATATTCAGGCTATCTCAGCGCTTATCTTAAGCGCCTTCGGGTTATAGCGTGCTGCGTGGTGCACATGCACCTCATAATTATGTTTCGAAGAAATTGCATTATCCTCTCATGTTCTTGTGACTGATTAGGGTATGTAAAGTTTGTAAAGGTTAAAATTTACATTTAGAAATGTTGCAGATCGTTGGCTGAGAGATCTCAGTAGGTACTTATTAATAAAATGTAGGTAGGATCCACATTGGAGCGTTGAGCGACATCTGACAGGTAATTTTTGAGTTATAGAGACATCGATTTTGAAGTCAGTTATTTTTTTGTGAAAAGTTAGATAACTGCGTTGCTAAGGCATGGTCAAAATGTCTGATTAGTCACTGCGTGTGTTTCGAGGATGAACTCTTTGTTCATCTTATGCAAAATCACAATGACGCAGCTTTTAAACCGCGGACACAGAAATGATAGATGACCTACATGATTTACTGTTGTAATGAGTTGTGGGATGTCTATTTTTCAAAGTTGTCTGGTTATAGTTATCAATTTAATTTTAAGTCAATAACCGAAAACCTAGCAAACAGTGGGTAGCGGATTTCTTTATTCCTATACAGTCAATCGGGGTAACTTTGATTCCTTGGGGTAACTTTGACAATCCGCTCCCAAAAAAGGTTTTTTTTACCTGAAAAGCATTTGGCGCATATAATTTATTTATTACATTAAAAAAGTAGTTTTTAAACAAAGCTACTTAATGAAGAAAACTCTTTCAAAAACGTGAAACTTTTCGTGTTTTTTTCCGACGTAAAACTTTTTAGATATCTCTCAAAACTTTATCAAGGTGTGTTATAATATATAATACAATCTTTTACATGTCTACTTTCGATACATACACAATTTTTATTAATTTTCAATTGCATCTTCGTTAAAATTACAAATAATACCGGTAAGTCAGATTTTGAACAAATTCTGGGTAACTTTGACGGTGTCAATGTACCCTGACTTTGTATGCGATTTACCAGTTTTCGTGCTAGTCAAACATCCAAGGGTCCCCGGGACATCTGTATTTTCCCAGAAACTAAATGTATGGAATCTTGTAGTATATAATAGCATGTGATATGTGACACAGTTAATTCTGATGAGTTTAACAGAGTAATTCGAATTGAAATTTAAAAAAGTTTAAATGAAGATCAAACCGTAATTTTATTGTTTTATTGATTGGTTTATGACCCTATTGCATCTGAAATTTGTTAAAAACATGAACTAATGTTACTGTAATGTTCTAACATGTTTTAAAGTTTAGATATCGTCGATAAATTTCATCGGTGTCAAAGTTACCCATAGAGGGGTGGTAACTTTGACACACAACAAAATTGCAATTTTTTTATATATTTTGTCATTTTTAAAGACTTTTTAACCGACTTCAAAAAAGAAGGAGGTTCTCAATTCGACCGTATATATGCTTTTTTTATGTACGTTCAGCGGTTATTTCGTCGTTTATGGGCCGATTTTGATAATTCTTTTTTTGTTGTAAAGTAGTTATGCGCAGTGGGGTCCCCTGATAAGGACACCAGGATCTGATGATGGCATCTCAGAGAAATCGAGGGGAACTTTCTAAAATTGTATGGACAACTAGTGTGTTTGTTCATGTTATCATAAGTACATTAAAGCGCTACCATTTCATGAAGATCTGATGAAGCCGAAAGACAGTCGAGGGAACTCCTCAACGATTTACTGCAGTTATCTAGTGTTTGGGCTTGATTAATTTGTAGTGACGAGAACTTTACATTTACATGTTGAATTGAGCGCCATCTGGCGAGTAGTTTTTGAGTTATCTCTACTTATCAAGATTGAAGTCGGTTATTTTTTTTGTAAAAAGCAATTATTACAATTTGATGTTCTGAAAACCAGCCCGAGTGCACTGATTAACTCATAATTTTTATCTCATAAGCGAAATAGTAAGAGTTTTTAAAGAAAATACAGCGATGATGTATCAAAGTCACCCCAAATGACTGTACTGATTTTAATTTTTTCTTCATAATATTATTTACTCGTAGGTAGATAGATAGGTATATTAAGTCTCACTTAAAGATGACATGTTAAAAATAGGCATCATTGATACAAATAAAGATTCATTAAGTTGTTGTTAAACACATAGGTACTACCAAAGGGGGATGCCCATTATTGGCCATAAAATGCACTCAAATGAAATTATGTTGAAAAAAAGATTTAAAAAAATATAATACGTTCGTATAATATTTCAATATAGGAAGTTTACGTAACATTGCGTTACAATAAAAAGTAATGGAAATGATTTAATAAATATTTACATTTTTACGTCAATCTTGTTGATTATTTTTAGTTGTTGCCATCATAAAAACATTCGGCCGGATAAAATATTATCGTAGACAAATTCAGTAATAATAAAATGTTTACTTGTCTTGTAATTTTTTAAATATAATTAATAGTCAACTGAAATTATATAACATGTAAACCATACATATATTTAACCCTACAGATATAAATTGGACTTGTACTGATCAATTTTATTATTGATTTTTTGCAGTAATGGTAACTTCAAAAGTTATTGACGTTTATCAATTTGTCAGTCTGAGAATGTCACAGATTTCCCTATTCTGTCATAAAGTAACTTATTATTAATTATTAATTTCTTGTGGTACGTACCAAATAATACAAGCTCGTGCATATTACGGGGAGCATGTAAGGCGTGGATAAAGTTTAGTATGTGGACCCTTGAATTGGGTAACCATATTTTTATATCTAAAAGAGTTTAGTATAAGGAATATTTACGCAAAATTTCAGACTGCGGAAATCAGTAGTTTTTTTTTATCGAATTTTAAAGTCTTCACCTAAACAGTACTAAAACACCTAAAACACGAAAACTACCCCCTCAAAACACAAGAAAAGGGTGTGGGGATGTAGGGGGTTGAATTCCGGTTATAAAAATGCCACCCACAACAATCTGCGACGCACAGTTTTTGAGAAAAATAAAAAAAATCATTCTAACCTAACACTACAGCTAAGTACATAGGGTCAGTTACGACGATCCAAGAGCAAGTAGGTATGTCACAATTAAATGACTTTGTCACATATGTATGTCGACAGAACCCCGCTTCGTAGGATGTGTATGATTATGCGCGCGACTGAGTGTGAGTGTGCGTGCGGGTGTGTGTGTGTGCGGCACAATTACTCACACATACTTGCAATTACCTACTAGGTCAATAGAGTAGGATGACGAAAAAATAGCGGTAAGAATGGGGGTAGCGGGGGGACGGGGGGGCCGCAGGCCCCCCGTATAGGGGGGGTCGGGGGGCGAAGCCCCCCGCCATAAAAAATATAACAAAAAGCCAACCACACTCTAGTTGGGTATAGGTTAGGTTCGACTGTAATAGAACCACGCAGAAAAAAGGGACCCCCGAAAGGGGGTCCCGTCGACATATTTTTACAACACTCTCTGCCCTAATAGGTGGGGATTAGCTAGTTTAAACTTAGACCGTAGTAGAAAACTGACCCCATGTATGTAGCTGTAGTGTACAGTGTTAATGTTAGCACTTTGAGGTTAGAATCGTTTTTTTTGTTTTTCTCATAAACTGTGCGTCGCAGAGCTTTGTGGGTGGCATCGATGTAACCGGGAATCAACCTCCTACATCCTCTTACCCTTTTCTTGTATTTCGAGGACCTAGTTTTCGTGTTTTAGTCGTTTTAGTACTGTTTAGGTAAAGATTTCAAAATTCGATAAAAAAAAACTATAAGGCTCCGCGTCTCAGGCTTCGCGGTGGAACTTCCCCTCATCCCCCCCTACCCCATCCCCACCCCCACACCCCTAAATTCGACGGTCCACATACTAAACTTTAACCTAAGGCGTAACGGGTGCTATGAAATGGAGGTATGTTCCCAATCAAGAATAAGTTTTGGCCCTAGCTTTTAAAATTGCAAGCCGGCATGTAAGTCAAGTCAAAAAGTATACCTACTTTGTATTTGTAACTCACAATAATAATAATTTAATTTCGAACTTTTTTTTAAATAATATAATCATTCACAAAAAAAATTAGTTTATAATACATAGTATGAATTACTATTATAAACTAACAATCTATGTAGCATATTTTTTTGCTGTGCATTTATGGCCAAACTCTATGAGGGATGGGCATTCCCCTTAAGTAAATGTCTTCGATAAACTTAATGAGGGTCGCCGTTTGTGATTCACCAGTTGGCGCCACTGGCGAGTGAGGTCCAGCTGTCAAAATCCGCCCATACATAAACAGTAACAAGTAATTGACATTCAGACAAGTGAGAAGTGACAGACAGACCTCACTTTCCACTAGCGCCTCTAGCGGCGAATTCACACGCTTTTACCCTCAGTGACACTATTTTCTGACTAAACTAACACCTGTCAGGCTGCTTCATCCTATAATATCATGCAACAGAAATAAATAATATTCTAAAGATCATTGCCTAAAGTTATGAGATCCCACGCAAATCAATCAAATTAAACGACAACGTTCACGTACTAAGTTATACCATACAAACAATTCCTTCGCTTTCTTTTTTGTATAAAGATAAAAACAAGTGAAGCGCAATAAAAGGATATTAGCGTGTTAATCGGTGATATCATCTACCGACATGGTGAATGTAATCTTGGTACGAGTCAGTTACACACTACAGACGCTATGACCCTTGGGTAGTAACGCAATCTATTGCTAATTGGTCTGACAGTGCAACACGTGCAGTGGAAATGAGGACTGTTCACTACGAAATGCATCTTACGGCGCATTGATCCCTAAAGTTCAAAATTAAAAAGCAGATATTGGAGATTGAAATGCAAAGAGTTGGAGCAATGTTAGCAGCAACATCAATTGAGTTGACGAGGAATTTGACAAAACGTTTCAATTGGATAACAGTCGTCTAGTCATCTTGGGGGACTTCGGGCGTAATCAGTAAAAAACTTCGGACTCTTGGGTCGGCCAGTGACACCTTTACAAATCTGCTCTCTAGCAGCGCAGTCTAGCATGCTCTGGGCCTCCACGATTATAAGGACTATCGCCCACTATCCAAATGATCGTAATGAAAGGATATAACTATACATTGAAACCAGCCTTTTTCCTAGAATTTTCGGATTGGATCGTATTATGCTGAAACTATCTATCAGAACTTCGGCTACTAATATACAAGATTACTCACCATTTGTTGCGGGTTGCGTGGTTTCCGATGCGCCCGAGGCACTTTGAGCCCCGTGACCCCTTCCAGCACGTCGGCGAGTAGCAGGCCATCGGCGCAGTCCCGTGCCAGGCCTCCGCCCGACGTGCCCGCGCGGCGCCGGGACCGAGCCCGCTCCAGGTAGTGGTTCGCCCAGTCTGTGTAGATCTGGAATAGAGAGGATTTGGTTTTAAGCAACGTCTGGATGTCGTCAGTAGAATCGTTAGTCATGGAGTTGTCATGGTACCTAAATACACTTGACCGGCCGATTACAGATCGGTAATTTATTTATTTATTTATGTACACTTTATTGACCACAATATAGAATATTGAACAAATTTGAATTTAGTCTTAGATATAATACTTAGAGACCATTTTATCGTATTAGTACCTAGTTACATTATAGGTATTATTATAATGAGAAACACGTAATATCCGTTAAATTTTATTGGTTCAGTTATACGGTTTACACCAACTATGTATACCTGCTCAAGTGAAGTTCGCAACCAATGGCTATCCTAAGGCAATCTAAAATTATGATTTCTATTCTACATAACAGAAATCGCCATTGATACGCCGACGGCCGCAAAGAACAAACGGTCATCTACAAAAACGTTAGTTTTCAGGAGAGCGTTTTTAGTTCAAAAATGGTATAACTTCTACAATTACAAAGATATCTTCGTCGATTTTGGAATAGTTAATTATTACAATATTAACTATTATTTGGTATAGGTAAATTATTAATAATTCTTTAATTTTTAAAATTACGGCAGATATCTTTTTCTACTTCGATCAAGAAAACAAGCAAATTGAGTCAACTGCCATATATTCGTTTCTACTTGGGACCTGATAATTATTTATTCTGTAACTATTTTATTAATTTAATGATTGATTTTTATTTTTATTGATCATATAAAACCAATTTCATCAAAACAACAAATATAATTATTATTGTCACTAAAATACTGTAGTTGTCTCACATTACTTCGGCATTCTTACGTTGAAGCTATTGGATAATTGCAGATATACCTAAACTATTTTGAGTTTTAGGGTGTCTTATAAAAAAAAAGTTTTGTGATTCTTGTTAATAATTGTATTTGTAATATAAAGTAACTAAACATTATAATTTCAAAGAAATAACTACTAATAATAATTATATTTTAACAGTACTTTGTATCATAATCATCATCTTTGTATCAGTATCATAAGTAACTCAATAACTACTCGTTTGACGAAACTCAAATTTTTACGGGACCTAACCTAAAGCCTCAGCTTTTGATTAAAAGAAGAATGATTAAAATCGGAACTCTAAGTAGTAAGATATGAGGTAACATACATATATAAAAATTATTAAGGATAATTCAAAAACCATTGGTCAGATGCCGCTTAAACTTATATGAGACCACAATGCAAATACCAGCTTTCAAATAAAAAGAGAATCATAAAAATCTGAACACTCAATAAAAAGTTATTAGGAAAAAACCATAAATACACACTTTCAAAAATCCTTACACATTATTCAAGTAAATTCAAAATTACTCATCAGATGTCGCTCAAATTTATATGAGACCTCAAAAAAAGTACCAGTTTTCAAGGAAATAAAGAATCATTAAAATCGGTTAAGCCAACACGAAGTTATGGGGTAACAAACATACCAACAAAGATAGGAAAAAAAGGTATAAATATTTTTTACATTTGTGGCTTGGTTGAATGTTACTTCCGGATTCAATTTTCAATTATTTTATTATTCCAATTGCAAGCAGTCATCATCAGACATTTTTTCTTGCTGAAGAGCCTCGAGACTTCGCAGGTTATTTTCGTAAGGACAGCTGGCCCGCCGCATTGCGCGACGTACACAAGGACAAATGGTATATGTCCGTTTGTACTTTGTCGAATTTTAAATAAGTAGTGCAGATGTCTTTTTGTACGTTGAAAAATTGGTGTAAAAAACAACATTTTTCGAGAAAAAAAAATATCACAAGATAGAACAAAGAATTCTGAGTTGAAATATGCAAAAAAACGATTTTGGCAAAATTGCAGATGTCTTTATGTTCTTTGCGGCCGTCGACGCTATGTATGATTATAAGTCCTTTTCAAATATTGACCAAAACATAATACCGTTTTAGATTATTTTACAACATACCTACCACATTACCTCAGTAATAAAAGACTGTAAGTAATAAAATACATGCAGTATGATCTCTTGTGATTCGACCGTAAAACATGTAAAATCCCTTTGTAAAGCAGTAACATTGGCCGGGGATTTGTTGACTCACAAAGAGCTGTCGATAAGATTTTGATGGTCGTAACATTCTAAATTACCGCTAAAATTTAACGAGGGTACTTCTCATGTCAATATACTTCGAATCGTGAGAATATATGACAAAAAGAAGAGCTTCGGGGTTGCTTTTTTTAAATTTAAATTCATTATATTTAGAAGTATGGAAATAACATTGAAGATTGATGTTATATATATTACTCACAACGCGTATGAACAGTAGGCACATAATACCACATACATTTATATAGATAATATTATATCTAAGGGGTGGACTCAAGACAATGTGGACACACATCGTTAAATACTCCAAGATGGCACTGAATTAATGCTCAAAGCTTTTTACAAAAGCTGTTCCGTTAAAATGAGCGAACATTTTTCCAGAATCTTGGTCCACTTTAAGGTGTCATGCTCTAACGGTATATTCGATAGAAAAGTTCAATATAATTAGCAAAGAATTATAGTTAGCAATTTTTAAGCAGAGACAGACAAAAAGCTATTATGATTACAAATTATAATTGTATCTGGTAACAGAATCCATGCAACATGATCTTTAAGTCCTTTTAAACCATGGGAAATATCCACCATTGTTACTGCCTGATTCACTGAAGAAAAATGTCCGGAGATCTTTATACAGCCTTTGTTGTCCCAAAAGCGTTTAAGGGATAATTTGTGACACATTGTGCTATTATACCGACAGCGTGAGATATTCCTGTGAGGCGTCCAGTATGCGATCTGCATAAAATTTAATATACAAGCATGACGGTGCGTAAGTGAATTCTTAAAAGGATTAAGTCATATTCGAGTCAATTTACTGGAGAATGGGGACAAGTGGTGAGTCGCGACAGACCGTCGCCGACCCTGGAGGCACTCAGACTTGCGAATAAACCTAGGCTCTTCTCACTCACTAATGGATGCTGGACTAATGACTTGTAATTCCACTAACCCTGTTATCGTGTTGCGACACGTGAAATTGATATTTCCACTTTATTGGATAACTAGCAGTACTGCAAATGTCAGGTTGCCCCATCGAGGTGGTATCACTCATCATTAGTTACGATTACGGTTTATTACTGTAAAACCTAAATTGAATATGAAATTACTATTCCTATAAGAACTCTCTTATGAGATGGTGTACTCGCACATGGCGATAAAAATCCAGTCATATTCGAATCAGACGCGAACACGAAGTACTTCGTACCACAGTACAATATTTACCCCTAAACGTGTCTCTTATTTGAGGACCCTCTTTAATATTTTAGAAAATCATAGAATAGAATAGAAAATCATTTATTTCCAGAACTGCAACACTGCAACAAGTTCACAATTAAGTATTTCGCTTAAATATTAATTTACTAATAACTATGCTATAACCTTCAGTAATAACATGTTATTGAAAAGGAGGCTGTGTCATGCCGATGGCAGAGAAAAACATTTAGACTATCACTCACTTATTTGTTTTTAGTGCCTGTAGTAATTTTAACATAAAAGTTCCTGTGACAAACGGAAAGGCAACAGCACTTATTTAAAAGATCCCATAGAACCTTTTTATCATTTTTATTATACTAGCTGTTGCCCGCGGCTCCGCCCGCGTGGAACTCAGTGTGTCACAAAGTTATTCCTATATTTTTAAACTACATTGGTAGTTTTTCATTCGGGTGCCAAAACATAAAGACCAGCTAAAGCGATGCTGACCCTCGAAAAAGCAACATAAAGTTGATCATGAGAAAAAAAGCCGGTTCGATTCCCGATATATGTATAGATATCCCGATATATAGATATTAATGAGCCCGCGACTTCATTCGCTCATGGAAGCTTTTCCCGCGTAAATCTCGATCCCGCGGGAAGTCCGGAACAAAAAGTAGCTTATAATCTTATTTAATGCTCCAAAACCTCCTCTACCTCCCACTGAAAGTCCCATAAACATCTGAACCCACGACCTCATTCCCGGGTATGAGTTTTTACCGCGTGAATCCTAATCCCGCGGGAATTCAGGGATAAACAGTACCCTATATGTTGCTTCAAAACTTCCTCAATCTCCTAGTAAAGGTCGCATAAAAATTTAAGCCCGCAACTACGCGCAGGAGTTTATTCCGCGTAACTCCAGATCCCGCGGGATTTCCGGGAAGACAGACTTGTTAGTTTTATATTAATGTTTGTTTAGAAGCTATTTATACCCCATACGCGAAGGTTTTCCCGCGTAAATTCCGATCCCGCGGGATTTCTGGGATAAAAAATATCCTATATGTTAATCTAAGTTGCCCTCTATGTGTGTGCCAAATTTCATGAAAATCGGTTCAGTACTTTTCGCGTGAAGGAGTAACAAACAAACAAACAAATACACAAATTTTCACATTTATAATATTAGTAGGATTTAAAAAGTATCGATGTGTGCCGTTGAGTTTTGTTTTGGTATGATAAACACTCCGAGGACCACCTACTATTAGGATCAGATAAGATCAATAATTCACTTTTTATATTGGCATACAAAACCGTCTCTTAATTTTACTTAGTATGATTTATTAGCTCACTTGACAACATACATAGTTCACGGCCCTTTAATGAAGGACAACCAGATGCTATGTATAAATGACAATATCATTTTTCAAGTTTCAATTAACTTTCTTTGAACGTAGCCTGAACTCTTTATGCAGCTTTATTTGAATTGTCGCGTGTTTACGTGTATTTTTAAAATGTACCTATTATGTACCTATGTGTGCATGACTTGTTGGATACCTATAAGAAACTTAAAAATTGATGTATTCTTTGATTTTATCGATGTCGAATATCTTATATGAATAATCTTGATAATGATGTTATATCTAATAAATATATTTGAAGATTGTTGAGCTGTTGGAGATAAGGATAACCAATTCACTCGGTCTCAATTCGTGACTGTATCTGTGTTATCACAGGACTATTTATTCAAATCGGTTCTGAATAGCTTTCGATTGTAATAAATCTTGAGAGATGGACATTTTTATCGCTCTAGGTGGCTCTTAGGAATATGTTGTATCCGCTCTCATAAAAATTCAAAAGAGTTTTTCTACAAACATCTACTTTACGTGTGGGACTTTAAAATACGAAACCTCATAGGCAATGAGACTAATCTATCAGTTCAGCGATGATATTTTAAAATACTTTTAGTATTGCAATTGCATAGTCTTCGCGATGTTGACTGTGGAGATTTGAACAAATTAAATCATAAAAATTAAAATAAATATATTATTTTTATGTTGTGTCAACTACAGGTGACAAACTAGACTTAACATAAACTTTAATAATAATTAAAGAATAATATAGCTTATTAAAGCGTGATAATATACTCGTAACACAGTACCTAAAGCTGCCTCTAAAAATGTTTTGACGGACACTTTAAAATGAAATTGAAGGTAATGTCTTATTTTACTATGGTAAGGTTGTCACTTGTTATAGTTGTTAGTAAAGTCATTTCATACTAGACTGAATGAATAAGTAATTGTAAGGCCATTAAAAGGTATGTTTTATGGCAGAATAATGCATACCTATTAAAAGTGATAAATTTCATTTTAAAAATACCTATATAAACACAAACTTGTAAGTTTTTAGTTAAAATAAAACATTATTTATGAAAATATATTATAAAACGCCACTCCGGTATTGTTCTTTAAAATACTAAATATACAAAATGTATACGATACGTAGCTTAGAACTATTTCAATTAAATCATAAAGCTGAACTGAAAATGCTCGGACTTTCTAATTTACTTTGTAATTTATTAAAAAAGCAGCGCTAGCTTCGAGGAATGGAACGAGAATTAGATTTAAAAGAACATTTTCTTCTTTAATTTACTATAGTATTTTTTTGCTCATTTAAACTATTCAAGGAATCTTAAAGTGTCTGAAGACTTTGGTTCACAGCGAAATGTATACCTACTGTATTAATGTAATACGCCAGTTGGTACTCTTTTCCAGCGAAAAGGGCACAGTTTTAAATAAAGTACATTATTGGTTGAAGCCATTCGAAATAGAAAAATAATTTAATGAAAAAAAAAATACATCTTGTTTGTTATGATCTACGCTTTTACACCAGTACTCAAATAGTGTTTCGTGTGTTTTGTTTAAATTTACTCGTATTTGTTACAAACTGTTTCATCATTGTGGCTTAAAGTTTAATCGTATAAATTAACGGTGATTAACAAAAATTGATATCATTTGGCTACACCAATGACCTCTTTGTTTAAAAGCGTTCATAAAACGTGTAATTTCACAGATGTATGCCCATTCGGAATAAATTTAATTAAATCGACTCGTTTCGATTTCTGTATTAATTCATGAAGGGCTGCCATATTTGCGTACAACAAACGCAATTTGGGATTACAATGTAGGCCTGTGCTCGTAAGTTTTAGAGTTGTCATTTATTAATTAATTTGAACTTTATTAAAACAATGTGGTATCTACAAAAGACGGACTTGATCCTAAAAGCATTCTTTACCAGTTAACCTTTAATGTGAACAGATCAGCGAAAGTGGTACGTACGAAAAAATAGTAAATTTAAGTTAAAATAATATTTAATAATTAAAAATAATAATTAAAAATAATTAATTAAAAATTGCATTTATTATTTAATAAGGACCCGAATGGCGCAATGGTTACCTAACACGCCGGATCGCTGTTCCGAGGGTCCTGGGTTCGATTTCCAGCGTGTGTGTTTTCTGTGGCACCCACGACACAGGGAATGTTAATGTCGGCCTATGATTGTGTAACGTTATTTATTTATTAAAAAAAAACATTTTTATATAAATGAATTATTGTTTTAATCAACTACAAAGGTCTATTATTAAAAACGTATTTATCCTGCTATTCACGGTGTCATTTCTACAACATTCACCTACAACAAGGCTTAAAAAACCCGAGTACAAACAGTCATCTGTTACATAAATATTTGCTGTTTGGGGAACCAAGGAACTTCGTATTGAGTAGCCAACTCCGTTCGGGCCCAACCAACTGGACTACGCAAATAACTACTTTTTGGTCGTCCCTAACTGGAAACACAAGCAAAATAAATAAATCAACTTAAGGTTCCGACACACTCGATTTGGAATATCACGTAGGTACCTACTCCCGCCGCGCCGATTCAGTGTGGCTCTGAGTGGATTGTTTTCATAAACTTTCATGGGACATTAAATTTGGACCCAAAAATCTTATGATGTAACCAAATTAATAATAATATCATATCCAAGTTAAAAAAAAATCATTAGTTCTAATAATATTGATGAGTATGAAGTTAGACCCAATTCAGCAATTAGTCATCTCACAATTTGCAGCTATTTAAACAACACATTATCTTTGTCTCATAGATTTTAAAATGACAGTACATGCAGGAAGCTACAATAAAGTAAAGTAGTTAACGAGTCACAAACTTTGGCAATACTGTTGAAAAGATTGACAATGTACAAAATAGCCTTTGTTACTTACTCAATCCATTTATCATCAGCGAATACTGGGAACAAACTCAACAAGTGATCAATTCGCAGAACTATTAGTTCCACTGCTCCTGCCTGTTCTAAAATATGAAATAATTATAGAAATTACTTCAAGCCACAATTGGTTCAATCTAGACTAATAGCAACAACCAATGAAGTCATTTGAAAGTCTTTGACCCCGAGTTCGTCTTGGCGAGATTCGTACGTGCCTGCAACAATTTGAACAGCCTATATGTAGATTTAACCACAAGTGAATCGGTATAATTATTCTGTCAAGACGGACACAGACCAACAGACCTATTTCAATTAGTTTCACTTTGGTTTAATTTGTACTGCCCCAGTGAACAATATTCGCAGCTGCGTTGCTCCGATTTTTGTTTTTTGTTCGGAGGAAATAGGAAGAAATTTATGGTACACGAAGCTGGGTGAGATATCAATGTCAAGCGCATACGGCTGTGCAAAATGTTAGGTTTACGTTGGATGTATAAATAAAATTTATTATTGCATTTTTGATGTTGTCATGTTTGATATTGCATTTTTGCTAAGAATACCTATAGACTTTTAGCATTTAGTAAAGTTTAGATTTTTATGTCTACAGCTGACAAATGAGCGGATGACGTTATTATTAACACCAAATACACCACCGATGCGCTTCTGACCAGGAACTTCTTTCCTAAAGTACGTTGTATTAAGACACTCTTTTTTGCTAGCATGGGAATGGGGTCAGTTTCTTGGCGATGCACGGCTAACTACAGTTTGTGTAATGTGTCAAATTATCCATTTCGATAAATCCAACGCATAATTTTAACATAAATCCACAATCCACAAGTATTACCTTTCACTTTACCTAATGCAATACTCCACAATAAATTCGAATTACACTAAACCATAACATTATTATTCTCAACAACACCATTAGAGCTACGATTATAGTTATTTACGATCACATTTAATAGTTGAACTGCATCCATTATGAGTCTATAATTAGGGTTTAAATCAGTAATCTATATGTAAAATTAGGCCAAACAGTGGCACGATAGGTGAGGGCCTAAAACCGTGAAGTGCGGAAGCCGAATGAGGACGTGAGCTTTTAATATCGCTGGGCGGATGGGCGGCTGGTAGCTATACGGCTGGGCGGCTGGGCTCGACCACACTTTACTTCGTGGTACCTGTTTCTGTTTATTTGACTTAAAAGCCGTAACAACAATAAAATGTCAAACTCAAAGGATAATCGATGTGAAATTAAGAAGTGACCGTTAAAGTTTTAAGAAGTGTGATACTTGAATTCATAATTATAAGTATATTATTTTATTTCGTCGAAGTAGGTTTTTACAAACTCTTTTCGAAAGTTAACCTACGCCATCACTTCAACTAATCCCTAGGGTGAGTGGTCTTGGAAGAAGAAGTGGCAAGAAACTCCCAAGGAGCCTTTGTGCAGACTGCAGATGTACCCATGTTTCTGTCAATGTGATGGTTTGTTGATACGTTATACTTATAATTATATATATAAGGTTGCTAAATTTAATAATAAAATCATAATCATAGACATAATAAGTAGAAAGTAATATTTTATAAAGTTCTTCCAAAATTTTTTTTCTTTTACGATTTAGCATAGGTACGGGTAAACAAAAAGAACGAAACAACACTAGTACTTGAAATGTGACGATATAAACATAAAAAACATTCCAGTTCTGTTGTTTAACAGAGTAATTGAAGTTTCTAGTTTTGCAGCGGAACTTAACATTTCTCTAAAGCTCTCCAGACGTAAATGAAAGAATGAATCTATTTCCGTCTTTTGCACAGCAACTCTTACTTTGTAACAGTGTGTTGTTTAAAACTCGAATGCGGGTTAGCAGGCTCCTGTCCCAGTTTTATTATTAACCCCCACGTGCAAACTTCGCGAAAATTTCCTGGAACATTATGCTGAAAATTGCATGCATAAATGTAAATATTGTGACACGAGTGTGTGTTATTTTAGCTGCTCATACGATGTAGATTCACTCTTCCCGACATTCTTGGCCGGATACTTCTAGATCGTTTAATTAAACACTGTATTTTTACAGTGAAGCCCATCATATAAACTGGAAGCGGTTATTGCGTTATATTATAAAATTGCTTTAGACGATAGTCAAACACTGTTGAATCCTGGTAAAAAATATAATTTTAAGAATAGGTATAAACAGAACACCTTAGAAGTACGTACTAAGAAACCGTATCCCAGACGAACCCTGATTCAACCAGTTTTATTAAATTCCATAACTAATTATGGCATTTTCAAACATAGTATTGTAAGTGTTACCTGGACAATGGAGCGGGTCTGGCGCGTGACGTCATCGGTGGACCCCTGGATAGAGCGCGGGGCTCGGATGCAAGTCGGAATCATTGTCACCATGACATATTTACCACTATTATTCTAAAACATTGTCTTTGTAAACTTCTTCCACACTTCTTGTAATAATTCATTTAGAAATCTTCTCTCTTACTAAGAAATAAGAACGGTGAAAAATTTCGTACCACGTTGTTCCATTACTTCTGGGCAATATTGTACACGGCTTTACACTTACGGCTGTAGAGCCGGTTACACTTTTTTAGAGGCGACCATCTCAGTCCTCAGGGGTAGCAACGCATCTGTGACCGAATTAGAACGAGACTCATACTAACAATAACTATGGACTATTACTAACATTAACTAACAGGACTAATTATCACTAACAGTCCTTGTCCTCACACTTATTAACAAACTAACCAACTAATATTCTAACACCATCTACTAACTGGACTAACCATCCTAGTCCCTTTGAGTCTAGTAAGTTCTAGGTCGGTCACAGTTGTTATGGGCGGCAGCGGAAGGGTGGTGCTGCATGCTCGTTTGCTATCTTAATTCCATAAAAAAAATCTTATTACAGATAAACTTGTTTGTTTTAGTAAGAATTAGGTTTGCTGTTTTAGGAAATCAAATTTTTTGGATTTTAAACCAATGCAATGCAGCATGGTGAATTGACATAAAATTTTACAAAAAATCGTGAATCGCTTTTACCTTTCAACGCTACTACTATTCCCAAGCCTCTAGTCGGTGTTCTTATAAAAAAATACATTTATTAAAATATGCATTTTTATTTCAGATACGTTGCATAAGTGAATAACAATAAATGCATAAAAACCACTAGTGATATAAAGTTTAAAATACCTAACGTACGACGCTCATAATATTTTAAAGAATAAAGCCAAATAGTAAAAATTGCTCTAGATGTCAGCTAAAACTCAGTCGTAACTCTCATAGCAAAAATAAACTTGTCGAGCGGTCAGTGTTGAAAATTAAAAGAGTCGTTAGTGTGCTTGACTTCCGAATTTAGATAACTCTTAGAGGCTTATTTTAGCTCTTTTAGCTTCAACCAACGCCTACTGGAGAGCACATATTTTTCCTCAAATAGAAACGTTTTTAACGGAGAAAATCTGCGAAGAACGGAAGTAAATACTGTTAGTTCCATGACTTAAGTGGGTCCATGAGTACTTGAAAATCCTCCTGGACCCATTAGTGGAACCTAGCAGTGGAACCAACGGTCCGAAAGGAAATATTTTGACATGCTTTGATATAGTTTTATCATTAACTTACATTCGTGGTAAAATACATTTTTATGAGTCAACCAAAGCAGGATGGAGTAATCAATAGAAGCTTTTTTCGATTTTGGTGCAAAGGTTATATCTATTAGTGGTAATTAGTTCCAACTTAGCGAATGTTACATTTGCTTTGGTGGGAACACTGCTCTATGTTTACTTAGGCTTAGTTACTAGTAAATATTACAATCTGTTTAGTTTATGTGTTCCAATGAACCACAAAGTGGCATTCTCTGTCTTGAACCTATTAGTGGCACACTAGGTAGGAAGTACTGAAAACGAGTCTCTTCTCGTCTGTGATGAAGCCTTAAACGTCCTCTAAGACACTAGTGGGGTAGTGGCCAACCCAAGTACGTATTAAATGTTTCTACACCGCCCAAAGGCAATCTCGAAGGCCAAACGACTTTACAATCGAGAACAACGTCTTTACTTGCCTGCGAAGCACGAAAACGCTCAAGAAAAGAAGAAAACAAAGCACTTATGAAGTCTGGCTTCAAATTGTTCCATCAAAACAGTATTAGAATCCTACTCCATTACCTGTTTTTCTTCCTCAACGCGAATCCGTTCCTATCAATGTCACAACCCGTCACAAAACCAACTTATTCTGAGCCGTGAGTCCTTTCAGACTTTAAGGAAAACATATTATAGCAGGTATAAGGCGAGCGTGTGTCACGGTTCATGAATGAATGGGTGCGTCTGTAGTGCGATAAAGTCTTCTGGGAATATTTACTCTAGCGGTCGGCGCCTCCGCCCACGTCGAGACTCCGCTGCGTCACGCCGCGATCTTAGTACTAGAATAGCCCTCACTGGTGTTATTTGAGCTAAGTATGGAAAGGGTAATCGGTCAACCGACGTAAGGCGACGTATAAGTGAGTGTGGTTTACCGGCTCGAACATCACTTATATTCTGGTCGCAAAATAAATAATATCTAGCCATTCCTCTTTAATTCATATTATTTAGCATGTTGTTTCTCATACGAGTAGATACTTTGCGTATGACTTAAGTAGGTAAAAGGTAATAAAACAGACACAATGTTAAAAAAATGCCCGATTATGCTGCGTAAATGTGTCTGGCTGGGAATTGAACCCGGGATCTATTGCTTCGAAGGAATATCAATGCCAGCTGAGGTAAGGGGTGGTCCAATCGTAAGTCACGTAATCTAAAATTAAAATCGTCTTATATGACTGCGATTTTAGCAATATGTAATTTGAAAATTTAAACAGAATTTTTACTACATATTACACAGCTTTTACCAATGTTCGAAAATATAACATACTAGCGGGTCCGGCAGACGTTGTCTTGCAACATATTTAGTTGTCTTGTAAGATAGTAAATTCATATATCGTATATTCATGGTAGCGCAGCGAAAGAAAGCAACGCTTTTCTTCTGATTTATTTTGTTTCCCCGTGGGAATGAGAAGTTTCCGGTGGTAAAAAGTACCCATATACTTTCTCAACTTATTATCTATGTTTATGCCAAATTTCATTAAAATCGGTTCAGTGGTTTAGATGTGAAAGCGTAGCAGACAGACAGACAGACAGAGTTACTTTCGAATTTATAATATTAGTATGGATTTAGAAACTTTTTGATAAATGGGACTCTTGTACATTGTGGCAACAAGTTTAAACAGCCCACAAATATGAAACTTCAAAGGATTTGTAAACACAGTTTACCGCGCTGCATGATACCTATTGATTGGATCTGCATACCTAATAGAATCGGTGTGTAGGCGCCTCGGAGCGATTATATTGAAATGAAATCGTATGTACTTCGCTTGAAACAATGACAGAAACGTTTAGTGGGAGGGTCGGCACTATTATATCTGTACTCGGTTCTATCTACAGACAACACACGACTTCAACCTCTATTATACCTATTGTCAACAAAACGTTATTACAACACATTGAACCATCGGAAAGGTTAAATTTTTTCATAAATACCGTACACCGGTACATATGAATTTTTTGACTGAAAATTTAATTTAGTAAATGAATTAAGAAAATTTGTGTTTCATACATTACATTATATTCAACTACAGAATATTAACCTCCTATAAATACACACATCAAAAGTGTCTAGGGATCAAGCATTTTTATGCGGATTTCTTGAGATGACAATGGCGTTTCGTGTGCTTTTCTGATGAGTCTCGTTTTGGTATGAGACCGGATACAAGACGTATACGACACTGGAGAACCCCTGGACGCCAACAGTGATTAAAATCCTGCCAGGAAGTCCATCCTTATAGTGGTGGAACCATCATGGTATGGGCGGGTATTTGGATCGGCGGAAGAACTGAGTTGATTTGGATCAGAGGCAACCTCAACGCTCAAATTTATGCTGAGACGATTGTATCAGACGTCATCGTTCCTCTACAAGTGCAAATCGGTCCCTTATTTCAGTTAATGCATGATAATGCACGACCGCACACCGCAAGAGTTGTAAGACAGACTCTCGCCGCAGCTAACATCAATGTCCTGCCCTGGCCTGCTCAGTCGCCAGACTTGAACCCGATTGAGCATGCATGGGATATGCTACAGAGAAGAGCTCTGCCGAATATGGAGGGTATCCAGTGGCAAGAAGACCTTTTTTTGTTGTTGCAACGAACATGGGCGGCCATTCCACAGCGTGATTTGGATGAACTCATTTTGAGTATGCCAAACCGATGTTCTTGTGTTGTTAGTGTTCGCGGTAGAAACACGGATTATTAATTGTTTAAGTTACCCAATAAAATTTTAAAGAAAACTGTTATTTCAGTCTTTTTTTCGAACTTTAATGTTAGTGGTTCAAATGTCAAAAATCCCTTTATTAGGAAAATGGCAAATTTCTTTATTAATGCAAAGGTGACTTGGTTTATCGTTACTGTGACAAACGAAAACACTTTATTTGATGAATCCTTAAAGAAAATTTTAATTAATATCAATCAGGAGAAAAGTTATTGCAAAAATATATGTTGATCCCTAGACACTTTTGATGTGTGTATTTAAAGACTTGTTTGGTTGAAACTCAGAATGTTATAAAATAGTGTTATATAGTTTTGCATGTTATAAGCAAAACATTTTATTTTAAAGGAACATTTTGTACTTCGTTACATAAAATGCTCCTCCTTCGTCTTAAATCAAAAGCTTACAATTGCCTGTGAGTGGGCAGCCTTAGATACCCATTTCACCTACGTATCGGGCTTACACAACCTTTTAATGAGTTAAACCTACTCAAAATACTGTTGTTATATTATAAATGGATAATTTATTTGCATGAATTTTTTGAGATTAACTCGAAATTTTGTCATCTAAATAATGTAACTAATATACATAGATAGACCTCTTAAATAGAATGCGACATGTTATTATAGAACCCGTATTGAATATGTAAAGATGTATTGCGTTAATAAAAATCAATTTATGTAAATAATAAATTTAAGGCATAAATATTTCGTAAATTCATCTTGTAACTGATGACACTTAATCAAATGTTTACACCAATTAGCTACATATGTACATAAATACCATCTTCATTAATTATAAACATAAAGAGTAAATTTAAGTATTTATACCTACCTACATTCGCCAGAGTTAACCCTGCATTACATAGATTCGTGTGGTAATAAATCCTACAAGGATGATCATAGCTGCTTTGACGCGTGGGTGGTAACTAGTAATAAATAGCACTGTAACAATCAGCTTATCCTTAACGAGTTCAATCTGCATCAATTTCTTAAACTAACCTAACGCTTTACCTATCTACAATGTAGGTAGGTACAGCAGTACAGCACGAGCAGGTAGTATAAGTAACTGTAGGTAAGACTTTTCTTGTCTGTTAGTAATTTGAAAGTTAGTTTTAGATTTTTAAGATGTAAATTCTAAAACGCTTGGATAGTAATCAAATAAAACAATTACTTATTTTGTGTGTTCGCGTGTAGGTATTTGTTTTGAGTAACCCGTATTAAGTGTTACTGAAACTGAAATAAGAATTATTCGAATAAGGTTTTTATAAATACCTACTTTTTGAAAGCAAAACTGCACCATGCATCGCTTCAACAAATTAAAGTGATCATTAAATATGGACTCAATGCGATTTGGAATATATATGTGCCCGTTCTAATGTAGTGAAACTAGTGAGAAATTTTCCTGAGCATTTAAAACACATATGGGTGTTAGTAATTTGCGAGTGGAAATCCTGGCTATATCCGTAATTAAAAATAAAACGGCTACGAAGGAAGAGGAAAGCGCCACGTATCTAGCGCCTCTTTGAAGTCGACGTCGTTTCGAATATCGTAAAGCAGTCACCACCAGCCATCACATCTATAATTATGATGTTTTGGGTAAATATTATACTTCTCTACATCTTTCTACTAGCCCGCTACATATCACCGTTACATGTTATGACTTATATGCCATAGAAATGAGATATAGATAAATAATTTGTAGTCACTCTTCAGAAGAAGCAACAATAAACATATTAATTATGTTGTGGAAAGTAAGGCCAGTATTAATGTGTTCTACTTTTGCGTGCCCAGATTCATTCTAAAATTAAATATATTACACACAGTAGAAACTTACAGACATCACATTGTGTAATAGATAAACTGCTATTCGCCCAACTAGCGTTTTGTAGTAAAGCTATTTCGGTCAAATGTAAACTGTGACAGCTAACCATTCAACAGTCGTCTAGTCCTTAGTTAGCAGAGTTGATGCTGACGTGAAATCTGTGTATAATCTTAGCTATCAAACTCGCCGCTCATTCTTCTATAGACTAAGTATAAATTAATAATGTTAATGTTAGGATAAGTTGTAGAGACCAGGATGTTATCTTATTTTATTATTTAAGTGAACCTATTCGCGAGAGATTTTGACTGAGTTAACATTAAAATTCGTTACGTTTTTTCACAGAAATTGCGTAATACGTTACAACTTACAGGGGTTTGTGACGTTTGTGTACTGAGCACCTACCTATATCCCGTCTACCGAGTAGGTACCTATAATATGTACGAAAAATCTAGGCTAAAATAGATTTTGCTACTGCCGCTGTTAATTATTATTCTGCTAATGAGAAAGAAATCGATTAGGGCTGGCACTTAACTGAGACAAAACTTGATTTAAAACTGCAATTAAACGAATCATTGAAGAGTAAGATGTTTGTTTCTACTAAACTTGTTATCGTAAATCTTTTCTCTTTCTTGTAAGAAAATTCAATCAAATACTGATTGATTTATCAATGTATTCGTTCCAAACTGGAAACACGTAGGCATGGTTCAAATCAAATGCGCCGTAAACCTACATTACCTACGTCGTGTAAATGTAATAGCTACATTAAAGTTGTGTAAATATAGTTGAATAGTTTGGGATTGCATAGCATTGTTACTCATAATTATAAATAATATCATATCCTGATAGTGGCTTATACCTAGTAACACAGCTTGTTGGTGTTATACTCGTAATTAATTGTTTTATTTTGTTAAACTTTGTTAGGGTTGTAATATTTCAGTTAGTATATTATTATTTATCCAAATATAGAACTCTTTCGTAGAGTGCGTGCAATGAAGACACTGTTCATCTTTAGCATTTTTGAGAAAACATCTGCATAATAGAAAGATCAAAAAGAAGTTGATGAATAAGAACGGGAAGGCTCATTAGATTGAACTAGATTGTAACTGCATGTACAATGTACCTTAAGAATAATCTCAGTTTGCTTCAATAGTAGATTGTATAACAAGATTAACAAGGGAGCAAAGTAATACTTTTACGGCGAGGGCGCTTTTTTGAATCCAGAGCGTGGTGAGGGATTCTAGAGTATTCTAGGGATTCTTTAGTAGAATCCTGAACGTAGCAAGGGATTCAAAGTACGTCGTCCGAGCCAAAAATATTTGCTCCCGAGTGATACACTTTACTTTTCATCCCCCCCCCCCCCCCCCCCTATGAGAAAATAAAAAAGATGTGGTGTCGTGGGACACCAGGTAGGAACGAAGTTCCTTCGGCTAATGTAGAATCGACACAATTTGCAAAAAAAATCGTGCTCAATTTTAAACTTCGTTCCAATAATGTTAGTGCACAGCAACAAAAGCCCCTTAACTGTCTCAAGGAAATAAAATAATATTCGCAGTCCAAAATGTACAGCAATAAATGCCCCGGTAGCTGTGCTGCTTACGCCTACGCTTGGCGTCAAGTGAAAAAGGTCCTATGAGATGCGGATTTCGAACACGATTACGCGTCTTGATCCAACGTTTGCAATGTTTAATAATTTTCAGTAATGCGGGTGATTTTTTATTACACAGCACTTACCTAGTACTTCGGTTTTTAGGTCTACAATCAACGATTCACGCAAAAGCTATTACACTTCCTTATTGCTCGATGTTTGTAGTTCACTTTTATCAATACGACTGTCGCGCCTGCGCACGTCTCATTTAACGGTTTTATCCAACGCATTTTTTCTTACGGTTTTACTATCACATTTTTTTCAGTTCGGTCGCGCAGCAAATCCCTATCTCCTCCAAGCCTGCCGTAAGGATCTTCGTTCCAAAAGGCGCCTCAAATTCAGGTATTATACTTTCACAGTCACTTAAAGAACTCATTTTTCAAAATAAAACCATGAATTTCTAACAATCCAAACTGAATTCAAAAAGTGCGCGGAAAAGATCTTTTTTAAATAAATCACTTATTTAAATAAAGAGGACGAAAAACTCAATCCCGCCCGCTAAAAGTTTCTTATAGAAAACACCAACTTTGGGCGCACTTAAAGGCGAACCAAGTCGTCTTTTTCGAACAGGTGGGATGAAAAATAACTTTAAATTTACACATCTAATAACATCAATCGTTTTGTGTAAAGCTATACCCACCTACATTTAGACGGAAAACAAAAAGCACTTCAAGTACCTACCTACAGACACGGTCATACAGTTTTTAACCGACTTCAAAAAAGAAGGAGGTTCTCAATTCGACCGTATATATGCTTTTTTTTTCTATGTGTACGTTCAGCGATTATTCCGTCGTTTATGGGCCGATTTTGATAATTCTTTTTTTGTTGTAAAGTAGATATGCGCAGTGGGGCCCCCTGATAAGGACACCAGGATCTGATGATGGCATCTCGGAGAAATCGAGGGGAACTTTCGAAAATTGTATGGACAACTAGTGTGTTTGTTCATGTTATCATAAGTACATTAAAGTGCTACCATTTCATGAAGATCTGGAGTCGATCTGATGAAGCCGAAAGACAGTCGAGGGAACTCCTCAACGATTTACTGCAGTTATCTAGTGTTTGGGCTTGATTAATTTGTAGTGACGAGAACTTTACACTTATATGTTGAATTGAGCGCCATCTGGCGAGTAGTTTTTGAGTTATCTCTACTTATCAAGATTGAAGTCGGTTATTTTTTTTGTAAAAAGCAATTATATGACGGGCAATAATTATTTGGCAATCTCATACAGGGGCTCGTAAATCAGTAGATAGTAGGTAAGTCACGAGTAGAATACGAGCGACGTCCGTATCGGATCCGTTGTTTATTTACACGCTTGTCAAAAGTTCGACACACGCCGCGTATTTATAGCCGCGGAAGGTGCGCCCGGCCATTGACCTCCTGTGACATAATCATAAAACACGTCCATTTACAATGTGAAACAAAGCACCTCTTAAAACACTAGTAGATGGGCCCGTAGATATGAATGACGTAAAAGGATTTATGGACGGTTATCGTGTGTTATTGCTTCTAATACGTCACGAGACTCACAAGTTTATGTAATTGTTCCGGTTAAGATCCATTTATCTGACTTAATGTCGGTAGCGCAGTGAGGTCTTAACTATAACTTTATCGGCTTAACTTGGTCTACGTCATCGAAAATTCTTTTATTTATATGACGTATTATTTATATATTTTTACTGATCTTATCATTATGAGTTAATAAATCCTGAGCTCAGAGCTATTTGCTCCTTAAAGATAATTTCAAGTCTTACTTGAAAGTTCGAATCTTTAAGGATTTTTGTTATCATTGGTTTTTGTTATCTTGTCTGAATTCAAACGAAATCGGCAGGTAACTAATTATATTAATTAGTGAAGTGATAAATGAAAACTAATTACTAACGGTATGAAACCGTCTACTTCCTTTTAATTAGCCGCTGGCTCTGAATAAAAGACAATTGTTTCTCTACTAGGTATACATATATTTTTACTCAATCCGAAATGGAACGAGATCTCCTTTATCAACCGGAAAATTTATTTTACCCACTGTTAAAATGAAAACAACAACAGGATTTTCCAAAACGATTACCAAATAAAGGATTTTTTATATATTATAACAAAATATATATATATATATATAAATATAGGTAATATTTATACACTTCGAAAAAGGAAATGGTTCTTAATGAATAATAATTATGATTATAATTTTTAACAATCGAACTAATTATGCTTTTTAACCGACTTCAAAAAAGAAGGAGGTTCTCAATTCGACCGTATATATGCTTTTTTTTATGTACGTTCAGCGATTATTTCGTCGTTTATAGGCCGATTTTGATAATTCTTTTTTTGTTGTAAAGTAGATATGCGCAGTGGGGTTCCCTGATAAGGACACCAGGATCTGATGATGGCATCTCGGAGAAATCGAGGGGAACTTTCGAAAATTGTATGGACAACTAGTGTGTTTTTAAACTTTTATCATCGCGGATTACACTCATTTTTTCTATAATGCGGGTTACTCACGATATTTTGTATTATTGGTGTGCCGATATTTCGACCCAGTTGCATGGATCGTGGTCACGGCGGAACTGCGGTGGCGCGGAGAAACTTTTGACACATGACATTTTACACTAATACATTAGTCTGTCTACCTTTCTTCTAACTCGTTTTTGTGATTTGTTGACTATATTACGACACACTACACTAACCACATCCTTGCGCTCGACCTCTTTAACTTTTTCCGACTTGCATAAACTAACCACTGGATTCCATGTTGGTGCTAATTTAAATCCGTCCTCCCTATTAAAGTTTTTGGGGTGTTTTTTAATCTCTATCGCCTCTCTTACTAACCGTGGGATGTAATGGCGTTCCATGGCGATAACCTGCGGGCTGTGAAGTTCAATCCAGTGGTTAGTGCCTGAATCAAGTAGATGTTCTGCTACAGCTGATTTCTTCCTCTCATTTTTCCTAATAGCTGCGATGTGTTCTTTTAAACGCTGCGATATTGCCCGTTTCGTCTGTCCAATGTAACACCTACCGCAGCTACAGTCTACTTTGTACACCCCTGGACACTGGTAAGGAATACGGTCTTTGGGTGAGCGTAAAAAGGCGGTAACTTTTTTAAACGGCGTGTAAATTGTCTTTATATTGAATTTCCTATTTAATATCCTACCGATTTTGTCCGTTACCCCTTTAACGTAGGGAAGAAATGCTGATTGACGTTCAACTGTGCTGATCTTGGACCTTTTATTATGCGGTCGTCTTTCAATTTTTGGCGTGTGGCCGTTGCGACGCAGTACACTGTGTACATGTTGCAATTCCTGCGTCACGTGATCATCATCACAAATATCATAGGCTCTATTAGTAAGCGAAACTGCAACCGATGCTAGATGTTTTGGGTGATGATGTGATGTGCCGTGTAAGTATCTATCAGTGTGCGTTGGTTTTCTATAGACAGTGTGGCTCAATGTACCGTCCGTCCGCCTTCCTACTTGTACATCCAAGAATGCTAAGGTGTTATTGTTTTCTATTTCGTGCGTGAATTTAATGTTTTTGTGTACGGAATTTAAAAATGTCAGATAAGATTCTACCTCCATTCGTCCTCCCTTAATGATCGCAAAAACGTCATCTACGTATCTCTTCCAATATATTATCCTATCAGGTCCGCTAGTGATGGCCTTCTGTTCGAAATATTCCATCCAGATGTTTGCAACTACCGGAGCGTACCGTACCGTAGGTAAAACTACGTCGTACGTGAAGGATTCCCGGCATTTCGTGCGATTCTTAAAGGAAATTAAGCTTGAGGACCATCAAACAATGGTAAGTTTTGACGTTGAGTCATTGTTTACAAAAGTGCCAATTACTGAATGTTTAAGCGTAGTTGGAGATATTCTTCAAGTCAATAACATCCCTACGGCATATGTCAATTTATTAGAGCACTGCCTCCGGTCCAACTACTTTCTATACAACGGACAATATTACCTTCAAATCGATGGTGTTGCAATGGGCAGTCCCGTCGCTCCGGTAGTTGCAAACATCTGGATGGAATATTTCGAACAGAAGGCCATCACTAGCGGACCTGATAGGATAATATATTGGAAGAGATACGTAGATGACGTTTTTGCGATCATTAAGGGAGGACGAATGGAGGTAGAATCTTATCTGACATTTTTAAATTCCGTACACAAAAACATTAAATTCACGCACGAAATAGAAAACAATAACACCTTAGCATTCTTGGATGTACAAGTAGGAAGGCGGACGGACGGTACATTGAGCCACACTGTCTATAGAAAACCAACGCACACTGATAGATACTTACACGGCACATCACATCATCACCCAAAACATCTAGCATCGGTTGCAGTTTCGCTTACTAATAGAGCCTATGATATTTGTGATGATGATCACGTGACGCAGGAATTGCAACATGTACACAGTGTACTGCGTCGCAACGGCCACACGCCAAAAATTGAAAGACGACCGCATAATAAAAGGTCCAAGATCAGCACAGTTGAACGTCAATCAGCATTTCTTCCCTACGTTAAAGGGGTAACGGACAAAATCGGTAGGATATTAAATAGGAAATTCAATATAAAGACAATTTACACGCCGTTTAAAAAAGTTACCGCCTTTTTACGCTCACCCAAAGACCGTATTCCTTACCAGTGTCCAGGGGTGTACAAAGTAGACTGTAGCTGCGGTAGGTGTTACATTGGACAGACGAAACGGGCAATATCGCAGCGTTTAAAAGAACACATCGCAGCTATTAGGAAAAATGAGAGGAAGAAATCAGCTGTAGCAGAACATCTACTTGATTCAGGCACTAACCACTGGATTGAACTTCACAGCCCGCAGGTTATCGCCATGGAACGCCATTACATCCCACGGTTAGTAAGAGAGGCGATAGAGATTAAAAAACACCCCAAAAACTTTAATAGGGAGGACGGATTTAAATTAGCACCAACATGGAATCCAGTGGTTAGTTTATGCAAGTCGGAAAAAGTTAAAGAGGTCGAGCGCAAGGATGTGGTTAGTGTAGTGTGTCGTAATATAGTCAACAAATCACAAAAACGAGTTAGAAGAAAGGTAGACAGACTAATGTATTAGTGTAAAATGTCATGTGTCAAAAGTTTCTCCGCGCCACCGCAGTTCCGCCGTGACCACGATCCATGCAACTGGGTCGAAATATCGGCACACCAATAATACAAAATATCGTGAGTAACCCGCATTATAGAAAAAATAACTAGTGTGTTTGTTCATGTTATCATAAGTACATTAAAGCGCTACCATCTCATGAAAATCTGGAGTCGATCTGATGAAGCCGAAAGACAGTCGAGGGAACTCCTCAACGATTTACTGCGGTTATCTAGTGTTTGGGCTTGATTAATTTATAGTGACGAGAACTTTACACTTACATGTTGAATTGAGCGCCATCTGGCGAGTAGATTTTGAGTTATCTCTACTTATCAAGATTGAAGTCGGTTATTTTTTTTGTAAAAAGCAATTATGAAAGTTCATGATTCGTATTCCAAATGTTTGAAAATTACTCACATTGACAGAGTTTAAGATATTTTTGCGCTTTCCAGTAAGTGAGAACTTAACATCATACGGCTCGTCTCTATTATTTGTCAGGTATTTAAATACATACCTAAACATTTGAAAGTGAAGGATCTTAATGTTCTTTTAGATAAAGCTCATAACATGTTCAATGTTGTTCATTTACTCTCCGAACGGTACTCAGCTTTCGTCAAAAATGGAAGCCTTAACCGTATGGTCCCGTTACAGAGACTCTCTTCGTCTGGGCGGAGGAAAGTAATAAATCGCCGACAAATAAATATGGTAGATGAAGCAGTGCTATTGTAAAATAAATTATATTTTACTAGAGACCCGCCCCGGCTTCGCACGGGTGCAATAACTATTTAATGAATGTTATTATATATATAAACCTTCCTCTTGAATCACTCTATCTATTAAAAAAACCGCATAAAAATCCGTTGCGTAGTTTTAAAGATTTAAGGACACAAAGGGACAGAGAAAGCGACTTTGTTTTATACTATGTAGTGATTGAGAACTTTTGTTATCAAATGGGATTTTAGTTAATATAGCTAAGGTTGCATGTGTGTCGAACATACCTACTTAATAATTCGTTTCTTAATCAAATAAAATGTAAATATTCGATACAATACCCGACCCGACGACCCGAATGGCGCAATGGTTAACACGCCGATCGCTGTTCCGAGGGTCCTGGGTTCGATTCCCAGCGAGGCGGCAATTTGAATGATGAATTTGAATTTCCGTTCTCGGTCTGGGTGTGTGTCCTTGTCTTGTGTGTTGTCCAAGGTACCCACGACACAGGGAATCCTAGTGTGGGGCTTTGAGTGTGAAGCGTTATTATTATTATTATTATTACTAGATGACCCGGCGAACTTCATTCCACCAAGCAGTCAATGGCAGAGCAGGTTTACCATTTAAAAAAATAATGCAAATTGATAATGTCACATTCCTTAATAAAAAATAGGAAAAAGGGCAAAATAAAATACTTTTTTATGTGTTTTGATCGGTTTTATTCCATGAATATATTGACAACATCAAACCCTATTATTTTAAAATTAATTGCAACTTCATAATTATATTGTTGCAGAGATAAAAGTGCATTCGTGTGTTTCAGCTGGTCGATTATCCGCTCTGGTCACATTGTAGCCATCATTAGGCATGCGCTCTGAAGCAGTCTTGAATTTGTATACCGATGCATGACGTTGATATTGTACTTGTTGTAGTTCTTGAAGAATTGCTCCTTTCAAAGTTATGTTGACCCTTGACGTCAATCCTTCACATCTCTCCACTGTTGTCCACTAAAGCACCGCTCTATATCTTTGCTCACCAGCACCCCAAATCTGAGTTCGCCTCGCCCCATCTCATATCACCACCTGATCTTGCTCCTCACAATTGTTTTAGAAGAGGCATAAAACTCCTCCATTAGGGTCCGTTCACATAGACCGGCTCGGAGAGTATCGGCTCGTATTTTTCTTTTCACACAGACCGGATCGCATGCGCTTAGAATTTGCCGGAGCGGAGCCGCCAAATCTTTCACATAGACCGAGAAAGAGCGAGTAAGAGCACGCAATCGGAGCTAGTCGGCTCCTCTCGTTATTTCACACTAAACGCGTTCAGGCATTCCCAATGACAAAATAAGTGAACATACAAAATAAACCTTAATACAATTATTCAAAATTCTGGTTTCCATCGCGAGAAAAATCTGCTCTCCTCTCCGAGCCGGTCTGTCTGAACGGACTTTTTAAGTCAGCCATCCTGAAATTCAAAAATTCATTATTCAAGGAAGTCAACACCAAACACTGGGCTATAATGATAATATTGGTATGGCATACATCACCCTTTTTAAGCTGAAATAAAAATGATAACTCCTGATACTTTTTCCCGAAAATCCACATGTGTCATGCCAATTTATAGTGTTTTCCACATCAAGAAATATAACTATAGCGGAACTTTTTAATATTTTCTTCCGTATCATGAAATCTCTATTGTAATAATGACACACCATCTTTGGTGAATCAGTCTCGAGCGCCTAATAATATTCGTCTTGATTCTTCATAACCATTTCATAACATTTTTAATCCATATTCCAACCATGAACCAATAAATGATTCTACCGCAATGTTGCTCCATAGAGATAGGAATATTATAGATCAATGTGTTGCTCGGACATCCACGTAAAATTTTTCTGACACATTATGTCATATATTATGATTATTTGAAATCTTCCTTTTAATTGAAAGAGCTTTCAGTTTTGTCCTAATTACCTCGCTTCTGCAGATGACTTATCACCCCCTCCTGCAGAACTTGCTCCTCACACTTGTTTTAGTAGAGGCATCAAATTCCTCCATTATAACAGAGGAGAAAGTAAATAAAATATAAGTTGAAATAAAATCGGGTATTTTAACGACATGCATATTTAATTTCCGTGCATGGCTTTCACTGCATAAGCACCGATACTTTTCGTCTTGTTATTAGACTTGTTATTACACGACATTTTTCGTCTTGTTATTAGGTGCAAATACAAATGAAGCATGTGGTTTTCCGACCCGTGAACAGGCCACATATAATTGTTAATGTGATTTGTTAATCGTCATAGCGAATGCAAATCAAATTGGAAATTGAAGCCGTTTAAACTCAAATGGCACATCGGTTGGGATCATCGTTATCCTCGGAATGAGAACTTCCTCACCTTTGAATTTTCCTTTTAGAATCGTTGCATGGATCACATTGATCATCAGTTTCCTTATCACCAAACGCGTTCCATTGCATAATTTTGCTTTAGTTTTTTTGTTGGTTTAGGTTTCGAAGCATGATGACTAAGTACCGAGCCAACCTTTAGTTGTAAATTATGCGGTGGTAAGCCTGGCACATCCAGTGAATTTAAAAAATTAGTTTAATACTTGGTGGCTTCATCTTCATTTATTACACTATCGATTGATTTGTATGAATGCAATGATACCAATGCAAGGGTACCAATGATTTCATTTTGAATTATGAAGTTCATCCACATCTTTATTCTTAGCTGCCAAGATTACTCGCTCACTCAACCATTCGTAATATTTGTGGTTATCAATGATGTTTGGGATGTTTGTTTTTTTTTTGTTTGGGATGGATCAGAGCTAAATAACAACTCAAAAAATGTGTATAAGCAAAAATAATGGTTATTTTAAAGGTCATTTAATTAAAACAGACACATAAGGAGTTATCTTCAGCTCCCTCCAATGTATTGCTGCGTCCCGTGGAAAGATCTATTTTGCAAAAGAAGTGTAAAGAGTGCTATAAGTTTTTAACCTATTTGATGAGTCTTCGTTTTGTTATTGCTCTTGTGGCTGTATTTTGTTTTTAATTTCAATGTGATTTTCTAATATAGTCATTAAAATATTTCTACGGATTTTTTTGAGGGTTTGACAATTTTATTAGCTTAAAACTAATAAAAAAGGAACCAGTTTGATAACAGAAAACTGTAACGTCATAATGTAATACCTCACGGGGCGATTTGACATTTGATAAAGAGTTAAGCGAACTTTACAAAGTAGGTATATTTCTGAACGCACCCGACACAACAACCAAATGACATTGTAGTGTCATTATTTTGTGTCATGTATGTCAATATGTGTATGTTATTTTGCATGTTTTAAATCTTAAATACACGATAATTCGACTATTTTGGATATATGTTGTCGATTCCAACCCCTTATTTAATTTAGATCTACATGTAATTATTCTAAAAATACCGAACCGACGGGGCGAACATCAAATGTTTGACAGGTAAGATTTGTATGGGAAATTAAAATTGTCGATTTTAGTATTATCCTCGCAATTTTTTCCATATTTTCTCATCGCTGCAACCTTCCCTGAACTTCCACGAATATTTCAAGACTAAAATTAGCCAAATCGGTTTAGTCGTTGTTGAGTTTTTCGGACTCTAACGAACAGCAATCCATTTTTATTTATATAGATTAATACCTATAACATAAAAGCTCTTTACTTAATCTATTCAGTAAATGTATCGTGCAAGAACAAATACTAAGTATAGGTATGTCAATAAAAATAAATAGTCCATGCTTATTGGATTTCAACTCGTAACATTGTTCCCAAGTGTGCGTAAACTATGAAATAAATTGGTCAAGTTATTGGACGGTTACATAATACTGTTAAGGACTGGCCGTCTTATTTACGCATATTTCATAAAGAAGAAATTTAGCACGTAAACAAAGGCACAACACAAGATATAGTGGGTTCGTTGAAGTCTGGCCGTGACCGACGATATGTAGGTTAGCGAAACGAAGCTTTGTTTTCTTAGCACAACTAGGTACTATCTACAAATTTTCTTTTCGTATATCCAACGAGAAAACGGCATTATAATAAAATATCATTTTCAATAGAACAATAGGCTGTGAAGAGCGATTTGAGTCATAAATATCTGTAATCACGACGTTTATGAGACAAAATCGTAACGCGCACGTGGGCATTATCAGTACTGCGTATAAGTTCAACAGTACCGAGCGATAATATGTATATTCTCAGAAAGCTGTCTTAATATTGAGAAAAGACGGATTTTAAAACATCTGAATGAAGTCAATAAAATAATTTCGGTAATATTATGATATAAGTCAGTATCTCAGTATGTGTAAAAATATTTTGATAAAAAAAATATCAACTCTGAAATTACTCAAAGTAGGTAAGCGGTATTTCTGCTAAGTACAGTAAGCGGCAAAACATTTTCATTTTATATTTTTTAAGCTTTACGGTAGACTGCATTGTAGATCCTAACCCCTCTTGCTTAAACGATAACCCGAGAATAGCAGTGAAATGATGATGAATGTGAAACTAATCTACATATCCATACTAATATTATAAATGCGAAAGTCTGTCTGTCTGTCTCTCTGTAACGTTTTCACGACTAAACCACCGGTCCGATTTGGATGAAATTTGGAATGAAAATAGTTGAAGACCCAGAGTCACACAAAGCTACTTTTTTTTCAAAAATCAACCACTAAAGGCTTGAAACAGGGGATGAAAGTTTGTATTAAAAATCCCGTTTCGCGATATAAATGAATTCCACGCGGGCGAAGCCGCGGGCAGAAGCTAGTTGTGATATAAACTGAATTTTATAAATAGTTGCAGTGTAGGTAAACGAGTGGACATGTGGCCGAGTCGCATTTGTCAACGTTTTGCCTCGGTTTTGTTTGAAGTGGACTATCTTCGTTCAGTTTCGTCTCGAACGGAAACCCCTTTCTTAATTTAGCTCAGTGTTTCCATTGCTTTATGATGGCGCATGTTTTATTTATTGGTTAAAATAAACCATTTATAATAAATTTATAAAAGTTAAAAATAATAAGTTGTATTTTGAATTAAGAGTTCAGTTTGATATCCAATGTTTGGAAAACAAGTTCTTAATTTTGTTTACTTCACTTTCAAAACTCTACACATATCAGGAACATGTTATATTTAACAAAATTGATTGATGCACTAGAGTGATCCCATGACGATTATTTTTGAAATATTCATCTCTTTACTAATTTTATATATTAGGTTTATTTACTTCTACACTTACATTTTTTCTTTCCATTCATGTCAGAAACGATTAACCAAAAATGTATATCAATTAGGCTTCGATTACTCTTAATGTTCATTGTATTTAGTTTAGTCACAATAAAAAAGTATATATAAATGTTAAGAATCTCAACTAAGTTTTGGCGTGTACGCGTATTTAATTAAAGCACAGTAAGCTTCTATATATTCGCACCTAACGCACATTCTTCGTGTTATTAAACAAAAACGAATGTACCGTAACTAGCTGTTTAGTAAGTATCGGGATATTGTTTTTAGATAATATCAACGTGTATGTGATTAAATGCATATCGTAAGAAGTTGCCGATATTGCAAATCCATTTGCAAAGCAGACTCCACGTCGTTACAATAAATCCTTGAGTGCACTTCCAACCTACCGTTTGTAATTTATTATAAAAGACCATTCGACCCGATTAAATGACTAGTTTCACCGCCGGCGATGTTGCTAAACAATTGGGCTATTATTCTCATTACTATGTAAAATTAAAACCATCCGCATCGGTTATCAGACCCACGGGAATAAAAAAAAGCAGATCAGAAAAAGTATTTTTTAAGTTCTTTGTATTTGAATTTAGCAAAAAATTTGAGTATGTATGAAATGTGATGTACCTAACTCTGTAAATTAAAGTACACTTTTTGAACTGTTTTGTCCAGTGATTTCTCCATCGCAAGTGAACCAATTTCTTATTTTTGTTTCATTTGAAAGCGCGTATTCCCGAGATGGCCTCATGACTACTTAGTCAGGAACAGGATGATGACATTCGAGGGAAACCCAAGGAGAAACCCCTAATTTTATAGGCATGTACGTACTTATGTGTTTCATATAATTTTTATATTACTTGTCAATATTTCAATCGCTTTTGATTTTGTTAAAAATATTTGTAGATAATTGATTATAGGCTAATTTGTACTATCCTATTTGAATTATCGCTTTATAGCTATCGTTGCGTTGTAGCAATTACCTTACATTTCGAAACGGGTTACCTTTTCTTGAACTTTTCGTTTGTACTTCCAGATTAATTGGCCGCTTTCGATACGACACCAATTTCTATTGTAACGAATTTCATCACAGTGTATCGTTGTTGAGACAGTATTAACCACTTAGTAATAACAATTAAACTGCTTGCATTTACGTCACTTTTAATCAGTGAATATTTATTTGTATAGGTATTTTGTAAAAGCTATTTTAATCTCGAACGATCCCTTATAGGTATCAGTATGGTAAAGAATAGTATTATAGTACTTGCTCTCATTTACATTTGTTTTTTCCGTCACTTGACAAATATTTTGTACCTTATATTAAGTAAAACGACTAAATGACATATGATTACATTTATATACCTACAGATTAAGTACGTGGTTTTGTATTTGCTAAGTAACTAATTCAGATAAATTAAAACATTTATAGCTGACAGGTCATAAACATAACATGGCCAAAACACACCGATTCACAGAAATCGTGAGTAACACGCTCCTTTTAAAATACATAAATGCGTTGTTAACGAAATATTAAATTTAGACATTAGGCCTAATTTATGCCACAAAAACTTGTGTACCTAAATAATAATTGATTTTGTTAAATTCATTGAGTTTAAATCTTACAATTTGAGTAAATGGTTATCATAGGAATAATATTTTGATAATTAAATATTATGTAAGACATTATTTATCATAATTCGTTAAATTAGTGAAATTTTCAGTAACGTGAAAGTCAATTATTTAATATCATAATTCAATAACGGTGGTTATATTGTAATACAATTTACATTTAGTTCGATTGTAATAAAATCAATATTGTGAAGTGAGAAGTAATAGTCATCTCATTTTCGGCTGGACATACATATATCATAAGTCACAAAACCCATATCACATCACTAATAAACATATCATTAATTCCATAACTGCACACCAAAAAACCAAAAATATCATAAAAAACTTTTGGCGCGAAATAAAAAAAAATCAACCAGAAGTACTATTGCCCAGAGGTAGAAACATCACTAATGTTTTGTTTTTTTTTTTATATTTTATCTGTTGTACATTGGAACATTGAAAGGGTTATGCGCTCGTTGCGCGGAAGCATGCCTCGGGCCGGACGCGCGAAGCCCATGCGCGCGCGACTTTGACTAACCTGACTGCCCGACGCCCAAAAGCCCCAAAAGCTTTCCTACAAAGCTCGTCGTTAGAGATAGAGCGGGACGCGCGCCCTAAAGCTGCTAGTATAGGTGAAAATTAGCGAACGCGGACATTTATTGCAGTGAAAACACAATGGTGATCGTTGTCTTGCGTCAAAAGTGTTCAGTGGTGTTACGGGGTGGGTTGCGGGTGGTAAAGGGTTGGTACGTACAACGCTTGGGTATGTGATAAGAAGTAAAAAAATAATCTATTTATTTAGAATTAATCTGAAATGATATAAAAATATGTATTTGAACCTATTTAGTATCAAATAAAAAAGTTAAATACTCAACTAAGCTATTAAACTATAAAAGGTATTTTTAATTAGGTAATTCTTTTGGGTATGGATACAGTCAAAAAAAGATTAAATCTGATTTTTAAGATGCAAATGTTACAAGTTTAAAATAAAACTTTTTGGTAGGTATATTTTATGTTACATTTGCAGAATATCTCGTCGCCTTTTATGCCAATTATTTTATTACCGTAATTAATTTGTAACATTATTAAGTCAAAGAAATATCAAATATTATAAAACAATTCGGTTCACCCCACCCTATGTGTATTATCTTCCTTTGACAGCTTACCTTGCATCTCGACTTGTCACGAGGCTTATAACGCACTTCAAAAGAGGTCTTTGTTGCGGGACAAGGCCTCACGTCCGGGAACCAACACTTGACCTACCGGTGTATTTAGACCTTTTGTGTACGGGATAAAGGAAAGCGTGACATCGTATTCGGGCACATCTAAAAAAATTCTATGAATACCGCTCTGTTATTATCAATTGTGTGACGTTGCGTCTTGTATAGTTTATTTTCGACTCTAAACGGGACTCGCCGGATTTGGAATTAGTTAACTTCAAGGTATGGATTTCATTTGAATTAAATTATTTGGTTCTTACTAGTTCTAATCTGGGATAAAAGACAGAATATTATGGTCGTTGCCCGATTTTTTGTGTTAATGTATATTTCTTTATTCTCGTAAGAAAAAAAACTAGCACTGTAGCGCAATTGGTTGGGAGTGTGGGAATAGTTGCAGTCCTGGGTTCAATTTTAGTCGAGGTTGTAATTAGGTACTACATTAATTATTTAATACGTTTTTGCAGGGATGTCTGTGTGAGCGGTACAAAAAGAGCGTTGAGAAAGTTAAGAAAGCGTTCCTGAGAAAGCATTTACTGCTATGTCATGAAATTACATTGAAAATTATCCAACAACAATTTTGTCACTTAAAAGTCTGCCCCAGAAATCAAACCTGGAACCTGCGACTCGGTAGGTAAGACTGCCACTATAATCTCCTTAGATATTTGTTTTAAATTATGTAAAAAACATGCATAAATCGAGTTTATTATAAGCACTTGTATTGTATTTGTGCCTTACTGAGAATTTTGTTTTATGCTCGCTATAAATCTCAATAATTAAGTGTCGTCGCCGTTACAGAGATCTGATTTAATAATAACACGATAATTTACTAAAATAACATTATGCCAGACGACAAAATCTGTTAACGTTTTTGTTTTTGCCTAATCCGTCACGTTATAACACTGGCAATTAAAAGGAGCAAGATTAATGTGGAGGTCATAATTGCAGATGTTTTGAATAAAATAATTCGGCTTATACAGTTAATTCTACTAAAACATAAGTTACCTTGGGTTTTATTGTTTAGTTATAAATTGAACGATGTTAGAGTTAGATTTGATGAAAATTTTGGTTTAAGAACTTTATTCTCATTACGAATTATAATACTATTCATTTACATGAGAACTTAATACATAATAACTTATGGCTAACATACAGTTTTTTGCGTACATTAAGCCGGAAAATACCTTAGTTATAATAAAAAGGAAATAGATGCTTCGTCGTCCTTATCTGTAACATAACATCAAATAAAAGAAAAGCGGATTATAATTAATCATACGTTAAGTCACACGAAAATATATTTCACAAAGTCCAGTCCATTTATTAATTGATACATTCACACATTCCGAAAGAGTGCAATTCAAAAACTACTTTTAACATCAGAAACGTTAAATAATTTTTTGAAACCAAAAAGTTTCAGTTAAATGCTATAGAAGTATCGAAAATAAATAAAATAAATTGTAAAATGAAATAATATTAAGATCTGAAGGATCCAGTTGAAGTGTATTTGTTTGTTTGCTCGGTTTCGCTTAAACGCAAATTCTGGCGATCATTGAAATTTCCGTTTGGGCGAGTAAAGATTTTATCCTTTGCTGGCTATGCCAATAAACTGACATTTATTGAACATTTACACGATTTAATGATTTATTTTCTGAATCCCTTCTTGCTTAAAATGCTTGTCATGATATCAGGTACAGCAACATCATGTCATGATATTCAGTATTTTTCGTAAAATATTCTGTGTACCTACCTACTCTCTAATCAATTATATCCATCAAGGATTTCGTTTTAAGTAGTTATTATGTTATCTGATAAATTTAGTGGAAGCTAAGTCAAAATAATAAAAAAAGTAGGTATTGCACTGTCAAACAATTCTTAGAATACGTAAAAAGTTAAAGATTTTTAAGATAAGATTCTTTAATATTATACATATAATTTACATACATATAATTTATTCATTATAATTTACTTAGGTATGTGATACATATGCAAAATCACTGCGACTTATTCTTATCTATTGTGAGTAAAATATCCTAATGTTGTGAATAATACTACTGAGAAGAAAATATTTTAGATTAATAATGAAAGAAATTATACTTTATTGCTTTTCCTATCTATTGTCCCACGTGTACACAGTACAGGTCGGAGCGAAGTTAATAGATAGCGTGCAATGGACACAAGACTAGCTTATTGGTTGGTGGTAGGGACAGAGTAGGTTTGGCTTTCGAGTTAGAGATGTTGGTTTCCGGGCGCGCAGGTGAGTCTATTTCCAAACGTTCGGTTTGGCCGCAACGTCCGGCCACGCCAGCGCTTCACTCCACTGAATGTCCTAATATTGCCCGCTGACCCGCCCTACGATGGTTACTACGACTAATATATCTTGGTACTTTTATTTAAAATTATCTTTAGGTCTGTATTCATATGTAAATACATTTATAAAATTAACCTACTTTCATTTGTAATTTTTTAAATGGCGGTGTTTTAAAATATATTTTACTAAATTAAATTAAATTAAAAACGTAAATCAAGTAAACGAGTTTTTCTTCAAGTGGCAGACAGACAACTTAATCGAAAGTTCAAAATAAATGTACAACTATAAAATCATTCCTTTCTTTGATGTCTTGAACTATTAAATTATCAAATCTGGTTATAATCTCTTCAACCACAAATATAAATAGACGGTCTTAGTTTCCTATTTACGACTGTTTTAGTCTTAATGTTCAAGATTTTATGATAAATTTGGTTTTATTGCCGGTGATGGTGGCTCGCGATTGATGTTGCGACGCCATGTAACTGGGTTTATGGGTAGTTACCGGGATTCAGGACAATTTTAATGACTTTTTGTTTATGGTTGTCGTTGTCGCAATCGCTTAATTAATGGTGCATAATATTTTGCGTAATTCATATTTTTATGAATTAAGCCACAGATGATTTTCAATAGGCATATACGTTCTTACTACCTGACATTACGATATTACACTCATTATTTCCTGTTTTTGTATTCTATGTCTATTTTTCATCGTAGCTCTATTGTTGATCAGATTTATAAGAGTAATTACATTTGTTGATCAAGTGACTGCAACCGAGTGTGGTTTTAAGCAATATCCCCAGCCAGAAGTTAATTTAAGCAATTATCACCGCTTACAGACAATTGCAATACCATGGAAATAATTTGTACTTTCCGAGCCATGATTGAAGCAGCGGAATCACGAAAAAGGAGATAGTATTAAACTGCAGGCTCCGAATTGTACCTAATGTTCTAAGATCTAAGCAAATTCGCTTTACGCTGCATGCGTCATTATCGAGAGTCAAAACTAAATGTATAGTTATCTATTCGAATAAATAAATACGCTGTAAATTGTATCAGTAGATTTTTTAATCCGTTTGCAAATAACAAATGACTTTTATAGCGAATAAAAGCAGAAATAAATCTCTGGGGATTCGAGTGTTTCGAGGGCGAGCCATAATTTCTATTCACTGAAATATCGCCAAATTTCGCGCAATATTTTAGGCATAAAACTGTATTTAAAAATCTATCTTAAAAAGAGGACAGGTCCTAGTATCTCAATGACCGAAATTACCGAATTCAGACGTCCCAGTGGGCCCCGATTTCGATTTTGATTTATAAGTAGTTTTTTGTTACTGATATCTTTATTTTCGACTACTACCATCAATGTAAAAAGTGCTTTGAAGTATGATAATGTTTTTGTTATTGCCGGCAAAAATAATAAGACGTAAGTTTGCAGTTGTTTATGTACTTACATACAAACTTATTATTAAATTTTTTCCTCCAGTGTGTATCATACATCAAAAGCATGTATTCAGAAGGGCTGTGACCGTTAAATAAAAGTAAAACGTGAAGCAAATGTAACACGTCAACCCGCATTAGGACAGCGTGGTGGGTCCAGCTTCGAAATATCTCATTCAGCCAGTTTGTTTTATTTTCCGCGCAATATTTTATTTCTTTTTTTCTAACATCGAGATAAGGATCACATTAATGTGCAAATGAATGTTTTATGAAATGTTGCTTTAGGGGCATAAAAAATATATTTATTTATATTCTGGGTACTATAGGTACAAAATATGCAGGTTTCGAATAGGTAGGTACAACCTTGCTTCATGGTACAACCTGTATTTTTTTATGCCGTAGTTACAAAAATATGTGCTAGTAAAGGAAAAAATCTGAGTAAATGTAAAAATTACGTAATCCTCAAAACGAGTATTTGAAAGTATTAAAAGTATCTAATGTGGAATATGCTCTAAGCCTCCTCAGTGATGAGATGAGTCTGGCGATCTGTAAGCTAATTAGGTAATGTAATAATTATAAAAACCTTAGGTAGGTACATAATAATTATATTTTGATAAGACCTTTAAAACAATACAGCAACAAAATTATCATACATTGTAATATTTAATGCAGCGTGTGCCTTGTCAAAGTTTCTGCAATTAATTAAGTCGGAAATAATAACGAGATCCGGAACACCGTTTCGAACTGAAAACTTAGCGAGCTGAGAGAAATAATATGTTTCAATGTTTGAATGATGAATTTATGAATGATTCATCAGACGATTTATCGGTGATTGAATTTTAAGTTAGTACTAGTACCGCTCCCATCCCACTACTTGGCCCGCGTTGATATTTTTTTCAGTTTATCCATCCACCTTTTAACCCCGTTAAGGGGGAATTTCTGAAAATCCTCTCTTAGTGCTTCCCTAATCACCCCAAGGAGCATGCTGAACATACGCAATATTTTTGGATACCATCTAGAATGGTGATAAGTTCTTGTGGTAACTATTCCAAATAGATGTCTTTACGTTGACATACAAATACAATGACATATGATCACATACGCACACTCCCGTATAATGCCACCAACTTATCTGTTCAGTAGAAAAAAATGGAACTAAAAAAAGACAACGTCAATTTTGAAATATCATGTCCGCTGTCAATTCTTTGAAGTGCGAGTGCTCTATGTGTTTTAATTCGATTTTAATTGCAAAAAGTGATTAAAAATGCCTGAGCCTCTTAGAAGTTATTGCACGATTAGTTATTTTAAAAGTTTTAGATTTCATGAGGGAAGAAAATCGCCTGCTAACTCCGAAAATAACGTTTGAAAAAGTGGCAGAACGCTTCGCCGTTGCTACAGGTTAGTGTTGCTATTGCAAGTTAATTAATAGTCCCGTTAAATAATTCAGTTATTTTATGTTCCTCACTTATCTTTGCATAATCGATTAAATTGTCACTGAATATATTTGGTATCTAATTTTTTTATACTTCATATAATATTATGTCTTTGTTACAGGAGTTAGTGAACGATTTGTTTACAAGCTAATGAGTGAAAAGAAAAAAGCTGAAGAAATTTCTCTGGTGCATCGGCATCATTTTCCACAGGGATTTCTCGTGTGGAACCCCCTCAAATTCAGAGATCACCGTGACAATTATTTTTATAAAATATATAAAAATATAAACAATTATAGTCAATAACAATGGATCTTTTATTTCTCTTGTCCTGAAATTTAAATTTTTATATGAAAAAGTAAAATTTGACTGTGTTGGCCAACGTAATTCTTTTATTTTTGGATGTTTCCGTTTTTTTAAGTTATGTGTGTTTTAAGCATTTAAATATCACTAACTTGCTATAACGGTAAAGGAAAACATTGCCAAACCGCACTTGTTCAGCATGGTGAACTATGGTCTTAACCTTCTCAATATGAGAAGAGACCTATGCTTAATAGTGGGCCCTGATGGATTGAGATAATGTTAACATCCTATGTTACTGCTGTCATTGCATGGTAGTTTAAGTTAGTAGCCACAGCCCAAATTGTGTGTCTATATTCGTCGGAAAAGCTTTGTCATCATTTACCATCGAATTATGTGCAACATCTGGTAAAAATCATAGGTCTCAAAGTTGTTGAGCTCCCTTGACAGTCGCCAAATTTTAATATATGGTAACATTGACGCTGCACTAGCGACATCCGTTTACTGAACAGATAAGTTGGTGGCACTATACTACTGGATATCGTGGGTGGTTTTGACATGTTAGGGATAATTGGACACAAGGGGTAGTGGAAGCAATTCTTATTATGGTTCTGGTCACTTCGTCTGAAAATTTTATTTCGGTATTGTTATTTAATTACAGCGCCTTTAGTTTGATCCATCTTCTACGACGGAAGAGTATGAATTTTCCCACACTTATAGTTTATATGTAGGAGAAGTGCAGAACGCTCATATTTTTCAATAATAATGCATAAAAAAGTAATCAATAAATAAAACATTACACACACTAATGTTAATTATTCTATGTCTGTTCACACTACCATACATGACGTACATTTGACACGTTTAAATGTGTCATAGTAACCAAGTAACAATATAACCATAGTAACCGTTTGACAGAATGAATGACGGCTGTATTTAGACCGCAGAGCAGGCCACTAATTATAATAAATGTATAGCTTTTATCAATTTACAAAGCGTGTAAAAGCACCACCACCGGTACAACGTAAAAGTGGCGAGATGGTTGACATAGTTGAATGGTAAGCCCGGTGACGCGTCTCAAAACTTTTTTATTTGTCGTCTGGATATTCACGCTTTATTTTTTAGGTACGCTTATTCACGCCGTCTGGAAGACTGCCGGCATCCGATATCGGGCAATCGATCCGATATTTTACGTGAACAGACGTGCGAACTCGTCATTCGTAGTCGTAGAGCCGAAATAAACGTGACGGGATATAAACAAATCTATGAAAAATCTGTGGGAATTCTGTTGCATTTTAGTATAGAGACTAAAAACAGTAAACACCATACCTATTTATAATTTATATAAATTTTAGATGATAAAAAAGAAAAAATACAACATTGTTGCGGATTACGTAATCTGTATCATAAACAAATTTAATCGAGAAGAAAATTTAATTCCAGAAAGAAGTATATTTCAAACCTTATTAAGACAAGAAATAACTAGCCACTTTAACAATTCAGCGTTTATTTTGTTAAGAACTCAATACCCAATTTTACAAATCTTCCCACTTCCGTATTACTAATACAAGCTTTTTGTAGTTAAGCTCTCCGGTACCTACTCAAAGTGGCGGCGTGACTAAGCCGGTGAGTCACTATCCTCCTAGAGAGACTGAATTAACTGTACACAAATACGCCGAAACGATCACTCCTATTAGCTATTACATTGTGCTCTTGTGCAATACCATCGATTCAGAGTAATTTAGAGGTTTAATAACAATGTGTTATTATCCTTGTTGAGGTAGAGGTATAAACCTGTGCATACAATGACTGTAAAATGATTAAACCATTATTCGGCGTTCCTGATTGTTGTACCCAAGTTAAAACTAGTGTAAACTTGATGGTGCTTTTGAACCAAAAACCACAGAATCTACAATTTCACAATTCCGATATTGGAAGTGGATACCCAAGTAACACATTTTGTGATAAATAGCTTGCATATCGTATTTTTTTGGAAACTTTAGTAATGAAATCCACCGTGATTAAGTGTACCTTTCTAAGTATAGCAGATCCACAAACTTGAAAAATATTAATTAATTACTTGTGACCCCCTCGCTTCGTTACGGGAAACTTAGATATTTCCCCTATTACAAATCTTTAAGGGTTAGTTTAAGAAAATTGTAGGCTAAATTTTACCTGGCGTCATCGATTATCTTCTTAAGAAAATTCATCGAAATCGTTCATACGGTTTATTTAGGTATCCATACTATATACTATAAATATACTATAATACTATCCTTACTTCCTTACTAATATTATAAATGTGAAAGTGTGTTTGTTTGTTTGTTTGTTTGTTTGTTTATTTGTGACTCTTTCACGTCGCAACATGGCTATTATATGGTATGGTTTATGTGTGTGGGGATATTTAGGAGGGTGGAGAGTGACGTTGGCTACTTTTTACCGCGGAAAAAATCTCATTCCCATGGGAAGATCGATGTTTTGTTAGTTGCTAGATATTTAGTTCCGGATGTTCTTAATGGATGGCGTTAGTAAAATTCATTTGCAAGTTCTGAATCACGCTATCAAATACTACATGTAATTTACTTATGTCATAGGCAAATGTTATATCTGATGTTCCAGTATATCTTAAAATAGGCTACTGTTTAGCCGAGATTCCTACGGGAGCGGGACCTACGCGGCTGTTACCTACGGGTCCCGAAGCGAAGCGCGGGCGGCTCTCTAGTATTTGCATACAAACTTTCGTCCCCAATTGCAACTATTCAGGGACTGATTTGGTAAAATTTGTCCTATCTGACCCTGGGTCTTCAACTATTTTTGATCCGAATTCAATCCAAATCGAGTCAGTGATTTAGCTGAGAAAACGCCACAGACAGACAAACTTTCGCATTTATAATAATAGTATGGACTATCCTGATCTACCTTGATCTTATTAATCTTGTCAAATTGCCAATATAGTGTTGGCATCTTTCAGAAGAGACACAGTGATGACCAATAACAATAACTTTTTTTTTTAATTAATGCTTATTACACAGACAAGAGCCACCCTGGAAATTAAGTTCAATAAGCGCCAGTCTGACTGCTAAGTTACAAAGAAACCTACATGATAATAGTCAATCTATTTTAGAACTCGGTTGCAGTGAGCATTGTTTTCTATTTGTAAGACGCAAGTCATTTGTCTCGATTATAACGACGGAATGGGTGTTGCAATGGCCTTATAACGCTACCGTTTCGATTTTTATTCTTTTATTGTCACCCTGATATACAACGCGTAATGTATTCTCTAAAGATAGGTCTTTGTATTGAATAGAGTTGTATTTACTGAATCAAATTTCTTTTTTCACTTCATTCATTTCAACGATCAATGAAGATGATGATGTTACAAATGGAAATGTGTAAGTGTGTGTGTGTCGTAAGGATGGTTTATCGCTGAAGCATTCTTAACTTTAATTGTAATAGTTTGATAACACAAAGTTAACTATTCCATAGAGTAGTCCAGGGGACAAAAACTGTTATCTTAAGTAAGTACCTACCTATCTACTAAGTATTTGTCAATTTCACCAAAAAGTTGTTCTAGTTTCCTTCTTCTTTATTTTGACGCTCAAATTAAGGTTGCTAACTAGCAAGAGGCCTAGAAACCCAACCTCCAAAGAAAAGGATCATCAGGTTGAAGCTGAGTAGTTAGAGCAACACGGAAGGACTGGCCCCTAGACTCGTCAATTGTTCAGCCGAGTGCAGCACGTTCTTGCTATTTATTACAAAATATTATGTAATAGGTTAAGAAAAGAAACGGATCCGACAGACAGGATTTTGTAATTAAAAATTCTATAGGTATTCTCACTTTCGTGAAATAGTGAAAAAATTTTGAAACTCAACATTTAACCTAACCTAACTCATTTTAATAAGCTGTTTTAAAGTGATAGGCATTTCGTATAGATTGAAATAGTCTACCACAATGGTATGTTATTGTATAAGTTTCTGCTAATCAGTCATATTGACGACCCTGTAGCCTAGTTGGTAGCGACCCTGCCTGCGACGAGAGGGGTCCCGGGTTCGATTCCCGGCCGGGGCAGATATTTATGTGGCAGATAAAGATTTGTACTCGGGTCATGGGTGTAATTGTAATGTGTTATATGTGTAGTCCATGCCACCCGCGACACAGGTAGGGGAGCCAGGGGCATGTACTAACAAATTTTATTATTTTTGCTGTAATTCTGAACTTAATTAATTTATGGAGACAGGATTTACTATCAACATATAATAACTATCCCTTTTTGACATAGTAATAAAAATAATCTACAATTCGTATTAGTTTTTGCTGTAGAGCGGTTTTTTTAAAAAAAGTCGGTTGTTAATACTTACCCCGTCCTTGGGGCAAGTATTAACTACTCTGGGGCATATATTAACGGAAATATATTGCTTAATTTTCACCATTATTACAATCTTATACACTAAGTAAATATTAATAAATTTTTGTAAAGCATATTATTTATTAATATTAATAGAATTAATAAAACTATCTCTTTTTCACTCAATGCCGCTTAATACTTCAAGCTTGATACAACATTAGGTTATTTTTTATCAACACTTTTTTAATCAGTCTGTATTACTATTATATGTAGTCTGTATTAGTATTTTTAGTCTAATTTAGTCTAATTTAATGTAATTTTTAATTTGTAAGTTTAAAATTTCAATATGCAATTTTTTAATTTTGTTTTAAATTAGGAATGGTTGTTTAATGTTTTATTATTATTTTATATTTAATTTCATTTTAATTGTAAGTAGTAAGATTTTTAATTATTTGAATTAGTATTATTATTATTATTTTTGAATGAATTATTTGATTGTATGTTATTGTAAAATGAGCCCTGTTGCTTGAAATAAAGATTATTATTATTATTATTATTATTGTTATTATTATTATTATTATTATTACACATTATACTTATAGAAGAAAGTGTCAACGCTCTACCCCTACGATATAAGCCTTTAAAATTATACAACAAATATGCAAAAAATAATAACTGATTCATTCATCGTTAACATTAATAAAAGTAAACAAAATACAATCATAGATACAAAAATTAATATCTTTTGCTTGACATCTATCAAACTTAATAAAAAAGCAACCTTTATTCATCATAATCATCGTCAGGGTTGCAGTTTAGGCATACAAAACTGTATGGGTTCCCTTTGATACATTTTCCATGCGCCCATTTTTTGCATGACCTGCATTCAAATCAATCAACTCCTGAAGTATTTGATGAATACGATCCACCACATGCCATGCCTGTAATTTCTCATTCTGAAATAAAGAAATAAATTTTGTAAAACATCTTTCTACATCTTCAGGGGCAAGTATTAACATGTTAAAACTTACCCCTGACATTTTGTTAATACTTGCCCCGAGCATAACGCTTTTAAATAAAACATTGTATGTTTAGAACGACAAAAGATAATTAAATAGAATAAACGTGATATTATATCTAGATAAATTACCATCAATTCACTATAATCTGTATGAGTTACATGTATTACATTTACTAAAAATCAAAAAAGTTTTAGTGTAAAAAAGATCGTTTACTTGCTAAAATTCACTCATGACACAGAACTTTTAAACGCTGTGTCCGGACGACACCTGACAGGTCGCAACGTGATCGGGACGTTGTTCTTATCGTCGCATCGCGTACACAGATCACACTCATTAATAGTTTTGCATCTATGAGCTTGTTAATACTTACCCCCGTTAATACATGCCCCTGGCTCCCCTACCTAGTAACCTACTGCGGGGGTATGAGTGTGTTAGCGTTTATTTATTTACTTATTTATTTATTATGTAAGCAAACATGTAAGTATTGCAAACAAATATGAGTAATGCCCTTAAAAAGTATTCGAACATTATTAAATTAAATATCCTCCCATGTTTGTCACGGACCGATTCCTCAGTGGCGTGACCCAATTTACACCGTTGGACCTAATTTATTTTTCATTTCATTCAATTTAGGGCCCAACAAAGACCCTACATAATCGAATTGCCGCAATCACAAAGCTATAAATCAAAATAATTTGGTGCGTTCAAAACAATTAAGCTCAAATGAGAGAGGCGGAACAGTGGCGTGTTTGTAGGTGCGTAATTTTGACGATTATAAATTACGGTGTCATCATATAGTGGTCGATTTAACTATGTCGTTTCGTAGTAAGGGGAAGGTACAACATTTTTTAATGATTAAAATAGGTACGCTGTAGCACTAGAAGTAAAGTTCATAAATGACGAAAATAAAATTAACTAGCGGTAATCTGTTACGTCTTGCATAAGTGCAAGAGTGTGTAAAATCAAATTAGAAAATTGTCAATAGAATTAAATCATTTTTTTCAAATTATCCCATATTGATTGATGATCTGATGGATAGGTATATAATAATGATGATTTTTTAGAGAAGTAGTTGATTAAGAGCTGACAAGCCGCTTGATAAATAAGTGGCCACCTTCGCCCATGAAAGTCTGAAACATAAAAGGTAACACTGATGCGTTGTTAACCAGAAGAGAAGTTGAAGTTGCGTTGAAGAGAGATTAAAGAAAAAAAGTACTGGCTCTTGTGCTTTCAGCTGGAACACAATTTTTAATATAAAAATGGAATTATGTCGCGGTTATTTCCAATTTACTCATCTACTTATGTCCAATATGCATTTGTCATTTTTACTCATATTGTCTTTTGTTCCTCTTGTTACTAATTCCCTAATTTCTGACCATAAGTATTTTTAATACAATGCGTAAGAAATTTATAGCTACCCAAAACCAAACAGATTTAAGTGAAACCAGTTATAATGTAGTACCATAATCCCATCAGGATCTCTATAAACGCACCTTCCTACAATATCGCGTAGGGTGCCAAGAAATACGGACAATAAATTTGCTCCTTGTGTTGTGGTAAGACAAAATGTAATTAAGTTATGGCAGTAAATTACACCATTTTACTAGAGTTGCGATTTTAAGTAAGTTACGCTTATTTTGTAGAGATCTAATAAACTTAATATTAAATGGGAGCTCATTAAGATTTTGCTATATTATTATACATAAATACACTGTTTCATGTTATGTACTACATACACTTCTTAGAATTTCGTACCGTTCATAAAATGTGGAAAAGAGTCATTTGATGGTATGTCACACCTGATTATGTCTGAAACTAAACGGATTTATACATTATACAGCAGGTCCTAGGTAAAAGGGGCGCCATCCATCTTTAGTCCAAGCTGCCCCCTATTACTGATGCGCCCTGCTTCTTTTCGAAGGTCGCTGGACTCTATAGAATTCAGATAAATCTTAAAAGTAGGTACTCTAGGCTTGGTGATAGGGCTGAAGCTTGGCTGGCTGACTACTACCCTCTTGCTCGAGTTAGCCGTCAAACGATTTGTTAGTTTAGATAAAAAATATTAGGAGAACATCAGTCATAACAACGCGAGTCATCTTATATTGGTTTGGTTCATTTAAATGGAACCCTAAAAAGGTTGACGTGTTGTATCATTAGCTTTACTATTTTAAAAACTTTCGAAACTTCCACAGAAGCCGTAGAGGCGGAAACTCAGAAAAAATAAAGGCGGATGTCAGCCGTCGGACGACTGGACTTATGCAGTTTTAAATATCTACGGTTTGAAAAAGAAGCACCACAAATGGAAAATATTTCTATGAAGATATTTAGAATCTTAACAGAAACAAACAAAAGCTTGTCTGTTTGACTCGCAATAATATACCTGATAATTATCTACTGCTTACGTTTGGTTAAATTATCGGGCTTGTGCAAATTTTATCCTGTAATAGGTTCAAGTACCTATGTTTGAATATAATATTAGGAATATTACATTTATTTATTTGATGTGAATGTCGCGATGATTAACATGCCAGACTGATATTCGGAGAGGTCTGGGTTCGATTCCCAGCAGGGCAGATATTTAAGTGGTGACAATAATTTCTTATTTCGGTTTGGGTATATGTATGTATATTTTTATTTTATTTTGCATTTACTTCAGTAGCATATTTCTGTATAATCTATGCATACGTACACCTACTAAAAATGTATTTTATTATTATTATTATTAAGATGTCCATCTCTTTAATTAGGTCAGGTTTGATTGTGTGACCTCCAAGTATACGACTTCTGCAGTGTATAGGTATGTATGGGTGTTTCCTCCGCCCTACCGCAGAACCTGCATGTTGCATTTTCACTTAAGCCTATGTTGTATAGGTGTCGGTTGAGTGCAATAATTTAGGTTCAGCAGTAGAGCACTTTAGTGGAGTAGTTTTGCGAGTAACCAGTGATAAGGGTCTTGGCCTGTCTTAGTCCGGGTGATTTTCGCCACAGCTCCTCGCCCTGTCTCAAAGCTAGAGCTCTGAGGACAGCTCGAGAAGCACCCCTCCTTGCCAGTTCGTCTGCCCTTTCGTTTCCTCGTATACCCTTATGTCCAGGTACCAATCCTAGAGTAACCTCGTTATTGTATTGCTTGGATGCCTTCGTATACTAACTTAGAGTCGACTCTCTCCGACTTCAGTACTAGAAGTGCTGCCTGACTGTCAGAGAGGATGGTAATACGCTTATTAGCGTATTCTTTAGTAGGGTTTTGATATACGCAATCAATTATTGCATAGAGTTCAGCCTGCAAGACGGTTGCGTAACTATGTACTTAGTGAAACTTATCATTCTTAATCATATTATTAACTCAATATTTTCAAACCAAACAATGCAAATAATAATGGAAATTGCATTAAATTTCGTATCGCTCGGTATTCTTTAGATGCAGCGGCGGCGTATGAAATTTGTGACGTTTTGATTCAAAGCACGATCGGCAACGGTAAGCCAATTAAATGGCGCAAATCGTAATGAACCGTTAATGAGACGCGTGGAGAATGACAATATATAGATTACGGAGTATTTGTATGGAGACTAAGGGATTCTTAATTGTTTTAAGAATCTGTTTTTTTATTTTGATTATATGGATAGAAGCAGTTATAGCCAAGTTGGTTTGAACGTTGGAATCCAAAATAGGGTGCCCAGGGATCCATCTTACACATACCCCTAATTTTCAAAAATGCAGAGTTATTAGCAATTAATTGTCACTTGTTTCTATGTAAAAAACATCGTGAGAAAACTGCAAATGAGAGCTTTTCCGTCTGAAGTCTGCCTACCCGCAATATGGCCAGCGTGCTACAGAATGGCTCAAGTATATGTAGGTACCCCAAAATTGTGTGAATGTGTGTGTAAATACATGCTTACTTAATGGTAGTATAATATATTGTTAGTATGTATTGATGTAAATGTAACGAAGCATATTTATTTATTTATTTAGTAACACCTTATTCTAGGGTATACAAGGGCAAAAACTTAATGCCTGATGGCATTCTCTACCAGTCAGCCCTGGGTAGATGTTGAAAAGGCAGATAGTAGGTGTACGAACTGTGAAAAAAAAAGAGTAATACAAGGGAGAAGATAATGCTTACAAAATATATGAATAATTAATACCTATATATAGAATATACTATAACATACCATACCTAAATAATACATAATAAAAATATATACAATACAATAATACAATATACACATATTTTAACTGTAACGGGTACTCACGATATTTATTATTTACACCGATATTTCGATATTTCGATTTACTTACGAATTAGAAAATAATGGGAGGCTGGCGTTCCTGGATGTCGCGTTGGAGAAATACCCCGGCGGTAAGATTAGCCACACAGTTTATAGAAAACCCACTCACACGGACAGATACCTTCATGGCACCTCACACCATCACCCTAAACATCTCGCATCGGTTGCTAAGTCACTAACTAAACGAGCCTACGACATTTGTGATGGTGATCATTTAACGCAAGAACTAGATTACGTTAATAAAGTTTTGCGTCAAAATGGGCACAGAACGTTATCAAAATTCACGCACAAACACACTCCTATTAGCACAGCAGAACGGCAAGCGGCATTTCTACCTTATGTTAAAGGGGTAACAGATAGAATCGGTAGGTTACTAACTAGGAAATATAATATCAAGGCGATATTTTCACCATGCAGAAAGGTCGCATCCTACCTACGGTCAGCGAAAGATTCTATACCTTATCAGTGCCCCGGGGTATATAAAATTGATTGCAGCTGCGGTAGCTCATATATCGGTCAAACAAAACGGGCTATCTCTCAACGGATAAAAGAACACATCAGCGCTGTCAAAAAGAACGACCCTAAGAAATCCGCGATAGCAGAACATCTCATCTAAGCCGGTGCTAACCACTGGATTGAGCTACATAGTCCACAGGTGATCTCAGTTGAGCGCCAATACATTCCACGATTAGTACGAGAGGCCATAGAGATCAAGAAACACCCGAATAATTTCAACAGGGAAGATGGGTTTAAGTTAGCTCAAACGTGGAATCCAGTGGTCAGTATGTGTTCGACGAAAACAGTAAATTCAAAGTCAGTGCGTGAAGATGTCGTTAGTGTCGTGTGTCGTGATATGGTGACAAAGGACGTCAAACGGACAAGACGTAAGGTTGACAGGCTTATCTGTCATTAGCATAGAGATAGGAATATACTTAGATAGAGACGCCCTAATCCTAAACGTCATATAAAATTAGCTGGCAAAAGTGTGGCAGGCCGGCCATTTTCTATACCGCTGAAATACATGTCATCTCGTGTCAAACATTACAGTAGTGACGTGAAATATGTTTATTTAGTATCGATAAAAATATGGTCAAGTGCGAATCGCATGAATACCTTTTTGTAGTCATGATAAGTAAGAACGAATTAAAAGTTTGTATATCATTAATATACAATGTGTCTGGTCACTGGTGTCGAAGACTTAAGGGTGATAAAATATGGCATTTTTTATCGACAAATCACTATCCAAATTTTCTCTTACCCCCTCCATGATAAAATGGCAGCCATTTTGTGTAGAGAGCACACAGCAGAAGTTATTGTGTTTGTAACAATTTTAATTTTTTATTCTTCCTAAAGACATTCCTACAAAACCCAAATTGTTACATCCAAAATTCAGAGTCAGTTTTTAAAGGAATTAAAAAAAAGACGAACGACATGTATTTTTGCTGTTGTAACGTAAGTCATTAAACTAAATATCGATACTGTTTCCGTACACGTAGTGCGCACAACACTAGTAGAAGCAGCCATGTTTTCTTTCACTAAAATTTTGACAGACACCGTCAGGCACGCTATTTTTGCTCTAATGTCTAATCCATAGTCCTATAGATCAATGGTCATTAGTGTTTTGAGTGTCAGCTGTCAATAGTTTCCCCCCGCCACCGCAGTCTCGCCGTGACCATGATCCATGCAATTGGGTCGAAATATCGGTGTAAATAATAAATATCGTGAGTACCCGTTACAGTTAAAATGTTTAGTGTCCACGATGATAAAAGCTTAAAATCTAATATACACATAGTAAAATATATACATATTTCTGCACAATACGTTACAATCTGGTGGAATATACCTAAATATCAATTAAGGGTGGAATTTAGAAAGTGTTCTCGAAGTCGTTTCTTAAAACAGAACTTGGCGGATACCTTCCTCAACTCCGTGGGCAAGGAGTTCCAGAGTAGCGATGCCTGTACACTGAAGGAATATTGGAGAAATCCGCTACTATGCGGTGGAATATTGATTCTAAAGTTAGTACTCGACCGAAGAATTTTGTCATGAGTTGTAAACCGATATTGGAAGTCATCTTTAAGATACTGCGGAGAAGTGGGATCGTTTAAGATAGAAAATAGTAAAAGGAGAATCCTAGAGTTACGCCTCTCACGGATTGGGAGCCAATTTAGTTGACGGCGAAATACAGAGACGTGATCATATTTTTTAAGGCCGAAGATAAATCGAATACAATTGTTAAGGAGGCGCTCTAGTTTATTGAGAAGTTCTTCGGTGAGGTCCGGGTAACACACATCTCCGTAATCAATTAATGGTAGGATGAGGGTATTGATCAACAGCAATTTGGTCTTTACAGACAGGAAGCAGGAAGTTTTTAAGGCGGTAAAGGGAACGCAGAGAAGCATTAACTTTACGGCAGATTTCAACAATCTGAATGCCCCAACTGAGTGTCTTGTCGATGTATGTCTTGATGATGTGTGTCTGAGTGTCTTGTAGATTTTTTATTGATTCACTTAGCTGAATTTGATTGCCACTATAGTAGATGGCCGGCAGGGAATCTTAGTCGATAGTTGATAAAAGTCGGGAGCTACCAATTAAAATAGCCTGGCACTTACTTGGGTTAATACATATAATACACATTAAATTGTAAATTTAATTGAACGATCAGGTTTGAAGTCCGATTTGCAATTAGCTGGTTTGTTTGTGTTCTAGTTATTATCAACGACCCCGACGTCCTCCCGGGACGTTCGTAATATGGTACACAAACATGGCGCTCGATTCACAATAATTCAGTTACCAGATGGAATAAATTTTAATTAAAACATGCGACGGGTGTCCGCACCAATTGATACGTGGAAATTTTGTAAACAAGTCAGCGGAATAGAGGGGTACCTAAGGGTATAAGTGTAATTAAATACTGTTAGTGAGTCAACTTGGTTGACGAAATATCAATACGTTTAACGTCAAAAAACGGCGAATTTACCGTGTCACTGACACGTTAGGATAAATATTTGTCCCTCGAGGGCTATCATGGTTTAAAATGATTATTAATTTGAGATCCATGACAAATTGACAAATTTGCAGTCGATCGCATGATTGGATTTTAAAAACATGTTGTAAGTACGTGTAGGATATTATTTATTGAAGAAAAATCTATATCGCTTACAGAAAGAAACCCTCCTTCTGATATGCTTATCAATATACCTACCTACCTACTCCTCCACAATGGTTATGGATGGACTGGTTTCGCTATGTTTATGTAACCAAAATATTAATTTGTTCTATCGGTAGGTACGGTTAATTTATCTTCATCTGATATTGAATAACACATTTGTCTCGGAGCTACATCATCAGACCTGGAGATTGATAAGGATGAACAGGTTTTACATTGTTTTTGTTAGCCAGTACAGTTAATTCCTCGTGGCTCCGATAAACACAAGTCCGCTTTCTGGAAATCATGCTAAACTTTGTCAATTATTCATATCAAAATCGTGTATTAAGTATAAAATTCCGTACCATTAGGTCTGTTTCTTCTATGTTAATATTATCTAAATCAAGATGTGACAAATATGGATTTCGATAAACGATAGTTTTATTATCTTGTAACTGGGATAAATTTTAATTGAAACAGACAACTTGCGACCGCACTTCTTAATTGACACGTCGGTTTATTGGACCGTGTTGCAGAAATACGATATTACACATGAACATATTCGATATACCAATACTAATTGCGTCGTGTCACGACGCAATTAGTATTGGTATTCATAGTTTTGTTTCAGAAGCGCTGCCAGAAACCTAGGCCTCCAAGAGATATGGATGTCACCTATCGCACTCGAATCATATAAAGTTGCACAAACAAATATGTTTTTTCAGCAACCGGCAACGAAGAAACAACATAATATTCATGACGCTTTTAACATTTTTAAGGAACCGTTAAAACATAGCGACCTTAGTGCAAATCTTGGAGATCTAAAATAAATAATTTTCGGCTGCTACAACCAGTAAAATTGTACCAGTTGCTGTATTATTTCGCTATCCTGACCGGATTACATCAACTTAAAGCACAAGTCTTGCTCAATTTTTTTTGTGCAAACAATGAATTGCCTCATTCGTTTTAAAGTAGCAGAAATCCAACTTTTGTTTTCATTAACTTGTGCATAACAGTTGCCTCAACTATAGCTGTTACATGTGTGCATTGCCTATGCTCCTATTAAGTTTATAACTCGACTTAATATTTTATTTAAGTATCGTTGAATTATTTCTCAGTTTATGTACGTAGCATTTTAATTAATAGCCGTCAAAATTGTCTTTACTACATTCCATTTCACCTCCATAAAACAAATACATTACCGACTCGTTCACAACCAAGAAGGAATACGCTTACTAAAGGCACTCCAGAACCTCCATCAAAAGGACTCTTTTCACTAGTAGGATATTAGCTAGTCAGGTAAAATCTCAGATAAAAAAAAATCTGTAGTGTACCTAGTTTAGTAGAAGTCATTATGTCATTTAGTTCATCCGTTTTTCATTGAGGTTTACCACGAAGTCAATCATTATCGCTTAAATATTGGATACAGCTCTTCGCATTAGGCTGAATAATCCTTAAATTGCACGTGAAAAATAACAAGCACAATGACAAGCAAAAATTGTGGCTACTTAATTGAAATAATAAAGAACTATTAATCACGGAACAGAAGAAAACCATTTAAACAATAAAAAGCGGTAGAGACGATGTTAATGTTAAATGGACTGAATACTTTGGTAATAAAAACTAAAATGATACATGTCCTGATCCCGTCAGAGACGCAACTAGTCATAATTTGCAGTCTCATTAACAACGGCGGTCCCCCAGCGTCGCGGGCTGTCTAAAGGTTTTCGTAATCATTCGAAGCGTTTACAGTACAATCATATGGGCGGTCTCGTTATTTTGCAGGATGTTTTCTAACTACGTGCGTAAAGCAGACGAGTCCGTCTCAATACTTACTAGCTATGTTATGGTACGCATGTACGTTGGTATGTTATTAACTTTTGTATGTAACTACGAAAGAAGACAGAAGAAGGTAGTAGGTATGTATTTACTCGTATTTGACTTTAATAAAAGTTGAGAAAAAAATGTGATTGGTATATTTCTGCGCCTGGACGTCTTCTTTAACTGTTTATATTGTATTTGCATGTACCTACATTGTATTGCACGTAGTCCAAGCCAAGCTTATTTACAACTAGTAAATCCGCCCTCGCTTCGCTTCGGGGAACCAGTCCCTTCAAAAATCTCTATAAATTTTAACAAATTATGTTATTCCAATGTCTAAGCTATATTACTGCAAAGTTTCATGAAAATCCGTTCAGTAGTTTTTGCGTGAAAGAGCAACAAACACACACACACACATACATCCTTACAAACTTTCGCATTTATAATATTAGTAGGATTTCACAGTTTCATGGTCTTCGAAGAATCAGAACAACAAAGAAATTCATGACCCAAACTTGCTTCAGAAATCATTTTGTTGACGACAACAAAATTCTGTCTTAAAACATTCAAAATACAGTCAGTAAACATTTTTAGTCCTTTTCATTGTATTCATCGCATTCTATACACAATGGAAAAACAAAAACACATTTCTACGCTTCCTTTTTGTTCGCGGTAATGTAAGAATAACAACAGATATTTACCGGACCCCCTAACGCTTGAAGGACCGAGTTTCATATCATATTGGGTGCATTTATTAAGAGTACTCACAGTGCGCTTGTGCGGAAAAATCAGGAGGCAATTTCCACAGCAATACAAATAAGCGTGGACGAAATTAAGCCATATCATTCATGGACCAAATAACAGCGTGCTATTGGAGCCAAAATTTGCGTAAACCCTGTATGTATTGCGTTCAATATTCAGACAGATTTTTAGTGCGTTCATTTGGATGCTAATGAAACCATGCGTGTTGAGACTAACGAAATTCACAAATAGTAAATTTCAGCAGTCTCGGATAGTACCTATCAAATATCTCTGCGGCCAACGTAAGATATGCCTGTGTTTAAATTTAATGCTCTTTAGCACACTGTGTGATAACTTCAAATGTTTTTATATTTTAAATTAATTATTTTATATTAAAAGATATAGTTAAAAGGAAAAACTTTTGCTTCCTCCTTAAATACGAATGGTAAAATGTGGATATAATCGAATGATTCCCAGTTACTCAACATTGAGAGAAAACTACCACACTAACAAACACGAAAAATAGATAAACAAGATAGGCTCTTTGTCAGAATAACGTTGATTTTGATTGATACATTCCTTAATTATTAGGTTGTACATCGTAGATTTTTGTTTCACTACACTGAGGTTTAAGAAGCTCCACTTATATTTGAGTTTTTAAGTTATATAACCTTAAAGTAAAAAGGGCGGTCCCTACAACTCATCAGTAGGTATGTAACGCCTTTGGTATTACTTAATGCATTTACATTGTTACAAAATAAATTTACTCAATATAATTTGGTGTTAATTAACATAAGCAGGAATGGCGGCCACTTATCACAGGAGACCGTCAATTCATTAATCACAAAATAATTGTAAAATGCATTCGATCAACACTGTAATTAATTTAATAACCGTAGGAATCCAACTTCGGTTACGGCCACAAAAAATTCTGCATGAGTCACAAAACGATCGAAGCAGACGTACTGATTATAAAAACATCCACTGCAGTGTTGCACATTCCGATGCAATTCGGGCCCCGGGTCGGCACGCGAGCCCACCTGTCCACAATCCGAACATGCCTGCGGTAATTTATACGGTCTTGCCTCTTGGACGAACACCGATCAAAGAATAACTCATACAGACAGTAGGGACATCATTGCAATGATGAAGCTTTATGCCTAAAACACTGTCAGAAGTAAGGTAAGAGACTATACTATACAATGTGCCACAGGGCTAAGTGACCGCCAGAGGCAATTTGAATATCTGCACAAAATTATCTATAAAAAACTTTAAACTAGAGCTCTAACCCGTATAATTTTTTTTTACTGGATTTTTGTCTTTTTTGTGTAGAGATGCCCGACTTGTTGCGCTATTTTTTTGATAATTTCTTTTGTTTCTACAATTTTTGTCATTCTGTCTTTTTTATTTACAAGCTACTAAGATAGTTTATCATTTTAAGGTACTAAATCTGCCACAAAAAATAAATAGTAATATATATAGTATAGTAATTTAAAAATAAATTAGTTAACAAAAAATTAAATGAAAATTATAATAAATTTCCCTAATAATTCCAAAACATCCCTATGAACATCAATATTTTTTAAATCATTATTAAACTACCTGATATTACCTACAATGTTTCAGAACAATGTTTGTAGTTGTCTCAATTTTACAATTTGTTTATTATGTTCATCGTCATGAATATTAGTAGACGTTCTGTAACCATAACTTTATCTTTGACGAAACGGGTTCGAATGACGTCAAGATCACTCACGAACGCAGTAATCACTCATGAAATTATTTTGCTATTGTTTTCCTTTGTTGAAAACAAGTATTGTAATTGATACCGTGCCAGACGTTACCCCATCCAGGTAAACATAAAACAAACATACCTATCATATACACTATCATGATAATGTTGGAATTGCTCCAGCGCCTAAAATTGTTCCTCCTGATTAACTGTTCATCTATCGTTAAATCAAGTTTCTGTAAAAACAACAATATAATGTATATGAATTTAATCTCAAAAAGCCAATCGATAGATAAGAAATTGTTAAAGGATAAATTAATTATGTTATACAAATAAGGTAAATTAATACCTTAAAAAAAAGCTAAGCTACAACCCACTAATGGCCCACTACTGAGCACGGGTCTCTCCTCATTACTGAGGAGGCCTAGAGCATACTCCACCACGCTGCTCCAATGCGGATTGGTGGAGGGGTTAGTGGCCAACCCAGTGTCGAAAGTTTTCAAGCCGCCAGAAGGCCTACGACATAGCTTAACGACTGCTATCAATCGATAACAACCGGGACCGACGGCTTTACGTGCCCTCCGAAGCACGGAAGCGCTCAAGAAATTTTTGCCACTAGCGGTCACCCATCCGACTACCGACCGCGCCCGCTGTTGCTTAACTTTGTCGATCGCTTAGGATCGACGCAAGCCGCCGGGCTATGAGCGCTTCATTAATACCTTACTTACAATTAAATAAGGTAATATTTGTTCCGTGGTAGGTATTAGCATAGTAAAATAAGACTCTTATACTGTGGTATTTGTGTTTGTTAATACAAACATAATAACATTTGTCTGTAAACGAGAATTGAACTCGGGACTCTTAACTATAGTGTACATAGCTAAAATTCATGTTGACATTAATTATTGAAACAAAATCGATAAAGAGAAGAGCGAATTACCTGTTAGCCAATCTTAAGAAGTCATTTTTTATAGGGATTGAAATACATTTATTCAAGATAAGTTATTCAAACTCGTACTCAAACAATATTGTTCGTGTGTCATCAGTAATTCTTGTCAGTGGCTAAGTACTGACATTAATATTCTGCATAACCTCTGTACGAGCAAATTCAAAACAATAGAATCAGTAACGTTGTAGCTCGGATCAGGAAATTCCCACTAAATTATATTATCGACGTACGTCCATGAATCGGACTGAATATTTTTATCATGCTTGACAAAAAAATTGATAAAATCTATTATTATGTACGTATATTTGGCCTTATTAACACAATAGAAGAAAAGAACCTTAAACAATTATTATTACAATTTTTGTCCGTTTGAATGTGGTTTTACACGCGCTAATCACAGATATGTCTTAACCGATTTGGGTTCGAATTTTACTAATATCTAAAATATTGTATTAACTTGCATTTTAGCATATCTTTGTTTTATTTCAATTATAAAAACTAAATCTATGCCTAACCATTTTCGAGTGGGTATGGGTCATAATAAGTCATAAGGTCTAACTTTACCGAATCAAAGCGAGAGTAGATTTACTTACTAGTTAATAAAATATTATTATGGCTTAATAATAATAGCGCATATAGTAATAACTCTGTCTATAAAATGTGTTCAAATGGTTCTACAATAAATAATCCAGATTTAACAAACAAAATCCTCTATTAATTTACCACAGCGAAACCACATTCAGCACAAAACTTAAAACACAAAAGGTGTTTATTATAATCTATCCGGAGCATTCGCCGTCAACAGCAGAACACCTTAGACTTCCCCCTCTTTTCGAATACCCTTTCGAAGCCCTCTTCCGATACACCCCCTCCTTCCGCTCCCCAACTACTTCCTTTGTATAATTAGGCAGCTAATAAGTCCCGCTGAGAAATATTCAGTGAGCTGTACGGGACCTTTGAATGAACGCGTCAATACTGATTACAGCGAAAGCTATGAAATCTGTAAGGGGAAGTCTACATTAAAATACTTAGTATCGAGTATCGACTGTGCTATCGTTTTCGAATGCTCTTTTCGTTCGGAAAATCCGTAATGCTATTAACTTGTTAACCATAGAACTACCTGACTTCTTTAGACGTTCGAACTCTAAGAAATTTCGTATTCATAGATTTACTCTTTAGGGTGAGACGTGAAAGGTAAAGCAATTTATTTTTGTGAATGCTAGTTCAATGCAGAAACAGAAATAAGGAATAGTATTGGTCTAGAAGATGAAGCACGTTTACCCAATATGTGACAGAGAGTCACAGAAACTGTGTAAACAATATTTTTATTTAAAACAGTTAAAAAATAAATAAAAACCAATATCGTGTAAGATCAGGTCTTTTGCGATTCCGATTGGCTCTACAATTAGGCTGCTATGAAAAAATAAATAACTCGTAACTACACAAATAATAAGTTACACAAAAATTTACATGTGATCATGTAGGCTCCATTTATTAATTAGTAATTAATTAGTAATTAATTAATGACCAATATTCTTCAAGTACATATACTTATACCAACATTGATTTTTGCAGACTTTGGGAAAATATATATATACTTGACTCGATTGATCGAAACACTTCGAGAGTCAAGTCAGAGATGTCGTACATAAATATTTATCAACGAAAAGGTGCTTGTGTTATTTATTCATTTTTATGTTGGCAACAAATCTCTATTCGCATTCAATCTTCTTACAACCCATCGATCAGAGTATTAAACACGTTACAAAAATAAGTAATGGCAGTCAGTATAGGGTGAATAAGTAAGGAGTGTTTGCTATCAGAAACAATATTCTGCTATTCGGCGAACTACATATAGGGAGGACCGAGTTTATATTATTATCAATATTATTTTCTTTTCCCATTCACGAGATGAGTAAATTCTACTAATGATGGATGGCAAAATAGATATAGAGTAGGGGAGAATCCCGTCCCCAAATTAATTCTCGAGTTCATTTTCTTATGCATTATCGAATGTATCGAACATGGATAATCGCTTAGAAATTGTTTTTGGCTAGCTCGTCAACTAGATAATCAGAAAGTTTCTGTGCATTCAATTCGATACAAAACATTATTTTTAAACTGATCATCTCAATGCACACTAAGGGCGGCCACATAAAATCGGAATTCCGAAACGGAATCCCGAATAGGGTTGCAACCTTGCAACGATATATCGGAAAACCGATAATATTATAAGAAAACCGATAATATTATATTGTAAGAAAAGGCTAATGTTCAAAGCCCATACAGCCTTATCTAAGGTCGTGAATTATCGATTTTTTTCTTCGGATATGATATCGATATTATCATATCGTTATAACGCAAATATCGATAAAAATATCGATGTGTCCTCTTCGATATTATCGGTTTTCCGATATATCGTTGCAACCCTATTCGGGATTCCGTTTCGGAATTCCGCATGTATGTGGCCGCCCTAATATTATAAATGCGAAAGTCTGTCTGTCTGTGTGACTGTGACGCTTTTACGTGTCACGACCACGACATGTTTTTTTCAAAATTCAACCCCTAAACTAAAGGGTTGAAATAGAGGATGAAAGTTTGGATGAAAAATCTATACCACTTGACCGATTTCAATAAAATTTCCCAGGTGATGAAGTACCTCTTCCCCCCTTCTCCGATTCGTGATATAAATGAATTTCACGCGGACGAAGCCGTGGGTGGAAGCTAGTTTCAATATATAATAAAAATAACTGGATTACCTATGTCTATAAATAGAACATAATATATTTGAGAAAAATAGCGCGTTGGCAAAGTACAGATTGATAAACTTCACACACCTCTGAGAACATTATGGAGAACATTAGAGTGCAAGGGTTAAAATCAGGGATAAACAACATCTACGAATACGCAATCCCTTGTTCTGTTGAGCCCTTGTTCATCAATAGGATGTTTTAATAGTGAAGTGTAAAGCAAAATCTCTGTCCACAAACAATACCGCATATGCGTGGCAGGCGTCACATACACTCGGGTTCAATTTCTCATACATATTCAAAGCGCCAGGGGACGCCAACATCCAGGGCGGCCCTAATGAACCTTTTGAGGGTTGCTTTACATGTAACATTGATTACAATAATATAACGAAATTATTTTAAAGCGCTTGCATTAACGATGGCCTGTGATCGACAGAGAAGCAACTTTCGGCGCGACCGATAGTTGAATGGTTGATCGCTAACAATTTGATGAAAGCTTACCGACTTACCGGCCTCAGAGGGATCACTCGTGTTATCATTCAGTAACAATCGTTAAGGAAAAAGTAAAGAATTACGTATAAAACACCCAATAGGTACTTAGCTTTTATTTCGGAACTTCTTGCGGTTATTTTTAGTAGTCTGTTAAGAAGTTAAAAGATTAAGTTAATCTTAAATTTAAAATATGTAGACGAAAATTATCTAAATATGTACCTATAATTATGTGCAAGATTACCGATTGATAGTTCATGTAAACAGCACGAGTCCTCAAGGAGACCATAAAGAAATTAATGCGGAATTATATTCTCGGTTATACGTACATGAAAGGAAAGATTATCTTGAGTTTACACGTAGATACATTCTCAGTATTTTATCGTTTTTCCGCATCAAAGACTTAAGGGATACAGAAAATGCGGGGGTGGCGAGCCGACTAATATGGGGATATTATACCCAAAATATACATGACGTTTTCGCTCTTATGTAAAAGTGGTTATTGACTCGTTTGTTGGGTATTTAGATCAAAATATTTCCATTTATATGCTTAATTATATTATATGCTTTTGTAAACATTATTGATTGCAATTTCCCATCTCTAAGGGCTGACTGGGGGATACAGCTATTTATTTATAGCTTGAAGGCCTGAAGTAAAACGACTGCTTTTACTTCCATCTGATGGTAAGTGGTTATCGTCACCTATCGACACAAGCAACACCAAAGCAACGCCGGCCCTGAAGAAGAAATTATTTTACATCTTTTTAGGGTTCCGTACCCAAAGGGTAAAACGGAACCTATTACTGAGACTTCGTTGTCCGTCCGTCCGTCCGTCCGTCCGTCCGTCTGTCACCAGGCTGTATCTCATGAACCGTAATAGTTATACACAGTTGAAATTTTCACAGATGATGTATTTCTGTTGCCGCTACAACAACAAATACTAAAACACTGAATAAAATAAAAGTGAGGCTTTCATACAACAGACCAGATTTTTTTAGCGTTTTTATACATAATGGTACGAAACCCTTCGTGCGCAAGTCCAACTCGCACTTTGCCGATTTTTTTATGAAGCCCGTTTCATAGCGCTCCGGGAATATCTTAGAAGGACGTGCATTCCACAATTTTCTAGTTCTGACCATTGACGTTATCTACGAGTACTATATGTAGATGGATCTTCAATCTTCGACAGATGGTGTATTCACTAAATATTAAATCTACCCAAATGATTTTTAGAACAAGGACTGGCCTATGAATAAAGTTCCTTTTTCAAAGCCTATAAAAAAGTATTTTTACAAAAAGACATCGCTAACAGCAAGCCGGTAATTTCGTGAATAAATGACCGTGACAAACGCATGACCCAGACTACGGTTGACAAAATAAACCGCAGAGTAGAAATATACATCACACTTTTAGCCAGAAACATCATTGGAGCAACGGCGTGAATGTGACACAACCGAATCGGAAATGCGCGGCATATTTGCGTTTCATGCGCCATTTGCTGCTGCGATCGGCAGTCAATAGAGATAATTTGTGAATTTGATTTATGAACACAAACGATTTATGAAATTCGGTAATTGAATGTATCAAGAGTCTTGTATTGAATCACTAGTGATGGGCTACGTTTTGTTTACAATGTTCGATTTTACGGTAACGTGGTATTTCAGTACGGATTTGAAGTAATGAAAATAACTTTTAATATTGGAATGAAGAAATAGAGAACGTCTCTTTTGTTTTTAGTATGTTATTTTTTGTAATGTAAAAATAAGTGTAAAGAAGCTATTTTATTAAGGTAGGTACAATAGGAATGGTAAATTACATGTATAAGTAAGTAGATACTTTTAAGCTATTGCATAGCTTCTATTGCGGGCCTTGAGCGCGGAGACCGAATCGACAAATTCCGTAACGAAAATACCTAACGCCCCCTACTCGTGACATCTATCGATAAATACCAGAACTTTTAACTGAGTTAACTAACTTTTACTTTATAACGACTAAAACCGATTTGGCTAATTTTAGTCTTGAAATATTCGTGGAAGTTCAGGGAAGGTTGCAGTGATGAGAAAATATGGAAAAATTGCGAGGAAAATACTAAAAATGAAAATTTTAATTACCCATACAAATCTTACCTGTCAAACGTTTGATTTTCGCCACGTCGGTTCGGTATTTTAAGAATAATTATATGTAGATCTGGATTAAATAAGGCGTTGGAATCGACAACATGTATTCATAATAGTCGAATTATCGCGTATTTAGATTTAAAACATGCAAAATAACATAGACATATAGACATACATGACATAAAATAATGACACTATAATGACATTTGGTTGTTGTATTGCGTGCGTTCAGAAATATATTTTGTATAGTTTGCTTTACTCTTCATCATATTATGTCAAATCGCCCCGTGAGATGTCCGCCCATTATGACGTAACAATTTTCTGTTATCAAACTGGTTCCTTTTTTTAGTTTTAAGCTTATAAAATTGTCAAATCCTCAAAATAATCCGTAGAAATATTTTAACGATTATATTAGAAAATTACATTGAAATGAAAAACAAAATACAGCCACAAGAGAAATAACGAAACGAAGATTCATCAAATAGGTTAAAAACTTATAGCAGTCTTTACACTTATTTTTCGAAATAGATTTTTCTACGGGACGCAGCAATACATTGGAGGGAGCTGAAGATAACTCCATTTGTGTCTGTTTTAATTAATGACCTATTATAATGGAGGAATTTTATGTCTCTACTAAAACAAGTGTGAGGAGCAAGATCAGCAGGAGGTGGTGATAAGAGATCTGCAGAAGCGAGGTAGTTAGGCCGAAACTAAAAGCTCTTTCCATTAAAAGGAAGATTTCAAATAATATAATGACATTATGTGTCAGAAAAAATTTATGTGGATGTCCGAGCAAGAGAAACATTGTGGTAGAATATGGATTAACCGTGTATATAATCAAAGGGCATGGACGTATCAAAGGGAGGATTAATGATGTTATGAGGAATCAAGACGAATATTAATAACAGCACTATATAAGAATTGATTTGTGATATAATAAATAAAATAAATATATAATTGTAATTGCATAATGTTAGCAATGACAGGTAATTCAAGTATATTATTTGATGTTGGCACATTTTATACCGGCGAATAAGAAAAAGAAATCACATTTTAAAAAACGAATTAGAATAATCTGGCAGAATTGTCTGGAGCGACCGAACGTAGTTAATATTGTTGGGATTGTAAATTAAATAAAACATCTATTAGTTGTTTAAATAAATTAATGTATGTTAAAAGTAATAAAACAAGAATGTAAAGCTGAGGACGTGTTTTTCTTACATGTCAGAAGTGTGTAGGCGATAAATAGTATGCCTACCTTTATCTACGTGCCTACCTGTGCGGTCTCCTGATGGTGTCCTGAGCCGAGAAAATTAATAAGTGATAGTGATAGTGAAGTGAAGTGAAGTTTAAAGTGCATTTATTAATGTGATAAATATGTGGATTTTATGTACGTAGTTACCATCAGTGAAAAAAAAAGTAAATTAGTACTTAGATACGTATGTTAATATTAAAATAATACTGTTATAGGAAAAATGCTGTCAGTTGCTAATACTTCATTTTGTCTATTCTTTAAACGTGGAGATTTTGTTTTTAAAATTACTAACTTAGTCATAATATGTACCTACATATGTAACTTCTTTGTTGGAGCCTAAGTATTAACTTTTATTTGTTTTAGTGACATTCGCGACTTATGCATCGTACCTACTGATGATTATTAATTGTGTAATTTATTTTTTCAATTGCTCGATATAGGTAACATCTCCACGTCTACGTCATGTAAGAAAAACACGTCCTCAGCTTTACATTCTTGTTTTATTACTTTTAACATACATTAATTTATTTAAACAACTAATAGATGTTTTATTTAATTTACAATCCCAACAATATTAACTACGTTCGGTCGCTCCAGACAATTCTGCCAGATTATTCTAATTCGTTTTTTAAAATGTGATTTCTTTTTCTTATTCGCCGGTATAAAATGTGCCAACATCAAATAATATACTTGAATTACCTGTCATTGCTAACAATAAGTTGATAAAAAATGCTATGCAATAGCTTTACCGTGGCAGTCTCCGAGTGCCACACGTCTTTTTTATTTTATTTAACCTTCTCATTTGTGAAATCAAAAGACTATTTTAACAAGGTTTTATTAGCTTGAGCTATAAAAAAAAGTATGTGTCAATGTAATGGAAACTTATAACAGTAATAAGTAGATAATTTGATAACTTCGTACCTTTTTAAAACATCACATAAATATTTATTATAAAAGTTTCTTTACTACAAAATTCTCTGAATAGGTAGTGCACTATTTAAAAAATATAAAAAAAACGTTTACAAGGTGATTTTTCACTAAAGCATTTTCTTGAAATTTAATTCCGGGAGTGTACACAGCCTCGCTTCCCAGCGAAGTCACCTGGGGACGCGTTTAAATTGAAATTTTCATTTCTTTTCAAAAACAACCCACTTTCACCCCTGCAGCCGCGTTACCGACGCGGATTTGCATGCACAATTTCTCCTTTACTTTCTAATACATTTGTAAGCTCTCGACAGAAAAATATAAAATTTTGGGGTAAACTTAGGAATTAGAATGATAACGCTACTTTTTGTAGCATAAAATGACAGGCGTTCTTGAAAGTATCGTTTGATGCTCAGACTGAGTATTTATTTATATCATGTAACGTTTTAAATGAGTAGCTGTACATTAAACGTATAATACGTGATAGACGTAATGGTCACCGGACTGTCGTTCGAGGGTCCTGGGTTAGGTTACAATTATCAATGAAGAGTTTAAATTTTTGTTCTATATCTGGGTGTATGTTCACAGGGAATCTTTAACATCACTATTGGTGTTTAAATTGTAACTAAGTCAGTAAACAGTTATCGCTGCATGTGTATGAGAGAGTGACGTACCTCCAGATGGACACCTGATGCTGAATCTGGCAATACCATATTTCAATGATTTTGTCAATAAAAATGTGTATTTACCGAAGTCAGTTCTGTGTAAAACTGAAAACTAATTCAACTTACCTCAATAGTAGTTTTCCCCGATTCTTGCCACTTCATAAGATGTTCGCCCTTGAGAGACCATCCAGGGGCATAGCTGATAAGCCCTCCGCCCCCTGCCGCGGTCCCCGGCCTGCTCCCCGCGGGCTCGCTCTGCTCAGTTTTCGACTTCTTGGGGCTCGTTTGAAGCCGGAAAAAGCTCCGTCCGTGAATCTTGCAACTTTTCGAGGGGGAAAAGAAAAATGACGACTTTTTCGGCGATTTTTCTTGCTCTTCACTCGATTTAGACGCAGATGCGACTGCTTCGTCACCTTGAGCATCTTGAATTTCGAACGATTGCTCAGAGTTACTTGCACTCGGCTTAGGTCCTGAGTTCTCGTCAGCAACAAAAAGTAATGTTCGTTGTACAAACGGTGTCGCCTTGTTGTAGAACTCGTATGGTTCAGGAACTTTGAAGCTCGCTGGTATTGTTGTGCGATGCGACTTAGAAAATCTTCGCTCCATGTATTTTCTTGCCATCACAATCCACCCAGATTAATTTCAATAATGTTCTGATTGTGGGTCACGTTTATTAGCACTGTTCATTTTTTAACTATAGCAGTCCTAAATTATTATAATTATTATTATTATTTGATAATGACGTAAGCGTGCAATTTCATTGGCGATATCGTTGACTCAATAAAAATAACAATTATTTAATAATTAGTCTTGAAAAAACTAGCAAAATTAAATGCTCCGTTTTGTTCAAAACCAAAACAATGCGAAGTATGTACCTACACTCATTGAAATGCAACTATAAAAAATAGTTTTAGTAACGTAATACGAGTACCTATTACATACCTAGATTTTATCGATTCCTGTAATTCTATTAAGTTGGCTGAAACGCTCCCTATGACGGGTTGCAATTTTCGCGCGAAGGCTTTCCTTCGATCGATCGTTGTGCGTGGGTAAACAGTGGCACCCTCATCTTTTGCTAGCAAAATTTACAAAATTGTTGACCCCTATACACTCACAATAAGGTTGATTTTATACTATGTACTCTGATTTACACTGAGGCCTCTTTGTAAACTTTAAGGAGAACTTTAAATTTGCCTTACACAATCATAGAAGTTGAGAGGTGTGCTAAGGCTTTGTTTATTACTTACTTTCAGTATAAATTAAATTTAAAAAAATAATATTTATTACTCGCGAATACCTGTTCAGTACCTATCTATAGTATTAGTAAATACTTAGATACGGAAAATCTTTTCCCCTTCTTTCAAATAAATATTTAGACGAGATTCTTCATTCATGAAAACCGCACAGAAATATATGTATATGTCGTGGCACTCGTGGCCACATCGTAGATTTGCTCACATCATGAAATGATCGACCGTATCATGAAATGGTCGCAATTCATGATATGGTCAACTGTCTATTGGCCACATCATGATGTGGTCTGAGTAGATCAATGATAAGAAATCGTTTCTCGATATGGGCAACTAAACGCGCGGCTTTTTCATGAAATGGTCAAGATTATTTTGATCATATCGTAAAGTAGTTACATTAATTACCGGTAGAGGCGCTGCAAGCGCTTTGTTTATGTGTAAAGATGGCGGCCGTTGGCGTATATGTTGTTTCTCTTGTCAATTCGGTCTAGAGTAAAAGAGTAGCAACAAAAATTGCTAATTGCAGAATACAATTATTCACGTCAATTGTTAAAAACGATTAACATTGAACGGAAGCATGAAAATTGAGTTGATTTTGGATATAAAACAAAGAATAGTCATTTCCATTACTACTCAGTCAAATTCTTCAAGGTGTAGGTAGGTCGAATTGGTTACAGAACCGAATTAGCCTACCCCTACTCCACGTAGTCTTGTATGCCCTACCCCTAGAGTGTTTTTTAGAACCCGGAGGCGCGGAGGGAGCCCCCGCCCGCTGTAACAAAACGCAGACACCCGGGCGAGCCGGAGCGGCTGAGGCTGGTCGCCGAAGGCGACCAGCAAGCCGAAGCTGCGCAGGCGAGCGTGGGTGTCTGTGCTTTGTTTTGGGACCTACCTACACGGTTCGAAATTATGCCCTATATTCCACGTTTTTACGATCCGGCCAAACGTTGATGACCATATCGTGAAACGTAGACGATTTTACGATCTGGCCAAACTGAATTGACCATTTCATGAAATGCGACCATTTCATGATATGGTCGATCATTTAATTTTCATGATGTGAGCAAATCTACGATATGGCCACGACATATACATTAAATAGATACAAAAAAGCTATCGTCAAAATTACGTTAATAAAAACTCCGATTAGCAGATATCTTCAAACACCTTGTATAGAGACACCGATCATTAACAATAACATTATATGGATAGATAGATTAAAATGATAATGGGACATATAGCCGTCATGACCGCATAGGTAAATATACGCTACAAAGGCATAGGTACATTGGCTGACAATACCCCAGCGGGTCAGTCGAGCTTAAGGGCGATTGACCGCCTGTACGATGGAGATAATCGACTCACGATTCCAATACGGGAAAGTCGTATTTATAATACGGAGTCCGATGTTGTGTCGATCCGGTAATTTAGACAAAACGTGTGCATTCTGGATTTAGACTCGACACGTACTGATGGCGACATTTAAGCTGTTTCTGTTTTATTTGTTCTAGCATTGCTTTATCTGGTTCACTTGTTCTCCAGGGAATTTATAGAGGTATTTGTAACGAATACCTTTTTTACTGCGATCGCCGAAAGGTGCTACTCAAAATAAAATTAAATAAATAATATTTCGTTCTGATTTTTATCATTTCCGAAGTACCTAGTTTTTGTTGTTGACATTTTTAATCAAGTTAAATGTTACTTAGTTCAATAAATAAAATAAATGACACTCGTAAATATTACGATTATTTAAATAAACGAAACCAATGCTTATTATTACCTATTACCAATGCATATTATTATTACCTATTAATTTTAACGGTAAATATAATTGCATTTAATTTTATTAATGCGACTAGGTTATGCCAATTCATTTAAAACGAAATAATTAAAACATCATGTATGCTGAAAGAGTCATGGTGGATGACGGCAGATAATCCCGGACTTAGCAATAATTACACAATTGCTGTGCTTTGCCGTCCACACTGTGTTGCCATTTGCATTTTAATTGCGTGTTGATTTGAGGCTGCGTCTGTGTACGCATACATTACTAGAATGACCGGTAGTGCTGCATTTGTTAAGAGTGATGGTGAAGAGCATAAGTTGTGCTGTAATCATGCGTAGTTAATCACATAATTAAGAAAATATAGCATAGATCGTTATCTTCCGTGGACTCCCGTAGTTGAAGCCCTTTGGGAATTACAAAGCGGACTTTTCTGTACGCATTTCTGAGGTTTGAAAATTATATGGGCATTTTAAATGACCTGCTTATCACTTGATTCGCGTTGAAGGAAAACATCGTGAGGAAACCTGCGTACCTTAAAGTTCTCCATAATGATTTCAAAAGTGTATGTATGACACGTCTACCAATAAACACCAGATGCGGTTATATGTGTGGCATATATCACTGCATTAAATATTATTCCAAATTTTAATTTTGGAAATGCATCTATTTAGCTTCATTATCCTTCCTAAAAACCCGCACGGTAACTCGATTCTCGCTTCCGGGATTATAGAAGTTTTTTACATGGAAGTGTAAGTATGTGCGCTGGCATCTACTAATCATCTCAATATATCATTCCCTCAAGCCCTTCCCAGTGTGTGCTTATCCTACTTACCTACTGCGGTGGCAATAACTTACAGTCGCGTGGCTGGGTTCCACCTACCGTATTAACTTATGACAGTTATTCCTTCACACTTCTCCAGGGAGCGTACAACTTAATTCGGTTTCGTTTCAGACCACGACTTAATTAAGATTTCCTGTATGATAGATACTTTGTTAGAACAAGTGAGATAACTTCATGGTAAACGTACGGGGAGATTGGGGTACAAACACCATACAGTAAATTATGGGCAGCAGATGCTGAAGTTCTTAATAATTTTTCTTAATTTCTACTTTTGAGATTAGAGAAATATAAATATAAAAAACTTAAACAAATCGTTATTTGTAAACATATAATTTGACAAAAACTATTGTTGTGGTTAACGCAATTGATCCTATCTTAATAACATAACTTTAATATTTTTGACATTTCATGTTATGTTCATGCGAATCTCAAAAACAAATCTAAAGCGAACTAAGGGCGCTTACTACCTTTATCTTTATCTCATAAAACCTTAAAGCACCATTTAACTACCTACTTAGTTAACCAAGTAACGGTACCTAAAGGATATTTGTAAAGGCGTTAACAGTATACCTATTGAAGCATCAAAGAAACTTTTAGCTCGTGTTTCCTGTATATTTCCGAATACAATAAGATAGTTTTAAAAATACACATGCGGGTATATTGTCAAGTTCGCGGGACGTATGGGGTGCATGTCTATTTCTGATCTCGCGGTAGTTTTACCACCATTATTCTATTTTTTCCATTGACATCTACCATCCGTGGTAACGGTCGTTGAACTTACAGAGAAGGATTACTGTTCCTCAATGGCCCATAGTCGATTGAATGTAAAATAAGATGTCTTTCGTGAAGGGTTAATCCTTAAATGGTCGACTTCACGTTAATAACGTAGGTAATAGTTAATAGAAAAAAAGTTGTTTTTTTATTTTGTGTCTATATTGTAACAGTAAATACTGGTTCCTTACTTCTTGTCTACGAATACGCTGTTATGCTTTGGTATGTTGATGTAAGTTTATGTCGTCTTTTATTATAATAATAGTGTTAGTTCGTTGTTTGTCGACTATTTACTTAAAAATAGCTGCATTAATTATTTTTTGGAATCCTTACGGTCTATTTAATGGCTCGAATTTTATCTTGCTATGGCTACTATGTGTGATAAGCTGTGACTCCCCCCCCCCCCCGTCCCCCTTAAGCGGTAAAAAGACGGACGGTGAAGCCACACAGGTAAAACTGTTAGCTATGATTGAAGTGGGTTTTAATTACGTCAGTGACGAAGACAACAAATAATAAATTATTGTCACGATTAGAAAGGACGGATCCAGCTACAAACCAACTCCCAAGAGTTGTTTGACTTCCTAAACCTCTGACACAACCGACGGTCGAGAGTTATACTTACGCAGTCTGATTAAAATTCTGATTGAGTTTGATTTAATTTGCAGAACATTGACACCATTGAAGAGTTGAGGTTTCCCAAGTCGTAATGACTTTGTATTCACAAATTTAATGACAGAACGCACTAAAGTAGTAAGGTAGTAAGTGATAAGGTAGTAAAGTAGTAAGTAGGTAGTGGTAAGGTAGTCTCTTTTGGATACATCCAAACTCTGATATATTTTATGTTTCTTACTCAATAAAATCCACACAGAAACTATCAGGACCACAAGGAGAGCTCCGAAAATCAGGGATTTTAGTTGAATTAGTTATTTAAAAGGATTCGTCACAAGATATAGATTTTTTATGTAAGATGAAACATAAGAAGGTAGACGAGCCAGTTGAAAGTGGTCACCATCGCCAATGTGTTGAAAAATATTGTCGACCAAAAAGTCTCCGCACTGGAGCAGTTTGATAGAGTATTTATTCTAGGCTCCTCAGTTATGAGGAGAAATCCGTTTCCAGTAGTGTGCCATTAGAGTGGGTCGAAGCCAAGCATAAAGAACCAAGAGTTACCTATACATAGTCTGTATAGGTTTACGAAGGAACGATACATAATTGTTTATCACTGCCATAGAACTTAAGTTATTTCTGATTTTATTTACTATTCCGTTTCAATGAGAAGCATTCCAAAGATACTCGAGGGATTCCATCGAAGTTAAATTCCTGTGACTAAGTTTTAAAAGGACCCCAATTCCGCTTGAGAGTTGCTCGTGTTTGCGATTTCCGTTAGATAATATAAAAAACTTCCATAATCTGTTTAGAAGTTATAACTTTGTGAAGTATTTAATCTTTTACCTATGTTTATTCGCTATGTTAAACTGGCATTTAAGATGTTTGTTAATTTCTTATTGAAAGTATACAATTGTCGACGAAAACTGAATGTTATCTAATATTTTGCCGGATGATGGACATCAAAATAAACTTTCAGTACCTACATCAAAATTATTAGAACGAAGTTCCTTACGGCAGGCTTGGAGGAGATAGGGATTTTGCTGCGCGAGCGAACTGAAAAAAATGTGATAGTAAAACCGTAAGAAAAATTGCAGGAATAAAACCGTTAAATTAAATGAGACGTGCGCAGGCGCGACAGTCGTATGTACACAAGCGAGTAGTGTAACTATAATACCTTTCTCTTTCTCCCTCTTTCTTTTCGTTATTTTGTTATTGTTATTGTGTTTTTATTTTAGTTGATAATTTGAATTACGATTTTTTTTATTTTAGGTAATTTATTATTTCCTAAAATACTGAATTTCCTAAATACTTTCCTGTACTTAAATAAAAACTAATCAGCATAATTTAAGAGAAAAATAAAAAAAAACTACATAAAATTGAGCACGATTTTTTTTAGCAAATTGCGTCGATTCTACATTAGCCGACGGAACTTCGATCCTACCTGGTGTCCCACGACACCACATCTTTTTATCATTAATTGATTGAATTACATCAAATAATGATAAGTAATTTCCAATATGCACGTTTATATTATTGAAGGCGGTGGTACCTAAATGTTCGATTTTAAATCCGGCTCTCGTCCCGGAAACTATTAATTTATATTTCTATGGGTTCATTGTTTTAAGTACAAAAGGTAGTAAGATACGCGTTGCCACATGTCATCTCCAATTCGTCGTGTCATCGAAATGTAATAAGTCCCCCTGCTATAGCGGTCGGCTCAGAAAGCTATTTACAAAGGGGCACGAAGGGGACGATTCTCAAGAAAAGCAAGAAATTCGACTGGGAATAGCGAGGATCAAATGACTTCTTGGATATTAGGTACGCACTTGCCGGCTTGTTTCTATTTTCGATCGACTATTGAATTTCCTGGTTCATTTACTTTTGTTTTAAATTGGGTATTTCAGCACGAAATTTGGATAGGGAACAAGATCCTACTTTGGTGTCGGTAGGGTGCACACAATTATTTGGGTAAAAATAGACACTGCTTATTATCTCGTTTGCAAGAAAAAGGAGTGATCCAGTGAAGCAAATTATGTCCTATCTATCTATCTACATACATATGTCTTTATGCGCTATTAAAGTCTATGTACGGATTTAATTTAATTAATGGCACTACAGAGGACACGGATCTCTCCTCATACTTGAGGAGGCCTAAAGCAAACTCCATTATGCTACTCCAGTAGTTGCAAGGGTTATTAGCCCAGGTGTAAGAAGTTGTCAAGTTATCTGTAGTCATCCGACATGTTGTTATCTAACAATAAAAACTGGCATCAACGCCTTTTAAGAAATTTTTGCCATTAGTGGTCTCTCGATACTCACATCTACACCCGGTCAATATATTTCTTGGTAATGTTGCGGAATGCTGATAATTATATGGATAATGAAAAAAAAAGTTCCTCGCTCAATTTAATAAATCCTCGTCAACAGCCAAATCGTGTTAAAGGGTTTTGTTATAATTTCGCGTGATTACTCCAAATAAGTATTTTATACACTGGTATGGATGGATATTTACCTTGTTTTCCACGTCTGTGGTATTTCTGTTAAATGTTCGTATAAATGTATTATTCCTTAATATGCAGCCGTTTTACAAAACCTTCGGTTACACTTGTGTCAAGGGAGATAAGAAATAAAAGTCGCACATTGTACAGCCATTCGAATATGCAAAGGCCGATCCGAGGCGAGCGGCCAGATGTGACAATCGGGACAATATTGGACGAATATTGTAATACCGGGGCATTTGTAGGTACAATATGTATAACTGTATATGTATCAAAAATATACATTATTTATAACAGCTAACAAAATGAAGTTATCGTAACTATCAAACGCATTGAATTTTCCGCTATAAATCCTCCTCCTATCTTATATTTAGGGTTTTCATTATGTACCGTTGGGGATTTAAAATTTACCTTACTTCAACTCATTAACCTTATCATATTTAAGTAATGTTTAGTGTCAAAAATCTATCCCTCTCCTGGGTTCCCTCCTCACAGCAAGAGGGATTAAGGGTGCGGTTCCACTGAGGCGGAGCGGAGCGGAGCTGTGCGCGATTCACCAATCGCATGGCTTGAAAATCATGTTTCATTGTGCCTCGCGTGGATTTTAAGCCATATGATTGGTGAATCGTGCACAGCTCCGCTCCGCTCCGCCTCAGTGGAACCGCACCCTAAATAGGTCCATACTGGCCACAGTGCGGGTTCATGTTATTAAATTACATCTTTACAAATTACATGATATGATAATAATTATTACGGAGAACTAACATGTCGTAGCAATTTTTTTCCTTCAATGAAACATATGAAACCGAAATCTAAAATGCACACAATATTAAAAACAGAATTGACATGTAAGACCTGCAGAGTTTGAATACCAAATCTTGTAGTAAAATTTTAGTTTCAAAGCGAAAGACCAGCATTGACTTATAATTGGAACATTTAAACCTAAGAGACGATTTAAAAGGGTGTTTACCCGTGGTCCCGTTGGTTTGTCCCGTTGACGGGACTACGGGTAATTTTAATTCCCCGTAGTCCCGTTGCACTAGGGGTAGCACTTTTATCGACTTTTTCAACTTCTGATATCGATATAATGTTTGAACCTCCTTAGAATAAAATAAAAATCGGCATATTGGAAACGTCAAAAGAGCATTCTTCTGACCATACTAGATAGAAAAAAAATCATTTATTTACAGTAAATTTTATTCAATCTTAAGCAAATGTAATCAAAATTATTTTATATATGATTTTGGTGATTAAAAACATTTTTCGACAGTCAAACTACGCCATCGCTTCAACAAAGCTCTACGGTAAGTGATGTTGGAAGAAGAAGGGGTAATAAACTCCTGAGGATTTTTTTTCTCTACTCACAGTTACATACTACACTTATTCCTACATATGGCTATAATATAACAAAGCCATGTACAAGTTGTTGCAGACTGTTTCGCACACATAGCCTCATCATTTTCTTTATTTACTATTCTCTAAAACTTATGCTTCCTTTATAATATGATAGCTGAAAAACTGGCGATGTTTTAAAACATTTATCTGCACAATAACTGCCATACATAGGTATTTTATGGATATTCCTTAAAGAATGAAAGAACGAAACGAAGGAAAGAAGATTCCTTAAGATTATTTTAATTACCATATTTTACAGTCAATCAGATTCCGATTCAGATATTTTGTTAATTTACATTAGAATTTGGGCATCACTATTATAAAATCAACTTACTTAACCGCTACGTAAAATCTTCAAAAAACTAAACAAGTTTTGAAAGTTAAGAGAAAAAAACTAAACCTAAAATTAAAGAAAAAACACTTAAATTCCATCTTCGGAAACAAAAAATACTCACACAAGAAACAAAACTGAAAATGTTGAATTCATTACCTATGTACATACACTTACACTAATGACTACGATTTACTAGTAATAGTATTGCCTGCAACTTTGTCCGCATGAGAGAGAAACAACGTCTGATGAAGGGAAAATTAAAGGTGTATGTGCGTTTGCGATTAACAGACATCTTAATCAGATATGGTCATGCTTAAATTTATACACACGCACGCGCACTCACACACACACACGCACACACCACACACATTTTCGCTAACGATGTTGCATTGTCCTTACGATTAAACATACACATGGCATATAAAATACTGAAGTAGGACTGTGAGGAATAGGGCTTCGTCAAAACGCTCAGTGTCTTCGGAGAAAGGCGCCGAACCAAGTATATCCCACTAGCTGGAAAAATTAACTTTGTAGTAGGACTACGATGAATGAAGCTTCGTCGTGGTTCCATTAGTAGGAAATAAATAGTAAGACGTCGAGGAAATAGCGTTAAAGCCTAACAGACAGGTGGAAACACAGAGTTTTTCATATAAATATGTAATTTTTTTATTTGTAAAGTAGGTAAATCATCTTAACATTTCTAATGCGTATCCAACTGATATTTTGCCAGTTATTAATTCTTTTAGTACATCGGCTATGAATTCATCATTTTCAACAGCTATTTTTGTTCTGGTTCTAACTGGATATTTTTTTTTAGTTTTCGATAATTTGACCAAAACATTCAGGAGACGCATTATGTTTGTGCCATTTTTTTTTTTAATTTATTTTGCTATGCCAAGACTCTAAGACGTTATTAGTTCGGTGCCTTTCTCCGAAGACACTAAGCGTTTTAACAATATCCTGCTGAAGCCAAAAACATTGCAAGTATTTTAAAAAAATTTTAATTTTAATATTTTTGGTATTGGACTGGGATTTAACATATTCCCATCCTTCCAAGAATTGTTCACTTGGCAATAATGGCAATACCGAACATAGCGACAATACTCTGGTTTGAGGCTTACTTCTTTTATTGCCAAATATCTTTTTGCCCATTCGCCAGATAGCTTGTTGCCAGTGGTAATAACACCCTTTAATTTCTACATCGGGAAAAACATTGTGGATGGAATTTAGAACTGCAAGTTCAAAATCACAGTGGTACTTTAACGGTTTCCAGTTTGGAAACTGTGATTTTAAAATACCGAAAAAGGCTGTATATGTTGTAATTTTCTTATTACTGAGTAATGCATAAATTATTGGCTTTGTTTTAGTACTACTAGAAGTACTGCCTAATTCAGCGTGGATAGTATATAATTCAACGAATGGAGGGGGGCAACAGTTGAACGTGGCATCACCAAATATTTCTTTTGTTTGTTCAACCTTACTTCTATCTTCTTCCATACAAAATATTAGAATTGCTGTGTCTTCGAAATAATACTTTGCTAAAATAAAATTTTGGTGTTTTAATGGAACCTGCACTTCATGAAATGTTTTGAAATTCATTTTGCTAACTCCAGCATATTCATTCCGCGCAGTATAAAGAGAATGCTTGACACTGTTGAATTCTGGAAAGGAAGTCAACATATTGTTCCCTTTATCCATCCAGCTATCTTTTTCCTCTTCATATAATTGCGGAAGAGGTCGATCACTTGTTCGCGCTTTCCATTTTAAATTGTCTAATGATTCGGTTAGTTCATTGGACATGACCGGACATGTATGAGGTATGTCTTTTATTATAATCTGTTCCTGTAAGCATGGGAATAGGCAATGGTTAAAAAAATGATTAATGTTAATTATAAAAAATTTACAAGACAGAAATATAAAAATATCAGAGAAATACATAGGTACTTACTTTATTAACGGTCAAAGACCCTTTGCACTGATATTTTCGTTTTAAGGAACAGTCCCAAAGAACAGATCCATTTTTATAAGTGGAATGCTTATAAAACTGATAATTTTTAAAAAGCAATATGTTGCCTCCTTTTCTTGTAATTATTTTTATTTCATTTTCCATTTTATCAAAATTATTATTTTAGATAATGACAAAATAATATTCAAATGTCAGTGCGCGACATAACGTGGATGAAATAATGGGGGCTTTACATTAGGTATACAATTTGCAGAGCGCTAACTCAGTGCACTAACTAGTGTTTTCATATATTACGCTGCTCTAGTTACTGTCTAATTGCCTTTACACAATGCGATTTTAGCACGCTAGCTCAGTAAGCGCTCTGCAAATTATATAATGTAAAGCCCCCATAACAAAATAAAAAAATATGACGTGGGTGAAATAAAAAAGGAAACATAAAAAAAGTTAATCGCTCATCGTCCGGCGACTTGCGTCGATCCTTAGTAAGGTTCATGGTGGTAACATACGTTATATCGATATCAGAAGTTGAAAAAGTCGATAAAAGTGCTACCCCTAGTGCAACGGGACTACGGGGAATTAAAATTACCCGTAGTCCCGTCAACGGGACAAACCAACGGGACCACGGGTAAACACCCATTTAAAATGGTACAATAAGGTAGTTTGTACAAGAACACATTGTATTGAAATTATCATTGTTGTGACAAGATTCCATAAATTGGCTGTTCTGGAGACAATGCTATGGCGTCACGTAATGTAGTCTTTTGTACTGTTCTTGTACCAAAATATATTACCTTATTACCATTCATTCAATGTCCCCAGATTGACCGCCCAAGGAGACTAAGAAATTAATATCAGATTTATATGCGTCGTGGTCTCGATTGAATAAAAACATTGTCTATTTCAAAAAGTTTAAAATTGGTTATTATATTTTTATCCTGAACCTCGCATAAAGTAGGTACCTTAAATTAGAAAGTTATTTGTACATTTTTGTGGCCTTATCGCTAAGCAGCTATCTTGGGAAGTTGAGGTGGGCACCCTTAAAAAAAACAGCTTCGAAAGTCCGATATTTTCTCCTCTAGATCAGAAGCTAGAAGAATAAACTGACCACTGATACTCCTATTCCAAACACAATATCGATGTTTGAACGTAAACTTCGTAAGTTGCATGATGCATGAATATTAAAAAATGTTTCACGTAGAAACGCCCTAAAATTACCAGTAACCACCTAACCACACGTTGTTTAACCGTCGTTTATGTAAAGTATACTGTTTACAGTAAACAGAATAATTATTAGGGTACTGGTTGTCGTTAATTTTATCTGTCTGTATATAAGTGCTATCTACAAAATATATTTTTAACTGTTTGTTTACATTCAATTAAATTTAATTAACTGGAATAAAGTACAGTAATAACTAACGTTTGAGTAATTTGTTCGTCACTAATTAGTAATTGCCTATTTACTGCGATATGTTACTTGATATATTTGAGGTTAGTGTTCCTACCTTCCAAGCGTCGCCGTCGCGGGTTGGATTCTCGGCCGGAACATACATTTAGGGTGCGGTTCCACTGAGGCGGAGCGGAGCGGAGCTGTGCGCGATTCACCAATCACATGGCTTAAAATCCCAACTCATTGTGTCTCGTGTGGATTTCAAGCCATGTGATTGGTGAATCGCGCACAGCTCCGCTCCGCTCCGCCTCAGTGGAACCGCACCCTTATGTCTGTATAAATATTTGTATCTTGATGTTATACAAGTAGTTAATATACGTGGTTAGTTAAATTGCATAGGTACATAGGTACGTTATTTTGTTTAAATCATGTCTAGTAGATAACTATTTAAATATCCTTTTGCTATCAATCTGTTATAATACAAGAAATTTTTACCTATATTAGGCACGAAACGAAATCAATCTGTTTTTATTTTCGAGTGGAGTCCGTTTGATAAATTGAACATAGTGGACATGAAGTTATAGATGCCATCCATATGTGGCCCAAGCACAAAGGCCTTGAACGCTATCGGTCCATTCCCAAATATCCACGGGCCTAATGAATCGTGGTATCCCTTTTCGGCAGCATCCGGACTATTTGGGACTCGGTTCTAACGACTACCGCTCCCAGAAAAGTTTGTATACATCCTGTAATTTAAAGTGAATTACGTCGCTCTGCTTGTCTTGTTTTTAATTGATTTGGCTGAAATTTATTGCCGTTTTGTCTGTTTAAATATCGATATTGAGGTAAGGTAATAGTACTTAAAGTGCAACAAGAGAAATAATAATAATTGAATTATTATATTATATGTATACGATATACGATACAAAACGATTTCTTTGATTATTTATTAAGATTTTTTACTTGGATTTTACAACATACTCCTGATAAATCTTATTAGGTATTTATACTAAGTAGGTATTTATGATATTTACTTATCAGCGTTTCGAGATAAACTGCTGGTCATCAGGGCTGATGATGAAATACGACCTATTCCGGAGGTCTCCTGATTGGAAATAACCGACACTACTTAAAGAATAAGTAAGAATATTCATTCAAAGATAACAATAGCATGCATTAATTCCAATAATACTTTTCAATCCCGACAAATACAAATCAGTTCGACAGTTTATTGCATCAGACGCCAACCTAACAGAATTAAATTAATAAATATAATTATGTTCGTAATTCGGTGCGGGTTGCGTGCTACGGGGATTAGGCCCGCAGACGTTCGTGGTGGGGATTGGGGGACGCGGGATTGTGGGACGTGGGGATTAATCGCTTTTGACATGCGCCTGATGGAACCTCCTCGCTCGCGTGGCGATTCTAATGGTTTATATGTACTAATTTATATTTCGTTCGGAAATAAAACAGAAGTAATTTTTTTGTTAGTTGGTTACGTGATATATGACATTATGCTGTCATTTCATTGTTGAATACGATAACTGAAATATATGAACTCAAGTATGTTTTAATGTTTTTGTGGGATAATTATTACCTAATTGATTAATGGATAGGTAATTATTTTGTTTGTTCAATGAAAACATCGTGTCTCTCAGTATTCTCGATATTTTGCTAACCCTTAAATTAAAACTTCATACTTGTTAAACACGATCAATATACCTAAATCTTCCGTTTTTAAGAAAAGAAAGTTATTTATAAACCAGCAGCGCACATTGTGAAACATTTATTTTTTTAATCTTTTTATGAGGCTGCTATCCATTGATAACAATAATATTTAGTTTGTCGTCAAACCTAATATCGAAATGGAAAACTTTGTTGGCTGAAAGTTCCGCCCTTCGCATGCGGAGTAAACACAATTTATACAACAAATTAGTCATTTACGAATGAACTTCGCCAATTTTATAACAAACGAGAGTTTAAAACTTACCTACAAGAGGGGTGGGAATAACTTTCCCCGGTACTTTATTACGGTTTCGGACGCAATCATAATAAAGTAGGTACCTACGTAACTTTACTAAGCTATTCATAAGCATATAAGTATAACAAGTTATATTGATAAGCTGTGAATAGTTGTAGGTACCTATGTATGTTGCGGACAATATTAATGACATTCAATTAGTTTAGCTTCAACGTAGATTAGATATACACCTTTATCAAGTCAACAGATATCGCCAATAAAATAACATTAACACCCCTATGTTACTTAACATTGTTTGTCAATAACTATAGGTAAACGTCTAGATTGTAAGCACAAGAATCACAAAACTTCAAAACAGTTGACATTTAATTCTATCCAATGTCCTAAATAACATGTAATGCACCATGTAAAAACAATTCAAAAACAAACCAAACAACGTGAAATCCGAAGCGACTTATCTCCAAAACAACGTTCGCGTTAATGATAAGCACACAACGCTACGCGCGTACAGTCGGTGATAAACAAACGCTACGTGCGAATACAGTCGCTGATAAACAAACCGGCGTTTCGTTTTCCCGCCTAAACGCGCAGGCTTCGGCGCGGGCGGGCGTCCGTGGAGCGAGCGGCACTCGACTGCGGGGCGGATCCGCGGATCGATGCCGCCCTGGCTCCGCGAGTCCCGCGGGGATGCGGATGCATCGCTCCTGGATGTGACAGGATGGGATGCTGAGGTTTTTTGGCAGTTAATTTTTTTTTTGGGTTTTCTATTGATAAAGTAGATCTGTTGTTTTATGTAGTTGATTAGTTGTATGAATACTACGCTGCCGTGCTAACAGTAAGAGCAGTAAGTCGGAATTTCAGAAACCGAGAAAATCGCGTTTAAAGTTTTCGATTCAATTTTTACTGACTACTCTTTTAGCTTGTAAGTTTTTTTAGGTCCGATTTTTTCAATATGTAGTTTAAACGGAGTTCTTTCATGATACATAGTTAATAATACCTATTTATCTACACACATCAAAAGTGTCTAGGGATCAACATATATTTTTGCAATAACTTTTCTCCTGATTGATATTAATTAAAATTTTCTTTAAGGATTCATCAAATAAAGTGTTTTCGTTTGTCACAGTAACGATAAACCAAGTCACCTTTGCATTAATAAAGAAATTTGCCATTTTCCTAATAAAGGGATTTTTGACATTTGAACCACTAACATTAAAGTTCGAAAAAAAGACTGAAATAACAGTTTTCTTTAAAATTTTATTGGGTAACTTAAACAATTAATAATCCGTGTTTCTACCGCGAACACTAACAACACAAGAACATCGGTTTGGCATACTCAAAATGAGTTCATCCAAATCACGCTGTGGAATGGCCGCCCATGTTCGTTGCAACAACAAAAAAAGGTCTTCTTGCCACTGGATACCCTCCATATTCGGCAGAGCTCTTCTCTGTAGCATATCCCATGCATGCTCAATCGGGTTCAAGTCTGGCGACTGAGCAGGCCAGGGCAGGACATTGATGTTAGCTGCGGCGAGAGTCTGTCTTACAACTCTTGCGGTGTGCGGTCGTGCATTATCATGCATTAACTGAAATAAGGGACCGATTTGCACTTGTAGAGGAACGATGACGTCTGATACAATCGTCTCAGCATAAATTTGAGCGTTGAGGTTGCCTCGGATCCAAATCAACTCAGTTCTTCCGCCGATCCAAATACCCGCCCATACCATGATGGTTCCACCACTATAAGGATGGACTTCCTGGCAGGATTTTAATCGCTGTTGGCGTCCAGGGGTTCTCCAGTGTCGTATACGTCTTGTATCCGGTCTCATACCAAAACTAGACTCATCAGAAAAGCACACGAAACGCCAATCTCAATCTCAAGAAATCCGCATAAAAATGCTTGATCCCTAGACACTTTTGATGTGTGTATTATAATATATTTAAAAGATGAAAACTCCTATTATGTCTAGTACGAGTTAAATCTTTTTGTACTGATTGCTTAGAATAACCGCAGTAAGTACCTTAGTTGCTGCTTTAATGCTAAGTATTCCATACATACGATATCTATATTTTGTATGAAATTACGTTTCACTTTGGAGCCAAAAAATAATAAGATGTTAGCTAAATAGTATTAATAATTATATATCATAAAAAAGATCATATACTGACGAATCTCCACATACCTTTAAATGTAGTAAATAACCTATAGGTTTTTTTCTACAAGTCTCTGAAAATATGTAATTACAGTTAATATCTACCATGTAATTTATAAAGCACCTTTGTTTTTTGTATTTAACTCACTTTATTTATACCTAAATCTATTTATTCAACATTTTCGTTTGATATAAAGTGAAACTGAGTGAGTTAATGAGTATTTGTACTTGTTGAAATGGTAGCAATTGACTACATTTAAAGGTATGTATAGATTTCTCACTATTATGATCTTTTTTATGATATACAATGATTAATACTATTTAGCTAACATCTAATATTTTTGTTTGGCTCCAAAGTGAAACGTAATTTCATACAAAACATAGATATTGTATATGCATTAAAGCTGTAAATAATGTACTTACTGCTGTTATTCTAAGCAATAATAACAAAGATTTCGGAGGTACACTAATTATCGTGGGGTAAGTATATTTCCTGCTTATAAGCTAAGGAAAAGACACAATTTTATAGTCTTACTGCTGTTAAGCTTAATGATATTTTTAGGTTCCAGTGAAGATAGAAAAACGGGAGTAAGACCAGTTAATAGAGCATTACGTTGCGATTCAGGATATGTACTTAACTCATTTTTGAAAAAAATCGACTTACTGCTCTTATCGTTAGCGCGGCAGTACGAGTATAATAGACTGGATTGCATAGTTAAAAAATATCTGTTGATTTTAAACGACTTAAGATTTCAAATGATTGAATTTTGTAATTTTGAGCTAAACTACTACCCTTGCCATACCTTTAATAAAAAAAATATTAAGTAGGCGTATTATTATTTATTTTTTGTATAATGTATCCATACAATATTTCTACCGTTACACCTTACCAATAATTAATATGTAAGTAAATTTAACTGAAAAATACAAGAGTACGAACACAAAAATCCAAGAAAAAAGATACATTTTGAATGCACTACCGATAACATCACATTCAGTATCGCTACATCTACAAAACCCCACAAATTGAATAACTCACAGAAGATCCACGTATTTGGATCTGAGCTCCGACGGGCCATCTATTTGAGGCGACTGTCCCTTTGAAAAGTGAATTCAGTTACTCAAGGAAGAGTTTGAATAAAGAAGTCTTTGCACTTACTAATGGGGAAATTTTGTTAGTACACAAAACACAGAATTGTAAAGTGCCGGTACAGAAACGCTTGAGTGCTACAAATATAAATGTAGGAACATACTCGTGATCTACTAAAATAGTCATAAAAAGTCAAGTTTCTAAAATTACATAAAAATTCCGAAATATTAATAGGTACTTATAAAAAAATTAAAAATGCACGTATAAACAAAATACCAAAAGGATATAGTAGGATCTAACTTAATATACTCGTAGTAGGTATACCTATTACTTAACATGTTTGCAATTTCATTTCTACCGAAATGATACTTAGGATATTAACATTCATATCGGCAAAAGTGATTACAAATCTAATAGTGTTTTGTGTGAAGCTGCGTTAAATTTAATTTTCATGTTGCTTTGCAATTTATTTTAGGTGCAATTTGTGTCTAAGACATGCATTTTACACTGAAAGACCGTGTGCAGTCACTTTTTAATTATACCCACAGTGCATGAACGACCAACACCTGTAGGAAAACAAAAGCTCGATAAAAGCTCCCGTAAACTTTGTTGAACTTAAAATCCTTTGAGTATCAACCTCACGTAAAAAGGGAGAGATGAAGCGGCTTTACTGAAATATTTCGTTATTCGTGTTCAATAAAACATCGTTCTTTGAAAGGAAGCGTGTTGTTTAGGCTTTCTTAAATAAATAAAAAATATTTTTATGTTTTTGTATTAATAGTGCCCAAATAGTAAGACACATGTAGAATTAATGTTAATTTGTGATAATGATCTATTTGATTGATTTTTTTGTAGCAAATGTCAATCGAAATTCTTCAAATTTGGTCCCTCCAAATACACTAAGTCCATTTTTTATAAAGAAGTTGAAATTTGTGTAAGATATTAATGATTCTACTCAGTGTTTTATGTAGTCTTGAAATGGTCTAAGTATATTTTGAAACATTTTTAGCTCATTTATTTTAAGTTCCCTTAGTAGGTAAAAAAATAAATTTTACACTTGGTAATAAGAAGCAGAACCTTTAAATCTACTAAACAGGATTTTTAATCAACTATAGCCTATAGTTATCTAATCTTACCTAAACTATAAGCCCAACCAATCCAGATTTACACATGGTCTGATGAATAGGCGTGCAGTTAATGTGCCAAGCTGAAGCCTAGGCATGTAGGCTTACCGTATTACCGTAGCAGCAATAGTTACATCTGCCACTTAGTTAGAGCCGCCGTTCAGCCACCTAAGCCAAATGTAACCGTCGAAACATCTATTCCTGCTGTATAGGTCCCGTTTTCATGTGATGAAAGTATTTTTTAAGAGAATTTCACACACATACTCAGCCACACAAAACTACACTCACAGAAAATACTTGTGAATTTACTAAATCAAATAAATAAGTTACAATTTTGCTGCTTATTTCGATAATTGCTTTTTCAATATTTCAGTCAATAGTTTTATGTTCTGGCAAGCAATTTATACTTATGTACCTACAGATAATAAAAATGTAACTGGTTTATGTCTGTACATAGGCGATATTTAAGAAAAATATGTTCCAGGTACATGCTTCTTCACCTTCACAGAGCTAATAGAAGTCAAAAATATCTATAATTTTCAGATTATTTGTCTGTCCGCTCATCGCGTAAAACCTGGAAGGTGATGTGGTTTTCGCAGTTGTATTGCGAGAGGTCAAATTTAAAAACTGATATTGATTAAACATGTTGCAGGACATCATCTGCCGGTCCAGTTATTAAACAATATTCCCAATACTAAATTAACGCTGATGAAATTCATTACCAATACACTTTGACGAAGAAGCTTCGTTTGACTGATTGGGCCATTTTTAGCCCGTAGCAAGGAGGGCGCCCGGAATAGCGCGATCATACTAATTATCGCCCCTGTCATCCGTCACTACTGCAGGGGGATCTAGATAAATTCAGGGGTAATTTATTTGAAATCTCACGCTGAACTCAATATTGCGCTAGGATATCATTGCACGCTGTAATTAATTTAATTACAAGTTTTATCGATGACATAGTTTAACAACTAACAAGACTAATAACAATTAACTTCCCTGAGTCCTAGCTATAGTGGCCAGTCCTCATACTTACTAACGAACTATTAACCAACTAACGATCTAATATCGCTTGCTAACTGGAGTTCTGTGTCGATCATAGTTGTCGTGCACGGTGGCGGAAAGATGGTGGTTTTCGTTTGCTATCTTAATGAAAAAATGGTTTTAATCGGAATTACTTTAAAGATCAAGAGGTTATGTACAGTGTAACGCCTTTTTTTCTGTAATTAGGTGTAGCCTCTAGGTGCCCTAAGTAAAAAAAATTTTAAGTAAACACCGACCTGATAACCTCATATGTTGGTTCGCAATTTCCGATAACACTGCTGCAACGCTATTGTTAATTAGTTTACCCATCTCTTCGCATTCTTTTTGGCATAGTAGAAGTTCACTTACACTATTTTATCTTGTTTATATACCAGTTTTCACATATTTTTAACCTCTAAACTAGGTAAACAAACTGGTGTAATTGTCTAATCAATCTGACGTAATTGTCAAGTCAATATCTGTCAAATGACTCTGTTCAGTGACGCTGAGGGCGCTAGTGTCGGGGTTGATTGTCGCTGGCTTGGCTACTCATTCACTTGGAAAATTATTATTCCAGAATAATTGTAGAAATTTCTGTCCTAACTAATTACCTTGTAGGCGGTCCTATTTTAATTAGTTTTCATTTTTTAGAAGGTCTAAGGATTTAAACCTTTCAGTGGACTAATCGAGGTTCCTCTAGGTCTATGTGAGGGTCTATGGAACTAGGTTTTAATTTTCGGACGAATGACCTTGATCTTGACAGCTGGCTCTGTGTATAGCGAAATTAAGAAATTCGGATGTTTATTTGGAAGAAAGTGGAAATGTTTTGGTCAAGAAAGCTGGACTTGACTGATTCCTGCTGTCTGTGTACAGTGACCATCGAGTGCGTTTTTGGTGTTATTAATCTGTACCACACTGAACCAAGGAGTGAATGTGTGAATATGTACGGGTAGTGGGGTCTTGGTTCAGCGACTGGTTTTGAACGTGAGGAACGTGGCTTCGTTCTTTCTATTTTCGGGCGGCGAGCGAAGCGGACCTCGGAGCAAGAAGTCTTGAACCTCAGATAAACGTGCTGGATACCCTGGGATTGGGTAACCGGGAATACTCTGCGGGCAACGCCGCGGGCTTTGGCTGCGAATTTCGGGGCTGTACGTGCAAATTACGTGCGAATTGCGCGTCCAGTTGGCCGCTTCAAGCGGGCTGTCGGAGATCGACCACGTAAGTAGTTGATGTCTTGTTTCGTGGCAATTTTACCTATCGGTATTTAGTGAATTCGAGGTTATGTAGTATATCGTTCCTTGCAGTTGGGATTGGCGGAACGAAATAGAAAACCGGCAAGCGGGACCTCGTTCCTCGTGCCGGCCACGTGCTTTCGTGCCTCCAGTAAGGTATGTTTCCATGCCTTCACTTCTTTCATAACCTCTCGTTTTATTATCACTCTCTCTCTTACTGTAGATTTTAAATATCCCATGGGGAAATTATTGAAAACGTAGTATTTCACGTATAACCTAAGCCGTTGAACGGTTAGGTCCCCCGGCTTTGTACTTTTAACCTTTTGTTAGACAGCGGAAGAATATTAATTAATTTATTCATCCTTTTCATTGTCAAATTAACCTTAAATTATCGAAATTGAACTCAGACCTAGTAAATTCACTCCGCTCTGGGATTTATTGTGGGATTCTTAGTGAATTGATGTTGATTAGGTATTTCATCTCCTTTGTTAAGCCGGGCACCGCTCGCCATGGTTCCTTGGTGGTGGTGGAATGGTCCACGGGGACGCCGTAGACCATTCCGATCCCTTGTTGTCCCCGCCTCGGGACATCGGATCCCAATGGGCCTGTAAGATTCCTTTTCTTTTTTTTATTACTAAGGGAGGTGATGATTCGCTTCTTTAGTATATAGTTATTATTATATGTTAATAATTGCCCTCCGGACCGATAGCGTTGCCGTCCGCTAATAATATCTAGTTATTCCATAATGTGTAACTTCTAACTTAACTATATACTATTGTCTTTAATACATTATACCTAACGGATACTAGGTATTGGAATATAAAGGAACCTAACTATATGCTATTGTCTTTAATACCTTATACCTAACGGCTATTAGGTATTGGAACATAAATGAACTTAACTATATCCTATTGTCTTTAATACATTATACCTAACGGCTACTAGGTATTGGAACCTAAATGTTTAAGTTTTGCTGTTTGTGTTCTTAGATGCATAATCTTTTAAATAACTATTATCATGAACAATGAACTCCTTATTGCTATATACAAGTGTAAGCGGTGTCTGCCTAATTAGGTATTATCATTTTTAACTATAAGGTGTAACTTAGACTGGATATCCCTATTCAGCTGTGCATTAATTATTTGTAAACACTTGAGGTGACACATGTTGTTTTGTGTACGCTTCAGGAGGCGGTTCTGTACGGGTGCTGTATGTGTTCTGGACGGGTTCTGTACGGGTTCTGTACGGGTTCTGGGCGAGCTGGTTCTGTACGGGTGCTGTACTGGTTCTGTACGGGTTCTGGGCGAGCTGGTTCTGTACGGGTTCTGTACTGGTTCTGTGCGGGCTGTGCACCTCCTGGTGGCTGGTGGACAGATTGGACACGGGGTTAAGCTGGCTCCTGCGGCGGCTTTGGCTGAGCAGACTTTTATTTTTAATTTTATTTAAATTAAATTCTTTATTTTTGGGTGTTGGTTAAAAAGCCGAGGGCCAGTAACCGAGTGCCAAGCGCAGCCTAGAATTACTATACTTATACCTATACCTAGAGCTACTATCCTGTACCTACTATCTTATACTATCCTATACCTACTATCTTATACTTATACCTATACCTATACCTATTCTCTTATACTTATACCTACTATCCTATACCTCTACCTATACCTACTCTCTTATACCTATACCTACTCTCTTATACCTCTACCTATACCTACTCTCTTATACCTATACCTACTCTCTTATACCTATACCTATACCTACTCTCTTATACCTATACCTACTATCCTATACCTATACCTATTATCCTATACCTACTACCTATTATTCCTGTAGCTCTACCTAGTACTCCCCCAGCTTCCGTTGGCATCTAATAATAATATCTATATAAATTGTTATCTAATAATAATACCGCACATATTGTTAAAGTCACAAGCGAGCCAATAGTCCAATCTATATCTTACCCGGGTGTACTGTAGTCCCCAAAGAAACTAAATCTTACTATTAACTTAAACATTAATCTAAGTATTAACCTAACTTTTTGTCAACCTTAATCTAAGTCTTGGTCTTTAATCTCGTCTGGAATTTTCATATTTATCTAATACAACGTGTAACCACTATATTACACTATAGTAAAATAAACATTTTGAATAAGGCCTTATATTTTTCTTTATTGTTACACCCAACTCGATAGGGACGTAATTTTTTTTATTACAATGGCGACCGTGACAGGACGTCAGCTAGTAGCTTAAACTTTTTTATTACAATGGCGACCGTGACAGGACATTTATTGGCTTCGCGGGTGTAACCTCCGTTACTGGTCTGTTGCTCACTAGCGGATTGTTGACTTTACAATTATTGTGCTTCTTCATTTTGCTGTGCTCGGTTGCTGCCCTACGGTATTTATTTTTTTTTTGTATGCTGCCATCTGAGTCTGATACTCTGGCACTTGGTGTTTAATCTTAAGTCTAAATTTATTAAGTACTATTAAGTATCATTAAGTAAGTTGCCCGGATACGATTACTGCTGATTGTTATACCTAACTGTAAAACATTATGGAAGAACGTCCTATCCGTTTTCACTTGTTGAATAAAGACGAACTGCAATACGAGGTAGCTATCCGCGACGGGGTCCCAGAGGGTACTGTAGAGCGTTTGCGAACTCAAATAAAGTCTTTAGCTAAAGAAATTCCGACTGATCAAGTAAGTTTCTTTGAGGGTGATGTAAGGCCGGAGCTTAAAACTATCGCGTCGAAGCTTACCGAACTGGAGGAAATCTGTAACTCAAAAAATTTCCTTTTAAAGAAATTATACCGTATCGAGGCGCTGGGGAACCACTTGTTCCATAGGTTAAGTAGGGTAGAGCCGGAGGAGGAAGAGGACAAGGCTTGGAAAGAGGATCTGGATAATCGCCTACTGACTGTCTTACAGCAATTGGATAGGATTATGCACACCTTCACAAGTAGTGTTGATTTTAAACCCAAGGTCGCTGACGTCGCAGAGGAGTTTGTCCACTCTGGGGGACAGATGGCGATGGCGCAGCCGGTCGTGACGTGTGATCGCTCTGCTACAGTACAATCCTTAAATATTAAGTTTAACGGTAAGGGCTGTGTTCAGTCGTTTTTGGAACGGGTGGAAGAAATTTGCGCTTCACGAAATATCTCCCTTGAGAAGTTGTATAAGTCGGCTGTAGAACTTTTTGTAGATGAGGCTCTATACTGGTATCGTAGTGTTAAGTCGGAGGTGTCCAATTGGGATCAATTAAGAGCTTTGTTGTTGGAGGAGTACTTACCCTACGACTACGAGCACCGTTTACTAAAGGAAATTCGTTCTAGGACGCAGGGTCCGGATGAATCGATAACGGTATACTTAAGCATAATGCAAAACTATTTCTCCCGACTTAAGAAACCCCTGGACGACGCTGAAAAATTAAACATCATATTATACAATATTAGGCCGTTCTACTCGACACAGTTGGCGCTTTGCGAAGTGAGGACGTGGTCCGACTTAAAGTCGCGTTGCAGGTTGTTAGAAGCTGCGAAGCAGAGGGCGGAAAATTTCACCGAACCTCCTAAGAGTACGGCGAACGTAGTGGTCCCCGAGCTGGCCTATAAGGGAAAGGCAACTCGTTCTCGGTGCGATGTTGTTTGTAAAGTAGAGAAGGTGGACAAGTTTTGTGTTCGTTGCAGGGTCAAGGACCATACACTACTAGAGTGCAAGGCCCCGAGGATTAAAGTTTGTTTTCGCTGTGGTGAAAAGGGCGTAACTGCGGCGGACTGTTCTAAATGTGTCGGGCCTAAACCCATACCTACACCGGTGTCTGTATCTACTGTTCGGGTACAGCAGAGTAACTCTGTTACTCGTACCTCTCCCACAGAGTGGCGTGAGTGGTGTAACCACGTCCACTCTATCTTCAATTCTAAACCTTTAGTGAAGTCTGAAGTCTGTGTTACCAGTAAGGAGTGTGAGGATGGTCGTCCTTACCTTGATGTTGAGATTTGTGGTTTGAATAGTTGCGGTCTTCTGGATTCTGGGTCGGAGATTTCGATTATAGGAGGCGCTGCTATAGACAAGTATTCTGAATTTTGTGAGGTCCAAAAGTCAGACTCTGTTTGTTCGGTGGTTACTGCCAACGGATCTACTTCCCCTGTTAAAGGATTTATATTCTTACCTGTGATAGTAAATTCTAGGTTACGGGTCATTCAATTTTATCTTGTTCCTGATATGGAAACAAGATTAATTTTCGGAATGAATTTCTGGAAAGCTTTCCAGATTGCGCCAGACATATTGCGTCTGACGACGCGGTCGATGGAAGAGGTTAGTAGGAAACCTCAAGGAGCGGTAGCTCCACGTAAAGGAGGCACTGTCCGTTCTGACGCTCTCTACATAGAGCGCCAGAGCATCAATAGTACGGTGCGTGAACGTCGCTCGTTATTGAACGACGTTGATGGTTTTAAAAGTAAGACGCGAGTTCCTGAAGAACGGAGGTCGCCTAGGGTTCCTAAGGGAGTTGTTATTCCTTCGGATAGTCCTTTAGTTAGTAAGAATGTTTGTCGCAGGCCCACACAGTGTGCTAGCGTCAGGTCAGCTGGTTCACTGATTACGCCTCGACGAGCTTTTAGTTGTAGTTGCTTTGTAAGTTGTAGTTGTTTTAGGAATATTTTTTCAGGCGAGCTGCTGCCGCCGTCTGAAAACTGTAAGATGTCTAGCTTAGGTACTGGCTGGAAGAAGAAATCTCGGGTAGGGAGTTCTGATTTAATTTAATGTCTGTTGTAGCGATGTTAGGCGCTGGGGGCCAGCGTGAATTTTACTCTCTTCTGTCGCAAAATTCTGGTGAGTAGGGGGGTACTGTAACGCCTTTTTTTCTGTAATTAGGTGTAGCCTCTAGGTGCCCTAAGTAAAAAAAATTTTAAGTAAACACCGACCTGATAACCTCATATGTTGGTTCGCAATTTCCGATAACACTGCTGCAACGCTATTGTTAATTAGTTTACCCATCTCTTCGCATTCTTTTTGGCATAGTAGAAGTTCACTTACACTATTTTATCTTGTTTATATACCAGTTTTCACATATTTTTAACCTCTAAACTAGGTAAACAAACTGGTGTAATTGTCTAATCAATCTGACGTAATTGTCAAGTCAATATCTGTCAAATGACTCTGTTCAGTGACGCTGAGGGCGCTAGTGTCGGGGTTGATTGTCGCTGGCTTGGCTACTCATTCACTTGGAAAATTATTATTCCAGAATAATTGTAGAAATTTCTGTCCTAACTAATTACCTTGTAGGCGGTCCTATTTTAATTAGTTTTCATTTTTTAGAAGGTCTAAGGATTTAAACCTTTCAGTGGACTAATCGAGGTTCCTCTAGGTCTATGTGAGGGTCTATGGAACTAGGTTTTAATTTTCGGACGAATGACCTTGATCTTGACAGCTGGCTCTGTGTATAGCGAAATTAAGAAATTCGGATGTTTATTTGGAAGAAAGTGGAAATGTTTTGGTCAAGAAAGCTGGACTTGACTGATTCCTGCTGTCTGTGTACAGTGACCATCGAGTGCGTTTTTGGTGTTATTAATCTGTACCACACTGAACCAAGGAGTGAATGTGTGAATATGTACGGGTAGTGGGGTCTTGGTTCAGCGACTGGTTTTGAACGTGAGGAACGTGGCTTCGTTCTTTCTATTTTCGGGCTGCGAGCGAAGCGGACCTCGGAGCAAGAAGTCTTGAACCTCAGATAAACGTGCTGGATACCCTGGGATTGGGTAACCGGGAATACTCTGCGGGCAACGCCGCGGGCTTTGGCTGCGAATTTCGGGGCTGTACGTGCAAATTACGTGCGAATTGCGCGTCCAGTTGGCCGCTTCAAGCGGGCTGTCGGAGATCGACCACGTAAGTAGTTGATGTCTTGTTTCGTGGCAATTTTACCTATCGGTATTTAGTGAATTCGAGGTTATGTAGTATATCGTTCCTTGCAGTTGGGATTGGCGGAACGAAATAGAAAACCGGCAAGCGGGACCTCGTTCCTCGTGCCGGCCACGTGCTTTCGTGCCTCCAGTAAGGTATGTTTCCATGCCTTCACTTCTTTCATAACCTCTCGTTTTATTATCACTCTCTCTCTTACTGTAGATTTTAAATATCCCATGGGGAAATTATTGAAAACGTAGTATTTCACGTATAACCTAAGCCGTTGAACGGTTAGGTCCCCCGGCTTTGTACTTTTAACCTTTTGTTAGACAGCGGAAGAATATTAATTAATTTATTCATCCTTTTCATTGTCAAATTAACCTTAAATTATCGAAATTGAACTCAGACCTAGTAAATTCACTCCGCTCTGGGATTTATTGTGGGATTCTTAGTGAATTGATGTTGATTAGGTATTTCATCTCCTTTGTTAAGCCGGGCACCGCTCGCCATGGTTCCTTGGTGGTGGTGGAATGGTCCACGGGGACGCCGTAGACCATTCCGATCCCTTGTTGTCCCCGCCTCGGGACATCGGATCCCAATGGGCCTGTAAGATTCCTTTTCTTTTTTTTATTACTAAGGGAGGTGATGATTCGCTTCTTTAGTATATAGTTATTATTATATGTTAATAATTGCCCTCCGGACCGATAGCGTTGCCGTCCGCTAATAATATCTAGTTATTCCATAATGTGTAACTTCTAACTTAACTATATACTATTGTCTTTAATACATTATACCTAACGGATACTAGGTATTGGAATATAAAGGAACCTAACTATATGCTATTGTCTTTAATACCTTATACCTAACGGCTATTAGGTATTGGAACATAAATGAACTTAACTATATCCTATTGTCTTTAATACATTATACCTAACGGCTACTAGGTATTGGAACCTAAATGTTTAAGTTTTGCTGTTTGTGTTCTTAGATGCATAATCTTTTAAATAACTATTATCATGAACAATGAACTCCTTATTGCTATATACAAGTGTAAGCGGTGTCTGCCTAATTAGGTATTATCATTTTTAACTATAAGGTGTAACTTAGACTGGATATCCCTATTCAGCTGTGCATTAATTATTTGTAAACACTTGAGGTGACACATGTTGTTTTGTGTACGCTTCAGGAGGCGGTTCTGTACGGGTGCTGTATGTGTTCTGGACGGGTTCTGTACGGGTTCTGTACGGGTTCTGGGCGAGCTGGTTCTGTACGGGTGCTGTACTGGTTCTGTACGGGTTCTGGGCGAGCTGGTTCTGTACGGGTTCTGTACTGGTTCTGTGCGGGCTGTGCACCTCCTGGTGGCTGGTGGACAGATTGGACACGGGGTTAAGCTGGCTCCTGCGGCGGCTTTGGCTGAGCAGACTTTTATTTTTAATTTTATTTAAATTAAATTCTTTATTTTTGGGTGTTGGTTAAAAAGCCGAGGGCCAGTAACCGAGTGCCAAGCGCAGCCTAGAATTACTATACTTATACCTATACCTAGAGCTACTATCCTGTACCTACTATCTTATACTATCCTATACCTACTATCTTATACTTATACCTATACCTATACCTATTCTCTTATACTTATACCTACTATCCTATACCTCTACCTATACCTACTCTCTTATACCTATACCTACTCTCTTATACCTCTACCTATACCTACTCTCTTATACCTATACCTACTCTCTTATACCTATACCTATACCTACTCTCTTATACCTATACCTACTATCCTATACCTATACCTATTATCCTATACCTACTACCTATTATTCCTGTAGCTCTACCTAGTACTCCCCCAGCTTCCGTTGGCATCTAATAATAATATCTATATAAATTGTTATCTAATAATAATACCGCACATATTGTTAAAGTCACAAGCGAGCCAATAGTCCAATCTATATCTTACCCGGGTGTACTGTAGTCCCCAAAGAAACTAAATCTTACTATTAACTTAAACATTAATCTAAGTATTAACCTAACTTTTTGTCAACCTTAATCTAAGTCTTGGTCTTTAATCTCGTCTGGAATTTTCATATTTATCTAATACAACGTGTAACCACTATATTACACTATAGTAAAATAAACATTTTGAATAAGGCCTTATATTTTTCTTTATTGTTACACCCAACTCGATAGGGACGTAATTTTTTTTATTACAATGGCGACCGTGACAGGACGTCAGCTAGTAGCTTAAACTTTTTTATTACAACAGGTATAGAGCATCTAAAGTAATATTTCAGTACGTCACTCCCTTGCTCTGTGATGCTTGATTCACGCTAAGCAACAGAGATGAAATGAAATGAATATCCATATAATATTATGTTGTAATGTATACCTCGTTGCCCCATTAGGGCATAAAACAACGGGTGTCTTCCAAGACGGCCATTACTCAAACCGAAGGAAAATAATTTATGGCTACTAATCTACTACAACAAAAATAGATTCAACAGGATATGGATATTTTACTAGCCCTTATACGACCTATAAAGTTGACTAAACTGTTAGCTACAATTACGGTTAACGTAAATTTATTTAGTAGAATGCGAATTTGTTTATTTAACATTAAAATAAATATCTTAATTTAAAATTAATAAAAATAGAGAAACATAAGGGCGACCTCAAATGAAATTGGGAAATAAGCAGGAAAATGATTAAATTGTCTTTATTATCTTATTAGTAGGTATTAAAAATTGATATTTTAATGACTTAAATAGCATTATTAAAATCAGTTAATTTCATTGCAAGATTTCCATTAAAAATGTTTCAACATAGAAAAATCACTTCAAATGTTATAACATAGAAACAACCTTAAAATTATTATTTTTTATGTTTTTTTATAACAAATTTTAATTTTAAGACTATTCTTTAACACTACAATTTTTCAAGCAGAAAAATAGAGTAGGTACCTAAGAAAACTCTTGTGTTCACGGAATTATGTTAAATATAAATATTATGTTACAAATAACACGTAATAGTTTTTAGTAACAAAATTAGGAAAGTCAGTAGTAGACAGCTGTTCAAGTGCAGAGTAACCGCCCATTATCTTAAGCATGATTGCTGATTTAATTCACATGCTAAGAATTTACTGTTGAGTCGTGATGAGTTGATCATCTTTTTTGTGTAGGTATATATGTCATCGTATTTGTATTCTATTTAATATTGTAATACCGCCTTCGATGTTATCTGCTTTGACTAAAGGTTGACTGGTAGAGAATGCTTTTAGCATTAAGTCCGCCTTTTGTACCACAATGTTCCTGGTATAATAAAGTTTAAATAAATGAATAAATAAATAGATTTGGGCCCTCTTCACGCGACTCCTGTTTGTTTAGTCAAAACATTCATGAACCAAAACGATATAAGGCAACTTTACAACAAAACATACACACATAACGTTTTGTTGTAACGTACGTAACGTACGTAACGTGTTCTGTTGTAACATACATTATGAGTGTGACAACAAAACGTTAGAACAATTTACCGGGTCAGCTTTAGAACAATAATACATCGATTGATGATCAACAAAAGACCTTTGAGGTTTGAGGAGTGGAGACAGCGGGAGATGTAGGTACTCACTTAAAGGGTGGCGTTTAATAATGCATTCGGTTTGCTTTTCGTATTTGCGCAGAGGGGGCTACACTCATACTTTATTAAACTCTGAGAAGATATTCACCACGTGTGATCCTGCAAGCGTTGCTATGTTTACGGGCACTGACTGATATATGAACCCACGCTTCCGGTCTAACTTACGCTTTATCCACAGTTCGTAGTATTTCTTTCTATATTTATCCTCTATCTTTGTCCCTCTATATCGGTGTGAAAAAAACAAAATGTTGATGTCGACAAATATGGTAAGTCATTCTCAACATTTGGTAATGGTGAATGTTGGTTGTTTTTACACCTATATTTTAATTCATACAATTAACAAATATTTCAGTTAATACCTTAATAGTAAAATACCGTAGAACATTGCCGAATACATCAGTTTTAACAAGGGAGAGTGTGTAATGGATGCACCCTCGCTCAATCGAGAAATAGGCTCTTTAGGGGCCAAGATTTGTCCGGAAGGAGGTATGATGATGCCATAGAATATTAAGTGAATAGTACTGAATGTACTGATATACAGGCAGAAATAGAAGAGTAAAACTTAATACGTTTCAAAATAAAAAAAAAGTTTTTGTTACTCGAATCACATTTATATTAAGGACATAAATACAATCTATACGTATAAAAACTTCTGATTTATGTCTGCACATAGGAGACATTTTAGAAAAATAAGTATGAGGAGTCTTAATAGGGCCAATTTAAAGCCAAAAATATTATTTTTAGAATTTTTGTCTGTATATGGTCCGCACACGATGCAAAGACTACTGAATTTTGATGCGATTTTCCCAGTTGTATTACATGAGGTTGAACTTAAAACATGGTATGTTTCATTTTAAATCACCGCTTAGAATCGAGGTTATTACACTACCACAGATTAAACAAATGATAAACAGTTTAATATTAAAGTGCCAAAGCTGTATTATCCGCAAACTATGGCTTTGAAATATAATTTGGCAGCACGGTTGACGCAAATTAGAGGCGGAAATTATTAGCACATGCGTATGAATTTACAAGCGCTTGGGCACACCTAACATGATTAAAATTAAAACTAATATGTATTAACATCAAACAATTTAAGCCATGCTTGTCGATAAAACGGTAAAGTAGATGAGTTTGACAAAAACATTATTTTAAGTTAGTCCAATCCATACCAATATTATAAATGTTAAAGTCTGTATGTTTTTCTATGACGCTTTCACGGCTAAACCACCGCATAGAACCAATTTAGATGAAATTCGGAAAGAAAAAGAAACCCATCCCTTAGAGGCTGAATAGGGGATGAAAATGAAAAAAAAAAACGAATTCCACGCAGGCGAAGACGCGGGTGCATAGCTAGTCAGTACATTTAAGGTGTTTTAAACTGGTAAAACTCGTGTTTTTCGTTGTTTTAGCTGCATTTTAGTACTGCAGCTTCAGTAACATAATTTTTCGTGTCTCGTCACAAGCAGGTCTGTGGCAGCGGTAATCAAGTTACGGCCCGCACGGCGCTATCGCCTGCGGGCCCTCTTTGATTGTACCCTGCCTAGGAAATGGTCGCTGTACAAAGCTTAACATTAACCAAAACATGCTGTAGGTACTGACAGTTGTTACGTCGATCAATAAATTATTATTTTCCATTTATTGCAATGAATCGTAGTGTGATGTAAAATATTACTGTTTAAACGATTGCAGATGCTGTAAATCCTTTATCAACATAATATAGTATAAGTATCTATCCATTTTAATGGCAAATGTTCTGACACTACCTACTATCTGGACTAACCTTCTACCTCCCTATTTGAGTCTTGTTTTAGATCGGTCACGGCTGCCATGGGCTGCAGCGAAAAGATGCTACCTACTGGATACTAAGTAGTCTACCTATTTTGAAGGTCAATTATTTTTTAGCGCCCCTAGTTTTTTCCTTCTTAATTTATTTACTTTATCTAAACTTAAATACAACTTTTTTGGACCCCTTACCAGCCCTCTCGGCGTTATCACACACTTTGAGAAAGACTGGTCGAGTGTTTAAAACTTGGGACCTGAATCTGTACCAATTAATCAAGTAACCCAAATTCAACCTCTATAAATTATTATTTTAGCGTATTAGTACTTTCAAGAATTGAGACAAGTAACTTTTGCCGAAAGCCGAAAGTTAATTAGGATTATTAAATCAAGTCAGTGAATTTAAAAAGCTGGATTTAGCTAGTAGCGAGTACTAATATACTCATTAAGTAAAGGACCCTCACGGGGCGTTTGTCCTTGTATAACGCAAATGAGTGTTTTATACGCTGAGGACTCAACTAGGTTCTACCCTCTTACCAAGATTAATTACATTAATTCCTATTTGATTAATTATTGATGTTGATGCTGAAATATATATTAAAACCGGTTAAGTTCGAGTCAGACTCGCACACCGAGGTTCCGTACCAACTAACTTATAGTGAATCGGTTCGTTTGTAAAGTTGTTTTTGTGGATCATATTATGTTGTAATTGCGTTGACGCAAAAGTTTAGATTTTTGTACCGCTCTCATGCAAGTAAGAATTTTTTTTAAAGTATTTTTGCAATTAACAAATTATAATACCTCAATTCCCATTAACATATTCCGCGTCATGGATATTGGTTTTGGTTGGTTAAGACTATCTTGATATTACGAAACACAAGTTAACACAACCATTAACATTGTGAATAACATGACAAGATCAGGACAAATGTTTGAAACACAAAGCAACCTCCTTAAAACAATGAACTTTTACCCTACACGCTCACGAAGTCATTTCGACTTTAAATTGAGTGACACTTTCACGATAAACTGAGCATAAAAGCATGTAAAAGACTCACTGAGAGTACGAACTTCGCGATAAATGTCTGTCGCGATAAAAATCTTTGCCCCGTGGTTGTTTTAATACTTACTCATTATATTGTTGATTAATTTCTCGATTAAGCAGCAAGAGTTAGAGTCATTTCACCTTTACGTATGACTCTTTATAAAAACTAATTGCCTGCTCTGCGGTCGAAATTCGTCGCATTAATTCTGTCAGTAAGTACGAGTACTACAGTGCCACCAACCACCAACTTATCTCTGAAATGGCAAAAATTGGAACTGATGCCGCCATGTTAAAAAGTCATTCATAAGTACGTTGTGGTCTTTCATCTGTCAGTTACTACCTCTCAAATTGCATGCAATGATTGGTTCAATGCATCCGACAGCGCCTCTTCGTTTCAAGGTTAAGTTGGTTTTACTGTACAGTTATGTGGTTATCTTGTTTATATCTCAAACGTGTCAAATGTGTATGTCGTGTGAATAGAGTAACTAACCAAAAGTATTGTTTTATTTGTGGAACTAATTATAAGTGTGCCAAATTTCATACTCTTTCGTAGGCGTTTTCGTAAAAAGGGGTCCAAAGTTTGTGCTTCTCGTATTAATATAAAGATAATCAAATAAAGAAGAATTATAAAATTCACCCATTTAAAGTCATAGGTAAGGTTAACTACAAAGATTACAGTTGAATCAGAACCTTCTCATTTTTTTAAGTCAGTTAAAAAGAAAGAGCTATGTTAGTAACAATAAAATTTACAATAAGTACCTATATGAAACCTTTGAATTTAATATCAGTTGCCGGTACATTATGTCTTCAGTGCTTACTTTACTTACTTACATACATATAAGACTATGAAATATTAAACGAAGTTATAGTGAAATATAGTTAACAAGTTTTATGCTTCTACCATCAGAATATGATCAAAGGGTTGTTCCTTTAACGTGACATTCAGAAGAGCCTCTCGCCTGACGCGTTCCAAGTGTTTGTGATCCTTAACCCTACACTTGCTGTACCGCCTCTTAACGCCACAAAAGGCCTTTTAACGTATAAAACACAAAACACTGAGATAAATGTCAAAATATAATACATATCACATTGGTTTCGGGATTTAAATACAGTAGAACATAATATAACAAGATAAATAAATTCATAATCATTTACTACGCTGTATATTTAAATGTAATGTTTTTTATGGAATTAAGGCAGCAAACGAGCATGCAGCACCACCTTCCGCTGCCGCCCATGACAACAATTTCACTTTAATTTATATTTTTACGAAAAGGTATCCCTGACACTGTTTCAAAATTTTATGTATATATATTTCGCCTCTAAAATAATTATTACCATTTATAAACAACAATATCAATACTATGGTTTTTCGACTTCTATTATTATTATTATTCGATTATCTATTATTATTATTCGATTACTCCTCGAAACTAAGGTATTTTAATCTTCAAAATTCAAAGTTGTCCCGTTGCGGTTTCGTAGTATGGATAACCTACACTATAAATAATTACTTACCTATTTATTAAAATCAGAATGCAGAATATATTTATATACATACCTTTTATATTATTTAACTTTATTAGGAAGTAATGATCGGAAACTGTTACTCTTTTAGTCAGTCGAATGGGTAAATCATTTTTAGTGTTAAGTGAAATTTTTGCTTATGTTGTAAAACATTGAATGTATTTAATAATATAAAAGATAACTAGGTATTATAAAGCGTGTAAAAAAGGTGATTAATGATTATCTGAACCTAAGGCAGGTGGCCCACCGTGGGCGAGTCGGCGAGTGCATCCCGGCTATTTACTCGCTCAAGACGCGTACAAAAGATATGACATTCCGTGTAAACAAAAGAGCCGCATATGTCAGCGAGTACTCGCTGACTGTTCACACCGCGGGCGAGTACCAACTCGCTGGCATATGCATCTTTTTTGTATACACGAAATGTTACATCTTCCGTCGCTGTCTTGGGCGAGTAATGCGAGAAAACAGCCGAGCTTTAGTCGCTGCTCGTTGCCGGTCGGACACCTGCCTAATATTCCATATGTTTTGCTTACTAGTAGTAAAACGAAATTTTATGCAGTTGGGCAATGCGACGTCTAGACTATCAAATCGTGCAATCATGCAGGGGTCGCATTCCAAAATTAAATCAACACTTGGTGCAAAATAACGGTGAAAAATTGTACCAATACTTAATATAAATATATCTCATAATTGATTATTATATCATTGTGTATTATGTGACCGTAGCAAAAGGCAAGTCAATGATGCTTCAACTCAGTAGCCAGCTCAGTGGCAGACATGGATCTCTCCTCGTAATGTAGGAAGCCTAGACTCATTTCGCTTCTCAAATATTAATTCGAGAAATGACTAGCACGAGTGATGCAGGTATCTCAAAGACCTATGCATTTTGCTTAAAAATAGCTAAACAACGAGAAAAAAATTAGTCCTAGCTCTAAATCCTAGGTATATATTCCTCTTCCAAGCATAAAAGTAAAGAAATTTTTCACTACGACACTCACTTACGATGGTCAAAAGCGGTCGAATTACAAGCTCTTCGTACGTCTTAAGCGAAGTTACTTAAGACGTACGAAGTTAGTCTGTCACTTCTTATAAGTATAGTTTAATACGTTATGCAAAAATCTAAACATTCCGCCATTTTATACACCGTAACGCACAGGAGTTGTACAAAGCAGTATTCTATATTCTACATTATGGAAGTCGTTGCATTATTCGTGTTTACAGTGGTTATGTATTCACCTCATGCGGACTCGGTAATCAGACTCGAGATTCTCACCGGTCGCTTGCACCAATGTGATTTGCGTGGCGATTGTGCATTAAATTACAAATGAGACCACGAGTGCATTCTGACACCTACTCATTTGACCGTTACACTTCGCCTAACAATCTTAATGACAATTGATGACTGCAATCGTTCGTGTGATTGATCGTTAATCCATTTTATAGAACATAGGCCGTTAATTAAAGCGGATCACGTCGGTGGTATGAAGTCGAAATCTTGAAACATAATATGCATATGTTTCATCAACATACTTTGGGATTCATGAAGCGATCAATTTCTTATTTTGCAAAAGGTTTTAGTATTTTTAGGTCGTTACCTATGTACCTAACTGATTGTTTAGTTTCAGCACGGCTTCTAAAATATCATTGACAAAAATATCTTTATCGAGCTATTTACTGTATTGCTACGCACCTTTAGATAGAAAGTTGATTAGCCTTTTTATCCACAAATAAAAACAGAACAACAGAAGAGAGTCGTGTGCCAGAGAATGCAGTTAAGAGGATCAGGGTAATTACAGGCTGCCCTTTGAAGTGCATTCATTAGCTTTTCTGTGGAGTTTCCATTCTGTCTGCAACAGAGTTTGTTTTCATTATCGTTTTCGCCGGTAAGGCCTGGTTTCGTTTCGACTGATTTGAGATATTAAATTACTACCTAAGTAGACCCTTCAATGATAATTAAATTTGTTGGTACTTAGGTAGGTACTGTTTTACATTTAACACTAGAATTTTAAAATATGTGCGAAAAATGAAAACTTACTATAAATGTGAACGTAAGAATACCCAGAATAGTAATTGAACAACTATAATTTCATGGTCGCGATTGGCATGAACATTTACAAAATCGATTAATAACATAACCGCGACCCCACGAGAAACATACTTACTCGTATCGTCGTATTTATAAGTAAAATATTCATAATAACTTTTCAAGAAATAAGTTGAATCTACCAAATTTCACAGTTCACCCCAAATAAAGTTACTTTTCTCTTGTACATGTCGGTACTGACAGTGATTAAAAGTTTTTCCTTACCTTACTCAAACATAATTTTGTACCGGTATAAAAGACGCAAAGACAAGTAAAATTACTTATATATATACTTAGGTATATAAATATATAATATGGCAAACACTTATAATGAGAGTCTTTTATTGTCCGATATTCCTCTTTCCACCATTATCCCCTAAAAAACTTAAAAGTGAAAGTGGCGGTCCTGCTTCACAAAAGGCCTGTCTGACCAATGAGAAACGTGTCATGATTCTAATACGAACCGTAGCTTGCATACCTACTTATGTAGAAGTAGATAGAAGTAAGTATGCGTTATGAACGTATGATTATAATTTTCCTTCTGCTTGTTTGTAAGACACAAAACATATTATTTTCATTGTAAAATTTTATAAGTTCATTACATAGGTACCTACTATGAAGAAATTATCATTTTGTAGTAATATTAAACATTATAATATGCATTTTTTTCGCATAGTAGATAATAAGTAGGTAGGTATACCTTACCTACCTACTTATTACCTAGTGATTTTTTCATTTAAGCATGTACCTAATTTGGGAAAATTGATTTATCTATTTGAAGTCAGTTGATAACCGCTACACACTAGCCTCACACTGGGATTTACCTCTGTCGTGTTTGCCATGATCAACCTAAAAGCAAAAACTACATAATATCCAATTCGGAAACAGAAACTCTTTATTAAATTCCCATCCCACCTCGCTATATAATATTGTTAATGACTGTTTAATAATCATCACTCTTTTCAAACACCCCACTATATTGTTGGCTGAACAAATTACTGGCCACCTACAACGCAAACGCATAATTCTATTACTACAAAAGTAAACGCAAGCACTTGCGCGGCTTGCGCCTCATCGTTCGTTATTTTCGCTAAATGGGCCCATTTGAAAATTAACTGCACGATTGCTCCCGAATAATGCGCCACTGTCGAGCGATAATATACATAAGTATGTACATATTATACATAGATCTGGCAAAGCGGAAGTGTGAACAAACGTAGGGGAAGTGAGCATGTGTAGGAGTCAAGAACCGCATTCACAAAGTGAGAATAGCGCCATCTAGCTGGGAGTGGCAGAACTTAAATCTGAGCGACATCTAACATTACGTTAATGTAACTGTAAGGTCGTTCTCGTTTATCTACTACTTAACAGATGGCGGTAGTAAGTTTAAGTTTCTAATGGATCTTTTATTTCAAAAACTAGGGCAATAATTTGATGCGATTATCAAAATAAATACCTACTTAATTTGAATTAGATACAATAAAAAAGTTACCTTTCAGCTAAATTGTGATAGGTAGATAATAAGTATATCTCTCGAAATCTTTGTTAGGTTTTTGTTTTTCAAATTTTACAACCCGAAAAGATCAATCAATTTTAAAGCATTTTGCGGCATTTTAGATCATTTTTAGTAAAAGAGCTGATTAAATTATGGGACTGAGCGATACGGATCTTTGAAAGTTACCTATTTAAAGAAAAGTTTTAAGATTTTTTTTTCATTTTTTTTCTGGATATGTTCAAAATCTACCGGGCCGAATCAGTTAAAATTTTCAGGATACCTAAATTTAGCAGAACCGTAAACCACGTGGGGATCGATCAACACAATGAAATGAAAATGGGAAGAAACCAATAAGTTCACTTTTATTTTGATTTATCAATTTTCTTCGGAGGAATGCGAGAATTTAAAAATAAAATAATATTAGAAAAATCTCACCTGTATTTGCTCAGCAGCCTTCTTTGCAACTTGTGAATCGACGATGGTAATGTTCAAACTGGCAGCACTTTTTTTCGCCACTTCACTAAACGAAGCGGCGTTCACGTAGTAAGCTGATGATTTATCACTTGTTTCTAAAGGTGAGTTAGGAGATAAAATACCACTATCCGTATCACTTACACTCACTGTCTTTTTACCACTTCCTTCACCAACTGGCGATTTAAGAGGAATTCGTGACCTATCCGTAACTGGTGATTTACTAGGGTTTTTTGACTGTCGCGAAGTTTCTTCTGGTTTAAACCCCGTATGAGGATCAAATATCACATAATTATCTTTATCGCATCTTACTTTATTATTGACCGTTACTGTATATTTTTTATTAGGACTTAAATTAAGGAATGGATCTTCACTATCAATTGGACTCTCTGGTATTATTGAATGTATTTTAGGAGCTATTTTAGGCACAGCTTTTCCATCAATAGTACGTCGTATCACTGTGTCGTTCATAAATTTTAATCTAACATATTCGTTCGAAATCGTTCTTCTTACAGGTGAGGATAACAATGGAGATGCTTTGGTTTCTTGCAAATTAGTTTTTGTTTGAAATATGTTGATTTTTGGTTTATCCATCGGCCTTGTTTGGGAGAACGGTAACTTTAATTTAGAAGTAACTTTTTTCTTTGAAGCATTAGCACCAAGGTCGATATTTTTATCCTGTACAGTAGTTTTATACACAGGCAAAACGCTTGATTTCTCCTGTGCTTTTTGCGTTTCCTTAGTTAACTTAGTACTAGTTTTTACGATATCTAAAGATTTATTGAGCTTTCTAATTGACGTCGGAGTTTTGAGATCTCTTTCCTTAGTCTTCTTAATAACAGGTTTTGCAGCTGAAGCCTGTTTAGCTTTACCATCCACAGACCTCGAAGTTTCAGTTTTGATAAATGTTTTACCACGATTATTACCCAAAGCTTCATTTTGATTACAGAAAACAACATCTTCGTCTAAAGGATTTTGTAATATGCTTTCAATTATTATGTCAATATCACTAGACTCTGAATTACTTTGGGATGATCTATTCTCATTAATAATACATGATATTCTTTCTTCTACTTCTACTAGAGAATCAGTCTTGTCATCATCGATACTTCTAGAAGTGCCGCTCCCGGAGTCAGATGGTGTTTGCTCTTCAAAAATAGCTTCTTGTATTTGTACAGTATGTGATGAAGAATTTTCTGGACATGAAGACCGTCTTCTTTTAACAGTTCCTGTTGCTGCAGATGGGGAGTCCCAGTCGAGGCTTTGGACCGCACATTGACCAACACTTTTTTTTGAACGTCTTGGGCTTGTCATTATTATATTACATTGTTACAGTGCTTCTACTGAAAATGATTGCGACTTTTATTGTAATAGGTCGATAAAGACCACGTTTTGTTGGAACAGCGTTCGAATGTCAACACATTTGTTCAGACGGGAAAGGGTGTATTTAACATCGTACTGGTCTGTTCATTTGCAGAGTCGTACACGAACATGGCGGGCTCGATTGTTATCTAATTACGAAGTTGACGCCGATGCCACATGAGGCCAAAGGGTAGCTATGACTTTGGTGCGCTATAACTCTACCGTGCACGACAAAATACGTGGGTGAATTCCCAAACTATGCTAAAAATTATTCTCGACCTTTCTTTATTACCACTCGAAATACTTAAGTATGTTGTATATTATAATTAAAGAGATAACAGAAATAAAAGACTCGTGTATTCGTCCTTAACATCTCTACAACAATCTTTAAAAGTTTAATTCTCTTCCAAATAAATTAAACTCAGCTGCTTTTGTAACTCCATTAAAGGACACGAAATGATCTTAAGGGGGTACCATGGGCCATATTACTTGATATTATGAATTTATTATCTAATTATTGCCCCTTAAAACGAACGTCAAATATTAATGAGTTTGGACGTTTGGAAGTGGTTGAGAAATTGATAATATAATTGAAATGGAAACATTCAGGAGAATTACTCAGACACAGGTAAGCTAAATATAAAATGTATTAGGTAAAAGTAACGCCGACCAAATGAAAGTTTTATAACTACTAAATATTGTCCCCTAGTGAGCATAGCGTCGGCACCGGAAGAGAGTTTTTACCATCCGGTCTTGTCGCCTGACCGTGCCTTCCTATCACAATCACCTCGGCAAAAAACTCTTTGTCATTTATAATACTTGTACGTACTTATCTATGTCTAGTATGGTATCCTTATGTCTTTAGATACGTAAAAGTAGTGGATATTCATTTGTTTGTAATATTAAAACAATACATAATAATAACAGTCACTCAAAGGGGGGTGCCCATTATTGGCCATAAAATAAACTCAAATGGAATTATGTTGAAAAAAAAAGATTAAAAAATATTATAATATGTGCGTATAATATTTCAATATAGGAAGTTTACGTAACATTGCGTTACAATAAAAAGTAATGGAAATGATTTAATAAATATTTATATTTATACGTTAATCTTGTTGATTATTGTTAGTTGTTGCCATCATAAAACAAGCACATGCATATTACGGTGAGCATGTAAGGCGTATGAAATAAAGGTACCTACCTATGTTCCCAATCAAGAATGAGTTTTGGCCCTAACTCTTCTTTAATAAGGACAAAATTGCAAGCCGGCATGTAAGTCGAACAGTACACTTTGTTTGTAACTCACAATAATTTAATTCCAAACTTTTCTTTTTAATAATCTTTCACAAAACAATTCATACTATCATATACTAACAATCTAGCATATTTTTTCTGTTGTGCATTTATGGCCAAACTCTCTATGAAGGATGCGCATTCCCCTTTCTGAAGCAATCGCTGCCACTCGCTACAATCCATTAATGACCAACTACAGGGCCCAACTGATGTCTAGAGCATCTTGCGCTACATTACTTCAGTGCATATTGTAACGGTGGCTCACCCAAATGTCGAAACTTTTACAGTAGGTACAGTTAATTCGTACACCTGTAAGGTATAGCTAGGTAAATACGAAATAAGATATACGAGTCCCGGTACTTCGTTTATTACGACTGCTACACATAACTTCCCTCGCTAAGTAACTGAATAAAGTAAAACAAAGTTCACGGGGAAGTTGGTAAGAGATTTTGACAAATTGCCGCCAAGTGTCCCGCAGTAGGTAACCTAATTACCCAAAAGTAAGTGCAATAAATAACTCTACAGAGGGAGCCCGTTGCTTGCACTTTAGCCAATTAGATAGTTTTACTGCGGTGTGGAATTTAACTTGCTGTCGCTCAGGACTTAAAGGGATATCGTGAATGGAAAGGCTGGAAAATTCCAATTTGTTTAATTTGAATTTGGAAAAGACTGAATGTATTTTGACGTGTTTTGACGAAGAGTCATTAAGAAACGAGTTTGCTGTTTAGTATGATAGACAGTAAAAAACCAATAATACATAATTATAAAACCTTTTCTTATCTTAATCTATAATTATTTATATCTTCTATGTACATATCATATAAAGGCGAAAGGTCACTTACTCAGCACACAATATCGAAAAACACTAACTTGTCGTACTCATAAATTTATATGAAATTTGGCAAACGGGTTGTTTATAAGTAGTTAGTAGACGTCCGCTACGAATATATTTTGTACTATCATGAAAGTCAGTCAAAACTACTTCCACACAGGGCAAGCCGTGTGCTACAGCTAGTTACAATTAAAAATAAAACTCTTTTGAACAGCCGGCCACTCTCCAATGCCTTTGAAAAAGGGGTTGGTTCAGATATTTCTTATCGTTATGTTTCCATTCCCTGGTGAACGAAAACAGAAACTTTAACTGCCGGTCCCGTCGCCGTCCGTCTAAGTGATTTACAGGCGCTCCGGAGCGCGTCCGTGAATATAGCCTCCGAAACGGTATTCCGTGAACCCGACACTGTGCTCATAGACACAGTCGACACGTCAAACTGACGGATTTTAATATCAAGTACTAAGCTATAAGCGCGTTATCCTCCTAGCTTGTAAAACATGAATTTATGACAATAGTTGTAGAAGTAAAAGTTATGTTTATTTTGTTTTTTGTTCGTAACTGGATAAAGTCATATTTTGGCTTAAGTACGCTTTGTAAATACTTTTTTAAAACTAAATCGTAGTCATTATAACATCACACTAATATCTACAAATTCGTTTAAACGTATTATTGTATATTTTCTTTGCAAGGTATACCTAAAGCAATGTTTATGATATTTTGCATCTGAATTTTCGCTTACCTACAAAAAATATGAGTTTGATATTAATGTGTTGGTATATTTACAACCATTTAGTTATGGAAGCCGAATCAGAAACAATTATGAATAAATTACTTACAAGATGGATTTTGTGTTAGGTTTGTTTTACGAAGAAGACAGCATCCAAAACAGAATTATTTACGATTAGTTCAGCTTTGGTGGATCATTTTACTTTGTGTATTTAAATTTAATATCCGGTACTTTGTTGTTAGCCTAAATTTCATGCTAATTATTGTCGTAGAAATTATATAAAATTATTTTGCCCGTGCCTTATCTTTAACGGGGTACGTTAGAATACTGCGTTCGGATAACTTTCTCCTTCCAGTTAAAGAACAGAAAGGGACAGCAAAATTTAGTGTCGAATTCTAAATTTGAAACAGCCACCCCGACAATATCCGGCTAAATAGGTCAGGAAGGCGAAGTTTACGTCGCAATTTGGCATTAGGGAAACCGAAACGCAGTAAAATCTACGGTATAGGGCCGGAATTAGAAAATTATACGGAGCGACTTCGAGAGTTACTGAGTAGCCCTGCGTTTATAACAAAGGCACGTTACTGAAAATTAAAAAACATCTTTGGAAAGAAGCTGATTTTCAAGTTAAAGTTTTCCTCTCTGACGTGACTTTCCCGGATTGGAATTAACTCAATTTTTACTCTTTGACTGGTAACTTTTAGCAAGTTACCGCAATGTTTAATACTTGTAAATAAAGTGGCGTTGACTTGCTTCTAAGTTTTTTTTGTACCTATTGCAGTGAATAATACAGGATTAAAGCATGTTTAGATAACAGCTTTTTTGTTTATCTGAAGTTTAGCCTGTTTGTTTTAATCTTGTCAAAGAGTCTTAATGTAAAAAGTTTCGTTTGTATAATAACGCTATTAGATAATACCTAGTTTTGCTAGACTAGCTGACTGACTAGCACTGGGAGCTGCCTGATATTATCCTAATAAAATACAACGATTTTCAAAAGATTAATGTTAGTTACAATCCTAAAACTAATTTAAAAACTTTTATATTACCAAACACCATTACCATCAACAAACAAAGCATTGCCCTTTTCGCGGCTAATAAAACAAACTAATGACTTATGCACAATGTCCACGTTCAGAGGGAGGGAAATGCATAGGCGTTTCGGAGTTGTATTAACACGGCAATATTGTCGCAAAAGAAATATTATCCGCGATAGAGATGGGGCAGAGAAATGAGAGAATTCGATGTCGAGTCTGTAGGTCTGTACGTACGGAAAAAAGTTGTCGTTGTGTTATTAATTCGAAAATCAGAATCATCCTTTAATGGGATGACATACTAACGAAGATTTACTTTAATAGGTACCTACCTACCCTACCTCTTTTACTACTGATGACATAAAAATACTTGATTTAAAAGTTTATGTCATGAGGGGCTATAATGTATTACTTTTTAGCTCCTCCTGTTGAAGGAGAAAATTAAAAGTCGTTTGAATAACTTTAATTAAATAAGTATAATATATATAAGGTGGATACAACTCTTGTTTAGTTGTGCATATTTGAATTTTCTTGTAACTACTTTTCAGTTAGGTACTCATATTGCCTTAGGAATTTAATGCTGCACATTGTAAATCTTTTTTTCTACAAACGTGTAGTAACGAGTAACTTACAACGAAAGTTTTTAAGCTATTGCATAGCTTCTATCGCGGGCCTTGGGCGTGGGGACCGAATTGAGAAATTTCGTAACGAAAACACCTAACACCCCCATACATCGATAAATACCAGAACTTTTAACTGAGTTAACTAACTTTTACTTTATAACGGCTAAACCGATTTGGCTAATTTTAGTCTTGAAATATTCGTGGAAGTTCAGGGAAGGTTGCAGCGATGAGAAAATATGGAAAAATTGCGAGGAAAATACTAAAAATGAAAATTTTAATTTCCCATACAAATCTTACCTGTCAAACATTTGATTTTCGTCCCATCGGTTCGGTATTTTAAGAATAATTACATGTAGATCTGGATTAAATAAGGCGTTGGAATCGACAACATGTATTCATAATAGTCGAATTATCGCGTATTTAGATTTAAAACATGCAAAATAACATAGACATATAGGCATACATGACATAAAATAATGACACTATAATGACTTGAGGGTGATAGAGACAGTGCCATACAGGCAAGGCAAACTGTAAGGCACTGTCTCTGTCACCCACACGTCATTCACGCGCCAAAAGATCGTTGTAGGACTTAAATGTCAAATGTCAATTTTCTTTTTAAAAAGAATTATTTTGTCAACTGAAATAGTTCTTATGCTTTTGTTCAGAATATTTAAATCTTCTTTACACAAATTAATGCATTATCCGTTTCTAATAAAGATTAAAATGTCTTGCACCTATAATGTGACGTTATGATGTACGTATTCTTAAAAATTAGGCTTACGACATTATTAAGCGTCTCTTTCAGTGATATTGCCTATGAACTTTGATGTAACTCTTGATAACTAGGCAACTAAATGAAAACTGGTACACCACTTTCTTGGCCCACTGTAAAACAGTGAATATGTATCTGTACTCGTATAATTTGTGTACAAAGTGTTTTAAATATGAATAAACAAAGTGCATTTATTAATGAAGAAAGTCACGAAAAACAGTGAAAGAAAATGAGTTAGTACTCTATATACATTCATTTTATTATTATTATCACAAATGCAGTATTATTTTTTGTTTTGTTAATTTATATATAATGCTATGCAATAGCTTTACCGCGGCAGTCTCCGAGTGCCACACGTCTTTTTTTTCAAGTAACAAAGTAACGTTATTTGCGCCTTAGAAATAACCAAAAATTGTAATTTTTGTAGCCCATCCCTATGCATTCGTGGTGCAGGGATGCCTCCCTAGCGCCCTACGGTCCCCGCACGGACCGCGTGCATTCCTGCACTCGCATGCACTTGTCTTCGCTCAATTGTGCGCCCACATGAACACAAGGGTGTGTAAAACATGTTAAAATCGTGTTTTTCAACCGTTTTTTCAGTAGGTAACTTAGATTTTGAAATGGATCTTTGGATCTAAAGCAGACTATATTTTAAAATTGTTCTATATTTAATTCCGCTACCTAGATGAATAAATTTTTTTCACACAAAATTAATATACCGAGGACCTAAATGTTTGTCCAGGTCCAGGCTGATCTTTGCACTTAGGATTTATCAACCAATTCTTTAACTACTTAACTGTTACCCTATTTCTTTCCTTATTTATTGTTTTACATATATTTATAGCGACCTAAAAAAGGAAATAGTAGATACAAAATCCAATCTCTGAGAAACCATTTATCTTTCTTTCGTAATAAATAAATGTATTGTTAAAAATATCTAATAAAACTAACTGCTAGAACAAACATCCTTTCTCCATCTCAAAACACTGTTCTATAGATAGACATCCACAGCGAAACAAATGCACGGTGCATCGTGTAGGGGAATTTTCGATTAAATATTTAGATGAGATTTTTCGTGATCCATTTATCATGCTCTAATTGTACTGGGGTTGACGCTTCCACTCTAATAGAATGGTGTTTGTAGTTTCCTTCAAGATCTGTTAATCCTTTGATATGTTAATGTAATAAGAAAACAGCGCCGGTTTCTCTGCACCCTTCGAATTTGAATCAAGATAAGTTTTGTGTCTTTTCATCGCCTATACGTGTTTGCGAAATAAAATGGTGTTATAATATTTGCAACACTTACATATTAAAGATCGAGTAATGTTGAGTTGTATCTTTGTGTGTGATAATAATTTGAATGAAAATTTAACAGGATAGACAAGAAAGTCTCCTGCTATAGCACGACAATAATACGACTCTACTACGACAACGGACAAGTACTACTAGTCTACTCTACTATGCTACTACTACTGTGCTACTAGTCTTGTTGTAAACTTACAGAAAATGGTCCAGCGTAGGTATTTATGGCTAGTCCTGCGAGTGAGCTCTATGTCTGGTGATAATGACAATTAGAGTATGTATTGACGCTCTAGAGTTGTCCCTATTAAAAGACAATTACGGCAACAGTAGGTATTTACGAGTTAAGGATTTGGTGCAGCAGGCAGGGGGCAAACGAAAACTAGTAATTTAACTAGATTATAGAATTAATTTCTATATATTAGAAATTACATTATTAATATACCTAAAATTACCTAAAACTAGGGTGATTACAGTCGATGTTTGTACCGCAATGATTATGGAATGCTGACGCGATTGGTTTCCCAGGATCGTTTCCGCGAACCGTCATAATTATGATATCTTGGCTGTACAAGTTCAGGATTATTATTTCTTCACAGATTATGAATTTCGTATGTAAGTATTATATAAATGTCGCAGCGCATTCAAGTCCGCTGATTTTTCAACGCCATCTATGGAGAATCGCTAGAAGTACATTGGAGGCAGATATACCATGGGCACTTTTGGATGGAGCTCTAAGACCGAGCAGACGTGACAACCTCGCTGCTATACCGAACTTGCTGCGTTTCCAAGTTAATCTGAATTAATCTGGCTGATAGTTTATCATTTTGTTGTAAACTATGTTAACATATTGTAATAGACTTTAAAACTCGGTGTACTGACTATTATTTCTGACTTCCAGCCATGTTTAACCCAAAGTATAACGACCGCTCTGAGGCCCCGTCATATATTATAAATCAAGAAAGTAATACGTAACACACGTCACTACTGTTGTAAACCTAAGGAAATTGTTTCGTCGAACTTATGGCTAGTCTCAATGTTAATTTGAATCAATATTAATAATACATTATAAAGTTTTATTTTTCCTAAATTTCCTTGCTCTAAACATACCATCAATACGGTTTATTGTAAACCGTACATAACATATAACAAAGATTCAAAAAGGATGCCTGCAAAGTAGGGAGCAAAAAGTAAAGCAAGGTATAAGTAAAAGCTGAAACGTGTTTTCTATCCTATGGAATCCCATCAAAGGAAAAAACAGAGGTTAATTTCATAGAGCCGGTGAACGAGGCGACGAAATCAAATTTGTACAAAACCGCCCCATAATTATTTTTTCTCCCCGCACTGTTCCATTTCAGAGGGATCAGACGGTACGGTCAGAATCAATTATATTTCCCGTCTTTAAAATTTAAAGGAATGCACTTGGAGATGTCTCATTGTATTGATATAAAAATATGTACATTCGTTTTTAGGGGCGTTCTTTGCTGCGCATATTATTTTAGGATTTCACCAACGTGATGTTGCAGGCTCATAGCGTCGCATTTTCTTCGCATTGAAAAATCATTTTCCTGGACTTCTCACACACATTGTACGCTGTAAGGCACAACGAAAATGTTGAAAGTCATTATTCAGCGTTTAATACGCCTACAATAAGAAAAACAGTGGAACAGTAGATATTTCATTTGTCATTTAGACAAACGGATTTTTTTATAGAACGTAATATTTAAAAGAGAAAATATGCAACATTTTTATTTTTAATGACAATGTGGCTATTAAACATACCTACTCTAAAAATTATAGCATTTGAAATTAACTATAATAATCAAAATAGTAATAATACATAATGCATAGTATAGTAATAGTAAATAATAATAGGGACAATCAAATGATCAAAATATATAAAATCATTTCATAGACCTACACCATTTTTGTATGCTGTCCGTACAAGTGTCGGAGCCGCAAAACGCCGTAAAAGCGAATTTTCTCATACACACTTTTATAATGTTTCTTGTTTTACTGTGGGCCCGAGGCTATAATTTTTACTTTGCCATCATGTTTGCCATAAAACCTTTCCTAAACGCAGAGCGTACATGCATGGCACATGCTGAAACGAATAAACTCCACAACACAACCAACAATGGATATGGAGACTGAAAAATGAGAAAGCTTTTTAAAAATGACTGTCATCTGGACGTTTTAAAGATTAATCTCACTGTTTTTATTTATTTTCCACTGGAGTTAAGAAGAATGAAAAAGGTAATCTTTGTGAAAAATTGCTCAGAATCGTTTCTTATTTATCTTAATGATATTGTTGTTTTGGTTTTAAAATTTTGTAATAAATTGTAAATGAAATTAGAATATGTTTTGCCATATTTCTGTACAAATGACTTTGAATGCTTTTTGCAGTTAGAATCTGTTTATGCATTAATTCATAAAACATTTTTAGATAAAAACACGAGAAGACTTTAATCACATGTTCAAGAGGGGATTGATAAGGAGTGGAAACCTTTCCAAGATTTATTAGGCAAATTAAATCGAATATTCCGACTCATACTACGTTCTTACACCAAAAACTTTTTCCCACCGAGGGAAGTTTATGGCTAGCAACTGGAAAACCATCCCCTACTACGCCGCGAACGTAATCCCGCCGCTATGAACCTCGTTCCTATTTATATGCAGATTCCATGACCGACCATAAGTTATCCGTTCAAGCCACCGGATCATGCCCTTAATGGGGCCTGGATAAACGGAAAAAGTACTTTGGAAAGGGTGCAATCGTCGCACATAGAACTTTGTCGAAGTGATCGATGGCAAGAATCAGCAGTGCAGAATTAATTAATGCGAGGCGACATTTCGTTTTATTATTAAATATGTTCGGGGGATTGGCAGATTAATTACATTTGTGGCATGCCTTAGCGTGTTTGTGTAGTAATCCAATTAGAAGAAAATATAGTTTTTTTTAACTAGCTGGTATGGCATACGTTGTTCAAATTCAAATCGTTATTTCTTCGAAGTAGGTTTTTACAAACTCATTTCGGATGTCAAGTTACGCCATCGCTTCAATAAATCCCTACGGTGAGTGGTCTTGGAAGAAGAAGCGGCAAGAAACTCCCAAGGAGTCTCTTTTTTCTCTTTCTCCACTCACAGTGCAGGTAGTACTTACTACTAATTATGGCTAAACACAAAAAAAACTAATTCTAGTTCTATAAAGTTCAATTAACAAACTAACCAAATAATGTTTTAATATCGTCTGTTAACGGGACAAATCGTCCTAGTCCCCAACTTGAGTCTTGTACTAGGACACTCGCAGTTGTCAAGGGCGGCAGTGGATTGATGGTGCTGCATGCTATTTTGCTGCCTTAATTGCATAAAAAATCCTAGATCTGTATGTATGTATCAACACGTTACATAAGAGATTGAAATAAATAAAAAATCGCGATAAAAAAAGTGCGACATTTACCTACTTTTGGCTTTCGATTATCTATCTCGAACATTTCAGTAATTGACATAAAAATAACCCTTGAAAATGTTACTTTCTCACTTGGGTAGTTAGGAGCGTTAAAAAATAAATTTTAACTCAATTAGTTAATTGATTAATAGGCATTGAACCTACATTTATATATAACAATGTATTTTATTATCCCTGCCTGTAAATGCGATAATCTCTTTAATTAAATAAGTAATTAAGCAGCTTAGAACCAACAGAATATAATTGCCAATTCTTACGTGAATATTTTGCCATGAGTCGGTTCTTGAGATAGCTAAATCTGATTAAATTAGACAATATTGAGTTGGGGCGCGCGTTAGGCAAAAGTAATGAAAATATTGTCGATGAAATTCCCCAGCCTACTGATTCGGAGATAAATTAAACACCGCCCTTATGTAATACATGATCTTTAAATGAGGTATCGTGTTAATATGTTATGTGTTAGAACAAAAATAAAGATTTTCTCATAAAGTTGTCGTCCGTCGGTAGGCGTAACATGGTGGTATCATTTAATTGAGGCAATCACCAAGCGACATGTGGAATGTGGAATGGACCCATGGACCATGGGAATCGCTTTCCATTTGCCATATAAGATGCTTTGTCTGCTCATTTCTCGGATATTTACGTAAATAATTTTTAACTAGAACAAATCCGACTTCATTATCGACAAGGACGCATAGATAAGTGTTTATATTTGAGGGTTTCATTTGATTACATCATCAGATCCCGACTTAAACCAGCACCGATGTGAATCGATGTGCGTCGATACGCACATCGATTCACAAATTTATCTATATCGTCTTTAGTCTATACTACTACTCTACTATTACTCTACTATACGTCTATACTAGCTGGCCTGGCGAGCTACATTCCGCCAAACAGTCAATGACAGAGCAGATTTACAATTTCAAAAATTAATACAAACTGAAAATTTTAATCATTAAGATTAGTTCAATTGTTCTTAAAATGTTAAAAGGTACATTCAGGTTTATATAATAGCTTCATAAAACACTTAACATTGGTAGTTTTAGTAGTAACTTAAAACTTGTGCGTGTTTATTTACGCTGTGATTACAGAAACTTAACAATATAATGAAATGGTTCTGTGAGTTTTTATTACAATTATAATTAAGTAGTCTGTAGTTTATTATACCCATAAACAAGGGACTGCGATAAAAAAATTCAATGTCATTATATTTTTATTAGCGTTAACAAAATGTTTTTATCATGAGTTTTCAAATGTTTATTCTGTATTAACATTTAATTTTTCATTTGGTTTATGGGTATACATTAATTAAACCCTATCATGGGGTTTAATTTCAATACCGGCAGACACGAGAGGTCAGGCTGGCTGGTCAGTTAAGCCTATTGTAACTCAACGGGTATTAACCATGATCCGAAATGACCGGTGCTTGACAGGCTATAAATTAAGAATACAAAGTAGCGAGATTAAACAACATGTTAATAACGAACCATACTAACAAATAGCCTCTTAGTTTAAAAAAAATGTTTCATCATTTTTTACAAGATTTTATTTGGGTAGTTCTTACTATGAAGGATTTGTTGTTAACTCAACTCTTTTAAATTTTTATTATTTTAATAATTCATATTAAATTTGAATGAGGAATTGAATATTTTATTATTTTCTTACCGCAGTGACTCACATGCGCGCAAACTTTTGTACATGTACGAATATTTGCACGAATGTGTGGGGGAGCTACGCAAGGCTACGCGAAGGTTCGAGGTTCGCGCGCCGTGTTATGGACCAAAACCATCACATTTTAACTGCTTGGAAAACCACGAATGTGTCAAAAACTTCGCATAATCATTTGCGAAAGTCGTCCTATTTGATCAGCCTCCATCTGATGAATCTGATCTAATTTATTATTTTTCGAAAACCATAACATCCATTGTAACATTTTATCTTCTTACTCGTTTAATGTACAGCAACAATCGAATGTGTCGTATAATTCTGAAAACACATTACAATAAAGTACACACATCAAAAGTGTCTAGGGATCAAGCATTTTTATGCGGATTTCTTGTGATTGAGATGTGGCTTTGTAATAAATTTATGATTTTATAAATTTATATGGATCCTTTTTGGTGCATTTCATAATTTGAATCAGGAACTGTCAATCAAATTCGAGTAAAAGATGAAAATCAGCTGTCAATATTTTCCCTATAAAAACATACAACGCATTGAAGACATTATTAGTGCTACTGTTTCCCTACTACTGATTAAAACCAACGTTATTATGGAGCGGCGACGTCATTTAAGCAGGGAAGAAATGCTCAGAGCCGTGGGAATGATAGAAGCTGGTTCCCGGCAACGTACTGTGGCTTTAGCTCTGAATACAAGTCAGAGTGTTATCAGTCGACTTTGGACACGTTACCGAAGCACTGGTACCGTGGCTGAGCGCCATGGAGGACGGTATCGCTGCACCACACGGAGACAAGACCGATACATTCAAATCTTAACTCGAAGAGCTCCAACAATAACCGCCATGATGTTAGCCGTGAGGCTTCATCACTCTTCAGGGAACTTAATTAGCGACCAAACAGTCAGAAACCGCTTGCATGAAGTGAACCTTCATTCCCGAAGACCGCTACGGGTACCACCTATAGCAATGCACAATCGTAGGATTCGATATCAATGGGCTCTTGAACACAGAAATTGGACAGAAGAACAATGGCGTTTCGTGTGCTTTTCTGATGAGTCTCGTTTTGGTATGAGACCGGATACAAGACGTATACGACACTGGAGAACCCCTGGACGCCAACAGCGATTAAAATCCTGCCAGGAAGTCCATCCTTATAGTGGTGGAACCATCATGGTATGGGCGGGTATTTGGATCGGCGGAAGAACTGAGTTGATTTGGATCAGAGGCAACCTCAACGCTCAAATTTATGCTGAGACGATTGTATCAGACGTCATCGTTCCTCTACAAGTGCAAATCGGTCCCTTATTTCAGTTAATGCATGATAATGCACGACCGCACACCGCAAGAGTTGTAAGACAGACTCTCGCCGCAGCTAACATCAATGTCCTGCCCTGGCCTGCTCAGTCGCCAGACTTGAACCCGATTGAGCATGCATGGGATATGCTACAGAGAAGAGCTCTGCCGAATATGGAGGGTATCCAGTGGCAAGAAGACCTTTTTTGTTGTTGCAACGAACATGGGCGGCCATTCCACAGCGTGATTTGGATGAACTCATTTTGAGTATGCCAAACCGATGTTCTTGTGTTGTTAGTGTTCGCGGTAGAAACACGGATTATTAATTGTTTAAGTTACCCAATAAAATTTTAAAGAAAACTGTTATTTCAGTCTTTTTTTCGAACTTTAATGTTAGTGGTTCAAATGTCAAAAATCCCTTTATTAGGAAAATGGCAAATTTCTTTATTAATGCAAAGGTGACTTGGTTTATCGTTACTGTGACAAACGAAAACACTTTATTTGATGAATCCTTAAAGAAAATTTTAATTAATATCAATCAGGAGAAAAGTTATTGCAAAAATATATGTTGATCCCTAGACACTTTTGATGTGTGTAGGTGCTTCTCGCAGTTTCTTTTTCAACGTGCCAGAACCAAGAGAATAATTCACTGATGTTTGCACAGTTCAGTAAAGGTGCATTATCATTGGTTTTTTATAGTTATTATCACCTGTGTAAATAATATTTATTTAGGTACAAAAGAATGTGTAACTGATTTCAATTCCATTAGCTAGTCGTATACGTCTGTTAACTCTTTTGGGAATTTGCATTTGGGATTTTCTACATTTTTATTTAAATTCCTAATTTTATTAAAAGGTAGATAGCATGTTTGTAAGTGAGCTTGATGGTTCTTAGTTCCAGTGACTTAAGTCATCGTATACCATACATAAATATTATGTTTAACTTAGGCTAAGCGTCCACAGGTCGGTATCGTACGCATCGGACGCATCGCATTACGGATCGTAGTATTCTTTGTATAGAAAATCAGATAAGTGCGTCCACTGATCCGCATCGTACGGATCGTACTTTCTCAGTGGCGATTTCTCTAAGATGGCGCCGCCATACCATAATTTTTAAGCATTAAATAAAATGTAAAAAATCATATATTTACAACATAATTATTTAGACCTACATAGGTACAATAATTGCATTTTACGAGCGCTGCGGTCTTCTATCACGAACGCGACTCGCGGCGATTGTCTTCGCGTTCAGTCGGTGCCGAGCGCGGCCGAGGCGAGCGATGCGCTTCTGCCAGCGCATGCATAGTCCATACAAAGTCGTTGGCCCGCGCCGCCCGCGCCTCTTCGATCGCTTAGTATCACCATAGTAAAATTATACTGTGGTATCACTGAGTTTGAAACGCGGGTCTGGCGCTGTGAATGGCGCACTACCTAACGAGTTTTCGCATGTTTTTCGTGATAGTGTAGATTTGTGATTACGGTTTCTTTCTTTCTATTGATTTAATTGACTTTTTATGTAGTAGGTAATTAGTTAATAATGAAATGACATGAAATTATGAGTAATTCAACAAAATCTGTGATACAAGAACTTTTAGAAAGACCTTTCACGACGAGATCGTTTACAGAAAAACGGTTGATAGTGGAAAATTGACGGAAAATGGACTTTCACTATGGGACCAACCCTAAAATCGCGAAAAAACATCAGCTATTTCATACAAAAATGAAAATGTCAAATTGTATGAAATTTCTTTTTTGCGATTTCAAAGTAGGTTCCTTAATGAAAGACTGCAAGTTTGTTAGATTGTCCGTCTGAAGAAATGGTTTTCCGGTTATGCGCACTTAACACTACACCCTATATAACAAAAGCTGGAGCCACCCCAATTATAAACACCAGGAATCGCCACTGTACTTTCTATACAAACTGCGATACTGCGATGCGTCCGATGCGTACGATACCGATCTGTGGACGCTTAGCTTAGGCCGCGGCCTCGAATTTTGCGGGCAGCGGGGCGGCGGCGGCGGCGGCGCGGGCAACGCAGGCTAGTTCTCGAAACTCGCGGCGGCACTATAGCGGCGTAGTGTTGTGTCGCTGAGATATTTGTTTCATTCGCGAACGAAATGTCTGAACAACGGAGACAACATCTTTTCGATTCAAATTTATTTCTTAAACTCGTTTTATTGTGGGCAAATGAAGAAGTGAATACCTACTATAGGACAAGAAAAATAAAAGGCGAGTTTTATCGAAATTGTGAAGAACAGAAACAATGTCCCGACAAATAAATAACAAAGTAATAATTAGATTAATTATCAAAATACCTAACTCCAAAGTAATCAATATAATCTTAAAACATTTACAATTTGAGTTAAAAGAGAAAGTAAAAGTATTAAAAATTGTAAAATAACATAAAATAACAAGTCATAAACAAAGGCAAGGATATTAAAGGAAGTGAACAAGGAAGAAGATAAAGAGGATAAAGAATACAGACAAGGAGTAAAGAAGTAAATAAAGTAATATAACGTATACGAAACCTAAATAAATTGCACAACACTACAATGCGATTGCGCGGGCTGTCACCGTGTGCGTTACCCTAGCAAGAACAGCGAGAGGGATACGAACTATCAAAATAAAATATTATTATAATTATAGCTATAATTAAAATATTATTTTCACTATTAATTGCTACCTAATTGCTTCCTAAAAACCTAGTAGTCTGGATTCCGTAGCTTTTAAGGAAAAATAGTCATTAACAAAAACCGTTTACGAAACTCTGAACACCCTGATTTTATCATTGCAGAAGAAAAAAGTTATTCAAAACAAACTACATTCAAAATAAGTAAGAATATATTATATTAAAAATCTTGAAAAATATAAATTTAACAATTATACTTCTTTATCTAAAGCTCGAAATTCATGTTAGTGCAAGTATAATTTAAAGTTTAAGTGTTTTAGTATACAAACAGCGCTTCAAATATACGTCGTCCCTAAGCGTCACATCGTTCACACAATATACCTAACCTGAGATTGATTTAAGTCATAGAATATACAATGCTCAGATTATAGAACCAAAAGGCAGATATAAAATTCGCAAAGAAAAGCAACGAATGATGTGAAGTCGCTTTTTCACTTTGTGTGCATGACAACCTTAATATCAACTAGCGGTTCACCGTATGGATACGTAATTCTTTTTGTGTAAGGTTGCCAAATGAAAAGTCATAATGTCCCGCAATTTTGTAAATATTGTTCGTCATATTTTCAACGCGACGTATTTTTTTTACAATTATTAATACACACTTACGTGCTTCAAGATTGATTTTCTTTTATTATTATATATCCTATTTATTATTATAAATGCGAAAGTTTGTAAGGATGTGAGTGAGTGTGTGTGTGTGTGGGTTTGTTACTCTTGCACGCAAAAACTACTGAACGGATTTTCACGAAACTTTGCAGTAATATAGCTTAGACATTGGAATAACATAATTTGTTAAAATTTATAGAGATTTTTGAAGGGACTGGTTCCCCGAAGCGATGCGAGGGCGGGTTTACTAGTATCCCTATATACGAGTACATTGAGCGTACGGTATAGAGTACTATAGAGTATCGTAGTCGATATCAAGTCTTAAATTTTAAATGGAAAGTTATCTGTGATTTTGATTATACACGGTATAAATAAAAGAACTTTTTGTGTTCGAATATACTTAGGATTTTTTTTTCTAAATCTACATCAACGTTAAATATGAGCAGACCCGCCATTCTGACGCACACGACGCGAGAGCGGTCACCGCTTGACGTTGTCAACCACCGCTCGTTACCCGCTCCTACACCGCCGCCGCGCCGCAGTTTTCGAGGGTCGGTCCATTTGATAACATGCAAAACATCTTGCGCGCCCGCGCCGCCGCCGCCGCCGCGCCGCTGCCCGCAAAATTCGAGGCCGCGGCCTTAAAGACAACATACAAATTTTTTCATTCCACCTAGCGTAGTAACACAAAATACCCATGTACTAATACTCGTACGAGTAAAATCATAATTCTTGATCTTCATTTTATTAATTTATTGAGAAAGTGGAACATCTTTTGATTACACAAATCTGATATCTTTCCAACGGCGATAATAAGATACGCGAGCAGAATGTTAATTAATATTTACATAATGTTGCTCCAGTTTCATATTAATCGGGGAGACGGGGGTCGTTGTGTACAATTTAAGTAAATAGATTTATCAATAACGGCGCGAGGCAGCACGTTTAGGTGACGGAAAAACGTTTATTATGTTTCTTAGTAAGTATATGGATTTTTAATCGATCGATACATATTCATAAATAAACAATTTCAATGGCACAGTTCGTCTACATAAAATATACTACCTACTCATTATCTTCCTAATACGTATTTTGTAAGTAAAACTGTGAAATGTATACCTACAGAAGTCTTTTTGAGATTATCGCTTTTAAAAGGGGACAACCGATGGCTTTGTGTTTCTTCGTCATGTTATGTATCTACTTCGTCAACATTCGGGCACAATCTTGAACCGTCATGTCGATTCATCGAAAAATTCTCTTACAACAAAAAATCATATAGTTAAGGTAGTACCTAATTGTACGATTTCGTGAAAAGATTCGAACATAACTTCATCGATGTATGATTTACGGACGATTTACACATATCAGTGAAGTCACCGTTCCGTCACAGTACCGGCAAATCTTTCATACTAACAGCACTTACATACATACTATCGAGCATTATGAAATAGAATGATCCTACACCCTAACAAAGTAGCAGCAGATATGCTCACACAGTTAAACTGCTCAGTAACTACCTACATGAATTCTAACAAAAATAATAAAAATAACACGTTTAGAAAGATTATGTATTCAAAGATTACCTACCTAGTGTATGAAAATAAAATACATTTAATTATGTAGGCATATGGTTACACCTGATACTTATGTATGTAAGTGAATAAAAATATTATTATATAAACAAAAAACCCGACTGCTTACAAAAGAACTCAAAAGAAAAAAACAAGTATCACAATATCAACATAAAATACTTCATATATTTAAATATATAATTATATATATTTGAATAGGTCTTTTCACGATTTTTCATTTGATACCCATATTGCTAAGATAAGAAAAAACTCAAGATTATCCCCTCTTTCCTCTATGACACTAACACAGTTCTGACGAATTCAACAATACCTCATATGTCGAAATCCGTTCAACCGTTTGGGCTGTGGGGCCCGACAAATAAATGGACATACATACAAACATACATACATACACACGAAAAACATAACCCTCCTTCTGACGCAGTCGGGTAAAAATTGCTCAAATAGGTTATGAATTCAGTTCTTCAATCATTCAATCGGCTATTAAAAACGTAGAGGGAAAATATTTTCCGCTAGATCGTATTTCATGCGGTGAAGGTGCATTTAATTTAATTCCACAAGGTACTCTTTTGTGCTAGTCCTTATGGAGTTCAAAGTAGCTAGATTGCTTTGAACGGGCTTCTGTAGAACCCACAGAATTAACTTCAGTTAAATGATATCTTTTAATAAATAATGAATCCGTATTTCGTACAATAAGCATTTATTTATTGTTTATTTATTTATAATTTTACTTTAATTAATACGGTAGCACCAACATTATTATTGTTATGAAGCAATAAGTTGTATTGTTTGTTGACATTAGGTTATTGACCGAATAACTACAGTTACAGTAAGTTTGTAATCAAATCGCATAAAGAACAAATATGCTACTAAAATTTTACAGACCAATTTATTTCTTTCCTAACGATATTATATTTTTCTAGACGAAGGTACAGTCACAATAGAAACCAATTGGTGGCTACTATTTGATTACTATTAAATTAAATACTACAACAGTAGAAGACAAATAGAAATTAAAAGTTACAAACACCTTCCAACTTTTCACAAAGCCTCGGTTCAGCTATACATCTAAAAATACGAGGTTTACTTACGTACTTCTCATACTGTCAAATATCTTAAAAAAGAAAACATAGGTGATCAAAATTGGTATAAAGAAAAAGGCTTGAATCGTAACTTATTATTATACTTGTAAATTCGCTGATTCGTCATTCCTGAATCGGCTCAAGTCTGCGTGTTCATTGTCAATTATAGAAATAGGGTAATTAAAAAAGCATATATTTACGATCGTAGAGACACCGTGTAGAGGGTGAGTTATAATTTACTGCCGTCCTTGATTTTAACCCCATTTACAAAACTTCCCTAGTTACGGTTGCAAATGTAACCAACTGAGTAATTTATGAGTATAGTTCACAAGGTGTACTAAATACCAGGGATGTTATGGATATGAAATTTTGGATCTACATACAAATACAGATATGGGAAGAACATAATACCCGTTTCAATTACGGATATGTAATTGTTTCGGATTATACATTAAATTCGGACAGTTTCAGTTATGATTAAGCAACAGAAATAATAAACTATGCAAGAGTGAGGAACGCCAAGTGTCGGCTAGGCCGGGCAGAAACAAAAACACATTTAAGTTAATACTCCTATCCAAAATAAACCGATACTTTTATAACCGATATTTACTTCGGATATCAGATAATTTCGGTTACGGTTACGGAGCTCAATAACATCCCTACTAAATACGATACCGTGTGAGACCTGCGATAAATAATGGTAACGTGTAAAGTTTTTAGATACGTAAAATGGTGCAAAAACTTTCGCTTTCTACCTATTGGGAACATTATTTATTATTGCAGGCGTAGGTTACAAACCATTAGGAGTATATTGCAAACCCATGTTTGCACTCGTAATTAACGTCTGGAATGTTTAGGTTAGGTTTCTTTAAGGTAATTACGAATGTAGACAACGTAGCTACGAAACTATCCGTAGTTATTTTACTAGAAGAGAACTTTTAGTAGTAGTAGGTATCATTTATAATAAATCTATTTTCCTTATATTGTTAAAGATTTTAACAACGAAACTTATAAATATTAAATAATGTTACTATTAAGATGTCGATATTATTAAACAATATGACAATATCACACATCACATTCTACTTCCTTCTATCAAAATTCCTTCTCAGGCACTGCCGTCCACCTCTGGAACTCCCTACCCCAATCTATTCGTCTCGCTGGCTCCCTAAACTCCTTCAAAAAGCTAGTTAAAGAACATTACCTACAGGTTCAATAATGTTAACCTTATCCTCACAATCCTCTTATTGCTATCATTATAAGTTACCTTTTTCTCCATCCATCCATCCATCAGCCTTTCGATGTCCACTGTTGGACGTAGGCCTCCCCTAACTGGCGCCACTCTAACCGGTCCTGAGCCCGTTGAATCCAGCGGATGCCCGCCGTCTTCATCAGGTCGTCAGTCCACCTGGTCGGGGGGCGCCCTATGCTCCTTTTTTCCAAGACTTGGTCTCCATTCGAGGACCTTTCTTCCCCAACGGTTGTCGGTCCTCCGAACTATATGGCCGGCCCATTGCCACTTCAGCCTGCTAATTCTCTGGGCTATGTCGGTTAACCGTGTTCGTTAACCTTTTTAAACCTTCGGTTAACCTTTTTCTGTTTGCCTTAAATTCGAGAATTTCATATCTAGCTCCTTTCACATCTGTCACGTATTTCTGTTTGTGCTAAAATTTGTTATTAGTACACCCCGCCCTTAATCTGTATCTTTACCTTTTCCTCCTTACCCTAAGGCTGTCTGGAAGAAATCGCTCTTTAGCGATAAGACCGCCTATTGTATTTCATTTTGTTATATTATGTCTCTTTTATGTTTCTCTATATGGTGTACAATAAAGAGTATTATTATTATTAATATCGTGCACGATTTAATGATTATTTATAACAGACAAAAAACTGTCACGTTTTATACCTATTTCAAAACTCACAAAACCTCGAGTTATGTTCGACATAAAATAAATTCCGACCAAATATTTATCGATTAACCATCAAGATATGGGTCCATTAATTTTTAACGGAAATTCTCCCTAATTCCCAGCCATTATATTACCATTATCGGCATATTTGTCATCAACATGCACTGTAAGTTGTAACCATCACTTTAGCCTTTTAGTCGTTAAATATTTTATTATGGAAAAGCATTAACCGACTTAAAAATAGGAGAAGGTTCTCAATAACATTGTATTTTGAATTGCATTTTTTTTGCGCGTTACCTCATCATTTTCACCATAGTTAGATACCGATTTTCAAGATTTTTTTTACATGTACAATACAAAAGCTGATACTTTTCATGTTAGCCCATTTAAGCGACATCTGACGAGTATGCTACCTAACTTCGACTACGTTCGACTACGCTAACAATTTTCGCATAAAAAGAAAAATTTGAATATTTATCGACGTAAATTATTACAATCAATTTTTGTTTTTTTTTATTCTTTTTTTATGAGTTTTTAAGACTAAACAGTAGGTACTATAGTCGGCACAATCATAAGATTCCGATATGAAGGCTGTCATCACAGTGACAATAGTGAAGTACAACAAAAATCGATGCATTAAATAAACCGATTTATAAATTTAACCGATTATAAGTAATAAGACTTTCTAATCGTTTTGTTAATTAAATTCGGAACGATAATTTATAAACCGACCTCTGATTGTTTTCTTAAAATCAGGTAAAAACAGATGTAGCGTTGAGATTAACACCGAATGGGATAATAAGACAATTTGACTAGTAAGTTAAGGTGAGGAAATTATATTAGTTATTAAAATGGAAATTTCATTAATCTAGTGAAAACGAAGAAACTATTAAACGGTTAATAATAATCCGATTTGAGTGTAAAAGGTATTAAAAACGTATGTATCGGGAATTTATAATAGCTACGAAAAATCGCAATGCTTTAGACATATTAAGGAATCTATAACTATTTGTATTTTGAGTGTGACATGGTAGCACATACTTTCGATTATAGTAATGTATCGATTATGGTCGATTCATAAATTGTTTCAAGAGGTCACATAACTATAAATCCAGCCTCCTTATAAAACATTGTAGTGACGTCTTAAATATTTGTTCAATTTTACATAATTTATGAAGTAAACTGATTAAAATAATATAAAATTATTTAAACAATTTATAAATAACACAAATAAAAAACAAGCAGGGATGGTTTACATATTTCGCCAGAATTTCTAGTATTTACCTATGTAAGTACGTATAAGTAAGTAAGTAGGTACCTATCTAAATACTCGTAGTAAGTAAACAATATTACTCCAATTCGTTTAACCCGCTAGTTACTTGCGTTTAATATTACGGACTAATGCCTAATTAAAATATTTAACAAACTGTGTGCAATTTTATAACATCATGCTACGAGCAACAGAAGCGATGTACCAATAAAATATACCAATATAATAATAACAATTTTCCAAAGCGAAGAGGAGGTGGATTCACAAGTACATTATGTACCTACTTATAAAGCTGCATTGATAATAAATATAAACTGTGTACTGTATATGCACAGTAAATAGTGCATTGCATAATTTAACCAAAGTGACCTATCATTCACTACGAAATATCTTCACTTCATAGTATCATTACCAGCGGTTCAAATTAAAAAAAAATTATTTCCGTAATAAGTAAACTGAAGACGTCCATACAAGGTTAGTTTGTGTTCATACATGACAGACGTCATATCGGAATCTTATGATTGTGCCGACTATAAAAGCAATAACGATTTTTCTGAGAAGAACAAATTATAGCATATTTATATCACTATCATTCTTGATAAAGCATCAGCATCGCAGTTGTAAACTATCATACCGAGCGATATTTATTCCATCCATTTGCACGCCTCTTTAGCTCAGTGGTAGAGCACTGGTCTCGTAAACCAGGGGTCGTGAGTTCAATCCTCACAGGAGGCAATCGATTTGAAATTCTCAGTGCAATTTTGTTATAAAATTTATAAACACAAAAAATATTGTATCATAATCCAATTTCGCATCATTTTGCAAAAAAAATATTAGGTATCGACCCACGAAAAACATTTTAAAGATTTTCGATGTTGGTCTTTCTTTAAATTTATAATTTTTTGAAAAGTTTTGTTAGTTTTTTGGGCTTGGAACACTAGACAATAAAATAGAGGAAAGAAAGGTGTTAGATATGGCGAGTGGGAAATTGTACCACGACTGAGGATAATATCTTTAAGTGATAGATAACAAGTGGAAGTTATCAATAGATGCATATAAAACTTCCGTTACTGAGTGATTGAGTGACCAACAGGCAGATAACGCACAGCCGAAACTTCAGGCCGCAATAATATGAGATTTGACCAGCATATTCCTAGGGGAGTGTACGAATTTTTGAAAAATCCCCCTTTATAGGTGTGAAAAACTTAAATAAAAATTCTACGCAGGCGAAGCCAAGACGGAAAAGCTTGTAATAGAAGTTACATAGTGATTGAATTTTAACAGTATCTATTTTAATTATCGTGTTTTTCTGTACAAGCGCATTTTATAAATAACTTTACTTCTCTAGTAGCAGAAATAATACGCGGATTACTTATACCTATTACTTATGATATTACTGTCATTGGATTATGTTATTAACGTCATGTGCAAACATTTAAGCGTGTAAATGTAGAGGCTTTTATGATGTAAGAGGATGTAATCTTGGCATCAAATTTATTTTCAGAAGACGCATCATTATAGATGCATATAGACGCATATTAGAATCGATGTAAATAAAACTCTCGGCTATAAATTCTAAAAACGAAACGTTTACATATGCTTGTCAGGCACATCGGCAATTTTATTGGGAGGAGGTAGCCAGAAAATAGGGGTCTAGACAGTTGGCCGGCGCGGAACGACGGCAATACTCGAAAACCTTTTATTTTATTACCCTCTTCAAGCGATTTTCCCGAGCCTATTATAATGGTAAGTAAGCACGTTCCAATTTAATGTTTCTAATTTCTTGATTACTTCCCTGTTCTGTATGACTTAGGGAAATTCCCAAATTCTTGACCCTTAACTTGAGTTAACGAGTCGTCAATCTAATGAAGTTAATATTCGTTTGAAAATTTATATCCCACCAAAAACATTTTCATGTAAAGTGTTGCCAAGACGACTGCGTACGGTTTACCTTGTGAAAAAGATATCAGATCTCATGTAGAGCCAAGCTTCTGAATCTACAGCTCTAACTCTACAAACCCTAACTTCACTAACTCTACATCTCAGTAAAAATGTGTGGCTTGGCTGTATCGACTTTATAAACTAAATATTCGCTTAGCAGTGAGAAGAATTCGAAGGCATTCGTTACGCTTTCGTGACGGTAGCGAAACAGCCAAGCCATACATTTTTACTGAGATGTAGAGTTAGTGAAGTTAGGGTTTGTATGAATGAATGAATGAATGAATGAATGAAAGCTTTATTCAAGGATCAGCACACACAGTACAAGATGTAAAAGAATTAAAGACAATACAAGCAACAACGGTAGAATAAACTAAAAAAGGTACTTAGATTAATTATTTGCATGTCTTAACTAAGTGCCTGTGCTGAAGTGTGACCCCTGAACAGGCCCAGACTCAGCATAAACCATGCTGCATAGATTAAGCCATGCAAGCACAGAGCTGATATTTCAGTCTGGCCTTTTTTTTCGTGAAGGCAACTCGATCTGACCAAGTATAAAAATCAGTTGAAAGTATATCGTATTTTGTAAATAAGGTATATTGCATATAATAGATATATATTGATTGTATACTATAATATATGTATGATTTTTATATTTTGTATTAGTTCTAATAAAATTTATTGTTGTTAACGTAATTTAATAGTTTAAAAAAACACAGAAATTGTACTAACACGTACTAATATAAGTAATAATGTCTACGCCACGTCTATACCAAAATGGCACAGAGTACCTATATATGTAAGTACTATACACTATAAAAAATCTGTCATAAATAATTTTGAACGAAATTAGACACCATAATTTGTTATTTTATGTGGGTAGATACATATTCAACATTTGCAAGAAAAGTGTCAAGTTTAGAATAATTGTAAGTTTAGAGTAATTGTAGAGTTAGAGGTGTAGATTCAGAAGCTTGGCTCTACATGAGATCTGATATCTTTTTCACAAGGTAAACCGTACGCAGTCGTCTTGGCAACACTTTACATGAAAATGTTTTTGGTGGGATTTCATTCCTTTTTCTAAGTTGCAATGGCAGTATTTTTTTTGTTTATGATTAATGTGTTTCTGAGGCTACTCGTAGCGACGTTTGAAAGTTGTCCCATATATGAATTAGCGATTAGCGTCGAATGTTATAGTTAATTCGACCGTCTAAGTACAATGAACGGTTCGACGGTTCTTCAAAATTTTTATTGTTATTTTAATGATCATATAAGCTACTTTACTCTTAAGAGTATTGTACTTAAGAGTAAAGTAGCTTTCACCGTATATAATATAAGGGGATAATAATACAACGGGTTTGAGAAACTCTTTATAATATTAAACATTATAATAAAAACAGTATTTTTAGACAGTGAAATAAAAGTGCAAGATATTATGTTATTCATTAATTATATCCAACGACAGAATTAACGTAATATTGCATTTCTAGGAATATTTGAAAACCCCCATCTAATGAACTAAAATTTTAATAGTCAACTCTCGCTTAAATAATCAAAAGATGCAAACTTTAAATATTGTAAGTAAATCAAAACCAAAGATTAGTTATTTTAGTATTTTATTGGCACGGTGCGCGATGACAGCGCCAACTAGCGGTTGCAATTACAGTGGACTTTGAAATATCAAATAGCTTACTATCATTACGAAAAATAATAAACAAACAATTACTTATTTCCAATTATATCGTAATTTATTAGTTTTCCACCTAAATCTATAACAATATTTATCAATAAAAATAATATATTTATCTTTTTTATACATGCCACAATCAATAAAGTTCAGTAGTAGGTACCTATAGATACATGGGCTTTCTCACGACGGACTTCACAGAAATTAAGTAATAAAGAAATAAACATATTTTTGACGACCCTGTAGCCTGTAGTGTAAATGTTCACGAGACGGTATAGTGCCATCTAGTGACAACTCGTTCGAACTACTTTCACCATCGATTAAGTTAGTAAACATTGTAGTTGCCAAGTATTCTCTAGATGGCGTTACTTACTTGGCGATCTTAAAACAAAACATTTTTCAAAATTATTTTTATGGGGTCCCCATACAAGCAACCATTAAAATCTAAATAATAATAATTAGTAGGTATTAATATTATTAGTTTTAGTAGGTATTAATTAGTAGTATTGATGGTAAATATTTTTTTAATTTAAATGTCCATCGCCATCTGTTGTTAGATATATGATATATTTCTAGCACATAAGGAATTTTGATTATCATACGTGAGTCAGTTAGCCAAATAGGCATATTTTAGATATCCATAAAGTCTTAAGTTTCAGAGCTATGTAATTGAAACTTTGTGCGTTTAATTAGTCTATAACTGTCATCATATCCTGAGAATTTGGACGATCGGGTATATCGTAAACCGAAGTTATGAGGGTTCAAAAATACGACGAAGCACTTCGAGAAAAGGTAGGTAGTGCCCTAGTGCTTCGCTCGTCTTGGCACGGGGGCACTACTGTGCCCCCAGATGAAGGAAAAGTCAAAATGTATTAGGTTTAAATGTATTAGGTCAAAATGTATTAGTTAGGTTTTAGTGTTTCGGGGGATGGGCTGCTCGCGTCCGTAGGAGAGTACTTGTATTATCAATGCCCTACACGTATCCCCTGGGTAGTGCTAAACGAGCAGCAACACCGGTGGTAGGCCTTAACATCGGCTGCCGGCTTCGGTTACCACCCATCAGGCAAAGCCATGCCGCCAAACGATTCGTCGTGTTCCGGCATGATGCCTGATGAAGCCGAAAGGGGAATGGGTATGAACAGTTGCACAGCGCTGATACGACCAGCCTTGACGAGTTTGTATGTTTGCTGTGCTGGGAGCTTAGTACTGGAGGGTAGCGGGATCCGAAGCACGGTGCACCGCTGGCCGACCGCAGTCAGTAGGGGGCCCAAGTAGTGGGAAAGCCACCCACGAAAGGCTGCCCCGCCAACTGTGAAAAATCCCGGGGTGGCTTCATCATGCCGGTTGGCGACCGGAAGAGGGGACCTGATGGCAATCCCTGGGGGGGTTCGGGCGTCCCCGCGGTCTCCATGCTAAGGCCCCAATGGCACGGCGACTATGACTCTGTCACATGGTTACCAGCGCTTTGCCTCGTTCAACTGCCATTCCCCTTCCTATTCACTCCACACCAAAAAAATATGAAAAGTAAGAGAAGGAAAAAAACGTTTCCACAGCGGCTGCACTTCCCCTCCCTTAAAGTACACCTCACCAACATACGAGGCTTGCACTCAAATCTGTCATCAGTCCACCACCATCTTGAGACTGGGCAGCCGCACTTACTCTTCCTGACCGAGACGCAGATTAGTAGTCCGTCTAGCGTGGCGTATCTCAACTACCCGGGTTACTCTTTAGAGCACAAATTCCTCCCTCGTGCCGGAGTCTGTGTATATGCCCGCAATGATGTTTGCTATCAGCGTCTCGGTCAATTTGAAGACCCCACCTTCTCTACTATTTGGGTTCTAGTAGACACAGGAACTGATAAAATCCTTTATTCTTGTGTCTACCGTTCGCACAGCGGTGATCAGGAGACAACTCGGCTATTTGAACACCTCAGTGTGGCTGCTGATGAGGCCCTTCATCGTTACCCTACTGCTCAGCTGGTCTTTCTGGGGGACTTTAACGCTTGTCACCAAGACTGGCTATTCCCATACCAGAAGACCGACCACGCTGGGAGAGAGGCGTGGAATTTCGCTATGTCACTTGGCCTCTCCCAACTGGTAAAGCCTGGACCTTCTGCTGACAACCGATCCAGACAGATATGTCGTAGAGGTCTCGTCCCCATTGGGTACCTCCGACCACTGTATGGTGAAATCTGTAGCGTCATACTCCCCCCCCGAAGACGATTGCCGTGGTACCCGGCGAGTATGGCATTACAAGTCAGCAGATTGGGATGAGATGCGGCACTTCTATGCATCTTATCCTTGGCGGCAGGTCTGCTTCTCTTCTGAGGATCCGTCGAGCTGTGCGGCTGCTATAACCGATGTGTTGCGTCAAGGAATGGAGTATTATATTCCTTTCTCTGACGTTCCCATCGGTGGCAAAGCTCGCCCCTGGTTCAACGCCGAATGCGTTCGTGCGGAAAAGCGCAAACATTCGGCGTTTCTATCTTGGGTTGATGCTCGAGACCGCAAAGCTCCGGAGACCAGTTGTAAGAAGAAAGCCTTCAACCTTGCTGCCAAGTCCTACAAAAAGGCACTTCAGAAGGTAAGTCACAACCGCATCAAACATTTCGGCGCAAAACTCTCTGTCCAACCATCTGGCAGTAGAGCTTTTTGGTCTCTTGCCAAAGCGGTTGAAACAAACTTCTGTCGACCCACACTGCCACCACTGGTTAAACCGGATGGCTCCCTGGCACATACGGCTATGGAGAAAGCGGACTTGTTTGCATCTCTGTTCGCCGAAAATTCGCGTCTGGACACTAGCAATAACGTACCACCACAAATACCTCACTGCGGTACATCTATGCCAGAAGTCCGCATAACAAACAAGGAGGTTCTTAAAACATTGCGGTGTCTAGACGTGAAAAAAGCCAGTGGACCTGACGGTATTCCAGCACTGGTATTAAAAACGTGTGCCCCAGAGTTGTCTCCTGTGTTGACACGTCTGTATCGCCTCTCTTTCCAAACAGGAATAGTTCCCAAGTCCTGGAAGCTTGCCAATGTGCAGCCTGTGCCCAAGAAAGGTAGTCGCGCTGACCCCACCAACTATAGGCCTATCTCAATCACCTCCATACTCTGTAAGATTATGGAGCGTGTATTGAACGCACGCTTGATGGCATACCTAGAAAGGAATGATCTCCTGAGCGATCGTCAATACGGATTTCGCCGAAATCGGTCGACAGGAGACCTCCTAGCGTATGCCACTCACTTATGGGGTGAGGCCTTGGAGAAAAACGGGGAAGCACTTGCTGTCTCCCTCGACGTCTCGAAGGCCTTTGACAGGGTCTGGCACGCTAGCCTTTTAAACAAGCTTCCAGCTTATGGCATATCCCCTGGTCTTATTGGGTGGGTGAAGGACTTTCTGAGCGAACGGTATCTCCGTGTTGTCATTGATGGCTGCTCGTCGCGGTCGCTGAATGTCAATGCTGGGGTTCCTCAGGGGTCTGTTCTCTCTGCTACTCTGTTCCTGCTGCACATTAATGACCTGCTTATTCCCGGAATCTATGGGTACGCAGATGACAGCACAGTAGTGGAGAGATACCTGCCGAATGTTAGGGCCAGTAGGGCGGAGATTCAGGCTGAAAGAGAGGCTATGGTGGAACGTGTGAATCTCACACTTCGGGCAGTGTCTGAGTGGGGTGATGCCAATCTTGTGAGATTCAACGCCACAAAAACACAGACGTGTCTATTCACCGCCAAAAGGAGCCCGTTCACCTTGGTTCCTACTTTCCAGAATGTGCCCCTAGAATGTACTGACCGTCTCCAGTTGCTGGGTGTTGAAGTTTCCTCCAACCTCAACTTTGGGCGGTTCATCGAATCCAAGGCTAAGGCAGCTGCAAGAAAGCTTGGGGTTCTTGCGAAAGTGCGACGGTACTTCTCGCCACATCAACTTTTAGCGCTGTACAAAGCCCAAGTCCGACCGTGTGTGGAGTACTGCAGTCACATTTGGGCTGGTGCTGCAAAGTCACACCTATCGGCCTTGGATTCGATGGAGAGGCGTGCTTCGAGGCTCATTGGTGACCCCATGCTGGTTAAAACCAATCTACAAAGCCTCGAGCACAGGCGTAGAGTTGCCAGCCTCTCTGTCTTCTATAGGGTACATTTTGGGGAGTGTGCGCAGGAATTGTTTGATATAATTCCCCCATCCCCGTTCCTCCATCGCACGACACGACGCACGGCCGGTATCCATCCATACGTAGTGAACATCCCACCGGTCCGAACGTCGAGGTTCGCCTCGTCTTTCGTTATACGTACCGCGAAGGATTGGAACAACTTGCCTGCGTCAATGTTTCCGCATACATATGACGTGGGAGTCTTCAAGAGGAGAGTGAATAGGCTTTATCTAAGTTAGTGCGCTCATCACTATGGCTTCATCTCCACTTACCATCAGGTGGGATCGTTGTCAAGCACTATCTTATAAGAAATAAAAAAAAAAAAAAAAAATAACAAGTAATTTTTAGTTTTTTTTACAATATTGATAAGCTGTTGCTTAAAATAATTTATACCACTTTTTTCAATGCCTAAAAAATTTAAAAAGCTAAAATTGTAGGTGCCTTGAACGAACACGGACATACGCTCAGACATAGACAGAAATTTAAGCTCAACATTCAAATGTTTGACTCGCTAAAAATCGAACCCAAGAACCTTGCTGCGATTCGTTATCAATAAGTTTATACATATTGTAACAAGACTATTGCAGATACAGCCAGTCTGCTCAATAACGATGCAAGGGTTGTCTTGTCAGTTGCATTCCCAATTTAAAAATAAAAGAAAGTTTTATGTAAATTTCCGTAATTTTCAAAGCTCCGGTATTCTATTTATTCTATAAAATGTCCATGATATTATTGCAAATGAATTTTATAAACTAAACTCAGTAGACAGATCGGTTATGCGAAGTGACATGAGGTGTGGAAAGGACAGAAATTGTATCAGATTGAATTATAAAATTTTTAAGTAATGAGGATACGTCTTTTCGAACAACTTTACTTTGAATTTTTTACTAATTTTTAACCGACTTCAAAAAAGAAGGAGGTTCTCAATTCGACCGTATATATGCTTTTTTTTTATGTACGTTCAGCGATTATTTCGTCGTTTATGGACCGATTTTGATAATTTTTTTTTTGTTGTAAAGTAGATATGCGCAGTGGGGTCCCCTGATAAGGAAACCAGGATCTGATGATGGCATCTCAGAGAAATCGAGGGGAACTTTCGAAAATTGTATGGACAACTAGTGTGTTTGTTCATGTTATCATAAGTACATTAAAGCGCTACCATTTCCTGAAGATCTGGAGTCGATCTGATGAAGCCGAAAGACAGTCGAGGGAACTCCTCAACGATTTACTGCAGTTATCTAGTGTTTGGGCTTGATTAATTTGTAGTGACGAGAACTTTACACTTACATGTTGAATTGAGCGCCATCTGGCGAGTAGTTTTTGAGTTATCTCTACTTATCAAGATTGAAGTCGGTTATTTTTTTTTGTAAAAAGCAATTATTAATGGTAGTGATCTAGTGATGTATAAGTATAAATGCCTTTTAATTATGTTAATTTTGCTCTCTTAGTTAATGATAATTGTATTTAGGAAGATCTTGATACCTTCCATACTTTGTAGACTCTTGTTGAATCAATTGTAATGTTTGGAGAAACATTCCGCAAACGGCTATTACGGTAGGTACTACAGGCCAAATGTCGCTATCGGCGAGCCAAGATGCTAATTTGAATGAACAGACGATTGTTAAATCACGTTAACATCTATTGGTTTACTTGAACATAGCGAAGAAACGATGTGTAAGATAGTGAAATGACTCTGTAGTTAGTGGTAGGTAGTGCATATTATTTAGCGAAACAAATACACTGACGTTTAAAACGAAAATGAAAAATAGTATGTGATGCATTTTTATTTTATTTTAGTAAGTAAGATGTCGCTTTTGCTTTGGAGAACTTAAGTCTTAATGCCAGCAGCTCAGCAATTGAAAAAATGTATAAGATTTTTTTTTAAATACGTATATCTAAACTCTTATTGTTACGCTGGGTTTACTAAAATAAAATCTCGAAAATAATAAACGTTCTCAAATACCTTCTTGGTGCATTCATGTACATACATAATATCAGTTACGGTTTAAATAAACGAAATAAAATACACGCCTTCAAATTAAGATTATGTGTACCGCAAGTACCATTACAGCTAGCAATTAAGACACACATCTATTGCAAAAATTTATCTGTCACATAAATATTTTCCGTCTAGGAAACGACCTCAGTTTATTCGCCCATGAAGCGAAGTGCCGTTTGCTGTCAACCATTAGGTTAATCTATATTCTATATTGTACATGTACATGGTAGTCATAAGCTGATAAATGGCAAACGAGAGGACCTAAACCATGGACTTAGTATATTAAGTCCATGACGTAAACAGAAGTCTACGCCGCCGCCGTCCGTAGACGCCAACATAGAACCAATGACATAACTACAAACGAATAAAGAAAGGTAGTATCTTCTCAAACCACTCATTCAACATTAAACCGAATGATTAAGAGCTCAAGATACCTTAATATAAAAGCCTGGCATCATTAAAATAATAATCATAATTTTAATTAGCTTGGTCCGTCAGCGATGGGATCCTTTTAAACCCCTGAAATAAAGCTGACTCAATGCGTCAAAATGTATCCCATTAACAATTTCATAATTAATATCCATACTATAGAATACTATGTTCAATATTGCGTTGACTTGACATAAGCTTATCGTGTTCACGTGGAAGCGATTTCATATTCAGCCCCGAGCTACAGAACGCCTGTTTAAACGAATACGGCCAGACGCGACGTAGCAGAGTAAAATGTTATTTGAGATATCCGATTACCATTTTAGTATCAAACGATCTTAGTGGACTCTGATCGTTAGTTATCTTACTGGCCTTGGATGAGATCCTTGCTTACGTGGACAATAGCCAAATTTAAGTTGGCAATCTTCACGTAGCGTTCGCATTGATGTTAAATAGAGTAATATAGAGAATATACGAGTACCTAGGTATAGTTTTCATTGCGATTTTAGTACATTACAATACTTTCATTTTCATTGCATTTTTCATTTATTTATTGCATACCATGATTTACAAACAATGTTTCAGTCATGGACCCGGTAGGGCACAGCAGCTAGTGGTAGGAGAGAGGAAGAAGCTGAAGTGGTTAATAGCTCAGTTAAAAAAGAAATAAAAATCATTAGGCGCATTGGCTTCATTATTTTGTAAATTGTATTTATTATGTGATTGAACTATCATTATATATATCGTATTATATTAGATTTAAGTCAATTTAATAAAATTGTGTCAAACAATAAACTCTTCAACATGCTTTCAAACTCAAAACAAAACAAAAATGCAAACAAAAAGACTTACATAGTTGTCTTAAATTTCGTCATGTACCTACAAGTAATTTCAAAGTGAATTTCACAGTAATCTTTTAGGATTTAAATACTGTGTTTCATTAATTAGCCCATCGAAGTGCAGTCTTATGAACACTGAAGGCATTTGGAGTCTTAAAATGACTAGCCAATCTTCCTCATGTTGTCAGTCAATTTAGCTCTACTTTTCGAATATATGACGACTTTAACATTCTAATAAATGAAGAATGTCACAACAATATAAGGCAGAATACCGAGAACAAATATCAGTAAGTAACCAATAAAGTCACAGATGAGGCGTGCACTGGGGAGCAATAAACTGCGAGGACAATTTGTTTAATCAAAAACAAATGCACGGGGTAGGCCTCCCGGCAGTCCCGTTCCCCACCCGTCTAACTTGTAACGTGACACTCTTGTTTTTGTTTCGTCATCTCCTCGAATGAGATTTGTTTTGTTTAGGCTACCATTATTAACAGTATGCTCAAAATACTATGTTCTACAGCACTGATTGACTTTTAGTTGTGTTTATAAATGCACTGATGTGTAGGCTTAGTCGCCATCTCGCACGACAAAATCTCGCACGATCGTGCGACTTGGCACCTTTCAAATTTACCTAATAATTCAGTCATCAACTCGCACGCTCGTACAAAGTACAGTCAGGTAAAAAATATTTAAACTATTTTTTTAAAAAGACCAATAAAACTACCTTATATGTATTAAATCTTAAAATAAAGCTACTGACTAATTATTGTTTGCGTTATATTCGATATATATTTATATATCTATACACATAAAATTCATATACAGTAGAACCAAAGTGAGAATGCGCATAGCATTCTTCGCCATTGTTCGGGATCGGTCGTATTTCCGAAGCGTTGTCAGATGATATCTGTATAGAGTGGAAAGTACATTTACTTCATGCATAATTTAATATATATTTTTTTTTGGTAAAAGAGATAAATTAATATTGATTTATCAGTAACGAGATTTCACGCATGACCCACATAGGAAAGCGACGACGACGATTTAACGATGGAAAAAAGAAGGTTTAAATGAAAAGAAGATTTAGGTATAAGTATTAGGAAAAAAAAGTTTTATTTAATCAGAATCGTATAACAGAACATAGGTTAATATTTAATCAGAATCAGGGAGATTCTCTATTCCTGACATCATAGAGTCATCGGAATTTTCATCAAGGTCTCCAATTTCACTTATATCACTGCTATCTCCTGTGTAAATAATCATTTCATCTGAATAACTATCGATTCTTGACTCATATTTCCTATACTCATCTTCGCATTTAAGGGCATGATCACGAACTTTTTTCCATTCTTCCGAACCTATATTGTTGATTTTTTCTAAAATAGCTTCTTTAACTGACGTAACGTTCATTGCAATATTTCTTTTGGCAACGTGTTGTTTTATTTGCGCCCAAATGATATGGTGGCAATCGTACAATTTTATGCCCATGCTCCTCCATTATACGGTCAATGGCAAATTCTGTGTATTGTTCTTTGTGTCTTTTTATAATTTCGTACAATTCAGGTTTGAGTTTATTTGGGTCATGAGGAACATTGTGTTGTTGTAACCACGCAATCATTTGTGGTTTGGGTGTATTTGAGTTTGGTGGTTTTACAGACAGCTTATTATGATATGGGGCGTTATCAATTACCAACACACTATTAGGAGGCAAGTTGGGAATCAACTGATTGCGTAGCCAAGTTTGATAACGTTCGGCGTTTATTTCTTTATGATAGTCACCTTCTGAGTCGACACATTTATGTAACATTAAAGCCCCTGAGACGAAGCCTTTTTCATTGCCTGCATGTACAATAATAATTCGCTCTCCTTTAGAAATGGGTTGTTTAATACCTTTTTTGCTGCTGTCTTGCCAAGTTTTACCTTTAGTATGCGATGTATGCACGTATGACTCGTCCATAAATACTATGTTTCTACCAGCATTTCTCAGCTGTTGTATTTCTCGGAGATATTTGATCCTTTTTAAACGTATATCTGGCTTTTCCATAAGTAACCGTCGGTTGGTATCAGTTTTCAGAAACCTAAACCCCATGTCTTTCAAGATGAGCCTTAAAGTCTCTACACAGCCTTTGAAATTAATAGCTTCGATTAACTTTTTTCTCAAATTATTTACAGTTGGGAGTTCTTTGAGCGTCAACTGAAAATTGTATATCATATTTCGAATTACACAATAGTCGAAATCATCAAGTCCCATCCGAAACCTACTTTTAGGTTTTCCTTTTTTCGGTGTGGAAAATTTCATTGATTGATTTTGCCTTTTTTCGTTCAATATATTAGTCAAAGTTCGGCGTGAAATTCCTGTAGATTTTGTCACACGCTCCTGAACTTTTTTAAAATAACCGTCATGGTCGTTTTTGAATACATTAGCTTCATTTAAGAAATAAAGGTACACATTAAATACCATTTGCCGTGCTTGTGAGTTAAGCGGCTTCCCACGTTTAAATTTATCCATTCTGGAAGGATTCGATCTGAAAGAAGATTAAATGGGCGGAGTTGTAACATTCTATCAAATTTATGTAAGCTTTTTATGTGTTTTATTTTTTATGTGTATTCTATTTGAATTTTATTAAAATGACGAGTTAAAAATATATTATATGTACCCTGTATGTATGTATGTTTAAACTTACCTCTGAAAACAAAACCAAGGAGGGTGTGTAATATCAGCTCTATATATTCTCTATATATTATGACAACTGACTGACGTTCAACTCACCGGCGGCGCCCGTCGACCGCCGCCGACCGTTCGAACTTGTTATCGATTGATATTGACTCCTATTTCTATCGCACAAGATGCTAAATGCAAGAGCATTGGTTAGGGCTCTTACGATTCAATAATTCGGTTGTTTCCGGAAACGCGACCACTGGCGAAGATTTGTACGCGCATTATAACTTTGGTTCTATTTATTTATTTATTTATTTAATAATTTATGCACACATAGATACAGTTTACATAAACTTAATTCTAGTAAGGATGGTACAAAGGTACTGCTTATCTCTTATGAAATTTCTTCCAGCAGACCTGTGACTGGAGAGTGGCATTTTCAGCTGGTAGAAAGACCGTGCACACAAAAAATAAAATAAACTACTTTACCTAGTAATACTATACCTAGCTAATATGAATACTATAATAATAATAATACTAATACTATAAATAAAATATTACGTATACAAATACATACCTATATAAAATATATACATACATATATATAAATACAAATATATAAACTTACAAAGTATATACAGAGACTTTTATGTAGCTAATGATAAATAATATTCTTTTACACGTCTTTTAAAAATAGAAATAGTTTTACATTCACGGATACTAGGTGGGAGCGAATTCCATAATTTAACTGCATGAACAGAAAAGGAGCGGGAATACAAGGAACTTTTATGAGAAGGAAATTGGAGTAAGGATTTAAGGTGAGTTCTACAAGGAGCGATTGAAGGACGAGCATAGCTAAAACGTTCCCGCAGATAGGATGGTGCAGTGGGACAGTGAAGGATATTAAAAAGGAAGAATAAAATCCTAGAGTTTCGGCGAAAACGGATTGGGAGCCACTTGAGATCCTTGCGAAACTGAGAGACATGATCATATTTGCGAATACCAAAGATAAAACGAATGCAAAGATTTTGCAAGCGCTCAAGTCTGTTTAACTGCTCCTCCGTGACATCCAAGTAGCAGGCGTCAGCATAGTCTATAATGGGCTGAATTAAAGTTTGAGCAAGAGATATTTTAGTTTTCAAGGGCAAGAAACTCTGCAGGCATCTCAGGGAATGAAAAGCATAATGAACCCTGCGGCTAACTTCACTGACCTGGGCATTCCATGAAAGATTCGAGTCAATGATTATGCCTAGATCTTTAACAGTGTCAGTGAAGTGTATGGCGGTACCACCTAGGCTGACCAATGGCAACTGTGACAAATCAAGCAAATTACGGTAGTGTCTACTCCCAATTATTATTGCTTGCGACTTACTGGCGTTAATGTTGAGACCAAAGGATCTAGCCCAGTTATCGATGCAACTTAAGTCGCGATTGATGCTGGAGACTGCAGAGTTAATATCCGCCACGCTAAAATGATGATATATCTGCAAATCGTCTGCGTAGAGATGGAAATTAGAAGAGATAAAGGGAGTAACCGTATTAATAAAGACGGAGAAAAGTAAAGGAGAGAGAACGCCACCCTGAGGTACGCCCGCAATAAGATCAGACATGTCAGAGAAAGTGTTATTGACTCGTATACATTGCGAACGACCCCGAAGATATGAGTTAAACCATGTAACAGCGGTAGAAGATACATTTAAGGAGTGGAGTATACCTTCAAGGATATCAAAGTCTACAGAAGAAAAAGCGTTGCTGAAATCCAACAGGACCAGGAGCGTCAGTTGTTTGTTCTCCATGGCCCAGCGGATATCATCTGTGACTTTTACGAGAGCAGACACAGTACTGTGGTGGGGACGGAAACCGGATTGGAATGGGCTAAGAAGATTTTTTGAGGAGAGGAAGGAAGCAAGTTGACCATGAACAATGTGCTCAAGAACTTTAGATAAGAATGGCAATATTGATATTGGTCTATAGTGAGAAACCGAAGAAGGAGATGTGATTTTGGGAAGTGGGATAACTTGAGCTTGTTTCCAAGCGTCTGGAAAAGAACCGGATAATAAGGAGTGATTAATTATAATTATGAGTAATGATAGGAAGGATCGAAGGAAGAATTAGAACTATCATTTTTGAGCACAAGTTATCATGACCAACTGCTGATGAGGAAATGGAAAGTATAGACTTTTTAACACACTCCTCTTTCACACTTGTAATACTGAAAGAAGGGCACGACGGTCTTGACTGTTCGGATAAGGATTGGAGAGTACGAGACTTAATGTAAGGATCAATGACAGATGAGGGAGAAGAGAAATGCTTGTTAAGATCGTTTACATCAACACTCGAATTAACAGTTAAAGGAGACTTACCAATCCCAACCGACTTTAAAAACCTCCATGCATCTGCAGGACTACGATTAATAAGAGAATCATGGAAGTAGCGTCTCTTTGCATCCCTACACAAACGATTGCAGCGGTTACGTAATGACTTGAAGCGGATTAGATTGCATTCTGTAGGAAAACGTTTATACCACCGTCTTGCCTTGTCACGTTTTGCCATAAGAGCTTTGATATTAGATGTAAGCCATGGTGCAGGATTGCGTTTGATTTTTATACGCCGAACTGGTGCATGCAAGTCAAAAAGATTAATCACTAACTTCGTAAAGGTATTGACCTTGTCATCGATACCGATGCCATTAACCACAGGAGTCCAGTCAATAGCAGAGGCATCACGCTGTAACGCCTCCAGGTTTATGCCCTTGTAACTACGAAGAAAGAGAAATTGAGATTTGCGTTTGGCAGAACGAAAGCGATATGATAGGAAGACCAAATCATGATAAGAGAAGGAAGCGGTTAATTGCCCATGGGAGGCCACATTTTTGGCCGAGGAGACGATCATCAGATCTAGAAGCGAAGGCGTACAGTTAGGGAAATGGTGTGTCGCAGACAGCGGCAAAACATCCAAATTAAAAGATGACAGAAGAGATATAAGCCTTAACGCTCGTGAGTCACGCTTCAATAAACAAGTATTGAAGTCACCCATCATAATTATGTGCTCATATATTGGACAAAGGTCACCAAAGACTTTCTCTAACGTATCAAAGTAGTTAATAGAAAGATTTGGGCTATAAAATACGGAGAGAAGAATTTTGGTGCAATTAAGGGTAACCTCAATAAATATAAACTCAGCGGACTCAGAGTACTCAGATGGAGACATGCTGACGACTTTGAAAGGCAAATCAGCGCGCAAGTAAATTGCAACGCCGCCACATCCTTTGCCGATCCGGTCATTGCGGATTAGAACAAACCCAGGTAAAGCGAATTGAACGGACGGCAAGGTGGGCTTGAGGAAAGATTCAGATATAAGAAGCGCATCGAGATTATCACTGCTAATGGATGCCAGAAGATCGGAATAATGCCGCGGAATACTCTGGACATTTACGTGTGCTATATTCAGATTGTTGGAATCACATAATGAGGAAATCTGTTCAAGCAGCGAAGGGTTATTTGAGTTACTACTAAAACTATTAAAGCTACATGTCGAGGAAGAACAAGAAAAAAAGTTTTCATCAAAATCATCAAAATCTGCCATAATTATAAATAAATATAAATTAAATAAATACCTATAGATATATAATAAATATTTACCTAAGTATACTAAAAATAATCTTTTAATTCAAATCCTTTAAATTAATAAGAATAATTATCATACTCGCTAAACTCACCACTCACTGAAAGAAATTACATAACCAGAACAAAAGAAAAAAAAAACATTTATATGTTATAAAAACGAATAACAAACCAAAATGCATTACAATTTTAAATACTACCTAACATTACTAACAAAGCCATTATCTCATATATCACCTTATTACACTGTGGCCTAAGAGAGAAACCGATACAAAAAAAAAAAAAACAGGAACACAACACAAGTGATATCTAATCTACATTACTCAGACGAGCTGCACAATTTCTGGACGAGTAATAACTGTCAGTTCCAATGAAAATGACAAATTGTCACAGTGACAATATAAACACAATCTTGTCATTAACAACATTACATACGATACGAATAATGTAAATGTAATGCGATTAAAATACGAGGTAGATGCTTAAAAAATTATCTGAGGTAAAAGTGAAAGCGACAAAAAGTTACTACCCTACGACAAAATGGCAATGTACGAAAAGGAACCTTATTATCGTCTTGCAGCCCGCCTCGAAGTTGTCGCTTTGGATGATTGATCCTTCGAAATCTGTTTCGTCTTTTTGGGCGATGTCGACTCTTGATTGGCTTCCTCACGCTCCAAAATAGAAGGATACCGCGAACAGAGCGAATGTAGTTCGGCCATGGATTCTATTTTCCTTCTAGATTTGTCTGGGAGAATTATGACAATCTTGCCATCAGCAGACCAGCATTGCTTGATGCCGAAGTGGTTGCGAGCAGACATGAAGACACTATGCCTTGCCTTTGTGAGGAATTCTGTAATGGTGAGGCCGGTGCCTTTCAGGGCAGTTTTACGGTCCCAAATAAGATGTCTATGCTCCGCAACATAAAATCTAACAAGTACTGGCCGTGTCTTACCCTTTGAAGAACCCAGGCGATGACAAACTTGTATGTTCTCAAGTTTTATGTCAGGCAGTGCTAATTGCTCACTTATAAGTTTATGGACCACTTGAGGAACATTTTCATTTGTATTTTCAGGAATGCCATGGAATAACAGTACTTTCCTTCTCATAGCAGTCTCGTGTCTGTCAAGCCCAAGTGCAAGAGCTTGAAATTGACTTTTGATGCTGGAAAGCGCTCCCAAAACAAGTGACTGGAAATCAGCGAAGTCCCGAGCCAGTGAAGTGTAGTCTGGGGTCATTGTAATGGTCCCAACGGCAACTTTCTTCAGCTTTTCATCATATTCAGTCATTCGTGTACTGATCCAGTCTTCGAGTTTTTTCATGCTCTCAGCAAGTTGGATGTCCATTTTAAAGTGCAAGTGATAAGTGGTTTAACTTGGTGAAATTAGGAGAATTGGATTTCAGTGGGTATAAGGTGGGTTTAGCGAAATATTAACACATAAGTAAGCAATGAAATGTAAATAAATAAAATTAAATACACAAAAATAACTCAGAGCGTAAAATTGACGTGTTTACGATCCGACTACCCACAGAAAAAAGTTCTACTGTAAGTATACACATAAAAATACAAAAAAAAATATTTTTGGCCGTGAGAACAGCGCTCTTCTACACTACCGAGCTAAGCAGGTTCATTCATACTCAAAAAAGGATAGCGCTATCTCTTTCTTTTTATCTAACCCTTTATCTCCATCGAAATAGTCCCGCATGGTGACGTCAGTCAGTCTTCCCTTAAACGTACTTTACTGTGCCCGCGCATAAGCGACTAAGCCGATGTGTACCATAAAAATAAATACAAAAAAAAACAATATCTTCGAAGTAAAAATAGTGGCCAGCCATATTTATGCAGCGAAGGAACTCGGGGATCCTTCCTCGAGGATCAAATCCCGACTGGGACAGAAATTTGTATAACAGATAAATGTTTGTTCTGGGGATCATAGGCGTAAAGGTTGTTGTCAATACAACCCGTGATACAGGGAATCCTAGTGCGGAGATATGAGCATGTAAGCGATATTTTATACTTTGATATTCTTAACTGTGATATACCTAATAAGTACTTATACGTGTATAACCAGAGTAACCAGACGTAACTAACACAATATAAGCTTAACACGATAAGTGCAAAACAGGGCTTAAAACACCCTGTCCGTGTCTCGTCGTTATAGCGGTAAGAAAAAACTTAAAGTTCTTTGTCGTGCGGGAGGCATAACTTCCATCTGGTTCAGTGTAGGAAAGAGATAACTATATATCTGAGATGTGCTATTGATTCCTAGTTCTATGGTATATCCACCTTAATGCCGGGTTTCTTAGACCTCGTGCCGCCCTGAACAAATAAAATTCTAACGCAGTGCGGAACGAGGTTGCGAACACCTCGTACCCCCGAGCACCTCGTAACGCACCCTACGATAGCTTCACGTGGTTAGTGTTGTGCAACGCATTCGAGGCTGCGCACGCGACTAAGTGAGACTGCTGCCGATTATGTCGAAACGTTGCAGAAAAAACTTAATTAAGAAGGATGATGAAGAAAAACCGTGTGGTGAATCTGAGTCAAAATCAGGACATAGGATGATATTTCAAAAACAGGTCAGTCACTAATTAAAAAAATAAGAAGTCGTGAGGCTGACAAAAAAGTGAAGAAAATACTCACAGAATGCACTGTTGCAAAAAAATGTTATTGTTTGGCCTGTTTTAATGAAAATCACCCATAAATTTGAAAAATAAAATAAAAATTAAATCGATATTTATTTTCCCATCACTAAATAATATGAAAAACTGCCATTCTTTAGTGCGGTACGGGGTACATCAGATCCCACATTTTATTTTACCTATAGAATCTAAACTAATTTATACTAATCTAACCACGGGCGGCGGCAGATTTAGGTTAATCAATTCATTGTTAATAATAATCGCGACAAAAACCGTACACTTTGTTTTATTTGGCGCCAAAAAAAGGATTTTGGTCTCCTACGGGCCTTGGGGTTTAATATGCCTCGTGCCGCCACAATTTCTGGTTTAGGACAAGGTTTAAAACGCCCCGTAACGCAGTAATGGAAAGTGCAGAAAATTCTGTGCCGCTGGGAACGTGTTAAGAATGGTAATATAGTGGCCATTTATCTATAAAAGTCGTAGAAAATAGCGTCGGTTTCCGTATAATTTCACTCGATCCAACTGATGAATCAATTGTAAATCGTTGGCTCACCAGACAGTGGCCTTGCGTCGTACACGTGAACACAACAAAATTGACGACAATGAATACACAAAAGCCATCCTGCGATTTTTATTGAAGAGTACAATAGGTATTTTAAAGAATACAATAAAGTTACCTATAAAATATTTTGAAGATAAGTGTTACTCTAGATTTGAAATGTTATGCAACTTTGTGGTTTTATGACACAATTTTAAAGAAATTAGCACGCTAGATTACCTACAGTGTGAGATAAAAAGCATTCGTAATTAATACTCTAAACTAGTTATGAAACTGATAATTATATGGAGTCAATCATGTATTAGGTAAACAATATTAAGTTAACCCACTTCGTTTAAAGACGCTCATACAATACAAGGTTCGTTTATATTCATTAATAACCTCTGTCAAAACAGATTTCTACCATGCATCGTCACGACTACAACAGACTGACTACAACCGAGAGCATAGTGGTCATGTTTGTCATGAAATTGCATTATCTTGTGAATTACAGCAATGTGCTTAATTTAAAGTCCATAGAGTAGAGTAAGATATGACTCGAATAAACGTACAAACATCACAAGTTAAAAAGGTAAAAAACGAAACAGTCCATTAATAAATTGGATTAGTCTGACGTTTTTCCTCTACGCAACATTAATGTATACGATCCGATAGAAAAACGTCGAAATGTATTGTTATTCCCACCGCGGTTCTGTTCACGAATCTAATAAAAGTTTATTTAATTCAATTTGGTTTGATCTAACTAAATTACTAAGAGGCAGTTACGGTAGTAATGATTCAATTCAAATCAATGTCATTTGCGCTTAATTTGTTTGACATTTTTTTAACACAACTTTTTTTAGTATTGCCTATCTAATGCACTAATGCATTTAGCAAACGTAATATTCTCTCTCTCTCTCTACCACTTACACACACATTATCCTCAAAAAGTACAACATTTTACTGATAACGTCAATTCATTCAATCTCTAGAAAATGCCGTCCCAACCAAAATGAATGTGAAAAATTGCTAGATTAACTGTTACTAAACTTTTAATTGGTTGTTTATTTGGAAAAGGATTTGTAATTTCGTTACTTTGTCTTAAAGTACCTAATTTACAACAAAACGTATAACCTTTCTACCTACCTACTGTAATAAGCGCTGCCTGCAATGTCCGAAATTTCGTTATTCGGAACACGTTTCCGGTCCCATCTCCGTCAAATAATAGTTATATCTTTATCCAATTTAGTCTTGGTCATTCATGGAACGTTAGATAGTTTCATGATGTTTTGGTGGTTATACGGTCTTACCGGAGGGAATTTTCACTGCCCATCGCGAACAAATATCATTAATCATTACGTGGGATTTGTTAAAAACAAAACAAACACAGAGGTCAATGATAAATCAATGAATAGACTATCCTATTCAAAATCATTTTAAAATCAAATGCAGAGTCAATCTGTACATACTTGTACAGCCGAAGCCAAGCGCCGCTAGCAAATCTGAGTAGGTACCTACCTACAAATTGTTTTGTGAACATGCTTATTAACAACAATCTTGTAATAGCAGCAAGGGACACAAGCTTTTAGCAAATGCTTAAGATTAGTTTCTTGCTAGCTTTCTGCAAGTGCCATTAAGAGTATCCAAACTCACGATTCGGATAACTGACAAAGTTTCGTAAGTTATAAAGGCCTTACGATACACAACTTTTATCAAAAGTATACATAAATATTTGGATAGCGCACATGCTACGCAATTTCATAAGCGGGAATAAACATTGTCACATAGTATTGTTATTCGGCGCACGAAGGTTCAGTCACGTCTTCGTCCAATAATTCCACAGCCTCATCCTCGCCTGCTACAATTTTCACTTGAGAATATCAAATAATCCACATCAAATTTTCATACACTCTGTATGCGTTCCCGTACACCGGTGGTGGTCCAATCGATCCTGCTGTACTTCAATCCGAATTGTTTATTGGGCATATTGATAAAATAAACACGTGGCACGGATATAAATCCAAACCTCATGACAGACGCTCTGAATTGTTTTTACATAGAGATTTCTGTTATTTTTAGGGTTAACATGAAAAGTAGGAAACTTGTTGGGTCGATTACAACCTTTAGTATCTACAAACTCATGTGCAAGAGAGATCGGACACGATTTTTGACCGAGTATGACGTTAACATAACAATACAAGGTAGAGTCGATAAATATGATGTCGGGTTGAATGTGAAATGCGTGACTGTCTGTCCGCCTGATCCTCAATCTCTGATATAGTATGACTTTCAGAATTTACTGACAAGAAAATTTGATACTTAATTGAAATCAGTCAACACTCAAATCAAAAAAAGTATTACAACAAATTATGCAAAGAAATGACCACATTCTAGTTTTGGAATTGGCTACTGAAAGAGAGAATTTCCTTTAGATCAGGTATACTCAACATGCGGCCCGAAGGACCCTTTGTATTGGCCCACTTAAATTCAAATATTTGTGTTAACCAATTTAAATTTCGCACCTACCAGAGATCGTAAAAGTAATTTTTGCTAAAAACTTATTTTTCGTTGTTATATGAAGAAAATTAAATATTTATATAAAAAACGTAAACAATATTATGTTTTAATTATTTTGACCTGAATATTTTTTGCTTGCAGCCCGGGATCTCCCGACTGAAACATGTTTGTGGCCCATGTAATAAAATGTAATAACCTTATAATAACCTCTATATTATAAGTCCTTCTATAAACGCAAACACACTACAAAAGACCTAAGAAATTTTACAGCTGCTATAACCCTAAATAATAACAATAAGTGTAATTTGATTCAGACTATAACACACACGTTAACATCGTTATTGTGTAGAAATACTTATAAACAAGTTGTACCATCTCACTATAAAATTTCACAGAAAACGTATTAGTTTAAATGGATTCCAAATTGGTAACATAGTTAATTGTTGGGAATGATATGAATAAAGTTAGGTACACGAAAGTGATACCTGAAGCTCTAGACTAAGAAAATCGATTCATAGAAAGTCTTCGGAAACAGTAACAAGGAAACTTCGTTTCAAAATAGACACTTCGACGGTTTGCAGACAAATAGGTTTAGCATGGATGTAGTCGTACGTAGGAATGCTATGCTTGCAAGTTTCTGTCCTTACAAAATGTACTTTAGGTCCTTAACTTAAGCGCTAAATATATCCATATAATATTTTTAAAAATATCAATCACATTAGATCGATACAGAGGGTGCATTTGGAGTTTTCTTTTTTTTTGTACGCAGATAAATTTGACGACCCGGATGGCGCAATGGTTAACACGCCGGATCGCTGTACCGAGGGTCCTGGGTTCGATTCCCAGCGAGGCGGAAATTTGGATGATGAGTTTGAATTTCCGTTCTCGGTCTGGGTGTGTGTCCTTGTCTTGTGTGTTGTCCATGGCACCCACAACACAGGGAATCCTAGTGTGGGGCTATAAGTGTGTAGCGTTATTTATTTATTTAAAGCGAGAAAAAGTGAGCTGATGATTTACTGTCACTATCGTTGCATAGCAGTTATTTCAAGACATTACTTAGGTATGTGTAAACATATCACTTACAAGTAAACTTCACTTAAAACGCATAAAATTGCACAGTCGATTAGGAAACTGAACCAAGAGGACATCAAAGGTTGCTGAAAGTGACAAAAAATACCTGTATTGTTTCCTTCATACACAACACATGTAGGTGAACCTATTTAATAAGATTTTTATAACTTTACAACAACTTTAATAAGGGCGGGAAGTGCGTAAATTATAAATCATTTAGTAAGTCGTGGATACTGTAATATGTCCCTCCTCCTCCTCCTCCCTAACATAATTTTAAAATACTAGTGTGATACTAGGTACATACATAATATTATAAAAGGTACCAAATATTTTATAAATTGGTTTTTTATTTTATTTGTATCAACAAATAAATTTTCGCTTAACCATTGACAGTAAAAAAGTGGTTGAGTAAAACGCTGACACATTGACCCGATGAGTCATAGTTCAAAGGCAGCGATCCATCACTTTGGGTGATTCTAGTACATACATAGGCTAATTGCTATTTTATATTTTTTAACATTACTGCAGAATGCCGTTCTTCACACTTTACTTCGCTAAAGTGTTTTTCTCATAATTTCTCATAAGTGACGTTAATTGCTGTGTATCAACTAATAAAAGCTATCCATGAATGGTAAAAATTAACACGTAGACGTAAATTTAATTTGAAAACTAGATATTAATCGTATCTACAATATAAATGAATTTCAAGTGTCTGTTTTGTGAATGGACGAATTTATACATTACAAAATAGGTAACTGCGTTTTTACAACACAACAACAATGAACACCATAACACAAAATAAAATAAAACTGTCCATATTTTTCTGAGTCCAGGTTAATCTCGGAATGGCTGGACCCATTTTAGTGCGACTTTTGCTGAAGATTCATGAAGTTATAGGGCAAAAGACCGGTATTAACGCGGGAAACATTCCTAGACGAACGGAGTCTCGTGGACAGCTACTGTCTAATAAAAGTGCTATGTTTATTTTACTTATCCATGTGTAAACAACATTGTCGTGCCAAAAGTATTGTGCGCAATTAACTTGAAGGTTAGTCTGACTGTCAAGTCTGGTATTTTCCCATTTCGAATATACATTACAATATTACTTTGTCTCCATAGTGATATGATAATTGTTGTATTTGAGTTATTAAATGGGGTTTACCACCGCATGTACCATGACACATGATATGTAAATGGTAATTTTTCCTTTTAGGAAATATATTTTATTTTATTTTAGTAATAATATTTAGTATCTACAAACGAGCAGATAAGCTATCGAAATAAAGGATCACTGCTATCCGTCGTCAGTAACATCAAAACCATCATCGAGAAAAAGGATGTGATATTTTGTTCTTGAAAGAAATGAAAATACTCGTTCTCAAGCTTCAGTCGAAATTCTAAACTAAACTAAACTAAAACTAAACTAAAACTGCAAAGAAAAAATAGCGATTATACGCATTGCGTTGTCTAGAACAATTTGGAACAACAGTTTTTCAAATATGAAGGGTCATACAAAATAACAGGGATTGATTACATTGATTCACTATGATGTTTTTGATACAAATAATCATGCAATGATAAGCATGACATGTAATGTAGTTTAAAAAGATGTCATAATATGTATAATAATTGATAGTCCAAAAATTAATAATCCTAAATTGGGCGGGCTCTACCTTTTGTGGTCCTGGTTAATATTAAGAATCCTTTACGCTGTCAACGATGGTTCTACAGCAGTAGTACCTACCTATCATGAATGTGATTATTAGTGACTGATGTGATGAAATGTTTACACATGAATGATTAATTAAAGAAAAACCTAGATTCTGTAAGGATGGTCACAAACATTTAGTTATAATACATGATCTGGAACCAATGAAACAGCATTTTACACGTTACACGTGAATGCAAGAATCGAGACTGAAGACGTGTAATGAAGGTCGTATTAAGTTATAAGTTGAGAAATATTGCTCAGTTATACAAAATAAACTTTAATTTATGACGTCAAATATATGTAAAATATGACAGTGTATTAGCAGTAAAACTAACTTAAAGTTAATGCAAACAAATGCGCATATATTAGCGACGTGTTTAAGTTATTATACTATCTGTTGTTCTTTGTATCTTCATTTATATATTTAATAATGTTATTTATAGATATTCTTCCAACTCTTCAATTCGAAATTTTTCCAACTTATGACATTTTTTATGCTAACATAATAAATCATTCGCAATACTTATGATTTGTATCCGATTATATTAAATTCAATATTAATGAAATCCCATAAAACCAGATCGGGTCTTCAAGGAGCACCATAAAACAAACAATATTATCCCCAAAAGGTTCCCGGCGAATTACACTCGCAGAAAAGGAAACGCGGAAAACTGGAAAAAACAAGAAATATGACACATATAAATACTGCCGCCACCGAACGCTGTTCCAACATTTATCGGAAATGACGTACCTAATAAATGTACCGATATGTTTAAAAACATCTCCAATAAAAAATATGTATATGGTAGATATATACTATACCAATAAAGAAATCCATTTTAATAGTTTCAATTTGAACCCTCATTAACAAAATTCACTTCACACACATTAAAATTTCACACCCAACATAGTTGCGTTCCGGCCACACGCGGCGACATAAAGTTTAGGGCGCACTTATTTAGTGTACATGTTTATGCGAAGTTGTTAGTTCGGTGTGTTTGCCGACAGAGGTCATGGCGCGGTGGGCGCGTGAGGCGGACTGCCGCCCTACGTCGGAAAAACAAGTTTCCTGCAGCCTCCACCCCGCCTTCGCCCCCCGGATGCGCATTTGCAGTTCTTTCAACGTATGTCTTTAAGTCTGTTACGAGCCTTATTTAACTCCTAACCTATTTTGCGATGTATTGTTAAACCACGTGTTGTTGTATTCATGTATTGTTGTGTATTAGCGTTTAATTACCTTTGCTGTAAATAGTCTTAAAGTATATAATATTTGTAGCGTACGATAATTTAGTTAAATTCTTTCATACTCTCCATTAATCAATATCCTTTAGTAAAATATAGCCTACATATATTATAATTTTAACGTAACTACATACCTAAAGACATATTTAATAGTTCCAATTTATTTTCTTTTCTTTAATGATCACTTTTTCTCTCCTGGGTATGACGTTAATAGTTCTGTTGGCTTCTTTGTGAAGTGTATATTTACACTTATTAATTTTTAAGTACATTTAACTCCTTGGTATTAAGGTTTTGGACTAAATGCGAGAACAGTAAATAAATATTACTACACCCACTTGAGATTTGACTCGTTGCTAGCAATGGGACAGTTACGGGTTGATCGCATCAATAAATAATAATCAAATTATGACGCCCACATAGTGGTTTTAGTTAGTTAACATATTTTCAGTAAAAAGTAAATAAATTTTCGTTTGATTTAGGAATACTTTATTCTCTTCAAGGTAGGTATTGTCAATTCTGGGACCTAAAAATATTTTGTTCATGAGGACATCATATTGGTCTAGTTGGTGGGAAGCTAGTAACGTGTAACTTTCTCGTAACAGTATGACGCTCGCCCCAGATCTTACCAGCTTCCTGAAGCTACGCTGTGCATTGCTTCCGGATATTATGTTACTCTGTTATCTTAAATATTTATCTATTATTACATCAATATAATGCCACGACTTCTTTAATAATAGGTAAGTTTTATACATACAATTTTAATACAATATACGTAATTGAATATACATTAAAAAGTTATAATTTTTATTGTTTTCAAAAAATACTTTTATGTTTTTCTTTCAACTTTAATCTTTAATTAATCTTTTAATAAAAATAACTTAACAGTTTAGTACTAAAAGTTATCTGTATGTACCTAATGTATGTATCCAATATCCCCGGTGTAACTTTTACATGTGGATTAAGTACTTGCATAGCTAAGCCCACCAAATTTTCTTAAATGTGCGTTCAGACATTATATCGATGTAAGTGTAAACCCTGAAGAACAAAGTATTCAAAAATGTTTATCTGTTCCTAAACGTTTGTTTCGATATTTTTAAAATAAGGAAATAAAGTTCCTTTACCCGTAGCTATTCGTATTTCCGAGACAGCACGCTATCGGTCACGTAAACTTCCATAACTCGCTGACAACTTAAAGAGGAAGAGGATAGCTTTTTGATCTCACCCGAAAAGTTCGATAATATATAGGCTTTCTAAATCTCATAACACGAAGGATCAAAGAAAACGTTTCTTAACTTTAAAATATCACCATGAATTCTATTGTTGTGTAAGTATTAGTACAATACGGCCTATTTATAAAATATGGAATAAAATGTATTAAAATAAATAAAAAATAATACAATAAAACATTCAAATGAGCAATTAAAATAATGTTGTAATATGGTAGGTACGATTTTTTTTTCAGTTTATACTCATCCGGTGTTTACTAATAAGTAGGTACCTACTAGAATAAATAATATGTAGTTTCGGTGCAGCTACACGTATTCCCAAAAACCAAATCAAATATAGGTACGTACCTACTATCACTACTACAAAACCATTCAGATTTATAAATTACCGTTGTCATAATAGGGGCGGTGGTGTTACATTCAATTAAGTAATTTTGCCTCCAAATCATTCACCATTACTTAATTTGCTGATTTGCAAAACCGTTCGCAAAACTGAATACCTATAGGAGTTCATCCCAATTAGGTATATAGAAGCGGTTATTTTGTTTTTGATCAATTCAACAATAATTTGTGAATCTTGTAGTTTCAAATTACCGATTAGAAACACTGGTAGAAGTACACAGGTCTTTGCAGAATCATCATCTCAACCCATCATGACTCACTATTGAGATCGGGTCTCTTCTCAGAATGAGAAGGTTGCAGAATGTCAAGTTGATAACCAACAAAATATTAAGGACTTCGTACTTCATTCCACACAATGTACCTCAATTTCAAAGTTTCACAGGTTCCCTTCTAGTTCATAAATTACGTGATCTAACGTGTACCTACTAATATCTATACAAGTTGCCTCTTCAGTCTTCTATCAGACCCTATCTATAGGTATGCTACCGTTATACAGATGTTATCTTTCGCAGTCTCTGTCGAAGGACGTGCCTAATGGAGATCATCAGAGAGATTAGTATGCATGAACTCGTTGGCATGAGACTGGGCGTCGCCCTAAACTTGGTTCAGACCATGTTATAATTATAACAAAGTAGGTATTACAATAAAAATCTAGCAATTAAACAGCAACGGGTGATAGTAAAAAATCTACATAACGATTCATCATAACGTGAGTTTACACAAATAAAAAAATAATGCTAAGAATCGAAAAATGTATTTCACTTACAAACAACTTCGTGTCATTTTTAAATGTAGGCACACTATAGGAAATCTTCTCTCAAAACTGGATTTATTAGTGAAGTAATGTCAATTATTATTTTCTTTTGTCGTATGTTTGGAGCTCTACAAACTGTAAATGCTTCATGTTACCAATACAATAGGTACAATACAAATATTCTTTATTGTGCACTAACAGGACATTACAAAATAAATAAAATGGAAAGAAATTTCGAAAAAGGCGGCCTTATTGCTAAGCAGCTACATGTTCCAGATAAAAACAGAAACGTCCAGGATTAATTTGAATATAAAAAACTAAATTACATATTAACAAAGTACGTTTACGGTAGTCAGAAGTACCACCTCATCCATTTTACGCACCAGCGCTTGTATAAATTACTACAAGTGCGCCCCAAACAAGGCACTCACCCCAGATGACTTGCACTTTGAATGCACATTTTAATGGGTTTGTCTTCTCTATGGTGTCTGTCCTTTGTACTCTAATTGTAGTGAGATATTTCATACCAATTGCATTATATTTTTCGTACCAATAAATCGAGAGCGAAAGCAAGGACCGCTGAATAAATTAATTGAATTTTAAAGACAATAACGTTTATACATTGAAGTCCATTATTACTTTATTTTCTTCTATATAACAAGCTACCTGCAGGACGTAGTCTTCCTTAAATTGGTAATATTCAGGCTTTAGCTTTACAAATTCAGCGGATATGTCTTCTTCAGATGATAAGTCCACTTTAAGTTTAGAGGGCGCTTTCCTATACTTTAAGTAAGGTGTAGGAACGTTACGACAACATTTAAAGTTCATAGTGTTAAAGGTTACTAAACGGGTTCAATTCTCAGACGGGAAATATTAATGTCGTTACATAACATTTCTTGCTGTTTTTCATACGTATTTCGATCGCAGTGACGGAGACCATTTATATTTTATTCCGCTTTCATTTTGGTTAGTTTTCGGTATTTAGTGACCATTTACCCGACCCGAATGGCGCAATGGTTAACACGCCGATCGCTGTTCCGAGGGTCCTGGGTTCGATTCCCAGCGAGGCGGCAATTTGAATGATGAGTTTAAATTTCCGTTCTCGGTCTGGGTGTGTGTCCTTGTCTTGTGTGTTGTCCAAGGCACCCACGACACAGGGAATCCTAGTGTGGGGCTTTGAGTGTGAAGCGTTATTTATTATTTACTATCATGACGCCTGCCTGCTCGTTTATCTGCTGTTCAGATAAAAAGATTGTAGTGCTCCCTATACCTATTTATAACGAATTTAGGTATTGCGGCCTCTGGATGTAATATGTGATTTATTGTTTTTGGGCTAAAGCCGGCAGACGAGATATATCACTTAAGGCACTAGAATGCTATAACACCTGCGTCCCCATTGTCTCAGCTTGGCTTTAGTGTGCAGAATTTATTCTGCTACAAGTACATCTATGTAGAGTGGTCTCAGCGTTTGTGGAGATTGCCAAATGTCAATTTACGTCGATGATACTCACAGATAGGAGTTAAAAGTTTAAGTTGTTTAGGTGAAACGTTAATTTTTAATATGTATGTCGGAGATAGGATACTTGTTTGATGCTATTTAATCTGTGGTAGATGAGGTGGTCGATGGTGAATTGATACTCTGTGGCGCGCGGGAGAATTGTCATTAATGGAGAAATATGAAAAGAAATTAATGTCGCGTGCGATCGGAATATTGTTCTTGTAAAAAGTCCTTATTAATTTTAATGCCGTGAATCTCTAACAATAATAAATAAAGTGTATCCGCGAGTGCGAGTGGTTCGATCGATAAATCAATATCGTAATATCGCAAAGCAAATCCAATCAATACCAAAGTAAACCCAAACCGAATATTCATAATGAGCCATACATGAGCATTGAATAAAGTAGCTGGTTGTGTGTTGTTGCGTGGCTCTGAACTCTTGTTTTATTTGACATCCTGACAAGTGCCCCCGTCATGTATATTTTTAAAATTTTGTGTTCGTTTGTTTTTAGCTCAAAAAATGGAGACGCCTATTAAATATAAACATAATATATAAAACTATACAAGATGGCTCAAAAGTAATGTCATAATTTGAAACGGCAGCCATTTTGTTATAATTTAAAAAAAAGAGTTCGGTTGTTGAAAAAAGTTTGTTTGAAAGTGTTAGATTGATGACATTATTTGGAAAAAATTAAATCCCTCAAGTGGCCACCTCCCGAGTTGATGCATAATTCCACTGGTTTTACGGCTCTGTTCCAAATTGGCGATATCTTATTCAATGTTAGCTTTCAAATCTTGTAAGGTGCGTGGTTTGTTGCGGTAAACGCGAGATTTAAAAAGCCCCAAAGGAAGAAGTCTGGTGCTGTGAGATCTGGCGATCTGGAGGACCAGTTCAAATTTCCAAAACGGGAAATCACTCGACCTGGAAATTGGTGTCTCAAAATCTCCACGGCTGCCCGAGCTGTGTGAGTGGTTGCTGGATGTGTATCGATCCATCGCTTGTTGACAAATAATTCTCTATATATCTATATCATCTATATAATAAGAGCGTAGAAAAGTCGTGTCTGCTTTTTTACGAAATTGACAAAACAAAATATATAGCGGGGTTCAGAAACAGTACTAGAACATAAATCTACAAATTTTTTTTTTAATTAAAAAAATTTTGTCTGTTTGCGCGCGCTAATCTCCGGATCGGCTGAACGGATTTTAATGGGACTTTCACTGAAAGATAGCGGAGATTTCTGAGCAACATTTAGGCTATTTTTTATCCCGGAATTCCCACGGGATCAGGATTCACGCGCAAAAAACTGCTATAATATTTAAATATCCTATGTCGCGGGCTTAAATTTTTATAGAACTTTCACTGGAAGTTAGAGGAAGTTGTGAAGCAACATATAGGCTACTTTTTATCCCTGAATTCCGGCAGGATCAGGAATCATCCGGGAAAAACTCTTATGCGCCAAGTCGTGGGCTTAGATTTTTACGGGACTTTCATTGGGAGATAGAGGAGGTTGTGGAGCAACATATAATCTACTTTTCATCCCGGAATTCCCACGGGATCAGGATTCACGCGGGAAAAAACTCCTATGCGCAGACTCACTAGTTTTGATTATAATGGAACTTTCACTTGGAAATAGAGGAAGTTGTGAAGCAACATATAAGCTGCTTTTATCCCGGAATTCGGGCGGGATCAGGATTCAAGCGGGAAAAACTTCTATGCGCGAAGTTGCGTACTTAGATTTTTATGGGATTTTCACTGGAAGTTAGAGGAAGTTGTGAAGCAACATATAAGCTGCTTTTTGTCCCGGAATTCCGGCGGGATGAGGATTCACGCGGGAAGAACTCCTATGTGCGAAGTGGCGGGCTTAAATTTTTATATGACTTTCATTAGGAGATACAGGAGGTTCTGGAGCAACATATAGGCTATTTTTTGTTCCTGCCTTCCCGCGGTATCAGGATTCACGTGGGAAAAACTTCTATGCGCCAAGTCGCGAGCTCAGATTTTTATGGGACTTTCACTGGAAGATAGAGCAAGTTGTGGAGTAACGTATAGGTTATTTTTTATCCCGGAATTCCCGCGGGATCAAGATTCACGCGGGAAAAACTCCTATGCGCGAATTCGTGAACTTAGATTTTTATGGAACTTACACTGGGAGATAAAGGAGGTTCTGGAGCAACACATAGGCTACTTTTTTATCCCGGAATTCCGGTGGAATCAGGATTCTCGCGGGAAAAACTCCTATGCGCAAAGTGGCGGGCTTAAATTTTATAGGACTTTTATTGGAAGATAAAGGAGGTTCTGGAGCAACATATAGGCTACTTTTTGTTCCTGCCTTCCCGCGGGATCATAATTCACCCGGGGAAAACTCCTATGCGCCAAGTCGCGGGCTTAGATTTTTATGGGACTCTCACTAGGAGATGGAGGAAGTTGTGAAATAACATATGGATTATCCTGGAATTCTCGCGGAATCAGTATTCACGCGGGAAAAACTCCTATGCACGAAGTTCCGGGCTTAGATTTTTATGGGACTTTCACTGGTGGATAGAGAAGGTTCTGGAGCATTATATAGGCTAGGTACTTATCATCCCGGAATTCCAGCGGGATCAGGATTCACGCGGGAAAAACTCCTATGCGCGAAGTTGCGGGCTTAGATTTTTATGGGACATTTAGTAACATAAATAGGCTACTTTTTATCCCGGAATTCCCGCAGGATCAGGATTTACGCGGGAAAATCTCATATGCGGGAACGAGGTCTCGGGCTCAGATGTTTATATGTGACTTTCAGTGGGAGGTAGAGGCGGTTATGGAGTCTTATATAGGCTTCTTTTTGTTCTTGAATTCTCGCGGGATCGGGATTTACGCGGGAAAAACTCCTATGAGCGAATGTCTATATATTTATATCTATGTAGATATCTATATCTATACAGTACTAAACTAAAAAAGATTTTTGTATGGTGTGACTAAAACATAGTAAAAATCTACTACTCTGGTGTGTAGAGTAATATACTATAGTCCCTTCTTTATCTTAGAAATCTCGCGGGGTCGGAATTAGCGCAGGAAAAACTTTGTGACACACAAAATTCCACGCGGGCGGAGCCGCGGGCACAGCTAGTAAATCATAAATGTTAAAGCACAGTGATATTTGTCGCCATTTGTAAAAATTAATCGATGTTACATTACATTAAGACATTACTTTTGCACCACCTTGTATTAATTTTACTAATTTTTTGAATAGGGTATGGTTGTACTATCACTAAAGTTCCATAAATGAATCATCTAAAATACTTGTGCGTTTATAAATTAAGCTGAATTTTGACCCCTATGGGCATAGCGAGCTAGACAAAAACTTTTTAAAAACTCTGAAAATGTCTAAAAAACCCATGAGTCAGTACATCTTTAGCAGGTGTCTACGTGAGCGATAATCCAGTCACGTAACTTGTTCCTTAAATAGACAGGAGCACAGTCTTTAGACGTGAGTTGGTACTAAACTACAGAACTCTCTTCTAACATTTCTAGTAGGTATAAAAAGTTCGACCTAGAGTACTCGTATTTTAGCAAAAAACATCTAGCTTTTAACGCCAATAGATGAAAAACAATATGAGCCCCTTGATGACCAACACCAACACCATTAAATAACGTATGTATGTACTTTAATGTTGTGTTTATTTATTTTAATCAATAAATACATTATTAAAATAAATAGTTTTTACAAAAGTATTTTTTGGTTCCGTCATTTTATACCAAAATGAATAATTTGAAATATGATTTAAGTATTTAATTGTTTACGTTCTTGGCTATTGACGAAAATTTGTCAAATACTCGTAGTAGTCAAACATGTTCATGTAACGTAATTGAAAAAGGAAAAACAATTTAGCACTAGTTACATTATGTTCCATAACAAGTACATTATGTAAATTATAATGTTTTATAGCGCACTTTGATATCGATTCCAACTGTATTCTTGGTACCTACTAAATATATTTGCATCAGAGATAAGAAAATGAAAAAAATATTTTTGAATAAAGTTCACAGTAGAAAAACATTAAAATAGAATAGTAACATGACAAACATGAATGTATCTACCAATTAACAATAACAAGCGGGAATATAAATCGAGTTATCAAACAAATTGAGTCTATTCCCAATGGCTCGGCACTCGGTTGTCCTGTCCAGTTGACTAATCTGATGTGAATTCTTTTCACAATAGTTCAGTTAAAATACACTAGCTTTTATATATCCTGGGCACTAAAATCAAATCACTCCCTGTATACAAAGAAATTTTAAAAAAAGTTACATTTCTTTGATAGCTAGGAAATTTAAGTACCTAATAGGAAATTTAAACCTAATAAAACAATTACCTTCATTCGAACGATCGAGACTAGAGTTCACTTTCTTTTTAAATGGGTATCGAAATTACACAAAATACACAATAATAAGTACACAAAAATAAGTAAATTGTGTATAAGTACACAAAAATAAGTAAAAGCATCGTTGCTTTTGAACATTTGGTGACGTCATTCGCGCCCTCGAGGAGTTCCCGAATTCTTTCATCAAATCCCGACATTGCTCACTGCGATTATTCACACGATTGGCAAGTGTTTCTCAAATTGTGTTATCATTAATGTATAATTTTACTTTTCGTCTGATGAAAGAAAGGTCGAAAACGATGCTAACCTTGTATTCAACCTACCAAACAGTACATTAGTGCAGAGATAATAATTGTATTAAGCTGCATCTATGAACAGTAGCTGAGATAAGCAACTTTTTTTGGAATTAATTCATTCAAGTATTCAGCACCACCCATCTGCTGCCGACTATGACAACCGTGAGCAACCTGGATCAAGACTCAAATGGGGACCATGATGGCTAGTTTTATTAGTTGATGGTTTAAAATAAGTGGATGGTTTGTTAATAAGTATGATTTATAGTGGATTTGATTAGTACGTCCACAATATTAACCATATTTGCAAGGAACCAAAAAGGAAGAGCTATAACTTCATTGTATTTTCTTCAAATGGAAAGAATTCCATTGGCTATTATTATTTAAAAACTAGATTTCTTTAAAATGTTATTTATTACTTGGTTAATAAGTCAAACCAATACCTATGCTTTATTGCATTGCAGTACTCAAATACTAATTAGGTACATCACAAAATAATTGTATAATACAGTAATAATTGTACCAAATTATTAACTAAAATTATTAACTAAAAGTTGAGAACACTTTTATAGAAAGGAAATAAACGATCCCCTTCTTACAACAGTAATCCCGAAAGTACAAGGCAATGTGCTGATATACAGCGGGTTCAAATATTGGTTGGAAAAATAATGCCTATAAACTAGAAAAACAGAAAAGCACTCACACAACACAATGACTAACCACAGTCGCAATTGTTAACTAAGGCCTCCTTATTGAAAGAGCAGATACTGTGTATAATTACATGTAACAACTTAAATTTGGACATGATGACGTAGTGTAAGTGGACATTTAGATTTGGAAATATCGTTGTCTTGGCTTTAAGCTGTTTAATACATGAATGGTAAACCAAAAGTTTAAGTCAAATTGAGAAAATAGAATTCTGCACTATAATAGGTACTACCCAATGCTCACCGCCCAGTGCCCATTGTTTTATACCATGGCGAATAGCAACATGCAAACAGGCAAAGAGACATTCAATTAAATAGGCAAAGGGATAAAAAAACAAAAAGTCATTATTATTTCCTTTATAAAATTAGTATTAAATATTATATAACTAATATCTTCATCGATGTATTTATTTCAATACTTATAGATATACTTAGGTATCTAAAAGATACAATCTATTCGATTGCGATAGGGGAATTGTGCTTAAGATGACATACTTTTTCTTTCAAGGGAAATATTTAAAATAATTTTAGTCATATGAGATCAGCATCTTGCGTATATTCTAAAAGGTATCATAATCAACAAAATTATTTAAAATTCAGAACAATCAACGTCATATTAACTTTGAAAACAAACATCAATGGCACTTAGGTTGACATGTGTAAAATGACATATGTATAGGATAAGATGACATGGTACATTGCCACCAACTTATCTCTGAAATTGCAAAAGTTGGAACTAATGCCATCATGTTAAAAAGTCATTCATAAGTACAATGTGGTCATTCGTCTGTCAGTAACTACCTCTCGAATTGCGTCCGACAGCGCCTCTCTTCATTTCAGAGATAAGTTGGTTACTGTATGTCATCTTACACCTTAAGGGTATGTCGTCTTATCAATGCTAAAAGCCAGACCATTCGATTGTCCCTCACAGCTTCAATAGCCTTTTTTTCGCGTCGATGTTCATTAGTAAATGCCAGGCATTCTGTATAAAAAAAGAAAACAGGTAAGTTTTCCTATCCTATTTTACACGGATAAGATGACATAGTATGCCATCTTACACCCACGCCCTGTATGTCATTTTACCCAACGGTCACAAAATTATGGTTTAAATTGTCACGACCATACCTTTTACGTTAGGATGCGTTTTTAGCTATATTTGTCCAGTTTAATAACCTATTTTTACAATTCAAATTAGTTTAAAGTAAAGACCCTTACCTTACATGTATTTTCACCATCAAACAAAACCGAAAGCAAACTTTTGAGCATGTCAAAATCACAAAAACGTGCACTGCTTGCCAGTCCGCGTTCTTATTCCGCCATACTGAATTTGAGTACTAGCGACATCTATGTAGACTCCCGTTAACGTCACAATTGCACTCTTAGCGCGAATATTTAAAGCAATATAGTAGGTGTGTCATCTTACCTGAGTATGCCGTCTTGAGCACATCTCCCCTACATAGTTCGTGAATGGCTGACCTGGCCAACGTTACAGCAAAATAGGTTTGTAAAGTAGTTGTTTTTTATACACCCTGTAGAGACAGTTGCACCGATGCACCGAGTTGGGGCTGCAACCCGCCTTAATCAAACCCAAGCAATTTATGATCGCCACACCACGACAGCTTCAATTCTGCAATAACTTTGGGAAAACTTTTATTGCCAAATTTTCATTACGGAATTAATACAACTTACAAAAAATAAAATTTTCTTTATTCCGTATTTTTTGTGGGTATTCCAAATATCTGAACATAGTTATTAGGTAAAATTCTTAACACTTACTTCATGTCATCCTGTTTATTAATATAAAAAAGAAATTGGTGCATGTGTGTAAATAAGGCCCCATGTTTTTAAATAAGGTTAATATTACTAAGAACTTTTATGTCATTAATTTTTTATATCTTTAAAGTATACCTTGTGGTGCAGGCGGGACATCGGATCTTTTAGGTATTATTTTGTTTAAACGTAAAAATTTTTTTGCTAAAACCTTGCAGACACCTTTAACTGTAGACCCAACGTAAACCAGAAATCCGTTTTATCATAATAGTAAATTGTACTACCTGCAACCTTGTAATACTTGCTTTAAAACATAAAATAAAAAAATATTCTTACACTTTAAAAGTAACCAACATTATATCTGGCCCGTGTATATTTTAAGGGAATCGCCCGAATCTGGCACCGTATTGTATCTTGACAGAGAGGGCGGCGATCCCCATCCAAAGTGCTTACACAAGATCTTACGTCCAGCCTTGCCTTGTGCCTTATCGATACAATTGCTCCTTTTATGGATCTTCCTTTTGATATTAAACTGTTTGGCCTAGCTACTATAGGTTTCACGTGGTTAAATTATGTCTACGTAGACTTACGCCTTCTTTGTTTTTTTTAATGAATGCGCTTCAGGTTCTTATATTATGTCTAATTTTCAAGAACGTTTCATAAATATCAAAGGAATTTACCTAATTAAATGTCAAATGAACGTAGGTACCTCATGACATCTTTAATTGGATTAAAATGCTTAGTCCACGAAATATTCAGTTATCTCCAAATCTACGGTTTTGCAGTTTGAGATAATTTCATCAGATTGTACCTAATTGTAAATTACAATTTAATGTAGTCGCTAGAGTCAGTAGACAAGTATTTAAGTCAATTATGACCGTGTAAACTATTGCAATTGTTGGACTCCCAACCGTATTCAATGCATGTCAGCTTTGACTTTTGGACTGATATTAGTTAACCAAAGATAGATAACGGCCATGAGCAACTATTTGTGTTCCGGATAGGAAGGTTTGTGGAGCCGGTTTCACTTTTTTAGAGGCGACCATCTCAGACCTCAGGGGTAGCAACGCATCTGTGACCGAATTGGAACAAGACTCATACTAACAATAACTAATTGGACTATTACTAACATTAACTAACAGGACTAATTATCACTAACATACCCTGTCCTCGCACTTATTAACAAACTAACCAACTAATATTCTAACAGCATCTACTAACTGGACTAACCATCCTAGTCCCTTTGAGTCTAGTTCTAGGTCGGTCACAGTTGTTATGGGCGGCAGGGGAAGGGTGGTACTGCATGCTCGTTTGCTATCTTAATTCCATAAAAAAAAAAAAAAAAACAATTTTTATTTTACGCGTAATTTGCGTTTTATAACATGAAAAACTATTTTTAAACGTCCAATATTTTTGCTATTCACCGTGCGTCCTATTAAATCCTGTATTTTGTTTCTTTTTTTTTTAAATCTGGATGTGGTAAGTAGGTATATAAGCCTGATTTCATATCTAAAATTTTTCGATAAAAATAATTATTTAGTATATTCCACATGTATTGCACTTTCTATTAACAACCCTAATCACAAAATAGACACAATGCTACATACCACAACTGCCAACCCTAATATTCTTATTTCATCGCCATCGATAAAAGTTAATAATATAACCTAAAATACTTTTATATTGGCACTTCGTCGTCGATAAGGTGTATGATAGCGCTCTAAAACGGTCATTACGACGGTCGACGATCGACCTTCAGTTGCATGATTGCATGCCTTCGGTCGCATGGCCCGATAAAGTTTATCGTTTATGCAACAGTACCGAAACTCGACGGTTGTCGTGTGGCCCGGGTGATTTAGGGCGGCGCGACACCCGACACAGAGTTCTGCCTGCACAGTGGTTCAAGTCCGTACAGAGGATAAACCATAGTTTTGCGTAGATCAATAGTGTAGATTACTGGATCAAAGGTTTTAAGGGCTTCGAAACCCCATCATGCTCCATTAATTTTTAAAGGACTAAGTTTTAAAAGGGTTCTCATACAACTATCTACGCATAAACATTCAACTTTTTTACAGGGTTGTACCGCTTGGTGTAGGAATTGTAATATCGGAAATTATTCCGAAATTCCGGGATTCATGCATGCATTTATTTCATTACTTAGTGGGTCGTTTCATTTCGGGAGTGTGTTCCTTACGTTTACATATTTAAAAGATTTTCTCATTTTTGCGACATTTTCAATTGTTGGTCTTTCTTATTGGTTGTAGCGTATTTTTATATAGCCTTCCTCGATAAATTAACTATCCAACATGAAATTATATTTTCAATTCAAACCAGAAGGTTCTGAGATTAACGCGTTCAAACAAACAAACTCTTCAGTTTTATAATATTATTAAGTGCAGATTTATTTATTATTTCTATTCATAACGAAAATACATCGTTTTGTTTTGGAAACGCGCTTTAAGAAATAACTATAACTTCCAAAATGCATATTGAATTATTAAATAAATATTCAGACAGCTACACTTATTTACACTGCTAACCACCCCGGAACCGATAGGGGAGGATAGATTAACTTTCGCCTGTTAATTACGACAAATGGTCATTGAATGGCGAGAAATGGCTTTGGGATAATATCGCAACGGATAACCGGGATACATGGCAGATAGCGGACGCTACGTCGGGTGTTATGCATAGTTGGCGTATAGGAACACACTGTGGGCTGATATTGTATGAAAAACATGTAAAATATTAAAATAACTAAAATATATTATAAGAAAGAATAAACTGAAAAAAATTCTTTATTTAATTTTAATTTAATTCTTAATTTAATCTAGTAATGTCTAATAGTATTTATATACTATTTTTATACTTTAAGTACCTAGGCAGTAGCTTAAGTATTTATGTACTTAAATGCTTATCATAAAATTCCTTGAAATAAAAGAAAAAAAAACCTACAAAAAAAATCTTATTCATCTACTTTAAAATTAGTATTTCGCTGTGTAACTAATTGATATAATTATGTAGATATATGGATACCTTAGTAGGGATGTAATCGGTACCGACCTACCTTCGAAATGACGAATAAGGTACCAAACACGGCCGAAGTTGGAAGTTATAATTATTTTGTTAGTTTGTCTGCGATGCATTATAAGAATGTTTGTAATATTTTAGACAATTAGGTACTGTGTTAAATCTTGTATGTGTTTATTTTTTATCCAGATAAGCGGGTATGATGGTCTTAGGCATGTTCTACCCTTCATGAAAACCCGAATAAAAAAAAATGATAACAACTAAAAACCGAAATAAATTTTAAAATTTAATCATTGTGAGATTGCCATTCACTCGAACCAACAATAAACAAAAACATCGTTGTCAACTTACTGAAGAATTTATTTTCAAATTCGAATGACTTGCCTGCCCTCTGTAAGACGTTTGGTCAATCGAAGTGAGCGGAACACTATAATTTTATTGCTGCTACTTGATACTAGATGGCAGGCATATTAAGTTGTATTAAACTCACGGACGTATTTACTTTTGTTTATACTGAATTTGATGATAATGATGGTACATTTGCTGGTTTATCAACAAACCATGTGACAACTTTCATGTAACCAGCTACATATTACCTTATTTATTTGCTAAACAGATATACAAATGTACAAGGGGCAATGTTTGTAGGTATTTTGAGATTTTCTAAAACATTTCAAATGAATTGAAAGTTTTCTTTACCCAGGATATAGATATAGGTATTTGTGAAAAATTTTGAACCAAAAATAATTGGTCATCTTTTTGAATTAGCGTAATAACTATTTCTCACAACAACAACGTAGAGAGTTGATGTAATAGTCTTATTAGTTACCTACTTAAGTTTAAATTTAAAAATAAAAAATATACCGCGTCGTAAAGAAGGTTCTTAGCGCACGTACGTACGCTGATACACGCAGTTTTTTTAAGTGTCTTGAATATCTGCAACACACCTACTATATACGCACTATATCCTACCTACCAGGGATGTTATGGATATCCGTAACCGAAACCGAAACTATCGGATATCCGATATAAAAATATATCCGTAACCGTAACCGTATCCGCTAAAAAAGTTTCGGATAATTTCGGATAAGGGCAGAGTCTAAATAAAACCCGTTACGACAGGTTTTTGTTTCACCACACCATGTAAATATGGCATATTTGTTATTTTTAGTCGTAAATGAGTCAGATCAATATTTTTTGGTATCACCCTATCTAAATAGTAGGTAGGTAGGTCTCATTAACAGAGATGTTCGCATTGGCCTCATGGGAATACTAGTTCCCCATGCCCAGACACCTAAATAATAATAATATTAAAAACCGCATTAACAACCTACTCAATTTATTAGTTAATATTGAGTATTTCACCAATAAATTGAAGGAAAATATTTGTATTGCGTACTAAATTAAGTTATAATTAAGGGCAAAATGCGTCCAAAATCAAGTTTGTGTGGAAATTGTGGAAATTTTTTGATCATGATAAACTTCTTATTATAAAAAGCATTGTAATTTCAAGTGTCCCAAAATTCTCAGTTTCCCCTATCTGACTTATTCATTGTATTACCAAATGATAACCCAGACTTGATAGTAAATATAATCAAATTATTACATACTTTTTTTTTACTTTAATGTAATATCCGTAACCGAAACTATCCGAAACTTACGGATAATCCAAAATAATTAATATCCGTAACCGAATCCGAAACCGATATAATTTTATTCCGATATCCGTATCCGTATCCAGATCCGAAACTCCACATCCGTAACATCCCTACTACCTACTATACGATAAGCAAATAAGATCCTTAAAAGTTTTAAGTCTCTCTAGTACTGGCCGAAGCTGAAACCTTAACACGACCCTGGCACGAGCACGAGGCTCTGGGATCTCCATTAAAATTTTGCGAAAGATTAATTACCGTCGGGACAGGTTTACGAGCGCTTAGCGATTCAAGAAGCCTCGCTAAAACGAAATGGATGGCCGTTGGGAAACATAATTGTCGCTGTATTCTACTAGTTAACAGCCAAACTCTAAGGCTTCGCGCAATTTACTGTACACGACTGTTCTAACGTATTATTACGTTTGAGGGTCCATTTTAGAGAAATGTCTAATAACTAAGCTATATTTGGGGAAGTAAGAAGTTCCAAGTCTAAGCCAAACTTATCTGGTCATTTGCAATTTGGACAACGGACGGATAGCGACCATTCTAAGTTACTCTTTACCAGCAGTTGAGCATGGTGGTCATGTTTTTTACTTTCTACCCTTTTAGGATCAATCGTAGATTTTATTAACTCGTAATCTAATTTTTCATGTGCTCTAATTGTACCTATACTAAATAAAAAACAAGTCTCAAGACAAATTCATGTTTATCCCACTCGCTCTCCTTAATTTCAATGGATTACCTATAGCAGTGACTCACAATTAACAAAACTACAATAATTAGTAAAAACTCATTAACTAACTTCAGTATCATGCTCCGTTGACGTAAAATTGTAGCTCGACATGTATCATAAATAAAACGACATTCACCTATTCAGACGTACCAGATGCTGCAACGAACATGAAACAGAAAGCACAGCAAACCTCAATTTTGTGTCCTATTCCAGTTCCAACAGGCAATTTACGGGAACCCCACACGCACCCAATTTCGCACACTGCTTTGTAATACCTATATACTCGTACCTACGTTCATTGTGCTGCAACCAAACCCAATCCAACTCAATTGTTTATGAATAAACAAAGGCTGATTGAACCGATTTTAGTAACTAGCGCGCTAATTGTTCCGCCCTATCAGTATGAGGTTTTAAAATGATGTAAGGGTCCAAGGAAAGAAAATATATTTTTCCTATTTTTGTTGTTAATTACGTGCCAGCTGCAACCACAACTGAGCACGGGTCTCTCCTCATCATTGAAAAGGATACCCACTTATCATTGAAAAGGATACTTAGGTACTCCATGCTGCTCCAGTGCGGATTATTTAATTAAACTGCAATAGTCAACGTTACTCTCAACCTTTTAATTCTCGCAAAGGTTTTAAATCCATATTGCAGATAAAAGGTTCTGTTGGCGTTAGATCCTACACCATTATTGCTTTATCGTTCGGAAAATTTGAATCCGGATAATCCTACCCGAAAAATGTAAAATGTAGCAATAATACCTACACTGCTGTAATATCACTTACGAATATTTTCATATAATTAAGTAAAGAAGTTAGCATTTCGTAAACTAATCAGAGTCTAAATATCTACACACCTATATTATTATCAGGGCAATGAACTTCTAAGATCTAAGAATAATGTTTAATATTTTGCTACATTCTGGCGCAATTTTACATCAAATAAAGTAGTGTTCAGGCTAGTATGAAAACTGGAACGTTGGCCTAAATTCTTTGAGATTTTATTATCCACGGTACAAAAGAACACAAAAGGGTTAGGTTAGAGCTTTTTGACACGTACGATTACGACACGACATCTCACGGTTAGTGTCGTTGGTGCTTCTTCTTGATGCTTAATTGAAGAAACCACAAAAATATGCTTATAGCTTCTGTTACTGTTCAGCGATGTCGCCAATATCGTGGACATTGTTGACTCTTTTGGTCCGCAAAACATGTTCCCCGTGAATAAACCTTCGTATTTTCATTTCAAAATTTCCCTCGCTGTCCGTCGTTGTAGTGTCGTAACGTCGTGTAGTATCGCTATCGCACATGTAAACAATCACTCTGTATATGAACGTGACACTCAAAAAATCCCAACAAAGCCTCAAAGGCAGAGAATGGAACCCGTAGAGCGGAAAATTCGATTTTCTGGCCACCGCCTCCTTAATACGTTGTGGTCCACATTACGCCTATCGCCCAACCCTTGCCGGAACAGTTTGGTAATCAGATTCACTAAGTCAATTTCGGACAATACAGATAGTGAAATCGCAATATATTGCCTCGAGAGCCTGATAAACAGTCGAATAGGCTCATTCATTTCCGTAATAGACCACCAATCTGACCTCACAGTTAGGTCACAGACAGATACAGATGTGCTAGAAAAAAGAATCGATACACAAGGCCTTCATACATAAATTTTGATAAGGTAAGTAAAACATTGCTATTCCGGCGAAAGCTTCTACGAAACTTACTGTTTGAAAAAGATCTCATACCTAGTTGATACTGACCTTGTCTGTGAGGCGAATAGTCCCAGATTTAATTACTTGTAGGTAAATATTAGTTTTTTTACAACGACGTTAAGTATCATGGCGCTATACAGACGCCCTGGGCGTTTTGTTATCCATTAAATGTTTTCGAACAGATTTCCTTATCGCACGGTACAGAAGTACCTAAGCTAGAAAATTAAGAGTGTAAGTTTTTTGCGTAACTGAAATAGCAATGTATCCTACTATTGACAGAGCTCGGTCAGCTCAGGTAAGTCAGCTATCAGGTGAGGTAAGTTAGCCTATATACCAGACGTTCAAGTATCAGAGTTTTAAAGTGCAACAATATAACTCCGATCCAGCCGAGGGTTCAAGGAACTTCACGCATTTTTTTTATTTACGCAACAGATAACAACTCTGTTTCAATGTAAAGTGTCGAGATTCTCGACAAGATGGGAAGTACTAGTATAATCTGTTGGCGTGATCGCAGTCCAATAAGGGGTGGCGAAGAGTTAGCAGATGTCGGGGCAATGTGGGTCGCACCCTGATAAATGGCAGCGTCGCGCGGGGTTATTGTAGCTAGAAAATAAGTACCCGCGAGAAGATAAGCCTGGCTTGAGCTGGCTGATTCCTATACTTAAACTGTCTTACTAATAAACGCAATATTTAGTTATTCCATGTTTTTTTTGTATTTTTCTTACCTTTGACTTCAAAGAATCATATGACAGGGACAAATAATTATAAGACCTCAAACCTTTTTAACTCAGCCAGGTACAGGTTGTAGTTGAGAGTTAAAATCTGTGTTAACAACACAGCTCTTGACCCATTTCAGGGCTTTTAAAAGTAAGCTGCAGTCTGTTTTTAGTTTATGTTTTATATTTTACATAAAATTTAATGCGGTTCCTCAAAAACCATATAATGTGATATTTATTACCTGAATATTATACTGGCGCAAATGTTAACACGACAGATCGCTGTTCCAAGGGTCCTGGGTTCGATTCGCAGCAACGCGGACATTTTAATGATGGGTTTAAATTTTCGTTCTCGCCCTGAGTGTGTCCTTGTCTTGCGTGTTGTTCATAGAATCCATGATACATGGAATTCTAGTGTGGGGTTATGATTGTGTAGCGTTATTTATTTCTCTTCTATTGCCCAAGAAAATTAATAGTGCCAATTACACTAACTTTATAAGCCCGATTTTAAAAACAACCACAAATATGCACCCTAGTGCTACAATTAAAATAAACTTTTTGAATTAAAGCCAAGACATAATATTTCTTCCCCAATTTTTTCTTAGTGGAGCAGTCCATACCTTCCTTTATTACGTTACCACTTAAACAATAAGTAAGATTTCCTCACCTTGAACCTTAATGTGTCGGAATATAACTAAGAGTGTTGTAATAGGTAGTTAAGTGCCGGCCGTTTGCCCTCTGACCCTCGGAGCATCGGAAATTGCGAGGAAAACAGAACCGGCAACGTTTCAGAGAGCACAGCCCTGTACCACATTAATAAAGGTAAGTGCGCCCGTGTCAGCTAATGCGCCGTTATGACCTATTCTGAAAAACATGTTCAGAACCCCTGAATCGCAAACGCAAAGAAATAAATACTCTGTTTCTCTAATAATAAGCCTTAAACTTGAATGATGGGACGCCTCATAATCGAGTTTACGGGACATCATGAAGAGGCTTCAGGCTCAACTAAACCTTCAACATTGCCGAACTTTCATGTAAACTTAAACTCTGTTGTGCAGTAGTTGTGGTTGATATTTCTTTGCGGTCATGTTTCGAAGTACTTTTGAGTTGAAACGTTTACTTAAAAGGAATGCAGTGAAAGAATTGAATAGCAATTTTCAGCTATGCAACCCTTATTAAATCTACGAAATGGAAAAAGTTAATTGAAATCTAAAATTAAAGTTTTACACGGATGGAGAGTTAGAGAGATACATTAATTTAAAGGAAATACTGCGTGGAGAAATCGTTTTTTGAAAATAAATTAAAATAAACCCTAAACTGTTTCATGTATTTTGTACGTCATCGTTTGTAGTATAAATTATTTCCGCTTCTCAAGGTTGTGTGGAAGAAATCTCAAAAACGGCAAAATTACCGTTTATTTTGTACTTAAAAACTTGCATTGTTTGGTACATTGTTTGGTAAATTCACATGGGACACCATAGATTTAGCATACACTGACATTGATGATGAATGTAACACATAGAAAAAATAAAAAATACAGTCGAATTGAGAACCTCCTCCTATTTTTTAAGTAACCTTAAATAAAAAAGGCATTCAAACCTGTATGGTCTCATCGTAGTCATAAGAGTGTTTGCGGCTTGCCGCTGTGCTCATCTCAGTAGCGCGCGCTCGAGAGCCGCGGCATCTGCAACAAGTGCAACACAACACAACACTTAAGATACACTTTATAAAACACTTACTAATAAAAAACTTATTGAAACTCTACGGCAATGCTGCTTTAACTAGGCTGCAACCAATTGGCACAATACTGAGCGCTCATATCTCAATAAAGTAGGTATACGTATACCTACTTCACAATGCTTTTCCAGTAATACACGTCCTTAGGTACCTGAAAACACTAACTGTACTTGAGTCGCCGAACAATCCGAGCATAGGTAAGTAATCCGAGCATATATCTCAGTTGAATAAGCTTGTAAGCAAAATTTACTAAGGGCATATTTAGATCCCGCCGTCAATCTTAATTCTACCTTAATTGCAAAGGCGGAAACCTAGCATTTGTGTGCCATGCTATTATAACGAATTCCAGATCGATCGTGAACGGGATCGGGATAGCTGTCATTTGTTAGCAAATAAGTAATTAATTTAATTCGTTTTAATTTAAAATCATGTCAATCTAAAATTTTACCTAAAAAGCCCTCTGATCAATTTATTAAGAAACTATTCTTAAACAGAGGATCTTTTTACCAAAGTAAGTTTAAGCGTGGAACCAGATACATAAACCAAGTAACAATATCTTCCTAAACTTGTTTCGTCGATTTATCAAAAAACAATATCGACAAAATTCTCATCCCGAGCCGAGAAACTGGACCAATTATTTATTAGAGAAATCGTCCAAAAAAACTACACGCAGTTCAGATAACTCGAGAACGCCAGCTGTTGGCCTGAACTTGCTGAAACTTGTCCGGCAGGGCTCATGAATAATTAAAAGCGGGGATAGGGAATAGGGATAATAACTCACTCGTGTCGGCGAGGTCTGTCGGCACAAAATAACACTCAAGCCAAGGAAACGCCGCTTTTTATGACTTAATTAGCTACATCTCAAACCAGGAGGCCAGGAAATGGGAGAGCACGCGGAAGACCATATACTTTATTGTTGACGTAATTAGTTTACACGAATGACACAAAGTTTGCCCGTTTGAAGTTATATGGCGCTTCTGGTCGTCCTATATTTAGACTTTTAGAGCAACGTATGTAAATAGCTGCGTGTAAACATATCCTCAGTAGAGATATTGTTGGACTTTCATTAAGTAATCTACTACGTTAATCCTGTCTCAGTTGTTAATTTATAAAAGTTAACGAACGTTTGTGATTTACAGCTATTTAACTGTAATAAGTTTAGCTCTTACCAATCGCAAAGTAACTGCTATTTAAAAACAAAAATTTTATACAATTCATTGTATAAAAGTCATTGTATAAAATTTTTGTTTTTTATTATCATTACCGATGTTCAATTCCATTCGTTCGATATGTTAATCAATCAAAAACCTCATTAAGATCAACGCCTGCAGCACTTATGATTCAGGTATAAACTATAAACGATTTTCAACTAGGAATAGGTACTGTCTTCCTATAAAATTTTAGTTCTAAAAACTGTTTTTCCCGTAGCAGTTTCAGGAGCTCAGGAAAGTTCAGGAGCAGTCAGTACTAGGAAGTACCTCTCTATACCACCAGACATATGCGCATGAACCGACTATTATCTCAAGTGCATGAACAAGTTGTAATTAATTGTAATTGTATCGCTCTCTTAACAGACTTGGCACTGTGGTTGTAGTTGCAAATGATTCGAATATACTTAACAGTAATTTTGCTATAATATTATGTAATGTGTTTTCGGGAGAATATTAGGTATTTAAGGGTATCAATATCAACATAATATCTGTAACCGAATTCAAGGGAGACTTTTACTAATAATTACTAACTAGGCATAACTAACAACAACTATCGAAACTAACTGTTACTAATAATAATCATTGCTCCAGTCCCCTTACACACTATCGAAACGACCAGATGTCGAGGACTAGTCAGATCAAAGTTTTGTTCTGGTTTGGTTTCAAATCAAATGTTACAATAGTTTGAGCGGCGGCGGAAAAGTGGTAGTGCTACATGCTTATTACACCTTTATCCTCCCGTAAATCCTATAAAAAGGTGAAGGACTCCGTGCATCTTGAATCCAAGAAAGTCTTTCCTTCAGTAGGGAACGACGTGCAAGGCTATGGTGGCAGTCAGGTTTATTGTGTTGCAGGAAACTGGGTTCTGCATCACCCAGTAAAATTTTTCTCCCTAGCTAATTATTTTCATAGTAAAGACCCCTTGGAATAGCTTTTCTTGTGCATCTTCCATAAACACAGCGATCATTGCAGATTTATTTATTTTTGTTATTCTTAAATTAAATTTCAGCCACTGAAGCTCTTCAAATATAATATTTGAGATCAGACTAAGTATAACTATTAGCAGACGTTTTTAATATCTCAGGAAAAGTATCTAAGAGCGTTAAACCTATAAAAAGAAAACTCTTTTATATCTTGTCTGGCTTCGACAAGTTCCTAGTTTACGACCTAGTAAATTACCTTTGGATGATAACAAAACTTAGTTATGTTCCGACAAAAAAGTTGGGGATTTTATCACGTATACCAAATACTTGTGATCTACCTATAATAACAATATCAGCTGTTGGAGATATAAAAAAAGTAATGGGGATTCTATATAGAGCCAAAAGAAGCTAAATGAAAAATTTTAAATTTTTATCTGTTGTCATCTGTAAGTATGTTTGTAGACGCATCAAACTTCTGAACTTCTGAATGATGCGATTTTCAAACTTGTATTACCAACTGAAAGTCTTAAGGGTTCATATTATTTTTTACGGTCACATAAATCCATCAACCCACAAACAATCCAAACTGGGACCAAATGTTATACTAGTATAGAATCGAGATTCGAACAGGAAACTTCATGGAACACAAAGTACCTAAAGAACTTCCGGGGTCGTATTTTATTTATATTTATATTATTATATTATATTTAAATAAATATATTATATTATATTATATTTTACATATATTATATATTTATTCTATCGTCGAATGCCGGCACTACATTTTTTCGTGGTTCAGATAAGGCGAAGATCAAAGGCTGTATCCGCAAAAAAGCGCGGACCGCATCGATCCAAAGCTTGACATTCGCGTCACGAAGGCTGCAGGCCTACTGCGCCGTCGCTATGGCAACGCTCTCTGTACCCAAGCCGCCAAAATGCTTATTAAACAAAGAAGCCCTTGTCAATCTAGCCTACAGTGTGCTGACATACTTACGTGTGAACACCTCGCGAGAAAAAAACTCAGGAGGAAACATTTTCTGTGAAAATTCTACAAAATAATGACGTTTTCTTTTTAGCACCATTGCATCGTGAATTTCTATTGAAATGTCGACCTAGATTGGTGAACCATAATGTACCTATTTATGATAGTAATTTTCTTCGATTATTTTTATCATTCAAACCTATCTTTCACAAAATAAGTCTCATATTAAGATAATTAATATTTCACATTAAATGTAAATAAATCATTTCAACAGATAAGACGGGCGTAGGTTTTTACGCTTATGTTTTTACACGCACTATTTTTATTTATACACCTGAAATATGTAGGCTTACACATTGATAGTAAATTACAGTACCTACAGATAAGGCGGCTTGTAACCTAAGTAGCAATTTGGGTAGAGGAAAGAACATTATTAATTTCACAATGTAAAAATTTAATAAGTTTAATTAATTCATGATATTATTTCATATTATCAAGTATGTATAAATTAACACATTAGGAACAAATTAGAATAAGTATCTCCCTACTGGAAGCGATCGGATTAATTCAATAGATATTAGTCCAATTTAGATATTTGCAACCACTTTGAATTAATTTGCTTTGCAATAGGTGTATAAGTTTTAGGTAAAATACATTTCAGCAAATTTAATATGTGATCATCTTATATTTGGTTTCGGAGGACGCTAGATTTTTCTACACAAGATTGTGCTTCACAGGAGTGCTTTTCAAAAGCTTCTGAAAGCTTTTATTCCTAGGATGCAAGCAAGCTCATGTGGCTACTACTCTACGTCTCTACTTATAGGTAACCTACATAGCCTACTTACTGGATTAATTATTGCTATCTTTGTACCTGTTACAATCAAAACTTATAATAGGTCAATTAGGTACTTTATCCCCAACTAGTCGTTTTGACTGATCATGTCAGTCGATAGTTTCATGTGATAATTGTTTAAGTGGAGACATACTTGTCAATGTTTACAAAAATAAAATGCACAAAACTAAAATTAAATATACCAAATCCTTTTCTAGCTACCCTCCTAGCCTAGTTAGTAATGGCGAAGCAAGGGGTCTCGACTTCGATTTCCGGCTGTGGCAGACATTTATGTCGCAGACAGATGTTTGTTGTCGGGTCATGTGTGTTAGTGATGTGTTTGTTGTTGTGTTTTGTGTGTGTGTCTAAATCTCAGTGTGGGGGATGAATGTGTATATGCTAACAGTTAGGTTTTACTCTAAACAATTAGCCAGATTTGATTCCTGTAACATAATTTCATCCTAAAATTATTATTTTCGACTCACTTTTATAATTCTAATTCATTCAAATTATTCCCATAACGTTTTAATAAATCGCTTCCTATATTTTTATAGATCGCGTCAGTTGCGCGTGTTCACTAAACCGTCAACACCCCAAAGTATACCACCCCATTAGATCTATTATTAGACCCAATCGGAAGCGCATTTCCTATTTTACACCGTGGGCACTTGTTTACTTCACCTAGGGTGTTTAACCTTTGAGGCAAACTAATTAGAACGAACAAGATACCTACCAATACATTCAACTAACCTAATGATACGACATTAGAATATAATTATTAGCTTCAGCACTTGTTAGCCTTTGATATTGAACTCTCAACAATTTTAATTATTAAGTACCTGTCTCATAAGTCTAATTTTATTTTTTAAACTTAATTCAATACCTAAGTAGGTACACTAAGTAACATTTGACAGTTACAACTATAATCTTTACCTCGGAAAATCAGATTTATTCTTACAAGATAGGTAATATAATCTTCATCATAATGTGTATTTTTCACCAGTTACACAGCATTGTATCGTCGAATTAAGAGTAAGGTACGTAGGATAATTTGAAACTCTATAACGTCTCTACCAAAACTTCAATTTCTAGCTTCCAGATGGTAACTGCTGCAAATCATGTAAAAAAACATACAGATGAATTGAGAACTTCCTCCTTTTTTTGAAGTCGGTTAAAAATAACTGTTCATCTCATCAGTACTTACCTAGTAACCTACCTACCTACCTACCCACTAAGTTAGTAAATAAAATTACGTACCTATACTTCCAAGTTTAGAGAAATTATTTTTTGTAGCCTATCAAATAATGATCAGCTGTAGGTAAACATCGAGGTTTGATGGTAAATAAAATGTTTTATGGAATTTATAGCCTGAATAAAATCAAAATAAAATCAATTTAGTTTAACTTTAATGGAAAAACTTGCACCAATTAAATAATTAATTAATTACCCTTGCTGTCATTGTTTCATTGAACACCACATTTCTGACTTCACAAAAACTTTGTCCAAACACGACATCTATATCACAGTGGCACTAACTTGTTTTTATTTTATCACAGCTGTTATACTCGTATTAGGATAACATTAATAATAAACATTGATTGATTCGTTGGTTCTCCCGCCAAAATTTCATTTATTATGTTTAACTTGTAAATCACCTATGTAATATAACGATTGCGCTTTAATTTCACTGTTCATATCTGGTTTTCATTTATCAATATGAATTAAAACAATCTATAAGTTATCAGCTGGTTTACGTAATGTACGAAACACCGCCCTTCAGGCAGAGAACACGAGAAACTTACTGAACGGATCACAGACTGAAAGGTGGGTACGTACCTATAGCGTACATTAGGTTACTTATATTGCTTAGCTAGCTGAACCTATTCTATAGAATGCTTTGCTATAGATTTTCGAACATAATGATACGAATAAATATCGTATTAATTGCCATCTAGTAGGAAGCAGCGGAACTAAAATGAATCCTGCCATCTATTGAATAAAAAATACATAAGGAGAATTTATTGCTAATATGAATCGCTAGATGTCGCTCAGACAGTTTTTTAAACTTTAATATTTTCTTATTCATTCACACTTTAATTTTAATTATTATTATTTAAATAAATACTATTATATTACTGATTTATATAACAATGCAATGAAGAAGTTACAGAAACAAAGGTGTGTGGACACAAATTAGAGTGGAGTAGACTTAATTCTGGCGACTTTCCGGCACATTTAACTGTCATATTGACAACAATTCAGTGTGACAATTTGGTGACAATTGAATTGAAAACTGACAGTGACAATTAAAATTCTAACGTCAAAAACTCAGTTTTTTATTTAAAGTTTATAAAATGTAAAAAAACACGAAATAGCAAAAAATATTTTTATTTGATAATTAATATTTACAGTGTTCTATTCATGAGTTCTATTCTAATATTATTACTAACCAAAACAACTGTTATCACTTAATTGTAAACAAAATGATCAAAATTTGGAATTTGGGTCTTATTAGTTATGATACAGCTCTCAAAATACAATTAGCTATCGCAAGAAGACACTTGGATGCAATGATGAAAGGAATAGATGCCAATTATGATACCCTTTTATTAGTGGAGCATAAGCCAGTCTACACTGTTGGTTAGTTAATAATTATATCCGGTTATATTTTTTTAACGCGACGAACTATCTCAGTCATCAAGGGTAGCAACATATTTGTGACCGAATCAGATCGATTCTCTTAACAAGAATTGTGTTTCTAACTTTCTAACTGTTTCTCATACTAACTATGAAACAATCTGCTAACGGATGATTAGACCAAATAAGTCGCCATTTGAGTCTTCCTATTCTGGATTGGCAAAATTTTCATGAGTGGCATCAGGAAGATGCTGTATGCTCCTTTGCAATCTATAATATATATTGATCCATGGAAAAAATTTGTAAAACAGTACTCTTAGTTCCCTAGAGATCACAACAGTCCATGGGGATTTAAGTAGTTTAGATATTTAATGCCAAGCCATCAGGTTTATATATTTTATGCCAAGGAGGAGGATATCAGTAATAAAGCTCACTTTATAGCAAGATCTATCGACATTATAACCATTAAACAAATTGGCTCCGCCCACTAACCGAGGAGACATTTATGTGGTAGGAATAATTTAGGTCTTGGGTTGTAGATGTTCAGAGATGTATAACCTATTTGTTTTGCTCATGCCACCACATTACAGGGAATTGAAAACAAAATACTTTCTTTGCATTCTACTGATTAATTATTATGAATCAAATGTTCCAATCCATGCCATGAAACACTTCAAGTTTACTTTGTATATTTGTATCTTTGTATCCTGTATTATATTTACAGGAATTCGAGATGAGACCCCAAATGAAGAAATTTTAAGACTTCGCAGTCTAGGTGCTGAGTTCAAAAAAACAAACAGGGGAGGCCTCATCACTTTCCATGGACCAGGCCAACTGGTTGCTTACCCAGTAATAAATTTGAAACATTTTAAAACCAGCGTTAAGTGGTATGTCAGCAGTTTAGAAGAAACTGTCATTAAAATGTGCGAGGAATTAGGTGAGCCTTATATCATACTTTTTACTATAAAGTTATAATTAGTTGAAATGAATTCATAATTTTATTGAATAGAATTCATCCCACTTTTTGCTCAACTCAGGATTCCTCAGGAACTCCATATATTATGTATAGAGATTAGTCACAAAACAGTTTCAATTTTAAAACTTTTGTAAAGCTATGACTTTTTTCAAAACAACTCTCAGATATTAATAAAAAATGTCACAATAATTAAGTAAAATTTTTTATCCAACTGATACAAAAACCATTTTTTAACATCTTATATTAATGTTAACTTGCCTTGGTACTAATGAATCTGCCTTGTAACCATAGATTATCAGGAAGACACAATAATTACAAATTTTGTAAAAAACTTTATGAATATATTGTTTTAATGTGGAGTTCACTTGATTTATTATGATTGTGATCTTTTTTCTTTTAGGGATAAGGGCAAATCGGTCCCCACACACAGGAGTCTGGATAGAAGACAACAAAGTAGCAGCTATTGGTATCCATGCATCGAGGTATGTGACAACTCATGGAATTTCAATAAACTGTGATACAGATTTGTCATGGTTCGATCATATTACACCTTGTGGCATTGAAGATAAAGGTGTTACTTCCTTGACAAAAGAAACAGGAGTTGTTTGCTCTATAGAAAAAATGACACCAATATTTTTAGACAGTTTCAAAAAAGTTTTTGAATGTAAATATGAAAATTTAGATGTGGACACACAAAAGGAAATTTTAAGTGGTGTGTACAATAAATTAATGGTACAAAATATTTGAAAATGCAAGTGCTTTTACCATATTGTTGTGATTTGAAACTGAAATTTCTAAGAAGAATAGTGAATGTATAATTTAATAATTCTGATTGTTGTTAGTTTATACTAATGTTGTTGGTAAAATAAAAAAATATTTAATTTGTACACATTTATTTCATTCATTAAAATTAAATTAAATAATAAATAGGGTTATTAGTTAGTAATAAATCTAAATAAATTAATTAGAAATCTCAAGTTGGGTTAAGAGAAACAAATATTTTTTTCTAAATGTGCATTCAATAATACTTGTATATATCAAATTGTTTTATGTTGGCCCTAGGTTACTGTTTCTTCAAAACCCAACTGAAAGTTCAAAAAAGTCAAATTCTAAAATTGTGATTGGGCCAAAGTGAAAGTTAACAGTATATTTACAAGTGTATTAATATTAAATATGTATATGATTGTGAAAAAATATAACATAATACAGTTATATTAAAAATACGATTAATGGGCACAATACAAATAACTTAACACTATAATGCTGAACAATTTAGCGCCTTATTATCAATATAAAGATTCAGAATAATCCTACATAAATTGTGCTTTTGTAAGAAATCTATCCTTCCAATACAATTCAAGGGATTATTCCAAATAGTGAAATTCACAATTTAGTATTTACTGACAATATTATTTTGTCACAAACACTTACATAATTTAGAACCAAAATATTCTGCTTACACTAATAAATGCGACGTCTGTTACTAAGCTAATATTATTCTATTAAAGTACCCATTATATTGTAGCACTTCAAAAGTTATCCTGGTGTAAAAGTAGGACATGTAGTATATTGCATTGGTTAAAATGCAGACAGACAATAAGTCAGAATAAAACTAACCGTACATCTACTTAAACCTAATAAATGCTTCTAAATGCAATTAAAATACCCTTCAGGTAAATGCAAAACACGCGGTGGTTACAGTTCTTATTACAATTTCCTCACATTTACACCACGATTAAATTCAATTAACTAATTCTACTATATTCCGGGGCACGGGTTAAATGATATGAACCAACGTTGGCGTGGAATTTTGTTCATTATCAGTCATTCGTATCACAAGTTCCTTAGTAAGATAGGCGTTGGAACATTACAAAATTATGTGGAGACCACAAAACTACACATTATAGCCTCTAGAACAATTGCAAGGCGATTACGACATATGCTTCGGTGGCGCCAGCCATTTGCGCATGTAATAGCAGAAGATTGTGGCGATGTACAGTATAACGAGCAAGGCACACGCAACTCCCAGGAGAAGGACTGACGCTTTGCTAGGACACGGCTCCACAATCGTCACGGTTTTTTCTGTAATTTAAAGAAATTAGAAATTAGTTGCAGCCGAGCTGCCGATAATGTGACGACGCGAATTGTTATTGGATTTTGTTTCCTGGAAATTATCCCCAGTAGTGTTAACGATTATATTGCACAATTTTTTTGTGTAATTAGGAGACAAACGGGCAAACGTAACCGCCACATCATCGGATGGTAATTGGTCAATCCTCACTCATGGACATCAAGTTTTTTATTGCAGGGCGAAAAGGATGTGGTGGGTCCGCTTTAATGCTAATTCAACGACATTGCGACAGAAACATACAAAAAGTCGTGAATATTGTTTTAGTTAATATCCCCATCCATGCATCAGCGTGCATCCATGCATCCATGCGTCCACTGTTGGACATAGGCCTCCCGTGATTTACGCCACTCAGGCCAGTCCTGCGCCTTCTGAAGCCAGCGGATGCCAGCTGTCTTCTTCAGGTCGTCAGACCACGTCGTCGGGGGGCGTCCTACGCTCCTTTTTCCGAGACAGGACCTCCACTCAAGGACCTTTCTTCCCCAATGGTTATCGGTCCTTCGAGCTATATGGCCGACCCATTGCTACTTCAGCCGGCTAATTCTTGTGAATATCTACTTACCACCAAAGTTGGCTTCCGATGCAGTTCCACCAGGCTTATCGGAGCGAAGGAAATCGGTACTCTGTCGTTCATCACCAAAGTCGAGAACCAAAATTTCCTGGGAAATGTTCATATCTTCCTCTTGGCTGCGAGCTTCTCCGGTCTCATTGTGAGGCAACGAACGTTTCTTCCTTCCCCAAGACTCCAGAGATTCCCTGCCCCATTCGCACACGGCCTGAAAGAAATCATCAAATCAACATTACGTCGATTAGGTACGTCTAATTGTATTCCACGTCACACCACGTACAGGCGTTTCTAATCCTATTGTCTAATGCGCAAAGTGATTTACTCACCGGTTCACAAGGTCCGAGGCAGTATTTAACGTTACATTGGAAGATGACGCCGTATGACTCGGTAAATCTAAACGCTTCATACACGGACTGCAGTGCGTTGCCGTCTGGAGTGAAGGCTGGGAATATTGATGGATCCACCGGACATCTAAGAATACAATTGCCATTTGAGTTTTAGAATGTTAACAGAAAATTTCAAGTAAAATTTATTCAAAATCCTTTTTTATTACATCAACCATAACACTAAGAAATACAATGGAAGGACTTATTTCCATGTTGCAATCTTTGCGAGTCAACCGTGGGACCTGTTGATAGGGTAGTAGGTGCATACAATACAGGATAAAATCAGGAAAATAAGTATTATCTTACCCTTCATCATCGATGATTTGGAAGGTGCTCTTAGAATCTTTAGCCATAGCGACACAGCTGCGTGCAAAGATGCCATAAGGAGCTGAAATAATATGAATTGTTTTAATGACTGTAATAAGTAAAAATACTTTAGCAAACGCAAATTCAAAATGTAGTAAGTAAATACGTACTGTCTTCCGGAATCTCGATACGGAAGGTAAGCCTGTCTCCGATGCGGACAGTCTCGACCTCGCGTTGGCGACTGTCCAAGATGCGAATACGTGGTGGTGGAGCTTCTGGCGCAGCGGTAATGGAAATCATCTCTGGGTCTCTGCAAAATTCGTTAATTTTAGACCATAGGTAAAAAGAAAATCGTCTACAAGACTTCATCTTTTAAGCGTATAGTCACTCTATTTGGAATCAATACCAGAAACCAATTACTATCACATTTGTCCTAACACTATTAAAAATACATATCAGGCAGTAAATGCAGACAAAAATTTTGGTCACGTTTTCCCAACCTCCATTGCTTATGTATTGAAACTTATTATCACCGTCATGTTTACTAAGCGTTTTCGATATAGGTCAATAGAATTTTAAATTTAACTTGGCGTGTGCAGGCATTCGTTAATAGTTGGTTTTCTGTGCTGATAAATATTTACGTTGTGAAAATTTGACGCTGTTATTTTCCCAGAAATGATGTCATAGACGATTTCTCACAAGTGTTGACGGCATTAAGTACATCGATAGGACCAACTGACCTGATAGGCACCATGCCAAACGTGATGTTCTTTGAGCTCATGTCGTACGTGCACTTTACTTTGTATATCTTGTCAGCTTTCGTCATTACCACACTGTGGTGTTGCAGGACCACAGTATTCGAGTAAACTCCGGTCTGAAAATTAATGTCGATAATGTTATAACTTAAAAACATTGATAATTCCGCAGAGGGCATTTGAATGCTCTCGGAGCTAACGTAATGTTCTGCGATATGTTTATTCACGGTATATTTAGATATACTTACGACGCTCTGCGTGTTACAATCTTGACCGGCCATTGTGAGGTCGAGTCTGAAGAGGTCGCTATTCACGACATCGATGTTGCATGTCTCCGAGCGACCCAAAGCGTAAATGCGTCCATTAAACGGTTTGTTCGTTCGGACTTGCACCGCGATCCTTGTATCTTTACAATGTACCGATACTGCAATAGAAGACTCGGGTCAATAACTTGTTCTGATCAATAACTAGTTTCATAATGTAATAATTATAACAATTACCGTCATAGCAAGTGCCGGTCTTATCGCAATTGGCATCGTTTCTTGTAAAGTTGCTAGATATGTTCGTATCCTGTTGATGATCAATGGTAACTGGTAGTTCGCCGCCCGGGTTCGCGTTCGCAGGTGGCTCTGAAACAAACAAAAATAGAAAGTCAGGATGTGGTCTTTTACTTTTATTCCCTGCATGAATAGCCACGCAACGTGCCTAAGGATCGATACATAGGCGAACATCTGATTAGTTGGGAGCGGATCGATGCGTGTAGTCATAATCGATACAAGATTGCGGTGCGGCGATGAAGTAGCGGCGCAATTGACCATTCCGAGTGCAACGAGCACATACTGCAATTACAGTCCGAGAGTACGCCGCTCTGAGCAATTCTAGATTTCTCACGCGATTGGTACTCGCAAGTAGTTGAAGATGGTGAAACTTCAACTAATGTCCGAAACTATTGTGACACTCAAAATTTTTTCAAGGTAAGTCATTAATTAGGAGGTAAGTGACTCTGAACTATTGGGAAATCCCGTCTAAACTTCTGATTATTATATATTTAGTTGTATTTATTATTTATTATTTATCTAGAAAGTCAAATACAGAAATATTTCTGTGCACATGCTATGGGTAAATACCATCGAATTCATGTTCTGACAGGATCCATTAAAGTGGGTGCGAGATATATCAGGAGGTGCGAAATTATAGTGGATGGAACCCCTAATAAACAATTAATTCTTAGTAGAGTTCGGCATAACTTGTTAAACGTGATATCCTTAATAGAATAGCTTATCGCTCCGTGCGTTGCGAGTTTATATGACGACCAATAGCAAGTGTAATTTAATCTTTAGTCTGTGCGAACAAACCTAAAATAGTCTATGATGAATACAAAACGGCTTTTTGAAGAATAGAAGATTATAATTATATAGGAAGATACAAGCAAGGTGTTATTAAGAGAACAAATATTAGCCGTAATGCTATTAACAGCAGAAATGTTTAACGATTTAGCCGTTGGACGTTGACCGTGACGTTCGTAAGGAAGGTTTGTCGCTCCCGGCGTTGAGTTTCTTCCCTTTTTATGGCGTATTAGATAACCTGCAGTTGCAACTCCTGTCGTAACGCTTCAATAATGAAAATGTTTCCCACGATAAAGGAAATGCGAAGTTATAATGAAGCATAAATCAAATCAATCTATTAATCTGAGTTGAGCTGGAAATAGCGTGCGATTTAATATTAAATCAATGATGCATAGCTAATATCTCCTCGTGAGATTTATATGGGAATGATTATAATATAATGTAAAAGAGTTTTACTTTCTGAATTGCGAAGGATAAACTTGGCGACAAATGTCTAACGTAACGTAACGTAAGAATGTAGAGTACCTATGGCATAAAATTTTTGGATAAGTATTCATTATAGCATTTCATTTCGCATTTATTTATAGCTCCCAAAACCTACATATAGTATGTAATCAATTTAGGTATGTACCTATAACCTAGGTTACCTAGTCGTTAGCGTGAAAAACTAAAAAATAATGACAGTAAATTGTGACTACACTGAATGCAGGTATATTCTTTAAAGATTTTTGAAGTGTAACCAAAAAAACCTTTGGCACGGCGAAGATATGGTTTGTTTCATTCAGTCGTCTCGCTCTATAAAATCCATAGTCAGCACAAAGGCACTCTCGTAATACATTTATAATATCCATTTATTATGTTCTTATTACTTTTACTTGAGACAAACTTTAAAAATTACCTACATTTGGAAACTAGGTTATTTAGAGTTTTTGTGAGGAATTTATCACAAGTATCACTTTTTTATAGCTCGGATAAGCCGTTATACCAAGATAATAGCTTTCTGATAGTTTTATTGTATCCATGAACAAGACAGCGATGCTTCGGCTTAGGTAGCAATTTCACACTGGACTGATTTTCATACATTGAGCACTTTATACCCATTTAGAACGTATACTTATGTCAAAAACCTGTGATTTACATTTCATGTCTTGTGGCCATGCTTTTTCAATTGTAACAATATAGCACATATTAAATAAGTACAGTTAAATGATGGAGCTATAAACGTTATAATCATGGCTTACCCAGCTTCTTAAAATAAAATAGAAACGAAGTCATAAATAAACGCTTCCACATTCACACCCCCGAACTAGGATTTCCTGTGGATAGCGTGGACATTGGACAGCACAAAAAACATTGCACTAACATCCTCAAGCCCAGAATTAACGTTTTCCCCTAAACATCTGCAAACGCCGTGAATCTCGAACCACAAAGAACAAAACAAATCTACAAGTTCTAAGGATAGTCCAGCTAACGTAGAACTTAGAACCCAATTAAAGTTCCTGAAACATATCATGATCTCTAGATGGATCGCTTCACTAACCCTCAATTAACCTCTCAAGTAGCCATAGTTTACAGTGGAGAATTTACATAGGGACATCGGATAACGCGGTACAAGAGCGTTGGTATTCGCGGTGTCGGAAATGACCGCGGTATAACGGTCCCTTGGATGTCGCGTTAGACCAAACAAGTAGCCAGGGCTTGTACAACATTTCCGGGAAAACGTTTAATGTTAGCCAGTTAAGTGACTGGGTCTGTAGTGTAGTTGTAGTAGTCCTTGACTATTTATAACGTGTAATCGAGAATCAGTTAGTTATAGGCTTGTAACGATGTTAGAAAATGAAGACGATTTGTACCACATCCGACTGTAATTTATTTTGTCAAAGACATTCTGCTCAAAACTATGTCAACTTTCCTGCAACTGTGTCTGTTTGTTTAAGAATAAAAAAAGTATAATTAAATTCATATTTAACTAACCCTCTACAGGTTAACTTATTTGCTCTACATTTTCATTCAATTGATCCTCTGAGTGATTGGATTTTATTCAATTTATCGCATAAATTTCGACGTACATAATATTCTAAATGTCACACACAAGTCAGTAGCCAGCGTTAGGTATTTCCCATCCAAGTTGGAAATATTCGTCAACTTGTCTTATCTCAATGAGGGTAACCGCGTGTGAATTTTCCGCTAGAGGCGCTAGTGAGAAGGGAGGTCTGTCTGTCACTTTTCGCTTGTCTGAATGGTCCGAATTTCATTTGTCACTGTTTATGTATGGGCGGGCTTTGACAGCAAGACCTCACCTCGACGGTGGCGCCAGCTGGTGAGCACAAAAACGGCGACCCTCACTCAATGATAGACGATAACTTTGCTTCTATACGCTATTCTTTTGGTAGAATAACATACCTATATACCTATCTGGGCATCCCATGAAATGCATTTTCTTTATAATATCGTTTTTTGCCAAAGAGCATTTAACTATGTTTGTAGAGCTATATGGAACCTACAATTTGACTAAATTGCAACCCGCGACAACAATAAGGCCGGTGACTTACAATCAAACTCATCGACAAACTTTTTCATTATCCTTTAAATATAAATATCATTTCAATCACGAATCGCATCTATCAAAACACGATGCTATTTTGCATCTTACAATGTGCAAAAAAAAACGAAAAAGGAAATTTTAATTTGCGAGGTACGTCTCACCAGTAATAACATTACAAAGGTCACGTGATCGAATGTATTATTAAACAGCTACATCATCATACGTAACATGTATCGGTCGGTGACCCGTGCCGCCGTGAGATGGCAAGGCCAGCCAAGGCCGTTCACCAGTGCTGTCGATCGCGCAACGCCCCCTCCCGATGCTATGCATTAAATGATACGATACGTTCATCTTTATCGATACTGATATTTTTATCGATATTGGTATTATAGAGAGAAAGTTTATTGGCATATTTTATCTAAAATAGGTAGACGATTTATTCCAAATAACTCGTAATTAAGAAGCTGCATTGTTTTTAAATTCACCAGAGGTAATATATTTTATAATGTACATACCATAGTATTATTTAACAACTTCAAGACATTTATTATTTACACAAAAAATAGCATTTAATACTTTCTTGAAATTTCAATTAAAGTTAATTTTGACCTATTTAGATCGTAACTTTATTATTATATAACTTTATTATATAAACATATAAATACCCAAAGCCTTTTTTTGCATGAAGTAGGTACATAAGTATTATATGTATAAAAAAATCATGCAAATTTTTGTGTAAATACGAAACATGAAGTTACCCTTCAAAAATAAAATTGTCGACTATTATCCAACATTATTAACTTCTAAATAAGGACATGCTTGGTATTGTAAACGAACATCGGAATTTTCTGGGTTGAACAAACTTTCGTTTAGCGGTCTCCTAATAATCTATTACAGCTAACAAGAAGACTGGTGTGGTCTGAAAAACGCAACAACTAAGTACCTCTTATTAGACATCGTCTGTAACAAGATCATCAGTAGGGTGCTTTGTTATTCGTTCTATTAGCAGTTATTTTTATATAAAAAACACGTAGCTATTTGGTTCGTCATTCCGTGCAGTCTAAATGAAGCGGCGAACGTTGAATACCAAGTTCATTCGCGTTCTATATTCGAATATATTTAATTATCGCTGAATTAGGACTGGACCAAGATGAGATGGAACTTGTAGGCGCTGCAAAAAAACGTCTTTTCAATTTGTGTAGGACCACCGCCACCGTTAGAAGATACGCACGAACGGCGCCGCTACCGCCATCTTCCGCTTGCTTTATGACTTTTTGCATTTAAATGCAAGTATGCCCTGACGCAGCGCATTCTGTATCGAAAACAACAAAATTGTGTTGATGTATCACGGGTATCTAATTTAATTTATCACCGTTTAATCTATTTTCTACTGTACTAATATAGATAATTAAATCTGAACTATTTTCTGCTACGCATTGTTAGTAATTACGATTATATCTCACAAACAAATAAATTTATTAAAAAAATTGTTAGAAATAGAGAATGTTATAAAAAAAACCATTTATTGTTTACTTTAAAAGAAAAGAGTCGATTGAAAGTAAATTTTTCGTAAAATAACGTAACGAAAAAAACTGAATTAACTATAAGGAAATTCCGATCGCAAAGTGCTCAGTAGGTACTAAAAATAAACAGGGATTATACCTACTACCTGTATATAGGTATTAACTTTAAAACCGGCGTCGATACAGGAAACCATGTGGAATGAAAAAGCCAATAGCGTCAAATAAATGAAATAAGTCGTAACTGTATTGACCGGAAATTGAAGGAATTCACAATATTATATACGGCCGTCCCATCGCCTTAGTAAATCAGTCCGGTTGCAGCAGATGGCAATCTTTACACCGTAGGTACCTAAGTACAGGTTCACGTAATGGAGTAGCTTCAGACTAGTTTCTAGCGGAACGGACCTCTAATCCAAACAACCTCCTTTATTTACTTTATATCCTATTATGTATCTTTGAACTATCTAAAGTGGTTATTCTCGTGTAAGCACCACAAACATAACTGTTGCCATGGACCGAGATAAAACTCTGAATAGAAAATAAATAGAACTTCACCGTATAGGGCTCGTTGCGTGCAACGACTACAAATGGATAGCTATCCTGGCCGGCGCTGTAGACATTATCAATTTAATCTTTCTGTCATAAATCAATGTCGAGGAGGATTTCAAAGTGTCAGAAAGTTTCAGTAATATCTCTATATAGAAACTCGTGTTACAGAACTCCTATTAAACATTATCTACTATTTTACCATTGAAAGGTACATTCGTATGCAATGGCAATAAAGCATGACTCATCAATAAATTATAAAAAAAATTATGTTAATCTTTTAATGATTCCTTATTAAAGTTTCAAATCAAAATTGTATGTAAGTAATTAAAACACCCACGCATTATTTCATTATATTTATCGTACCAATCACTTTTGCCCTCTATCTATTCCCAGTTATAATGTAGGTACCTTCATTGACTGCTGCCGGAAAATATTGAAGCTCAATCCTTAAATCACTGTTATTTATTTTCTTAGATAATGCGTGCAAAATATATCTAGCCGGACGGTATGATTACAGTCAATATATCGATTCCCTCTGACCTCGACCTCAGTTGCACGCGGCGTGAGATATTAACTCGCTTTTATCTGAACCCACTTAAATATTTACGAAGTAAACTTTGATTTATTGCTCATGCGATACATAGGCGTTCTTATCCCAGTATCAATGTCCGATCTTGATTCATTATGAGAATGCAAATTTCAGCTCTTACTTTTTCTAAGAACGTGTAATTATTCATGAACCAATGATTGAAATAAGCGGTAAGTGTTTCTCGTAAACACTACGTTTTATCTGATATAATGCAAAACCCAGCTTTATTATTGTACAGACAAAGTAACATCTCACGGTTTAGTTTTAATCGCAACATTGTCTAACAATTAGCTTCTGTTGAATATTGTGCTGCACTAATGGCGTTGAAATTAAGATTTGTATCGTTTGCCTGCGTTCTATTATTGTTGTTAGAATAATCAACTATCAACGTTTTATGTTGTGCGAATACTGTAATTGATATTCAAAATGATCTGGATATACTTTAAAGACAAAAATAACTTACATAGGTAAAATTTCTTTACAAGACACATATTCACATATCTATAGATCAAAAAGCCATTTAAAATACAAGAGTAACTTGATTGTGTCAAAATTTTAGGGTAAGGTCACTTCAGTGAATTACAACAAGTACAAATTAACTCCTTATAAAACATTAAAAATATATTCCTAACTGATTCCACATAGTACTTAGTCTACTTAGTAGGTTAGTTATCGTACAAAGTAACTGGTGATATTTTCCCGTCATGTTATTCGAGGTAAGGACTTGTCGTAAAGGAGAGATCCGTTAGTCCGGTGCTAGTAGATTGTGCTATAACTATTTATTAGATCTGGTCTACGTCTGGACCATAGCATACCCATTTTATAATATCAGTCAAGTAGGTACATAACCTTTTCAATAAGGTGTAATGTCCTCATAAACTAAAATATACTCACGATTGTTCTGGTCCCGGAAATGTGAATTGAGCTATTACATTGAAGAAAAATATTAATCTCTGGGATTTCAATTATCATACCTTGCTTAATCTGTTTACTTATTATGATGTAAAACAAGATAATTACTTTATTTTAACACAAAAACAACAATGGATTCGTAGCAAATTTAATTTCAGATAACGCTAAAATCATTACCTTCTAATCCTTAGAAATTGGTGTATTTCACTTATTATTTTAATCAAAATTAATAGGAACCTACATTGTCTTTTTTTCAATTAGCTTATCTGAACTAATAATTTTATGTAGATAGATAAGTATAATTAAATAAGTTTAATTAAACTAACTAACGTGTCGTGTGTATCCGTGAATCTGATAAGGTACGAACAAACACGCCTTTGCCTCTGCATCGGCTACAGCTTTACGGACTAACTATAACGGCGTTCGCGTAGCAACCTAATCAAGCTTCTAGGCGTGGCCTTACTTAGGGCGCATTCATGTAGAACGCTGGTTACCGGCGCTGATCTGCCTGCGCTTATCGGTATAGTCTAAGATCCGAATCTAAATCGACATTCATCGGGTTAAAGAGAATCAAACACACTGATAGAAACTTTTTTTGATAGTTAAAAATATTTGTTAATATTTAACAAATAATTTATTAGAGACCACTTTTTAGTGCTTAATAAATATTTCTTAGTATTTAAAAGATTTATTAATATGTAATAAATGAATATCAGATTTATTAAACACAAAAAAATCATTTTAAATACTAAGAAATATTTGTTTAATACTAAAGAGTGGTATAAACTAATACTTATATTCTGTCCAGGATTTTTGTTGTATACCTATTTTTAATATATTTTCTAATATACGAAATTTATTATAAAATAATTTTGATTCTCTTATCAACCCGATGAACGTCGATTTAGATTCGGATCTTAGACTATACCAATAAGCGCTGGCAGCTGGCAGATAGGGATGGGCAAATGGGAAAAACATATCGATATTTTCCAAAATATGTATCGATTTAAATCACCCAAGAAATTTAATATCGAATATTTTTTACCCATTATGCAATTATTTATAAAAATTACCAAAATATTCGAAATTTTAAAGTAAGTACCTAAATACACATCTAGCTGTTTTGACATCAGTTTTATTATTAAAAAACAGGTTTATGTACCTGTAGCCAAGAAAAAATCAACATACAGTGCCACAAACTTATTTGGCCCGGTTGCCAAAATTGCAACTAATGCAAATGTTATACTGTTGTCAGACAAAGACCAAGACAGTAGCGCCCCTCTTATCGGGTCAGATTAGTTTGTGGCACTTTACCAACCAAACCAACAAGCAGTGTCATTGTCATAGACAAGTAGGTCATAGACTGTAATTTTTGTTTGTGTTTGAAGCAAAGAAACTAAACCCATATAGACTACTGCATACCTACTCTTTTTCTAAATTTAAGAAATCGGATTGGTCAAATAGGTACATGATGCGATCCATCGTGATATATCGATATTTTTTACCCAAACCTACTAGCAGATCGGCGCCGGTAACCAGCGTTCTTTTTGAATGCGCCCTTAGGTAGCTAACCTAATCAGAGCGGCTATCAATTTACAAGACAAATGTAAGTGATATATTACACGTTTTTTCTCTACTTTTATGGCAGGGCAACGCATGGTGATGCCTTTGGTGTTGGCGATGTCTACGGGGCACAATGAACATTTACTGCTCGTCTATTTGTTTGTCGACCAATTTATTATAGATACTATGGCAATAATTTGAATTCAGGTATGATAAAATTGGCACATCGCCATTGTCAAGCTTGAATATTATTATTCAATTTTGACTGAGTAGTCGCATTGTCTATTACGTGTGATAAAGTTTCATTAGCCTTACAGCATCAGATCTCATTACGCCTGTTCTATGGTTCCATACATTGGGTGTAAAAGAATCTTTACCAACAAAAGTTTGGTTCGCTTTCAAATAAACGGGACAGAAATGTCTGGTAGAGACCCAATACCGTCTATGGAAATTTTCTAACCTGATAATAGAGACCTCTTATATATAGCTACCTTGTAATATGTATAAGTGGTTTGTTATCGTATTGATGCGTGTTTAATACTTGTACCGTTAAACTAATTACGTCGAGTGCAAAAACTACATTTAGATCGCGACAGCAAATCACCGCCTGTTACCCTTATAAAAACTGTACTATTGAATCGTGCTTTCATTTTAAGACATTACAGTACAATTTCCATGTTTTGTGTTAAACTCAGGATAACTTTGAATATTATAGAGGTTTATACCTACACTTCATAGATCATACCTATAAATACGGCTATTCTTTCTATATAATTAAAAAATTAAGTTAGTTCTGTACGAAATAGTCGCCACTTTTTAAAAATTCGTCGATCTCTACCCGCAGTTAAATAAATATGTTAATTCAAATTTAAAAAATAAAAAAGATATAGGCGAGACAACATAAGGTTATATACTGATACTACTGTCTTTAGTTTATCTTTTATTATTCCCCTAAAATAGCTTTGGTAGCCCATATTATTAATGATTTTGCTCTAAGATTATGTTATCAATACAATTTGTCTTACATGTGATATTTTACGGTATAAATTAATCAAGATTTATTTTTGTGTAATTTACGTAATGAAATCAATTTAAATAGTTAATTTATATCAATTCAGTTTTAAAATTATCTTAACATCGCGCGATCATGCACGTGGTACCTACTCACTCCGTAGGGAGGGCTTCTACCTGGCGCAGGTAGGGAAGGGCCTTACCTGGCCAGGTAGAAGGTTGATTGTAGTTGGCTATAAAAAGACGCGCAGTAGGCGGGAGGGGACAGTTGACTTCTAGGCGTGATCAGAGTAACAAGGGTGCAAATACAGATAAGTAATAATCTATTTTGTTTATAAAATTATATTGTTATAACAATTATTATTATTATTATTATTATTAATGAATTATGATATTATACTAATTATGAAATTATGAAAAGAAATATTATTTATTAAGAATAAGAATTAATTTATTGTTTTCTTTGTATGGGTTGAAATAATTGTTACTTTTTACTTATATACCTTTATTAAAATTATTAAAATAAAATATTAATTGATAAGATATAATAATTATTTGCTTTATAGTAAATATACTATTGGTCATAAACTGATTTCTGACTATTATTTAATACATTACCTAACCTTACCCCTATATACACTAATAGTATTTTAACAATTTTCAGAAGTGGGATACCATGCCCAACACCGATCGGAAAACTAGAAAGCGTAAGCGGGACCAAGGCGAATGTTCGAACGCCGCTGCATCGTATCAGCACAAAAAGCGCTGGCGGCCATATAGACCAAGTTCATCATCTGAAGAATACGATAGTAGCAGCACTGACGACGAAGTTACGAGACGATACCAAAAGACAAAACGACGGGGTGAGCCCGTTCCTTTTATTTTTAGCAATGTTACAGCTAAAGCCGATATCATACCAATTTTTGACCCGGAAAAGGATGACATGGAGTCATCCCAATGGGTTAACAAAATAGAACAGTTAGCGGCTATTCATAATTGGACTGACGAAATGAAAGCTTATTTTATGCAATCAAGGTTATCTGGTATGGCTAAGGTTTGGCATGCGTCCCTAATGAATTACGAATTGAGTTGGGATGAATGGAAGGAGCAATTTCTCGAGGCATTTCCGCAGAAGACAGACTACGTGGAACTTTTGCGGGAGATGCTAAATAAGCGCAAATTATTTTCGGAAAATATGATTCAGTACTACTATGGTAAGCAAGCTATGCTAAATCGACTAGAAATTTCAGGTCCGAAAGCTGTTGCTTGTATTATTGATGGACTACCACAACACATGAAGGCCCCGGCCCGAGCAGGGAACTATACAACACCGAGTGAATTATACTCCAAATTCTTATCCGTGATGACCGATTCTAAACCAAGAGTCATTCAAGGACACTTCCCAAACATCAAGGCCAATGAAGAAGCCCAGAACTCCACAGATGCTCATCAACCAAACAGTACCAGAGAAACAAAAAAGTCATTTGTTTGTTTTCTGTGCCGTGAAACTGGTCATTCGGTAAGGCGATGCCCGAAGAATACAATCAATAATAGACCCGTATGCTCACACTGTGGAAAGATGGGTCATTTGTCAGAAAGATGTTGGTTTAAAACAAACTCAAATACAACTTCATCGGAATCAAAGCCGAAGCAGGAGTCAATCAACTTGATAACTGAGGTAAATGATATTTACTACAAGTATGTTTCATTAAATGATATTTTAGCTCTAGCATATTTTGATTCAGGGGCCAAGGTTAAGGTGATGAGTTTAGATCTTTACAAAAGGCTAAACATTCCCATGGAGACTTGCGAGCTGGTCATAGGAGGATTCGGTGGAAGTCATGTTTATGCTAAGGGTTCGGTGAACACAGCCGTAAAAGTAGACCAATACATTTTTGATACGAATTTTGTGGTAACTGATTACAAGATGGGCAAAATGGATCTAATATTGGGTCAACCAATTATTAACAATCCTGACTTCGTATTCACTATCACCGGAAACAAGTTTAAAGTAGAGAAACAAGTGTCGGTTCCCATCGACATATTGCAAATAAATACCATTGAAAATAACAACTTGAAGATAAAAATAAGATGTGAAGGCGACATTACTATTCCAACTAAACATATTATGTTCGTACACGTACACTCGGATTGCAAGCCAAATGACACAATTTTTATCGAGTCCAGCAAAAGGCATTTTCCAGGGAGAGAATATTTTATACCCGCAACCATCACGAAAGGAGGCACTAGCTTACTTGAAGTTCGAAACGAGTCACAATCACCTTTGATGCTGCATGATGGAGAGACGTTAATACGAGGCTTGGTGTGTCAAGAATCACACATAGAAGATACTTTTAATGATAACAAATCATTAGGGATTAGTAATAACGTAGTGATGAAGATTGATCTTAACAGAGTCAAAGTCGGTACATCGGATCCTATAGTTAGAGAAAATTTAATGAAAATTCTTTCAGAATTCAGTGATTGTTTTTCAACTGATACAACGGAACTTGGCTGTACCAGCAAGATAGAAATGAACATAGAACTGAACACGGAAAAACCAGTTTGCTATAGGCCATATCGATTGTCATTACCCGAAAAAGAAATAGTGCGAGAAAAAATTGAAGATCTTTTAAAAAACAAGGTGATACAAGAATCTGTTTCAGAATTCTCAAGTCCCATTATACTGGTGAAAAAGAAAACCGGAGACTACAGATTATGCGTCGATTATCGGAAGCTAAACAGTCAAACGATCAAGGATAAGTACCCTCTTCCAATCATCGAAGATCAAGTCGAGAAATTATCAGGGAAAAGATTTTTCACCAGCCTTGACCTATCTCAAGGATTTTATCAGATCCCTATGGCTAAAAACTCTATTCCCAAAACAGGATTCGTCACTCCCGAAGGACATTATGAGTTTTTAAGGATGCCTTTTGGATTGGCAAATTCTCCGTGCGTATTCCAACGACTAATGGATAAGATCCTTGGTCCTTTACGATTTGAAAAAGCACTGCCCTACATAGACGATTTACTTATTCCTAGTATTACTGAAGCTGAAGGATTGACAGTATTACAGCAAGTACTTCAAATTTTACGAGATGCGAACCTGACTCTTAATGTTGATAAATGCTCTTTTCTCCAAACCCAGATAGAATATCTAGGTTATGACATTAGCGTGGACGGGATAAGACCAGCCGAGAAGAAAATAGCAGCTGTGACAAAATATCGAGAGCCGACCAATGTGCACGAACTTCGTATGTTCTTAGGATTAACAAGTTACTTTAGAAAGTTTGTGCACAACTATGCATTGATCACTCATGATCTTTATAAGCTACTAAAGAAAGATTGTCCATGGAGTTGGGATAATACGCAACAATATGCTTTCGACAGGTTAAAACAAATCCTTACAGATAGACCCATTCTGGCTGTATACAACCCGAGAGCTGACACCGAAGTACATACCGATGCTTCAAGTAAAGGCATTGCTGGTATACTGTTACAAAAACATGACAATATCCTGAAGCCTGTTGCATACTTCAGTAGAAAAACCAGTAAAGAAGAAGCTTTATATCACTCTTTTGAGCTTGAAACTTTGGCGGTAGTAGAAACGCTACGGAGATTTAGAGTTTATTTAGCAGGAATAAATTTCAGGGTTGTTACAGACTGTGTAGCAGTTCGACAAACTTTTGAGAAAAAGGATCTTCTTCCTAGAGTCGCAAGATGGTGGCTCAGTATACAAGAATACGACATGAATATTGTCCATAAGCCCGGAGCATGCCACAAACATGTCGATGCATTAAGTAGAACGCCCATAACTGATGCTGAACAGGTACTTGTGGTAGATTTATTAGATTGGGTGTATTGCCTTCAAGCACAGGATGAGAGTATTCGGATAATACGACAAAAACTAGAAAACAATATTAATGATCCAGATGTAACTAATAATTACAAGGTAGAGAACAATAAGATTTACAGGAAACTGGGCAACGGAGGATTAAGACTTGTAGTCCCCAAAATGGCAAGATGGAATATCATGCGCAAGTACCATGATGACATTGGACATCCAGGCCTTAAGAGATGTGAGGCGTTAATCAAAGAAAATTGTTGGTTTCCCCGTATGACCCGTTTCATTAGGAAATATGTGAATGCATGTATAGATTGCCTTTACAAACGTGGACAATATGGAAGGCTAGAAGGTGAACTCCATCCGATAGAGAAGGTGGCTGAACCTTTACACACATTACACATCGATCATCTGGGACCCTTTTGCAAAAGCAAACAAGGCATGTCATATCTCTTTGTTATTATTGACTCTTATACCAAATTTACTTGGGCCAAGCCTACCAAAACCACCAAGACTATAGAGGTTGAGCAAAAACTACTAGAGATCTTTAGTTCTTTTGGATTTCCGAAAAGAATTATCTCAGATAGTGGCACTGCATTCACGAGTAAACGTTTTAAACAGTTTTGCGAAAAACATCAAATTAAACACATCAAGAACGCAATTGCATCACCAAGATCAAATGGACAAGTTGAAAGATTCAACAGAACCCTGCTTGAAGCGATCAATAAAAGCACTACTGACGAACGGGACTGGGACACATGCATTCATTCGGTAGTGTGGGGAATTAATAACACAATAAATGCCACCACGGGTTATCCAGCCTATCGCTTGATGTTTCAAGGTACTAGAGCTTTATTACAGGGCATGTCTTCAAACAATTATGACGACGAGCAAACAACAACTGAAGTGAGACAAAAAGCAGCACATAATATTTCAAAGACGTCACGATCAATGAAGAAACGATTCGACGGCAAAAGAAAGAAACCAACTCAGTATAGAAAGGGAGATTTAGTTTTATGGAAGGGCGCTCAAAGTAAAAACAAAGACTCTGTAAGAAAGCTAAAGGAAAAGTACAGTGGCCCTTACAAGATAGTTAAAATACTTGGTATTGACAGATATATCATTTCATCAATAAAAGGCGTGAAAGGTTACAAAAAGTACGAAGCGACAGTAGCAAGTGATGCTTTACGAAAACTCATTAATGAAGAAAAAGAAAGTGAATCTGATGAATCACAAGTAGATAGTACAGAAGAATTAATAGACCTCTTAGAAGGATAATAAGGTAACATTAACACGAGAATAATATAACAAAAAATAAAAAATAAAAAAAAAGGTTAGCATTAAATATGGTAAAGGTGATAAAGGGCCGTCACATGACGATGAGGTAAAATACTGGACCACCATGATGGAAATCATGGTGATGTAGGACCGTTTTACTGAACGATGAAAAATCAGTAACTTACAAGGGCCATCTATGTTGTTGCATGGATGATGATAGAAAATATAATTTTGTTCTTGTATTAAAGGGTGTTTCTAATAAGTTATTTTGGGCTGCAAATATTATTGCAATGCATACAAAATAAATTAATAATTGAATAAACCATCGGCGATAAATAATCATAGGTACGTGACTTATAACAATAATTTGCATTTACTTTACAGAAACCCGATAAAGGCTCCAACTAAAACTAAGCTACAATGAAGCTGCCCGCTAAGCAAACCACATGGAATCAACAAGATTGTTATATTGATTTATATTTATAGATTGTTATTGTATTAATTTTCTCTTTCTATTAATTATAATTAGACATGTAATACGCATATTTTTAGAAATTAGAATTAATTTGCGTGGTATCAAATTTTGTCAGGATGGACGAGCTGATACTACTGTCTTTAGTTTATCTTTTATTATTCCCCTAAAATAGCTTTGGTAGCCCATATTATTAATGATTTTGCTCTAAGATTATGTTATCAATACAATTTGTCTTACATGTGATATTTTACGGTATAAATTAATCAAGATTTATTTTTGTGTAATTTACGTAATGAAATCAAATTAAATAGTTAATTTATATCAATTCAGTTTTAAAATTATCTTAACATCGCGCGATCATGCACGTGGTACCTACTCACTCCGTAGGGAGGGCTTCTACCTGGCGCAGGTAGGGAAGGGCCTTACCTGGCCAGGTAGAAGGTTGATTGTAGTTGGCTATAAAAAGACGCGCAGTAGGCGGGAGGGGACAGTTGACTTCTAGGCGTGATCAGAGTAACAAGGGTGCAAATACAGATAAGTAATAATCTATTTTGTTTATAAAATTATATTGTTATAACAATTATTATTATTATTAATGAATTATGATATTATACTAATTATGAAATTATGAAAAGAAATATTATTTATTAAGAATAAGAATTAATTTATTGTTTTCTTTGTATGGGTTGAAATAATTGTTACTTTTTACTTATATACCTTTATTAAAATTATTAAAATAAAATATTAATTGATAAGATATAATAATTATTTGCTTTATAGTAAATATACTATTGGTCATAACCTGATTTCTGACTATTATTTAATACATTACCTAACCTTACCCCTATATACACTAATAGTATTTTAACAATACATTATGGACCTTTCTTATGACAATAATCCTTTTAAAATTATATACGATTATGTTCATACTGTTTACACCTTACACTTTTATCCATATATCCATATCGAACGCTCTTTAAGGTCCTACTAGCAATTTCATGTAAATATTTTATTATAAATGAGTATTACAGTCACAACCTAGCCCTAGAGCGTCGTTTTGCATCAGCGCGCGTTAACGCGAGCTCGGTAACTGTACTTACCTGTTGCACTGATTGCTGCGTGGGCGCAAAAACCGACTATCTTCTGGAATATAGGTAAAATATCATTTTAAAATGCAAGTAAACGCATAAAAAGTAGGCGATTATAAGCCCTTCCTACTATGTCACTTACAGTGTGGAAAAACTAAAGATTGGTTGATATTTTCTGTAGCATATTTTTTTAAGATCAATACAGAATCATCAATGTAATATTACTTTGACTATGGTCTCTAAGTAATATCTAATTCTATCACATTTATGATTCATAGTCTTCAAGTATGTGGCGACAATATGACTTCAACTGCTCAGAAGTTAGGTACATACCTAATTACTAACTGTATTTAGATATCTACGAGTTTTTTTTGTACAAACGACCAAACGACCGGACGAAACACCTAACTGCAAGTGGTCATTGTCGCCCGTGGACGAAAGACATCACCAAATTGAACCCGCCCAAAAAAAAAATCGAGGGACCTTAGCTATTGGGGGCTCTATTGCTATCCGTTTTATAGTGATTTTTTATTTAGTTTTCGATCAAAAGTAAATATATTAACACCTTACCTACAATAATTATAATACACACCAAAGAAGTCACGAGATCCATAAATGGTACGCAAGATTATCACAGATTTTATTCACGTGCCTACTCCCTACCTGTGTGAATCAGAGGAAATGTGCAGGATTTGCGCGGTAAAAATATTAATCGGGCGCCCTTTAAGGTGCTAAATTTCCATAATACTCATGCTGTATCCGTCGGAACAATGACTCGGACCTTCCCGTGCAATTGTTAGGAATGTCGTAGAACTAAAACAGCACACGCATAAAATGCTTATCCAACGTATAGTTGGATTCACTAATAAGGGGAATTCTAATAACATTTTTCTAATTATACATCAAGAAGATAAATGTCAATTGACACAATTACGAGAGCAAATGACATTTCCAATTAGCATTGTGTATGTTTTCTAGAAAAAGAAATCATTTTTATTCGCATTTTTTATTATGAATGAATTATGTAACGAACAGCTTTTTCTATGTATGTTATAACTTTTTTTGTTTTAGTTAAGAATGTAATAAAATTAAAATGATTTTTTTATTCTCTTATCCATAGTTAATGTAAGACTAGTTTGATCTTTTTTTTAATACGAGCAAAATAATTTGGAAGTAACATTAACTTGGTAAAGCAAGCTAGGTTAGCAGTTACGGCCTAAATTTAATTAATCCCAAAACCAATATTCACCTATAAAATATAGCTAGATCGTTAACATTTACCAGTTTATTTGTCTGTAACTGGCAACAAGTCTAACGCAGCTCGCCTAGACAGCATTTATTCTATTTGCATAATACTATTCTATAAGTTCTAAGACCTGAAGAGATACACACGGCATTCCAGTTTACGTTTTAATATGCAGGAAGCAAGTCTCGCCTGTGTACTTGCTTATATACGATTATATGCCCATACGCTACATGAATGAATAACCGACTGCAACTGAAGATTAAAGGGTTTGATCTCAATACCTGATTTAATTTTGAAGTCGATCGAAGGATTAAGTACCTTCCTGTAAAGCGGCTCATTCACATTTGCTCGAATACCCGAACCCACAAGTGTATTTTTTAGGCTTATTTTGCCTGACCACATTATAGTCTAATTAATTTTTGTTATGTAACTCAATTTCTATAAAAGCGCTTTCTGATGGTGAATGACTGTCGGATTTATAACCAATAATTTTTATATTTTCTAAAGACCGACATCAGCTAGTTAAGGCTCTTGCCCTCTTGCTGATATGAAAAGAAGCAAATGCGAAAAGCAAAGCAAAAAAGAAATTTATTTTGCTTGTTCACAGGCCCTATCTCTATTCATATTAAATTATTATGACCAAATAGTAGGTAATTAGAGCGAACATAGTACCATAAATTTCTAATTCCGGGGAACGTAAAGTACTTAGACTCTTACTCTTGTTACGTAAATACCTATATGTATAAAGTCTCTTTGATTTAAAATCGTGTTAGTAAATATATTAACATTAAAGATATTATTGATAGGTGATATTGAGAGCTTAATTTTGTTACAGTATAATTAATTTCTGCATTATTGACACAATTTATACCAGATTGTAAATGTTTTTGTCATACTGTGACATAGTTTTGTCACTTAATGATACTGACCACTTTATTGTAAAGCTGTCAATTAAGATTATATCTCATTTACATATTTTCTGTATCTAGAAAGTTTATTAATTAGATATGTTTATCCGATAAGTTGTGCGTATTTGGAGTGCAATCCTAATTAAAATTATCAATTTAAAATTCTATGAAAATCGAAACAAATCTTAATGACTTGCGCACTCTTTATCTTGCATGATTTAATTAAAAAGTGAGATCATGGATTAAAATCTTTCTTACTTTACTATAATTATGTTTTTAAGTCATTGAAGTGTCGAGTGAAGTGTTACCCTACTTTATTTAAATATGTAGCTATTAATGTGTGACATTAACTGATAAAATAACTAAATTTGATTTAGTTAAAATAGTCAAACATGACTGGTTTCCCGAAACGTAACGAGGGCGGGTTTACTAGTAAATAAATAAGGTACTCACTCTCGCAGAAGTTCTCGAAGTATTTGCCGATGGGTTCGCCGTCGTCAATGAGGGGTCGTTCAGCGTTCAGGTAGGCAGAGGGTCCGTCAGGCAGCGTGTGGTGGTCGAGGTGGTACAGACGGCAGTTATAGGCGGCGGAGTGCGGTGCTCCGAGGTACAAGAACGAGCGACATAGGAACTCTGATTCTATCTCGCAAGCCAGTCTGCAAGCTGCTTCAGATGTCACCTACAAAACAATAACAGTAGTTGACTAAGTTAATTTTTATAGAAATCTATTAATTTTTATAGAATATATTAAAATCAGTTTACCCAGTAGATATCACTTATTTATGTGGTAACGCACATAAACAACAAAGTCGAATACCGTTATATTTTAACAGAATTAAAAATCTCAGTATTATCTACCGGCTGGAAATTTAAATTAGGTATCATTATTGATAAAATCGCGTTCTCTGTCGGCTTTGTTTTAATTATACCTTAGGACCACCCGGTCTTTACTGACACTATTGAAATCCCAAATCACAACAAATCTTGCCCTTATAAACTCGTAGAATAAGGAACCTTCCAATAATTTAAGCCAATAAAGTCCACCGGCAAATTGCTTAGCTATCGTCTATTTTAATGCCCTGCTCATAACTTGTCTTCCTCTGCACTCTGAGATGGCTGCCTGCACGAACTATAGATAAATTGGACGAAGCCGTTCATTTAAATTATAACTTGCCCTTCTTAAGTTAATTATTGTTAAAGCAATAAAGTTTAACTTCAAATGCTTTGCTTTATTGGATCATATGTAATTATGAGTGGGTTCGTTAGTAAAGTACGTTACGGTTACGTTTTATGTAACTGTAATAATATATTTAATAGCGGCAATAGCGTGGTATGTTAGTTAGCTCTTCTAATCGATTATTACTTTAACTTCCTAGCTATTACTTAAGTGCTGTCAAAAAAGGCAGGATTACAATTTTTTTTAAAGATTTAACAATCTCAGTCTTAATCTTCGTCCTAAATTGAAAAAAAAAACAAACAAAAGTAACAGTAATAGACTAACGGCGCGGTATACAAAGGAATTTCAATTTCATCGACCATTTATAGATTTACTTCAAACTTTTATCAAATCGCCAATCATCTTAATGTATCTTCATATCACATCAAGATCATATCAAAGATTGCAAAAAGAAAGTCTGCGTTTTAAATACTTAATTATTACTGCCTGCGATCAATCGATATCTTACTAGCAATCGAGTGCAGATATCCTGTTAACATGGAGTATCGCGATTTCTTGACGTACAGCAATTATTATTGATAATATGGTAGTATTAGAAAAGCTTAGAAACGACGCCATGGAATGCCATCAAGCTCATTACACCGACCTAGGCGGAATTCACTTAAAATAGCAACTTCATGTTACATACTCGTAATTGTAATAAGCGAGTAAACACGCCATGGCCTACAATGTGAAACCGTTACTTTACAGTAACAGTAATTATGTGACAATTATTTATTAATGCCATCTTTATGGAATAATTGCATCTAAGGGCGGGGAACATGTTTTGTTTATTTATAGCTGAGGCATAATGAGTATTTACCAATTGATGTTTTGCAGTTTGCTATTTTGATTGACAAGGTAATATTATTCAGAGTGACGTTAATAAGTACGTGAGAAAAATTAAGTATACGGTTACAACAACCCTGTGTAGACGGACTGTTTAAGCGTAAAAACGATGGAAATTAAGTTATTTTAATAAAATACAAAATCCTAGTGTGTAATCTTCTAAATGCATGCTTCATATGCTATAAATGGGTTTGATATATTGCTTTATGTCTCATACTCTATATTCAGTTACTTATCTATATGTATTATTTATTTAGTTACGTAGTCACTCATCGGCCTACCGACTTCTTCAAGTACTTAATTGTTATAATTTGCCAATTTCATATTTTTAGTTTCTTTGTGCATAAACTTACTTACTCTCACTTATCTTAGGTAAAAGACATTACTTCGCTTCAGAGGGAATGGAACGTAAACCTTTGCAGATCACTAATAAAACTGAATATTTATTATAGGAAGTCGTTCTATTAGCGCTATCTTTCGCTTTACACTTTACATAACATTTTATATACCATCTCTACATTTAACATAATGTTATTCATACATCAATGAAATGTTAGAACTTGCGTCTGGGACACTCATTATTTATGACCAGGACTATGATGGATTGATCCACAGGCGCCATACATCATTATCTCCTGAATCTAACACAGGATAATAAGCCCTAGGGTGACATCTGAATACTTTGACTTTTTGTCAGAAAGACTACTTACTCCAAGGACTATGAATAATCTCATTATGCAAAGTACCTACCTATAATGTGTTATTACTTCTGATTATATAAGAGTTTTAATAGCATAACCTGTTTCTAATATAAATATCCCTTTCGATTTAAGATACTCAAAATAAATTTATTTAGTGCTGAGTAGGTATAAACCAAAACAAAAACTTATACTTAGGTAATTTAAAACAACATATCGTTTTGTTAGGTCACATGATCCTAAATATTCTTGCACAATAAAAATATCAGTAAAACATAACATTCTAAAAAAAGTTACCTGTATATACGTACCTTTGTCTTTCCTAAATAGATGTAATTATTTTAATTGCCATGCTATTTCTATCGCATTTCATAACTTTAGATAGTACCGAAGACAGCAAGAGTGGATAAAAGCGCATCATTGTTAGAGAAGCAAAAGCTCTGAGCCATAAATAAACTTCATATTTATCGAGAGTAGGACTGTCCGGCGCACAGAAGGATGCTTGTACACGTATCCGAATGGGTAATACATCATACCTTAACAATGCAAGTTTTACGTGCGCGACCAATTTAATCTAAGATGAGATAGAAAATTCATTGTCCACAAGAGCTTAAAGTTTATTTTAATAGCCAAGTACAAAAGTGCTATGCGTATTTGCACAGATGGTTTCCTAATAAATCAAATGTCATATTGATCATGTAGAGTCGTATCGACGAACGCAGTCGCTCGGACTTGAACATACGCGACTTCATTAAACAACCAAATGGACTCGAACATAATTTAAATATCTACCACAGTGTGCTGTCTATACAAAAATAACTAACTAGGTACTAATGTATACGAATAATGATGTTATTATAATTAAAACGCACCTTTTATACTCGTATACCTAATTGAAAATAAATGATACGTATAATTTAGTTATTGTTTGTAAATTATCATTTATGTAATTAATCGAAAATAAACAGACAAGCCACCTGATGAGTAGTAATAATTAATTAAAAATTTATTTCACAGTTGGGTGCCTACCTATACTTGAGTCACAAAACAAATTTGTTACCTGTTTTCACAGTTCAATTTAGCTTGCAAGCAAAATTTACTTACGACATTTTAAATATTCCCCATAAATCTGCAATGTACCTTACTCACAGAGGTGGAAAGAACGGTTACCATATAACACGCGAACTCAATGTAATAACATACGATAGTTCGTGGATGTACACTGTGTAGTGTACGGGCACCCTAATAAAACACAAACAGAGTGAAGAGCTTACCTGGAGCTCCTTGTCCGTGTAGTAATGCAGTCCGGCGTACTGAGCCACCTTGTCCTCGGCCACGCCCACGCGCGGCGCGGTGAACACCCGGGCTCCCTTGCACGCCTGCGACGCTTTCAGGCACAGGTTCTGTGACCACACATAGACACGATTACTTCTAATGCACTGACCTCTAATAGAAGTAAGACGGACATTAAAGTCGAAATACACTGATCTCTATTTTAAGTAGTATATTTTTACTTAAGTTGTCTTTTAGACCTTAAAATGATTGTATTATTTATTATTGAAGTAATATGCAATGAACGAAAATATATTATTATGAGTAGAGAAAACTATGTTTCTCACAATAAAGATTACAATCGAACCATTTGGTTGGATTTAAGTATCCAATCTTAATATTTGTCAAAAATAATAGAGTTCGGTTTAGAAATAAAATTAGATACAAAATGCATATCTATAAATTTTTATGTCGGCAAACGTTTATTATACGCTACAACATAAGGAAACGCTCAATTTTTTTTCTGAAATTAAAAAAAAATACCTTACCACACACAGCACCTAATTTTGTCATGGTGGTGATCGACACAACCATAAACTTAAGGAATTAACTTAATAACAGATAGATTACCTGAATCGACTAAACCTAGGTATTCAATATTATTATTGTTTTAAACTAAGTGCAGTCAATCCAGTGGATAATATGCCATCACTAACATTACCCAACACGACCGATATAATAGCTTCCATGAACTTAGAAGGAAAACCAGAAGAGTGGATGACGCCTCGTAAAACACAGCTTATTCAATAAGTCTGCGGAAAGTAGCTCGCAGAAAGTGCTGTAGTTAGGTTGTAGCGGTTTATGATTTGTGCCCGCGGATTCTGCTTATTTTATAAATAAATGCTATGTTAAATACGTATTAACGGGATCTTTCTTGCGTATAAAATTATTGGCCCCGTTCCTAGCGACACGTTATGTTGTTTATTTATTTAAAAAGAATAGACTGAAACTAAAAGTACGTATTTATGTTAATGTAACGATATAATTTTGGGTTATTATTTGTACAGTTATTATGAATTCTCGAAAATGACGAAGACTGGCAAATTGCAGTGTTATATTTGTTTTGGAATTCGGAAAAAATAAAGAGCCAAACTTCAATAAAAGTTTTAAAACAGCAACAGCCGCCCAGGAAACCAAGGCATAAATCAAACTCTCGCGTTACTACCTACTCGGATTTTAAGGAGAAAAATGAATTAATATGACAGCTAGATTCCTGAAGACCTTTTACACTTTTTACAGAAAACTTCTTAGAGGACTACAGGTAGCGTTAACTACCATACAATTCTTACTATAACGCAGTGTAATTTCAAATGGCTAATAACTAAACGGTAGCCAATTACTCCTAAGTTCTGTCTAGTATTACCTCGAAGTAGTCGGTGCCGGGCGTGTCCACCAGCTGCACGAAGTGCTGGGCGGTCCGCCGGTCGGAGTCGCTGAGCGCGCACCGCATACTGCCGTACTCGTACTCCGCTGATCGACACGGGAAACGTTTCTGTACCAAAACATTCCATGAACATTACAATAAAGATTAGGCAAGTAGAACTTGATGAGTATATTCAGTTTATCATAAATTGTTAGCTGGAATAACTGAAACTATTTAACGCAGTACTAAAGAAAAACAACTCTTATGGTGCACTCTTATGATGCATCAAAAGTTGTACTCAAGGTTTTAAGTACCTACGTTTTGCTTTATGTAGATAGACCTTTTGCTAATACTTTTTGGACGCACCGCGTAACTATCTACCTTATGTTCAACTTCTTATCTCACAGACAAAATTGTATATTACACGATAAAAATAATTTGCTTATTATAAAAGAAAAAGCTTAGATATATCGGATAAAGACTTTTCTGAGTAGATACGTTTAAAAAGGAAACATGCTAGATGTAGGATAACGGCAATATAACTCTCAGACGCGGACGGTGAAATAGAAGCTACTTAACTAGAGCCCCACTCTCCATTTAAAGTTTGACCTTATGTCATTTTATAAACAGTTAATTTAGATAGATTCTATACACGTTAATATTTCTATAGGTAATTTTAAGATTTGTTTGAAATACATGTTAAGTTTCTTGTACTTCTCCATGCAAACTACATATAAAATATGCAAATTCTCCGACTACTAACGTGGGTGCGTTTCATAATTCCTTATTAATATTTAGACGAATAAGATTGCAGCACATCTGCTATTGAAATTTAAAATTATAGATACCCCTCCACGAAACATAATTACTATGCTAATACGTGCATGGCTAAACCGATGTTCCTTCCTAAGCCTGTATTACCTATTTATTTTAGGTTGTATGGTAAGCTAGCAACATAAGTTACAATAATTATACATTTAAATTAACAGAAGATGCGAAGCCAGGCTCCTAGGAGGTTGAACCCTTTGGCGAACGATCAGTTTATGCTGACTCACACATCCTTTAAAACGATAAAAAACTACGAGTCCGACACAAAACAACAGTCAGAAAATAATAGCGACGTAGTCGTAAAACGCGCAGATGGTTCGCCATTGTAACAATAGAAAGAATAATGAGATAAATTCAAATTTTGTTTTATCGTCCGTGTAACTAAGCAAGCAAGCGCTTATATTTAAATGCTATATTGCAAGTTTGCAAGTTGTTCGACCTAGGTACTAAAAATGTCTCTCGTGTACGTATCTTAAGTTCAATAAGTATGTACTAAAATTAATTAAGTTTGTAATTAACCATTGTACATAGTTACTAGTAGTTACTGCTCTATTCGTATTATGTTATTGTAGTTAGGTAGTAGGTACAAAAACGACAGACTTAAAATATGCACATGGCGTCCTTTAGCAGACTTTACCTATTCATTATTTTTAATGTTTCGGATGTCATACTGATGATACATAATTGCATACGAAAATACGAAGATGACAGAAATTAATAAAATACTCTCAGATGGTTTAGTCCTATTTTTTACAGCTCTTTTATAGAGCGATTCATAACCTTTTGGTTATACTATTGCATTCATGCTATAATTGCGGAATAACGCCAAAAATAACTCTATAAATGAAATATTTTTTTCTTTGAACATTCTTCTAGGTATTCATAAAATAAGTAGTATAGGTTCTGTTACATTGAAGGTGCAAAGCTAATATACGTAATAGCGAAGTTAGTTAGCGGTACATGGTAAACAAGTCCCTATCATTTTCCAATATCTGAAAGCTACTAAAACTGGGACAAAACCGTAAAATATAAATTGAATAGATAAGTAGAAACGCACCGTGGCTGGAGGCGTTCGTTATACGCGCTTTTACGCCGTTCACTTCTGTCATTCATTTATGATGAAGAAATGTAATTAATCCATACTTTTATCCTACATTTATACAGATAAAAACACTTTTTAAAGTATAATAAACTGTCAAGAAATATTTAGGTAATTTCTATATTTAGATATGCAAATATTTTCAATTAAATAACCACAATTTTTTTATTTAAATTAGTAAAATTAATATTTCTCTATATGGAGTACCTACACACATACTTAGACACATGGATGCAGGACGTATCTAACAGATTTTAATTTCATCACCTTTGAACCAAAAAGCAAACATGTATCGAACCTATACCTGTAGGTACTTATACTCCGCCGGTCTCCGCCTTATAATAATAAAAATTTAAAAAATCCTCATTTAAATATTAAGAACAAAATACATTACCTCATTAAGACAAGCAGCAAGGCAGGCCTCTTTGGTGGAAGTGTAAATGATTGTGTTGTCGAGTCCTCGCAACGCCTTGCCTGGGACCCGCTCGAAGGCCCACGGTCGAAGACAAACACTCTCTGTCCTCACTTGAAGCTTCACCATGTAGTATGTGTTTACAGCTCTCTGTTAAACAAAAAAAAAGGAAGAAATAAATAAAAAATCTCTAAAAATATTTATTGTAAAAACTTACTAAATTGATGATTTTTAAAAACTTACTAAACTATACAGTTTTGTAAGTTTTTATAGTGCCAATGAATTATGTATTTATGACTTCAAATGTTGTACTTGGCACATTTTGATTTGATACCCATTTTGTAATTCATGAAAAAATACATTTGAAAATGGAGCCACATATTCATCACGAACCTTGTTAAATCGTCATGTTGAGACAGTTCAAGTACTTTATAATAATATGATCCCTTAAATGTAACTTTCTTGGAATGTATTGCGCTGATAATGACGAAGACTATGCGACTATTACGATAGATACACCATCAATAGCCACAACATCGAAGCATTCCTACCTTTAATCTGAACTTAAGACAGGAAAGATCCTATCTCGGACGACATGGACATCGATGATATTCAAAGAGATAATTTAAACTAGTCTAAAAAAAGTACTAGTAGTTCAAGACCATCTATGTCGAAAGCAAAAACTGGCTCAGTAATGACCCGTGTTCGTAATAAACTGCACTGACCATTACGATGAACACTAATAAGACTCTTCATTATACTCAGCAACACGAACAAAAATAGGAATAAAAATCTGAGCTCAATCGTTTAACACTTTTTTCATTCGCTCAGTAATCGATTAAATAATTTCATATTTCACACTTTAGTCACGAAGGTATAGTAGTTAAGTTAGAAAAATACTGTTCAGCAAATTACTTTTTCCTCTTCATATTTTCCTTGAAATTCGCCGACAAATGAACAGATGAGCCGAAGCTGTTAAGCGATGTGTTGCTAGCCAAGATAAAGTTGTAACTATAATCTCAAATCAGTGTAAATTATGTAAAAGTTAACACAACAGATAAGTATTGTATCTATATAGATTTTTCATTGATAGTTAATTTACATATGGTGATAACTAGTGAGGCAGGTGCCTGACAATCGGAACTGCAAATCGGATCTGCGCATCAGCAAACTACTCGTAATTGGCACGAGGGTGTAAGACTGTAAGCCGGAGGCTGCTATCTCAGGACGGATTTATTCGGATATTAACTACCTTGCTGGACAGGTTCTCTATATTTGTATGGCATAATCTCGGATAGAATATACATACATATGTATATACGTTATCTTAATGGTCCTAACCTAAGTTACTACCACTAAACGAGATTACAGTTCTGCGCATTATCAAATAAATTAGGGCGATGATACTTCTTGTGACTGAACTATAGATTAGATAGACATTTAAGACCTTGCTGTAGGTGTACAATAATTAATCTTAAGTTCTTTTGTAAGAAAGTAGAAAGTATTTTTTATAATCATGTTAGTAACCCCTCCTCGTCTCGCAATGTAACCAAATATTACTATGAGTAGGTGGACGTTCCTACTAAATTATCCTAATATACATAGTTTAGCAAAAGTCACCACAAAAGTCTTGTAAAATTTATTTAACTATAGAATACCGCGTTCAGACGGACACTTTAATCAGCTCTTCATAGAGATTAATACTTACCTAAGTATTACAACTTTTTACTTTAATTGGATCAAATGAAACAACTGAATCCTTGTAGAGTATATGAGCGAAATCACTCTGATCACCTGTCACAGGCACAGCCTATTTTCAACGGAATAAGCTGATATATCGGGCGGGTATTACCGAAACCAATACTATTTTATTTATCAGTTATCTTTGAGGGTAAATCCGGTTTCTAAATTTCCCATTTTACTTTAAAACTGTGGAATACATTTCGTGTGGGTACCTAGTAGACACGATATGAGTCTTATGTATGTATTTGTAGCGTTCATTTAAATGTACATAAATGTACGAGGAACAGCTGCTCTACCTACGACTTTTACGAGTTAATGATGCTAAAAGTTTATGTGCAACTTGGTGGTATAATAGCTAGTTTTTGGTGATACACATATCTTCTTGAAAATGCTTTACAAGATGAGAGATACATAGTTCGTTTTCAATAAAATTTACACATTGTTGCAGTACCCCTAGTACCTACTTTCCCATAGGTCAATGTGTGTAGGTAGTGAATTAGCACAAGAACTTTTTTATTCTTTGACCTTTCGCTTTCATTTCTTGAACGCCTTTTGTTCTACTCATACTTTTATGTTCCTCTTGTGCATTTTATAACAATAAAGTACATTTGTCTTGTAATGTAGTACCATTAAAAATAACATAATTGAACCTTTCATTAAACTATAGGTGAGTTCCTTTGGCAGGCACCGCGTCTTAGCCGTAGACCTAGTATACTACTATGGTACTATGGTACTACGTTTATACTATGTCAATAATAAGAGCTTCGATCTTAATAAGCAGGTCCGTCGTAAGCGGGCGCGCAAGGCGTGTGCTACACGCGGGCGGCAGGCGCAGAGAGAGTGGCAAAAGGATTGTCCACGTAGATATTATTTCAATTTGACGACCCGAATGGCGCAATGGTTAACACGCCGATCGCTGTTCCGAGGGTCCTGGGTTCGATTCCCAGCGAGGCGGCAATTTGAATGATGAGTTTAAATTTCCGTTCTCGGTCTGGGTGTGTGTCCTTGTCTTATGTGTTGTCCAAGGTACCCACGACACAGGGAATCCTAGTGTGGGGCTTTGAGTGTGAAGCGTTATTGTTGTTATTATTATTATTATTATTAATAAATGGAAACCAATGTTAGCTTGGGTGCAAAATGGTATTGTTCGCGGGCGCTCATACAGCTAGCGGCGGGCCTGAGAATAAGATATTGCCTCTGGTTTTTCAAATTCACCTGAACGGTGGTAACTATAGACCAACGAGTGGGCCGTCCTCTTGTTTTTTCGACACTGATGTAAAAACAATGTAATTTTGTTAATTTCTATAAAAAATTTATAATAAAAAAATTACCTGAGGTGTCGCCATAGGATTATTGGCTTGGGTGTCATTTTGCAGCAAACACCTTGTCTCTTGCACTGGCGTTAGTGGATTCAGTACAAAACTGTAACAAAAAATAGGCATGTTGTAAAGTCAAGTCTTATTTAAAATAGGTAAAGGGTTTGGATTATTGGCAAATGGCACATGCAGCAGGATTTTATTGGGTACTAGTAACCTGCTTTCGCTTCGCTTCGGCAAAAGTGTGTTTATTTGTCGGGTACACGCACTCGGAATATTGTCAATTATTTCAGGCTCTGTTTAAATTTTAAGCTTACCTAATTCTATCGATGGGACAAGTTTTGTTCATATATTGCTTAAGTTGAACAAGTTATGCCAAAATATTATGTGTAACTTTACAAGACATTTCATACAAACAGATCCTGACTACATTATAGTTAATAGTGTTACCGCTGTAAATAAATACTACAGGAAAACTGATATTACTTAACCAACTGGTCCCTACCAGGTCATCTTTGCCTACCTTGCTAGGCTGATAAAAAAACTGTTCAAGTAAACAGCTATCAATCATTATACATATAGCTGATAAGAGGTACATTGGTGTACGGTTTACATCGAGTGCTAATGTCACCGGTCGTACATACTCGTATCTAGCAACCAACGGAGTCTGTACCGTTGCAACGTGATAATCATGTTATATAATATCTACGGTACACTGCTTGCACATTATTCTTGTAGAACCTACTTTACGCAGATAACTTCATTACCGTGTTTAAGAATGATATTTTTTATCTTGATGCTAACGTTGCTTTATTTACGAAAATATTCAAAGTCAAGCATTTGCTCACGACTTTCGTTCCGACTTCCGACTGCCGCTATCTCGCCATGAGCAAAGTCTTCGTGTAAAATACTTAAAATGTTTTAATTTATTCGTTTACTTACTCGTAAAATATGTATTTAACATTGGGCGTTACAGAAATCAGGATATGACAATGTATTTACAAGTAGGTAAGTAGAATGAAATTAATTTCATCGTTAGCATTAACAACACTGATCTAACTGAGGGGTACAAAGTATAGAAAACTGAGGATTCAAAAGCACGCTGTAAAATCAACAAGAATTTTAATTTAAACTTAAAACCAATTTACTGGTGACGAGCCAGCACGACCCACGACCATCCGTACGATTTATTTAACATCACATGCTAGTCGTTAACATAAACATGTTTATAAACAAATGATTAATGCACTAGAAAGCCCTTAAACTGTTACTGTTGAACTCCGTTTCTGATTCACTGCTGCCGTAATAAATCTTTTAAAACCTGAACTCTTTCAAAATCATTATATTATTCTTGTTCTATCAATAATTTATTAGGATCGTTGCGTTGATGGGAATAATAAATTAAAACAAATATTAACTAAAGACATTATTAATACGCAAATTTTTAATTCAAGGTTTAGGTATACGAGTATTTCGTGATATGATTTTGTATCGACCTACACACAACACACTATCAAATTTTAAATTTATATACCTAATGAAATAGGTAGGTATTTATGCATTATATTGGTAGTAAATACCAGACGTTATTTTGCGACAATCCTCGAAAACTACAATGGTAAATATAAGTCACTACCCCACGCCTCACCACCAACCAACGGACTGACGAACTAACAAACAATCTGAACTAAAATCTCTGCAACTACTAACCATCCCAATCCCGATTTAAATCTTGTTCTAGGTCGGTCACAGATGTCATGTGCAGCAGCGGAAGGCTGCATGCACATTTGCTACCTTAAATCCATAAAGGCGGCGGCCTGAATTTGCAATTGTATTATATGACGAATGTTAAATAATAGCATTCATAAAGGATTCCCAGTGCTGTCTTAGCTTTATAACTTCATTAATGAGCAAGCATTACACTCATTACCTTTCATAAAACACGCACTTATACATACCTGACGTGAGTGCCAACAAAACTAAATTAAAGTAATTTAATGACAGGTTATGTGGGCAACAACCGAGAATTATGCATCAACTACTAAATTACAAACTGCAGGCGGCCATTACAGGCGCCTGGGAGCGACCATCTAAGCACCGCATCAATCACATAGCGAACGGTTGAAATTGTAAAGTAGCCCGTGACTCATATCTATACATTTCATCTCTGAGTACCTCTCTAAAGCCAACGATATATTTTGACCCGAGAACGAATTAATTGCCGACTATGATAAATAATTGACTAACAATCCAATCCGATTACTATCTGAAAGTGAAGATCGAACTGATTATATAGCAATGTCAGCTAAATATTCACTTTCGTGAGAGCTGTGACAGTTAATGCTGTTTCATTCACTGCAGATTTTATCGATTTAACAGTACCTACATATCAGAGAGCAACAGAGGTAGGTAATGATTTTTATAGGTGCCTATTATCCTGCGCTCTCGCTTCGCTTAGGAATATATTTTACACTCACAATCGGTATCCTCACAGAACCTACATTACAATTATAAACCTTTTTACAAGTCGTTGCATAAATTTATAATTCTTTTAAAGGCATAAATTTCTATTTTCTATTCTATTAAATTCTATTCTATTGAACTATCTAAATATCAAACGAAACTAAGTTGGTATATGTATAGTATATTCTACGATTCGGCGACGTTAGTTAGCGTTAGTTTAGTAAACAAACTGTAAGAGTTTGTAAATTGAAAAGATAATTTTCAACTTCTTGAAAATCAACATTTCTTCATGTTATAAAAATTGTGTATCTTATCTTTTATTATAACCTACATACCTACGTGTACGATTGTACAGCCTCTATTTTTATGTTCATATTTTTTATATCGCAGTCAGTACTTGTTGGTGTTTTTCGCCTGAAGCTCTTGGTTTGTTCAAAAATACCGTAAACGTTCTCAGTCGGTACAAGCGAACAGTTACCGATTGTCAATATCACATTCGTCCCATTCTTTTGTCAGGTAGCTATTTCTTTGGACAGGTCGATTCGAGATACGAAGCCGCACCACAGTAAGATTGTACAATAGGTACTACATTACAAGCGCGGGAAATCTTCGTCTCGTCTAATTGAATTAGCTATCTACCGAATTGATTTTCAATCGATCCCGTTCAAACTGATTTCGAAGAATCTAACGAACGCTAGTACTGTTATGTGCCTTAATTTAATTGTGCCATTTTTTGTTGGTCGACCGAATGTTATAAATAATGCTAAGTGAGGCGATAAGGCATGTAATGTGTTGTACAGAGTAATTGAAATTGCAACGTTAACTAGAAATGTATAATTTGTGTAGGTTTATCTTAGTAACGATAGATAGTTTGACAAAAATCTCGCCTGATAATAAGTGGCGGTGAAGTCTAGATGTCGAATGCACTAACATATATACGCCTAATCACTCTAATTTTGAAGATTCCCACGTGCTTTACCGGTGGGAAAATTGACGCAGGCAAGTGATTCCATTACCCCGTGTGGTTGCCGGGTTCGCTTTTGTAGAATAGCACCACTCCTATCTCTCTCGAGACGGGCAGCAGCGTCTTCCTGTGTAATGCCAACATCTTCTGCGGTCACCAACACGCACTAGCCAAGCGCGGTGACTATCTGGCTAAACCCCCTTATGGTAGCCGCATATAAACCCCGGCCCCCAGTCCCCGGCAGCTCCGCTATTCCTGGTTATGGTAGCGGCCACGGTAACGGCGGAGCAGGGGGTGCTAAGAATCTCCGGCAGAGATCAGGCTACCAAAACCGACGACCTCTGCACCTGGCAACATACAACACCAGGACACTGAGGACCGACGACAAGATAAAAGAGCTGGAAGAAGAGATAGACAAGTTAAACTGGAGTATTGTGGGTTTATCTGAAGTCCGAAGACAGGGTGAGGACACGATAATACTCAAATCCGGAAACTTGTTCTATCACCGGGAGGGCGAACACCTGTCCCAAGGTGGTGTCGGGTTTCTCGTCCACAAGTCCCTCGTCAACAACATTGTGGAAACCGGGAGCGTGTCGGCAAGGGTAGCGTACCTGATACTCAGAATATCCAAGCGGTATTCGTTGAAGGTCATCCAGGTATACGCGCCGACTTCGACACACCCCGATGATGAGGTTGAGGTCATGTATGAGGACATTAGTAGAGCCATACATACCTCAAAAGCTCATTTCACAGTTGTGATGGGGGACTTTAACGCGAAACTAGGCGTGCGAAACGGCGATGAGATGAAAGTGGGACCCTTCGGATTTGGGAGACGGAACCACCGAGGACACTTGCTGGCAAACTTCTTGGAGAGGGAGGGCTTATTTATGATGAACTCCTTCTTCAAGAAGAAGCCCCAACGCAAGTGGACTTGGATAAGCCCTGATGGTTCCACGAAAAGCGAGATAGACTTCATACTGGCGGACAAACGGCACATATTCAATGATGTCTCTGTGATCAACAGGTGTAAAACCGGTAGCGATCACCGCCTTGTGAGAGGCACATTGAATATCGATGTGAAGCTGGAACGGTCACGCCTTATGAAGTCTACGCTCCGCCCAACACCTGTCCAAATCCAGGGTTCCGAGAGCTTTCAGCTCGAACTCCAAAACCGTTTTGCGTGCCTGGAGTCGTGCAATTCAGTGGACGAGTATAACACCAGGATGGTAACAACCGTTCAAGAGGTAGGGTCTAGGTACTTTAAGACCCACCCCAGTGGCAGACCTCCAGTTCTCTCAGAACATACTCTCGGTCTTATGAGGGAGCGACGGGAACTATGCGTCCAGTCTCCAACCTCTATGGCAGAGTACAGACGGCTCAATAAACAGGTCTCGAAGAGCCGGCGACGCGATTTGCGAAGGAATAACGCAAATCGTGTTAAAAACACGATTGAGCGGAACCAGGGCTCCAAAGTGTTCGCCAGGGACCTGTGTATTGGCCAAAGTCAGCTTACGAGGTTGAAGACCGAGTCCGGTACCATAGTCTCGTCAAAACCCGAAGTTCTGAGAGAAACGGAGAGCTACTACGGACGGTTGTATGCCTCCTCGCAAGCTCCAAGTCCTCACAAGGAGAGCGACAAGCGAGCCAAATTAACCCGACATTATACCGAGGATATCCCGGACGTCAGCCTGTATGAGATTAGAGAGGCCCTCAAACAGCTTAAAAACAACAAGGCACCGGGAGATGACGGAATCACAACAGAGCTGCTAAGAGCTGGAGGGAAACCCCTCCTGGTGGCGCTCCAGAAGTTGTTCGATTCCGTTATCAATACTGGAACTACCCCGGAAGCGTGGAGCAGAAGTGTAGTGATCCTGTTCTATAAAAAGGGCGATAAGGCCCTTTTGAAGAACTATAGGCCCATTGCACTTCTGAGCCACGTTTACAAGCTGTTTTCGAGGGTGCTCACTAACCGCATTGCACGCAGGCTTGACGACTTCCAGCCTCCCGAACAAGCAGGATTCCGAAAAGGCTACAGTACCATGGACCACATACATACGCTGCGGCAGATAATACAGAAGACCGAGGAGTATAATCTGCCGCTATGTGTTGCCTATGTGGACTATGAGAAAGCCTTCGATTCTATCGAGACCTGGGCGGTACTAAGCTCTCTCCAGCGGTGCCGGATTGACTATCGGTATATCGAGGTGTTAAAATGTTTATACGCATCAGCCACCATGTCCGTCAGAGTACACAACACAGTGACGAACCCTATCCAACTGCAGAGGGGTGTCAGGCAAGGGGATGTTTTGTCCCCAAAACTGTTCACCTCTGCGTTGGAAGATATGTTCAAGCTGTTGGAGTGGAAACGACGTGGCATTAACATCAATGGCGAATACATAACACATCTTCGATATGCCGACGACCTAGTCATTCTGGCGAGTTCCGCGGAAGAACTTAGTACTATGCTCGGGGACTTGAACAGCGCCTCACAACGGGTAGGTCTTAAGATGAACATGGACAAGACGAAAATCATGTCGAATGTCCATGTCACACCTGTACCGGTTGTTGTTGATGGCGCTGCTCTCGAAGTTGTTGACGAGTACATTTACCTGGGACAAGTGATCCAAATGGGTAAGTCCAACTTCGAGAAAGAAGTCACTCGTAGAATCCAACTCGGATGGGCTGCGTTCGGGAAACTGCGTCATATCTTGTCGTCCAAAATACCTCAGTGCCTGAAGTCGAAGGTGTTCGAGCAGTGTGTGTTGCCAGTGATGACATACGGCTCCGAGACGTGGTGCTTCACTATTGGTCTGATGCACAAGCTCAGAGTCGCTCAGCGGGCTATGGAGAGGGCTATGCTCGGTATTTCTCTGCGTGATCGAATCAGAAATGATGAGATCCGTAGACGAACACGGTTAACCGACATAGCCCAGAGAATTAGCCGACTGAAGTGGCAATGGGCCGGCCATATAGTTCGGAGGACCGACAACCGTTGGGGAAGAAAGGTCCTCGAATGGAGACCACGTCTCGGAAAAAGGAGCATAGGACGCCCCCCGACCAGGTGGACTGACGACCTGATGAAGACGGCGGGCATCCGCTGGATTCAACGGGCTCAGGACCGGTTAGGGTGGCGCCAGTTAGGGGAGGCCTACGTCCAACAGTGGACATCAAAAGGCTGATGGATGGATGGATGGATGGAAGTGATTCCATTCCAGTCCATCCATATTAGTAAGTAGGGCAAGTAGTAAGTAAGTCCGTATGTAGTATAGTAGCAAAAAAGAAAAATGTCTACGATGTGATGTTACAAAACTAACATAAGACCGAAGACGCTTACAAATTACAAATAAAAACTGACAGGACTAACAGTCCGTGCCCCAGTCTTAATAGGTACTTCTTAAAATACTTAATTAAACGTCTGATAACTGGATTAAACCATTTTGGTCCAGCTTCAACTTGAATCTTGTTCTGTTTCGCTAGTTGTCACTGTCGGCAGTCAGAAGGTGCTACATGATCGTTTGCTTTCTTAAATTCGTTAAGTAAATAAAAAAGTGTGAGTAAATAGTATTTCCGTGGTATTCGAAACATCTAAATCAGAGAAATGACAAATTCCATTCATAAAGATGTTAACATGCAAGTGTAATATTAATTTATCTACACGATCGAATGTAACTTTCACCGAAAACATCTCACGATTCTATAAAACATGAGGCAGTTGTAATTAATGATATCATTTAAGAACTCATTAGGCTTCTGCGCCCAAATCATGTCACCGACAAATATGCAGGCGAACATGATGGGAACACGCGTTATTTATTAGTCAGTTAAGTATAATGACATGAAATTTACCATCTGAACACAACTGTTAGGTATGTGAAAATACATATTTAAATGCCAATAAAGATCGAACAACATAATGTTTGTGTTACTTACTCTCCATTTTACAGTTTTTGTACTATTTACCTACATAATCTTTTATAACTTACGGAACTGGCAAAGAAAACGTATATATCGGGTGTTAAAGGTTGTATCCTTGTATCTATCTTCAGTTTGGCCTCAAGCTACCCGGTACATGATACTTTTAGCTGGACAAAGATCATTATGGCGATAGCTCACTTTCCCTGAAGGTAGTGTTCGTGTTAGGGTTTTTAATACCGACCTGTTTTATTCAACAGTAAAATTGTGATACCTACTAAAGGTATGCATGGGCTACGGACGCGGACGCTACGGTGATCACTTATTATCAGGTAAGTCATGTGCTTGCCAGTGTGTTGTTTACTTATATCATGTTTTCAGGAATTAAGAGAAATACCAGTGAACGTTTTATGACTGTAAAATGTTATTAAATAATTAATCTAGGTACTTATCTGCTTTTATAATTAAGTACTAAAATTAATGAAACTCACAAAAGCCAGATGATGTTCATCGAGATACCCACTTGCATTGATTTTATCGGTAACAATTTCGATTATTGCATGAAAGGAAGAAATTACACAAAAAGACTATTAAAGGTTATATGGTGGAATTCTAGGATTCCTTCGGCAATGGTAGGTATCTGTAGATAGGCATTATTGCTTTTACTACAGATGTTACGTGTTTCTCAAAGCTCATCCATGCGGAATGCGATTTTAATCGATAACTTGTGAGCATTACGAATCATCGGATGTTAAAAACCTATTAATACTACCGTACGATCGAAAGTGCAATACAGTTAAATAAAGAAAATAATCAACAATAGCAATTTAAATATGGTTTCAAAACCGCCGATAGACATGAAATCTTTTGATGGTCTACAAGTGGTTCACCGGCAATAATCTATTGAAGACGTATGCGATCACTTTTACTGTTATCCAATTTGGAGCGCGTCGAGGTTAGTTTCCGCTTTTACACGGTTTGTGGCGAGCGTTCCAGACGTATTGTTATTAACCAAGACCGTATCATTGGAATGCCTGAACCGCGGAGGACGTGTGGCTGACTGACATACATTCGAGTCGACCTTAGCATCGCACGACCAGTGTCGAACAAATTCCGTATCACTGATTTCCCCGGTGCACGCGCCGCACGTGAATTAGTGAATCTTGACGTCAATCCGATCGCTTATCTCGGACATTTGGGTTAGTTTCGTGATCCAAGATGATGATACTCGATGGCTATTTATTTCATGATCAGTCAGACTCAGAGAATGACGAGACAAGTTTCCGATTGTATGCGACGAATGTCTGGGGCGATTTGGAGATTTCTGATTTCGCATTTCAAGGCAATTGCAAGAATTTTTATCTGCTCATAGGTACTCGTAAAGACGATGTTGGTTTGGTGGTCGGTGTCATGTGGTTACTTTTATATCCGTTGTAATTCTTTTCAGAACATTACTACAATCGTTACGTTGGTCATCGTCTTTTATGCTACACCAGTTAGTCTAACAAATGGTAGTTGGATAATTGGATTTATCTGATGAAACCGTTATCGTGGGTAAAAACTTTGATTAAACTATTTTAAGTCAACAATTATTAACAGTCGATGTGAAATTTTCAAAAAACGAATTTGCAGACTTGTTTTATAGACATACCCGGTGGAAATACCCATTTCCTTGTTCTAATGATGAAGAGATCTATGCTATAATATGAATACCCTAACGAGATTGTTTGTTGGTTTGAAAGAGCTAATGTTAGGAACTCGAATTGACAAATTACTTATTATTTAATTAGTCTTATCTATATAATAACATCACGCCACGACTAACAGAAGAAAGGCATCAATGAAAAATAATTAAAAATTAAAAATTAAGAAAAATAATCCAAAATGGGATAACCAAATAGGATAACCTTTGATGATTGTAAACATAAAGGACAAGTCTCCCGAAGCGAAACGTGAGCATCCACTAAACTTAAGTCGCCCAGGACATGGATTTGCCACTCCCCCCCCCCCCCCCCCCCCCCCCCCCTAATAACGAATTTATTACTTACAGTTAAATTCAGCTTGTAAGCAAAATTTACTTACGGCACTTTAAATTCTCGTCCCTACGCACGTGACTTGCAAATGAAACGAACTTTATATCGAACTCGAACGGAACATAGTTATAAAACTTATAAAAAAAATTAATAGTTCCATACCTGAATGAAGCAGCCTGGCAATCCGGTTCTTCACGACACCACCCCTGGCACTCATACAACGACAGGTTCCTTACTGTATAGTACGCTGTACCCGAAAAGTCGACGTCCGTCAGCTTTTCAAATGCCATTCGACCTGAAACAATGTGGATTGTGAGAATACCTTCAAGTCACATAAATCATTTGTTCCACAGTTTTTATGATAACTATAGATTGAATGGTTTAAAAGCTACTGAAGCGGGTGGCTGATAGCCGCACTTATAACTGTAATTAAAAAAATTCAATAAACCCGACTAAGCTAATCATCTAATGACCTGTTGATCGTCAAACGCCTGAACAGATCTACTTAAATTTTACATAAAAACTCCAAGATAAATATGAACTTTCTAACAAAAAACGTATATTCCTATCTCTATGCAAAAAACCAACAAAAAACTAATCATAATCGATTCAAACGTTTTCGAACTACGATGCCACAGACAAGCACAGCATAAACAAACAGAACAAATAAACAGAATTAACAGACACGTCAAACTTATAACATCTTTCTTTTTGCGTCGGGGTTTGAAAATAACAATTCCTATTGAAGCTTTGCCTTTTGTGTTGCTTCCTCTCCATGGGCGGCGGTGACCACTTACCGTCTTAGCCACTCGTCAGGTCGTTTGTTGGGCATTAACATGAAGAAAATAATTAAGCATGTTCGAAGCATTGTACAGATTCAAAAATGTGTAATTAAACTCATTCCAATGATCTACGAAAATTCGAAATATTTTTGTCTCGTGAAGCCATTAGAGAACACATGACATACAAAATCGTCAGTTTTTTTAATAACTTCAATATTCCCCACAAACTAACGACCTAACTTGTGCACAATCAAATACGAGTATTCAAATTAATGACCGTTATTGAACTATGAATCTATGAAATATATGTCTATTAACATTCACTATTCATTCTTTAACACTCAACTGGAACATTTTAATTTGAAATTCAACTTGAATTTTGTAAATAATTTTAATTATCTTTCACAAATGCTCCTTTTATGTTTATTTTCATATTTCAATATTTTACTTTAATGTGTAGGTGTTGTAGGTTTTAAAAAATCATTATTATGTTTTCCTGCATTATTATTGCATTGCTGTTCCTAAAGAATACTTGAGTAACAAATGCTTAATTCGTTCCATCACTTACATTCGAAAAAAACCGTGAATTTATGAATACTTCGTTCATAACTATTGACATATAAAATAGTGTTTAATGGCAAATTGCACGACCTAGTAAAATCACAGCAGTTAAGTATACAATGCACTTAGCAGTATTTTCAAGAGGTTTTGAAGTCCTAAGTCATTTAGATAGTGCTTTGTAAATACTTGGAATAACAAGTTACTGAAGATGTGTGAACTTGCATTTAACAATAATACTACTAAAATTTTAACTTTTACTACTAAAATTTTAATACGCAAAATTGAGAGTAATGCTTTGAACAATTTAGAATAACATCGAAGCTTTTAGAGTCAAGAGATTGAATTGACAATGTACCGGGTCCAAGGCATCTTTTACGAGCTAACCTATAAAATCGGTACAATGAAACGCACTTTCACAAATACTTAGAGCTTTCACAGGAACGTTTTAGTGCAAACTTACTTAGCACCTACGTAGTTTGGAGACTATTTGTTGTAAATAACCTCGTTCAGACCAAATTTATGAGGCCCTTCTTAATCAAATAAATTCAATAGTAACGTAAGTTGAAGAAAGATCACCGACGGTAAGGGACCCCATTAACATATAGCACTAAAATTAATTACTTACTTACTTACTTACTTTAATTACTTACTTACTTAATTAGCATATTATTTATAATCCGTGTACTTAGAATAATATATTATAGTTTACGAGATTGACAGGTAGGTATTAAAGATTTGAAGGGTTATCGGATTTTCGCTCGGTATTAGTTAAATCATAGCAATGCTCATTCTTGAGTGTGATTTGTCATTTGTGAGCATGATAAGTAAGTATATTTGTGGACAGGTACTACCTAGGACTAGATATCCTGTATCGTGAGTCCGAAAAACAGAAATTTAACTCATCATTAAAATAGCCTCGCTGGGAATCAACTCCGGAGGCTTTGCTCTACAGTCCAGTTACATACAGCTACACAGAAAATCCCTAAGTGACAGAGTCATTTTATTCGGCGCTCCACATTTTTTTAGATCTAACACTCTTCAGCTTGTGATCGTTCTAAAATACAATGTTAAATAAATAAATACTCACCGAACACGAACGAAGCTTGCAGTAATACTAACGCTAGCCGCGCCACGACCAGCGCTTTGCCCTTCATCTTATATTAACCCCCTGCAACAAACGAAACGGAATATTATAACTCTCCTGCCACTGTCATTAGTTCTTCTTTTAAGTCGCTAGATAAAAGGACAATGCGATGCTTTATACTTAAAATCTTAATATTTGATATCACTTTTTACTTTTGCGAAGTTTTATTTTCTACGAATAAATAGAAAAAGTTATACCTATATAACTAGTATGAGATGTTCGCTTAGTAGGTTTCACTTAGTAGTTTAGTATCACCAAACCGTCAAGGTTATAAGAAGAGACTTGTGTCCTAGAGGGTCTTGTATGGATGAAGCCACGTCAAGTTAATTATTCCTGTCTAAACACTATCCTCCGCCAATCCACACTAGAAGAGCGGGGCGCAGTATGCTCTAGGCGTCCTCAGTTATGAGGACAACTTGCACCCACTTGACGATTAATAAGTTGAAGAAAACGTATAGATTTTCCGAAACAACGTAGGTATTTTGGGGTTGCGAGTCCTCCTACGGGAGTCCGGGTTTGATCTCAGAGGTCTTCTAAATCAAAGACTTCTAACTATTCGCAGTTATGTGCGTTGCAAGCATTTAAATTTCACTTGCTATAATTATAAAGGGAAACATCGCGAAAGAACCAGCATGAAATCTGCCAATCTGCATATGGCCAGCGTGGTGGACTTTGGCCTAAACCTTCTAATCATGATGAGAGACCTCAATATTAGTGGACCATGATGTTTTGTGAAGGTGTGATGATGATTGGCCTTTTTATTTCATTAAAAAAATCTGCTAAGAAATCGTTATCACTACTCTTCCTGATTTCCTAAGATAAAGCCTTACCATGTAAGGGCTACATAGCCAATCAACATCCGGAAGGATAGTAGGTAATGAAATGCAAATTTATTCAAGATAAAAAAATCGGGACACAGTCGAAGTAACATTCTTTTATTAATCGATGAAAAATGTTCAATAAAAATACTGAATGAGTGTCTGCGTGTGCATACGTATTGATAACTGCGCTCCGAATCAAGGTCAAGACCAGCTTATTTCGGCCGAAGCCGACAGGAAAGCAAGTGACACAAATTTTCATTTATTTTTTGCAATACAATATCGCTTTCACTAGTCTTTTTACCAAGTAGATGAATGACTATTAGTAAACGAGAAAGTAAAACGATTGTTGTATTCTTTAAACGGAGAACAGCTGAAATCATTCTTATGCATGGTTAATGAATTGAACGGCTCGATTGCTTTATAATGTTCTGCTTGGTTTAACACATTCAATAAATATCTAAATTACACACCTATCTATCGTAAGTGCATTTATTTGTTTTTTGTATTTGTATGAAAGTTAATTGTGTTTACTTTTTTTTAATGTAAAGACTTAAAAGTAATTTTGACTTCAAAATAATCCGTGCTTCAATTTAGGTAAACAGCTTTCTCGGCAATTCCATAAAAATGCATTCCAAAATTAAGGTCGCTTTTATTGTATCTCGGTACTTAATCCAAAAAGTAGGTAAGCTATTCCAAAACTTAATTAGCCACTACACGCAACTTATTGAGAGGTATACATTTTGTTGGATTACAAAAAATAATTTAATAAACATAACTTAATTAGCTCCATTATTCCATATGTCTACTTAAAGCAACAAAAATCAATGTAAATCATCTTACAAACAGAATTAACTGGATCAACAAAATTTAAATGTAAGCCGCAAGAACGCTACTCCCATTTGACCGCTATCTAACGTTTGAGTGAGATTTCGATGGAAATCTTTACACAATTGCCTTTGTTCAAATAGTGTTAAACTGGCTGAAGACAATGCAAAAATGAAACGGGACGCAACGAGCGCGGATGCAATTAAAAAGCGTAGTCGTAAAGTCATAAATTATGTATGGGTGACGCGTTACGTTGTCACACAATGAGTATAACTGTTATATTCATGTTACATCACAACGCACGCTAGCGTATCGCACCGGTAACGCAGATGCAGCCACCGTGCAGGCTTAATATACACTCAAATTGCCCAATTTAACTGTAAACACGTCGTTATAAAACATTTATAATCTTGAATTTAGGTCAAAAGTTGTCTTGCACATAATTAGTACAAAAATGGAGACTGAATTTGTGAACACTTAAATTACGATTGTATCTACAGTAGGTATGGAGTACAATCATTTTTGAATTGAATCCGATCCTTCCATCATGATCGAACTTCGATCGTAATCATGTTGTTTTATTATTGCATTTAAATGGTAAATAACAATGAATAAATTATTTACAATGAATTGCAATCAAGCTACTTGAACCATTTTATTCTTTTATTACATTGTTAATAACTTTTATAGAAATAATTCAGAACACAATATTGTTAATAACAATACAATAAACTAACTCCCATGCTTCATTAAGCAATTGTCTAGAACCATTTTAATTGTTAAATCGTAAAAATGAACACATTTTCTTTTTGTACAGAACACTAATAGGTGTTTGACTTAATTCATGGGAAATGTTCATGTAAGATAATAGAATAGCGTTTATGTTAAAATTCACACGATTACGTGATTATTTCTCCTTATTAGCATAAATAATCTAAGAACGGTATTTTTATCGAGAAAGAATGTGACTTAATAAACATTGTTATCCTAACAAGGGTTAAAAATAAACTGATTGTTAACACAGGAACTTTTACAGTACCTATACCCACATTGATACTCGCGAGTCACATGTGTGAATTAGAATAGTACACTCATAACATAGAAAGGAGGTGAGTAAATAGATATGCTTATACATCCAATCCACGCAAATGACAAGCATATTCCTCAAAACACGAACTGAAATCTAAATGCTTCGTCACTGCTCAACCACGTCTAGCCTCAATCAAAAGGATAAACTTAGGTATATACCTAATGATGATAATGTGTTACGATCTTTTTGTGTATGAAACATAAAATTATTTTATTGCTAGAAATACAAAAGAACATAACCGTTTACTGTATTACCGACTGACCTATTACAGGCGTCCCAATTTGACCATACAACACAATAGTTAAACGCATAATTTAGATGACATCAATAGGAACAGATTCAGAAATAAGTGGGTGTTTTATTGGAGAAGAAAGCAACAGTTGACCTTAAAATTTACAAATCACTTCCCCAATTAGCGACCGTGACCGTCAGACATGGGTACCGGAGAACAATAGAGTTCAGTGGTAGCCACCGAGTTACTGGTACAACGAACTCTGCATAATAGGACTTACACGAAAATACCATGTCATGGCCATTTCGTAGATTAATATCGACCGACCAGAACGGATATAATAGTAAAGCCGTAGATCTTAAGTCGAGCTTTGATTTGGGATTGATTAAAGACGGTTTGTGCGTCTCGGATATTGTTATTTTGTATTCTTTGCTTACTCTTATTATATTTCCTTCACAATAACCCATTCGTAAGGAATGAGTAAGGAATTAGAATTTTATTCAAGAGTTCTTAGTTCTTCGTTAGGTATCTTAGACGTAGCTGAAAAGACATTATAATTTAACAGGTATTAAGTATGATTATTTCATACGTACTCTATGCATATGTATAATGAATGGAAGGATTGATGACTTTACACAAAATTATGCTATTATCCAAACAAAACAAGCAAATTTTCTATGTATGTATTATAAAGTTTGAATCACAGAAACTTCGAGGTGAAAACACTATCGTAATAAATCTATATCAAATTTTAAAGGATCTAATTAACAACATTAAATATATTTAATTCCGTTAAATACACTACAATAATCACATTAAATAGACTGAAGTCAGCGTTGAATATTTCTAACGCACGGGATGTAAAATATGAATATTCTTTCTTAGTATATATAAATTCTTTTCTTAGTATATATAAATGATTTACCATATTATGTAAAAAAACATGCGGACATTGTGTTGTTTGCTGATGACACATCATTATTATTTAAGACGGACAGAAATAAACGTAATTTTGACGATGTGAACAATGCTTTGTCGCATATATCAAAGTGGTTTACAATTAATAATTTACTCCTAAATGCAAGAAAAACTAAATGTATAGAGTTTACCCTACCAAATGTAAAGAATGTCGATAAGACACTTAAATTAAACAATGAAGCATTAAAAATGGAACAATCAACAGTATTTTTAGGAATAACCCTGGATAGTAAACTACAATGGGGCGCGTATTTAGCAACTCTTGCGACGAAACTTAGTAGGGCTACTTATGCGGTTAGAAAAATAAGACAGCTTACTGACGTAGAAACTGCTAGGCTTGTTTACTTCGCATACTTTCATAGTGTTATGTCTTATGGCATATTACTGTGGGGTAAAGCAAGCGATATACAACAAATCTTTGTATTGCAAAAGAGGGCCATTAGAGCTATTCATAAACTACGGTATAGGGAATCTTGCCGTGATAAATTCAAAGAATTAGGTATACTTACAGTAGCCTCACAGTACATATATAGTAATATAGTTTTTGTAAGAAACAACATAAATGCATATAAAAAAAACAGCGACTATCATAATCGCTTAACAAGAAAGATGCATGATTTGGCGACGCTTTCATATCGGCTAGGTAAAGTGCAGCGTTCTTTTATGGGGCTTGGTGTACAGTTCTATAATAAAGTCCCTAAGGCAATCCGTGACCTGCCTTCAGAGTTGTTTAAGAAGCATGTAAAAGCACAACTCGTAGACAAGAGCTACTATAGTATACAGGAATATTTAGATGACAAAAAGGCATGGAAATTACCAGCTCTGCAACCAGCTCCGCTAGGTTAGTGCTTACCTGTATCAATTAAGTAATATTGTAATTTTTATTTTAAAAGATGCGGAGGAGTTTTTTTTCGCCGTTTTTTTCTCCTCAAGCACTTTTCCAAAACGGTGGTAGAATCAAAAAATTGACGTTCATAAGTGAATTTGTAAATTCCTAAATGAAATAAACAGTTTGACTTTGACTTTGACTTTGAATAGAATTCTGTAGAAAACAATATACAGAGGTCGCTGGCATCTTTGACAAGCGAACAAACTGCACGTTACCTCACAAATGGAAATTATGGACAAACATTAGAACCGTTTGATGACAGCCGCCGGGGTCAGCCCGCACGTGGTCGTACGCGTACGCCTACTTGAATATCAGATGGAGCAGAATGGGCTCTCTGATCCACTTTCGTAGCAGATTTGTGCGTGATAATTTGGCACGAACGTAGCATGCGGTTGTAGGTAATTTTGTAATTTCCTTTGACATACATTAAGTCCACTTTTTATAATTCCCATAACAATATAATACAATAATTTGTACGACAAAAAGTAAGCAATTTAACACTTAACCGATGTTTATTCCGGTTTAAAAAATATAAAACACTAACGTTTACCTGAGGAATGCAAACCTTTGAATCTATCACATCTATGTACACTTTCCACAAAGCGTGTCCAGTTATCGTGATCACGATGTTAATCTACGAACCTTTGTACGGCCGCGGGCGTAGTAAATCCGTATGTCACAAAGCCAAGAAGCACGTCACAATGCTGGGCCGAACTTGACCGAGCTAACGGGACTGCCGGCGCAGGCGCAGACGCGAGACAATGCGTGTGAGCAACAGGTTGCTCGGCTGACCCAATTATCTGATACAACTGGGCCATTTCTTTTCGAATACGTGTGAATTTATTCCTCGCCTTTCACGAGCTGTCGCTCATGCGCACCTCGTGTGTGATACGATACGTGTCATTTGCGCGCGAATATTGCTACGAGATCTACGAGCCGTGATGTTAATTTTTCTTATTGACGTTTGATGTTCATATTGTCTGTATGTACGTTCAAAATAATCTTTTGAACACGTGAAAAATTAATTATAAAATATTGTTACTTATTACGAGACCTAGCATCTGATAAAAAAAAACAAATAATTCCATTGAAAAAAAAAGATTATAATTATTCAAAATTAAGAACATTAAGTAAGCAAAATATGTATAAACATTTTTTAAGAAGGAGCAAGTAATGATTTAACGGAAATAAATATAATTTTATTTTTACTCAGAACTATGACAACTTTCTTAATCTTATCCTTTTATAAATTATAGTGAAAGTGTGACAAAAAAGATCACACGTTTCTACTTACCTACCTACTTATTGCACGTACCAACATGTTTATGCCATTGTCTGGGATTGGTAATTTAATAAAAATTGTTTGAATTTCCGCACTTATCATAGAGTATAATGGAGTATACCTACATACATATCTACTAAAAAATATGCGCTTTCACTATGACGATTACTTTTTCAGGTTACATGACGGTTACTTTTTAAGTTGGACTGCCATTCGAAGAGTTTTGGGTTTGATTCCCAGCAATACAATTAAAACGGTAATCGTAAAGTTGTTTTCAAATTTCTGTCCTTAATTTGAGCGTGGGTTTTTCACACAGGAAATTCTAATGTGAGGTTATGTGTGTAGCGTTTTTAATTCCAACTTTTCCCTGTAGAAGTAACTAATAACGTCCGGTTAGAACTAAATTAACTGCGTGATAAAATTTATTTGTTTGATTATGGAGTGCGATATAAAGCAGCAGCAACATGCATAACAGTATCTAGTTCTTATATTTGATAATTTAAAATTCAATGAAGATGTTTTAAAACTGGTCAGATGTAGTACACATCAACTTGAGAAACATTTGAGGTTACGTTAAAAAAAACAGTAAATTATTCAAAGAACAGATACCTACAAGCAATTCTGATATAATCATTTTTATCGTCCTAAAAATTTATCATTGTTTAAAATTCTAATATTATAATGCTGAAGAGTTTACGGACTAATTAAGTACGTTTAGTTTAGTAATGTTTGAAATCTGCGAAGAAAAACACAAACAGAAAAAAAATTATCATCTATCTTCTATCTACACTACAGACACCGAACAGAGACAGTTTTATTATTTACATTTTTTTAATTCGCTACCCATACCTAGTAGGTACCTATTGTAAGGAATGCTACTGTTTACGTTATTGAATTGACTAAAAGGTGACGTGAGACTGTCATCGTGACTGACACTCTGACAGTCCAACAGCTGTCATTTTGATAGGAGTGGGCGAGTAATTCATTTGCTAATCGTTCGTCCATTCAAAGATTCTTTTCGAACCTACCTTTCATTCGTTCGTTCAATCATTGGTCCGTTGGACAAGAGAGCAGAGCGGCATTTTTGCTGAAAGAGCCTAGCCTGGTCAACTAAAATACAGGACAGTGCCATACTACTGGAGTGAGTACAGGTCAATATATTCTTATACTTACTTATTTGTTCTGTAAAGTGTATTGGAACTAATTATACTAATGTTAATATTAGAGATATGAGATGGGCAGAAAGTTTGAGGGTAAATTATGATTTAATCTTGTCGTGTAAAACATATTCAAATAAAAGTGAATGTTAAACAAATAGTTTATTATTATTTATTATATTATCTCCCATTATCTCAGAAGTGCGACGGCGAGTTATTTGTCTTTATTTAGTTAAGGGGATAATAACTCGTTTACCATACCCACAAGATAATATTTCGGTACATATTTTTTTTTCTGAATACCCTCATTATTTATCTTCTTTGAATGCTTTCTGCCCATCTTAGACTTGCAATTTAAATTAAGCGAGAGGATTCACTTACTAGTAATTTTAAACGTTTTGGTTGTCATTGGAATAGTGTAAAGATTGAAGGTAAGTGAATACAATATTAGCTTTAGTCTTATGGAGTAGGAAAGCAGTGATTTAAGTATCAACGATTTTTTTTATTACCCTATTTTCGTATTAGTGCAAATATATCACGATCTCAAATTCATTCTGGCGAAAAGGTTACCATGCCAAACCATTTTCAAATGGTGTTGGGTTCGATTCCCAGCATGATAGAAATTTGAATAATGAATTTATTACTTGTCTCGGTGTGTGTGGCTAACTACGGACACCACGACACGTGAACCCTTATCTGGGGCAATGGGTGTGGAGTGTTATTTATTATATAATTTTAGTTTATGCTATGCATTCTTTAAAACGAATAATTATCCATGAACTCAAACGACGATTGGATGGCTTCCATCGCATATCTGCTCATATTATGTGTATAAATGATTAACTGCTTATATATATATGATTGCTGATAATTTCCATGAACTAATGTATAACGTTACTCCAATGATGTTTTGAATGTCTAGATTGAGCGTCGCCTTACAATGAAAACAAAAAAAAAAACAAGGCAACATTATCAAGCATGTGTGCGTGCAGCCGATGTTTTTCTCGTTCATTTATTGTCTATGTGAGCGTAATCTGTGCGTAATGATATAAAAGTTGTGGCCAACAGTTAGCCACAAATTTTTGACACGTTTTCGTGGATTCGATGTTCCATCTGGATAGTTAATACATCTTTGCGCTACTCCTTGTATGTAGAAAAACCGAAATACGTTTTAAATATTTTCGTCTAAAATAATACTAACATATTAGACGAAATAAGAAAATACTATCTACGCACATAAAAAAAAAAAAATCAAAGATGCGATTGAAAACTTAGAAAGTCACAAGCTGCTGCGTTACTCCTTTGTCCCCGTATAAACATGTTCACGGAGCGTACGGCCTGCTTCGATGCGGCTAACCATTAATTATCTTGGCATGTTTAAAACATAATAATTACAATTCAGAATATTTAGTTGAATCATTTTTTTTAACGTCAATCACTCACAAATAAATTGGTAATTATTAAAATTGTCGATGTTTGCATTGAGTGCCCAACTTGTAACATTTTAAAATATATCTTTAGGTCAATGCTTAAAAATTATGCAATTGACTCAGTCACTTATTTTGAACAAACTACTTTCGGGTTTCGTATATGCTGAGAATAACGTAATATCATGCGCTTCAGCCATTGTATAATTTAGAACTGTCTTATAATTAAGCAGTGTTTCAATAAATACTTAGAAATGCTACATGCCTATTTTTAATTTATTCTTTTCCTTTAATTTGTGTGATATTTTACTCATTATCAGTCACTACTGCGGCCGAGAATAAATTGACTTTTATTTGACTAGCTGTTTAGTCTGAAATGCATCGAGTGCAGTTGTCCACATACATATTTCTCATTGCTTACTAATCGACTTGTTATAATGTAATTTGGATTTTATGTTAAGCTTGAATCGTTAAGATTGTATTTAAGAGATAAAATATAACAGTGTAAGTAATCACTGTTATTAAAAGTTTCAGTGATGGAGGCCCATGGATCTGATGTGAGAAACATGACGCCAAGTGGCAGCGCGGACGGTTCAGGCAGAGTGGAGTGGCTTGAATCAGAGTGGCTGGGTTCCGGAAGTGAGAACGCGGGCCCATCCAATCTCGCGCAGCGGGCAAGAGGTACAACAGATGAGGGAGCGGAAGGGAGCCTTCAAGGTAGGCAAAGCCGTAAGCATCTGTTTAATAAAATAAGCGGACAGACGGAAGGGAGCCTTGGTAGTGGGCAAAGCCGTAAATATCGGTCTAATAAAATAAGTGGCCGGAAGGCGGAAGGGAGCCTCGGAAATAGGCAAAGCCGCGAGCGTTTGAGTCGTGAATCGAGTGAGGGAGCGGAAGGGAGTCTTAGAGTAAGACAAGGCCGCAAACACTCGTATTGTAACATAAATAATTCTAATGGCGAAAAATCACCTGTACAACCAGACAGGTCCAGGAGTACGAGCGCCGAGAATAATTTATACACTGGTCATAAAAATACTTGTAAAGGTACTGTGTGTTGTGACCACAACAAATGCTCTGGGCTAAGTTCGTCCACCAAGAGGGCAAGGCGCAGTCATGTGAGAAGTAGGTTTTACCGCGACAGTAGTAGTTCGGATGAGGAGATGAATAACCTACGCATTAAGCGAAAACGAGTGCATTCCCGTTCTCCGATTGGTATTCGCGGAAATAATATGAGTAATTCTAAGGCAAATCTAAGTACCGATTTAAACTCCTCTCGTGAGGTAATAGATAAACTATTGAATATTCTAAAGGATGTTAAAGGCAATTCCAGTTCGAAATTCTCTATGGCTAACGTTATACCCGAATTTGACCCAATGACAAATGATCAAACTATTTTAACTTGGCTAACCAAGGTAGAGGAGTGTGCTGAGATCTATGGATGGGATGAAAGGGAAATAATACATTTCGCTCTTCCCAAACTAACTGGCGTTGCAAAATCCTGGTACCAGGGACTTAGCACGGTCCTCTACTCTTGGACAGAGTGGAAGAGAAAACTTATAGAATCATTCCCTTGTCGACTTGATTATGCAGAGCTACTGTCAACAATGCTAGCGAAAAGAGTAAGGTTTGGTGATTCATTTGAAAATTATTATTACGATAAAATAACATTATTAAATAGATGCGGTATATCCGGGCGAAAGGCCGTTGATTGTCTGCTTAACGGTATTGAGGATCGTGCCGTGCGGGTAGGTGCGCAAGCAGCGCAATTTCAAGAACCTGAACAGGTTCTTAAGTATCTGAAAACGGTGAAAGTAGGATTAAGTAGGGAAATAAAGGAGAAACATAAACTAGGTAGGAAACAATTAAGCTCTTCAGTCAGTAATCGGAAACAAGAACAAACAAATAAAATCGTTTGTCATAATTGTAACGACGAAGGACACAAAAGCTTTCAATGCTCAAAACAAAAATTAAAATGTAATTTTTGTGGCAAGTTGGGACACCAAGCAGTTCATTGTTGGTCTAACAAAGATAATAATCAAAATAAAAATCAGAAGATAGTCAAGGATGTGGCGGAGAAACAAATTCTGGAACTGAATAATTCAGACGAATCTAATAAGAAATACGTTCTCGAAATTCTTGTCAATGACATCCAACTCATGTGCTATGTGGACTTGGGGAGTCAGTGCACGCTGCTAAGACAACGTGAAGCTGGAGAATTAGGACTTACTATTGAAACGGCACAGCTACCGATAATGAAGGGAATAGGTGGCTATCCAATTACACCATTAGGAAAAGCTGTAGTAAATATAACCGTACAGGGAATAAAAGAAGTTGTTGAGGTTCTGGTAGTCGAAGATAATGTATTAAAATTTCCAGTATTGTTGGGACACAGTTTTACTGAATGCCCTGATATTACTATTACTAAGACCCCTGATAAAATAATTTTCGAAAAATTCCAAAGTAACAAGTTGCTTTTGTATGTGGGTGATGATATCGTTATATATCCTCAACAAATTCTTTTAGTGCCTATCAACACGAAATGCAGTTTTACGGGACGAATTTATATTAATGGTTCAATAAGGGGTCCCTTAGGTCACGAATATTATATCTTCCCAGGTGAATATACCTTTGAAGCAGGAAAGGGTAATGTTCTTATGTTAAATATGAGTTCTTTGGAGATAATCTTCAAGAGAGACAGTCTACTTTCTCGCAGTATATCCCTACAGGATACTCATACTTATCACGCACTCAATGTCTCCCTTGACAGTGCTCTGATAGATGGGACATTACATTTAGGCCCTGATGTTACGCAAGAGCAACAGTCGAAATTAGAAGAATTGCTTCGTAAATATAAAGATTGCTTCTCTAGTAACCTTAAGGATCTGGGGTTGTCAAATGTAGGAGAAATGGTTATAGAATTAGAAAACGCCGAACCAGTCGTGTATAGGCCCTATAGATTGTCAGTATCGGAGAGGAATTTAGTACGCAACATGGTCGATGAAATGCTGGATGCTGGCATTATCAAAGAGTCTTCCTCACCATACGCCAGCCCCATAGTATTAGTCAAGAAGAAGACTGGGGAAAAGAGGCTGTGTGTTGATTATCGTGCCCTTAATAGACGTACGAAAAAGGAACACTACCCTCTCCCGCGAGTAGAAGATCAGCTTGACCAATTATCTGGTAGTAAACTCTTTATATCACTGGATTTAGCCTCCGGATACTACCAAATTCCGATTTCAGAATCCTCTCAGGATAAGACCGCCTTTATCACTCCCGACGGGCAGTATCAATATACGCGTATGCCATTTGGACTGGTAAATGCACCATCGGTATTTCAGCGAACTATAAATAAAATTCTATCTACTGCTAAATTGCAATTTGCTTTAGTATATATGGATGATATATTGATACCTGCTCGTAGCTTTGATGAAGGCTTAGGCCGACTGGAACAGGTCTTAGATCTTCTAAGACGAGGCGGATTGACTCTAAACCTTTCCAAGTGCAATTTCTTCTTTAACAAGATTGAATTTTTGGGCTTTGAAATTAGTTCAGAAGGCATAAAACCTGGAGCTCGGAAGACTGATGCTGTGTCCAAATTTCCAAGACCACGAAATCAACACGAATTACGACAATTCATAGGTTTAGCAAGTTTTTTCAGAAGATTCGTACGCGAATTCTCTGTAGTGGCAAAACCATTAACAGATCTTTTGAAAAAGAATTGTGTGTGGAGGTGGTCAAAGGAACATGACGATGCATTTAACGCCTTAAAAGATTCTCTCGTTTCTAGGCCTATCCTCGCTCTATATGATCCCAAACGCGAAACGCAATTGCACACTGATGCCAGTAAACATGGTGTTGCAGGCATACTTCTACAGAGGTGTGATCAGGGGCTATTAAGACCTGTATCTTATTTTAGTCGAAAGACAACCCTTAATGAACAAGCGTTTCATTCGTACGAATTGGAAACGCTAGCAGTAGTAGCGTCATTGCACAGATTTCGCGTTTATCTACTCGGAATTCCTTTCAAGATATACACTGATTGCAATGCTCTTCGAACCACCTTGACGAAACGAGATCTTATTCCACGAATAGCGCGCTGGTGGATTCAGCTGCAGGAATTCGACTGTGATATAGAGTATCGAGCAGGAAGTCGCATGTCACATGTCGATGCCCTTAGCAGACAACCGATTGGTAACGCGGAATCAGAAGATCACGTTCTTGATATTCTTACCACCAACGTCGAAGACTGGATTACTACCGTTCAATCAAATGTCGAGGAAATTTCTCGCATGAAACAAATATTATGTGATCCCGAATCTGAAAAAGTTGTTGAGGTTATTAATAATTATAAATTAAAAAATGGTAATGTTTATAAAATTTTGGGAAAAGATAACGACGAAATCCGTTGGGTTGTACCAAGAGGTGTTAGATGGCAGGTGGTTAAAATGAACCACGATGATATTGGGCACTTCGGATTTGAAAAAACCTTAACTCGCATTCAACAATCATTCTGGTTTCCCAAAATGCGCCGTTTTGTGAAAAAATATGTCAGATCCTGCCTCGAATGTGCTCACCATAAAGGCCAGACGGGTAAACAGCAAGGGGAGTTGCATCCTATTCCAAAGTCTGACATACCTTTTCACACCATTCACGCAGACCATTTAGGTCCATTTGTAAAAAGTAGTCGAGGGAATACTTATCTTTTGGTAATTATTGATGCCTTCACAAAGTTCGTCAACATAACTCCTGTTAGGAACACCAAGACTTCGACGACGTTAAGAGTGTTTAAGGAACATATTAGCTATTTCGGCACCCCAACCAGACTAATAACAGATCAAGGGACATCATTTACGAGTCATCAATTCCGATCGTTCACTCATAGCTCCGGTATTAAGCACATCTTGAATGCTGTAGCTACGCCGCGGGCCAACGGGCAAGTAGAGCGGTTTAATAGGACGATCCTCGACGCATTATCAACAAAGTGTCACGGAAAAGATGACAAAAGCTGGGACATCTATATACCAGATATTCAAGTAGGTCTCAATACTACTGTACATAAAGTGACAGGTAAAAGTCCGTCAGAACTCCTATTTGGATTTCAATTGAAAGGAAGTTCAGAGAATATTCTGAGTGAAGTCATAGATGAAACGATCACTAAGATTCCAGCGGAAAACTTGAGCGAAATCAGACGCGACGCTGTTAGTCGTATTAACGACCAGCAAATTCAAGATAAAGCAAAATTTGATGCTAAGCGACTTAAAAATCAAATATACTCGGTAGGAGATCTTGTGAGCGTGAGAAGAGAAGTCCCGAACGATGGCAAGTCTAAGAAATTGACAGTTAAATATCAAGGCCCTTATAGGATACTAAAAGTTCTTCCTAACGATCGTTATGTGATAGAAGACACCCCCCTAACTAAGAAAAAGGGCAGTCGTCGTTACGAGAACATAATCGCTGTAGATAAAATGAAGCCTTGGCTTAGCTTTGATAAAAACTTCAACAGTAGCTCTGATACTGATAACGATATAGACAAGAGTCAATAATAATTTGAATATTAAAATTCTAATTAAACACCTTTAATCATACTTATCTTTGCGATACATTCTTTTTAAGGGAAAATTTAAATCGGTAAATAGATTCGTTAGCAATCAAATAACCACGGTAAACTACTTACTATTATGATATTTAGTCGTATAAGGGATTAGTATGTGAGCGAATAATTAATATACAATATTTTAGTAATTTTGTATTCACATTTTTTTAAAAAAAATCAGATTTTGATAATAATTATACCTCTATTATTTAAATGATATAATTAATTTATTCAATTTCATATGTAATCCGCTTAAAAAAAAATATGACGATGATGTAAACAAGCCTAAACTCTTATTAGTGTCTATGTGAAAATGTGATATTTTGTTACAGAACTCTAAATATTTAATTTACAAATGGTTGGTTTTGTTTTATTAGGTAATTTATCTACTGTGTTAATATTTTGTTAGTAATATATCTAATCTAATTGACATTTGATTACGTTATCATGAAAATCAACTATAATTTAATAATTAATTATCAAATCAATACTTGATTAATATTATAGCGTAAGCTAGATTTAATTGTAATTCTTATTTATTCATTAATATACTGTACTGTACTTTTATTAATACTCTTTATATTGTTCATTAGTAACAGATCCTGAAAAAAAATATAAGTATTTCAAGTTATGTTATAAATCTTGTTATATTATGATCCTAATACTTATTTACGAATTTATCTTATTACTGGTAATAACATGAAATTAGTTCATGTCATTATGATAATATTTTTGCAAGTATTAAGTAGTTTGTTACATTTTTATGATAAAATAAAGCGACGGGACTCGCTCTAGCAGGATGGCCGAGCTGTAAGGAATGCTACTGTTTACGTTATTGAATTGACTAAAAGGTGACGTGAGACTGTCATCGTGACTGACACTCTGACAGTCCAACAGCTGTCATTTTGATAGGAGTGGGCGAGTAATTCATTTGCTAATCGTTCGTCCATTCAAAGATTCTTTTCGAACCTACCTTTCATTCGTTCGTTCAATCATTGGTCCGTTGGACAAGAGAGCAGAGCGGCATTTTTGCTGAAAGAGCCTAGCCTGGTCAACTAAAATACAGGACAGTGCCATACTACTGGAGTGAGTACAGGTCAATATATTCTTATACTTACTTATTTGTTCTGTAAAGTGTATTGGAACTAATTATACTAATGTTAATATTAGAGATATGAGATGGGCAGAAAGTTTGAGGGTAAATTATGATTTAATCTTGTCGTGTAAAACATATTCAAATAAAAGTGAATGTTAAACAAATAGTTTATTATTATTTATTATATTATCTCCCATTACTATGTATAAGCAACATTTGTTCAGATCTTAACTCAAAGAATACCGCTTGCACACTCAGATTTCAATACCCGCGGCGGATGTGGCGGATACGGCATATATATATCTGAGCAGGCATTCAAAATTAGTGTCAGCTGTCACTTAGGTGCTTTCGTTGAGTTATTGCCGGTGATGTCATTCACAGAAATGAATGTCAAATATAGTGTTCCGTGACCGTGACAAACACCATTAATTTGAGACACTGACAAGACATTGCCACGAGGATTTTTTGTTGTTTCAAATCTTAAGTACAAATCCTTGTTTTGTGCCATCAAATTAATTTAAAATAAATGAACAACTGAAACTTGTTTGCGTAGGTTTTCCTATTTTAAGTAGGTAAGACTTGAAATATTTTGATACATTCCAGATTAAAGGTCAGGTTACAAAAACGCAGTTAATCCCGCTGACTAAAGACGGTTCGGTTTGAATAACTTATTAAACGGCGGCAATACATGCCGCTTGCATTCTGCATTATAAATTAGTGTTCATTTTAATTCTGGTGAGGTTCGTTCGCGTGTTTATCTAGGCTCGGGCCGGAATGCAGAGAGCGCGCTTGTCGCGTTTCTTGAGTACACGCAACAAGGGATCTTGATAGGCTCAAGTTATGAACGTATCACTGAGTGTCCATCTATCTAATGTTACTTTTTATTGAGATAAAAGTATGCAGTAGTTACTGCATGATCATCGCAACCGACTTCAAAGAAAGCAGTGATGTTTCAAGTTACAGAAATATTGCTGTTCTTCAAGATCAATTTAAAATGTCTTAAGATTGTTGGATTTTCTCGATTTTTGTTACAAGGCATGGGAACCTTATTTTTGTCGGCCATACATCTATTCTTTTTGAATTTGTGTTTTTCATAGTATGCAAACATATCTATGGCATTTTCTCTCTTTATAGCAATGCTTAAGCCTTAGACTTTTAGCTTATACCTAACTAAAGTGTATAATCACGTATCAAAAATTCAAAACTTACAGAGGTAGAACAAATTATAATATTTTATTTTATAAACAGAACAAGGATTTGATAAATTCACGTATTTATAGATTTATTTCCATAGGTATATAACACAATTTTATAGTTTTCAAACACAAGATAAATAAGAGAAGTAATTGGTACCAAAATTTCGTTTATTCAGGGTAGAAACTTCGCAAACCGCTCATGGCCAGAACCGCGCCAAAAGAAATGCACGATGTCGTTAACAGGCGTCGCTGCCCGGCCCGCAGCCTGGCTAGTCGTGAATCCTACGACATACCGATATGCCCGATACTAAATGAAGCCCTTCGCAAGAAACGGACTATTTCATAATACATACTTCCCTTTCTACATTATTGCAATATGTTATTTAACGACGAAGATTTATTACGTATCATATAAGGTTCATGTACTGACGGACTACGTAAACAGGTTTATATCGCACGCGTCTCTCAAGTTTAAACTTGACCTACACTTACAAATCAAATATCACTTGCGTCCGTGATGGAAAACATCGTGTCGAATCTCTCGAAGTGTTCTCATTAATATGTTCTCGATGGTGTGTGTGTGTGTGTCTAATAATGGTTAAACTAAAACGATAACATCAAACGGATGTAGGTACTGATTTTTATCATTAATTTCATATTTTATTGTTTCACTAATAGTCTGAGCGTGTGATGTTTTAATCGTGTCGTCGATGATCAAGCGTGTTAATAAAACTTATGGGCGTGGTTCATAATTGGATGGATACCTAACTAGTGTTGGCAAAACTTCACAAGCGTTTCTGTTTTTAGGGCTCATTGACTTTTTATGTTTTAGCATGTATCGTGCCACGTCAAAGACCTTGGGGAGCATAAGAACTTCAATTAAGCAATTGACCATTAACTACCCCGTCAATACGCACCGGAATAGGCGGTGTATACGCTACAGGCTACGTCAATTATAAGGAAGAACCATGTCCTGCAATGAGTCGCAAAGGGGTTAATGGTATCTTTATTTACTTTTCATTCATGACGTAGCAAAGTTGAGGTTGAGGCTTGCTAAGTGAGGTTGCTAAGTGGTTTAATAAATTCCCCACTGAAGTCCAATGTTTGTTTTAAGATTTAAACGTTCGTTAGTTACCTCAATGTTCAATTTATCGCATATAAATCTACATTCTTAGCTATGTTTTGCGGTACAAAAATAAATCCTCTTAGCGTAGGTCTGTAAATCAAGCATTGAGCACAGTCCATTGTATTTAAAAAAATTTGCTCGTGACATTATACTGGGTGCTTGCAAATAGGAAAAAGAATTTAAAATATTTCAACGCTTATTTGGACTTACCACATTCGAGTAAGTAGGTAAATGTTTCTTGAATACGGTATTAAAATATTTAAATTAATAAAAATAAGAGTACCAATGCATATGTACTAAAGATCGCCGGAATGTACTTTTAAAATGGTTTTGTGAACTAAACGAAAAATATTCACATATTATATTGAACTTTTTTAACATAAAAAGATAGCACAGAATCAACAAAATAAATATTTTGAAATCACAATACAATGACGACTCGTGTGGCGCATTACTTTACGTCGGATTGCAGTTCAAATGACCTGGGGTTCGATTCCCAGTGCGACGGTAAGAATAATGAGTTTAAACCGTTCCTAGCCTGGGTGTTAGTCCTTGTCTTGTGTGTTGCCACGGCGACCACGATACAGGAAATCTCAGTTTGGTGCTATGATTGTGTAGATGTGTGTAGCTTTCCTCCTACGGTTTCGCCCGCGCGGATAAGGGGAGGAAAATTTCCAAAAATATCGTCTTGGGCGCACCCTACACTCCCCAAGGAACATACATGCAAAATTTCAGCTTCTTGCGTTCAGTAGTTTCGGCTGTGCCTGTCAGTCAGTCTCTCAGTAACGGAAGAATTGTAATTATTTATAAGTAAAAACTAGTTCACCCATACATCATATTACCTAATATGTCATCCGCGTTCGATGCTGTTTATAGTAAACCCAACTTAAGACTGAAACGAAAGAGGCGCTGTCGGACGCATTTGACATTCATTTGACCAATCATTGCACACTAGTAACTGACAGATGAATGAACACAACGTACTTATGAATGACTTTTCGTTAGTTCCAATTTTTGCCATTTCAGAGATAAGTTGGGCGGACTGTAACGCGATTAGACTGAGGGTAACCGTTTTTGTGCTCACCAGTTGGCGCCACTGCAGACGGCGGTCATGCTGTCAAAGCCCGCCCATACATAAACATTGACAAGTGACGCTTGTCTGAATACTATTCAGTGAATAGACAAGAGAGAAGTGACAGGCTGACCACCCTCTACACTAGCGGCCTCTAGCGGCGAATCCACACGCGGTTACCCTCATTGACATTAAATTAAATCCGATAGAGTTATTCAAACAACATTATACTCCCAGTACAAACTACTAATTATTACATAATATATATGATGACAGACACGGGAGCAGGAAGCATGGGAAATGCATGTGTTTATAACTTATTCAGTATGTCTAGTCACGCGAAGCCTGCTCGCGCTAGTTGATGTCTGCTAACGAACATGTTATTGCATACGACTAGTTTGTATACGCTGAATGGCTGAGGATGTACGTACCTATGGAATAACAAAATCGCATTAATGTTAGCTCCCACTGCGCAGACTTCTACTGCAAAACATTGCACATTTAAACAAAACAAAACGATTCTAAGCATGTTTATGCTGTCAGTACTATATTCATAACGTGTCTAGTTGTGTCTTAAAATGCGACTGTGTTAAGTTTATTTTATAATCTGTCTGGCTGTTGCCGGCTATTTATTTAGTGGCATTATTTAAATCGTAACTAATCTGTCTCTGTTTCTTTGTTAGGTTTTCTCATCAATTTTTGTTCTGCCTGCCTAATTAGCCTTCTAAAAATTATTATGCATATTGTCCAGCGCACAGAGAAGAAACACGCAATAAACTTTTTTGACTAAAACATTAGACTTTTAGTCAAAAAAGCTTAATGCATGCGAAGCTGGTATATACTGGTAAAAACTAGAAAGTTTTCAATCTTATACATCAAATAAGTGCAAATGCGTGTTACGTGTTTGTTACGATCTAATCTGCGGTTACTAATTCGAAAACCGCGGCTTAACATAAATTTCTTGATAACTGTACAACGGTTTGTATTACGAGTATTACCGTAAACGCGTGTTTATTTGTAGTTTGCCAATGTAATAAATGTGATATTGGTCATTATGTAGTATTACGGGGTTATTTCTCCTGGAGCACGGTAGGCATCGATCGTTACGGGGGAATTTCTACGTCCCGGAGCGATGCAAATGTAGCCGTTGCATGCTCGACTGTCACTCATGCTTATCGGAGTCGGCGTGAAACGTCTCAATAGCCGCTTATTTGCTTACAATGCATCTTAATTAGGATATTAATATTTATAAGTGTTTATTTATAATTTTAAATATATAAAATCTATGACTCTATTATAAAGAAGAAGCATTCGATTTTTTGTATTTTTCAATATTTTGTAACGAATAAACTCAAAACAATCTGGTCGATTTAGAAAAAATCTTTCACAATTACAATATCTTTTAGGTGTAGTTTCCCTTCGAAGCCGGTTCCGATCGCTAGTGTAGGTATAAATATTTATAATAGTTGCTGCTCTACATCAATTGGACACAATCAGGTTTGTCGTTTCCTTATTCACTGGCAATTTAGTTTAAAAGATGTCCATGGGTTCAAGCTAGGGTTGTTGCGAATATCAGCATCAGCGGACATTCAACATCAACATCAGCATCAGCATCCGCATTAATCAATACTGATTTTATTGCTGATTTTCTAGTCGTGACATGACCGTTAAATGCGAGGCTAAGCTATGGCAGCGGGGATTTGACCAATCAAATCCGTCAATTCACTTGTTCCCTTGAATGTTAGCAAACAAACACAAATTTACTCATTTTTAGGGTTCCGTACCCAAAGGGTAAAACGGGACCCTATTACTGAGACATCGCTGTCCGTCCGTCCGTCCGTCTGTCACCAGGCTGTATTTCATAAACCGTAATAGTTACACAGTTGAAATTTTCACAGATGATGTATTTCTGTTGCCGCTACAACAACAAATACTAAAAAACAGAATAAAATAAATGTTTAAGTGGGCGCCCATACATTTGACGATAGTTTAGTTACCTTTCGGTCCAAGAGATGGCGTTGTGCGTAATTTGTGGCTACAATAAAAAAATTAAATATTTAAGTGAGGCTTTCATACAACACAGACCAGATTTTTTTGGCGTTTTTATACATAATGGTACGGAACCCTTGGTGCGCGAGTCCGACTCGCACTTGGCCGGTTTTTTTTTTATTATGATGCAATCTTCTGTACTGGTTCGGAGATTTCTGTCACCTGCGCCGTCAAGTGTTCCTAGAGAGCAGTGCCGCAATTATTTATAAACCCTCTCGTAATCGACTCAGCTATGTCGCTATTGAGCTCAGCTATTGATTTTAAAATATAACGTATCTTTAGTACTATTTCAGTATTAATTTCATTAATAGATAGATATAATAAGTTGCGTGGTTATCGTCAATTTCTTGTGTTTTATTTATGTGTCAGGTAATATTAAAGTCAAGAATCAAGACATTTTTTTTTTCAATTGCTTATTGGTGAAGAGTATAAAGATTGATTTATTTGATTATTGAAAGTAATATTGTAATAATTTTCCTTTCCATTTTTTTTAAATGCCTGCTAAAATTATCACCTTACCTACTTATTTTATACTTTGAATTTCATGTTTTAATAAAATCAGCGTCAGCATCAGCATCAGCTGATATTAATTTACAAAATCAGAATCAGCGTCAGCATCCGCTGATATTGAAAAAATCTATATCTCTCTCAACAAATAAAATAACAGAAGTTTATTTGCTCTACGTTTCTACATTAAGCGTCAAGGTTCAATTTTCAAATCATATCAGCTGGTTTTACACCTTCACTTTAGAAAGAAACAATCAAAACTGAAACTTAATAATCACTTCACATCACTTTTTTGTCTAAAAACTTTCACTTACATTAGCAGCGTGATAATAGTGCTAGACGGTCTATCAATCCCAATATCAACATGGCGCACAATCTGGTGCAAATTCAATAACAATAAATCAAAATCGCAATCAGTAGGAGCCGCGTTCGCCCACCCAGACTATCAGCATCCATTCAATCAAATATGATCGTAAATCATTCACGTTCCTCGTTCCTCGTTCTTCGTCCAGGTATTGTTCAGAGGTAGTTTTATGGCTCGAAATAGCTTTGACATATCCGACGTAAACCATGTTTGATTTAAAAGGTAAACAACATCGGTTGTTGCTGTGATGTTTATAAGTTTCAGGGTTATCAAACCACGGCCCCGATGTCGTAAAGAAATTTTGCACTAAAAAAGAATATAAAAATACTACCTACTTAAAATTTATTAAAAAATGGAATCGAAAAAGCTATTGCAATGTTTACGAATAAATGCCAAATACGTATCGTATAATTTCTAAGTCACTATAAATACGAAACACGAATCGTCAAATAAGAAGAGGCTTTTAAGCAGAAATTCAAAACATCTGAATAATTCCGTAGCTATTTTTAAAATTCGCAGCACGGCGCACCAGACATGCAAAGCGGTGGGTGGTTCTCCGCAAGCAAGCAAACACCTGGCCACATTTTCCAGAAAACTTTATATAATCTTGTTTGTGCCAACTCGGGCACTTGAACGTGCAAAAAGAGCGGCGCGGCGGGCGGAGTTCACAGACGTCCCACGGTTAACCCATTGTTGCTGGCGAGCATACCGCCGTGTCAACCGAGTCTATCGCGATCGCACGCTGCTCGTCTTTTTAGGAATATCTCTGACGCACTGGCCTTTACCTTGAGACGAGAGAGACTAAGCAGAGATTTGAACTGTAGTTTTGTTCGCGACTTAGTATAACGTCCCGTGCGTTATTGCAGGAAGTCAGCGTTTGTTGTGCAATATTGCAGAGTGGTCTAGTTCTATACAACGGATACGTGTTTTAGAGACCATAAATAAGGTGTTTTAGAAATTTAGTTTATTTTATTATTTTTACTTTATTATTGCGATTTATGTAAGAGTCTATGTCAAACTATAATTTTGTAGGATTATTCCCGTTGGCTCCCATTCCCGTTCTCACCCGTCCCACTAGACCCTGAAAACGATATTCGATTAAAACCCCGTTCAATAAAAGCAATTATACATATGTACCTCTTTCTCGATGTATAAAGCTTCACCCTCCTTCAGGAATCGAATCCTGTAACAAACAAATTAAGGCATTATTCTCCTCGTCTCTTCAAACAATAGGCACTTAAAAATCTAAAAGATAGCAAGCATGAACATGAAAATATGCTTTAATGTTCATGCATAAAGATTTAACAGTAATAATGATAATACGGCGCCATGGCTAAACAATAAGGTTCGGTTATCCCAAATCGGTAGGGTGTTAGCTGTTTGAGGCAAATGATTTCCTCGAATGATTAGACGTCTGCGAGTGCGGAAACAGTATTCAAACGTCACGTGCCTCACCTTGCCAACCGAAACGGTTAGTACGTCAGCCAGTTTAGACATCCCTAGTGACACTGACATGAATTATTAACTGAATGGTCCATAGATAGTACATTGACTTCAAAAGCCACTAGGCAACAGGTAGATAGGCATGTCAAACTCGCATTGTATCATTTTATTTCCATAAAAATACTTTTTAACATTCAGTAGTGACCGTAAACTGTTAGCGACCGTAAATTGGTTTTTCTTATTTCGCTACGAGTACGTCACTGTCTAGATAAGTGCTGTGAAAATTGTAAAGCCGACCTGGCTTTGTATTGCTTTATTTATTTTTATATTATACAATCTCAGTAGTCTGACAGCCTGTCTGTTTCTCGGCCTGCCTGTCGTAGGCTGAACAATTCAATGACAAATGAATTATATACCTACTTCAATGGATTCACAATTAGGTTCTATATGATTATCACCTTTTTTATATTTCTGCGTTCGGAAAATAAACTAACTGGATATTTTGTAGAACTTACTTGTTAACGTTTCTTGTGGTTAAAGTTGTTAGGTAGGTTAGGTAGATCCATATTTTTTGCGGAATTGGAACGCCACAAATCAAGATCGCTATTCAAGAAATAGCCTCAATTCTTTCATAATTCATAACAAAAAAATTACCGGTCTCAACCTAAATGATTAATTAATACAAAAATAACAAACATTTTCTATAGTCCTTTAGTGACAGTGTCGCGACTGTCGCGAGTGAGTATTTTGCGCCAGTACCCAAAACTAGACGTGCTCCAACCAAATAACACAAACATTACAATCACAAATATTTTGTGAAACTTATCGGACGCGCTATTTATAACGGTAAATGAATAGTTACTTTCCCAGTAACTATTAAGTATAAACATGTTAAAATGCTAATGTTTGCCAACATTTTTTTCATTCCGTCACTTTATTACATCTATAAATACATACGGTATAGTGTGGTTTAATCGCGGTAGGCCACCGAAACATATGTTAAGCTTTTCGTTTAAAGAAAATATAACGGTGAAGTAGATTAGTGTGTCCAGTACGATGGTTTCCGTGCCATACCGCCCTCCGATGGTAAACTATTAATCTCAACAAGTTAATGAGAGCATAAAGCATCGAGCGCCCCGAACGCATAAGGCTCAGGGCAGAAACTATATAGTTAAAGGAACGATCGTAAATAAGCCGACGTGGTTACAATGGCCTTTTTCTTCGGACGAAGTAGGTACTTAGAAAATAGCGTTAGAGCGGAGAACAATATCGCCGACGGCGGTCGTGCGCTGCCGACCAATAGACGCAAAATGGAAAAATAAAAGAGGTTTCGCATTGAAATGGTTCCTATCGCCTTTTGGCTCGGTTGCTTCCCCTTTATCCGCAGATCGCACTAGACAATGTGGTGGTGGGTGCGGGTGCATGGCGGCGCGGGGGAGGGGAGAGGAGCGGGGGCGCATGTGCATGACCGCGCAGGGCGCAATGACCTTGCGCGCACATTCCGCCCGCTGTTTCGAAGGCTCCGCGGCCCTTCGTCTATCCCGCCTCCTATCTAGGACTTCCAGGATGGACCTGACAGCAGCTCCTTGAAATAGGACACCGCACCGGTCACTTATGTGTATTATAAACAACCACATTTCTAAATCCCTAAAAGTTTAATTTAAAGATGATGACATCGATGACTCAGAAGTCACAGAGCCGATTTGGCCGCTCCTACCTGCATTTCCACTCACACATTATTTAATCCAAATCCGGTCTCCCTCATTAGCATATCCATATTTTTAAAACAAATTGCGTATTCTAATGTCCTAAAAACACGAATAAGACTTATGCGTATGTTATGTCCACATCACATATTCATATTTTAACATTAGAAGAAAAACCAAGAATAAACACCTAAACTGTCTTAACTTAACTACTAATCGTGAATACCGTTTAATGTAAAGCGCGTTCTGCTTAAAATACCTGGAACATAGAACCTACTTTTTTCGTTAATCAAACACCGCACACCAAACTGTGTCATCGACCTTCGATAATGCACATTGTTAAGCAATAGAGTTGTGTAAACAGAGAAAAATAAGTGAAAATCAATTTGTTCTTTAAAGTAGGCACTTTACATACCTCAAAAATGTCATTCCAAAATTTAATTATACATATGTACACGTGTTTATCACGTAGGTATAAAAAAACAAATTAATTAAAAACTTCTTCCTGCGTATGCATCCTTAAAAGTAAAATTTTATGTTCGATTAAACCACTAAGAGATTCAATTTGGTATCTACTTTCTCCTTTACGACCACAGTGACATTTTTCACGTTCAGACCTAACCTCAAAACAAACAGATCTACTTCAATAACACTCACCGGCGCCTACGCAACGTGATTTCGAGGTAAAATGCGCCTACTCAGGAAATAACGGTCCGTAAGCCAAATTATTCGAAAACCACTATCCGTAAACCGCTTCGAACCATTCGGAATTAGAATTTTACTACTGGGAAAGAAATGTCTGCTGTCCGTCAGCTATAACAGAAATAGATAGAATAGATTAAGGTACTATTAACTATTATTATTAATTTACAGTATAATAATATAGTGCAGTATAATGGTACATTCAAATACTATATAATTTTATTATTGCGTTCCATAATCTAATCCTTTGGAGTTGGATCCAATTAACTTGTTAACGTAGAATTTTATGAAGCATCTGTGTTCGGAATATTAAAATTATTGTGTTCTTTATTAAATAGATGAAGTATCTGTGCGTTTTCAATTACCCTTTTTTTCATGTTGCCCACTTATTCAATGGCTTTTATAACTTGTAGGATAATATCCTGCCTTAGGAGACATCAGCCATAACCTATTAAAACATTAAAGTTACGTCCGGTCCGACTGAATGACAATGATTACATGGCGACGATTAGGTACAGGCTGATTAAAGGAACTCGGTCATAATTGTTGTAACGACAGAAATAGATTGTCGCGGTACAACATATTAAACAAAGAATTGTTGTTGTGAAACACATTTCTTTTTAATTTAATTCAATATTTAATACTTTTTAAGTATTAGGTAAAGCAAATTTTTTTTTCACGTGGCTTACATTTGCAATACTTTGGGTACCATCATAGTCTCATTTCACAAAATGTTGTGCGAAACATGTCTTTGAGACGACTTGAGTGCTCAGCATTTAGAAGAAAAATAAAACGTGAATTTTGCCAACTATGGTGGCATATCCTAGATTCCGATTCAACGGAGAGTAATATACCTATAAAATTGATGCAATGCAAAATAATGGAAGTTTGAAAACAAAACTTATCAATATACCTACATTAACAGGTCCTTATTAAGTCGCAAGGAGCGGTAGTTCAAGATTATTTAAATTAATACCCGCCTTACGATTAAAGAATTGTCATACAATTCGAGGAATAAATAAATTAAGCTTTATGATTGTTTATTCTGATTGTAGCGTTGAAAGACGATTTGAATTATATCAGCACATTAGTATGCATACGTGATAAAGCGCGACGCGCCGATGTATAGATTGATAATAAATAATATTTGGACATTACTGTCCCATAGAGGTCATTAACTTCGACATAAAAGTATTTAAGGACGTGTTCAAACGTCCCTTGACTAAAGATAAATAATTAATAAATTAATTAATTCAACAATAAATTGAACTGTGTGACCTATGGTAGTATCGTAGATTTTAGTTTTTTAATCTAATTAGCTCATAAATGATCACACGAGGTTTAAGGGTTTAAGTGGTAATCAAGAAAAATATATACGAAATGTTACGTCTGTAATAAGTTTGAATACGATTAATGTTAAAAAAAATTGGCGTTAGAGTAAATGTAACGTTAAATGTTAATCTGTAAATATGACAGTTCAGTTACAAAAACTCCATAACAACTAGAAAAGCAGTTGTCAAGTTACCTCCTCGTGTTCAGGCATCCGTATTCTATAAAAACATCGGCCGCAAGAATGAAAACGACAACCTGTTCTCACTTAAATCATATCCCGCCTGTATCGTTGTAGCGAGTATAGGCATGAAAATAAAACAATCTTTAACCACTAACCGCAGTATCTTCATCAGCTCAGGGCATAGACTAGCTCGTGCCGCGATTGCGCTCGACTGGAAAGCACATCGCTTCCGTGAGGATTCTTTGATATGGAAATTATTTAATGTAAACGATTATATATAGTATAGAACAGGGACGGCTAAAAGAATCTGAGCATAAAATCTGTCACAGGTTCGGTTCGGTAGAGGAAATGTCCTTAAGCTAACTATTTCATAGCAATAATTTAAATAGGTAGCTAATTTCGTCACGTCAATATTCGATATACTATGTATATTGGCATGACACGGCTGCAACCCATTAATGGCTCACTACTAAGCACGGGTCTCTCCTCATTATTGAGGAGGCCTAGAGCATACTCCACCACGCTGCTATACTACGGATTGGTGGAGGGTTTAATGGCAAACCCAGTGTCAGAACTTTTCAGGCCTTCCGAAGGCCTGCGACATGGCTTAATGACTGTAATCTATCGATAACAACTGGGACCGGCGGCTTTACGTGCTCTCCGAATCGTATTATGTAACTTACTACCTTTTTCAGCTATAAAAATCAATATTTAACTCTTTATTACGCACCACTGCAGCTCACGCAATAATGTGTGTGAATATGCTAAACCAAATTGTATAAACCTGTTTCCATTACGTCAATTACGGCTCATACATGTGGTCATAATACGGGCCTGATCACTACACAGTGGGAAAACATCACAACATACCGATTAGCATTTTATTGGGTACATTGTATTTAAATAGCCCCGAGCTATTTCCATCGCATCCAGTTCTTTAAATAAAACGTTGTGACACAGTTTTAATCCTCTATTTTGTCGGTGGAAATACACACGCAGGGAGAAAAAGCTGAAACCTGTTTAAGTTACACTTAGCCATCTCTTACGTTTAGTTTTGCATAACTAAAGCTTCCATGATTATAGTTGCGAGGCTAAACCAGTTCAGGATGTTAGAGATTAACTGCAATAAGCGGTATAGCGTTAACGATCGCTCTTTCGTTTTGCTGTAGTCAAGATGTTCTTTAAAATAATTTTATCGCTTTAAATAAAAATTGTATGGACACTTAAATTGTGTTAAGTATTTTTTAATTAGCCACCTTAGCTTTTCTTTTTACAGTGAAACAGAATCATGTTCATCACGTGATAAAGAATCGATTTTGTGTCTCTAGATTCTTTGCTACTGCGATGAAACCAAACAAAGGCTTTTTCGGCTAAAATAGGTCACTACCGAAATAAATCACTACCGAAAGTACCCTATTAACTCTATAGACGTTGCATAAAGAAAACACTAAAGAATCTAAACCTTCTTCGTAGACCTTGGACGGCTCGATCCGGAAGATTTTGACCTTCATAAATGAGCATACTTACTGCAAGGCTCAATCAGTAATTTTCGCAATCAAGTGTTCGCTCTTATGTCGTACCCAGACCCTAAAGATAGCTTAACGATTCATACCTAACGATAAAATCGGGAAGAACGACTTCAAATACATATTAATAAACCCATGGAAATATAATTCATTTAAATTAAATTAGGTATACTTTGTAAGCAGAAATTGTTTATGTACGCGTATAACGAATAAGTACTTGAATTCGCCCTTAATAAGCAGAATTATGTAAGCATTAACTGTACTCAGATTTTCCCACACGATTGTAACAGTGGGCAAAGATGCGCTTACTAATAATCCTATGGGAAATTCACAGATAAAACTCAATAAAGAAATCACAATTATGAACAGATGAGTCACATTCAAATAGATTGAATTGTGTAAAAAATTCGCCAGATAATTTCTCAGAATAAAGAAACTACTTTTACATTTTGCAACATTGTAATTTATGTCTTGAATTACATTCAGCTAATTTAAATCGTTTAATACTTAAATAGTTCACCTGGAGAAATGAACACCTGCTAAATTCACCGTAAAACGACTTTGCGTTTTGTACTGAATAGTATGGTTGTCACCGTCTGGACACCAAACTGGACTTAAAAAGTATAATGCCTAATGAATTTGAAAGCTAAACGTCTGCGATAATTCAAGTGTAGTGATCCAACAGGTCCTATGGTTGCTAAGCAATATCACTCAGAGACTGGCCTAGTAGAACTTGCCAGATCAACATGATTATACATAATAATGGATAAGTACAACCAGCTATAATTTTAAGAGTCTGTAAAATGTCGTTACAACAATATTTTCTACATTGTTCATAATGTTTAGGAAATACACAACTGCCACATTGAAAAAACTTGTATATATTTAGTAAAAAAATAATACACTACTTGGCATTTATATCGTACAATAAAAACATGCAGATGGATAAATCAAAAAGCTAATTACAAGGACATGTTGTATTAATGTCATACAGGTTAAAAAATGTCTTTTTCCATGATTTTGTGCTTACTGACAATCCTGATTCACATGCTCGCGAACGTTTATATATGTATGTCCAACCACGTGTCAAAAACTTCGCATAACCCTTTGCGAAAGCCAGAAGGTCCGTCCTATGTATACTTGTGAGTTCGCGTATTTATACGAATGTTAGTGAGCGACCTATACTGAAAACCTGTGAAAATTTCTGTACTACCTGTCATATTTTTTATAGTTCAAATATAACTGCTAAAATTCTAAACAATACCGCAATATTAAACGTATGACGCATCACCGCTAGCTTGCGTATCACAGACGACCGAGATCCGATAAAATCTGTATAAACTACTTTTACGACTTTAAATACAGTTAGGAGTTAGAACTCGGTAAGAAAGTTAATACCTTCGCATTGTTGAAACCAAAACTGACTTTTTTTCTTACGGGGATTGACATTCATTTATTTCTTACATTTCTGTTCTGTTCAGTGACAATAAACCAATTTCATTTTCTTTGTAAAAATAATAGCCGTCATCTCGTTGGCTAATTGTGATCATCGAGACAAAAGTAATACAACGAGGACATTTTTAATTGTAATTAATATTTAGGTTTTGTTGTTTCGCTGCATCAGTTAGTAATAAAAACTGTGTATTAAGTTCAATATTTCTGGATAGATCTGGTTCAATATTTTTCATAATTCTTTACGGTAGGCTCCTGATGTCATTTATTAAAGTCGGACTAATTTCTTATATTCTTTCTTTTAAACCAATTCTCTCTAAACCAATTCAAATCTCGAGTCAACTTTTACAACAATTTACCTTAATTAATTAATAACCAAATTATGAAAAAGTAAAATGTTTATAACAAACAACTCACGATCCCATAATTGTTGCGGTTTTTCTCTTACTACGAAATCCTAAAAAGTACCGCGATACAAATAAAAGACAATATGAATGTCTCGATCACTGACTTCCGCTCGATTCAGACATTTGTGTCAATGATTTTATTGTGATATTATCGTGATGGTCCAATTTCTGTAGATATTATCGTTCTTTGTAGCGGACATGGATATAGTAACACTGAATCCGATGCCGAACATGGAAGCGGGCAGGCGGTCCGTTAGAATTCTATTCGTTAACAATCGATCGCGAACTCGATGTGATATCGATTAGGATTTTCCGACTTTGATTTCCAGTTTTATACCGTACGTTGTCACCATCCTAACCGCCACACTAGTTTTAAGTACCTAGTCTATTTATGTAATGATCAATGAATGCTGGTGATGAAAATAATATGACTGATAAATGTTACATTACTTCATAATATATGTAATTTATATTTAAAACAATCGTGTTTAATAAAGTTTGTAGTCAATTAGATAAATTTAATAACAAACATGTCATGTAAGGTTTACTGCAACGCGTTGATGTCTTTTATATGAACATTCCGATCCATGCAAAACAGCATAAACGCGGTTTATAGACACCCATTCCTACAGTCATTAAAGTCATGGAGCATTATTTAAAACACATAACTAGACACAAAAATAAGTTACGACTTATTTATACGTTCATTATGTGTTCAATGTGTGACCAATAAGAGCCGAATATGTACATATGTATGTATATGTATTTCAATCCCGAGTATGTAAAATCCAGAGATATGTTAATCTAAAGTACTCTTAAAATTATTAAATAATACGAAAAAATATAAAACAGCCAAACACACGTTTTAAGTTCTATGAACGCTTGTAATCTCAACTATTGATTAATCTCATATGACCTAAAGCCATAACTTCTATAATATATGGAACCTGCTGAATCTTACAAATAGATTCCCAATGTAGTCCATCGGAATGAAATATAGGTAAAGATGTTTTCTCGTGATTTCTACACCAATCGATGTCTGATTGTCAATGCGGGTAACAGAAAGCGCCTGCAGATGTGAACTTTCTTGGGTAAAGAGGGTAATGTCCGTCGTAGAACAGTTGTGGATCAATCGACGTGGCTTACTCTGATCGACGCAACGAGCGTTGACAGCGCAGATGTATCTCAACGACTGGTCTTTAATTAAAATGAACTTAATATATGTATGCTTTAATTATTGCATAAATATCATGTCTACGTCAAAATGGCATGAATAATCATGATAAATAAGAATAGGGCCTTTTGCGAAAGAGTCATTTTACGACTACAGGTCGTTTTACGAATAGATTCACCATGCGACTAAGCCATCCTATGTAATGTATTTTTATAATTTTCTATACGATGGTAGACAACTGCGGTTGGATCAAATAAATAAATAAATAACGCTTCACACTCAAAGCCCCACACTAGGATTCCCTGTGTTGTGAGTGCCATGGACAACACACAAGACAAGGACACACACCCAAACCGAGAACGGAAATTTTAAATTCATCATTCAAATTTCCGCCTCGCTGGGAATCGAACCCAGGACCCTCGGAACAGCGATCGGCATGGTAACCATTGCGCCATTCGGGTCGTTAATAAAGAGCGTTGTAGTAAAATTAATGATTAATTTTATATCTTTATAATAATTCGTAATTTCCTACCGTGTAATAATTATTGTTTTAAGAACAAGTGTGTTCCGGATGGGAAGGTGTAGAGCCGGTTACACTTTTTTAGAGGCGATCATCTCAGTCCTCAGGGGTAGCAACGCTTCTGTGACTGAATTAGAGCGAGACTCATACAAACAATAACTAACTGGACTATTACTAACATTAACTAACAGGACTAATTATCACTAACAGTCCCTGTCCTCACACTTATTAACAAACTAACCAACTAATATTCTAACACCATCTACTAACTGGACTCACCATCCTAGTCCCTTTGAGTCCAGTTCTAGATCGGTCATAGTTGTTATGGGTGGCAGCGGATGGGTGATGCTGCATGCTCGTTTCCTATCTTAATTCTATAAAAAAAACATAATAATAATGAGTAACATTATGGTAGAACTTAGCCAAGCTGACTGTTATATAGAAATCAATGCATGACAATCAGGACCGGGGTGGCAATCAACCCCAGTGCGTCGAGGAACACAGGGGTCACTGACCGCTCCGCACGACGCGCGACGTCTATACTATTATAGTTGAACCACAAGTACCACCCTCACTATAGAATACTGTACACTGTCAATTAATTACCACAATAGGTATTAATGAAAAAGTTAATCATTACTAAATTTATATTACAAACAGTCCCGCTACCTTAATGAAATCCCTGTAATTAAATTACTTCACTTACCTACCTGGTAACTGTACTCTAAATATTTCCGAATGAAATTCTACTGAGCAGTTCAATAGACGTTGGTTCGATAAAAAACGTAGATGCGGTTTCAATTCCGACCGCACGACAGGACTAGAATTACAAGGAAGAAAAACATCGCTGTGGAATCAGGAAAAATTACGATTGCTGAGACATTAGAGACCGCGATATTTCACACGATTCCTAACGATTTCATAATTGTATGTAATTAATGAAAAGTTTTGCCAGATTTAAAGTTATAAAAATTCGAAATGATACGATTTAAATTAGTTCAGTTGTGTCAAACGTGTACTTGTAAAGTTGAAATAATTAACCCAATACTGAATTTAATGCGTTATAAGAAAATCTCTGTATATATATTTACACATGCAATAATAATCTCAAGAAAATTTTATAAGAACGGCTTCTGTGCTTACGAAAAACACGTGGAATATCCGACGCGAACAAATTTTAATTGGTCCAATTATTGCTCTGTAGAAACTCAAAGTGGGCAAAGGCGTCTAATTAGTACTAAACGTTATAATCAGTTGATCGGTCTCGACAGGGCCGTGACGTGTGGCCAAACACAAAGCGGTATCTCATAGCGATCAATCCCATTTGCATTTGGAACAAAATAATCACGATAACGTTACGTCACGTGTTACGTAACGCTGGAGTTTATTGCCATCCCCGGAGGCCATCGACTGACACGTGTACACCTTACAAGCTTACAACACATTAGTGTAGTAATGTTTTGTTTAAAAGCTCTGTCTTGTAAGAATTTACGTGACTAGCCGCATGTAGTAGTAACATTTTGCTTAGAATCCCGTTTACGGGCAGGGTTGCTTGCCGTAGTATATTATTCAGTCTCTTTGTATATTTTAGTTAATTATAAACTGTATAGAAAATAATAGCAACGTGTAAATTACAAAAAAAATACAAAACATATTATCTCTTCTACGGACTCGTAACCTTTTACATAATAGAAAAATTACTCTTTGGAAAGTGTACTATTTTTCTAAAAGGTGGAAACCTTACATTATTGTTAAAGTTACATGTGGCTTTTTAATTTATTACGACTTAAAAAACATAATTAAGTACGATGACACTTTCGTTACCAGTTTAAAAGTATGTAGATTTAAGAAGAAACATAAGCATCTAAATGGATGGAAAAGTTTATAATTGTTGTAATCTAATAACTTGACCAATCGATGAAACTTGTCCAAGGCAGAATATTTTCACATAATATTTTAATACTATGCGCACGATGTTTCATTCCAATCATTTCATATCTAACAGGCTCTAAGATTGCTAGTTTATTTATAAACCGATAAATTATTTTGCCCTTAATCATTTCTCGAGTTAGAATTTATTACTTACGATAACAGAAACAGTAAGTTAAAATATTTTTAATTCATTCAAAGAAAGTATTTTATATGCTCATTAATCACGAATAAATTTAGTTCACGGCATTAATACCTTATCTAAGTATGTAAAGGTGTCAATGCATTCGAAATTATGCTGTAAGTCGAGCTGTTCGGGTCAGCTAAGTCATGCTCTAGCTGTCTGTGACGAACAAGTAGCTCGTAGCTCCTCGAGGTGAGTGGGCCCGCGACATGATTCCCAAGTGATGTTACGCATCACTGGCCGCCGACCAAACGTGTCAATATAAAGGACGTTGCCACATACAGTCAAGTTTGTTTCGATCGACATTGTACAGTACATAGTTTTTGAACTTCATTTAAAGCAGACACTTTTAGCATGCCACTACTGTTAGCATAAGTTAAATTGGACTTTGGAATTTCACGATACTCCTTTAGAACCTTTAGATAAAGTCGAATATGACAGACAAATAGACTAATACATCGTACCTATTTGTTTCTTTAGTGGATTTTATCAAAAACAGATGCCCAAAAGAGCTTTAGGAATACAAATAAAACAGTCTCAAGATGCACTGTTTGTACGATACTTTACACCCCAAGAACTATTCTACATACATTTTAAAAGACCTGATAAATATGAGTAGATTTTTCGATACTTTAATTTTAATTATTATTTAAAAAAACAAGGATTTTATATTTGGAACTACGAACTAACGAGTTAAACAATGACTTATTCTCGTATATAATTGTAGTATGAATAAGCTTCCATTTTCTAAATCTGCATATTGTTTCGATCAACTAAAGAATTCTATTCGTGTGGAACGTGTGACCCGATAAACACAAGGCCGTATAACTTTTATTATACTTAGGAGTACTTATTCAAAGTATCAATAGGCATAGCCTAATGAAAGTGCGCAGTTCATATCAAACAATACCATATACTTATTGAGGTTGTAACATCATTCTCCATTATATTATTATAGGGCGTCATAATATCTGTGTCTTTTACAAAAGCAATATGTTACAATCCGTATATCATACTGTATAATTAACCATCACTTCTTAATGCGTATTGCGTATGGTATGGCAGGTAATAAACCAGTAATTTCTTTTATAAATGCATAGGCTTCTGAGCAACACTATTAGCCGTGAATTAAATTTCTCACCGACGTTATAGGTGTACGATTTAATTTCCGTATATCATTGAAGCTTGAAATAACTTTACGTGCAAGACAAGTGAAAGAGGGCCATCAATAGCCCCTGGTCCGGTACATAAAGCGCAATGTTCGAGCTTGTGCACTTTCTCATTTAATCATCAGTTTAGTAGGTCGCGGACGTAGCTATGCGACGCGGACGCATTGATCTCGGGACTCTGATATCCATTTTTCATACGCCAATGTTTCCTTTATGCGCTTTAAGCAGTGAAAGTCATACGGGCCTTTCTCAAAACTGTGCAATACTGTACAGGTTTGTAATATAGTTGCGATATACTTCATATTATTTTGTCATAATAGAAAAAATATTCAACTTGTATTATTGAAGTTATGTTCACATATTATGTCCTACCTATAAAAACTTCTAACTGGCCTTGTATACCACATTTAATTAACAAATTTTGCATAGGGTCTAAAGAAGTTTGTTTTATAGTTATTATTAAATTAATAACCATATTATACACATAAGAGACAATAACGGGCTCATATCCCATAATTATCATATTAAATTAGAATAGATACAGCATATCAGAAGTAATAAGTATTAAAATGAGAACAGTGGATAAAACTTTCTTTAAAATCATATAAATAGGCTATGAAAATTTTAGGGTATTAAAATGCTAACGATAATAATATCCGACTTTTTGGCATATTTAGAAAGAGATATTAAAACGATTCTATTATCTTTCGGTCACGCTACGTAGTCAGTTATGACGACTACCAAACGAATACCGTGGAATGACAAAAGTCTCAGTATAACTGTTCTTAGTAGCGCAAGTCACTGTAGGAAATACGTAAACGATGCAGTTAGAACAGCAGTAAACGGTGCGAGCGAACTTATAAAGCATTTTTATTTCTACTTACGCGTTGACGAAACCGCAAAGTTACAATTTTTACGTCAACTTCTCCGAACTTTCTTTGATATGAGCCAATTCCGAATTGTATAGCCAACTTTTATTTCTATTTAATGTTGGCACCTCAGTCAATGAAGCCAATTTAAGCGCAGGATTAAAAATAACACTTCTTTGTGTTATCTGAAATGATAACTGTAAATCTTAGATATACTGATACACTTTGACTGTGTTTTCAAATATTTTTACCGTGAAAGAAACCATTCGTTTAATACATTGCCGTGAGGCAAAGAATGTTAATGGAATTACGTGGCTATTATGTCGTTTGAGGAACTACATATAAGTGTGGAACTCTACAAATCACATTTACCAATGCATTTAAATGATATTTCGTTTATATTAACGGCCGACAAACGAATAGGCGGGGCATTTGAAGATAAGTAAGTAGTCATGCAGTCATGCAGTCATCGACCATTCGTATTCATTTGTATGTATCCGAACATTATGCTTACTCAGGTGTCACTTATTTAACAGTTACACCTATTTAAGTGTGAATCCGACTATTTTGCTTTTTAGACGACAACTTTAAAAGGTAAAACAGCTAATATGAAATAATTAGTAGACCCGACCTTGATTCGCTTTATTGAATTTATCATTTACATTTATTTTTCCGTGTATAAATGTAGCCTATGCGATGTATGTAATGTAGCGAATGTAGCGATAGCATAGTTAATGTAGCGATTCATCTATCTCCATACCATAAATCACATCTATTTTTTACTCCATTGTGACGTGAAAAAAGTATAAACAAATACACTTCCGCATAATCATTTGCGAAGGTCATCCTACTTACATACTTGTGGGTTCGCGTATTCGCACGAATGCGAGTGACCGGCCTAGACTAGCTTCCAACAACTACCTGTGTATAAAAAAGAAAGAGCGGTAGATACGTAATTTAATTGTATTGCATGTTTCTATAACTGTAACATTGACACGTACATGTATGTAGGGTAGGAAGAGCGAATTACTTAAACGGTTTCATTTATTTTTATTGCAAAAGAAATTCGTTGATCGCAGTCCCGAGGCACAGCGAGATTGAATTACATGGCTATTAGATTACATTTGGTGGACGGCGATCGGCACGCGATGTACCACCGACCGTCATCAAACCGTATTATTCCTACATATATCTGCAATCTGCAATTTATTACGATTGAAAAGTATAATTCAACTCATCGCCCTCGTATTCCCAACGCTGCGAGTAAAATTACTTTTATATAGAAGGAAAATGAGTTTACTACATAATCATAGAGTCCACTTAATGGTCAAGACTTATGTGTTCGCTGGGACGGTTGTTGGGGTTCCGTATGTAAGAAAGGCAAGGGGAACCCAATTAATATGCTTCCTTTGTTTATTTGTCTGTCTTTCATTGGTTCTGTCGCTTGAAACTAAATAAATAGGCACTTGTAATTTTCACCGAATTTTTGTAACTTTGGCCGTATCACAACAAACAATAAAGAAGTAAGATTCTAAAAGGGGGTCCCATACAAGGAATGTTGTTCTATAATCTTCACATATCTTGTTATGTTCCAACTAATTAGAGTTAATATGGCGCGGTGGTACGGAACCGTACGTGTGCGACTATGAATCTCATCTTACCACTTTTTATTTCGTTTATCCATATCTATTTATATTTAAAGACCGTCTCTCTGTCATAAAAATATAGATATATAATATAGATAGAAAATTTACTTACTTTATAATTTTACGTCAGAAGCCATCAAAGGACCAAAGTGGTACTATGGTATATGGTCACCGCCGCCCACTGTAATGGGCCGTTACGGTCCGAAAGAAGTAGGAAACTAGCTCTTGAAAACCACATCATACTTTACCACCATCGACGAGTACCATCAGGTCCCAACTGGACGGTTCAGACTTTTCTAAGTGTCTTGCTTACAGATCCGTTGGTTATTGATCAGGTGCTAAATGATTTGAACCGAGGATGAAATGAAGTTTTTTTCAGCAAATGGGGTAAAATGAAGTGAGGGGAAGTTTGTATGAGCAAATATAATTTTCGTCAGATATACTTAAAGAAAAGGAATTTATTCTTCTCAAAAAATTGGAAATAATAGACGAAATGGCGTCTACTAGTATTTTTATAAAGTGGAATGTACCTATTATTTGATCCAATATACAATTCCGCGTTCGAAATAAGCTATTGTTTTAAGCATCGAACGCTATCACGTTTCCGTGCCGGCCGAAACTTATCTCGCGTCGACAGCTAGTGGACAGTCGTTGAATCGTGATAATATATGTTATTAGTCATAACTGTACATTATGCGGAGATACGGCAAATTTGAAAATGTGAGACATTACGGAATTGTAGATGGTTGTGGGTCGTCTGAGTCGACGCAGAGAGGGCACTAGGTCGGGGGAAAGTAGTGGGGCCTTATGTACCCGTGAACAGTGCATGCCGCCGCAATTACATTCACGTACTACCGCATTATGTCTCTGTCCGATTTAGAAATCGCTTGGACCTAAACACTTAATACTAATGCAAACATGTCACGAGACAAAACACGGAATGTACTTCGTCAAAACGGTAAACGCCGCTTTAACTAGACTTATCATAATAAATCGGTGCATAAAACTGGCAATAAAACTAAACTTGTAATAAACAAAGAAAGTCGTAAAATATATTCTTATCGTGTTTTTATGAATAATACAATGCTCCCTACGCAACCAATGTCTTAAAGTTTTACCGCTTTCTTAGAATGCAGGACATTTAAGATTTCGTCGGTGTTTCGTGTCTTATCACGACAAACTAATGATCCCATTTTCTAACGTGACCTAAGTTTGCGTACTTTTCAACTGTATTATTCATATCTTTCGAAACATGTCAGTTATTTCATACAGTGTATGACCAAATATGATATTGTATACCAGTAGGGCCTTTAGTATAATAGTAACACATTAGTAATAATACGTCTCGTCATGGTAAAGTTTGAATTAGTCCTAGCCACAGCTCATTTGTTCGGACATGCGGTAATAGCCATAATACTTTTTACGATGTGGAAGTAATAAAAGGCTGCGCAATCTAATAAGTGGAAAATGATGGGTATTTGCAGCTTTAAAACCCAGAGTATTTTGCCGGAATGGCCATGTTTCGCGAAATTGTTTTCCATTACAATAAAGGTTTTTTGATTGGAATTACCTATAAATTTTCTTAGTTATTTAAAATACTTATACGCTGAGTATTTTTAGTATCCCAGTGAACTATCTCATTCTTCAGGGAAAATAACACGTCTGTGACCGAATTAGAACGACAGTCATACTACTAATTATTAACTGGAATATTACCAACCAGGAATCTCTAACATGAACTAACTAATCTAATCTAGGACTACTTAACTTCACTAACAGACCCTGCCCTCACACTTATGAACAAAATAACCAACTAATATTCTAACACCATCTGTTAACTCAACATCCTAGTCCCTAAATTGAGTCTTGTTCTAAGACGGTCACAATTGTCAACAGCGACAGCGGAAGGGTGTTGCTGCATGCTCGTTTGCTGCCTTAATTCCGTAAAAAAATCTGTGATGCACAATTAGTGACGAATATGTGACATAAACCAATATGACTTTGTGATTAATTCGTTGCCCTGAATTACAGTTAAAAATGTCCGATTTCTATGAACCATATTACCATAGATGCCATAGAAGGTAACAACGAGCAATAAATTATTGTAGCACGGCAGCTGACACGTACTTAGCACCACAAGTTATTTACCAATGCCATGACGGACTGGGAACAGACAACTCTCTACGGACAATTCGCGAAAGCCTATCAATCAACGGAAAGTATGATTAATGACCTTTAAAATATAACCCATTAAGTGATTTGGTTTACACGTTTATTTTGTTACAATTTTAGCGCCCCCGTTTCTTAAAATGCTTTGAGTAATTTTCATTACAAGTTAGACATGATATGCTATCATTAAGTGCTCCTAAGTTGTAGTAATTACCTTTAAATTGTTGCAAACTTTTGTTGTAAACTTTAATAGCTTTTTGCAATGACTTTAAGGAAATTATACTTATAATAAAAGATAAAGAATTGCTGTCATTTGGAGTTTATAGGTAGGTAAAGACTGTAACAAAAAATGTCATTTTGAAGCGTGCTCATTACATGGCAGCTTTCCTTCCGAAAATAACATTTTTACTGTGAATAGCTTTCTTAAACAAGTAGGCCAATACGAAATTTGGGCGGCGCACATGCGGTCAAGGCCACTTGCACTTGTCCGCAAAAAACCACCAACAGGTTATGCGCCCACGCATACGGTTATCATAGTCGTATTTTTTGCGGTAACGCCTTACGACATACGATGCAAGTTATGACTAACTTAAGCCAGATCAAACTTTTTATAACCAGTTCAAACACTACAGTCTTATCGTTCAGAATCACACCACAACAATACCACAACAGCTTCCAGTGTTGAAACATAAATTTCTACCGGATAAATTTTATAGGTGCGTGTACTTTGCACATAAAAAAAGAGTTTAACATATTTGCACAAGCTATTCCGTGTAAGACTCGATATAGATCCCATTTGCAACCGATAAACAAAGCAGGTCGCGTCGTAAATATCAAGTAGATAGGCTTCTTAAGGTAACAAATTATGGGCCAACTCTCCCTAGAGATCAGATATCTCCATGATCCCCTGTGTATTCAGGGGACTCAATAAATCAGATGCTAAAATGAACCTTATTTTTTGCAATGAACACATCTTTAGCCGTGGGGTTAATAAAGTTTTAATGACAAGTATCACGTGCCCTCATCTTGACTTAGAACCTGTTTAAAACAAGGTTCGTATAATTTTGTTCAGTGGTATTTTCTGAAACTTATGCTAATTAAAGTTGCGTATCCATTTCTGTGAGCCACGTATCTTTAATTACCAATGCAATTTATGGATATGAAAAAAATGGTTTATATTAAAGTTTATCCACATTTATTGTGCTATACAAAATAAGTACCTACATCTGACAGGTTTTTCAAGTGCGTTATTTGCGACGGTAAAATTTAAATAAAGCAAATTTCATTGTCAGCTTCACAACAAACATGTCTACTTAATAAATTGTAATACATGTAAGTTTTTTTAAATTGAAGTTGTACTTGTAAAAACTAGTTAATAAAAATGTTTTTCACATCGTGAAAATTATGATAACGGCTTTATTATTCGCCGTCAAGTTACGAATGGTATGTAACTTTTACTTTTTTGCGTACTTTGTAAAACGACTCGAAGGACCATTTACTGTTATTACTAGGACTAAAAACACTAATCAACAATAGCATGGCGCGGTGGGTATCTCACGCGAGTGCATATAATGGTAGTAGGGGCCGACGTCTCCTTCATGTAATTCTCCTGTAATGACGGTAATCATTTTACCATCTACGTACCAATAATGTGCGTTTGCTTAGTGGAATAGGGTTGGCTAGAGAAGACGATGCGAATCGGACATACGCTCGCTTTATTTCATGCGGTTTTGCTACCAATGAAGCTGTCTATTTCTACAGCTTTATCACACTTAAAGTTAACGTTACTACGCTCTTACGATGCCGCCGCTTGAAAAACTAAACATCCTTAGTTTTTAGTTCTTCTTCTTAATCGTTGGTTAGATTGGAATATCGTTAATTACAGTGTGTTCTTTAAATCACTGCTAAATGAACAATAAATCAAAGGTTTTGCTGCCAGTAGTAATTTCGTGTGTAAGTACGAGTATGAGCTTTTTGTAATTAGTTGTTGGCGGTCGAAATACCCACTACAATAAAAGGCCATTGACCATATCGATTGCGAGCCAATGACTCTTTTTGAAAACAAGCTTCGCATGATATCGTATCACATGGTTGGTAAATAATTATTTTTAGAGTAGGTACATAAAAAATCTTACTCTTTTTAGATCAAACAAACGGTATTATATTGAAGTAAGTTCATTACAACACATATAATATACGAAATATTAATATGTAAAATTACAAATTTTAATTTCATATTTGTTCACAATTTTTAATACAAGAACGATATACACAAATACGTAAATAACAACAGATACGATAGGACATTAACCAATCAATGTATACAAACTCACCTGTCAGAGCCGGCCGGTCACCTTCTAATGGTTTCACGAGAAAATGTTCAAGTTCAATTATACACGCAACTAAACTGTGTCCTGGCAACACGATCGCGAGCACTCAGCCCTAACCGAGGGACGATTAGTTCAGGGAACGTCGAACAGTTGTCGTGGCGAACGCGCGATGTAAACCCGGGCGCGTGCAGACACTGGCCACGCAGCCAACCAGGCGTCTAAAACGGAATGAAATGGTGAAGAAGACGCCGCCGTCTTTTATAGACGTGACCGTAACCTGACGCCGGATAACGGACTCGCACCGGCGCGGGCGCCACTCGACTATCACTCCTAACTCGAAACTCTAAAACGCATATTTGAAAGTCAATAGATTTTCCTCTCAATGTAACAGATAGATCGAATTTTCAATAAAGCGCCCGGAGCTGAACTGCAATTTGCAAGCGCTTACCCACAAAGTTAAGGCACGCCCGAACAAGACGACATCGACAGGACAACGGCACTCCAAATGGCATCAAAATACATCTTTTAGGAGGCCTTATACGACGCGGAAACCGCCATTGCACTACAATTACTTCTGAAAGGTTATTTGTCAACGGGAATAAATCTTTAGGCGACATCTAGATGTTTCAATTTTACGTATATAATTCAATTCTACATGATCAGGCGCATTGGAATAACTCTATAATCGTCGCTAATATAAGTTTCGAAATAAAAATAAATATAAATTTAGAAAAATATTTATCATAGGTATTCATATAATTTCTATCTTTTTTGTTTCCGTAACAGCATACATAATTAATGCTCGTAAATAAAGCGGAATGAGGAAAGGAAATAATGGGATCCCACATTGATGATAATTTCTATATTTTCAGGAAATATAACCCTTACTTCATCATTAAAATCGAAAGTTATTCTTCAGAAAAAATTCAGTTGACTGTTAAAAACAAACGGTATTATTTAAGTGCGTATAGTGTCATTACAAACTGGTGTTATTCCTTAACTTTCGAACGATTAAAGCGATTGAGTTCATAAATTTAAATATAAATGATAAGTAAACATAACACAGTTCAGAGCCAAAGGACGGTTAGTCAATCGATTTTATATTTTACTTTACTTTTCGCTTAGCTTCGAGAAACTTGTTGCTCGGCTCCTATTGGTCGTATTGTGATGTATATGTGAAGGCCTTCCTCAATAAATGGACTATTCAACTCAAAAATATTTTTTCAATTTCCTGAGATTAGCGCGCACAAACCAACAAACAAACTCTTCCGCTTTATATTTTTATATAAATAAGTATAGGGTATAGATTTGGTGTTAACGTAGCCGAAGCCCCCACGGGAATGGAAAATTTCAGCGTTTTGGAATGTCGTACTCTCGTTGCTATGGAAATTATTGCATATTGCATATGGAAATTATTGCACACGAAATTTGTGGAAGCTCATGACACAGCCCGAGAACAGGCATTAATCTGTCACATAAAAATCTGCCCTGCCTGAGTTCAAACATGGAACCCCTAGCTTCCTTATGGTGCGTACAGATTATGCAACATGTTATATAACTTCTGTTTTATAACACGTCCACACTATCTAACATTGTTGTCTAACAATGAAACATGTTACAAGACCGTACACATTAAAACAACATTGTTGTATAACAATGTTATATAACAATTCAATGCGTGTAATTTCTTAAAATATAGCATATAACATTGTTGCAAAAACTAATAACATGTTGTATAACTTGTTTTTGTAACACATAGCGTCCACATTTGTAAAACATGTTATTTAACTATGTTTTATAACATGTTTTGTTACATAGTCTGAACGCACCATTACAACTACCATTATTACCACAAGGGATGCAAGATCTTTCTCTAGATTTTAGATCTTTTAATTTTAAAAATTCCGTCTATACATTTTTCCAGTTTCAGTTTAATACAGTTGGTTCTTTATGTTAATTGGTTTGCCGAAAGAAAGGAGGCATGCGCGGTTACTGGTTTCAAACAAGAATTTTGTTCTAATGTAATGTGTAAATCAATAGATCACTAATGTTCACACTAATAGACTGTCAAAAACTGAGCATCAGTCATTCCATGGACGGAAAATGTATTTCGTTCTTTAAAAAAAATATTAGAGTATCTTGTACCTACCTACTCAGTCATCAAAACAGCTGTCAGTCTTGAACAGCCTTGAATAATTGTCACCATGTTAAAACACTACTTGGAGTCTGATATATCATTAATACATCTCAAAATAATATTTGAAAGCACCTACACACAAAATCAAAACACCAGAATTCAATCAATATATCTTTTTTCCTGTCGTTTACATTGTAGTAATACAAATCATCATTATGATTAATGTTCATTGTCACCCAGAAATTAGAATCCAAGCTTTTGATGCGTTGCTCGACAAGAATAACTGACTTCAACCTCGATAAGCAGAGATAACTCAAAAACTACTCGCCAGATGGCGCTTAATTCAACACATGAAGGTGTAAAGTTCTCGTCACTACAAATTAATCAAGCCCAAACACTAGATAACTGCAGTAAATCGTTGAGGAGTTCCCTCGACTATCTTTTGGCTTCATTAGATCGACTCCAAACCTTCATGAAATTGTAGCGCTTTAATGTGGGGAATTATGACAACATTAACAAACACTAACTTCTCCTCGATTTCTCTGAGATGCCATCATCAGATCCTGGTGTCCTTATAATCGTACCCCATTACGCATATCTACTTTCCAACGAAAAGAATTATCAAAATCGGCCCATAAACGACGAAAAAATCGCTGAACAAACATAAAAAGAGCATATTATATACCGTCGAATTGAGAACCTCCTTCTTTTTTGAAGTCTGTTAAAAAGCGACATTATCGCTACCGATATTACTTCAGGAATACGTACATTGGAAATATTCTGATATATTGGCTTCATTCGAATGTACATATCTAATACTCACATCAGAAACACTTAGGTATTTTTTGTTTTTAAATTCTAAAATTGCAGGTCCACCAGTTCACCAATCCAATCTGTGCTAGGTATTTTACATAACAGGATCCAGGTGTCTATGCAGAAAAACTAAACAGCATCTTAAGTGCCAATTAGGAGTTAGTACCTGCAGCACACGCTAAACAAGTCTCAATTAGAAGTTAAGTCGTATCACAGATCAGTAACATGCGGGCGAAAAAATAAAAAAATGCAATTTGTAGCCAGGTATTTTATACGAGTATTAAGAAATTGTGGTTACATCAAAGTAGACTTAGTTATAGAATTAACATACCTACTAACAGTTAGATTTCTTTGAGGTTTGATTTATCATTACATTTGCGATACAAAAATAATGGATTAATGGAAGTCCCTAATTTCTGCACTTGAAATCTCCAAAACAATATTTTGCGACATGAAGTGTAATTAATGTCTGTTATAAGGGTGTTTCCAATAGGTTGTTCGTAGTTTATTAGAATAGAACGAAATGCATTGAATCGATTGTTCATCTTTTGCTGAATTATTGCAAATACATATTCCTTGAAATCGAATTAAGGAGATCAGAGGTCTCAGTACTTACTAACATTGAGTAGGTCATTTTCAGAATGAGTGTAATGATTAATAAATTCGAACAATTTGACTGGAATATTTTCTAGTCACGTAGGTATCGTTACGCTTGGCGTAAGGTGGGTACTCGCGTAAGTAGGTAGCAAAAGATGTATTAAATATCTAGATGGAACATCGAATCCGCGAAAACGTGTCAAAAAGTTGTGGCCAACTGTTGGCCACAACTTTTGTATCATTACGCACAGATTACGCACACATAGACAATAAATGAACGTGAAAGACATCGCCTGCACGCACACATGCTTGAGAATGTTGCCTTGTTTTTTTTTGTTTTCATTGTAGGGCGACGCTCAATCTAGATATTTAAAACATCATTGTAGGTAGCCTAATTTAGGTACCCACATTTTACTAATTGGTTTAAAAAATATCTCGAAATAAAGTTAGTAAAAATCTCATCTGTCGATAGTTAATATTAGTAATCACACGCATACAGAGATAATTTTGAAATTCAAAAGCTACTATATAATGTACCACAACATAATTATACATAGAAAATATCTCCGCACTAAAAACTAGACTCGCTGCGGAAAATACATTTATGTAAGTATACTTATCGAAAAATTCACATATTGAACTTAGACAAAAGATTGCAGCATGTGTGGCAGAACATCATTATAATGCAATGGCGTTGACACACATGAATTATCCCGAGGCATGCAAGATGAATGAAGCGCCTCCGTATGTGTTATGCGATCGCTATAAAACTCTAGTAGCCGTTTCTGCGTTAGAACACACTGCGATAATTCATCCATTCGCACAACTTGAAACGTGTGAACGAATAAGACGGAACAAAGAAAAGCTCTTTTATGGGAAACTTCGTTGCTTTACCTAAGAAGTTAAATATGAATAATTAAATCTTTTGCTACTCAGAACATAACCGTTCAGCAAACGGGGACAAATGACTCCTCTTTACACCTGCCTTCTATTGTATGTATTAAGTAATTATTCAAGCGCCGGTGATGTTGCTACCCAAATGAAAATCGAAAGCAAATTTCTAATAGAATATTAGTTTCTTTCACACTACAGTGAGTAATAGCTGACCAGTCGTACAAGAACAATATAACATTAGATGATTCGGACTGCCTTTTTTGTCTCACTTCCTGCGGTTCCCAAAGAGGATTTAAGGCCAACATTGAGACGATACAACAGTGAAAGTTAATATGTTGATTCGCATTGCCTCTCATTATCTACGCGATGAAAATCTTAAATTACATTGCGCACGGCAAATCGCGATTTATTTTTATTTCAGTAAGATTCAATTACTCAGTTCCAAAATAATTACAACGTAGAACGCCGTAGGCTTTGACTAGGAATAACAACTCGACTCTGAGATATAATGAGCGTTTGTAGCTCTCGGGGCGCGAAAGAAAACAATAAAGAGATGATGATACGATGTTGTGATATAAAAGCGGTAAAACAATTTACTTGGCTTTGAACTGTTTATTTGTTAAATTAAGTCTCGTGTTGCTTAAGAAACGCATTAAACACGCTTCATGCCTTTAATAGAAATGAAGCTCCTGGAACTGTGCATGATTTCAAACAATTTTATGCTAGATGTCTCATATTAAAGGAAAATAATGCAAAAAGTAACAGATAGGATTATTTTTTACATTAAATCGTAGCTACGTGGCTCAGTTAAGTACACATGTCAATGTCCCTATCAAATATCGTATGGAAATTTAAATAAATAAACAATATCAGCAACAGTATCAGCGACAAATTTTTGAAGGAATTGTTTTGAATATTACGAGTATAGCAATTATTAATTTTGATAGCAATTAAAAAATAAACCCTAACTAATAACCCTTGCTAATAGCTAATATTGCTAATATTAATAATTGCTAATATTGCTAATAATTTAGAATAACTAATATCATGATTACAGGAAACACTTTTTTGTTGCATTAAGGTTCAGTTCCTCTTTTGCATTAGAGGAGAGAACAAATGCTTCAGCGCCCTATTGTTTTCCTAAAAATAACTACTTAATCGTAACCGAATACCATGAAGCAAATATAGGCTTCATGCCGAATACTGAATAGGTAGGTATCTATTGTACCTATTTAGCCAGCATGATATTTAACCTATCTTCACTAATTTTTATTTTCAATGGGGTTTAGACGGAATTGTGCACAAATAAACTTTACGAATACTTAATACAGCTTTTACTCGTAATCTGCTTATTTTTTTGGGTTGCCTTAAAGCAATAGCTATGTAGCGATAAGGCCGAAAGTTGTATTGTGCTTCTTGGTCGTTGATTTTTTTTATTTCTGCATGTTCTGTGGTGCACTAACAATAAACAATATCCATAAATCTAAAGGACTACAGCCCTATCCCATAAATTCACCCGGCTGACTGTTTCTTCGTTTTAAAACAAGCTTATGAAATATTTTCCAACAGTTTCAGTAAATGTCGTTTTTGGTAGGAGGCCATTTAAAATTTGTTAGGTATTTACTTCAATTCAAAATCATTAATTTATATAGGTAGGCAGCACTGATACACCTATGAATGCATACATTTTTTTAATTTATGTAAAATGGAAGAGAGGAAGCGGCGAAAGAATCTCCACAGCAGATTTTCTAAAAATGTGTAAAATACAATATTACATCTTAAATACAAAGACATAAACGACATTATTCCAAACCTATAACTGTTCAATTGCTGTGCTCGAATACAGGCCATAGTACACCACGCTGCCCCAGTGCGCAATGTCGACAGGTCAAACCCAAGTGTCGGAAAATGTCGCGAAAAGTGCTCTCGCACAATTGCTACTCGTATCTAACGATAGCAGCCATGACAAACGTGTACTCTGAAGCATTTATGTACCCACTGAAGAAATTGTGAAATTGTACCACAAACAAGTGCCCTTCCAGCTACTAACCACTCTAAAAATTACTTCTTTTTACCTAAATAGCCCACAACCAAGCGTAACTGGCTCGGGCGAAAAAGATTCGGGAACCCGGATTATTTCTGGCTATATTACATTACAACGGAAGCACGTAAAAAGATTTCACGGTTAAATGCAAAAACGAGCGTTACAAATAACTTGGAAACCAGTAATAACACACCACTTCCCATCTTCTTTCTGATCACCAATGCATTGGCAGCATACTTTTGACGACATCAATTTCTAGGCAACGGTTACCAGTTACTACCGTGTTGTTAGTTCGTCGCGTTAGTTGGCTAATAAGAAATCTACGAAACCAAAACAAACATATATATATATATGTCGGAGATAGGATACTTGTTTGATGCTATTTAATCTGGGGTAGATGAGGTGGTCGATGGTGAATTGATACTCTGTGGCGCGCGCGGGAGAACTGTTATTAATGGAGAAATATGAAAAGAAATTAATATCGCATGCGATCGGAATTTTGTGCTGTTGTGCTTGTAAAAAGTTCCTTATTAATTTTAATGCCGTGAATCTCTTAAATAAAGTATATATATAATATATATAATAATCAGTCTCAGTTCTCATATAAGAACGTGTTAGTTCTTGAACTGCGGTCAGAATAGCAAGTAAGTGCAATGAAAGTTTTTTAGTCATTTCATGAAAGCGATTTCCCGAATGGTTTAATGTCCACGATGTGGGTTATCGTGTTAATGTTGTGAGTACTTAATCCATTACAACACGATAGTACATTACTCCGGTGTCAAGCTTCTAGCCGCCGCGGCCGGTCGTGTGGTGTGTGAACCACGCTTCAAACACTGGTCTTTTTATATAGCTGTACACCTTATGTTATATTTAGCTACGTACCTCGGTAAATGTTTTATAATATAAAATTAGATATTATTATGTAACTTCTAACGTCATACAATATCTTCGTAGCACTTGACTACGATCCCACTTGATGTTATGATTATGACGAAGCTTATCAGATTCCCCTATTCTATGACTCTTATAAATATCCTCCATTTCATCTATATTATGATCCTTTACTCTATAGACTCTAACATTGTCGATTTTGAGCAAAAAATGTGCCTTGGCTGTTTCACGTCCCTATTACGCAGGACGTGAATTAATGTGTTGCAAACTTGCAATAAGTCTGTACGATGGCGTACCCTTGCACTTTATCTAAGGTGTGGGGTTTGTAGAGTTAAGATTCGTATAATCAAGTCTTGAAGAATCTGGGACTTGACTCTTCAAAACATAACATTTAATTGTTTAAGAATTTTAGCAATCTTGACATACTTATTTCTCATGAATGAGATTGTTTACACATAGGTACTTACTGGGTGGTATTTTTGCTCTGATTGTATTTAAATTAGTTAGTGAGAATGAACAGAGGATTTAGAATAATGGCAAGATAAAGAAAACTAAATTAAATTAAAACTGAATACTCCAGATTAAGAATGAATAATTTCAGAACTACACAGTGAGGCTGTTACCAATGGTCACATAATAAAACTGTTTCGTGGAGCCTATCCAATTCATTTATATTATAGAGATCAGTGCCTACAATGAAGTCGCCAGTTGCTATCTGTTTCACTTCGTTTTCACACCTTTTATTTGGCGTTCATTTGTTAGGTGTTTTTGCGCTTACTGCGTGGTTGCTGACTTCTCAAAAGATCTAGGTCGTCCGTTCAAACACTGATGATAATACATAGCACTTTTACTTTATGGAGAGATCGTTATTAATTTTGCATTAGTATCGATGCTCGGGAGCGATCTTTCGAACGAGTAACCGTTTGGCGGTCTTATTTAGAATATTGGAGCAGCAATGGTGAGCGTTATGATTACGTTGATGACAAGCACGGTGCTACGAGCGCGGGAGCCGGCGTGCTGCGCGTGCGCAGCTTAATCGTCGCGTAACGGTGGCGAACTGTAAAGCTCGCCACGGACCGCGGGCCGCGTGCTAAATTTGCCGAAACACCGCGATCTGTAGCGGGAAAATCTCAAATCACTTTAATTCGTGTCGATGGCCGCCCATTACAGAAAAAAAATCAATTAAACGCAAGAATTTGGTCGCAGCACCGAAGCAAAAAGCAAGCTATGTGTAGGTATATTGCCTGTTACATAGGAAAGGACTATTTTTTGTGACGCGTTTAATGACCTGCGCTGGTGTATCAACCCACGTGCTTGACACGTCTGAATAATAGGTTTTTTTTGTGCGTTTTTTTAACATACGTCAAGTACGTATCCTGTCCAGTTACCTACAGCTTTCCAATTAAGTGATGCAATACTTACTGGTAAAATTTTTACTTTTTATTTTTGGTTTGTGATTATTTAAACACAAAAGAGGAACTTAAATTAAAATCCAATAATTTGGTCTGCTAGTTATAAAAGATTGATTATAATTATTTAATCGAGTCAAATTAAGGGATCACAAGTAACAAATTAAAAGAAAATTGCGCACCTGAATTAAGAAGTGATTGCGTCGTAACAACAATGAATAATTAAAAAACATTACTAAAGCCATAGTCATAATCAAACACAATCGCGTCATGCTATGGAAACTTGATATTTATCCCATTACGGTACCCTTGATTTACGAGTCTATATTCTTCACGAGATCTATGGTTTATACATCGCATGGGATATAAGCGATACGCCAACTTTTCTTTCTCAGTCGTCAGTCTTACAAATTAATGCTTTTGTTGGCGTGCTAACAAGAATGAAGCAATAAATAAATGCGTCTTAAGTTACTCAGGGATTCCGTTTATTTGGTTAATTGTCCATTAAATTAGTCTTTTTAGTAACTCATAACGTAAATACAGCCCCAAGATACAATTCAACGAAGTAGAAAGTATTACCTTGATATATTATTAAAACTAAAGTTCCAACTGAGTGGTACGTCTTTGGGGCGTGGCCAATCAATCGCCGTCGGTCGTATGAACAAAGTTTTGAACTTGCCCCTTTAAAATTCTTTAAACACGCCTGCTTTTCTCACTTCAAACAATATACTGGCAGCTCTCGTTTTCTGTTGTATCATTTAGGTATTTTTGGTAATAATCCAACTTATAAGTAAATTCAAAGCTTTGATATTTATCATTTTTAAGAATACAACTCTTGAGAATATCCCGTTATGAATAAACATATTTATTTAAATATTACTTTAATAAATGCCGTTATCAAGAAATTCCATTGTCACAGACAGACATGTATTCTCATTCGTTGTATAAATTTTCACTGCCATCGCAACACTATATAATGTAGTACAAAACGGTGAAAATTATTATTTAGTGTTAACTATTTCAATCGTTAACTATTCAATTACTGAAAATGAATCGACAAGCCCGCGAAACAGCAAAGCGGGAAATCGACGAGTCATTAACACTGAGTACGTTTTGCATGAGACGCATCGGGATTTCTTTCGGCAATTCAAAAAGCCTTTCGTCGTATCTCCGACAAAAGTTGATGTTCACAGCTTCCGTTCTGGCCATTTGTTATCACGTTTTCAGTGAACTCGTTTACATAGGACTCGCGTTCTCCAACTCACCGCGTGTCGAAGATGTCGTTCCGTTATTCCATACCTTTGGTTACGGAGCTTTAAGTAAGGTCCTACAGTCTGTTTTTTTTCGCCGCAGACTAAATTGACACATGCAAATGTCAATTTTCGAAATAATGATATCAGCTTTTTAATAGTAGTGTAGTACTACGATACCGGTTTTATGAATCGTAACTTTTTACTTTTATCACATAATTTTATTTTTATTTGATAATAGACGAATCTTTGTAAAATCATGGTAACTATGGAGTATAACAGATAAAAAATATATTTATTAATTTTAATTACGTATTACACTAAGTAAATACGACAATTATGGATTTGTTGTTGAAGAATACGCAATAACAAGGTTAAAGTACATTATATAGGTATGCCTATAGGTCATTTTATTTTAAAGACACATTTTTTACTATTACCGAAAAACGATACTAGATTGTAAATTACGTAAAGTTACGGTAGAGGCACATCACTATTAATGATTCGCAAAAAAGTGGCAACACAGCTAATGTCAATTTAGTCCGTACCGAAAAAAATCAGACTGTAGTTAATTTATATGTGAACCTATAATTAAGACTCTTATTATTTAGGTATCTTTTAACTATTAAACATGCTTGCAAACTTCAAACGCACCTAAAAGTGGTAGGTATTAACCAGAGCAGGTGCCCGAACCGTCTAAACTAAAGCATCACTTATGCCTTCTAGCTAGCCTATTTGGTAATGACCCTACGTTGGATAAGAGTGGTGCCGGGTTTGAATCTCGGGCGGAGCAAGTATTTATGTGAGAGATAAAATATTGTTCTTATTTTAAAACAACATATTACTTGCAATATTTTCAATGTGTCAATTTTGGTGAAAATTAATATAGTTAGTAGTCATGTATTTATTACCTACTATTGTAAGCGATAAATAGATACTATGGAATATCCATGTCGAATATTAGTTACCACAAGAGAGTTATGTAACACCTTTAAATCAAAGTCTTACAAAGGTCATCTCATAGCTTTTGTCATATTTGAATTAGTAACGAATAAAATAGTCCCGTTAACTTTGTTTTCAATATCCAGGTATCGCCAAGGTGTTTGTGCTGTGGTATAAGTTGAATGTGTTCAGCCAACTGCTAGAAGAGCTGTCAGGAATATGGCCCGTGCCGCCGCTGAACGAGGACGCGCAAGGTATCAAGGACAAAAGCTTGGCGGCTCTACGTATTGGCCACCAATGTAAGCCTATCTTTTAATTTTATGAACTAGTTGATGTTTAGTTTGAAGATTTTGAAGAATGGATTGAAAGAGTGGTTTGGAATACGCAGCGAAAACAGCGTACCTATTAGTGAAATTAAGACAGCGATCACTGAGTATCAATATTTATGCAGATTTATATATGCAGATTTATGCATTGATTGATATTCTAAACTTTGTGTAAAGAAGTGTGTAATACCCCTTTATTTGACTTTGTCACGACTGTTTTCCTATTCTCTGAGTCCTAATTTTTATTTTCTATTACATAAAGTAGGTACCTATCGAACAACAAAAATATCTACTTTCAGGGTACTTCGCTGTCAACATACTTGGTGTCTGGTTTTACAATGTGACTCCGATACTCATTTACTTATACAGAATATGGCAAGGACAGGATGCACAAATTGGTTTTGTATGGCTCTCCTGGTACCCATTCGATAAACATGGACCCATAGCACACGTGGCCGTATACATTTTCGAGATATTTGCCGGTAACTGTCATAACATCTATATCCCCGTTAGTACAGATTTGACCTACTAAGTCGATGTCGATGGATTACGCATAACTTTTTGCGTGCTTTTTGTGCCTTATCAATGTAGGTAACATGATTGATCTAACAAATCTTAATTGATCTGATGGTTCTATTATCAGATGTTCTATCGGAGCATATTTTCTAGACACGTAGCCATTGCAACTTAGCGATATGAATCTTATCTATTATAATAGCACCGGTATGCACAATTATTTATTTCACTTGTGTAAAAAATATTGTTCAATATAATTCATTGCCGTATGAGGTCTTTAAAGACTGAAGTGTCAATAATATACAATTAGCGAATCAATAGATAGCAAATAGCAATCTCAAATGATTCTGAGAATTATAATTAATCTAGTTTAAGTGATTATACGGTTGCGTTAGGCTGTTACGATCTCAATAGGAGTACAAAACAAATATAATTTCTATGTTAAGTTAGCCCACATTCCAAATGGTTCAAGCGTTCTGCACGCACTTAACTTGCTAAAATACAATGTAAACAAGTCGACCGTATTTCTAAGAGATGGCTCGTAAACACTGAACATTCAGAACAGTTTAAATTCCATTCGCAATTTTTCATTTCGTGTAATAGTTCGTACAATAGCGTACTTACGTGTCTTATAAGAATTCTGGACTTAGAATCACCTTGTCAAATACATTTAATTTCAGGACAAACATGTGTATGGATAATGGTATCTACGGATTTATTATTTTCGGGTATGGCCAGCCATATAGGTCTACTGCTGCGCATCCTTCAGCAAAGACTGGAGTCATTGGCCACCACCGAGAAAACCGACGACGAATACTACGATGATTTAATCGAAAATATTAAGTTGCATCAACGGCTGATAAGGTAAGTCAAATATTTTAAAACTTCAAGAATTCTTTCAAAATCGTATTTTTGTATGTCTATATTAGCCCTAATTGGTAGAAGTAAATGCAAACTGTAACTAATAACTATGAGTGAAAAAAGAAGCATCTGCGAAGACTGCTCACGGTAGAGAGTTGTTGAATTAGGTACGCCTCTGCAGTGGCGTAATTGACCCGCGAAAAGTGATTGTTAAAACTATTTCGAATAAGAACTGCATTTCATATCTAGTGTAAAGACAATAATTATATTATTATTTCGTAGCTTATAACGCAACAATGATCGTTTTGGTTTTTCTGACTACCATGAGTGACGGCGACCTTTTACCATCACATAATTTCTGTGTATGTATGGCCGTCAATAGGTGGTAGAGCCTAGAGTTCGCCCGGGGTTGTACCACCACCCGCCACGGTACTTAGTACCATTTTTACCGTCATAATATTTTTAAGAGCAATTATTATTGTTTTTCGGATAGAAAGGTATGGACTCAGTTTCACTGTTTTAAAGGTGACCATCTCAGTCCTCAGGGGTAGCATCACATTTGTGACCAATTTGGAACGAGACTCATACTAACAAGTACAAGTACTAACATCAATTAACAGGACTTACAATCGCTAACAGTCCCTGTCCATTCACTTATTAAGAAACTAATCAAATATTATTCTAATACCATCTATTAAATGGAATATCCATCCGAGTCCCTAAGTTGAATCTTGTTCTAAGTCTGTCACAATTATTGTTATGTAAAAAAGCACTAACATAAAAAAACTTGTTATTCACAGTTTCTCAAATATAATAAGGATTAGACTTAACTCCGATGATTTTCCTTCCAGCTACTGCAAAGACCTGGAGGAAGCATTCTCCTTGGTTAACCTCATTAACATTGTCCTCAGCTCAGTGAATATTTGCTGTGTGTTATTCGTCATTGTGGTACGTAATAATAGAACAATTAATTATTATTTTTTATTTTATTATTACCACATAATATTGTCCCTTAGCTCGTCATCATTGCAATTCATCTTTCCCACAGCTAGGCTCAGATTTCCTCTAACAATGTGTGAAGTGTAGGAACGGAATATACTCCACGAAGCAGAATCAATGCGGATTGGTAAACTTCACACAACTTTGGATTCTGGGGGAAATCATTTCACATTAAATTTTCACTTTTTTTGTTAGAGATTTTTAGAAACCCTTTAACTGTATGTCTTAACGTACTTATCTATACGATTGTTATTTTACTAATTGTACATTTTTCATCACAGTTACTGGAACCTTTAATGGCTTTAAGCAACAAGTTGTTTTTAATGTCGGCCCTGATTCAAATTGGTACTCTATGTTGGTATGCAGACGACATATTACATGCGGTAGGTATTTACTAAGTATATATTTTATATTAAAAAAAAATTACACCAAAAGGAGGAAAGCCACTTAATATAACGTGACATTTAAAATGTGAGGAAGTGTGCAAAAAAATTGCATATAAGTACTTGTCTTCCGAAAATTATGATTGTGGCTCTGTACTAAAATTGCTGGAAACATTGTCCTAATGTATGGCTAAATTAATTCTATAGATATAATATTATGTATGTGCCAGCCTTTTGGACTTTCGAAGTGGAGACTGCTTGTGTTTTTCGTGATCGTTTTCAATTGAGGTTCATAATTTGTAATATGGAATCGGAATTAAGAAAAAAGTGTATCATGATAATTATTATGTCTATAAAGCCTTTTTATTTACAAAGATAATACTGTTCCAGTCTAACCCATTAACCACCCACTGCAGGGTACGAGTCCCTACTAGTCCTAATAATTCATATTGTGTACCGTCTATTATGATGCCGTACGTAATAGCCCATTATCGGACTACCGCAGGGCAGGGTTTCTCTCACAGTTGTAAAGACCTCGACCCTACGAGGAACAAGCTCCAGTGAGAATTATGTATTCGTAACTGATTCCAAGTAGGTACTATAAATAGAAAAAAGCCTGCAAGGATAGGTACATCTACCTATTAGGTACACGTAGTAGTCTATAATACGCAACGCGGTTACAACTGGGTAGAGCTGAGAGAGAACTTTAGAGTTTTACGCATAAACAAAATTTTCATTGGCTTAGGTACTTTGGTATATAATTAAAAGTCTCATTTTACTCGCCCGCCAACAATTTTTTTAGATTAGCATAAAAAGAAATAATTATAAATAACAAAATAAGAGTGAATATAAAAAGTTATGGTAATAACAAGCTGCTTAGCAATAAGTTACATAATATGCAAATACTGCGGCGTACCATATTGCCATCATTTGGGTGATATTTCGATATCTACCATCTGATATTTATTGGGTTGTTCAGAAAGTAATTTCGTTTTTCCGGACAGAGTTAATTGTGATTCTTGAATCAAACTTCACTCTTCAGCCGCATAACCGTTATATGTTTTGAGAGCCAATAAAGCAAGGGTTGTGTGTGAAAAAGCTCAATTGAATCTATGCAGTAGTTTTTGGTTTGTTTTCTTTTAAGTATGGCGAGCAATAAAGAGTGTTTTCGTCACTATGTACTTTTTAGTATGGAAAATTTTTAAATGTTGTTTAAGTCACAATTTTTATTTCGGATGAACTGATGTGGATATAATGCCACTTCCAACATGTTCTCCAGAACTGGTGCCCTCGGATTATCATTTGTTCCATTCGCTGGAAAAATTTTTGGACGGTTAAATCTTTACTTGAAGTGAAGAGGTCAAAAATTACCTGTATCAGTTTTTTGTCAATAAAGACCAGAAAGATGGCACTCTACCAGAAAGATGGCAAATGGTGCTGAACCAGAATGGCCAATGTGGAATTTACTGAAATATTTTACCCGACTGCGTCAGAAGGAGGGTCATGTTTTTCGAGTGTATGTATGTATGTATTTTTGTATGTATGTCCATTTATTTGAAAGTGGAAAAAAGAGAGGATAATCTTGAGTTTTTTCTTATCTTAGCAATATGGGTATCAAATGAAAGATTGTGACCTTTTCAAAAATATATCATATAACGTTTAGGCACACGTTTTAATACAAATGGTTAAAAACCATCCCAAAAAAATAGAATTTTTCGGCGAAAACACTAAAAAAGTCTGAAATAAAACAATTATTATAATAACAAAAAACCCGACTGCTTACAAAAGAACTCAAAAGAAAAAAACAAGTGTCACAATATCAACATAAAATACTTCATGGTGCTGCAGGCGGGGACAAACAATACTGTTACCTACGGGTAAAAACGATTTAACACAAGTACTACGTTTGTCACCGCATGCGGCACCATGAAGTATTTTATGTTGATATTGTGACACTTGTTTTTTTCTTTTGAGTTCTTTTGTAAGCAGTCTGGTTTTTTGTTTTTATAATACCTAATTGTTTTATTACTCATACGAAAATCGTCTTTCATTTTCATATTAAAAAACGAAATGACTTTCCGAACAACCTATTAGGTTTTTATCCTTGCGTGTTTAGATAAAAAGTTTATCATTATTCAATTTTTTGGAAAAAAATGTGTAGCATAATAGGTATTATTTAGTAAGAAAAAATATGCTTAACCTAATCAATCTTTTTTTAACAAGTAGGTACTCTATGTATCAAAAGTCAGTGTACTGTATAACTTTATTACAATTTGTAGCGTTCTTCACTCATTGTAGGGTTCGCCCACAGCTTACTAGCCGAAGACTTCAATAAAACCCGCGATGACGATAACTTTCTTTATTCCTTATTCACAGCAGGTATACACAGTGCATTGCTCTTCGGTACAATGCGGGAGGATTGATTCCGTAGACAGAGAGTTCCAGCTTCTTGAAGAGGTGTCGATCGGGAGCGAGCTTCTCGGAGCAGCGATTTCTATACCCTGTCTTCTCTCACGGATATTCCGTGGGGAATCAGCTTCGGGGCCTGTGGCCCCCTGGCTGAAGTTTCTTCCGCGGTCCGTAGCTACGGACCGGTCTTTGGGGTGGGACCCGGGTTTTGGGTCCTCGCGGGTTGTTCGAGTGATGAAAAAGGTATGTATTTGGTCAAGTCCGGGGAGTCGTAATAGTTTCACGCCGCCCGGGCGATCAGGCCCTACCAGGTTGATCCCGCTGGTGGGAAGCCCAGCAGGAGCCGATCAGCGACCGGACGGCGGCTTGGGGTCGTGTCCGTGGCTTCATGTTGAGCTGCTCCCGCGCAGTAAGTCGCGCGGGAGTGCCCAACGGTCCGGGGGGCGGGCGTGGAGCGGCGCCAGGTTCCGCAGATGCAGAAACCGCGCCGCGTCCGCGCGCGCGAACGTGCGCAGCGCTAGGTCCTCCACGTGGGCGTCCAGGCTCTCGACTCTGAGGTCCCGCTGGATGGTGGCGTTCCTCACACACCACGGCGCCCCTGCCAGCCGGCGCAGCGCCTTCGACTGAACCACTCGGAGACGCCTGCGCTGTGGTTCAGACGGTAGCGCGTACCAGGCTGGGGCCGCGTATGTGAGTCTGGAGCGAATGTAGGTTTTCCAAATTGCGATCTTGACCTTCAGCGGGAGGCTCGAGGAGAGCACTGGACGTAGCGCTGCTGCAGCTGCGTTGGCATGGTTCACTACGTTAGTGACATGTGGCTTCATGGTCAGGAAGCGATCGAGGGTCACCCCGAGGTACTTGGCCTGTTGGGAACAGGCGATATCTTCATTGAGGAGTCTTAGAGTGGGGTCGCGCATCGTTGTCCATCCAAACTGTATGGCCTGCGTCTTCTTGACGTTAATGGCCATCCTCCACTCGTGAAGCCACTTGGGGAGGGCGTCTAAGCATCTTTGCATCTTCACTGCGGCGTGACCTGACTTGATGGAAGTGGTCAGGTACGCCGCGTCGTCCGCGTACAGGGCGAGCATGGCGCCCCCCTCCGCAGGGATGTCGTCCGTGTAACACGAGTAGAGGGTAGGCGAGAGGCAGCTTCCTTGGGGGACTCCAGCCATAACTGGGCGGGCCGCTGATAAGGTGCCGTCGACCGTCACTCTAAAACTCCTGTCCGAGAGGAAACTGGAAATCACTTGGATGGCACGCTTTGGCACTGACGTCTGCATGATCTTGAAGAGCAGGCCGTCGTGCCAAACCCGGTCAAACGCCTTCTCCATGTCCAGGAATACCGCACATACGCGTTCTCGCTTGTTAAGCGCCGCGGAGATGTGGTGCAGTACCCTGGCTAACTGGAGTGTCGTGCTGTGTTCTTGCCGGAACCCATATTGTTCCGGACGAGCAACGATGTGGTCATTTAGCTGTCGCAGCAGGAGCCTTTCGAAAAGTTTCGACAAGGTGGAGAGCAGTTGGATTGGCCTATAGCTCTCGGGCTTCAGGATGTTCTTCCCCTGTTTCGGGAGCATGATGACGTGGCCGGCCTTCCAGGCTGTCGGGAAGGTCCCCGTGCGCATTATCCCGTTAAACAGTCGGGTGACGGCTCCCACTGTTCTGATGGGGATGTGCCGTAGCGCTGCATTTGTAATGCCGTCGGGTCCGGGGGCCTTCTTGGTTGGTAACTTCTTCAGCTCACGTGCCACCATGCTCGGTGAGAAGACGATATGCTCTTCTTCCGGAGCTATAGGCGTGGCTAGGTAGTTGGCGACTGTGCGCTCGACTGCTGCGACGTGATCCACTTCCACCGTGGGGTTTGGTTGGAATTGGCGTTCCAGGTGGTCTGCAAAGATTTCCGCCCGATCTTCGGCGCGGTATCTTAGCGTGCCATCTCTGTGCATAAGCGGTCGAACCGGAGGTGGGGTATTCGTGAGGGATCTACAGAGTCTGTGTATCGATGCCCAATCGTCTCCAATCGAGGAGACGTAATCCTCCCAGCTCGCGGCCGTGTCAGCGATTTCTACGGCGCTGTGCGCTTATTTTATATCCTTCCCGACACCTCCCCACCACCGGTCTATTCTTAGGTACATTTGGCTCTAGCCAATCAGAGACGACGTCATCTGCCGTCTCTTTCTAATATAGCTATCTCTTTCTAGTCGCGCAGGACTAGCTTTGTTTCATATTACATAAGGCTATCTCTTTCATTGAATCTATTGTCCTCTATTTCAGTAAATAACATTAATGTATTATCATTTACACATGGGTATTTGATTCCTAACCCCTAACAATACAAGCCCGCAGGTGCTATTTACTTAATAACGCAATATCTTCACTAGAAATCGAGATACAAAGTTGCTATATAAACTTAACCTTACTGGCCACTCTTTACAATCCTGGGCCGTTTTGCGTACATAACGTTAATCTGTTAGGTACTATCTTTAAACAATAACAATTTCAATAACTTGGCGTTATTCTTATAAGAGTTATTCGACTTATACGATTCTGATAAGAAATACTCGAATTTCTTATACCTACACACATGACATTTAATTAGAAACTCTCCTATTCTACAGATAAAACTAACATCTGCCCTTTACATAAGTGGCAAGATGATCTATAGCTAATTACTATGTAAAAATAAACAAAAACGATTTTCAAAGAGTGAGCGAGACAAAACATGAGACAACAATATTTATACAAAATACTCGCTCCTCCACGCCATCTTGAGTGCTACATTGTTTGCACGGCGTTCAAAAATATTCTAACTAGATTCTTACATGAAAACTACGAAGATATTTACTATTTTACAATTTATAATAAACCTAAAAGACTCTCGTCCGTAACACTCATGTTTTGGTTACAAACTTACCGAAAATAAATCTCTACTAAGTACCTACTAAGACTAAGTATATTTTTTTTCTCTTCAATACGTACCTATTACGGGCATGAAAACATGTTTTTTATAATTAACAAGTAGCAGGTGAAATTGTTTTTATACTAAGTAGGTACATACCTATATTTTGCAGAACGCAGACATAGCCACAGCGGCATACAATAGCGGATGGTACCGCACCAGCCCTCGATGTAGACAGGCGCTTCTTTTTCTCATTATAAGGTTGGAATTCCTACTTTTTGAAATATCGAAACTTTTATTTTATTGTTTTGCTTTGCTTTACATACTTAATAAAATAAAAAATAAGGTTATAAAACATCAATTTCAGATAAGAAGTGACACCGTTATTACCCGACTGCGTCAGAAGGAGGGTTATGTTTTTCGAGTGTATGTATTTATGTATGTATGTATGCATGTATGTATGTATGTTTGTATGTTTGTATGTATGTCCATTTATTTGTCACGCCCCACAGCCCAAACGGTTGAACGGATTTCGACATATGAGGTATCGTTGAATTCGTCAGAACTGTGTTAGTTTCATAGGCTATATGAATTTTCAAAATGGCGCCCGAAAGTGGAAGAAAAAGAGGGGATAATCTTGAGTTTTTTTCTTATCTTAGCAATATGGGTATCAAATGAAAGATCGTGAAAAGACCTTTTCAAAAATATATTTAGGCACATGTTTTATTAACACAAATTGTCAAAAACCATCCCAAAAAGTAGAATTTTTCGGCGAAAACACTAAGAAGTCTAAAATAAAAATATTATTATAAAAACAAAAAACCCGACTGCTTACAAAAAAACTCAAAAGAAAAAAACAAGTGTCACAATATCAACATAAAATACTTCATGGTGCTGCAGGCGGGGACAAACAATACTGTTACCTACGGGTAAAAAAAGATTCATCACAAGTATGTATACTACGTTTGTCCCCGCCTGCAGCACCATGAAGTATTTTATGTTGATATTGTGACGCTTGTTTTTTTCTTTTGAGTTCTTTTGTAAGCAGTCGGGTTTTTTGTTTTTATAATAATATTTTTTTAATTTATAAAAATAAATAACTACTTAATTAGGTTTTTAAATTGGCTTGATTTGCCTGAACTTAACACTTTACACATTAAATACTCAAAGGTCAACTTACTTATCAATTTATACCTACATATGTAGTGAGTGATCAGCATAAAATATTTATTATTTAATTTTTAAATGCAATTGTATTAGATGGCACCTACTTTCACCATTAGTATTAATTTAGGTTAATTACGTAGGTATATTTTTGTTGCAGGTCCCAAAAAACCATCGCTTTCACTGCAATGAATTTTACTAATATTTCACTAGTCACATATACTGCGGTGAGGAAAACATACCTAGTGAAATATGATTTATGTATATAAGAAAGAAATACTTCACTCCTACTATATTATTTGAAGACAGCCACCAGATCAGTGCTAATTTATTATTTTTCGTTGCAGATTCTCACGAGATCTTATTCTTATTTTGCACTTCTCTACACTATGTACAACGAAAAGTAGAATTTAAATAAAAATTGGAACAAATGTTTACATGAACAAAAACCAATAACAGAAGTGTTGTAGGAAAATAAGAAAATAAATTATTAGATACAGAAAATGTTACATGTTTATAAAGGAACCTACGTTTTTTTTTTGTGTACCTATTTCGGTTTAATAAGGAGTTAATGGCGTTAAAAACTATTCTTTAAGTAAAACACGTATCACAAATTACAAATAGAAATAAATTCTATGAAAAAAATTAACTTAAAATCTTATGCAACGCTGCTAACACTCCATAAGTAAGCGACGTTCTAATGTAAAAAGACCATCGGTGCTGGTTCAACGTGACAATAAGAACGCACTCGCATGTAAACCCCAATATAGTCCAGCACCGATGGTCTTTTTACATTAGAACGTCGCCTACTTATGGAGTGTTAGCAGCGTAGCATCACCCACACGTCATCCACGCGCCAAAAGATCGTTGTAGGACTTTAAGTAGCGGTCACCCATCAAATTCTGACTAAGCACGTCTTATATGACGTCGCGTATGCGCTATACATATGGTTGCAATTTTTCATTCTGCCCGAAGACCTTTGACATGACTTTAATACAATATGTACCTACTTCAATACAATAATGGCCGGGAATGACAGCTCTACCGTAGAGCCTCTACGTGCCCTTATTAAGCATGGGAGCTCAAAATTTTGTCACTAGCGGTCGCCTAGCCTACGTTTATTAGCTGCTAATAAAAAAGTAACCATCTTGAAACAAAAAAGTATTCAGTTTGAATAAAGGTGTAGGTACTTAACGTTAGTTACTACGGCATAATGTTTCATGTTATCCTAGCATTCCTGAGATGTGTGTTTTTTATCAGTAACATTCAACGTAAACCTAATTACGAAGGTACCTGCTTTTTATAGCACCGTTATCATTAGACATTGCAGATCCGACCATAGATATTTAAATTAACTCCATGGTACCGTTAACTGGTTACTGATGCAACGCGTAGGGGAAGTGCGCCCAAAACGGGCACCTTAAGTTTAAGCAAGAGAAAAAAATATAAAAATACATAGATGAATAATACTTTTAATGCTATTCTATGCTTAATTTATTGTAGTTTCATACCCAACATATAAATTACTCATATGTTTCATAAATTACAATTAATATCAAAAATATGAAAGTCTTTCGAATGCTCACTTTGCCCGGAGGCTGGCCTAAAGTGGGCATGAGCATTAGGGCAAAGTGGGCACGCAACGGGTAAAGCGAGCTTGCAAATATAATATTGGTTTAAATCATCATCATCATCTTCTCAACCCATCATGGCCCACTATTGAGCAGAATGAGAAGGTTAAGGCCATTATTCCACCACGCTGGCCAAGTGCGGATTGGCGGACTTCACATACCTTTGAGTTTTGCGAACTCTCCGGCATGCAGGTTTCCTCACTATGTTTTCCTTCACCGTTTGTAGCAAGTGACATTTAAATGCTTAAAACGCACATAACTCCGAAATGTCAGAGGTGCGTGCCCTGGGATTCGAACCCGGACCCTTCGAATAGAAGGCCGACTACCGACTAGGCTATCACCGCTACGTTGGTTAGATAAGAAGAAATAAATCTACGAAAACATCAGGAAGGCAGTTTACCTAGTAAAGACCCGTGGTCCAACTAGTTGGACAGAGCAGTTGGACCACTGCCCCGCACTCGTTTAGGGTTCCGTACCTAAAGGGTAAACCGGGACCCTATTACTGAGACTTCGCTGTCCGTCCGTCTGTCTGTCCGTCTGTCACCAGGCTGTATCTCATGAACCGTAATAGTTACACAGTTGAAATTTTCACAGATGACGTATTTCTGTTACCGCTACAACAAAAAATACTAAAAAACAGAATAAAATAAATATTTTAGTGGGCGCCCATACTTTCGACGCCTCAGCCATAGTTTCATTTCGGTCCAAGAGATGGCGTTGTGGCTAATATTACTCACTTACTTCTTAGTTTTAAGTGAGTCTTTCATACAACAGACCAGATTTTTTTGGCGTTTTTATACATAATGGTACGGAACCCTTCTTGCGCGAGTCCGACTCGCACTTGGCCGGTTTTTATGGTCGGTTTAGCCTCGCTACTGACCAGCCAGGTCTGCACTACTGTGTTGGGGTATGATAGGAGAGCTATGTGACAAGTTTTCAGCTTGCCTCAAATACCTACCCAAAATTGGTGCCAGCTCTCGGACCATCTCTTTTGAAATTGATGTCTTTTTTGGTTTCTTAATTCTTTTATTCTTTTGACTTTTCATTAATTGTCCTTTAAGATTTTTCGTAACTCCTTTAAGTTTTTTTTAATAGTGGGCATAGCGTACAGGATCATGAGGGCATAGTGGGCATGCTTGCTTTGTCCTGCTCGCTTTGCCTTTTGTGTCAAGCGCACGTTTTATCCGACATAAACTAAAATTTATGTTTATATTTAAAAGCAAATGTGATTAAATTAAAGTAAGATAAAGCCAATATACAAGTAATATATTAATAATAGCATTGATCACTTAAAACTAGACAAAACACAATTTACATGCCTTAATTTTTTTGCATAATAACTTCAAAATTATATTTTATTTCATACGAGCCGAAGCCTTCGTCCGAGGTGGAACCGGCGACTGCCACGGACAGCGGCGGGGTAGGAGTGCCAACCATACTTTATTATAAAGTATCCTACTTTATTTTTGGTAATTATACTTTGTACTTTTGCATACAAATAAAGTATGTGAAAATACTTTATTTTCAACCTTTCTTTGATCAGCCAAGCACCTTCTGCAGCCGCCCATGACAACTGTGACCGACTTAGAACAAACTCAAATAGGGACAGGCTCATTATGAATAAGTACCTATTATTTATCGGTATTTATTTAAAAATTAAAACACATGATAGGTAGAAACGATTTATAATTACTCGTCACTATCGACGAAATTCTATGAAAATTGTCCGTTGTTTTTGTTTTTAATTGAAGAATTTACTGTAAATAATACCTATAGGTATAACATTATAGCAAATGCTTACAGAAAAATATGTTTTTATTTTTAACCAACTTCAAAAAGAAGGAGGTTCTCAATTTGATCCTATATTACCTATATTATGCTTCTTTTATGTGTTTGCGGATTACTTCGTCGTTTATGAGCCAATTTTGATAATTATTTTTTTGTTGGAAAGTAGATAGGTATTCCAAGGGCGGTCCCATGATAAGGACACCATGATCTGATGATGGTATCTTAGAGAAATCAAAGGGTATTTCCGAAAATTAAAGAGGCGACTAGTGTTTTTGTTACTGTTTTCATTAAGTATATTAAAGCTCTACAGTTTAATGAAGATCTGGAGTCGATCTGATGAAGCCGAATAAGAGTCAATCGAACTCCTCAATGGTTTTCAGCGCTTATCTTGTGTTTGGGTTGATTAATACTTGTAGTGACGAGAATTTTATACCTAAATGGGTTAAATTGAGCGCCATCTGGCGAGTAGTTTTTGAGTTATCTCTGGTTGTCGATGTTGAAGTCGGCATTTTTTTTTTGTAAAAAGGATTAATATAAATTTTAAGGATTAAGACAATAAAAACAAAAAATTTGATAAATACTTTTTTTTTCTTCCAAATACTTTATTTTTTTCCCATTCAGTCAATTGTATACGTTTTTTCTTGTCAAAAAAGTTGGCAACCCTTGTAGGAGGTAACGTCTATGAGACCTAAGACCACATCGAGTTCGTTTAGGTTGATTCCGTTTGGGGTGCCCGCTTTAGGCTGGTGCTCGCTTTGGGCGCACTTCCCCTAGTTATGTCCCTGATACTGAGCTAACACCTCCAATATACAAATAGTCATTCAATTAAAAATGCCAAGCACGTTTTAATACGTGTCAAACAATTAATTAGTCCGAAATACTTAATTTGTTCATGGCCAAGAATATCGCAGGCAATGGGCTTATTGGGCCTATACATACTAAATGTTATAATTGCTCTTCCATCATTTTTATAAGTTTGAACACCTTTAATTAATAATATACACAATGGTATTTAGTTTGTGGCGACCTCGCGCACACGTCACATGGTAACGTCACCGAAGCCTGAAACGCGCTATCGAAGATTTCTACATCGCTGGCATATACATATATCACGCCTCGAGTACATTCACTCGGGGCCTCGGCCGCCCCCCAGGCATGTCATCTCGCCTGGCGGGAGATCTCCCTTTGCCAAAGTGGTGACTTTCCGACAAGAACACGTCCCTGCAAGCACCGTTAGCCATTCAGGCTTCCCCTCCCACCTCACCTCACCGCTCACACCCGACGGACACATGCAGCGCGTCTCCTCGACACTCAGCCAAGCTCGCCGGGTTCATCGCCGCGTGTGACGACGCTTCCTGATCTCGGCCGGCTGCCCTAACGACGACTCCACGGACGGCTGGAGTGCACCACTCGCCCTCCGCATCGGTCGTCTCACCCTCCCATCCCGACTCACCGTGGATAGAGGGTATCTTCGGGGCACAAAATCAAGGGGGTCACCGACATCGAGGAGCACGGGCTGCAGCTTCGGAGTATCGACCTCCGGTCTGAGCAGGGGGGTGATGTGGCGACCTCGCGCACACGTCACATGGTGACGTCACCGAAGCCTGAAACCCGCTATCGAAGATTTCTACATCGCTGGCATATATACCACGCCTCGAGTACATTCACTCGGGGCCTCGGCCGCCCCCAAGCATGTCATCTCGCCTGGCGGGAGATCTCCCTACTGCCAAATGTTTTTTTAAGCGACTTCTTAGGGTAATAACAAGCCATCTGCAAAGAAATGGCCAACGTTGCTCATAAATAGATAAGCATTAATTACTTACACCGAAAGCATCACCGATGCTTTCCCGGTCATTTCATGGTCGAATTTAGAATGAAGAAGGTAAGTAGCTAGCAGGCGGCTAAAAAAACCTTATTACCATACATAACCACTAGAATTATACCTACCGAGTGACACAATGCTTCCAACAAAATGGACCTGTCGCCATTGCCTCATTGAATATGACGCAGCACGACCAGCGGAGATTATGTTATCTTAGGCTCGAGAAGAATGGAGCCCCTTGCACCCAAAGTTCCTAGGTGCGATGAGTTACTTTTTTCATAGAAAAATTTTAACAACAGGCTGTAAATTTTCACAAACACCCACTGTTTTGTTAATAAACGCGGCGTAAAGATACTCCAGTTTTAAATTTGTAGTCCCTGTTACCTATATGATTCTATAAAGTCAAAAGTTAGAAAAAGACAAAAAACTTTAATCCTGGAGTAACTTTACACCGCGTTTATTAATAAAAAAAGTCCTACAATATTACTAGACTTCGCAATATTACTAGACCGGTCACTGAGTCGTATACCTACTTATCAAGACAGTGGTAAAGCTACTTGATCCTAGAGCGCTGGAAATACAATAACAAACTCATTAACGCGTAAAGCTTTATCGTGCTTATTTTAAACCGTACCTAAATAATACGGAATTAAAAAATACAATAAAAAGCCTCATGATAGGTCTACAAATGTTTGATTAGCCTGACCTAAATCTTATACTGAAGCCTCGGTTATGTTACTTGATTGTATTTCAGTTCACACATTTTCCCCTCGTACAAAAAAAAGAGGTACCTACCTACCTACTTGATTGTGCGAAAATATAAAAGTTCTCACATTGAAGCAGGATGTGACTATCGGAAAGCTCATTATAAACTGTTAGACCAACCCTTTCCCATACCTACTACTTGATTCCCGCCCATTTCCTTTCATCGCGGATTCATAACAATTTTACCTAATGTTTCCTGGAAAATTATCATGTAAGGACCCTGCTGTTAGTGCCGACTGATAGATTGCACTGTAGATCTAGGCAGCGTCAAGTCTTTCGAGATTTGGTAACTTGATTTGCCCGCCTCAATCCCACAAACTATTCGCTTTCTGTCGCCTCTACACGTTAGCCAACATGTTGGCGAAGGTTATGGCTAATAGGTAATGGCCATCGTGTAGAAGGGGTGTTTGTGATTACTTTGGTAGGTATTGGGCCGTTGGCCCACAACTTCGCGCAAGATCCGTGAGGTGTCGGTTTTTCAACGCGGATCAAAGGGTTGTGGCGTGATTGTGGCACAGTTATCGGCCCAGCGTCCACACGTTGGCCACGATTTCAGTTAGAAACGAGCGCCCACGCTGAGCGCACGCACTTTATTCACACGTCGATATCTAAATTATGTCTACAATATGGCAACTATGAGTAATATAGATGTATAATAATGTGTATTATAATGAAATAAATGTGTATAATAATGTTTATACACATTTTTATTGTATTGTATGCTGAGAATAATTAAACCGCAGCAGCCGTTAGAACCTCAATATTCATTTTAAGAAAAGTACCTGGTTGACCGAGCTTTGCTCGGTTGAAAATTATATTTAGTATGAATCGCAAGAAATACGAGGAATTCCGCCATCTATTCAGGAGTCAAATCATACAACTGTTCACTGAGCACAAAATTCATTTTACAGCGCCATCTAGTTTCATACTACTGAAATTTCAACACGATACAAACAGTACCTCATAGAAGTTAACTGTGTGAGCGAATTAATTGCATTTTAAATAGGTACATACTTAATTAGATAAATTCATTGAACTTTCCTTCGTACTTTTCGCAGGCTTAGGCAGTCCCCGACTGAAATTTTTATTTGCGATAAAATGTATTGAATGTTTATGATAATTAAACAACATAAATAAATATACTTTTAGTTTAATGAGCAAGTTGTTAGGCGTACTTAAAATTTTATTGATTCTATTTACAACAATAGTAATTTCATCGATCTGACCATTATTTATTTAAAACTTTATTAAAATATATTATTAAATCGATAATAACAAAACTAACATTTATTTACAAATATTCTCGTAAATATCACAAACGCACGTTAAACTATCACTACGCGTCCTGCGAGGTCAAGCGAGATAATCGCACTGATTTTTAATTTTATTCAAACAGAAAATAGGCATTATTTATCTCGGGAACCGAGCTTTTCTCGAACCTGGGACCTTGATAAATCGATTCCTTGAGCCGAAAACCCCCTAATCTGTAACTTTCATGAAAATCTTTGCAGCCGTTTCCGAGATCGTGATTATATATATATAAATAAATAAATATACAAGAATTGCTCGTTTAAAGATATTAGATATTAATATCGTCCGCACATTGGCCCGAACCGACGCAGACTGATCGACCTTCCAACGTGTGGACGCCGTCACAATCTCTTGGCAATCATCTTCGCCACAACATTGGCTAACATGTTGGCTATCGTGTAGAGGCGCCATTCGAAGTTCTTCACCCACTGGTTTGCCACGACCCATTTTTCTTGAAAACTGAAGAAAATAACCGAATTTTTCAGAATTTATAGTATCCCATTTGTCAGAATGACGCATAATCACTTTTCCAAACTTAAATTTCTAAAAGTAAATTTAAAAAATAGGGAAAAATGTATTTAACTCAATGATAGACGAGTTCTTTTGCATCGATTAACAACTACATGAACTATTTTGCTTACCATTGGCTCGACTTAAAAGCGGAATATCTCTTAATTTAAAAGGCTGAAATAGTTTATTGCTTCAACATTAAATACTTAATGCATAAGTACCCGATCATGAGATGGTAGAATAGTTTTTCTGTTTACGTAACTGGACAAAAATAATTAAGTTAGAAGAAATCTTTCTCTACGTTTTTCGTACTAGACGAACTATTTTGCATCGGGGCTCGTAATCTCAGGAACTATAGCTTGACTAGGGATATAGAAAACCTGCATTGAGGGCGCAAGTTTTCTTTTTTATGGCACCTAATTATAGTGACGCTCATATCATTTTGACAACGAAGTCAGAAATGTTATTTAAGGGAATAATAGGGTACTTTCGGTGGTGAAAAATAAACTTGATTTTCGTAATAAAAAACAACAAAAAATATATTTCGGCTTTCTCGCCTTAAAATAAAATATTAATTCTTTTTTTATTTCCGGAAAAACGCTGTCAGTACTTGTCAACCATTTTGATGACGTAGTAATGTGTACAGTGCTACAAACTTATCTGACTCGGTAAGAGGGGCGCTACTGTCTTTGTCTTTGTCTGACAACAGTATAACATTTGCATTACTTCCAATTTTGGCCACCGGGCCAGATATATTGTTTGTGGCACTGTATGTATGACCGATTGATGATGACAATTTTTTATGACAGTTTGGTTGGTTAGTTTTTGATTTTGCCTTTATGACGTCACACCAATGCCTCTCGTGTTTACGTCACGTGACATACAGATTAAAAATTTTGGATTTTAATATTATATATTAAAATAATTATGTGCTTTATTGACTCAAAATCAGAATAATAAAGTACATTTCTCAGGCCCGCATCTAGGGGGGGGCAAGCCGGGGCCCATGCCCCGGGCGGCAAATTCAGGGGCGGCCAAATTCACACTTCACGGACCAATGGACAACTCTTCATTTATTTAACTTTGACCACGGAATAAATAATAGTACAAGTACAGGAATTTCATGGCCATATCAACTTGACCGACACACTGAGCGCGGAGTGAGACGTGCTGCACGAACATTTTATTATTCGCGAAGCGCATAGGCATAGTTCACAACTTTTAACAAAACAGAACAGACTTTAACGCCGAAAAGTAAAAATCGGTTGAGTTAAACGCGGTTAATATTCCTAAATCCTTCTCATAAGTCTGAAAAACCCGATGCTGAAAACCGTATCAAAATCGAATCAAATTATGCCTAAATCCATCCACCCATCCATCCATCAGCGTTTTTGCGTCCATTGCTGGACATAGGCCTCCCCTAATTTGCGCCACTCTAACGGGTCCTGCGCCTTCTTAAGCCAGCGGATGCCCGCTGTCCTCTTCAGGTCGTCAGACCACCTGGCGGGGGGCGTCCTACGCTCCTTTTTCCGAGACAGGGCCTACACTCGAGGACTTTTCTTCCCCAACGGTTATCGGTCCTTCCAGCTATATAGCCGGCCCATTGCCACTTCACCCGGCTAATTGTTTGAGCTATGTTGGTTTCCCTCGTTCGTCTACGGATCTCCCCATTTCTGATTCGATCACGTAGAGAAATACCAAGCATAGCTCTCACCATAGCCCGCTGCGCGACTTTGAGCTTGTGGATTGGACCAATCGTAAAGCACCACGTCTCGGAGCTGTATGTCATCACTGGCAACACACACTGCTCGAAAATCTTCCACTTCAGGCACTGAGGTATTTTGGACGATGATGTGACGTAATTACCCGAACGCAGCCCATCCGAGTTGAATTCTACGAGTGACTTCTTTCTCGAAGTTGGACTTACCTATTTGGATCACTTGTCCCAGGTAAATATATTCGTCTACAACTTCGAGATCAGCGCCATCAACAACGACCGGTACGGGCGTGACATGGACATTCAACATCATTTTCGTCTTGTCCATGTTCATCTTAAGACCTACCCGTTGTGAGGCGCTGTTCAAGTCCCCGAGCATTGTACTAAGTTCTTCCATGAATCTCTCCAAAATTAATATATCGTCGGCATACCGCAGGTGTGTGATAAATTCGCCATTGATATTAATGCCATGTCGTTTCCACTCCATCAGCTTGAACATGTCTTCCAGCGCAGTGGTGAACAGTTTTGGGGATATAATGTCCCCTTGTCTGACACCTCTCTGCAGCTGAATGGGGTTCGTTTCTGTGTCGTGTACTCTGACGGATATGGTGGCTGATGTGTATAAATACTTCAACACCACGATATACCGGTAGTCGATTCGGCACCACTGGAGAGAATTTAGTACCGCCCAGGTCTCGATAGAATCGAAGGCTTTCTTTCTCATAGTCCACATAGGCAACACATAGCGGCAGATTATAATCCTCGGTCTTCTGTATAATTAGGTATTTTTGTTTACAGATTGTAATTATGAGTGTGTGTGCGGAATATAGGAAAAAGGCTAAATATAAGGGGTTGCAGGGAAAACAATGTGCAGATAATATGAAAAATTGGCTTCGCAGAGGGGGTAACCCGTCAGTATCTGCTGCAACTTCCGAAGTTGATATTGAGTTAGAGGATGTTTCTGGCACTGTACTCGATCAAATGGATTAAGATTTTAAAGTGCCAACTTTACCATTTTTATCGATGTGCGAAGAGCAACCTGAGCAACTTGAAAAAACGAAGCCAGAATACGAAGGATCTAAATCCCTGAACTCAGAATTGGATGAACTGCAAAAAACCGGATTTGATTTGGCGGACCCAGGCAATTGACCAGCGGTGGAAAAAATTACTGACCAACAACGATCTTTCTTTAGAAATCCGGCTGTATTATTAGCAGAAAATCACCCCGAAAACATTGAATTTAGATATACTGAACGCAATGGCAGACGTTTAACATCTTCTATGTGGTACAGAACGCTGGCTAATTGCGAAAGGGTTAAAAGATCTTTGCTTTTATTTTCTAAGACAAAAAATGCAATTTTTTTATGCGTGCTGCAAGATTTATCAGAAACTATGAACAATGATGGATGCATTGTTTCCGGAAGGCCTAAGTAGGCTATGTTCAAATTTCAAACAATTTGTGGACATCTGATAGCTGGAATTATATGGATGATAAAGATGAATGGCAGATGGGCGGCATTTTTCAGTTTTTGCCCCGCCTAAAAAAAATGAAGATCCGGGGCTGACATTTCTTCATATATTTAAATTCATAGTTTATTTTTCATTACAGAAAGTACACTATTGTTATTTTAAAAGAAATATTATTTTAGGACATAGAAAATCACTTTTTCATCACACCTATTCGAAAAAGACGACTTGGTTCGGACTTACAGGGTTCCAAAGTTGCTGTTTTCTATTCAGCGGGCGGGAATGAATTTTCATACAACTTTTCCTGCCGGCTAGATCTTTTCCGTCCTATTTTGAATTTAGAACATTTTAGTATTTTGCGCTAAAGAAATCGAACGCAAATATTGTTTGAATAAAGAATGTCTGGTACGACGCGAGGGCCCCGCCAGCTGAATAATAAAAAAAGAAATCAAATTAAGATTTAGTTTTCAAATTAAAATTAAGTTTTCGTGCATTTTTACGTATTATTTTCTATTAATTTCTATTATATATATTTTCTCATAGTGGGTGATGAAAAGTAGAGTGTATCACTCGGGTGCAAGTATATTTTTGGCTCGGGCGACGTACTTTGAATCCCTCGCTACGTTCGGGATTCTACTAAAGAATCCCTCGCTACGCTCGGGATTCTACTCTAGAATCCCTCACTTCGCTCTGGATTAAAAAAACGCCCTCGCCGAAAAAATATTACTTTGCACCCTTGTCATACAATCTACTATTATTTCACGGCTATGAATAGTTTTTGGCATTTTAGCACAATGAGCAAAATGATCACTCAAAACAACAAAATAAACCTTTACAAACAATTCAATGACAAGCAATTTACGCGTAACGTTAAGAAAGTAAGTGATGCCAGTAAAACAAATTAGTGCTTACCACAATGTGGCGAGGTTTTTTTTTTTAAATCCTGGTCAACCTATAGGTACACGTCCGATCTGAACATTTTGGCTTTAGGCCAGTGGTGCCCAAACGGTCGATCGCGATCGACCGGTCGATCGCGAGAGGTTTCACGGTCGATCTTAGAGGTTAAGCAAGTACAAGATTTAATTTTCGAAAATTTATAAATTACCTACTGAGCATTCTGATCGTTTTTGTTTCAATTCATTTATTTATGTGACGGACTGACGGACGATGTCAACAGGCGATGCTATGACTGCGTGCTAGGGCGCTTTTAGTGTCATGCGGATTTGCTCACGCACGCGGGATTGGCCCGCATGCGTAGCACCCGCAAATAACAATTTCATATATGAATTTACTGTAAATCGTGAAAAACGCACGCGGGACGCGGGGCGCTGTGCGGGGCGTCATCCCGCAGCGGGGCATCCACATGCGTGAGCGTCCCTACAACTTTACTGCCCATTTTAATGTCGGACGGGGCGCACGCACCGTATTGTACTAATCTTCTACTCAACCCGTTACGCAACCCGCAGAAGACTGAAACTTAAACTGCGTATGATCCGCAGCGTGAAATTGCGGGATTGGCCCGCATGCGTGAGCAAATCCGCATGACACTAAAAGCGCCCGTAGTGCCCAAAGTTACGATAGAGTGAGAGAGTGCTTAGAGATAATAAAAAAAGAGATAATATTAAAAAAAATACATAAAAATAAAGCTGTCGATCTTAAACCCTTAACTTTTTCTCAAGTCGATCTTCACAGCAAAAAGTATGGGCATCTCTGCTTTAGGCTATATAACTTCGAGCTACGACCAATAGGAGCGGAGCAACAAGTTTGTACAAAGTCTTGTACTCTTGTTCATTTCACGGTCCTTGACATTATTATAATCACGACAGTAGTAATATTACTTAATTATTACTTTACATGGGTGATATGTTCCCTGACATACATTACTTTTTTGAGATGAAATAAAACAATTGTTTAACAGGTTTCATACGATAACTTAATGTGTATTTACATACTTAAGTATTTGCGTATTTACAACACTAAATATTTCAAAAACAGAAAATTGCTATATATTATGCGTTTTAACAACGAATGATAACAAGTTTATAATAAAATTATGTTGAAATGACACATCTATATGGAAAGACAATAATTATATGGTTACATAAAATGCTGAAACATAGGAAGCTTACTAAAAATAAACGTATTATTATTATAGACAAATGTAAATGCATATTATTAATCGTTATCGCGCTTAAATATGTTTATCGCGTAACTTTTCTGTAAACACTTAAAATAGTATATAGCTTTTGGATTCTTTATCCATAATGAAATAGAATTTCAGATGAAAGACTGAATATTATTGGATCTTGTAAATGAAATCACCCATATCAAATTATACAATACAATATAATTATAGAGACATTGTATAATTCAAAATGTAATTACACATTTCAAGTGATAAATATACTATTTATAGCTGACATATAATGCATGTATGTACGTATTGTATAGGGTGACCAATAAATTCAGTGTTCCGTTATTACATTGTGCGTCATAAAATGTAACTATTATGTATACATCTAGCCAAGTTAGCTTATCGCAAGTCACGGATTATTTAGGTATATGATGAAAACAAATTATACAAAATTTATATAATCTGTATTCTACACCAGTAACTTTATGATGAAATTACGAGTAATGACATTTCAAAGTGATGCAATCATTTTCATTGAGATTCAAATATTAAAAAAGTTACTATTACGCCTATATTTATTTCATTTAATATTTGTAAAACAAGAATCTTACTTATCAAATTCATTATTGGCACTGATACACAAATGAATATTACTATCGATAAACTGAATACATGATTTAGATCTGACAAATACTAGATATTTATACCTTATTTTAACAGTTTTCAAACGTAGAGTTCTTTTTTACCGTTCGGGAATGATTCGTTTGCCAAAGACCAATATGCGACTACGTTTTGATTATCTCCCAGCAATCACACTTCTATTACTGTCCAAAAAACCAATGACGTCATAGAATCATGACTACCGATAGACAAAAATTGTCGACAATACCGCTAAAAACAATTTCAATAACACTTACATTCGTCCAATGTACCCAAACATAAACCAATAACGTTACAGTCTCTAACTACGCATTATCAGAGTATCTAATGACTCTGCTTATAATTTCGGATCACATACGCACATGGAACTTGCCGGCTTTTGTGACGTATTTGACGCCTTTGAACGGCTTATATTTGGCGCCGTACATATCTAGGCGGCTGACTCGCAACCCGCTGACTGCTAGCTGAGGTATAGTGAAATGCACGTTGATGCTTGGATTGGCGCCTGTTGTATCAGCTCCGGACGCCACTGATACCTTTAAACAAATATTAAGTATTATTAGATTAATAATATCAAGATAAAAATCATACACTAAACCTTTCAGAACACTTTATCTTGGTTTTTTTAATGTTCGATCTAATAGATAACCACATAAGTTCACATAACGATAATAAGTAGGTAGTCGCTGTCACCCATAATTGCTTAACCGACAAAAAGGAAATGGGTGGTTGAGCTGTAGGTACTTCTAGAACACTGCAGCCAATACAGGTAAAAATTTCAAATGGTTGGTAGCGCCATAGCCTCGATTATTATTGAGCAGAGCGCATCTCTAACAGCTTATAAGCTGGAGAAAATTTTCTATATTTTGGGTTACTACGTTTTGTGCTTTTTTGCGTCGAATTTTGTAAAAAAAGCAACAATGATAAAATCAAACTTACAGAGCCTTTGATATTCGGCAGCTTGGGTAATTCAATGCGGCCAATGTCCCACAGCAGCACTTTGCTGACCGGATCGTATGAATATTTCCCTTGATTCGCCGTCAAGGAACAATTCAAAACACATTTTGGCATGCATATTTCCAATGCCACATCTGAAAAATAAAGTTAATACAATAAAAATAAAGTTAATAGTTTTAGTTCAAAACCAATGTATCTAGATTGAGCGTCGCCCTACAATGAAAACAAAAAAAACAAGGCAACATTATCAAGCATGTGTGCGTGCACGCGATGTTTTTCACGTTCATTTATTGTCTATGTGTGCGTAATCTGTGCGTAATGATATAAAAGTTGTGGCCAACAGTTGGCCACAACTTTTTGAAACGTTTTCGCGGATTCGATGTTCCATCTAGATATTTAATACATCTTTGTTCAAAACAAACAAAACAAAACATGCCACACACATTTGTTCATACATTTACATACGAAAGAAATAATATAAAAACACAATATAATACTTTCTTTCTAATGTTCTTCCCATGGTTTGCTTCGGGCCAACGGTCAGGTCTAATCTGCCCTGGTCCCCGTTGGATCTCAATGCGAGGCTGTGTCGCACGTATATAGGTATAGCGACCACACTCTGCGATCCTATGTGATATGACATCAGTCTAAAGTTCCCATCAGGAGGAATAAACGATAATATTCTTTCAGACTGCAAAATAAACAATAATTACTTGATTTATAATTATTTCATGACACTATCAATTAAAAATTAACAAACAATTGGGTAACAATGCTTATTGAAGATAATTCGGTACAATTGCTAACAAATATATGTCAGTAATATTTTTAAATAGCTTACCTCCCATCTCTTAAATCTTACACAAGGATGGAATGAAACGTCGTCAAACAGTCGCGGATTTACGAATGTGAGAGTCAAATCTGGCATTCCACTGAGCTTTATACAGCAGTCAATCTGAAATTTAAGTCATCTTATTAAAACTACTGAACCTTCAACCAGTTACATAACTGGTTTAAGGCCCAAATGATATCCACCACTGGATCAGGCAGAAATCGCAACAAAATCAAAAACAGAAATAATATTTGTTTTATAAAATTATCCCCGGGAGATAATTTTCCTTCATTTAGCAAAGCTTGTTTGTGATCATACACACCAAACACATTTTGTTCAACAAGCATCAATACAATATGTATACAATATACTTCTATTCACACATTTAACTAAATTAATATTTAGCTTACATATCCCTGTATTTCAGCAGACACTGTAGCACCACTTTTATCAATGATGGCGTCGACTTCTTCAACTACATCAAAGTAAGCCTCATTATTAGCGTACTTCACGCCTGAGCGTCGCCACGGAACGTTTGACAGCTGACCAGAAGGCAGTATGGAAGACACACTGTAAGAAAACGAAATACAATTAATGTTTTTAACCCATTTTTACTTTAAGTGGTACCATGAAGACATCAGCAAAAGCCACTGAAAGACTTATCTTGCTCTCAGGCCCAATACTAGCTGTATCAGCGCCCGGCGTGCAATACCGTTTTGCAAAAGGTTGTTGCTTCAAACGAAGGTAATATGGGTGGTTACTTTTATAAAATAACTAGTAAATTCGCCCTCGCTTCGCTTCGGGGAACCAGTCCCTTCAAAAATCTCTATAAATTTTAATGAATTATGTTATTCCGATTTCTAAGCTATATTACTGCAAAGTTTCATGAAAATCCGTTCAGTACTTTTTGCATGACAGAATAACAAACCCACACACACACTCACTCACTCACATACATCCTTACAAACTTTCGCATTTATAATATTAGAAGGAAGAAGGATAGTCCGTCATCATCAAATCAGTCCATTTGCTGCCCCTCATGCATACCACTCCCTTGAGACGCATGCTTTGCGTGCCTGCTTATAGCACGCCTGCTCGCTCCACCCTAACTTAATTAGAGGCTAGGGCTAGGACTGCACTCAACTAAGGAAGGGTGTCATACTTTATCATGGCAATTTAAATGAACAGAAACACACACCAAAAAAAGAAATATTATCATACTCACTTGGATTTTCCTGTAACAGTATTTGCTATAGTTCTTAAAATGTTCGGAGGCTTAATAAGCTCCTTTAATATATTACTCTCCGTTGCTAATGGGAAGCCATTATCAAGCATTTCATCTAGAAGCTGAAACAAATTTATATCACTATAAAGTAATAATTAGGTATAGTACATTATTGTATATTTTTATGTAAATTGCTGAGAAACATGTAGTCAAGTTAGTTCAGTTACCATAATGGTACTGGTGGTATTACTGGTGGTAAGACGAGGAATACACCAGTGGTTTCTGCCACCCATGGACCTCCTTAAGGCCGAAAACATTACTCATCTGATATAGCTAAGAATAATAAGGGGGCATTTGTATTTGATGTTACTGATGCTGATAAATTTATCATTTTTACTCTTAATTAAGAGTAAAAATGAGACAAATATTAACAAATAGAACATTTCATTGCAATTACGTTATAAAGAAAGTTTTAAATAATGATAGAATTACCTCATAAACAACTACATAATTCTCTTTAATAATTGTTTCTGTACAATCAGAAAAGTAATCCTGAAACAAAAAAGTGGCAATTAAAAATGGGCATATAAATTGCAAGTCATTTACTTTTAATACCGTGATAGTAAATAACATTGTACAGACCTGGAATGTGTCTACAACTCTATGCAGAAATTCAATAACAAACAGTGGGGCAACCTCTTGCATGGTGACTGCCACCAGGGCTACCCCTCCTCGTTGCACAGATATTAAATAATGGTGAGGCGCTGCAAGAACTGGGGGTACATCCTAGAAATTAAAGTAGTAATTTCAATAACTAAGTTTTAAGTCTACAACCGACAATCAAAGAAACAGGGGTTCAAGTCTATTAATTTAGATACTGGAGTCGCCAACGATAAGGAGGAGTGGCAATTTGTGACTCTGTACTAAAAATAATTCAATAACCTGTGATCAGAGTTCAAATTCAAATATTTATTTCTTCGAAGTAGGTTTTTACAAACACATTTCGATTCGTTCAATTTAACTTGTGAGCAAAATTTACATAAGGTATTTTAAATTCTCGCTGTCAATCTATGATTAACCTTAATCAAAGGGGCAAAAAGCTGACATTTGTTTGGAATATCATTCAAACAAATTCCATATTGAACGAAACACTTCCATTGCATTGTGTTTATATAGTTTGAGAAATTTTTCATACCAAATTTACCGATTTGAAGTATTAATAAATTAGCATATAGCCCAGGCCCTCTGATAGTGTAAGGTCACTACCTACAATGCATTAAAAGGTGGTTAAGACACAATTTGGGAGCTGGGGGCGTTAGAATCCTGCACATACTCTTAAATTTATTTAATTCATAATGCTAAAACTTAACGCACATTAGGAGAAGCACGCTGAGCTTCCAAATAGTAATCACAAACTGATCTTGGTATTACACTGCGCCAATGTTTCTCGAGGAACACGTCCCTGAAAATATTCGTTCGATACAATAATATACCTATATTTTAATTAATATTTTGGAAGTAGAACACTTTAGAAAGAGCTTTCTAAATATTGATAAAACATACGTACCCAGATGGGTTTATAATAAACAAACTGTGAATCATTGTTAACGACACTTATAACAACTATTGTACAATATGGCATTTACTAATGCCCAATATTAAACAACAAGTTACAGCTTATGAATTAATATATCTATTTTAATTGAAAATAATACGAAAATCAACAGAAATCTTGTTAGCACAACCTTCCTTTTTGACATTACACTGATGACAGTGATGGCACAGATTACTGTCGCTGCGTTCCGTAACTCGACCAAAACGCCCAAAATGACACTTTTTCATAGAAATTCGAACGTTTTGGGCGTTTTGGTCGAGTTACGGAACGCGGCCTGTAGTGATGGTGATGGACATTGGACAGTGAGTGACGAGTGACGACCTTTTTTTCTTTAATCATTGGTGACGACGAACGACGATACCTATGAGATACTACCATAGAGCATGGAGGATAGAACTAAGGAGAGTCATCTTATATGGGAGAAAAGTTGAAAAAGTGTCCAGTTGTATGCGCTAAATAACAGTTCCAAAATCCTCCACTGGTGGCGCTGGTGGATTCACAGGGTATGGTATGAATGTAGCAATCGTAGATGAATTGATTGAATTGAAGTATGCCGAGTTAAAAAATTTAATGTCATTATCGACTAAAGTAGCATGGAGGCATGGAGGATAATCCTCCATGATTCATACCATACCCTGTGAATCCACCAGCGCCACCAGTGGAGGATTTTGGAACTGTTATTTAGCGCATACAACTGGACACTTTTCATATACACAGATGACCCTCCTTAGTTCTATCCTCCATGACAAAAATCTTCAATCTATCCACAGACGACGTAGGTGGACGTAGATTGTGGTAGCACAGTGGTAGTGGTGGTAGATTGATCTATTCAATTGAAATCCAGTTATAGGTGTGTGCTAACCTTATGGATGCTTTGCCATTTCCACCTGTGACCTGTTACAGTTTATTCACTTGTTTTATTTGTTTGGTACAATTTATTGGTTTGGTAGCTGACCCAAACCAGAGCACAGGCAGGTAACCAGCTGTCCAGACTGCAGTGGCCCCACCACTAAGCAGGCGCCGACATAAGATGGCCCCAGCTATTGTATGACCGCCCGGATGGAATATCCTTTTGCACCCAATGACCCAACTCTGTCGTCGCTTCAAAGTTAAACCAAACCGATATCGATTTTTCTATGGAATGAAGATAACAAACAAGCAGGCAAGCTGACTGAAAGCACCACCTCCACCCATGACAATTTTGACCGATCTAGAACAAAACCCAAGAAGGAAAAAGAATGATTTACATATAATATTTAAATAAAATATTGTGACAGCCCTGGCGTATCACCTCGCAAAACAATAAACAATAGGGGCCATAAACATGTCGAGTCAACAATAGAACAATAGCGCGCTTGCCCGTACGCACGACGCTTCGACCATTACGGCAATAGTCATACGGGCGAAAGTCGGTTGCAAGGAACGTTCTCGAACTTTGTTCGAAGCGGGTCCGGACTTAGCGAGAAAGTTCTGGATTGGCGTGAATGGTGCGTGAGTGGTATAAAAAGGGGCGATCGGTCAAGTGCGGACATTCTAGTTTCGGAAGCGGAACCAGGAAGATACCAGCGATACCTACGAGCGATATCAGTGAGAAGTTAAGTGATTTCTACGAGCGATACAGTGTTCGTCGAGTGTGTTTACGAGTACCTACGTGCATAGTGTTGTGGTGTGTACTGTGTACAGTGTGTAATTGTGTTTCTACGAGTTCAATAAAGTCTTTGTGGTACATTTTGGCATTTTCTCGAACCCATTACTCCTGACACGTAACAATATCTAGGTACGTGATTAGGCTATTTGGCGAGCGCGCAGCGGGGTTCCCTCGACATTAATGACATAAACTTCTTTCAAATCTCTTGCTGTTGTAATAGGCGCTTAAGTACAAATAATGTAACTGTCATTATAATACTTTTTCTTTGTTAAAGGACGTCATATTGAGGGCCATTGGATTCTGGGTCTTATAGAAGATGGCAGTGAAGATTCAAGACAGGAAGTCTGCCCCGATTATATTAGATCTGCCAATGTTTTAGTTCCCCTAATTCAAAAACATGTTGCCGAAGGGACTACAATACATACAGATTGTTGGCGGGCGTATGATAGTTTAACGCAAGATTTCAGCAACATGGATATATTCATAAAAAAGTGAACCAATCAAATCCATATCACCCATTTGTTGCTTCAGATGGGATATACGCAACGCATCGAGTCCCTAACTCCCAATGGAGGGTTGTCAAGCGTTTTTTTTAAAAAAAGATAATTTTCACCATCCAGCGAATTTTGGAGATGTGGTTGTTGAATATATGTGGAGGCGTTGGATGGAAAAAAATAAATTTGATCCATTTTTAAAATTAATTGAGTGCATAAAACATGTTTATCTACACTAATGTTATAACATTCTACTTATGTTTCCAATACTTGACTTATAATTACTACTGTTAAGTATAGCGCAGATAACAAAACACTCAATTTAAAAGCAATTTCACATAATGGTATAATATCCACATCGATATCGTAAAATCTCATTATAACATCAATAAAACGCGACCAATTAACCTGGCGAGCCTTATGTCAAAATCCTCATACAAGTTGTATAAAATTTTGATATTAGGCTGGCTTTTGAAAACAGTTGGGTTATACGTGAAAACTTCGTCGAAACTACTAAACTTACATACACAAAACTCTTTGGTAAGATCTTGTGCCAATTAAATAAAAAACGAACAGCGCGCGCTCGCTCCTGATTGGCCCTGCGCGCGCAGCTGCGCTCTCATTGGTTAGATTTTAATGGCGGCAAGTTCACTGTGACAATACACGTACAGTGTGCCCAACTTATCTCTGAAATGGCAAAAATTGGAACTAACGAAAAGTCATTCATAAGTACGTTGTGGTTATTCATCTGTCAGTTACAAGTGTGCAATGATTGGTCAAACGAATGTCAAATGCGTCCGACAGCGCCTCTTTCGTTTCAATCTTAAGTTGGGTTTACTATACGCGTGAATTTAATGTTTCGCAATGTGTTTTGTTTTTAAAATACAAATTAAATTGCATTAGTGAAGATAAAGTAGTGTATGCAACTGCATATAACACGGGTATTAAAACACTCGTATACTATTATGAAACTCGCTGCGCTCGTTATAAACTCACACTCGTGTTTTAATACCCTTCATTATATGACAGTTGCTTAAACTACTATTATGAATTAAATCCATACTAATATTATAAATATGAAAGTGTGTTTGTTTGTTTGTTACTCTTTCACGTCGCAACATGGCTATTATATGGTATGGTTTATGTGTATGTGGATAGTCAGGAGGGTGGAGAGCAACGTAGGCTATTTCTTACCGCGGAAAAACATCTCATTCTCATGGAAAGATAGATGTTTCGTTAGTTGCTAGATATTTAGTTCCGGATGTTGTTAATAGATGGCGTTAGTAAAATTCATTTGCAAGTTCTGAATTATGCTTAGTAGGCAAATGTTATATCTTCTGATGTTGATATTCCAATATATCTTATTGTAGGCTAATTTTTGGCCGAGATTCCTACGGGAACGGGACCTACACGGTTGTAACCTACGGGTCCCGAAGCGAAGCGCGGGCGGTTCTCTAGTCCTTAAATAATTCTTTCTTTTTTTCTAAAATTCGTATGTTGAGAGCACGGGTTGAGAGTGTCTCTTCATAAAGAGTTCTATATTTTAAACTTTTTGCCCCATTTTCTGACATTAATTTACACAAATATTGAGTTTCAAACTTGAAAATAAAAATGTGTGCGTGTACTAGTGTACACACGTATGAAGTGAAACTTCTTAAATATTTTACCAAAAAGACTAGTCGTTGCATACCGTATAACGAAACATTAATCTTTAGCTAGTCTGTGCATATTATGGCATGTCAATGTCAAGCGAATAAAATTATTTTGTATTTAAAAAGAAAATGTAGGTTTTTTCTAATAAGATTGTGAATAGATAGAGGTCTGTGGTTGTCTTGGTTTTGTTATTATAAACACAATTGTATGGTGTTTGTTTTGTTCGTGTTTATTTCAATGAAACTACCACTTTAGTAATTTTGCTCCAAAATACTTTTTCTAAATAAAAAAAGTACTACTTCGTCTGAATCTGAACCAACCGTAAGAGGGGCAAAATAAATAATATAATAACAATAAAAATAAAAATACACTTAAAAACTAAATACAAACATTACGCCGTTTATTGTCCAATAGTCGCCGTCTTGAGTCCAATAATAAGATCCCAAAATTAGGTAATGTTATAGTGATAGTTGTTAGAATGAAAAGAGTCTTCAGTTTTGATACAGATCTTTTTATTCGTTATAAGTTTATTTTTCTACTTGTCTATTGTTTTTTACCTGTCACTGTTTTTGTTTCAATTCGTGTGTCAATATATGGATAAAATAAAACCGACCTACGTTTTATTTTAATGTACTTCCAGTATACATATTTCTCGTAATTTCCTATCTCTGCACGTTATTGGGACTCTGAGTTACCCCTACTAACAGGTTATGGAGCCCAGGACCTACGGAAAAATGACTGGAAACGGGAGTTCTATGGCACATTTGGAAGGTAGTTCAGGCAACACTGGCTTATCCATGGAGAAATTGGAAGGTAGTAGCAACTATATTACGTGGAAATTTCTCATGGAGATGCATTTGGTTCACGATGACTTGTGGGAGTACACAAGCATTACGCCAGAAGCAACCGATACGCAAGGTACGAGAAAAGACCAGAAAGCGCGAGCAAAAATTTGTTTAATGGTAAAACCCCATTGCCTCGTGCATGTACGCAATTGCAAAACAGCAAAAACTGCTTGGGAAGCATTGAGAGACGCGTTCGAGGATAAAGGTCTGAATAACCGTTGCCGTTTACTTTCAAAACTAGTAAGTATGAAATTGGAACAATTCCCAACTGTGAGGGACTATGTGACATCTGTAATGATGGTATCTCAGGAACTACAAGACCTAGGAAAAGAGGTTGATGATGAACTATTGGCTGCTTTACTTCTCCAAGGACTTACGGTAGAGTTCCAACCTATGAGATTAGCCATAGAGAACAGTAACGTGGTACTTACTACTGATTATGTCAAGACAAAGCTTTTTCAAATGGAAGATAACTATTCGGCAAGCTCGAGTGCAAGCCAACCGACATCAGCATTACTGTCAAATAAGCAAAAGGGCAAGAGTAAACCCAAGAAGGTCAAACAAAAGATAAAATGTTTTATTTGTGATGGACCACATAAGGCATATGAGTGTCCTAATAATCCTAAAGGGAAGAAAGAAGCCTTACAAGCCTATGCGTTTGGTACGTCGACACCGCAAGCAGCAGACTGGATCATCGATTCAGGCGCGTCGACGCACATGACAAATCACAAGGCTTGGTTTAGAGGAAGCTTGAAGGATACTTCTAAATCTTTAAGAGTGATCTGTGCGGATGGTAATGAGGTATATGGTGAAGGAGAAGGTACGGTAGTATGTGAGTCAGCAGGGTTAACAATTAACAATGTTACGTATGTACCTAAGTTAGCTTCTAATTTGTTAAGTGTGAATGCGATTGCGAGAAAGGGTCACGTAATAGTATTTAGAGAAAAAGGCTGTGAGATCTACAAGAAGGATGCATGTGAGGTTCGTGGTAAGGCTGTTGTGAAAGGTGTGGAAGAAAGAGGCATTTATAAAATTAAGTGCTGTTCACAGGGTTCTGCGCTGGCAACAACGGATTGCGATCAGCAGAGGTTGTGGCATCGGAGGATGGGACATCTTGGTATAGACAATCTCAAAATTCTTAGAGATAAGATGGCCATAGGGGTGAGTTTTCCTAATACTTCTTCGAAACTGGAGTGCGTATCTTGTATTATGGGAAAACAAACCAAACAACCATTTCGGAAAGGTGTTGCGACGAGAGCTAAGGAAGCATTAGGTTTAGTACATTCAGATTTATGCGGGCCTATGCACACACCTTCTATTAGCGGGTATAAATATTTTTTAACTTTTATTGACGACTTTACACGCAAAACATTTGTATATTTTTTGAAACAGAAGAGCGAAGTTTTTGAAAAATTTACAAATTTTAAGGCATTTGCGGAGAATCAATGCGGCAAGAAAATTAAGATCCTGCGCACTGATAATGGCACCGAGTTTGTCAATAAACGGATGGATGATTTTATGAGGCAAAATGGAATCCAACATCAATTAACGATAGACTATACACCGCAGCAGAATGGAGTAGCCGAGAGAGCAAATAGAACTATCGTCGAGAAGGCGAGATGCATGCTCGAGGAAGCAAATTTATCACAGGCATATTGGGCAGAAGCCGTCCATACATCGGTATTCTTGAAAAATAGATCACCGACCATTGCCGTCAAGGGAAAAACTCCAGAGGAAGCGTGGTCTGGGAAAAAAGTTGATCTCAGTTTTTTAAGAGTTTTTGGGTGCAAGGCGTATATGCACATCCCGAACCAAAAGAGGAAGAAGCTAGATGCGAAAATTATGGAGTTAACTCTAGTCGGATATTGCGAGGACTCCAAAGGCTATCGACTAGTAGATACAAAGACACATCGGCTTTATAAAGCTAGGGATGTTGTGTTTATTGAAACTCAACAAGAAACGGAGAGAGATAAAGGGTTGGAAAAACAAATTGAACATGGAGTATTGATTCCAGAGGTGGAACAAACTTACAATCGTGAAGAAGTTTGTGTTCCTCAAGATGTCGAAACTGATGTGACTGTGGATGATCAGTTTCAAGAAGAAGAACAATCAAATACTCATGAAGAGACGTTTATTCCTCCAGTCCCTGAAACTGAAACAACTGTTACTGTTGATAATCAACTTCAAGAAGATGTAGAGTTTCTAGACTGTGAATCTGAAACAACTGTTGATGATCAATCTCTAGAAGTGGAACGGAGGTATCCACTCAGAGCTAGAAAAACTAAAGAGTATCCAGATTACTTGCTGTATCATGCTGCAGAATCGGAATTGGACCCTACTTCGGTTCAAGAAGCACTATCAAGATCTGATAGTAAAGAGTGGAGAGCAGCAATTCAGGAGGAGATTGATGCATTAAAAAAGAATAAGACATGGATTTTGGTAAAACCAGAACAAGCAAGCAACGTCGTAGATTCTAAATGGTTATTTAGAATCAAAGAAGAGCCGGGAAATAGACGAAGATACAAAGCTAGACTTGTTGCCAGAGGTTTTAGCCAGAGATGTGGTATCGATTACGACGAGACATTCTCTCCGGTGGTGAGACACTGCTCGTTAAGAGTCCTCCTGGGAATAGCAGCACAAAAAGGCTTAAATATAGACCAAATGGACGTAAAAACTGCGTTCCTGAATGGAGATTTAACGGAAAATGTTTATATGAAACAACCAGAAGGTTTTCATGAAAAAGGGAAAGAAGACTATGTGTGTCTACTTAAGCGTTCGCTTTACGGATTAAAGCAAGCCCCTAGAGCATGGAACAACAAGCTGAACAATGAGTTGTTGCAGCTTAACTTTAAACGATGCAAAAATGAACCGTGCATATACACAAGATCCCAGGGTAAGAAGATCATCATTTTAGCAGTATACGTGGATGATATGCTAATATTTTGGAATGACGAAGAAGAGCTGCGTAAAGTAAAAAGAGACCTCATGACAAAATTTGAAATGAAAGATCTTGGAAAAGCTGAGGATATTCTGGGAATGCACATAACACAGAACAATATTGGAATCAAAGTTGACCAAGAGAAGTATGTCAACAAAATTTTGAAGGTTTTTGGGATGGCTGACTGCAAAGTTGCGTCAACACCATCAGTTCTTGGCCAAAAGCTAGAGAAACCTGGACCAGAACACAAACCTGATCCAACGATTCCATATCAGAATCTAATTGGTTCACTGATGTACTTATCTGTTTGCACGAGGCCAGATATTGCACATTCAGTAAATTATCTTAGCCAATTTAACACCTGCTATACTGAGGAACACTGGATAGCAGCGAAACGAGTGCTGAGATATTTGAAGGGTACTAAATGCCTAGGGCTACAGTACAAGAAGACAGGAATGAGTAAAGTGCAGGGTTATGTAGATGCGAGTCATGCCAGTTGTTATGATAGGAGATCATACTCGGGTATGGTGTTTCTACATATGGGAGCTGCAATCTCTTGGGAAAGCAGAAAACAGAGGACAGTTGCTCTATCCACAGCGGAAGCTGAATATGTAGCATTGTCTGAAGCTGCCAGAGAGGCAATTTTTCTAAAAAGATTGTACTCAGAGGTCACGGGTCAAGCTGAGGAGACAATGAAAATCTTCAGTGATAGCCAGTCTGCTGTGGCCATTGCGCAGAACCCTGTACACCATCAACGTACAAAACACATAGATGTGCGGCACCATTTTATAAGGGAAACCATAGAGCATGGGCATATTGTACTTGAGTATGTAGAGACAGCTCATATGGTTGCAGATTCTCTGACGAAACCATTGTTGAAAGGGAAGTTCAAGTGGTGTACGCAGAATATGGGTGTTGTGTAAGTGTGTGATGAATGAAAGTAGAGAAATGAACTTAAGGAGGAGTGTTAGAATGAAAAGAGTCTTCAGTTTTGATACAGATCTTTTTATTCGTTATAAGTTTATTTTTCTACTTGTCTATTGTTTTTTACCTGTCACTGTTTTTGTTTCAATTCGTGTGTCAATATATGGATAAAATAAAACCGACCTACGTTTTATTTTAATGTACTTCCAGTATACATATTTCTCGTAATTTCCTATCTCTGCACGTTATTGGGACTCTGAGTTACCCCCACTAACAATAGTGCCACAAACCATGGATGTAGAAAGTCTAGATGGGCCCGTAACATACATAAGGCGCACGGCGAGTGGTCAACATTGGGTTAATTTGGGTTGTGTGATTGAGTGATTGATCAAGTCAGTCTGTTGTAGACAGCAGCGAGGTACACATCTTCCTTGCGCAAAATTGATTTCAGTAATTACGTCCGCAAATGTAGAAAATATGGCTTCCTGTGCCTTCAAAAATATTCTAACAATTCAAGAAACACAAATAAAGTCCAAAGGAATCACATTTCATTATGTAAACATTGAATTGTAAATTAACTTCACTATTTCTAAAATAATAACTTTAGTAAAATGGCGCGTGACATATGTAAGAGTAACAAAGACAGCACGACTAAAACTTCGAAACGCGGAAGCGAGATATCACTATGTAATCTGTTCGTTTTCAAATATAGTAACAAAATTCCATCGCGCCAACTTCACGCACAAACCGATTCGATTCAAAATTGGATTGTTCCAACTTGACGCACATTCGAACGTGCAAGGCCGGTCTAGGTATATATGTCTATGCCACAAACAAGTCAAAACATACCTGGCTGGTTATAAATAATTTGGATAAAAAACAAACTAAAGAGACATCCATAGAGATAGGAATATACCATGGAGACGTCAGAGTTACATTGACAAATAATGTCATCAAAGTAAACAATCAAAAGAAATCGTATTTAAAGTTATAGACTAGGGTAGAAGCCTTTAAAAATAATAAAAAGTGAAAAAAAATAGTAGTAGGATGAAACCCATTAGCCGCTTCGGCTCGCCCGGGTGTCTGCGTTTTGTTACAGCGGGCGGGGGCTGCCCTCCCTCCGCGCCTCCGGGTTCTAAAAAAAACTCTAGGGGTAGGGCATACAAGACTACGTGGAGTAGGGGTAGGCTAATTCGGTTCTGTAACCAATTCGACCTACCTACACCTTGAAGAATTTGACTGAATAGTAATGCAAATGAGTATTTATTGTTTTACACAATAATATTTTTGATTAAGGCACTCGGTGAGACAATCTGGTAAAAATCTTAACGTAAAATATAATATCTTCATATTATCTATCCCGCGTACCCATTAAAGTCTTGATCTATAATCTTAATGTACTACATTTCCGATTGCTATTTAGGAAATGTATAAATTTCCTAGGAAATGTGTCCAATATAATTTATTTCACACATTTCCTGGCGATTTTAGGAATTGTATACATTTCCTTGGAATTGTATACAATGACGGATTTAACACATTTCCGTTAACATATACATATTTTACTGGCCAAGATATCATTGATGAATAAGTAAAATGTGTTCAATCCATGAATTAAATTTTAATTCCAAAATATATAACAAGCTCTAACTGAGAAATTAACCATTCAATTCTCAGCATTATTTAGAATTAATCTAAATTCTAAACCCTCGCTCAGCTTGGGGTAACTTGTTGCTCTGTTCCAATTGGTCATAGTGTGATATTACATAGCTTAAGCCTTCCTTGGTAAATCGAATATACAACACAAAAATAATTGTTAAAAATTAAAATCGAACCAGTAGTGCCTGAGATTAGCTCATTCAAACAAGACACCACATTCAACATAAAAATTAAAATAATAACAGATGACAGCGATATTATTGAAACTTGTAAATGGTGTAATAAAACTTGTGTTTATACATTTTCTCAACATATTTTGGTTTATCCAGACTGTAGGCCTGGGATTACTCAAAGCATCCTACTAATATTATAAATGCGAAAGTTTGTAAGGATGTATGTGAGTGAGTGAGTGTGTGTGTGTGGGTTTGTTACTCATTCACGCAAAAACTACTGAAGTGTAAGTTCTACTTCCGGTACCCCGATATAACCCAACATTAAAATTATTAATTACAATAATTATATAATTGTGTGTATAATAATTCTGTGTATAATAATTTATTCCTACGATTTATTAATAAATTCATTTATTGTTTGAGATTATATAAGTGTTATTGACTTCGGATTTATTTGTAAAGTGGGGTTGAGGGTAGGATATAAATATGGCGAACTAAGGTAGTGCAGGTCATATTTTTGTAACAGTTGTAAGGGGAAGTTCTGCCCGAATGTATACTTGTAAAATTAATTGTAATAAATGAAATGATATTATATTGTATATGTATAATGAAATTAATGAAATGTAATAAAGTGTAGAGAATAATGTGTATTTGTTGAAATAAACTGTGTAGAAAGATGCTGCTGAAGTTTATTTTTGGGAAATAACTTATCGATAGGGATCGTCCTTGCTGCAGCCAGTGTGATAGCCATCATCACAGAATGGATTTTAATGAAACTTTGCAGTAATATAGCTTAGACATCAGAATAACATAATTTGTTAAAATTTTTAAGGGACTGGTTCCCCGAAGCGAAGCGAGAGTGGATTTACTATTTTCTATAATTCATCCAATCATTATTCATAAAGAGGTTTCCTGTACAAGTATCATAATATGCTTAGAATGTTTAAGTGGTATCCACTTAGTTTTCGTCATTGTTGTGATTGGCTATAATCGAAACTGTTCAGTCCAATCAAACCAAAAATTTATATGAAACTATTTTAGTAGGTTTAACATGAAACAGTGAGATTTTAACTACTTAAAATATTACAGTACAAGTGGCAAGACTAATGATTTTAGTGTCCCCTTTTAATTACTTCATTGTTGATTGACTGAAATTAAATACTGATAAATTGCAACAATAAAACATTAAGTGAATATAAGAACTTTTAATATGAATATATTCATGGTATCAAATCATTACAAAAAATATATTGGATAAAGCCTAAGTTGCTGTTTTGAAAGAAATTAAAGAACACATAAGTTTTCTTACTTTTTTATTAAGTCCAGCTCTAACATACACTTAACGGTTGGATTTAGCGACACGCTCCAACTCATCCTTCTTCTTGATAGCATAAGAGTTTGAAGAACCCTTGGCAGCATTAATGAGCTCGTCAGCTACGCACTCAGCGATAGTCTTAATGTTTCTGAAGGCTGCCTCCCTGGCGCCAGTACACAACAACCAGATAGCCTGGTTCACACGACGGAGTGGGGACACGTCCACGGCCTGACGACGGACGGTACCAGCGCGACCGATTCTGGTGGAATCCTCGCGGGGTCCAGAGTTAATAATAGCAGTCACGAGAACTTGGAGTGGGTTCTCACCGGTCAGAAGATGGATGATCTCAAATGCGTGCTTCACGATGCGGACGGCCATCAACTTCTTGCCGTTATTGCGTCCGTGCATCATCAGCGAGTTTGTGAGGCGCTCCACGATAGGGCATTGCGCTTTGCGGAAACGCTTGTGCGCATACCTACCTGCCGAGTGGGGCAAGTATTTAGCGTACTTCTCCTTCACAGAGATGTAATCCTGCAGAGACATATCCGAGACCTGGACGTCATAACAACTCCATCTTCCGAAGAGTTTGATTTCGGGAATATCCGTCGGTAGCGGCAATGCTTCGACAACCATGCTGCCTGCGTCCGCTCCATCGTCATTCCAGTTTTCCTCCGGCATGGTTATTGCCTAAAATAAGATTATTAAACTTTTAAAACGAACTTTGGAATTCAATAGTAATTAAAATATCAACAATTACTTTGCTAAATTACATACTTTTCAGCAAAATAGGAATTATAACCTCGTGCTGTCAAAAGAACACGAGCAAAAGGAAGTTTCTTTTCTTTACAACGTGGGACCCTTAAGTTGGCATTAATCAATGTTGCCATACCTATTATAGCAAATGAAGGAAGCAGACAATAGAGTAATAATAATATTATTATCAGTCAAACAAGTAAACACAAAAAAAGCATTATCTTACAGTTGCAGAAATAAGGAAAAAAAATGAATCAATCCTTCAATTCTTAATTATAATAATAATTTTAAGCGTCATAGTATTTATTTGATCATTAAGGTGGTATTTTGCAACCTTGTTTGTGATTGGCAGTACTGGATCCATAGATTATGTCACACATGTATATGCAGTAAACTGACGTGACGCGATCTGTCGCATCTTGTTCCCTCGGACCGGTTGTGAACCGGTATAGAGCTTGAGTACTCTGTGGCCGCAGATCTTCGTTAACACGAGTATGAAAACGATTATGTCGAAAATCTATAACTTTTGTTAGCAGTTCATGTGAAAAAGTCCAAAATCACTAATTTTGATCTGGCTCGCGGCTTGCAGTGCTTGCAGACACACGTATGAGCCGTGATGAGCTACGAGTAAGTTTTCTAACCAGTTTGATCACCGGCGATTCGGCTCGGTAAGCTTAAGGACGCGTACTTGAAGACCTTGAAGTGACACACGGCACGGGCGAGTAAGGTTGTCGAGCCACAAGTATGCGTACAAACTTACTCGCACGTCTGTCACCTACTTATCAGCTTATCACCTACTTGAGTCACAGAGTACTTCATAGTATATGGAAAACTACGGAGAAAACTTTAGCACAAAATAGTAAGGATAGTTTGCACAGGTATAATTGTGACTTTAGTCCACCCCGTACCTCGTCTGTGGTCTATCTCCACAGAGTATTTTACAATAATTTTACAATATACCCGGAAACTTCAAACCCTTCAAATTGTTAAAGATGCAATTAAGTCAACCTTCAAATCGAATCAAATCCTCCGACCTCCGACAGGAGTATAGTGTTCTGTGAACTTCTGTGATCAAATCAAACCATCCATTATAGGTGCATCAAGATCAAAATATCAAACTTTACAGTCGATAGAACAGTGGAGTTGGTTTTAATCGCTGAAGATATTTTTATTGAAATTAGAAATAACTTACGAACTCAAATACAAATAACCTGATCAAAGTCTAGAACAAAGTGAAAAAATAACAGTATTGAGAGCTAACAATTTACATATTATTGCTTGTGAGTTGACAGAGGTTAATTTATTCTACATTCCTTTTATCAATCGGTCAAAGGTTCACCATGGCAGCATTTAAAAGAACGAAGAATTTAACCTGGCTTGCGCCTAAATACCGGCCCCAAGTGAACTGCAGAAGACACTTAAATCTTCAAGAATATCACAGTAAAGATTTGTTAAGAAAACATCAAGTGACGATTCAAAATTTCCGGCTTCTGGATTCCAATTTAGATCCTAAGTCCCTCTCAGGATTCAAAGCCAACGAGTACGTAGTGAAAGCCCAAATTTTGGCTGGTGGTCGAGGAAAAGGCCACTTCGACAATGGTTTTAAAGGGGGAGTCCACTTAACTAAGAATCCAAATGAAATACTGCGTTTAGCAAAAAATATGATTGGCCACAAATTGATCACCAAACAGACTCCAAAGGAGGGTATTTTAGTGGACAAAGTAATGGTAGCTGAGAGTGTAAATATTGTGAGGGAGACTTACTTTAGTATAATCATGGAAAGAAGTTATAATGGTGCAGCTTTGGTAGCATCCCCTGCCGGGGGGATGGATATTGAAACTGTAGCTGAGAAGACCCCTCACTTGTTGAAGACTATCCCTATTGATATCCATGAAGGTATAACTGATAATGTAGCTAAAGAAGTTGCAGAGTTCCTGGAATTTAAGGGTCCATTAGTCAACAAATGTGCAGAGGAAATTAAAAAATTATGGCAGTTGTTCCTAAAGGTAACATAACAATTTCTTTTAATGTTTTACACAATAAATATAATTATTGTGAAATTATTTTATATTTTTATTGACTGACTGTATATGTTATAGAAATAAATATTTACATGAAAGAGTACACAGAAAACCAAAACAATTTTTAACGGTACTTAAATAAGACCACTATTAATTGCAGGTTGATGCAACTCAGTTGGAGATCAATCCTTTAGTGGAGACAGATGATGGAAGGGTAGTGGCAGTAGATGCTAAAATCAACTTTGATGACAACGCTCAGTTTAGACAGAAGGATATCTTTGCCCTAGATGACCCCACTGGGACGGACCCTAGAGAAGTAAGTGCTCAAACCTTCATCATATTACATAATGCATAGATTATATCCATTTTGTATCTTCCAGATAGCGATAATTCAATGTAATGCAATAGTTTTTATTTATGCTTTCAAAAATTTTAAATATAGATATTGTAGTATTATATTCTTTATTAACATTAAATTAAATATCATAGTTTAAGGTTGGTTCATGTAAAAACTATTCATTTGGTAAAAAAAACAAATAATAATATTTTATCACATCAAATGATGTAATAATATAATATAGAGACTGTGTATAGGTAAGCGGTCAAGATAACATGCACAAACAGTTTCTCTGTGACATTATTATCCCATCCAAAAGCAGATTTATCTTATCAATAACTATTGGTAGAGCACTTTTGACCGAAATGTTTGCTATCAACCTTATCACTTCAAAACATACAATATGAAATAGGTACCAATAGGTATGATAAATGTGGTTGTTATTATCTGACTTCATCTTCTTAATGCCACACTATAGATCAGGCCTTTAGCATACTCCACCATAATATTATTCTGGTGTAGGGATGCCCGATTTTTTGGTTTGAATCGATTTTTTGAATCGTAATGGATCGCAACCCCATGAATCGATTCACGATCTGAATCGTATGACATTGAATCGATCTCATTTGATCTCCGAAGATCGTATCGTATTGTTTTTAAATTAATGCAAAGCCACAAAAATAAGCTAGATTCTGTATTTCAAGCAGCGTTATTTAATTTATATAATAATCAAAAAAAAGGAAAAATCTAGTGTGGAACACAATTTAATGTCATTTGTATTATGGATTCCAACTCTCCGCGTCTAACATTTGATTTTAACAGCGGGGCCATGTTTGTGTGTTGTGTGTTGCTCGCAAAATCATGCACTTTGTATCCTATCAAAGTAATATCAAAGAATAAATCAACAAATTAAATTCAGTCAGTGAACACTGTAGTGTGCATATAACATATAATAATAATACATATATTTCTGATAAATAAAATATAATAAACTTTAAAATAAACTACCTAAATATTAACATCTATAGGTACTCCGTTTCGATTCGGAATTCGGATTCGAATTCGATCTGGAATTCGTAATAATTGCATGGAACACAAATGCCAGCGTTCCGCCAATGCGATTAAGGTACATTTAACATTGACGAAATTATCTAAAAATGTCCTTAATAAGTTTTTCTAACAAGCTAAATTGAGTTTGGTTTTGGCGGAGAGTGGTAATTCTATATGCTCGAAGACTCAACTACGAGTATATATTCATATTTCATACGTACCGCTTAGTTTGATCGGTGTAACTCGAAAATATTTTTGTAGATCTTTATTCTTTTATCGCCAACACTAATGTGGTGTTGGCAAAGATCATGTTGTTTAAGGTATTACCTACAGTTTTAATGATACGATTTTTTCATACGATCTTCTTGGCATACGATTCGATTCAGGCGAAGATCGCAACCTGTTGAATCGATTCAAAAAATCGGTAGATCGTATTGCCGTGAATCGATCTTCTAAAAGATCTATCTGAATCGATCTTTTAGAAGATCGATTCAGATCGGGCATCCCTATTCTGGTGTGTTTAGTGGCTTATGTGTTTGGAGTTTTTCTGCTGCCAATAGGCATCTAACATGGCTTTACAACAGCTGTTATCTGATAACAGCCAGTCCTGTAAAGCATGAACATGCTCAAGAATTTTTGGCACCAATAAAATTACTGATTGCCAACCTTGTTCAATCACTTTGCAATACAAGCTGCTGCTTCTTTTATCTCCAATTTGTTTACGACAATGTAATGATTAATTTTGTATGCATATTATTATAATATGCTAGATAGGTAGGTGTAAAGTGAATGAAAGTGAGATGAAAGTTGTTTATTTTATTTAATCACTAAATTTGTTTTGCAAGAAATGTATAAAACATTACAATTATGTAAAACTTAGAATTTTATCTTTTATTTGCATATTATGAATTTGTTTATTAACATTATCATTAAACATGTTAACATTAAAGTCCTTATAGTCGGCACAATCATTAAGCTAGGTTCACATTATTGTGTCGGGGTGTGGTGTGGCGCCGTCTGTTGTGTCGCAGAGTGTTCATACTAATGTGGTGTGTTGTGTTACAATATGGCGCATTTTTAGATCATTCGTATTTCAAGAGTTGTGGATTGAACACGTAGGTATATAAAATGGAATCGTCTGACTCTGACAGCGATTTCGATGAAGATATTCAGTTTCTTCTAATGATGAATCTTCTAAAGAAAAAGAAAAGGAGATATTGGGTTCATCCTTTAAATAGAACCAGGGAGACTAGAGGTGCATTTCATTGTCTTGTTCAAGAATTAAAAAGTGATGATGAAAGATTCCAGCGATATTTCAGATTTATTAAAATACAGTTTGAGCAATTACACAATTACAATGCACACTTTGAATTGTCGTACTAATTCAATAAGTTCATCTAACATTTTAAATAATAAACAAAAATATTCATTGCTTGAAGTTGCCTCGCTCGCAATAAGGCGTCGTAATGACATAATTGATCACGTTCACACTAGTGTGGCGCGACAGATCCCCCACCACCTCTCTGTCGCAATCGAGCGTCGAGCGATTTGACAGCGACACAACCCGCCACAACACAACACAACCTACTAATGTGAATCTAGTCATAGTAAATGTACGTATGCGATTGCCTTCTGGCGCGCCACGACACACCACGACACAATAATGTGAACCTAGCTTAAGATTCTGATTTCTGATAAATGACATTTGTCACTGCAGTGACAATAGAGAAGTACCACAAAAATCGATACACTAAAGAAACCAATTTTCGATAGTAACGAATGATGAAGTTTGGAAATTTAAACACAATATTTCCACAGTGCTTAAAAGGGGGTGCAAAAATAATCTTGAAGTTTTTCTTGTGTTTTTCATCTAATCGTAGTTTCAGTGTAATAATATCAATAAAACAACTACGGTCACCAAACAAGTTTATAAACCAATATTATTTTCAACATTGTGAAACAGCGGTAAACTAAAAAATTACGTGTAGTTAATTAGTTTTTTTTTAATTGTGATAAACTAACTATAACGTAAAAAGGTTAACATTACGTCCAATCTTGTTATATTGTTTTCTCAAAATTGAATTAAAACAGGTATAACATTTTTGGGCACGACGAAAGACAAAATGAGGCAAAAGGCATGCTGACAGGTTTTTAAATCCTGTTGTATAACATTGAGAAATGTTATTGTAACTGCAACGAATATAATATTTCAGAAATAATTAAGATTTTCATTGAAAAAAATACATTTTAAATTTTAAGTTAAAAATTCGGGTTTTTCCCGTTGGCTCCCATTCCCGTTCACACCCGTCCCACTAGACCTCGAAAACGATTAATTTGATTTATAGTTTGTAAGTACTTTTGCCTTCTTTTTTCAACATGTACACTGTACAGTCGATAGAAAAAGTTCTTAAAAGTAAAATAATGCTTTCAGCAGGGCAGTAGTTACCGTCGTATCAGCCGTATCAATGATACGGAGTCCCGGGCCCACAACGTGTGTAAGCAAAAATTAGTAAAAGTTATCCACAATATCACTTAAACTCGTAGTTCGCGGGAAAAAAACATCAATAGTAATAATAATTTCTTTATTAACGCAAAAGAACCTAAAACAATGATCTTTAAGAATTTTTGTCTATTTGTCTGTGACTTAATTACTTTTATTGTTGTTAATTCAGCAAATTATTAAGAAGGTATATGAAAATAAGACTGATTTTGCATTTTAATTTTTATTACATGTTATATACCACTTATTTGTTTATTAAATTTAATTACCTTTATTTTATAAATTACTGTGAAATTTTATGAAATTCATCATAATATTCAAAGTACCTACTTCTCACTTTAACGATAAAGTTGTTTTGTTTTCATTTCATAAGATGATAAGACATTTTTTTGTTATAAGTCAAAAATATATCATTCTTGTAAGCACATTAATAGCCGAAAACGAGTAGTCAAGCCACCTGACGGCTAGTCGTCACTGATATTCCATGAGTACCTTTACGTAAAACCAAAGGCGTCCTTAACACGTTGCCGTAATTAAAGGAGTGCAATATTGATACATGCAAAATAACATTTCACTGGCGATTTTATTAGAAGGGTGACAGCTATCTACTAGACAACCGCCCTACTTCTATATATAACAGAACCGTCGGTATTAAGTTATAAAAAGCTCATGCAGTGATATCCATGAGCAGGGACACGGCTTCGAAGTTTTCCAACTGGCAGGAGACGTTGGTTTTTATTGAAGGAAGGCCGAAGGATGCATCCAGGTTGTACTGGTACAATGGTGTACTTAAATACATTCTTGCGTAAATAAGTCACTTAGCTAAAACCAGGTTTCAATATCTATTCTTTGCGAAAAATTAAAAGCAAAGCTAAGCAAGTAAACAAAATCAGTTGCGACCGAGTACTCATCGGCAGTGTGAACAGTCACTCACAGTACTCGCTGCCATAATTATGCATCTCTTTTGTTCATGACATTTTGTCATATTTTTGTAAGTTTCTTGAGCGCGAAAATATCTGAGAATTATCGCGGTCTCGTCGGTGGTAGGAAACCCCCTAAATTTCCCATGATTATAACATTATAAAGCTAAAAAGTTTTATAAGTTGCGTAGATAATAATAATATTGTTTACTATATTATTTACGGTACATTGTATAATCTAACCAAAATGACCTATGATTCATTACAAAACATCTTCGCTTCATAGTAACATATTAGCAGCGGTCCGTATATCCGGTCGAAAAATAATGTTACCGTAATAAGACGTCCATGCAAAGTTAGTTTCTGTTCATAAATGACAGACGTCATATCGGAATCTTATGATTGTGCCGACTATAGTACGTGTTGTACCTAATAATGTAACTCTTAAAGTATCTATCTATCTACCTATCTGATAAAGAAGAGAACTTAATCAGGGGCTGATTAAGACTTCTGACCGCCCTAGGCTAATTATCAGGACGCGCCCCCGCCATATATAAAAGCGTGTTATAGTCGCGCGCTCGGGCTAAAAAGTATATTATTATTGTACTAAAAAGTATATTAGTATTGGTTGACTTTGTCTACTATGGAGTGTGAAAATTATAACATGGTTCATGGTATAATTCATGGTTGGACCTGGATGGCGCAATGGTTAACATGCCGATCCGCTAAGCCGAGGGTCCTGGGTTCGATTCCCAGCGAGCGAGCGAATTTAAGTTTCCGTTCTTGATTTGGGTGTGTGTCCTTGTCTTGTGTGTTGTTCATGTGGCACCCACGACACAGGGAATCCTGGTGTGGGGCTATGAGTGTGTAGCGTTATTTATTATTTATTTATATAATTATAATCTATACGAACTGCAAGCGAAACCAACATTGTTTTTTTAAGTTTCACGTCATTTAACCTTAGGCTGGAAACCATTTTTTAGCTGACCTTCCGTAACCAAATCGTCCCAAAATCATTGACTGCAGGCTACATAGTAGAGAACCAATTCCATATCGGATTTGACCGCAAGACTTGTATTGGCTTAGTCTCATTTAGACAACGTACGTGGTCAGAACATGAAAGTTGCTTCAACTTTACTAGTACAAGTTACAAGAACTGCTTCGTCTGGTTCATGACACCAAGCTTTTTGGAGGCCAATTTGGACTTAGCTTCCAAATGACACAGATACACTGACACTTTTATTAACGGTGAGCGCGGTACCCTGGAATTGAGGCGCCATAACAAGTGGTTTTCTTAGCGGAAAACGCGGAAACTTGTGTCTTTGTGGGGTTGAACTCAACTAAATTGAGTCGTCCCCATTCTGAGACTTAATTCAGAAAATCTTCGACTTCAGACACAAGTTTCATTCTGCTATCCTCCACTTGTGACTGAGAGGAGTTTGCAGGGCCTGTGTAACATGCATCTCCCGTGCTGTCATTTTCATAGCAATTAATGCAGTATGCACGCTCCAGCATATCATTCATATGCAGAATGAACAGAGCAGGAGATAGCACAGTCCCTTGGGGAACACCAGCGTTTATAGGTCGGTATCTGAGCAACAACCGGCAACTAAGGCCTTTATATGTCGCTCAGATAGAAAGCTGGCTACAAAATTTCATAACTCTCAGGGATACCGTAAGATGGAAACTTCGCGAGAAGAGCCCTGCCAGGCCCGGTCGAAGGCCTTAGGCTTAGGCTGACCGCAAATTTTTCAATGCTATCAAGGACCTGAGCCCATCTGTGGGTAAGATATGCTAAAAGATCGCCAGCTGAACGGCCATAACGAAACCCGTACTGCCGGTCACTGATCAGCTGGTGATCCTCCAGATATCCTAGGAGCTTTTCATTTATAATACGCTCCATCACTTTAGCAAGCAGGGAAGTTATCGTCATAGGCGTGTCATTGGCCGGGTCACTGAGATTGCCCTTTTTGGGGATAGGATGAACTAAGGCTACTATCCACAAAAACGGTAGGTGCTATTCCAGTGGTGTAGAATAGCGAAAATAGGCGCGTTATAACGGGACTCAACTCGGGAGCACACGTCTTAAGCACACTCATTCTTTGTATCGAGGGACAGTAGAGCTCGTCTAACCGACTTTTGAGTAAGAAGTATATCGTTCAACGACTCTCACATCGCGGGATGTTAGGCAGTGTGGTCTCTCCATCGTACAAACCAAAGTGGAATTGAAGGCAAAGAGGGTACCAAGAATTTCGGCTTTCTCCTTTGCCATATTCACAAAGGATTTATCTGGTAAACGCAGTAGCGGAAGAGAAGACCGACAGAAAATGCCCTCGACAATCTTAGCCAGCGACCAGAATTCTCGACAAGCGGAGGGGTAACCGACTAGCCGCTCGCCAATTCTGCCGTTGAATTGGGCCTTCGCCCTGGACATTTTGCTTCTTAGCTGACCGGGAGGCAGCGTTAAGCTTTCTCTTAAAAGTCAAAGTCAAAGTCAAACTGTTTATTTCATTTGGGAATTTACAAATTCACTTATGAACGAACTTCTTAAGCTCTAGGGCAGTTGCATTCTTCGAATCTGTATAGCAGCATAGAATATGAATTTCGATGTAGTGGCCTATGGCATATGGGACCCAAAATCTGGATAGCAGAATCTGAATTCTTACGAATATTATGTAGTTACCTAGTGCCTACATTTCTTTAGATTTAGTTAGGTGGCTGTAAGGTACCTCAGGTCAGAGCCAGGGTGGGGCAAGCGCCCCACCCTGCCCCATCATGGCCCATGAGTGGTGCAAGCGAAGACTCGATTTCAGCGCGCCCCCCGATCCTCGCGCCCCCTCCGATCCTCGCGCCCTAGGCTGCAGCCTAATTAGCCTAAGGGTTAATCAGGCCCTGAACTTAATTGGCTTCAACCAGCATGGAATTCGTTTTTTTATTTTCATCTCCTATTTCAGCCCCTTAGGGGTTGATTTTAGAAAAGATAAGTAGTCTATGTGTGAATCTGGGTCTTCAACTATTTTCATTACGAATTTCATCCAAATCAGGCTTGTGATTTAGCCATGAAGGCTTCATTAATACAGACAGACAGATTTTTGTATTTTTAAAAGTAGGGATTAATGAAGATTGAGCTGTGAAGGGTAAATCCCCAAAGGCAGTTATGACCTTTCATTTCATTGTACTATTTTCAGAGAGAGGCAGCTGCACTTAACTTATCATTTATTGATATGGATGGAAGTATTGGTTGTATGGTCAACGGAGCCGGCTTAGCTATGGCCACAATGGACCTCATTGTGCTCAGTGGAGGGAAGCCAGCTAACTTCTTGGATCTTGGTGGAGGAGTTGGCAAGGACCAGGTGTCAGCAGCCCTGAGGCTCCTGGAGTCAGATCCCAAAGTGAAAACTATCTTTGTTAATGTTTTTGGAGGTAAGTACTTTAATTAATTGAAAATTTACTGTAAGTTTGATTATTTACTTTGTGAATCTTTCATGACTAAATTTGTGGGTAAGTACCGATTTCTTTTTTTACAACATTCTATTCTAAGCCAACCTATTGTTATATCATGTGGCATTAGAACCCAATTTTTTATTTAGCTTCAAGCTTATTTATTAAACCAACATCTCTACCAAAACTGAACATTGCATTGATAAAAAATATTATAAAGGTATTCTAAATTTGTAGTCAATAGAAATCTTAAAATATGTTGTTAAAATTTTTTTATGCTATTCATTTATGTACACATCATTCACACCATCTTCTATTCATCATTTGGTCTAATTTAGATAAATGTGTTACAGGAATTATAAACTGTGCTATGATTGCCGAGGGAATCGTTGCCGCATGCAAAGAAAAGCCGCCGAAAAACCCATTGGTCATTAGATTGGTAGGAACCAATTCCGGACCAGCCAAGAAGATTCTAGAACAGTCTGGTCTTCCATTTACGATCATTAATGACGCCGACGAAGCTGCTAAGACGGCTGTTAAATTAGCACAGGCTTGTTGAAAAAACTTAATGTTTCTAACATCGTACATCTTGTAAAAATCTTGTATATTATATATGTACAGATCAAATCTTGCCATATCTTTTAAGAATAATTTTGCTGATTTCTTGTTTTAGGTTAAATTTCTTGAATTTATTGGTTTTACTTGCAAATATTGTTACTTGCATATCACAAGAAAAAATAAGATTTCAGTATAATCAATAATAGTATAAAAGAATCCTTACTAATATTATAAATGTGAAAGTGTGTTTGTTTGTTTGTTTGTTTGTTTGTTTGTGATGCTTTCACGTCGCAACAAAGCTATTATATGGTAAGGTTTATGTGTGTGGGGATAGTTAGGAGGGTGGAGAGTGACGTAGGCTACTTTTTACCGCGAAAAAACATCCCATTCCCATGGGAAGATCGATGTTTTGTTAGTTGCTAGATATTTATTTTCGGAGTTGTTAATAGATGGCGTTAATTTGCAAGTTCTGAATAACGCTATGAAATACTACATGTAATTTACATAAGTCATAGGCAAATGTAATAGGCTACTTTAGCTCTGCCTCGAGAACTCCCCGCTCCGGCTGTATTCAGTGTACCGCCCGCCCGCTGGCACTATCCTGTTGGCTGATGTCCGCAAGTTGCTGGACTCGCCGACACCGGTGGTGGGCGCGGGCGACTGGAACTGCATCCGGGGTGGAATAGCCTAGCTGCCAACAGAAGTGGAAGGCTACTTTTTGATGCCGCTGAACAGCACGGCTACACTGTCGAGGGTGTTGCACACCGTTACCGCGGCTCTGAATAAGAGAGAACGCGTGTGTGCAGTATTCCTCGACATGGAAAAGGCGTTCGACCGTGTTTGGCACGACGGCTTATTCTCTACAAGATCTCGCAGTCGTCGGCGCCCCGGAGTGCCGTTAAGGTGATCTCCAGTTTCCTCGAAAATAGAAGCTTAGAAAATAGTAGTGGTTGAAGACGCCGAATCCACCGAGCGTCCGATCGCAGCCGGCGTCCCGCAAGGGAGTTGCCTGTCCCCGGTCTGCTACGCCTGCTACACCGACGACATCCCGGCGGCAGGGGGGGCGTCGCTTGCCCTGTATGCCGATGATGTGGCGTACATCACCACGTCGCTGAATAGAACCCACGCCATCGTCAAAATGCAGCGTGCGCTTGATGCCCTCCCCGAATGGCTTGCCGCGTGGAGACTGTCGGTGAATGTCGGGAAGACGCAGGCCGTGAACATAAGAGGATACCTCAACAGGCGGGACCCTACTCTGGAGCTTAACGGACAAGATATCCAATGGGCCCCACAGGCCAAATACCTGGGGGCAAATTCGACGGAAGACTTTCGATGAAGCCACAGGTTACGAAAGCCGTTGCGAATTCCAGAAGGGCGATGGCAGAAACCAGTGCTCTCCTCGAGCCTCCCTCTCGGACTGAAGCTCGGGGTCTACAAGACCTACATCAGATCCCGCCTCACGTACGCGGCACCGGCGTGGTACGCGCTCGCCAGCGAACCGCAGCGCAAAAGGATGCGCGCGGTTTAGGCGATTGCGCTCCGCCGGCTGACTGGTGCGCCGAGGTACGTCAGGAACGCCGTCATCCAGAGGGACCTTCGAGTCGAGAGCCTGGACGACTTCATCGAGAGATTGGCACGCAACATGTTCGGGCGTGTCGACGCGTCGCGGTTCCCGCATCTGCAGGACCTGGCGCCGCTCCACACCCGTCCACCGGACCGCTTGCTGACCGCTTGCCGACTTGCTGGTTGCGCGGGACGGGCCTAGCACTGACTGATACTGGGGCTTCGTAAGTCGTCGCCCGGCGCTGATCGGCTCCTGCTGGGCTTCCCACCAGTGGGATTCACCCGGTAGGGCCTCGATCGCCTGGGCGGCGTGGAGATGAACCCCATCCCGTTTAAGACTCTGTGGCCTGTAAAAAGGCCGCCACTCACCGGACTTGACCTATTGGTTAACCACAGATGGACAACCAAGGGCCTTAGAGCCCAACCCAAGGACCGGCCCGTTTTAACGGGCCGCGAGAGACACCCCCAAAGGGGAACTAACTGTCCCGAAGGCTCCACACACCTCAGACAGGGTGGAGTGAAGAGAGCGAGTAGTAGGCTACTTTTTAGCCTAAATTCCTACGGGAGCGAGACCTACGTGGCTGTTACCTACGGGTCCCGAAGCGAAGCGCGGGCGGTTCTCTAGTAATTATATAAATTATAAAATTGTTATGAGAAAATTGGGTAAATTCGATGGTATAGTAAACCCAACTTAAGATTGAAACGAAAGAGGCGCTGTCGGACGCATTTGACATTCATTTGACCAATCATTGCACACTAGTAACTGACACATGAATGACCACAACGTACTTATGAATGACTTTTTAACATGGCGGCGTTAGTTCCAATTTTTGCCATTTCAGAGATAAGTTGGGCGCACTGTACATTATATTTTACCAGTTAGGAATTTGGCGTATAACTTATTTGACATGGAGTACATTCAATAACAACAAATTTATTTTGTAGTTTATATCCGGGTACATTTTGCATGTCAATTTTAGGCTGACGTCGTCCTGCAACATATATTTATGTTCGGCTTCGCTTTTGGAGACTTGTTACTCCGCTCCTTTGGTCGTAGCGCGATGTTATTATAACCTTCCTCAATAAATTGACTATTCAAAAGATTCAAAACAAAAACAATTTTTCAAATCGAACCAGTAATTCCTGCGATTAGCGCGTTCAAACAAACAAGCAAATTCTTCTGCTTTATATTATTAGTTTCTAATAAAATATTGAACCCTACAATCTGAATTACCCCAATATTCTGCACATAATGATGTCTTCAAAAAATCTTGTTATTGTAATACTTCTACAAGGGTGTTTGGATTTTAAGAATAAATAATATTTGTGTGATATCAAATATCGTATTTAGATGATCACAAGTATTCTTATACTACAGATGTAACATGTCTTCCATTGAAATAAACGTGTGTTATACTAAAATACTAATGTAAAGTACTAATATTTTAAAGTTATTAAAACTTCATTTATTGTATTGTATTGTGGTATCACATTATAATGAACAGTACGCGACAGGTCGACATGGCAGTCGGGGTATGAGGTGAGACGCGCGGGAATTGACACCCCGCATACCGCACGTCACCCGCGCGCTCCTTAGTATTAGTAATGACGAGCCCATATCGACCGCGTTTATCGATTTTAATCTCACTCGCATTGTGATTGTGATGCATAAAATATTCTTATTTTATAACAACATAGTTGTAAATTATAGCTCCTATATTATCTACATGAAAATTACTTAAATATTTACTTGTCTATCTATCAACAATATTAATTTTAGTGTAGTCATAAGTGCTAGTACCACAATGGCCAAAACTGAATAAATCTGATTAATTTACATTTTACTTATTAAACCTTTTTTTATTAATGCTACTTTTATTTTGTTGCGTGGAATTAATATCGATATAAGCCTAACCTATGTGATGCCCCATCACTAGAAAAATGCCATCTCAACCTGTCGCGTACTATAGGTTTAAGTACCTATACTCCGTTCAGATTGGAGCTGGACAAAAGGTAAATATTGCGTTGCCCAGCAACAGTAAACAACCATGTAACACAAACTTTTCGTCGTATTATCACTATAATTATTATTTTGTATGGTAAGCGAAAAACTTAACGAAAACACGTAACACTCACTACACTAGCAATATTAACAAAACTAATATGGCTAAACACAAATTTAAACTTAAACAAACAATAAAATTAAAGAATTAAGTGCAAGTAATGAATATTGAATGCGAGGACCTCTCAATTATGTACATGTAAACAAACAATAGAGAATGGCGACCTGCCGGCCACAGACTGCCACTGTCATATACAGACTGCCACAGACTGTCAAAGATAACTTAAACTGAAGTTCTTGCTTTTGTTTTGTCGTTTAAGATCGATTTTAATTATTTTACACTATATTTACAATGCAAATTAACACGGATTAGTTATTTAAAAGAGTCCAAAACGTAAATAAAATTATTATCGTGTTTAAAAAATTATTGTAGTTCATTTTAATTTTACAAATTACTGCGTGGAATGAATCGAATATAAGACGACCAAGTTGCAAAGTCAGCTGGCGTCATTATTATGGTAAGGATTTGGTAGACATTTTCTTTTATAGGTATAGACAGGCTTTTCAAAATTTACATCATTGGGAAGAAGGTTTCAAATCGCTCGACGTTTTTAAGGTTGTGGCTGCATGAGTAATTTAGTAACGAAAGCGTTAAATGATATTAGTTTTACCGCATTTTCTCGCAGTTTGAAGTATTTATCGATCGTTCCATAGTTAAATATGGATTCAGAAAAATTTTAGTGAGCAATCTAGTTTTACAATAACGCGTTTGATTCAGAAATACATGTTGGTTAGTGACAGTTAGTGAAAACCCTACAGAAGAATTTTAATGGTTTGTTTTGGTTTTGTCCAGCTCCAATCTGAACGGAGTATAAGTGTCAGTAGCCAGTAGTTTTTTTAAACAAATGATAAAAACATTCAATAATTACTACCTTATTGTAAGCCTTTTTATTCGAAAATTAATTCATTCTTGCGTTATCATGAAATTCTTAGTCGCGTTACGTTATTGTTTTTTTTTCACTATACTTCGACTTTTAATTCGATTCCTAAAATGACATTTCCAGTGTTACCGTTTTTTATTATCACAAAAATAGTGTTGTTACCTGGACGCAAATGATTCGATTTGATAATAATATTAATCGGATTATAATCGTTTCGCATAATTTAGCAAATCGGTAAAATACTGCATGAAGTTATTACAGAATTAATAAATACACATTAAAAATAATTATTAGCAATTTTCCGCTACATTTTTAACTGTTAAGCGTTTTTAGTGCATGTATGTACTAAAAGCATGCATGTACCGGTGTTTAATATTTTTCGTTTACTATATAATTTTAAATAAATAACCTTTCCGTTTTGTTCTCTCATTTTTTATTATATTTTATTAAAACACATATAATAGACATATTGAGAAAAGAAAATCGAATAATCAAAACATCGTTCGTTAATCGTGTGAGTAATCATAATCACTATTACTGAAAAGCTGATAACATTATTTCGAAAAGTGACATTACCTTACGTCAATTATTTAGGAATCGAATTAATTTTTTTTTTAATTAAAATTCGGAGTATAGTAGGAACAATGAGATTTTTAATAAACAAATAGACGCTACTTTGCATTTGCATGTTGTTATTCATTTGTCTTCAATACAATTATTTTCAGGTTTATACTCGTAAACGATAAAAGTAGGGAAAATACAGCTCTTTTGAGTTTCCAAAATATGAGATATTTCAATTAATTAAATATAATTCTTGTAACCCTTCTGAACTGTTGTGTAGCTATAATAGAATTTCCAGATACAGATCCCAATTGAATATAATATATTGGATCCAGCAGATTAAGTAAAATTAAGTGAACTATATTTGTACAGTATGAATATGTTACTTTGTTCTGATTTATATTTTGTGCGCTGCTGACCATGACAATATCAACTTTATAAACGAACATTAATTTTTGACTTTTCAATATTGTAAGAAAGTAAGTTTTTTTAATGTAATTATAAGCTTGACTAACACATAGGCTGAAATTCTAGTAGTTTCGTAACACTTTAGTTCCCATTCCGCGAAGAGACTGATTGTTAAAATCATCTTCAAACAGTTTTTCACAAATTACGTAACACTATTTTGAATATGAAATTTTGTTAATTTTTTTGTTATTGTGTTTTGTTATATGTAGTAGCTAAGATAGTTGTCCTTTTAGTTTGTTTCTATGTACAGAAAATAGTAATAAAGCTTTATGTACTGAAATATTTGTTATAATAATATATGTATTCTTTTTCAATGCCCTCTTTTGTCTAAAAAGAAAGTAATAACCGCAAGTAAAAGAAAGGAGAATGCCATTTTGACCCAGACCCGACATGAAAGAAACATAATATCCCAGTTTTTTTGTTATGTTGAGTATAACAAATATCTGTTATTGTATATACTCGAAATACCTAAGTGGCTAACAACAAAATATTTCACTTTAAACTTGAATGTTTTCATACTAAAAAGAAATGTTTCATATTTATTTGCACAAAAAACTTGTAAAATAAAATAGTGATTGGATTATCCAGATGATCTAAAGTTCTAGTAAATAATAATACGTAACTATTACGTTAAGAACTTACGATGCGGATTTTTTCCGCGTTCGCCGCGGAAACTGAATTGCGCTACGGCGCACGTCGCGGAGCTAAAACGCGTCATAAGTTTTTAGTTTACTTTTATTTTATACTTAATTATTTTAAAACTTCAAGTAAGTTATATCAATCGAGTTAAGGTTCATTTAATCTTCGAAGGCAAATAATAAAGGCACCATTAAAAGTCTGGGAGCTTGATAGTGGAATATAATATTGATTGCTCTAATAGAGATAAAAGTTTGGTGACTGTCTAAATTTCCTATTTTTATTAACTTTGGATCATTCTAAATGGATACAATTGCTATTAAGTAAAAAATAAATGGTTTTCAAATATTTCGCCTGAGTAAAGTCACATAGCTATAAATAGTTGTTAGTAGAGTTGTAAAGAACTCGAGTCTTTGAGTCCTAAATTTTGAACTCGGTGACAGTTTTCACGACTCGACTCTTAACCGTAAGACTCTTAAGACTAGAGAACTCAAGTCTATATGAGCTCTTGAACTCGAGACTCGAGTCTTCTTTAGCGCTCGAGTCCTTTTTACGTGGCAAGTCGCGCTAGAGTTCTTTTCCGCTTGGAGTCTTTCTTTTTAAAGCAGCCAATAAAAGCTTTATTTTGTGAGATATAACTATGTGTAACCAGAAGGAGATGTCGAAAAATAACTTTAGATATATTATAAGTATAGATATAAATTTTAAATAAATCACTGTCAGCATTTCGAAGAACAGTTTGAAGAAGACTCGAGCTCTTTTAAGACTCGAGTTCTTTTTAAGTGTCGAGTTCAATTTTGGCGCTCGAGTCTTCATGATAGGACTGAAGCTCGGCTCGACTCGAGACTCCGAGTTCTGTTAGTTCACTGAGTCCTAGAAAATTGAGCCGAGTCTATCGAATTAAGACTAAAAGACTCGAGTCCTTTACAACACTAGTTGTTAGCCACTGTTATTTAATAGTAGATTGTTACACAAGGGACGTAAGTAAGCTATTACAGAACAAGATCCAATTTGGCGCCAGTGCGAGCGCAGCTCGCATAGGGCGCTAATGGATCGCGTGCACCCGAGATATTTAGTCACACGAGCGAGCGCAGCGAGCGAGGGTGAATATAGTTCGAGGGTGTAATAGCTACTTGCAACCGAGGTAAGCATTCTACTTTATATCATTCTTGTGAGGTAAATAAAACATTGGTAATGCAAAATGAAATTTTAATTTCAGATCAAATGAAATGCCGCCATTTCCATTTTTTTTTTCGTAAATAGTTTTCTATTTTTTAGAGTTTACTCCTTAAGAAACGATTTGAGTTATAAGGCCCGGTATGAGATTTTATGAGGAGTAAAATCAAGTTTAGAAACACGAAAAGTTGAGGCGTTACGTAGAAAGAGACAAACATATAACTATCTCTAATCTCTAATCTCAAATCTCAAATCTCTAATCTCAAATCTCTAATCTCTAATCTCAAATCTCAATCTCAAATCCAATCGTGCGTCGTAGCTGACACACACTTTTTTTTTACGGCTCTGAGTTCCAAGGAGTTTTGCATAGTTTGAAATGTATGGAAATTAAATGCCGCCATGTTGTGTTTTTTTTTCAGTAAAAAGTTTTCTTACCATTTTATAAGAAAAGAGATTGTTTACCAAGGAGTTTTGCATAGCTTGAACTGTAATGTGAACATTACAATTCAAGCATAGTGCGACGTAATGTTGCCTTGAATTGCAAACACCAACTTACAAGGAGACTTTCCACCATAGTAATCCCTAGTTACTGAGCAAGTATGATATAAAATACTGTTACTATACAGAGGTACTTTTCATTACAGTCAATCGGGGTAACTTTGATTCTTTAGGGTAACTTTGACAGTCGGCTCCCAAAATAGTTTTTTATTTTTTACGTGAAAAGCATTTTTTGGCGCATAAAATTTATTTATTACATTTTATGTACATAATGAACGTCGTTAACGTAATCTTAAATAAAAAGTGGTTTTCAAACAAAGCTAATATAAAAAACTTTCTTTCAAAAACGTGCGTAACTATTCGTGTTTTTTTCCGACGTAAAACTTTTTAGATATCTTTCAAAACTTTAATGCTATCAAGGTGTGTTAAAATATAATACAATCTCTTACATGTGTACTTTCGATACAATAACAAATTTTATTAATTTTCAATTGCATCTCCGTTAAAATTACAAATAATACCGGTAAGTCAGATTTTGAACAAATTCTGGGTAACTTTGACAGTATCAATGTATGTACCTATCCCTTAGATGTATCCTGACTTTTGCGATTTACCAATTTTAGTGTTAGTCAAACATCCCAGGGCCCCGGGACTTCTTTATTTTCCCAGAAATAAAATGAAATAATTGCAGCCATTTTGTTTTTTCGAAGCTCGGGCGCCTGTACTGTTTTAATCATTGCTATCGATGTAGACGTCCTAGGAAGCCGAAATATGTCTCATTTCAAAGCTAACAATGTAGGTAATCAATTGATGATACATTTTATTTAATATCTTTTTCATAAAAAAAAAACGCTAACACACTAAACGCTAATAGAAGACCAAAAAAGGATTTAAAAAACAAAATTCAATATTTTTTCATTGAATTTTCTTACATGAAAACTAACCCTTCCATCTACTGTTTTTGTTGTCTTATCATAAAACAGGCTATCACCTTATTAATAAATGTTACATCAAAGTTATAAGTAAGGTAGTTTAGAAGATTTTTTGATAAATATCATCGGCGTCAAAGTTACCCATATAGGGGTGGTAACTTTGACACACAACAAAATTGCAATTTTTTTATATATTTTGTCATTTTTAGACTTTTTATAATTTGAGAATATGAAAACCAGCCCGAGAGCACTGATTAAATCATAACTTTTATCTCATAAGCGAAATAGTAAGAGTTTTTAAAGAAAATACAGCGATGATGTATCAAAGTTACCCCGATTGACTGTACTGTCGGACCTGGGTAAATTTTCTATGGGCCATGGCAGTTCTCCTTTCACTAATTCTATTAATATAGATCAAGTCTACATGTAAATTATTATTTTACTAAACCATCTAAAGATTTATCTTAAACTAATGTTGATAAAGATGATAGGAACCTTATACTGATAGATCGCATTTGTTTAGAAAGAATAAAAATCCTAATTTTTAAACTAGTTCAAAACTAATATTAAAACTTGGAATATTTAATTAATTTTACTTCCGTTTACGTTCTAGTCCATTTCCTTACTAAGGTCGCCCGGATTTGCTCCAAAGCAAAATTATGCGTGTAGGGTACACGCTACTCTTCCTGTCGATAGTCCGAAAAAAAACGCATTATTATATAAATAAACATCTACTATAATTTTCCATAATATTCCTTCACAGTACAGAGCGTAAAATAATAACATAATGAGTTTATAATAATATATTAAACACGGAAGAGATTGAGCCGTCGTCCTTGCGGCGCGTCGCTGCCGGACTGCGTGACGTTGGCCTGGATCTCGTCGAAGGACGGCAGATGTGCTAACTTCCCGCGCGCCGCCACACACGGCCGCTTGGTCAGCATGCTGCGAGCCACGCGGACTATGTCATCGGCGGTGATTTTTTCTGTAAAAATAAATTTATTTATTTATTTTTGTCGAGTTGTTTAGGCTTTTAATTCGAGTCACTTAACTAAGGGCGCATTCAAGTAGAATGCTGGTTACCGGCGCCGATCTGCCAGCGCTTATCGGCGCAGATCGTCGGCGCAGGTAATCTCTATACTTTGTGCCGAACCAGCGCCGATAAGCGTCGAACGTTGTCGACAAGTTCCGTCCTGAGGTTATGTCAACGGACCAGTACCGATAAACGCTGGCAGATCTGCGCCGGTAACCAGCGTTCTACTTGAACGCGCCCTAAGCAATGATGCCAGCGAGCTGAGCTGTTTTAGTTGTGTTTTTTCATTTCTGCTTGTTGTCAGTAACAGACTTTTTCTAAAATTTGTCAATCAGTAATCATGGAATAACTTGGATTGGTAGGAAGTTGAAGTAGGTAATGAAACCTTGCAATAAGGTGCTGCTGCTTCCATCGATCTCAAGGGTTCTAATATAAAGTGGCATTGTTGTTTCAATATCTGGCTACATACATAAAAAAATAGACTAATATACACATTACCTCCTTATCGTAACACAGGGTAAAAATAAAAATAGTTTCACTAACCTATTTCATTAATAAAGTATGACGGAGGCTTTCTTTTGCCTGTAGCCAGCACTTGTCGGCCGACATCTTCAAAAACCACTGGTCTTGCTTCAAGATTCATCAGTAACATAGACTGAAGCTGTGTTTTAGCTCTCTGGAAATAAACAATAGGGTATAGGTTAGTGCTGAGCTGCAAAGTAACAATCATATTTTTAATGGCATTGAATAATAATATTTAATACTATTTCGATGGGTCCTATGTATATGGGCCAAACTAGCAATTTGGCGATTTTGACTTTTTTGTGGGTAACGCATCTTATCGATTTAATGAATCATGTGAGCTATAAAAAAAAAGATTTCAAAATAGAAACACGATTTTTTATTACGGTATAACGGCATATGTAACATGAACATAAACGTATAAGTTCCTACTTCCTAATGCGGGCTACAGACGTTCAGTTTTAACTGCGCAGTTTTAACTGTACAGTCGAACTGTACAGTTAAAACTGACGTGTGTAGGCAAAACTGAAAACTGTACAGTTGAACTGACGATCTAATCGAAATATCATTAGATAAAACTGCGCAGTTAAAACTGTACAGTTAAAACTTAAAACTGAAGGTGTGTAGCCCGCATAAGCGTAGTTAGAGATTTATTACGCGGGGAGTTTCCCGCGCGTTTGTTTATAGTTTGGATTTGGAACAATCAGCCGATTTGACACTTGTATAGTCCGTTTTTTTTCGCTGCGGACTAAATTGACATTAGCTGTGTTGCCACTTTTTTGCAAATCATTAATAGTGATGTGCCCCTACCGTAACTTTACGTAATTTACATGCTAGTATCGTTTTTCGGTAATAATAAAAAATGTGTCTTTAAAATAATATGACCGACAGGCATACCTATATAATGTACCTTAACCTTGTTATTGCGTATTCTTCAACAAGAAGTCAATAATTTTCGTATTTACTTAGTGTAATACGTAATTAAAATTAATAAATATATTTTTTATCTGTGATACTCCATAGTTACCATGATTTGTAAAAGATTCGTCTATTATCAAATAAAAATAAAATTATCTGATATAAGTAAAAAGTTACGATTCATAAAACCGGTATCGTAGAACAACACTACTATTAAAAAGCTGGTATCATTATTTCGAAAATTGACATTTGCATGTGTCAATTTAGTCCGTCCGTCCGTCGTAGCGAAAAAAAACGGACTATAGTCTTGTACGTTGAACGGAGCATCGGCCGCACTGTGATGAATACGAAATGTAATTGTTGTGTTTTTGGGTTACAATTTAGTTTATCAGTAAAAGATGACATCTAATTATCACGCTAAGATGTCTAGATGTCGGAATTTTGTGAATTTAGCTTTGGGTAATGAAAACAACAACGAAAAAAAAGATGATTTAGGTTATGAAAACGAAGATTTTATATTATATTCTAATTAATGAATTATCAATTACTTCAATCGTTTATTGATTTTATAGATAAAAATTAAAAAAATATATACATTATGCTAATTAGCGTAATACGCGTATAATGGCCAACATGGTATATCGGCCCTTTTAGGGTGTTTTCAAAAAATTTTTAACAAAAACTAACGTAGAAGGGCCAATGTGACATTAAAAAAAAACCAGATAAATGTATATATAAAATACTAGTGTAAATGAGGGAAATAGTTTTCTTAGCAAATAAGCAAAGATTCGGGAACTTCGGTTTTATCAATTTAAAGTTATAGTAAATTTAAACTTTGGAAGCCTCTCCTGTAAAGTTTTAATTTTACATTTTGGCCCATATACATAGGACCCATCGATTTATTGGCACATAATGTTTGTATATCGACGTAAACCACTGAATACAGATTTAGATACTGTAAACAGAATACTATAAGTCTAAGAGCCGAGGTGATTGTGGAATTATGATTTCAATAGAAGCATACGGTCGCATTCCTAACGCAGTTGTCCAACCTTTAAAAAAACACCAGTGATAACATCTCACCCTCAACTCCATCTCGCCGACTTTCCCAGCCATGTTAGCCAGTTCGCGCGCGATAACCAGCGTGGTGTCGTAGATGCGGCCGGGCGGGGACGCCGTGTGCACGCAGAACAACCCTGTGTCGCCGTACGCGTGGTTGTACGCCGTGGCGTTGAACATCCAGTGATACCTGTGTTCATGATACAATATACAAACAAAGTCCTTAAGCGGCTACGCAAGCGTTCAAATCGGAGTGGACAAGTGATACGTACAACGTAATAATATAATCTTATATTACCTTAGGCTAGCTAGCCTAAGGTAGTATGATATACTTGATTATTTCGCTTATGAGTTCTAGAGGCCAACTGAAATGGTTTTAATGCGATTCGGTCGCAATATCAGGTAGTCAGAAATATTTGTTAAAATATTGTATATTATTGAGATGGAGACTGCAGTGAGTAGTCATTTAAGCCCTTTGTAAATAAAAAATAAATATAATTATGCTGTTAATAAATTACTACGTTACCTATTGAGGACGTTTGTGTAAAGGCGTGTATACATGCCCTTGCCGGGCCCGCCCGCCGAGAACGACCCGCCGCCGCCCATCATCATATTCAGCACACACGTTGCTACGAAATCCGGGTGGCTATGGGAACAACCTGCAATGGTAACAATTATAATATTATGGAGAAGAATGATATTGGGACGATATTTTTATACAAATGTATAGTAAAACAAGAACAACAATAAACAACCAGGTAATATTAAAAACGAAGAAAATATTTGTCATGGAATACATAAAAATAAGGATGGATAAATAAAGTATGATGAAAATATTACTACTTTTATTTTAAGTTATAGTATTTTTTATCAGATTGATAACACAACTAATTTCGCTTTCGTTTTGGTGGACACAACTTATAAAAACGATATACATTATGATAATAAACTCACTTTCTAATCCAATAACAACATGTGAAAGTTCCGGTAAATCAGATCCAGGGTAGAGAGGAATTTCACATTCTTCCTAGAAAAGAAAGATTTCAAGCATAATACAAAAATATAGTTAAAAAAGTTACGGTCCTAAAAGCCACAATATTTGTCTATTTTATCAGGAACTACTTGACAACAAAGTCTGATTAAATTGTTAATAATACCTGTTCGATGCCACCAGTGTATTGTGCAATGGATTTATCAACTTGGGGAACATCTTTATCACTTCCTTCAGAGTACCATGTTGGTTTCATGTCCACAAAATATTTCTGAACATATTCAACAAAAGGTTCATGTTCTACCTACAAAATAAACACAGCACTTTAATTATAAATATTTTTATTTCAGACTTTTTAGTGTTTTCGCCGAAAAATTCTACTACTACTATTAATTCTTTTGGGATGGTTTTTGACAATTTGTTAAAACGTGTGCTTAAACGTTATATGATGTATATATTTTTGAAAAGGTCTTTTCACAATCTTTCATTTGATACCCATATTGCTAAGATAAGAAAAAACTCAAGATTATCCCCTCTTTTTCTTCCACTTTCGGGCGCCATTTTGAAAATTCATATAGCCTGTGACACTTCCACAGTTCTGACGAATTCAACGATACCTCATGTCGAAATCCGTTCAACGGTTTGGGCTGTGGGGCCGCACAAATAAATGGACATACATACAAACATACATACACTTGAAAAACATAACCCTCCTTCTGACGCAGTTGGGTAAAAATATTGGTAAATCATGTACTTGATAACTAACTTTTCACAAAATATAACCAACTTTAAATCGATAAGTAGAGATAGCATTAAATAAAAAAGAATTATCATAATAATCATTTGATAAATTATTGTCGGTAAGTATAGTCAGTTATATTTGGGACATTTGGGTGGTGGTATTCTTTTTATAAAAACACCCTCATTTTTATATTGCAACATTCTAACAATTACTTACTCCAACAGCAGCAACCACCATCCTGTCAGGTGTGTAATGATTCTTCAAGTAATTTATGATTATTCCACGGTCTACGGTGTTCACATTTTCTTTTGGACAAATTTTTGGTAGTCCAAGTGTGTTGCCGTTGTAAGCAGCCTAAAAAATGGGTATTATGTGTGTTGATCTCAATTTATATGAATATGACTAGATTACAACCATTTGATGTAGTTTTTGAAAAATGTTGAGTAAATTATGCATATTTACTATCACACAAAATTTTACAACTATACTGTTACTGTGCGCCCAGCTTCACTCTGAAATGGCAAAAATTGGAACTAACGCCACTTTTTTGTTGAAAAGTCATTCATAAGTTGTTGTGGTCATTCATCTGTCAGTTACTAGTGTGCAATGATTGGTCAAATGCGTCCAACAGCCCCCCTTCATTTCAATCTTAAGTTGGGTTTACTATATAATACTATAACTATCATTTGTACTTAATCAAACAATGGGTTAAATTAAATGACGATTTTTTCAAAATTTACTATGCAATTGTCATAACAATCAAATGAATAATAATTATTATTATTTGATTATATTGTATTACAGATAAAATAACACAACATATTTAATGACCAATTTATACCTATATTTTATATTAAAAATGCCATTCTTGTAAATGTACTCCAGTAATCTTTTAATTTTAAGTTGAACCAAGACGTCACATTTACAGAAAACCAGAAACTGTGTTGAATTTTTAAAATGATATTGATTCTTAGAAATACTCACTGAATGTATCATATCCATCAAGATAGTTTCCTGTTCAGGTCTCATGGCAAGGGTGTCAAGTTCAAATGCAACCGCTTGCCTTGCTGCTTCTATTTCTTCCACAGACAACTGAGGCCTGAGTGTTACCTCAGCTAACACCTGAAAATTATGTTGATAAAGAAATTATTATGATTGTTATAATTTTTACTATACTTGAGTTGCAGAGGATATGCAATTGCCACTCCCTGCTAAAAACAACCTTATTACATGTGCTCGCAGTTCAATTAAGCTAATTCTCACCATCAATATAATAATCATAAGAAACACAAATAGATTAAAGGTTTTTAACTTGTTTATCACTTTAAATTGTGTATCACTGACACTTGACTATAATAAAGCACCTGTGTGACTGCCTCAAGTCCTCTTGAGTCAGCACTTGTAGCGTACACAGTAGTGTCGCGAGACCCTTGACAATCACAAATGCCTCCATGCCTCTCTAGCTCCCTCAGCATCACATCACGAGTTGGGAATTTATGTGTTGCCTGGAATGTAAAAAACAATTTATCATTGACATATAAAAAAAACACTTCAATATGATATGTAGACAAAAATACTAACATACATTTAAGAATATTGACAAACTTACCCCAAAGCTGAGCTTTTCTAGGAAATGGCAAATTCCATTAGGATAAGCAACTTCATATCGGGGGCCAGAATCAATAACCACTGTAAAAAATATACTTATTTGATCTTATAGCTTTAACTATTTACTCTTGTGTTCCACAATTACGGTAATTTTAGTTACTATGCTTGGACGTAATTAAAAATTGGCTAAAAATTTGTTGTCTTACCACCAGCTGTGCAAAACTGTCCAAACTTCTTTTCAGAAGCAACTCTTAGACCATTACTGAGCACAGTGACCTCTGTGACACTGTCCTCCGCTTTCACAGTGGAGTATATCACTGGGGGCAGGTTGGGCATGGGTTCCGACAGGGGAGGAAGAGATGACACACTGCCTTTCGAAGGTGGCTGTGGTGGTTTCTCCACATTTTGAGAGAAGTTCCTTGCACTCCATCTTGTGCCCGAAATTAACCTGCAACATTTCACTCTATTTGATTACTTTTGTTGTGTTAATGGAAATTGCACAAGTATTACTGATTAACACCTATAAAATCAATATAAGAAATTTCATGGCAAAACATAATACCTGTTGAGTCTGATACTAATATAAAAAGCTGAAAACTTTGTTTGTTTCTTTGAACGGGTTAATCTCAGGAACTACTGGTTTTTTCAATAACTCTTTTTGTTTTGGATACTTAGTCGATTTATCGAGGAAGGGTTTAGGCTATTTACCAATATGAGTGGAGCAAAAAGTTTCCCGAAGCGAAGTGATGGTCTACGAGTAATAAATAAAATAAGGAAGCAGCAGAAAAAGATGTATTAGGTACAATCAATCTCACCCATTTTTCATAGAACACAACCTAGAAATTATGATTTTGATATCAGTCACATGAGACATGTTGCATTAATATTAACTTTTTTCTTTTAACTGTATTGAAATAATATCGACTCGAATAACATGTAAAAACTACTCTTTTTGCAGTAATAAAGTTTCTAAATTCGGTACATAAATTGAAGTTTTGGTGTACATTTAAACCACAGACCCACAGCCAGTGTTGCCAACTATAATTTTCGAATTCCGTTAAGCGTGTTGGTAAATTCCGTCAAAAATCCGTCAAGATTTTTTTTATGTCCGTCTAAAAATCATAAAAATAACTTTATAACAAAAAATCACAATCATCATCACCGCTTCCAGTACTTGATATATACTTGCTATGGGAGCTGTGGAGGTGGACGGCTGATTAGATTAGCATTGTCCCTACTCTAGCGATAACGACATCAGGTAAGTCATAAGAGTATTACAACGATCTTTTGGCGCGTGGATGACGTGTGGGTGACAGAGACAGCGCCTGACAGGAAAAGCAAACTGTAAGGCGCTGTCTCTGTCACCCTCACATCAGCCACGCGCCAAAAGAGCCTTGTAAGACTGTAATATGCTTTGCCATTTCTTTTTTATCCAGAACGAATATTTAAAATTGCGTCGGTTATTTTTTCATTCATGTTATGTCTAAGTTTTGAATTTACTTCATTCATTACATTAAAAACTCTTTACCTCCGCATTTAAATAAGGTGGCAATAAAAATGTAAAAGCAAAATCACATACTTAGTTGTTGGAATGAATTAGTGTTTGTTGCATCTTCATATTTCTTCACCTCTGATCAAAATCCTACAGTTGGTTACAAGAACACTAGAACTAAATTCTTGCTTTCTTTAACCATTTTTGCCGTCAAAAAATCCGTTAACCGTTAAACTAATTTTTCTCCCGTTAATGCCTAGCATAAATCCGTTAAATCTGACGGGAAATCCGTTAAGTTGGCAACACTGCCCACAGCCAGTGTTGCCACCGCAGTAACTACAAAATATGCTAGATCGGTGTTGAAAATATGCCAAAATATGCCAACTTTATACATTTTATGCTAAAAAAAATGCCAAGGTAGAAAAGTCAAAAGGTTTAAGACTTTCATACTTTTTTTTTGTTTTTTAATACGTTTATACAGGTTTCTTTTTCAGACACCTGTCGAATTTAACTTTGGCTTGCAAACGGACTAACGGACGTTTTTATAGCATCCAGGGAGCACAGAGCACCACTAGTGATCAGCATTTGGGGGTTCTTTGGACTTAAATCCTCGAAAAACAACTAGTGCTACCATTAGGTACTATTACGACTACTATAAAATTTATTGCTTAATATGTACGATTGACAAAAATGCCCTAGTTACCTTCTATCATGATACCTAACAACTATTGTTAATTTTACCACCAAAAACGCACCCTGAATAAGTTTTGCCAGCCCTGGCAACAAACAATGAACGCACACACGCATACACACAACGGCCGTACAAAAAAACCTACTGGGGAATCCCCCAGCACGGAGCAGGGAGAGACTTCTCTTATACTCAACGGACCCAGTGGAGGTGTATTTGTCCATTTCTTTTGATCTCTATTAATACTTAATCGCCCACCACCGAGTAACCTGCATTGAAAGATTTTGCATGAAACAGCTTACAAAGAACTTCACAATCTCACATACAAAACTTATTTAAAAAATATGTATTATGACGTCTTCGGATTTTTGTATTCAACAGTACATTATTAAATTATGTCATAGTCTGACCAACGGGAAAAAAAATTCCCGTTGGTCAGACTAGTCTGACTATCAATCTGACCAGTAGGAATAACCAGTTTAGTAATGGGTCCGTTGAGTTTCGTTCAGGATTATGTTAAAAAAATATGCTAAGAAATTATGCTATATGCTAAAAGCCAAAAAAATATGCTTAACATGAAAAAATATGCTTTTGACAGTTCGTTAAAATTTTACAAAGTAACCTTGTAAGGGAGGCACTCCATATTATTTAATATTCTTGTACTAGATATTGTTAAACTTTTTACACTTAAAAGTAAGAAACTGACGTCGTTACAAAGTTACGTCAATGAACTCTTTTTCTTTTTAAACATTAGGGATGGTACCAAAAGAATAGATCAGTAGATAAGTTGAATTCGAGAAGTCGAACTAAATCGTAAAAAAGTTTTTCACCATTATAAAATAAAATATATTTTAATACTAATAATAATAATAATTAATTTTGTTACATTTTAGGGCAAAAATATGTAATTATTCATTTATATAACGAGTAGGCTATATCTGTTGGACTTTCCACTACCGTTTAACAGTCACTCATGCATACACTCTGTATTTACGAAACGCGATAAATTGGACCAGAAATCCGGCGCGGCGCCCCGCTGCCCGCTCATGACTGACGTTTCTTCCCGTCATCTGTCATCGCCGGTTCTGTCAAACTTACCCAAGCTAGGTACCTACCTACCTACAGTCCGCCCAACTTAACTCTGAAATGGCAAAAATTGGAACTAACGAAAAGTCATTCATAAGTACGTTGTGTTCATTCATCTGTCAGTTACTAGTGTGCAATGATTGGTCAAATGAATGTCAAATGCGTCCGACAGCGCCTCTTTCGTTTCAGTCTTAAGTTGGGTTTACTATACCTACCTACCTACCTACCGCTTGAAGTTTCGTCACAGATTATCGATTCACTTTCGATCCGCGCATACCACAGATTAAATAGCATCAAACAATTATCATTGATTTACCATCTCCGACATATACATAATTATATAGGTACGTCTGGCTCATAAGCCAGTATCCAGAAACGTGAATTGTTACAAAAAAGTCATGATTTACTTTCGCACCATTATTTGACGCATTATTTTTGTTGTTTTTTTTAGTCGTTGTGCGAACTGTGCGCTTATTAATACTTTTTATAACAATCGCATTCGATTTACGGATGTTTGAAGTCCTTATCGATTAATTAAATTTTATCGATGTTTTTCAGCAGGTTACTCACTATGACGCAAAGACAAACAGTTGTCAAATGTGGCCTATTAAAATGTCCCTAGGTCCCTACTAGGCATAGAGATAGGAATATCTAGGTACAATACCTATCTTAATTCAAAGTTTTTTGTTGTGTTGTGATCATAGAGATATTACACTAGAGGGCAGAAGCCAGCCTTCAGAGCGTCCCTCGGATAAAAAGAGACGAAATCTTTAGTAATCACCTTTCTCTTTCTGGCGAGGCTACAGAGCGTCCCTAGGATAAACAACGACTTTAAGTGGTAAAATAATTTTAATGTGAATATTCATTCGTATAGTAGGAAGAAGGATGAAATAATAGTAACAATTTAAAACATTTATTTATACTGTCTAACCGTCATGTGAAGGCGGAAGCAATTTAAGTTTAATGTTTTATTTTTGTTAAATAGTTCCTCACTTGTAAACAAGATGGCATTGTACCAATTTGTGAAACGCGCTAACGAGTGTAACGTGGAGTTTATATAAGAGAAAAATTTGTAAAGGGAAATGTGTCGACTTCTTTGGTTTTATAATAAACTGCTATTTTGGGTTTGCAAGCAGTTGTGGTTATTTGTGAAGTTGACCCTGCGTTCCCGTATCTTCATGGGGTAAACGTATACAAAGAATTATATTTAAAACATTGTAACACCATCCGCCATCTAGCGCTGCTAACCGTTAGACCATTAACCATTAGTCACAACTAAGTGAGGTAACAAACTAGTTACTCTACTTAACCATAGATGGCGCTGTACCATTTTCTGTACACTGTTACCAAGGAACGTGAGCGGAGCTTACTAACGCAGTTTCTTGAAGTGCCTCCCGGCAAACCAATTTATAAGACGTTGTCACGTCAAAAGAGACGAAATCTTTAGTAATCACCTTTCTCTTTCTGGCTCCTCGGGATCGGAGAGAGATAGGTAATTACCGTTATCGTGTTCGTTCTCTTTCTAACCGGGGGCGACTGCAATGTATGGACAGCCGTATGGCTCACCCCCTCTATTGTAATATCTCTATGGTTGTGATTGTGACTGTGACAATGACAAAACAGCTGATAAAATGACAGTGACACAGTCAACTATCATGTCAACCTCTCATCATCAACACATTATTTATTTTGGTTTACAATTTATTTTGACATAATGCTTGCTTTATCATGAAACCACGAATCGTTTCAATTTTCAATATCTGAATGATTTCGTCGATAAAATATTTTAATGAATAATGCAGACAGAACGCAACGCAGAGATTTTTAAAAAATTCAACTTATTGTGTTATTCATCGACACTGTGTTTCTGTTACTAAGAATATGTCGTCCCGATTATTGTCTACGATTTCTCGAGGAATTTCTCAAGTTTGTATTGTTGGCGCAGGCCCCGCTGGGTTTTATGCTGCTCAACATATCACTAAACACTTGCCTAATGTGAATATCGACATATTGGAAAAACTGCCAGTTCCATTTGGACTTATTAGGTAAGTAAGTTGTGTTATGAATTTTTTTAAGCTAAGTTCTCTAAGTACCTAAAAATAGTGAGTACATTAAAGAAAAAATACGATTTAATAGTTAATTGCACATAATTTATAGTCAATAGCTGTCCCCTTGATGTTTTTTATCCCTTTATTTCTTAAATTTCTCTCATAATGCTCCCCTACACTCAAGGAACATAATGCAAAATATAAGCTTCTTGCGTTTAGTTCTTTCAGATGTGCTGGCTGTGCAGTTGTAATAGTTTTTTTGGATATTGATTGCATGGCATATTGTAAAACAATATTTTATGTTACAGATATGGAGTTGCGCCTGATCATCCTGAAGTTAAAAATGTCATCAATCAATTCACTAAAGTTGCTCAGCAAAAGAATGTTAACTTCTATGGCAATGTGGAACTAGGGAGGGATGTCAATTTAAATCAGTTGCAACAACATTATAATGCTGTACTTTTGGTAAATAATATTCAAAAGATTTTTTTATTCTTGATTCCATTTTTACTTCTTGATAAGGTTTGTGTGTGGAAAAAAAGAAAAGATATCTTTTCACACATGCATGATATAATTTTAAGTAAATTATAACTATTGATAAGCCTTTTAAATATAAAATTTATATTTTAAATCCAATATTTCAGGATTTCTTTAATTATAAAAATTCTTAAAATGAACGTAAACATTACCTAATAGCTAATAACTGTATAATAATTATTATTTAAACAATAGTTTCAAGTAAATATAATAATGTAAAATAATACAAATGTATAACATGTCATTGTTTTTGTCATTATAAATTGCATGAATTTTTCGGAACTTTAATGTACCTAATTTAATTAAGCTCAAAACTAAATAACTATCCGCAACAAATTGTATGACAACAATTAAACATCTGTATTATGAAACATATTTGTGCAATAAATCATTTTCATTTTTTTCATTTTTTTTTAAATAAAATTTTGAACTGATAACCTATTTGGTTATCAGTGAATGCTGAATTTTTCTGATTCTGAAGTTTAGAAATGTGCAAAATGGCCTCATTTGGAAGCAATCCCTATATTAATGAAACTATCATTTTAGACTTATGGTGCTGAAGAAGATAAGCTTTTGGGAATCGAAAATGAAGATTCAAGCGGCATAATTGCAGCTCGAAATTTTGTTGGATGGTATAATGGCCTGCCTAGAGACAAGGACCTCAAGGTATGAATAAATAATTTGTTCTTGTTTTTTATGATTGCTGCTAAGAGTTATAAAATCAACAACTTTCATTTGCATAAGAAAGAAAAATGACAAGTTCAACAATGAGATTAAATCTAATAGAAATATATTTGTATCAACAATAAAACCTTTTGGGTTTTCTCAGGTTGACTTATCGGGTCACTCAGCTGCCATTCTTGGACAGGGAAATGTAGCTTTGGATGTGGCAAGGATACTTCTTTCACCTATTGATGAATTAAGAAAAACTGACATCACTGAACATGCTCTAAATACTTTAGCAGAATCTAAACTAAAGGAATTGTACTTTGTTGGTAGAAGAGGTCCACTTCAAGTTGCTTTTACTATTAAAGAACTTAGAGAACAACTAAAACTTAAAACATGCAGAACCATTTGGAGAAAAGAAGATTTTATTGGTGTTGATAATATAGTGGCAAATCTACCTAGGCCCAGAAAAAGGTTGACTGAACTCATGTTAAAATCTTTAAATGAACAGATAGCTACTGAGGAGGATTCCAAAATATTTAAGCCTATATTCTGCAGAAGTCCCAACAAGTTCATAGTAGATGACAAAAAACGTTTGACTGGAATTGAATTGATTTGTAACAAATTGGAAGGAGACAAGATCGAAGAACAAAAATGTATACCGACTGACAAGAAAGAGATCATAAACTGTATTTTAGCATTCCGAAGTATAGGCTATAAGAGTACTAGTGTAGACCATGACTTAGTTTTTAATAATAGTGGTGTTTTAGTTAATGATAAAGGACGAATAAGCCATGTGGATTCCAAAGGATTAGCAAAACTTTATGTTGCTGGCTGGTTAGGAACAGGGCCTGTTGGTGTAATATTGCATACTATGGGCAATGCCTTCCAAGTTGCTAAAACAATCTGTGAAGATTTACGAACAAACTCCACAGATATACCTAAAGGTGGATTTGAAGAGATTAAAGCAGATGTACTAAATAAAAATAGTGACATTGTAGATTGGAGTGGTTGGGAAAATATTGACAAGTATGAAGTAGAGCAAGGCAAAAAATTGGGTAAGCCAAGAGAGAAAATCTGTGACATAAAGAAAATGCTGGAAATTGCTAAAAAGTAGTTCGTATTATCAAAGTTAAATTAAGAATACTGTTTTATTTTGCTACAAAATATAAATAAGTACATCACTGATTTATTATTTCGTTTTTACAATGTCTATCCATTGAGATATTAAGTAATGTGTGTACCTCAGTATTTTGCTGACCCAATGACTAACTTTTGACATAGTCATAAGATTATAGTAAACCCAACTTAAGACTGAAACGAAAGAGGCGCTGTCGGACGCATTTGACATTCATTTGACCAATCATTGCACACTAGTAACTGACAGATGAATGAACACAACGTACTTATGAATGACTTTTCGTTAGTTCCAATTTTTGCCATTTCAGAGTTAAGTTGGGCGGACTGTATTTAAGTTGTACTTTTTATGTTTATTAATGACTAAAGTACCCGGCAAGAAATAATGCACATCGGTATTCAGAAAGAGATAATCGGTTAGTTACGGGTTTGCAGAGCGTTGTCTCTCTCGCACATTGCACTAATAATATAATGCAATATCTATTATGAGCTGATAAAGCACCCTATCAAGTACTTATAATAATAATAAATTGATGTTCCATTGGAGGTTTTAACAACTCTTTATATTTATTTATGAGTGAACGCGACCGTCTTCTACCGAATTCGAAAGAAAAGTGACAAGCATAGAGTAACTTTGTATCAAGTCAACGGTAAGGACTGTGTAGTAAGGACAACGCTCTACAAAGCCGAAACTAAACGATTATCTCTTTCTGAATACCGATGTGCATTATTTCTTGCCGGGTACTGTGGTTATTGTCAATTTTACTGACGCAACCAATCAATTTGTGTTGGTACAATAAATACTTCTGTAGCCTTGCTGCAATATTTTATTATTGAGTTATATTATTATATTTTATACAAGCTATTTCAATGGTTAACATGGGAAGCCAGGTGCTAATTTTATTCATAAATATACCATATTTTTGTAGTAAAAAATATGTAGTTTTCTTAAGGTTTTTTCAATAGAAATTTCGCACCCATTTAAACTATTAAGTACAATAACATTAAAAATATCTAGATATTTGATGAACTTTTGTAAAATAATAGTTTAATGAATGAAAAACAAAACCTAATTTTATTTTCTCATAATATATATTATACTATCCATCCATCCATCCATCAGCCTTTCGATGTCCACTGTTACTATATTATTCAATATTTTGAGAATGACTAAATTTTCAAACATTATTTTATATTATAAAAGAAAATTCATATCACTGTGCGTCTGTAATAAAACGCATTTTATTTCAAATTAACCAATCCTGAAATTAATAGGATAAATAAGGTAGGTAACCGTTCGGTAATAAAAGTATAAATACATAGTTATGTTACAGGATACAGAACTTACAGGTTTCTTTGCGGATGGATTAAGACGCATTGATATTGTGTTGGTTATATCAGATAGAAATTACGAGGAAAAAGACGATAAGATAAAGATAGATTTTCTAATTAATGTTGTGAAAATTGGCCTTGAAATTGAAATGGAACCAGCTGTGGTAATATATTTTTTTAAGTTTTGCCAAATGAGCAATATTCATGTAAAGCAAACAGGAACCCAGAGAAATGACAAACCTTTTCTTCTTTGTGCTTTATTATTAAATAAAGTTGAATTTACTTTGGTTGAATTTAACCAAATATTAAAGAAAGTCAAAGATGAGCAGTGTCCAAGTTAAGTCTGTTGTTGAAAAAAGTTTTTTTAATGTTATTTTTTTTTATAAAAATACCTAGATGAAGCGTCATGAGAAGCTCATGTTCGTCAAAGTGCATGCTCCTAATCCTGTGATAGAAGAATATGGCAAATACTTCAATGTCCGTAAATATTATAAGGAAACTCACAATGACTTCATAAATCCGAATCAAAATATGTTATTCATGAAGGCTGAAAAGGACTTCATTAAAACTATTAGGTGAGTAATATTTAATATTGCACCACTATTGGGCACAGCTATCTCTTCAAATCAGAGGAGGCCCAGTGCAGAGTACCTACCTACTCCAACACGCTGCTGTAGTATGGCCAAAGCATGCTTATTAGTTAGAAGGGATATACTCACTATACTCCGTTAGCGTTCAACTTCGATTTGGTATTCGTTTTTAATGGCTACCCACATAAACGCCAGACGGCGAAAACTAAAAATTACAAACTAAATAATTAAAGTTGTTTTTAGCGTGGAGTGGCAATTCCATGGCAATTCCGTATCCTCGGCGACTCAATCATCCACCTAACTGTCAACGGATTCCGCTTAGCTTAGCTATCGGTCTATGAGCGCTTCTATAAAGATATTAAGTAGGCAAGTAGTAATTTAGTTTTTAACTAGACTTCATAATTCAAATGTATTTGTTGCAGAAAAAGTTATTCCGGTCCTTTAAATTATAGCAACATAGAGAGAAGTACAATTGTTTATCACATTCTTCTTTTCTTACCATTTGGCCAGAGCGAAAATTTTATAGGCCTACAAAGGTACTCGTAATTAATGTTTACCTTGTCTCCCTTTTTCTTAAAATTATTAACATCATATTATTATTATGGTTAATAACTCAAAAACTGGGTCACCTCAATACGGTAAAAATTGTATTGAACATTATTTTTTTATTATAAGTCAAAATTTAATATTAAAAATATGAAATTGCTTTTACTACAGACTCATGGAGAAAAATATTATAATAGATGCATACGCCTTGCATGACGGCCCATTCTTTTTTACGGGGAATGAAATACCAACAAAATTAAATATGAATGCAAGACAAGTAAGAAAAAAAAATTAAGGTTTTAGGTTTTTATGGAGTAACCAATTAAATTAATTTAAGTACCATATAAGTAGGTACTTACTTTAATACCATAGCAAACACCAAAAATATTATTACTTCCAGGTTCTTTTTTATAATTGGGTTGGAAAAAGGTTTTTGTATAAAAGACAACCCCTTCATTTGATACGAGAATATTTTGGAGAAAAGGTAAAGCAATATGAAACAAAGTACCTATTTAATTACATATCATTTATGGAAAGTTTCATAATGTTTGTCGTATCACCCTTGTTAATTTAACAATATTCCGTTACGTTAAGTAAATGATCCAAATTAGGTTCGTGTGTTGCTGTTGCATGGTGTAAAAATGTTTAGTTCTGTATAAAGTTAAACGATTTTTTAAACATCATAATTTTGAAAAAGGGATGCAGTTGTCCAGAGTGGTGAATTAGGCAAAATCTGTACCAACAACTCTATTTGTGAGAGGAAACCGCAGTTGAGCAGTTAAGGTTGCGAAGTTAATTTTTGTTAGTTGAAGAAGTTACGAAAATTGTAATATAAAATGTAAATTCACAATTTAAAAGATTTTTTACAGAAGATAAAATTGTGTGTCATTATAGGTGGGAATTTACTTTGCATACTATGAGTATTTCAATATTTCTTTAATGTTTGCTACTCTTCTGGGTATTTTTGTATCCATTGAGGGTTTATGTGACATCAAGGACGACAGGGTTATGTAAGTATAATAAAGCATATTGATTGAATTAGTACTTAATGCTAACTATAGTAAAGTACATAGGTAATTCGTATGTCGGTTTTCAATAATATCGAGTTCGAAAAAAATATCATCGCGGGCGAAATGAAACAGTTAAAGCCGGGTCCAGACATGTATCATTTGCCCGATCCGATCACCGTATCCGTATCGTCGACCGACGCGTATCATGATCGCATATGTGGACGGATAATGATACGCGTATCATGATACGCGATCTCGATACGCCGTTATGATACGGCCCGTCCCATGTCGTGTCGGTTTTTGTCCGATCATCAAAGGTGATACAGATACGGACGTGGGTCAGTCTGGACGCGTCACCACTTATGTGTTGAAATCAGGTCTCGCATCAAAGCTCTTCCTCCAAGTCTGTTTCTGTTTCTAAATAATTCCGTTTGCCACCATCGTCTCTGTTTTGGTTTTGAGGTTAGAATATTGTGAATGACAATATAACAGGCACATGAAATTGCTAAATTCTCGTACACTTGAACCAACTGCGACGACATGTTTGATCGAGAGCAGAAATTGAACTGTGATACGCGAATGTGATACGCGATACACTGGGCAATGTGATACGCGATCATGACTATTGTGAAGATACGGATACGGAGCAAATCGGAGGCGTCCACAACTTGATACGGGGCTTGTTGCAATACGCAGATACGGATACGGTGATCGGATACGTTGATCGGATCAGGCAAATGATACATGTCTGGACCCGGCTTAGACTGCAAACTAAGGGCGCTTTAAGTGTCATGCGGATTTGCTCACGCACGCATGCGGGCCAATAATCCCGCGTGCGTGAGCAAACCCGCATGACACTAAAAGCGCCCTAAATTAGGAATTAAAATAGTGAGTACCTACATACTCGTTACAATTGAAATCAGCAACAACCAATCGCCTAATATTAGGTACTGACGATATAAGAATACCTACGTATTATTAATTGGAATTACTTAATATAATTGAAAAATAATGATTGCATTTTTTATCTCACAGTAAAGAAGCTTGTGACAAAAATAACCAAGATAGCGTCGTAACTATATGCCCTCTTTGTCGCGACTTTAATACATGCCCATTCCGTAACCTCACGAGTTATTGTGATAAAGTTACTATCATAAACTTCATAGATAATCCTTGGACTATGATAAATTGCATTTTAATCAGCTTGTGGGGTAAGTTTATTTTGATTTGATGTAGGTACCTACGGTACCTACCGTAGGTATACCTACCTATACCTAATGACAAGTAGTCAGTAATTTATGTAGGAACTAGAGAACCGCCCGCGCTTCGCTTCGGGACTCGTAGGTAACAGCCGCGTAGGTCCCGCTCCCGTAGGAATTTAGGCTAAAAAGTAGCCTACTACTCGCTTTCTTCACTCCACCCTGTCTGAGGTGTGTGGAGCCCTCGGGACAGTTAGTTCCCCTTTGGGGGTGTCTCTCGCGGCCCGTTAAAACGGGCCGGTTCTTGGGCTGGGCCCTAAGGCCCTTGGTTGTCCATCTGTGGTTAACCAATAGGTCAAGTCCGGTGAGTGGTGGCCTTTTTACAGGCCACAGAGTCTTAAACGGGATGGGGTTCATCTTCGCGCCGCCCAGGCGATCGAGGCCCTACCGGGTGAATCCCGCTGGTGGGAAGCCCAGCAGGAGCCGATCAGCGCCGGGCGACGACTTACGAAGCCCCAGTATCAGTCAGTGCTAGGCCCGTCCCGCGCAACCAGCAAGTCGCGCGGGAAGGCCCAGCGGTCCGGTGGACGGGTGTGGAGCGGCGCCAGGTCCTGCAGATGCGGGAACCGCGACGCGTCGACACGCCCGAACATGTTGCGTGCCAATCTCTCGATGAAGTCGTCCAGGCTCTCGACCCGAAGGTCCCTCTGGTCCGCTGGCACTATCCTGTTGGCTGAGCAACTTGCGGACATCAGTCAACAGGATAGTGCCAGCGGGCGGGCGGTACACTGAATACTGTTCTCGAGGCAGAGCTAAAGTAGATTATTACATTTGCCTATGACTTAAGTAAATTACATGTAGTATTTGATAGCGTAATTCAGAACTTGCAAATGAATTTTATTACCGCCATCTATTAACAACTCCGAAAATAAATATCTAGCAACTAACAAAACATCGATCTTCCCATGGGAATGGGATGTTTTTCCGCGGTAAAAAGTAGCCTACGTCACTCTCCACCCTCCTAACTATCCCCACACACATAAACCTTACCATATAATAGCTTTGTTGCGACGTGAAAGCGTCACAAACAAACAAACAAACACACTTTCACATTTATAATATTAAGTAAGGATTTGCTGAAGCGATGGCTCATGGCGTGGTAAATTGACTTTCGAGAAGTATTTGTAAAAAACCTAAGTAAGTACCTAAGTAACATTTCATTCATTCATTCATTTGGGGTAGACTTTGAGGTAGAAAAAGCCTGATAAAACTATAATTACTCTTCTTTCAGCTATGTTATTTATATTATTATGGCGTCGAAGGAAAAATTATCTTTGTTGGTTATGGGAATATGATCAGACAGATACTAGAATAGCTGTGAGGTGAGGTTTTGTTTAGGTACAGTCAATCGGGGTAACTTTGATACATCATTGCTGTATTTTCTTTAAAAACTCTTGCTATTTCGCTTATGAGATAAAAGTTATGATTTAATCAGTGCTCTCGGGCTGGTTTTCATATTGTCAAATTATAAAAAGTCTATAAAAATGACAAAATATATTAAAAAAATGCAATTTTGTTGTGTGTCAAAGTTACCACCCCTATATGGGTAACTTTGACACCGATGATATTTATCAAAAACTCTTCTAAACTAGGTACCTTACTTATAACTTTGATGTAACATTTATTAATAAGGTGAGAGCCTGTTTTATGATAAGACAACAAAAAAAAAGTAGTTTGACGGGTTAGTTTTCATGTAAAAGGCACTAAACTAAGAAAATTCAATGAAAAAATATTGAATTTTGTTTTTTAAATCCTTTTTGGTCTTCTATGAAAAAAATATTAAGTAAAATGTATCATCAATTGATTACCTACATTGTTAGCTTTGAAATGAGACATATTTCGGCTACCTAGGACGTCTACATCGATAGCAATGATTAAAACAGTACAGGCGCCCGAGCTTCGAGGTTGAAAAAACAAAATGGCCGCAATTGTTTCATTTTATTTCTGGGAAAATAAAGAAGTCCCGGGGGCCCTGGGATGTTTGACTAACACTAAAATTGGTAAATCGCAAGTCAGGATACATCTAAGGGATAGGTACATACATTGATACTGTCAAAGTTACCCAGAATTTGTTCAAAAACTGACTTACCGGTATTTTTTGTAATTTTAACGATGATGCAATTGAAAATTAATAACAATTGTTATTGTATCGAAAGTACACATGTAAAAGATTGTATTAAGGTCAAGTGGGGTAAGAGAAACATACTTTACTGGTATTTTCATATTTTGGCCTTCAGCTATCAAAATTATACATTTACTTTGATAATAATAGAAACAAATCTTCTGTTTTGAAATATACTTACATTTTTTTTGACACAGAACTAAATTCTTCGTGTAATTCGCGGTGTAAGAATCAGATGGACGTATCTACATTTTGTTAATTTTACAGGAGAGCGAAAATTCGGTGAAAATTCGCCACTTTAAACTTTACAAGCTCGTTAATAGAGATAATATACAGTAAGTGAAATAAAAATATATATTTATATATTGCCCTACTAATGGAGCTTTAATATCTATAAGAATTATTTGTTTATATGTAATTATTTAGTCACAATATATATTTTTTCAAAATTCGGTTGACATACGTTACTGTGGCTCTTTAGTTTTTTAGGGTTTTGTAGTTATCTTACGTAAATACGTCGTTTGTGAAGCTAAGTTTTATTTTGAATTATTTTAGTAATAATGAAATGATAGAAAAATAAATGAGCAAAATAAATCAAACATAATCTTTATTTTCTTCTAAAACACAATATTAATAAAAAAACATAAAATCAACATAGGTACAAGACTTCAGTATCGAAAAATATTAATTGTCTTCTTCATCATTTAGTGTCCCAACTGAAAATTTCGAGTAAAAATTGTGATATTGTGACGGGATTATGCCTTGTCGGCACAAGTCTTGTAAGTCTTCATATTTTTCAGCAGAAATGGGTAAGGGTTTGTCATATGCACTTTTCAACGCAATCTGTTCCACAGGCAGTCTTTTGCCCCTTCTGATAATCTTAATCATTTTAAAATCACTATCATCCAAATCATATTTGAAGTATATATGTTTACTGTCTTCTTTACGGTACTGTAGCCACCTTATTTTTAGCCAATTGACAGTATTACCGTCACAATCAACCTTAGCATTCTTGACTAATACAGTTTTTAGGTGTTTAATATCTACGAAGTCGTCTGTTCCTATTTCATAAACGTCATATGGATTTTTTCTGGAAGCTTTCCTTATAATTGTATAGAATCCGGATGGATGAAATATGGGTATATTCTTCTTAGCTAGCTCAATAGTCGCGTGGATATTATCTACTTCCATTTGACTGTGCCCAGGTTCAAAATATTTTTGGTTAATCTCTGGTATATTGAAAGCCTCAACGCAGTACAGTAATAGAGCTGAAATATATACATTACGACATTGACTCGCACAAGTATCGGACATAAATGTAATCGGCTTACCATCAGCTTTGGTTTTCAGATATCTCAACAAACATGACCCGATTTCAACAGCCCCTTTCCTTCCAATACCTTCGTGCCAGCAATAACAAAAAACATTACGTTTTTCTGTCTCAAAATCCAACATGGTAAAATTGTACATCGCAATTCGGCGTTTGTAATAAATTTGCTTAGATGATGATGTTGGGCAATTACAAATGGCCTCCAAATCATATTCAGCAAAATGTATGTCACCAGATTGTGCTGACATTTTTGCTTCATCACGATGTCGTCGTGCAGTAATTTTTCTTTTTAGATGCTCTTCAAACTCTTCTTTTTGGTTCTCTTTTTCCTCTGCGTTTAAATGTTGGAAAGTAAAACATTTGTCACACAAATCTTTCCGTTGTCTAAAGAAACCAATATTAAATTCTTTATTGAAAACCATTCGGTAATAAGCTATATCAACAGGTTCTTTTTGCTCTTCACAACATTTACTTTTATAAAGCTCATACATCTTGGCTACATTTAAATCTTGATCTAAGAACTCTTTTTTTGTATCTTTTCGTACGTAGTGAGCTGGCATTCGGGGAAAAGATTTAATATGATCACGTATGAATTGCCTAGTATCTGCCGACTTTTTATTATGTGGTTCATGTTTGCCGCGCATATCGGCTTCAACAACATTAGTTTCAAGCAATTTTTTGAAACAAAATCTAACAAATGTTTCTGAGACACTCAAAGTTGCTAAAAAGAATTTCTGACACACTTTTTGCTTTTCTGTCGTTCCTTTTTTTTTCAAGAAGTATTTGTTTGTCAATTTTCTTTTGCTGTCTAAATTAACAGTTCTTTTTGTTTGCGTAGGCTCTCGCTTTACTAAACCCACAATATACTGCCTTTTCTGATTGATATCATCAATATTCCAAAAAGATGAAAAAATTTCCAATCTGTCTTCTTCAGTAAATTTTTCCGTACACTTTTCTCTACAAATCCCCATACATTTTGTTTCTCCCAAAGTTTTTCCCGGTTTTAAAATACCTTTGCTTGAGAGGTAAGGCTCACCTTTTTGTCTTTTATTTTTTCTCAAATTCTTCTTCCATTCACTGGGTTCCGCTTGACCTCTGCGTTTGCGTTTACGATTTTGATGGCCAGGAATAACCGATTCAATACCAGCAACATCAGTAGTATTATTTTCTATGTTTATGTCAAGTGTATCTCTGTTATCTGAATGAGAACCGCTTGGTGTCACTGCATCATTAATTTGAACACTGTCTCTTCTTTCCGATGTTGAAAAGTCACTTGATGATAAGATACATTCATCTGGTGCAGGCACACCATCATTACTTGAATTGGATAAATATAAATCTTCATTTAAATCAATTAGTGATATATTTTCCAATGTTGTCAATAGTTGTGTGCTGGTTGACTGGTTAGCTGGTTGCTGGTTGACTGATATATTTTCCAATGATGTCAATAGTTGCGTACTGGTTGACTGGTTGGCTGGTTGCTGGTTGACTGAAATAGTTTCCAATGGTGTTAACAGGATGCTAGGTGACTGTTCAGGTTCATCAAAAAGTACCACATTTTCTAAGGTTGTTAATGTTGAATCCTGAAACAAAATAAAAACAGAATATTATACCTACTCATAATACTTGATTATCACGATAAAATCCTATTATAATAATAACGTATCGCCTTAAATTTTAGTATTTTAGGGGATAACCTGGCTTATCTACTGTTGCTAATGTACCTACTAATAACTAGACTAGACTAATAGATGATGGCTACGGCTATAACTGCCTTAACACCCTTTGTAACGTGGAAAACTAATTGATGATGAAATCTGTTAAAAAGTATCCTATATCCTTTTCAAGTGTCTATCATTGTTGAAATTTATATCTAGTGTACAAATAAAGAGTGTATCTATCTAATCTATAATTTTAATAAATTTCAATCAAAGTGACACAGACGTACAGACAGAGGGATAGTATAGGCACATGGTATACGGCGAGCCTATTGCTATTTTATTAACTTAAGTGTGCCTGGGAATCGAATCCCGAACAGCATCTTCCATGTAACATTATAACAGTAAATACTCAAACATATTTTTATATGAAAGAAGACTCACCCGTTCGAAAATATCATTAGTTTCGTTGTTCTGAACCTGAAACGGATCAATCGGTACCAGCGACGCCAAAATCTTCCAATTTCGACTGTTTTTATTCATTATGTAGAATTATATATTATTATTTTCACTTAGAAAAATGCTATTATTACGAAATTACGAAAAAAAAAATGAAACAGTGCTCTTCAAACTTCAAATTCGGGGCCTCCCCGCACTGCAAATTTCAACTTATTTAGACCTTACATCAACTTTTAGGTGCCATACTAACGTATGATATGCGACAATAGTATTTATTAACAAGAGTAGTACTGCCATACTAACGTATATTATGTTACGTTGTTTTGGTTATTCATTCGAGCGATTTATTTTATAAAAATGTTTGTGCCAATAAAACGTAACTGAATAAACGTTGTTTTGGCTCCTTGGAATTAGTATCAAAACACAATGTCGTTATATCCAAAACAACGCATAAGCTTTTACGTTGAAATGGTTCGTATAATATTTTCAAACAAACAATATTCTGCGATTAAAAATGTTGTTTTTGCAAATACGTTCTTAAAGCCCTAACAGATAGCATGATAATTAAAACTAATTTAACGGTACTCGTAATACGTTTTTCTGGTTCAATCAAAAGTGGTTCTTATGTTATATCTTTTTTTTGGAATTTGTGTAATATTGAATATATCGTTACGTCGTTTTGGCACATCATAAAGGACTACATTGTGAACCGTTTTGTGAAAAAAAAATTTTTTTGAATTTTTGTAGATACGTTCATCTGGTTCTTATACCGCGAATTACGGCACAATTTAGGAACAAAGCTAGGTCTTATAAATGTTCCTCTTTCCCGAGATTTGGAGTAAGAGGAACACTCGATATTTTTAAGTAATAACTTATGTTTTTAAGTGTATAACATAGCATGTTTTAAACATTTTTTTGAGTAAAAGGAATTAAACCTTGCCTCGTTTTAAATAAGGTCTTCTTTAGGATGACAGCAAACAAAAACGAAATTTGGGGTAAGAGGAACATATAGGTAAGGTCAGAGGTACTAAACTCTTTGGGCTATTAAATGATTGTATTAATAAAAAGAAGAACCGCCATTTTTTTAAGTCGGTAAAGCTACCAAAAACCTTTTCCTAATTCTAAAAATTACTGTACTGAAATCCACTTTAAGATCGGTTCAGCCAAATGCGAACTTATGGCGGACAATACGTAAAACACGTTTTAAAGTGCAAAACTCCATTTTTTAAGTCGTCTAATATACCTAAAACCTTCTCCTAAGTCTGAAAAATACTATGCTGAAAACTGCATCAAAATCATACACATACATACATACAGATCAAACTCAGAACCTCCTTTTTTTGAAGTCGGTTAAAAATAGAAATGAATGGCGCCACTTTTAACGGCCCTAACTGCTTCTAATAGTTTTTCTTTCGGGTAAGAACTTCTATCGGTCTTTCTTATGTAAGCTCGAGGCATTTTGCTTTTTTTCTGTAACAAATAAATAGTAAAGCAAATCATGGCTATTTTCGGAACGTGTTATATTTTAGCGGATTTTAAATATGTTTGTTACCCCTGAAATAGGAAAAGAGGAACATGTTTCTCTTAACCTGGTATAGCCGTTCCTCTTTCCCAGCTTGCCATTTTGAAGGTTATGTTATTATTGACATCGAAAAATCACTAAAAACACACGTTACAAACAATGTAATATGTAGAAAATAAAGATTAAACGTAATATATACACTTACCATAGCAATAAACCGCAACACTGATGTTTTTAATACTAAAATTAACTTAAACAAGGAACGCCGCTAGGTCTTGGTTTCTTTAGCTTGACAACTGATATTTTTTTTCTCTTTTGCTCGCTTAGTTGCTGTGTTCCAGCGCAATCTATCCAAGAATATTTGAACTACGCCTAATATTGTTTTATCGACGTAGTGACCATAGAGCTGGGCATTATAGTTTTCTTTTTACGAGTGACTGTTACTCTTCCCCCAGCGTCCCTCTTACCCCACCTGACCCTATATTATAACACACCTTGATAGCATTAAAGTTTTGAAAGATATCTAAAAAGTTTTACGTCGGAAAAAAGCACGAATAATTACGCACGTTATTGAAAGAAAGTTTTTTATATTAGCTTTGTTTGAAAACCACTTTTTATTTAAGATTACGTTAACGACGTTCATTATGTACATAAAATGTAATAAATAAATTTTATGCGCCAAATGCATTTCACGTAAAAAATAAAAAATTATTTTGGGAGCCGACTGTCAAAGTTACCCTAAAGAATCAAAGTTACCCCGATTGACTGTATCTATTTTTTATTATAAAAAATAGGTACAGTCAATCGTCGTCGTCGTCAGATCGTCGATTGGTCGTATAAGGAAGTTGTAAGGTCCTTGTACTCAGTATAAGTTTATTCAGTTAATTTTTTATACAGATCAGAATTTGAAACCGATGTTAATAAAATAAGAAAGTCAAAACTTACTGGGATTATAACTGATACAGATACTATTCAAATAAGAATTGCTCGATTACTAATTACGGCATTATTTTTTTTATTATGGGTAAGATTTTTGTAGATTATTTTTTAAGAAGTTTAAATATTTTTCGTATACCTACTTACAATGAATTTTATAATCGGTATGTACCTACTCGATGATTTTTAAGACCAAATTAAACCAGAATAGAATTTGAAGTTTATGTTTCCTCGTATTTTAGATATTATTTGTTTTAACGATAACCGTTTTCCTCATTGTTTGGAAATATGAGCTGTCTGCGATGATTGATAAATTAAGCAGTACCTGGAGAGATTACTGGGCTGTCATTACAATAACATTTATAAACGTTATAATTATGAGCATATTGCAAAAAGTAAGTTAAGTTTAAATAGCTTATTTCTGTTCTTTATGCTATGCCTAAGATGGACTCAGTTCTTTAGGGCGCATTCATGTAGAACGCTGGTTACCGGCGCTGATCTGCCAGCGCTTATCGGTATAGTCTAAGATCCGAATCTAAATCGACATTCATCGGGTTGATAAAAAAATCAAACACACTGATAGAAACTTTTTTGATAATTAAAAATATTTGTTAATATTTAACAAATAATTTATTAGAGACCACTTTTTAGTGCTTAATAAATATTTCTTAGTATTTAAAAAGATTTATTAATATGTAATAAATGAATGATTATGATGAAATGATTTATTAAACACAAAAAATAATTTAAAACTACTAAGGAATATTTGTTTAATACTAAAGAGTGGTATAAACTAATACCTACTTATATTCTGTCCAGGATTTTTGTTGTCTACTCATTTATAATATAAATTTTCTAATATACGAAATTTATTATAAAATTATTTTGATTCTCTTATCAACCCGATGAATGTCGATTAAGATTCGGATCATAGACTATACCGATAAGTGCTGACAGATAGGGACAGGGATGGGCAAATGGGAAAAACATATTTCATCGTATCGATATTTTCCAAATGTATCTGAAATTAAATTAAATGTATATGATATTTCGATATATCGATATTTTTTCTCAATATGCAATTATTATGCCCCTCTTACCGGGTCAGATTAGTTTGTGGCACTTTACCAACCAAACTAACAAGCAGTGTCATTGTCATAGACAAGTAGGTCATAGACTGTAATTTTTGTTTGTATTTGAAGCAAAGAAACTAAACCCATATAGCCTACTGCATACCTACTCTTTTTCTAAATTTAAGAACTCGGATTGGTCAAATAGGTAGGTACATGATGCGATCCATGAGCAGACAGCAGAGCTTTAAATAAATAAATATTAAATCTGAAAAAATATCGATATTTTGATATATCGATATTTTTTACCCAAACGGCCCAAACCTACTGGCAGATCGGCGCCGGTAACCAGCGTTCTTTATGAATGCGCCCTTATTCAATAATTAATTTTCAACATAGTTTGCACTTTGTGTAGGTTAAGGTTAACTTAGTTCTCTTAGTTAGGTATTCAATAATTTGTTATCTGCCATGATGGTCCTATATAATCCTAATAATAAGTGTTTCGTGTTTTTTTCAGTTTTGTCGCATTCTTTCATACCATTTTACTCGTCTAGAAAATTACAAGACTTACGATGCTTTCGAAACTTCGTATATCGCGAAATTATTTTCGTTCGGTTTTGTTTGTAATTTTTCTTTACTGATATGTTACTATTTTTTGGTAAGTAATAAAAAGCTTTCATTTTATGTTAACTATAAAATAATTCTCAATTATAAAAAGCAGTTTGATTATGCCGCAAACCAGTAGGTACCTACCCACGTTGGGCGCCAGTTAGAGTGCTCAGAAGTATAATGTAAGCAGGGGCGTGTAAGTGGCGAAGACACACAATTGATACAAAAACAACTGTTATAATAAAGCGCAAACAGAAAAGAAACTTATAAGATGCGAGCCACGGGAGTCGGTCCTACTCTGTCTCTCTTGCGCTGCGTGCTCGCTTAGTGCGCCATTAGAGCCTAGCGGCAAAACGGGCAACTAACAATGCGATTACAACCACACGCCTTAATATTTAATTTATTTGACTAATTAGGCATGGCAAGGGATAGCGAATAATACCTAACTTGTTTTGCTTCGACAGAATATTTTATATACCTATCCATCAGACAAGAATCGGTGGTACCTTGTCGCTGGTATCGGAATGATGAACTGCGGACCAGAAAGTTGTTTGGACGAGCTGTGTGTGGCGCTAGTAGTCACTATCCTAATAAAGGAATATCTTTTTAATTTGCCCGCTATCGCTTTGAAGTTAGTGAAGATAATTGTTTTCTAATTAATATATCTGAATGAACCTTTAGTTACATAGACACTAGTTTATGAATCGATTTTATAATTTGCAGAACAAACTCGGACTATACTCTAATGCAAGATCAAAATGTACCGTGTTGGGAAAGAGAATACTTCTTAAAACCTTTTACAGAAGATGTCCTTATTGGAAAATTCACAGATCTAGGTGATGGTCCCAAAATGATTTATAAACTTATATTAAAAATAACGTTACGGAAAAAATTCTAAGGGCATTCCGATTTTTTTTTCTAGTTTTGAAATTTACACTGGTTGGTTTGTTTGGAACAGTATTTCCACTAACTCCGTTACTTCTTTTGATAAGTGGTATTTGCAAGATAAGGTAAGATTATTTTTATTTTTATTAAGAATTGCCTGGAATTCATTTGGTCATTCATATTTTTGCATACTTAAGTAGTAGGTACTCTAGACCTAGGTAGTTACTTATTTCTGGACTGAATTAGATCATGGCTCACTGTTGCTGAGGTAACTTTGACCATTGTCATTTAAAATGTGTTGTAGGTAGTCGAACGCAAACGGAGTAGGTAGGTACATATAGGTAATTCTTTTTTTATCAAAGTACTTTTATTTTCAGACATGAAGCTCGTCAACTCGTGGTGAGCAGCCGACGGCCCTTACTGCGTCAACCAAGTAGTCAACGCGTGTGGCACACAATCATGCTTGCAGTTGTCTACGCTGCACCTTGTTTCAATGTAATCGACAAAGATATTAAAACTATGGACACAATACATTATTTTATGTTACGAATGAATTATTGTATAATATATCTATATATTTTCAGACGGTAGCTATGACTTGGATGACCACAATGCTTCGCTACTCTCGCACGGATCACGAGTCGAGTTACTTTAACTCGAGTATGGGTAGATTTATTACTGAGGTAAGTACCTTACTCTTACCTACTTATAATTTAATACGCCCTAATAATAACGTCCTCAGTCCTCACCAAAAGAGGACTCTTTAGATAATTTCAAATAGGGTTAGATACCTACACGTAGGTACCCACAACCGGAGACTATCTAGTTCTTTATCGAACGATGATTGTAACATTGTATACCTAACTATTCAGATTTTGTAACTTTTTTTTTATACCTACCTAACTATTCAGTTTTCAAGGCTACTACAGCTAAATGCAGTAGGTATCTATTAATTTACCTACTAAATTATTTATTTCTAAGTACGTAGCTTTTATCCAATGGGCCAATATTAATTACTTACTAGGATTTTTAAGGAGGTCTGATGTGATAATAACATGTTATTTACGTATCTAATGTAGGTACAATTTTAGGATTACAAAAAAGTGACGGGCTCTGGATCTCCTGCAGAAGCCATCGAAAGTTATAAGGGTTTTGTTCCAACTGAATGTCTTTTTCCAGGTGATATACAATAAATTATTAAAGTGTATACAGTTTTATGAGTATTTTTTTACTTCATAATAAATTTCGGCAGGTTTACGATTTAGATCCAAAAAGCTTGACGGACAATACTATCCCATTGAATGGTTCTGGCGTATCAGATACGATAAACACAGGCTGATGTTGGAAGTTGAGGTAACTTATCTAATTTTTTTACTACACGACACTTTTTAACATAATGTATAACGCAGAAAATAACTACAGCATGTATGATAGTTCCAAATGTATATTTATTTATATCGATCAAATGTGTAGGTAGGTACCAACCATATTTCCTTCTAGGTAGGTACTTACCTCCTTTCGTTTTTCTACCAACCATATCTACCTATTTGTGGCAATGCATCAATTATTTATTGAATGATAATTAAATCATAAACCTACCTATTTAGTCTTGTAAAATTGTTGTCTAATTATAATTTATAAATGTACTTAATATGCATGTTTTATTTACAGCATTTAGCGTTATTGTTAATCGTGTTACTCCACTTCGCTATACCCGCGTATCCGAGAGATGTCGCCGATACAATGGCGGCAGAACAAAGGATTAGACGTCGGAAAAAGATAACGAATTAACTTCCATTTCCATAATATATTTATTGAGTTTCCAAAATTATGTCTAAAGCCATGAACCTATAAAGAGAAAAGAAACGTTATAGTAAACTCAACTTAAGACTGAAACGAAAGAGGCGCTGTCGGACGCATTTGACATTCATTTGACCAATCATTGCACACTAGTAACTGACAGATGAATGACCACAACGTACTTATGAATGACTTTTCGTTAGTTCCGATTTTTGCCATTTCAGAGATAAGTTGGGCGCACTGTACTTTTTGACTCCTCGGTGATACGTGTCAGTGTAGTAGTCTGTCAAAGTGATTTCATGATGTGATCCATGGATGTGATCAAGTTTTTCACAAGATTAATAATATTATTTTCACCGTAATATAAAATCAAGACAAAGGTTTTTTCAGTCATTTTGAAAGGATTCCATCAGTAAAATGCACTCGATGAGAGTAGCGTCAGAAAATTTCGAATATCTAAACAAAGCCACCGAAATTCAACAGGATGATACGCAAGTAAGTTCATCTTTATTTACTTACTAAAATTAATATTAAGAAGTAAGAACACCTAAACCCAGGGCTGCCGAAAGCGGGTGTGTAAGGACCATGGAGGTACGCATATTATTTCAATATAAAGTAAACCGATATCAGCTTGGTAGTTGAAGTGATGACGACGAGGACGGGGGGGAGGGGGAGGTAAAAAGCTGTAAGTATTGCACGCGGGCGCCCATGCAGCTAGCGGAGGCCCTGTGCACCTGCTTAAGGTCGTTCTCACACTAAGCTATAGGTATAAAGTAGGTATATAATATTAGATAGCTACTCGACACCAACTTAGTAAATAGGTACCTATGTATATAGGGCGTCGACTCACAAGAGGTGCTTGTGTGAGAGATTGGCCTCATTCTTACCTACCTACAGTGTAGGTATAAGTAGGTATACGGTTGATTTACTTTGTAAAATATTTTTAGTTCCCGGAATCGAAGGATAATCGTATGTTCACTGGAACATTCAGAGATGGTGTTCGTCGCATCGACGTCGTGCTTGTGATCCAAGAATCGGATATTCCCGAAGTTGCCGACATAACGGCAAATTTTTTTACTAACGTCGTTAAAATGGGACTCCAGATCGAATTTGAACCTGGCATAGTAAGAAAATATTTTTTGTACATTTATTTTTATTGCTTCCCGTATTACTGCTATGCCTATGTATATTACTTATGCGTATGTAGTTTAAACAAAATCTAATTTTTATTATTTTTTATTTAGATGGATGCTCATAAAAGCCTTATATTTGCAAAATTGCATGCTCCTGACGCTGTTCTTAGTGAATATGGCAGCATATTCGGAGTGAAAAGTCATTTTAAGAACAGTCGGGTGGAATTCATTACTCCAAAACGAACTTTTATAGAGAATATTTTTGCATTTACAAAAATACAACATGAAAGAGAATGGATTAAAATTGTCAGGTAAGTGTCTCTTAGTTACGATTTTAAATAACCGACTTCAAAAAAGAAGGAGGTTCTTTATTCGACCGTATTTAAGCTTTTTGCTTTATGTTTGTTCAGCGATTTTTTCGTCGTTTATGGGCCGATTTTGATGACTCTTTTTTTGTTTGAAAGTAGATTCTTCCAGTGGCGTACGCTGATAAGGACACCAGGATCTGATGATGGCATCTCCGAGAAATCGAGGGGAACTTTCGAAAATTGTATGGGCGACTAGTGTCTTTGTTAATGTTTTCATAAGTATAGCTACAATTTCATGTAGGTCTGGAATCGATCTGATGAAGCCGAAAGAGAGTCGAGGGAACTCCTCAACGATTTACTGCAGTTACCTATCTAGTGTTTGGGTTTGATTAATTGGTAGTGACGAGAACTTTACACCTAGGTGGGTTGAATTGGCCGCCATCTGGTGAATAGTTTTTGAGTTATCTCTGCTTGTGAAGGTTGAAGTTGGTAATTTTTTATTGTAAAAAGCAATAATAAATGAATATTTTATTCGAAGTCAGTTTTTACAAAAAAATTTCGAACGTCAAATTATAGGTACGCCATTGCTTCAAAAACCCTACGGTGAGTGGTCTTGGAAGAACAATCGTCAAGTCGTCAGTGCGTTGCTTAGTGATTCATTCTATTTCGTATGATTTAGCTTAAAAAAAATAGTCGACTTCAAAATCGATAAATAGAGATAACTCAAAAACTATTCGTCAGATGTTGCTCTAATTCGTATGGCTTTCGCATATTAAAAGATTTACCAAAATTGGTTTTTAAAGTGTTTTGCCTATCTCCGTTATTAGTTAAGTATGATTTGGAGTAATGTTTACCTATAACCTATTACATTATTTACCTACAGGAAGAATTACAAAACACCGCATTTCTACTCCAATGCTGAAAGAAGTCTCATAGTTTACAAAATTCTTCTTCTGTTGCCCTTTGGCGAAGAACTTAATTATTTGGGTCTAAATAGGTAATACGTTTTCTTTATTCAACGTCGTTATTTTCTCATTCAATAAGATCCATAAAAATATTTTTACACATTAATTTGATCTTATCTTGAATCCTCTTTTTAGGTTATTAAATAAAAATATAATTTTGGATGCGTATGCCTTGCATGATGGGCCTTACTTCTTTCTTCCAAATCAAGAAATATTTCGGGTTAATGCTCGTCAGGTAAGTCTTAAATGAAAAGCAGTTAATCTATTTTTAATTTCAATGAATTACTTTGTTATATTTCTTCTTTTTCCAGATTCTTAGTTACAATTGGGTCGGGTTGAAAAATATCTTTAAGGTGCAGCCGATTGATCTCATTCATGAGTATTTTGGACCAAGAGTAAGAACCCAATAGGAACCTAAATACAATTAATCATCTTACAGTTTTACTTGCTTGTTTAAACTTATGAGAAAACAGAGTTTATTACAGTACCTAACGCTATTACTTACGGGAGAGTTGAACCGCTTTTTTTTAAAGTATCATATTTTCTTAATAAGGAGGCTTAGTGATTCAATTATAATAATAAACGATAGCTTATTTATTTAGGTTTACTTATGCGTATTTAGATTTTCCATATTATATTACAATTTATTTACTTACTACTTTCCATATTATATTACAACTGAAATATGTTATACACATTTTAATAAAAAATGGGATATGATTCAACTCTCCCCACCCTATCGGACACTTGAACCGGGGTCTGGGGAGAGTTGAACACTGCTTTTTAAAAGTAGAAAATAAAAACATTTTACAGCTTAAATCACAAGTTTATTAACCAAAAGATTACAAAATGAAATGAAATTCTAACGAAACACAGTCACACACTCTTCTCATAAGGAAAAATAAACAATACTTCGACATACTCTTAAGCATTCCATAGGCATCATAATTATTAAACATTTTATTAATAAAATTAAATATTTAACGTTTCTCTAATCAAACTTCTTACTTTTTCTTGATATTTCTTACCATTTTGTTTCAATTATATACTTATTCTTATCATTTAGTATCATTAATTAGCCTTAATTAGGACTATTTTCAGTCAGTTGGTAACCAAAAATTTGATCAATGTTTTTCTTTAAGATGCACCGTCCTTTACCTCACGTATAGCATTTTCTAATTCTGTAATGATATATATTTTTCTTTTCGGTATTTTTTCGGATGGTTTGTATTAAAATGATATATTTCATTCAATTAGTCTGCAATAAAATATAAAATTACACATAAAAACAAACAAAATACAAATAAGACTTGTTGTATTAAGGTTCCCGAATTGTTTTTAAATTTCGTCAAAAAGTTTAAAATTTATAGTATATCTATAAAGTAAAACTCCAAATATCTTCATACATATACTATACATGGGAGACATGAACCACTGAGCATATCTCCCACATCCGTCATGGTGCAACTCTCCTGCATATACTACTTTGACATTAAATTCTACCTACAGAAAATAAATATTTGAATTTGAATTTGAGCAAGTCTCCCGGACTCCCCCTACACAATAGCTCTTCAGCTTCTGCAGCCATCTTTAGATAAATTCTTTAACAATTTCAAAATATAATGACTACATAATTTAAATTTAATACTCAACTTCTTTTACTAGATTGGCTTCTACTTCGGATTCTATGGTTTTTATAATCAAGCTCTCGCAGTCGCTGCGTTAGTAGGAATCTTGACAATATTTCTTGAAATTTTTGACTCGACCGATGAAAATATGAAGTAAGTGTTATATAATGAAGTGTCGGCGCACTTATATTAACAAAATTAACAAAAAAAAATTATTTTAGGAAGGACACATGTGCAGCGGAGGAAAATATATGGATATGTCCAGAGTGTGAAAAATTTAACATTTGTCCATTCAAAAAATTAAAAGAGTATTGTGACATGGTTTCCTTGAATATTTTTCTGGACAACCCCTTTACCGTATTTTTCTCAATATTCATTGTTTTGTGGGGTTAGTATATTCTTCCATAAGATCTTACTCTTTCTTTTTGATTTATTATTCGATTCAGTATTCTTATTTTAAGGTAGGTATCTAAGTATGACTTAAACTGTTCTAGCTACCTTATTTGTTATATTTTGGAGGCGAAGAGAATATTATTGGAAATGGATGTGGGAATTAGACAGACACAATGTGATTTATCAACGAACAATAAGGTAATAATGAGATACTAGGTATTATAATATGTATTAAGCAGTAAGACCAAGTGATAATCGCAGTGTTACCCACCTACGTTTTGTGTTTCAGACCCAATTTCGAAATGGATTATATTAAAGCGAAAATTTCGAAAAGAACAGGTATCATTAAATATTACGAGAGTGGTTTTCGGAAGTTTTGGCGTTTCCTCTTTAGCAAGTTCATTTTGCTTATATGCGTGAGTTTTCTTTATAAACAAATCATACACTATATTGTGTACCTCCTAGGTAAGTACTAAGTAACTAATATTTGATAGTGTACATTTCTTGTTCAGATACTGGGTATAATAGTTTTTATTGCGTTATCGCTATACTCTAAAGATAAACTAAGAGCGGCATTCTCGGAGAATTTGAAAACAGACAGACAGCAGTATATATTCTTGGCAATGTTTCAAGCAACATATCTGATACTTATTTCTTTAATTGGGAAGGTAGGTACAATATTTTAATATTTATACCTATTTCATATTTTTCTTCATTTATTTCTTAATTCATTTTTTTACAGTTATGCAAAATTATCTCGTATTGTTTAGTCAATTTCGAGAACCACAGAACCCACATTTCTTATGAACGATCGCTGGTCATAAAATTATTTGGATATACTTTCGCATTTACGTTTTCTATTATTTTATATACAGCTTGGTTCAAGGCAAGCATTTTAACCTACTTACCTAATTAAATAGATTTCATATTATTGGTTGAAATTAACTTCTGGGAACTGTGTTTATTCGGATTACGAAACCGGTTATATGTATAGAAGGTAGGTAAGTATGTCTACAAATTCTATTTCCTTCCGCTGGGTGGTCGATATTCTAGGGGTTGCCTTGCTATCAGCAAATGTTTATTTTTCTTCAAAAAATATCAACTTAATATTGCTTTCTGCACTTAGGAATTCATAATAATTTTAACTGTCCAAACACATTTGAAAATGTAATAATTTTCAGGGTTTATACTTCTTGCTGCCAATTCGTCCAAAATTGTCTTACATTCCACGGTCATATTTTTACGAAGAATTTTCAGAGTGGCTACAAAGCGTTACAATTTTCAAAAGGAATTGTGGCCCATTCTCTTGTATCAATGAGCTCTGGATCTTACTTTTAACTGTGCTGTTCTTGAAGCAAATCGTTTTCAGAGTTTTTAATCATTTTACAAGGTGATTAAATATAGCAAGCAATACCTACAAACTTTTGTTCATCCACACTAGTCGGTGAAGCAAGTTAGGATTCATAGGAGTTTTCAATCGTATAGTATAGTAGGTACCTACAGTGACAAATTACTTTTCATCCCACTTATTCGAAAAAGACGACTTGGTTCGCCTTTGTGCGCCCAAAGTTGGTGTTTTCTGTAAGAATCTTTTAAGGGCGGGAATGAGTTTTTCGTCCTCTTTATTGAAATAAGTACGCGGAAAAGATCTTTTCCGCACACTTTTTGAATGAAGTGCGCCGCAATTATCTTTTCAACACACTTGCTCGTAAAGTTGCTATTTTTTCTTTAGTCTTACGCCCGGAATGCGGTTTATTACACAATAGTGCGTTTTACTTTTCATTGCCGCACTAGTGTTTTTCTTATTCCACTTTTTTTTAATATCCGTAAAGAGGTTGTTACCAAAAGATTTATTATTTTGTAAATAAATAAACTTGTTGTACTTAGTCAAAATCTGATAAGATAAGATTATACTTCATCTAATTATCTATTAAAGCATTTAAAAAATACAATATTTTAAATCATTAATTACCGTAAATTCCTATTAGAAATACATAATTATTTAGTTTAATATATTGTGGCTGAATAGCGGTTTTCTTTGCCTCTGGACTTAACCTGCGCGCCTGCGCGCGCATAGTTATTCAACCAAAGATACGGCGCGCGAAAAAATAAAATAAACCTCGGCGCCATTTTGTGCAAACATTTGTTCGTTTATAATTTGCTGATTTGTGATTGAAAAATGTCGATACCTAATTGTTTTTTTCCTCGCAAGTGTGTTGAAAAACGTCGTATGATACGCGTGCGCTTTGTTCACTACAGTCTTGGCTCTATTCCAGCCCTCGCCTTGCGGCTCGGGCTGTGCAATACCGCCTCGACTGTAATGACCAACTTTGCGCACTTATATCATAATGTACTATTTCCGCGCACTTTTTGAATTCAGTTCGGATTGTTAGAAATTCATGTTTTTATTTTGAAAAAGTTCTTTAGGTGACTGTGAAAGTATAATTCCTGAATTTGAGGCGCCTTTAATTTTCTCATAGGGGGGGGGGGGGGGGAAAAGTACCTAGCTAGAGTCGGTACTCTAAAAATATTTGCACCCGAGTCTCTACGTCGATACGTAGAGACTCGGGAGCAAATATTTTTTGCTCGGGCGACGTACTTTGAATCCCTCGCTACGTTCAGGATTCTACTAAAAAAAAAGCGCCCTCGCCATAAAAATATTACTTTGCTCCCTTGTTATACAATCTACTATTCTTACCATTACACACAAATCTTATCCTACAAAAATACATAACGTAGGAAACTTGACTTTGTAAGTAGAACTGTAAGCACATACGTGAGTGGGATGTGAAATTCAATCTTAATTTACAGTTTGAGGACCGATTACAATCAAAAGATAAACGATGACAATGCAATCGGTACCATTCCGTGTTGGGAACTGGAATACAGATTAAAACCTGTGACAGAGGATCTTATGATGGATAAATATAACACTCTAGGTAAATAAATCCTACTGTTTATTGCATAATCAAAAACGTCAGGGGGCTTAGTTTGAATTTTACGTGACATAACGAACGGGCTCGCTACGTAAATGCTAAAATTTGTATGGGATCGAAGCAGAGCCACCTAGCGGACGTAAATGGCTACGTAGCGAGCCCGTTATGTTACGTAAAACTACTAAGCACACCGGATGTAAAATCAAAAGATGTGACAGGTGATGCAGGTACCTATTTCCTGGTTTCAAGAAGTTTATGTTTCAGCTCAACAATTCGGCGTAGTGACGTTGTTTGTAGCGGCTTTTCCACTTGCGCCATTCTTCGCTTTTCTAATCAATATTTGGGATATAAGGTTGGTAGTTTCGCAATATTATTTATAATTAAACAAATACAGTCTCAATCGGGGTAACTTTGATTCTTTAGGGTAACTTTGACAGTCCGCTCCCAAAATAGTTTTTTTATTTTTTACTTACGTTACTTAGCATTTGGCGCATAAAATTTATTTATTACATTTTATGTACTTAATGAACGTCGTTAACGTAATCTTAAATAAAAAGTGGTTTTCAAACAAAGCTAATATAAAAAAACTTTCTTTGAAAAACGTGCGAAACTTTTCGTGTTTTTTTCCGACGTAAAACTTTTTAGATATCTCTCAAAACTTTAATGCTATCAAGGGTGTGTTATAATATAATACAATCTTTCACATGTCTACTTTCGATACGTAAACAATTTTTATTAATTTCAATTGCATCTTCGTTAAAATTACAAATAATACCGGTAAGTCAGATTTTGAACAAATTCTGGGTAACTTTGACGGTGTCAATGTACCCTGACTTTGTATGCGTTTTACCAATTTTCGTGTTAGTCAAACATCCAAGGGCCCCGGGACTTCTGTATTTTCCCAGAAATTAAATGGATGGAATCTCGTAGTAATAGTAAGAGTTTTAAAAGAAAATACAGCGGTGATGTATCAAAGTTACCCCGATTGACTGTACTTAATATATTATTACATACCTATAAGCTTAATTATTCACTTGAATCTAGATACCACGCTCGCCTATTTTTGCTAAGCAGTCGTCGCCCACTGTTGTTAAGAAGGTCAGGGCTAGGAGCTTGGACTGGCGTCTTTATATTTATATCGCTTTTAGCCATCTTGAGTAATGTAAGTGCCTAAGTACTTTAACAAACGATCAAATTTTAAATACTATACTAAGTCTAAGTAGGTACTGTTCGGTAATATTTAGCTACACTGTTCTGATTCTGGCAATACCTTCGCAAGAGATAAAATTTTTCCCATCAATTAGGGTTCTACCCTCCTTTTTCTCGTTTTCGTGCGCGAGCAACGCCGATGGCGCGCGCGCAGTCGTGTGTGTGCTGTTTCACGAGTCGTCCCGGTCCGTGCGAGCCCTTCGGCGTGGCTGCATTATTTTCGTGTAATAAGTTCGTACCTATTCGTCAACCCAGCCACTAAAACTTACTTCGTCGCATTCGTGCCGACCGCAGTCAGTAGGGGGCCCAAGTAGTGGGAAAGCCACCCACGAAAGGCTGCCCCGCCAACTGTGAAAAATCCCGGGGTGGCTCCATCATGCCGGTTGGCGACCGGAGGAGGGGACCTGATGGCGATCCCTGGGGGGGTTCGGGCGTCCCCGCGGTCTCCATGCTAAGGCCCCAATGGCACGGCGACTATGACTCTGTCACATGGTTACCAGCGCTTTGCCTCGTTCAACTGCCATTCCCCTTCCTATTCACTCCACACCAATTATGAAAAGTAAGAGAAGGAAAAAACGTTTCCACAGCGGCTGCACTTCCCCTCCCTTAAAGTACACCTCACCAACATACGAGGCTTGCATTCAAATCTCATCAGTCCACCACCATCTTGAGACTGGGCAGCCGCACTTACTCTTCCTGACTGAGACGCAGATTAATAGTCCGTCTAGCGTGGCGTATCTCAACTACCCGGGTTACTCTTTAGAGCACAAATTCCACCCTCGTGCCACAGTCTGTGTATATGTCCGCAATGATGTTTGCTATCAACGTGTCAGTCAATTTGAAGACCCCACCTTCTCTACTATTTGGGTTCTAGTAGTCTACTAGAACCTCACCTGTGTGTCTCACAGGAACTGATAAAATTCTTTATTCTTGTGTCTACCGTTCGCACAGCGGTGATCAGGAGACGACTCGGCTATTTGAACACCTCAGTGTGGCTGCTGATGAGGCCCTTCATCGTTACCCTACTGCTCAGCTGGTCTTTCTGGGGGACTTTAACGCTTGTCACCAAGACTGGCTATTCCCATACCAGAAGACCGACCACGCTGGGAGAGAGGCGTGGAATTTCGCTATGTCGCTGGGCCTCTCCCAGCTGGTAAAGCAAGCAACTAGGGTGCCAGATGTCATTGGTCACACAGCCAATTGCCTGGACCTTCTGCTGACAACCGATCCAGACAGATATGTCGTAGAGGTCTCGTCCCCATTGGGTACCTCCGACCACTGTATGGTGAAATCTGTAGCGTCATACCCCCCCCCCCCCGAAGACGATTGCCGTGGTACCCGGCGAGTATGGCGTTACAAGTCAGCAGATTGGGATGAGATGCGGCACTTCTATGCATCTTATCCTTGGCGGCAGGTCTGCTTCTCTTCTGAGGATCCGTCGAGCTGTGCGGCTGCTATAACCGATGTGTTGCGTCAAGGAATGGAGTATTATATTCCTTTCTCTGACGTTCCCATCGGTGGCAAAGCTCGCTCCTGGTTCAACGCCTAATGCGTTCTTGCGGAAAAGCGCAAACATTCGGCGTTTCTATCTTGGGTTGATGCTCGAGACCGCAAAGCTCCGGAGACCAGTTATAAGAAGAAAGCCTTCAACCTTGCTGCCAAGTCCTACAAAAAGGCACTTCAGAAGGTAAGTCACAACCGCATCAAACATTTCGGCGCAAAACTCTCTGTCCAACCATCTAGCAGTAGAGCTTTTTGGTCTCTTGTCAAAGCGGTTGAAACAAACTTCTGTCGACCCACACTGCCACCACTGGTTAAACCGGATGGCTCCCTGGCACATACGGCTATGGAGAAAGCGGACTTGTTTGTTGTTCGCCGAAAATTCGCGTCTGGACACTAGCAATAACGTACCACCACAAATACCTCACTGCGGTGCATCTATGCCAGAAGTCCGCATAACAAACAAGGACTCTAACTCTGCGGTGTCTAGACGTGAAAAAAGCCAGTGGACCTGACGGTATTCCAGCACTGGTATTAAAAACGTGTGCACCAGAGTTGTCTCCTGTGTTGACACGTCTGTATCGCCTCTCTTTCCAAACAGGAATAGTGCCCAAGTCCTGGAAGCTTGCCAATGTGCAGCCTGTGCCCAAGAAAGGTAGCCGCGCTGACCCTACCAACTATAGGCCTATCTCAATCACCTCCATACTCTGTAAGATTATGGAGCGTGTATTGAACGCACGCTTGATGGCATACCTAGAAAGGAATGATCTCCTGAGCGATCGTCAATACGGATTTCGCCGAAATCGGTCGACAGGAGACCTCCTAGCGTATGCCACTCACTTATGGGGTGAGGCCTTGGAGAAAAACGGGGAAGCACTTGCTGTCTCTCTCGACGCCTCGAAGGCCTTTGACAGGGTCTGGCACGCTAGCCTTTTGAACAAGCTTCCAGCTTATGGCATATCCCCTGGTCTTATTGGGTGGGTGAAGGACTTTTTGAGCGAACGGTATCTCCGTGTTGTCATTGATGGCTGCTCGTCGCGGTCGCTGAATGTCAATGCGGGGGTTCCTCAGGGGTCTGTTCTCTCTGCTACTCTGTTCCTGCTGCACATAAATGAACTGCTTATTCCCGGAATCTATGGGTACGCAGATGACAGCACAGTAGTGGAGAGATACCTGCCGAATGTTGGGCCAGTAGAGCGGAGATTCAGGCTGAAAGAGAGGCTATGGTGGAACGTGTGAATCTCACACTTCGGGCAGTGTCTGAGTGGGGCGATGCCAATCTTGTGAGATTAAACGCCACAAAAACACGGACGTGTCTATTCACCGCCAAAAGGAGCCCGTTCACCTTGGTTCCTACTTTCCAGAATGTGCCCCTAAAATGTACTGACCGCGTGACCACCTCCAGTTGCTGGGTGTTGAAGTTTCCTCCAACCTCAACTTTGGGCGGTTCATCGAATCCAAGGCTAAGGCAGCTGCAAGGAAGCTTGGGGTCCTTGCGAAAGTGCGACGGTACTTCTCACCACATCAACTTTTAGCGCTGTACAAAGCCCAAGTCCGACCGTGTGTGGAGTACTGCAGTCACATTTGGGCTGGTGCTGCAAAGTCTCACCTATCGGCCTTGGATTCGATGGAGAGGCGTGCTTCGAGGCTCATTGGTGACCCCATGCTGGTTAAAACCAATCTACAAAGCCTCGAGCACAGACGTAGAGTAGCCAGCCTCTCTGTCTTCTATAGGGTACATTTTGGAGAGTGTGCGCAGGAATTGTTTGATATAATTCCCTCATCCCCGTTCCTCCATCGCACGACACGACGCACGGCCGGTATCCATCCATACGTTGTTACCATCCCGCCGGTCCGAACGTCGAGGTTCGCCTCGTCTTTCGTTATACGTACCGCGAAGGATTGGAACAACTTGCCTGCGTCAGTGTTTCCGCATACATATGACGTGGGAGTCTTCAAGAGGAGAGTGAATAGGCTTTATCTAAGTTAGTGCGCTCATCGCTATGGCTTCATCTCCACTTACCATCAGGTGGGATCGTTGTCAAGCACTATCTTTTAAGAAAAAAAAAACTATATCATTTACGAGACTACGGTGTTGGAAGCTGCTAACTGGTGTACGGAGACCATAAGAAGACCATCTCGGCGCCATTCCGATCGACGCCACGCAACGGAACTTAAGGTTGGTGGATTCCCTTTTTGATGTAAGCATTTGTCTTTGTGTGGTATAGTCAGAAAGGGACACGCTAAATATTTACCTAAATTAAAAAACCAGTATACAGTCCACTTTTCCCATTCTTAACACCTTTTAGACCACCGGACCCCGTGTCCGGATAAATTGACACGCCCCAACAGGTACCTTAGAGAACATTCATACCCATCCTACGTGAGTCATGTAGTACCTACCTACCTATGGGTATCTATGTTCCCATATACCTTGAAATAGCAGTTATTACTGGTTTTTCAGAGGAAACCCATAATTAATGATATTTTTCAGGCGTTTACAGTTATACGCGACACAAGAACTATTTTACGAATTTATTATTTCTCTCAGTTTGGAAATTTGACAGGATATTTAAATTATACACTTGTTAGTTTTCCGACATTTGTAAGTATGAAAATTAAATAAATTTGGATTGAGTATGTTATAATAAATCATTATATACCTACTTGTCTATTTGTAATATTTGACCTTGTTTTATTGAATCCAGTTATATAATGAATCTACGGAGTACGCGAAGGAAATACAACAATACCAGGATGAAATTCCAAACATATGTTACTTTCCAGGTAAGTTTTAGGCACTTCTCACATTACGCTATTTATAAGCTACGCGATTGCGACGCAATCCCAAATTTCTATGTACCTATCTGACACTTTTGACTGACAGGAGTCGCATCGTAGACGTGTCTCCTGTCAGTGAAAAGTGTCAGATACATACAAATTTTGGATTGCGTTGCAGTCGCGTAACTAGCTCATAAATAGCGTTGTGTGAGAAGTGCCTTAGTCTTTTACCTATTGGTTTTTGATAATTTATTTTGCTATTTAATTTTAGATATATGTTTATGTGTTAAGTATTAAAGTAAATGTGATTTTCGTTAGGTTTGCTAGCAGATTTGGTTAAAGTAAAAGAAGATGAAAAAACAATCTACGAAACACATTTATATTACAACAATCCTGAATTTACAGCCAAATATGAATTTAGTAAAATAAGATTTTATGAAACCCTATTTGTCTATGTTTATGAGGTTAGTCATATTCTTACGATACCTATTCTGGTAGTAAACACCACCTCATTAATACCTAAGCTTAAGGACTATAAATAATTTTGCCTTATTTTTTGGCTTTAAAAGTACCTAGATAGTTTGTGTGTTTGTCAATCTTGGATGATCTACCACGTTCCATTTGATATGAATCGTCTGGTATTGATCAAGCCAATGAGGGTAACCGCGTGTGGATTCGCCGCTAGAGGCCGCTAGTGTAGAGGGTGGTCTGCCTGTCACTTCTCTCTTGTCTATTCACTGAATAGTATTCAGACAAGTGTCACTTGTCAATGTTTATGTATGGGCGGGCTTTGACAGCATGACCGCCGTCTGCAGTGGCGCCAACTGGTGAGCACAAAAACGGTTACCCTCATTATAGGGTATGTAACTTAGGATTTACAAACCTTTTCATTTTACAATTAATCAAAGTAATTAAAGTTTATACCACAAACTGCTCTACAACCTGCACATTCCGGTTAAGATCGTAATTACCGTAAAGTCCGTAAATATTTTTTATGGGTAGATATCTTTATCTACCTACTGCTCCCAATTGAAAACTTTATTTTTGAGGGTACCCGCGTCTTCTTATCCATAAGTACTACCTACTAGTTTTGCTATTTAATGCAAATATTGTGCCTTACTGTTAATACTATATCGTTTTTTTTAGCATATTCTCCTTTGTATTGTGGTAATATTAAACTACCTTATTCCATGGCATCCAACTGAATTAAAAGAGACTCAACAGATGGAAAATAAGATTAAAGAAAAAAGACTAATATATTCATAATACCCATAAACGTGAGTTCACTAAATCATTATTATTAGATAAAATTTTTATGTTCAAGATTCATCAATTATTTAATCAGTACTTCAGGATAATATTGTTCTCACAATATTATCCTTTGCAATCCTTAATAAAATACAAAAGATTGTACTTGCTGATATCAAGATAATTATGATCGTTCATCGATCGTACTTTATTATTATTATTGATCAACGATTTTCTTGTACGTACGTATACACTGGATGTGGACTATTACCAGTTACCACAAGCTTTTTTTTTCATGGTATAATAATTTATGCTATTACCTGTGGATATTACACGCGGCACAAATTAGATAATACAGATGTTAAGTTTCATACAAAGTGCCCAAAAACAACTCACACATAGACACGGTTCACATACACCAAAAATCGGAACATATCGGTATAATACACAAATAAGATACTTTTCCAAAAAAAATTGATAAAAATGGAGTTATTATAATTATTATCTTAGTAGTTGTTTTTATTCGACGTTAAATTGCAAATTATAATTTTTTAGACATGCAGTTGCTACCGAAAGGTACAATATTTTTATTTTATTTGTTATGAAAAACTTACAGCTACAGAAGTTAATTACTTACAAAGTTTTCACGAATATAAGTACATAAGATTATACTGCGGATTATACTGAGGAATGACTATCTCACTGTCTGTTATTTTCTCGCTCTGGTGTACAATAATAGTACATTATGATACAAGTGCGCGAAGTTGGTCATTACAGTCGAGGCGGTATTGAGCCCGAGCCGCAAGGCGAGGGCTGTAATAGAGCCAAGACTGTAATGAACAAAGCACACGCGTATCATACGACGTTTTTCAACACACTTGCGAGGAAAAAAACAATTAGGTATCGACATTTTTCAGTCACAAATCAGCAAATTATAAACGAACAAATGTTTGCACAAAATGGCGCGGTTTATTTTTTCGCGCGCCGTATCTTTGGTTGAATAACTATGCGCGCGCAGGTTAAGTCCAGAGACACCGAACATTCAGCCACAATATATTAAACTAAATAATTATGTATTTCTAATAAGAATTTACGGTAATTAATGATTTAAAATATTGTATTTTTTAAATGCTTTAATAGATAATTAGATGAAGTATAATCTTATCTTATCAGATTTTGACTAAGTACAACAAGTTTATTTATTTACAAAATAACAAATCTTTTGGTAACAACCTCTTTACGGATATTAAAAAAAAAGTGGAATAAGAAAAACACTAGTGCGGCAATGAAAAGTAAAACGCACTAGTGTGTAATAAACCGCATTCCGGGCGTAACACTAAAGAAAAAATAGCAACTTTACGAGCAAGTGTGTTGAAAAGAATATTGTAAACTATTGTATTGTATTATATATGGTATTAAAGAGAATCGGTAGTAACAACATAACAAAACGTCGCCTCAGTGCTTGTTTGTCCTACCTACCAAATTTTTCGAAAATTAACTTTAAATGCAGTTTTATCAATCCTTCTGGTTAAGACAGATTGCTAACTTTTTCTCTTAAAATAACAAAAAATGTCATTTAAATTTTATTAGTGACACGACATCGTAATGAAAATTTCGTGCTTGTTTGTAGTATCTCCAGATTTTGTTTTAAATCCCACATCGTAAGAGACTTTGGGTGCTTGAGTGTTCTTTGTCCACTCAATCGACCAATCACAGCCCGCGGCGCAATATTCTCCGCCATTTTGTTTGATTTGTCACTTTGGCGGGAGACACCGAAGAATCCATAAAATAATCGTAAAACTATATAAGTTATAGTGTTTTTGGTGTTTAGATAATTCTAGACATTAATAAAACATGTCTAGAACATTTAATAAAAGTGAACATGAGCAGACGCAGCCGCAAATTGAACAATAAATACTTTTTAGTTTCAATTTGATCTCGTTATGAATTTGCAATAGGGTGTTGCTTTTTAATGATTTTGAACATCCCAAGAGTGCGTTAATACGCTCCAAAGATTCTCGCTCCCTTATTTTGAGACCGAATTAACGTACTGTTACGCAATTTACGCATGATAGTAAAATTAGATTTTGAGTAAAAAAATAAATATTTTGTAATGATTCCGTGTTGGGTGTCAATGAAGTGAGTAAATTAAGTAAGGGTAATTTTTATTGTGCGTTTTGTTAAAACGTAAGAAATAATAAAAGAAACTCAATCTTGAAATAAAATAAAAATAAAAAATAAAAAATCTTGAAATACGTAAGTGTAATTCTAAAAAAAATATGTCGCGTTGGGGCCGTTGGGGGACCGCTCCAACCTTAACAATTTAATTACGAAAAGTAACTAACGTAACCTCATAACCGAATTGGTTGAGCCGTTTAAACCGTTGAGCCGTTTTGATAACCCGGATGGCGCAATGGTTAACACGCCGGCACGCTATTCCGATGGTCTTGGGTTCGATTCCCGGCGAAGCGGCAATTTGAATGATGAGTTTAAATTTCCGTTCTCGGTCTGGGTGTGTGTCCTTAATTGTCTTGTGTGTTGTCCATGGCACCTAGGGAATCCTAGTTTGGCTTTGGGAATCCTAGTGGGGCTTTGAGTTGAAGTTTTATTATTAAAATATTAAAAAAATCTTCGGTAAAAGACTTAATAGGTGAGCATGTGACACTTATGAAAAAAAAATCGGAGATAATGAATAGTTAGGAGCGTTCCCCCAACGCGATACACACTTACGTACTTCAAGATTGAGTTTCTTTTATTATTTTTTATTTTTTAAATGAAATTTCTTGTCTCGGGGGGTTTTTAAATTTTTTATTTAATTTTTAATTATAGTCTTTATAAAACTCAAATCATAAATTGAAAGAAATCGTTCATAAAAACATCCTGTATATAATATCTGAAACATAGAACAAACAAGCACGAATAAATAAATCAGTCACTTTGTCCTATCTCCAGTGAGTCGTGTTCTAAGTCCACATTCATAATTATATTTTTGCATGTTTGTTCTATCTCCACATAAAACCTGTAAAATAAGGTAAAATTAATTACGATCTTATATAAAACTTATCACTATCAATTCATAGTTAACTCTTATGTTAAGAAAAACCTTAAAATCAAAAAACTACAGCTTTTTAAAAGAAATACAGCTAAAAATTCGTGTACTGTAAAATTTAACCAATGGTAGATAGGACAAACAAGCACTGAGGCGACGAAAACAAAACTTAGGGTTTCAGAATTCAAGGTAATACATGTATACAATATTATACCAAGAAAGTCTATGAATAGAATAGATAAGTTACAATAATCAAAATAAAAATGAAAAGATTAATTATAGTATTTTTCTGGTACTGAAAACCTTAATATAAGAATAAATTAGAATTAAGGTATAATTTCGGATTATTTTACATCACTTATAATAACGAAAAAAATTTAAACTAATGATTTGCCTTAACTTTGACACGCTCATGTTGAATAAGTAAATATCACACTCCCGGGCAACAACGTTTAACGGTTTAATAATGTACTTACCATTGATGGTACTTACACACTCTCTTGTAAAAAAAACTGCCTATACTTACCTATTTGGTCTTTGATGAGTGGACATAAAGAGGTACCGGTGACCTGGAACGTTTACGTTTTACGTGCAATCAAAATGATTGCACTTACTTGTGATTATAATTTCGTATAAAAATTATATTATTGTAATATATAATATCATTGATTATTACAGATAACCTGAATTACATGTTTTATTGAATTTGTCATCTAGTTTACATTGATATAAATATGACTAACGGTTACTAAATTACATTATATTTTAATGATTCTCAACGTATACCTTTATTTTTATTTTCCCGTTTAATAAATACCTATATTTTAAATAACAAAATCCAATCCACGACCTTTGCGGAGTCGTTAACCCTAAGGCTTACGCACACATGCATAACCAAAATCGAGGTACATACATGAGCTAACTTCTGTACTATCCTTATTTTGTGGTATGGTTTATGTGTGTTATTTTATTTTTATTGTTGTTTTTATGTAATTTTCCACATAGTTTGTTGTTTAACGCCTGTATCCATTTACTTTTTGTACTGTTTCTACTTGTAACACCGGGTTGTCTGGAAGAAATCGGTTTAAAGCGATAAGGCCCCCCATTGTTTTACGCTCCTTCTTGTGTTTTTTATGTAACATTTGTACGGCGTGAAAACAAATATGAGTTAACATAAATAAAATAAACCTAAATCGGGGTACATACATGAGCCTAACTTCTGTACTACCTAGGTATCCTTATTTTGTGCACACGCTAAGTTTTGATTGAGTCTGTGATTAAGCCATAGATGTAGCATACACTGATAATAAATCTATGGATTAAGCATTCTGTTCTCCGACTTTTAATTCGATTCAGTAAAATGACATTTCCAGTGTTACCGTTTTTTTATTATCTCAAAAATAGTGATGTAACCTGGACGCCAATGATTCGATTTGATAAAAATATTAATCGGATTGTAATCGTTTCGTATAATTTAGTAAATCGCTAAAATACTGTATGAAGTTATTACAGGATCAAAAACTACACATAAAAAATTAATCATTATCAATTTTCCCCAACATATTTAATTGTTAAGCGCTTTTAGTGCATGTATGTCCTAAAAGCATGCATGCACAGGTGTTTAATATTTTTGTTTACTGTATTGTAAGGTGTACCCCCACAGGTAGACTAGGAAGGGCTATAAAAGGGCGGTGGATGGTAGTGGTCGATTTCAGGGTAGCATTGATTGATCATCTGCACGAGCCACACGGGTCTACCCACGCATTTGCGACACTTTTTCTGCGATTACCCGCTTCTCCGCCGAGAACATTTATTCTTGGCAGGAGAACATTCCGTCCGCCCTGGCGAATTGAGGGGAACATCTGCAGCACAGGAAGCGCCGCGCCGAGCCGTTTTCACGGCTAACGGCGCTCAGACCGTGGGCAGATGCCTCCAAAGAAGACACCATACCCAGCACCGCTGCCCGGCATCGCCGCCTACTTGAAGAAGGCGCCGGCGACCGCCGAAGAACTGGATGCCGCGACACCCGGCCCATCTACGGACGGCGGGAGGGGACCTCGGGCGCTCGCTGATGCGAAGCGCCCCGCCCCGATCCCGTCACGGGGATCCGCCGGACCGTCGCGCATCGAACCCCCACCCATCGCCGGAACCCCCACCGAACGCACACCTGCTCAGAGACCCGCGTCTGCGTGGAAGGCAAGCGCCGGCTCCGAGAGTGGCCCCGGTTGCCCTCGCCGAGCCACCAACGCCTCCGCCCGCGCCAGCACGCTCATTTGCCAGCGCCGCTGCGTTACCGCGCGCAACGCCATCTATCGCCGCGCCCCCGCGCTCGCCGCCAACTGCCGCCGCGTGCCCTCCCGCGCAACCGGCCGCCGCCGCGTCCGCGCGCCCGCAGCCGACCGCCCGCGAGACACCGCGCCTACGCCTACCAGCCGCCGCGATACCGCGCTCACCATCGACCGCCGCTCCGTCCGCAACGTCGCGCCCCGCGTCGCCCGCCGCGCCGAACACCGCTCACGCCGTGCCGCCCGCCACGTCCGACCGCCCAAGCGACCCGGAAGGAGAAACTGCAGCCCCTAAGAAGGCAAAAAGAATCCCTCCGTTGGTAGTTGAAGTACTACCTAACTGGACTAGCCACCTCCGGGTGCTAAAAGAAGAACTGGGCCGAGCGCCCATCTCTCAACCCTACGGGCGGGGAATTCGTTTCCGGCCCAAAGACCAAGAGGAGTACGAGCTGATCAGGGCGTATCTGACCAGGCTCGTAGAAGCAGACAGCTCCGTAGAGTGGCATACCTACGGTTTACCAACGGAGAGGTGCCTCAAGGTGGCAGTCAAGGGGCTGCCAACGAAAACTTCTCCAGAAGAGGTCAAGGAGGAGCTCCAGCGCTTGGGCTACGACCCGAAGGGCGTGCGCCAAGTGTTTGGCCGAAGAAGGAGACCGGGGAGCGTATTCTACGCGGTCCTGGCCCGCACAGAAAACTTAATACCGGGTATACCCGATATTAGAATAGAGGCCTGAAGAGGCCACAGAAAGCCAGCTCAGTGCCACCGGTGCCAGAGCTTCCGCCACTCCTCTCGAAACTGCCATCGCCGGCAGGCCTGCGTGAGGTGTGGCGAACCACACGAAGCCCATTTGTGTCCGAGGCCCCGGGATGAACCTGCCACATGTGCAAACTGTGGCGGGCCTCACCCGGCCAATTTCGCAAGATGTCCCGTACGCCGCAGAGAGGCCCGGAACCGCCGAGCGGGAACGGTGGCACTGTCTGACAGCGCGCGCCCCCTCCGCTACAACAAGAAGACGGAGACTCAACCGGAGGAACCAAATCCGAACCCGGTAGAGCCGGTATATGAAGCCATCGTCGAGGAGACGTCAGCAGCATTGCTGATGGCCCCGGCAAATGACCCACAGAGCGTCTCTCCCAGAAGGGAAAGGAAGAAAAAGAAGAAGAACCGCCCCAGAAGGGCTTTCTAGAAGACGTTGCTGACTGGCAGAACGCGTACGCCGCGGGCTCCATGTCACGAAGGGAAGCGGGACAGGAGATCCAACGACTGGTCTCTCGCTTCCAATCTGAGTTTCTTAAGAAATAGAAAACCGTTGCTGCTGCCCGTGAGTCGCACTTGATCGCTGGTCAGCTCCTGCTGGGCTTCCGTCGCGGCAAGCGGCGTTTCCACCTGGTAGGGCGAGACCGCTCAGGCAGCGTGAAGACGGCGGCAGCAACCCACAGCGATCGAGCAATCACCATAGAGGCCTCGAAAGACCCAGACCGCTACAGACAGAATATGAGCCCGCGAGCCCGCAAGACTCAACCTAAGGACCGGCCCGTATTGACGGGCCGCGATAGAAACCCTCTGAAAGGGACTAACAGTCCCGAATGATTCCTCCCGTGCCCTTCGGGGGACGGAGAGATGATGACGATGAAGATGATGGTCGGTTTCATTCTCTCACCATCGCTCGTTCGGAACGCTGCTCTTGCCTACGGGGTACACGTGAGCCAATTCTTGTACTTTTTTTTCAATTACGTAATTGTTTAAATCTTTTAATTGCTGTTATTGATAATTGTCTTAATTATTCATTTACGATAATTGAGAATTGCGTTATTTGGGTTGTGAACAATTTCTGTGATTAAGAATTATTATTTTTGTTATTAATACAAAATTACAATTAATTAGATTTAGTTTTTTTTAATCAATTAATCTTACTTCTTTTAAAAATATAATTTTAAATTAATAACCTTTCCTGATTGTTCTCTGATTTTTAATTATATTTTATTAACACACATCATAACAGACGTATTGAGAAAAAAGAAATCGAATAACCAAAACATCGTTCGTTAATCGAGTGAGAAATCACTATTATTGAAAAGCTGGCAACATTATTTCTAAAAGTGACATTAGTAAACGTCAATTTACTGAATCGAATTATAAGTCGGAGTATACCATAGAGATAGGAATATACTTAGAGTATACCTAATGCCACCAACTTATTTGTTCAGTAGAAAAAAATGGAACTAAAAAAAGACAACGTCAATTTTGAAATGTTATGTCCGCTGTCAATTCTTTGAAGTGCGAGTGCTCTATGTGTTTCAATTCGATTTTAATTGAAAAAAAGTGATTAAATATGCCTGAGCCTCTTAGAAATGGTGCACGATTAGTTATTTTAAAAGTTTTAGATTTTATAAGGGAAGAAAATCGCCTGCTAACTCCGAAAATAACGTTTGAAAAAATGGCAGAATACGTCGCCGTTGGAACAGGTTAGTGTTGCTATTGTAAGTTAATTAGTAGTCCCGCTTAAATATTTCAGTTATTTTATGTTCCTCACTTATCTTTGCATAATCGATTAAAGTATTACTGAATATATTTAATTTGGTATCTAATTTTTTTTGTACTTCATATAATATTGTCTTTGTTACAGGAGTTAGTGAACAATTTGTTTACAAGCTAATGAGTGAAAAAAAGCTGAAGAAATTTCTCTGGCGCATCGCCATCATTTTCCACAGGGATTTCTCGTCTTGAACCCCTCAAACTTAGAAATCACGATGACAATTATTTTTATAAAATATATAAAAATATAAACAATTATAGTCAATAACAATGGATCTTTTATTTCTCTTATCCTGAAATTTTAATTTTTATATGAAAAAGTAAAATTTTACTTGTTGGCCTACGTAATTCTTTTATTTTTGGATGTTTAAGAAATTTATTTAAAAAAAAAGACAAATACACTTGAGAATTATTCATTGCCATTATAATATCCTATTTTAGGGCGGTGATAACCAATTGATTAAAAATTCGGCCTCCCATTCGGAGGGTCCGTGTTTGAATCCCAGGGCACGTACCTCTGACTTTTCGGAGTTATGTACGTTTTAAGCAATTAAATGTCGCTTGCTATAACGGTAAAGGAAAACATTGCCAATCTGCACTTGGCCAGCATGGTGAACTATGGCCTTAACCTTTTGATTATGAGAGGAGACCTATGCCCTGATGGATTTGAGATAATGATAACATCCTGTGTTACTGCAGTCATTGCATGGTAGTTTAAGTTAGTAGCCAGAGCCTAAGTTGTGTATCTATATTCGTCGGAAAGGCTTTGTCATCATTTACCATCGAATTATGTGCAACATCTGGTAAAAATCATAGGTCTCAAAGTTGTTGAGCTCCCTTGACAGTCGCCAAATTTTATTATATGGTAACATTGAAGCTGCACTAGCGACATCCGTTTACTGAACAGATAAGTTGGTGGCACTTATAATTATATAGGTATATGTGACAGTGACATTTGATCCAAAACTTTCAGTTAATTAACTCAGTTCAATTTCAATCGTAAACAAAGTAAATAACGCTAACCTAAAAATTTGCCTGGTCTACCTTGCATGTGTTGCATTAATTTTATTAATTCTACATTACAAAAATACAAAATGAATAACGATGTTATTAAAATCGGTGAACATATTATCATACAGAAACAAAAGTATAAAAAGCTACATAAATTCAACAGAGCCGATTCAACGGTAAATATAGGAAAATTTACTGTGAGGTTAAATGGGATTGAAGGATGTCGATATTTTTCTGTATTTAAAATGATTGCAGAAGGTTCAAAACGGAATAAGCAGTATAGTTTGGAGTTAACGAATGAAGCAGTGGCCCTAAGGGAAGAAATTGACGTAAAAACATCAGGTATTGACAACAGAAATATTCTTGACGATGGTCGTTCACAGAAACTAACACCTGAAGAAATAGATGAATTAAAAAGTGATTCCAATAAAGCTTCAGAAATTGTAGGAACTCTTATAACAAATTCTAACACATTCCATGCTAAAACAGAGTTTTCTCAAGATAAATATTTGAGGAAAAAGGAAAGAAAGTACTTTGAGTACTTGCAGATCCTGAAGCCAAATTTGAGGTTAATTGCAGAAACCCTATATACATTAGATGCTGCTAAAGTTCAAAATATTCGTATAGACACATTGTCTCAAATTATATCCTTATGTAATGTTAGTTCAGAGGGAGTTCATTTACTTTATGATTCTGGTTCTAACGGGTTATTAGGAGCAGCTATGTTAAGTGCTATCGGTGCAAAAACTGATGGGAAACTGTTACATATGCACCCAGGAAATATGTCCCAAAAACAAGCTTTATTAGCCATGAACTTTAATAGTGAACAGCTTGATAGATGTATTTCTGTAAATGTGTATTCCGCTTTGAGACAGTTTTACCAAGGAATTGATATACATATAAAGTCTACTTCAGAAACAAATGGGACAAATACAGAATCATTGAAACGAAAAGCGAGTGATACAAGCCAAGAAGCCAAAGTACAGAAATTAGAACATTCAACAGATGTCAGTACAGATACTAAAAAAAGTGAGCCAATTTCACAAGATGATGCACAACAACTTGAAAAAAAGAAACCTAAATGGCATTATTATAATATTGCTGCAGCAGAACTTCTGTCACAAAAAGTTGATTCATTAGTAATAGCATGTAAGGAAGATCCGGAAAACATTTTCAATGAACTGTCTACATTTGTTAAGCCTGGAAGACCTTTTGTTATATATTACAGTGTTATAGAACCTCTCCAGAATTTATATTGTACACTGAAGTCCCAGGCTAATGTTGGAGGTTTAAAGATTACTTGCAATTGGATGAGGAATTATCAGGTCTGGTTTTCTATTTTGTATCAGTGCCCTTAACACGTTCAATGCCACCGACACGCCTAGCGTGTTGTTGCGAATTTCTATGACAACGCCTTGAACACGCCAGGCGTATTCTGAATCTTTCGTCGATATTAAAAAAAATTTGGCGTGTCCACTTATGCAAGTATGTCATAGATTATCAACCTTTGCATTTGTTGCAAAATATTTAGTCAAAATATAATGTTAAAAAATATAGTGAGCCCAAGGCAGAAGATATACGCATCGTCGAAGAAGCCCATCGATGTTATAAAGGTGGTAAAATGGCTTTCAACGGCGTAATTTTTGGGATCAAACCTAGGCCCGTTTCTAGCATACCTAAATTTTTACACTTAAATAACAAAAGCCAACAAAATTTTAAAAGTGTATATCAGTTTTTACACCTACCTACCTAATTTACACAAAATCAGAGTTTGCAAGAGTGAAAAAACAAATTGGTCACTAAAATAGCAATAATAACCATAAAATGTTGACAATCTCTTACAAAATTACGATAATGACTTACCTAGAAATCTATTTCCAGCCATAATTCCAGGTTGAACCTCACTACCGTATTATAATTATCTTGATTCTTGCGCAACACACAGCAAACTAAAACTCGTCGTTAAAATCGAAAATTAGTCGAAAAAGAATTTTACTTAGTCCCAGTGCCCAGTGGCACACGTCTGGCGGGTCCATGTTTAACTAGATGCAATGCCACCGACACACCTGGAGTGTCCGCATGGTTTTGTAGGGCGGCATCGCTACAAACTTCATGAAAATTGAGGTGGCGTTGAACGTGTTAAATTGGGTATATTTTTTGCAAAATATTCTAACCTAAGCTTGTTAAAATGGAGCTAATAATTTTAAATAGGTTGCACTATGTTTATTTCTTAGATCTTCTAATTTGACAACTGTTCCGTTACTATGGACACATTTCAGTAAGCTATCTAGACACTGAACTCCCTGTTTCTGTCAAAGAAACATGCCCTTTAATTCCCATTTATAGTTATCACTTAGTAGCTCGACTCACATTGAATGGTGAACAGAAAGATATGTGGGTTTAACTTTTAGGATTTTCTCAATATGTTTTAGGATTGGAATAATTTTCAGGAACTAGGTATGTCTAATGCCTTTCATAGTCTTGGGTTCTGGGCTCTGTGGTCTCTCGAGTTTGATCTCTTGCTATATTTATCAAAAAGTTAATATATCCATTGCATTGAGCAATATCGGCCTTTTTTGTAGGGCCAGAAGATTAATTAAATAGGCAAACTTGATGTTGGATTATAGGATGTTGCAACTGTAGTATAATATTTCATAAAACAGCTACACACACACCACCACCTGCAGGGGCGCCGTAAGGTGTGCCGGGCGGCGCCCGCGTGCAAACCCGATTTGCACACCCCCCCCCCCCCTTTTTCAATACGAATCTCATACAGATTTGTGTTTATTCCGCCCGGCCGGGACTCATTTACCCTGAATTTGCCGCCCCCCCCAAGGGTGCCGCCCGCGTGCGCCGCACGCCTTGCACGCCCGGTTACGGCGCCCCTGCCCATGAGTGAACCCCTTACAAACTTTTAATTATCCTTTTTGTTATTTTCCAGATACTGCCTGAAAGAACACATCCAGAGGTAACAATGAATGCATCCGGTGGATTTTTACTAACAGGATATATATTAAATTAGTGAAATATAATTATTCTTGTTGCTACCAAATTATTTTATAAATAAACTATTTTACAATTTTATTTTACTGTTTTGACTTTGATGGGTTGAACTAAACTGAGCAGAGTTCATCCACGAACCACGCAACTTCGAAATATTGGGATAGCTATCTAACTTTTTTCAAAAAATAATACTTCAGATCGATAAGTAGACAGATTCTTCGATATGTTAATTCTTGGTGCCTGGGCGCCGCCAGAATTATTTCAGTGAGGTGCATCAGCATTCTGCATCTTTCCTGATCTAGTGGGGTGTAATGTCCCTGAATCCCTTAAAACCCTGCTGGCGACGATCATGTCTTGTGTGTGGATATTATTATCACTAACTTTGTATTTTAGTCCATTGTCCTCAGCATCTTCCTAATAAGTAATAGGTAATAGATATAAAGTGCATCCCACATAAATGATAATTGTCTGCTCATGATTGGCACCCAGTGTATGCAAAATCTATGATTGGTAGGCAGTTGGTAGGTACATTGTATATTGACGGCGAGTATTTTAAATGCCTAAAAGTTAAAATTTATTTTTATTTGGGCATATAAGTTGACATTCACAATTTTTGGAAATTAAATCAATATTTTAAGGGGATGGCCCTACAATTCAGAAATAAAAATAATTTCTTTTTAATGCTTCATTTAATCAAATGCAATAACATATTTAACTAAATGCATTATATTTTTATGATTGGGTAAAATGTGTGAATGTTACATACAAAATGAAGGAGGAAACAAATTATCCGATTTTCTATTTGAACCAAGTGATGTTTACTGAAATCCAACATATTGTACCTGGAAACTTATTTTCAAAAAATAAAACTTTTACAACCCAATGAACATTTTTAAAACATTTAATTTTATGTAAAAATGGCAATATTTAAAATATCATCCAAAAAGTCAAAGATGTATAACTTCACCTGCCTTTGTTATTGTAATGGTTTTAGCACAAAATAATTGATTTGCTAAAGCAGATTCACATAGTACATTCCTTTAATACTTACATATGAAAGTAATGTAAAAATCTATTGCATCAAACTTGCTCACAAGTCACAAGACAACACTTATGCGAATAGCATCTTAAGTTTCCTATTACATTCATTTTGTCTCTTACTTTATGTATGAGCACAGAAAACATTGATAACATTTTCTTGTAAATAGGCACTGAACACGAGAGAGTTATCCAAAATTTCTTAATAACATTTCATTTTATATATGTACTTATTTGAAATTTAAGAACGAATAAAATTTTATTTTATCAATCAACATTATCTCATTGCCAATTACAATTGAAACAGATGATTTTTATATATTATGACGTTTTTGACAATTTTATAGAATGCTTTAGTTAATACAAAAATAAGTTAAGCAACCCTGAAGCAACCTAAATCATTATAAAACTATGTATGTACTTTCTTTATCCCCTTTAAAACTCTCAAAAGCATAAAATCTTCTATGTGCTTCACATTTTAATTACAAGGCATGTTGTGACTTCTAAATGGACAAAGAAGCGGAATGTATATCAGTCTAGTAATGTGGTTACTGGTTAGGTAATAAGTTGCAATATTAAGCGATTCTAACACGTCACTATTTTCTGCGTTAATATAAATACAACTTCTACAATATTCGAGACAAACATAAATAAAGAATAAAAATATTGACATGAAATGAGACAATGAAAACACATACTTTGGCACCAAATGAATGCCCTAATTGAAACTCAGTTAAAGATGTACTAATTAGCGACCAACAGCTTTGATACTATACGATTTACATTTATATATATTAACCAGTTTTTACTAAAAAGACTACCATATAAGAAACAGATGCTATCGAGAACTGTTACACACTTCCCGTTTGTCACTTCTCATATAATTTTATTTCTATGTTAACGGCAACACTATTACTTTACCTGTTGACATCTATGAGGGAATGTGACAAAAATATATTTTTTGATTCATAAATTGATATGCTTAAGAAATGCAACTTCGTTTTTATTAATAAGCAATGTGCTTCTAATACATGTAAATACAATTTTATTCAAATAATTAAATAATATATATTACATATTACAGCGCCTTAGTTTATAATAAATCATTTGCTATAAATAATACACAAAGTCATTAAACCTACTCGTTAACTAATTTAAATTGCTTGAAATGACGAAATATGCACCATGTTCCACTTCCACAGAAGCTCTAGTATATTAGCAAAATTTATATTAGACTCACGCTGGTATCACACTAAAAATTATTTGTATTTGCTCTGTACTTTAATATTTTTTATTTTATTTTAATTTTACATGGGATAGGCGGACCACACCATTCGGATTTTTATTATATATTTGAGCATTGTAGTTATCAACGTGCACAACAATTCTTAGTGGTCAGTTATCAAATATATGGGCAACTTTTCTAAGTTGTATGCAAAGCTCTATCATTATAATCAAGCAAATAAACTGAACATAAATTACTAGCATATAGTCGGCAATCGATCAAAAATTAAAAACCTAAGTAATACTTAAATAATGGTTGTACAGCCCCATAAATACAAGCTATGCAATTCCTCTTCAATAATAAAATAAATATAGTGTTCCGATATAATCACAAACTTTTTGTAAACGATTGAAAAACTTCATATAAAAACGAAAATGAACAATAATGCTGCAATTGCAAATAAATTGATGCACAAAATAAGCAAACATTTGCATATGCAGCATCGTCGCGAGGTTTAAATTTTAATAATACATTAAGGGATAACTTTGGTATTGGTGTTAATATATCGAAGGCATATTATATTTATATCGTGAGTTCGTACTCACTACCAGGAGCGTATAGAATAAACATACATTGCTATAGCGAACCCTACCATATACGCACACATAACTGAGATTGATTTATGATTGTATATTTGTCGTAATGATTCTGAAATTGACGTCATTTCACCCACATGTTAGTTCTATTGGTGTCGGTTGCAGTATATATGGTGGTTCTCGGTACGGGACGTTGGTTTCAGGCGGGCGCGGGCGCGTGCGCAGGCGCCGCGCGCGCGGCTCGAGGCTATGACGAATCTTCGTCGTACCACGTGCGGAAGTCGCACATTTCGTCGTAGTCGTCCTGAAAAAAATTACAACGTACATACAATGGAAAAAGTTATAATTTGGTTCAAAATTATATGAGGCCGCTAACAAAGACGGTTTGTTAAGAATTCTTTTTTTTAACCAGGGTCAATCCGGTCTACTGCTAGTATGGAGAGTTGAATACCAAAATTGAGACAAATGATTTATAAAACTATCAGATCTTCATGGTTTTACCATCCCATACAAATTTGAGTGACATCAGACGCGTAGTTTTTGAGTTATCTGTATTTGTCGATGTTGAATTTGGTATTTTTTTTGTAAAAAGAATCGTTAAATCGCTTTTGTGCACAACTGTACCATGTCTCCCCTCTGTTTACTGCAGCTATCATTATGGCGCTCACGTGGCGCTCACTCACATTCGCGTCAAGACGCGAACCCACAAAATGTAGGACGGATTATCGCAAATGATTATGCGCAGCTTTTTACACATTGTGGTAATCCTCTGTTAAAGCTATGACATGACAAATCGTGCAATGTGTAAACGTTCGCGCGCATGCGAGGGAGCTTGTTACGCAAGGCGTGACGTCACTAACCGCCATCCAAGCATGGTCGAGCACGTCCTCAGCAGCGAAGCGCAGGTCGGGCTGCGGGCGCAGCATGTTGGCGACCAGGTCGATTGCGCCGGCGGACACGCGCTCCCAGTGCGGCGCGGGGAACTCCAGCCGCGCCGACAGGATCGCGTCGAACAGCTTCTCTTGGTCGCCGTCGGGAGAGGAGAACGGGGGAAAGCCGCACAGTAAAATGTAGAGGATCACGCCCGCTGCCCACACGTCAATCTGTAACGTTATTTTAATGTGGTTAAGTCGAAATTGGTGCAGTGTTTATCTGCCTCTACTTCAGTCGCCGAAAAAATGGAATTGACACTCCCCACTAGAATCGAATTTATAGCGTGTTTTTCAGTTTAATTTAGCTTGTAAGTAAAATTTACTTCAGGTGTTTTAAATAATCGCCATCAATCTCCAATGGACTTTAATCGCAGGAGCGGAAAGCTGATTTTTTGTTGGTTTCCATTAAAACAAATTCCATATTGAACTCGAACGGAGTTTAGCTATCACACCAAAGTAAACTGTTGCAAGTTTTTTATGTGGCATGGTACACAAATGCAAGCTTTCCACCCATATGATTAAGATACACTAAGATTGACGGCAGTATCTAAAAATGCACTTAATAAATTTTGATTACAAGCTTAATTGACCTGTTAGCACAGGTAATAAGTTTGGTTTTAGCAAGGAGTGGCAATTCCATATGCTCGGCGACTGAAGTATATGTCAAAGCATTAACCTTAAGTCCGTATCCGGTCTCGAGCAAGATCTCGGGCGCGACGTAGGTGGGCGTGCCGCAGACGGCGTGCAGCGGCCGCCACACCTCCACCGCCAGCCCGAAGTCCGCCAGCTTCAGCCCGCGGATGCTACCGTCCGCGCCGATCTCCACCTGTACCGTGGTGGTATTATTACATTGTTACCGTATCGGATCGCAGTTTAAAGGGTTATGGGTTCGATTCAGTGAGGCGGCATTTTAATGATGAGTTTGAATTTCCGTTCCCCGTCTGGGTGTGTCCTGGTCTTGTGTGTTGTCCATGGTGTTCCCAACACGTAATCTTAGTGTGGGGCTATGAGTGTGTAGCGTATTTATTGATTTTTTATGCGTTTACTCACATACGCGCGAATGCACAAATCCGCAATAGGACAGACCATCGCAAATAATATGCGAAGTTTTTGATACTTAGTGAGCTCGGTTAAAATGGCTATATGGAATACAGCAGATACTTTTTTATCCTTAAAAATATGTCTTTTATATTTTTGTTTACATGTCAAATTTAATTGTTGTACACAATATAACCTACACATTTAAATGCTTTTAATTATACAATTTGATACTGATGTATCAATTAAAATTTGCTCATATAAGTGAGGCTTGGTGTTTGTGTGTGTAATTTTTATAAAGTCATGGAGCAGTCTAACCTACTTATTTCAATCATAGGTTATGATGATATACAATATACAACAGGAACTAAGTACATGATGATTGGGCACAGATTCTATGACATGCAGTTTCACCTCGCGATCTAATTAACGTGTTACTTTACTTACTTTTCCTGCATGATGATCTTTGTAAGAAATATGTTGTGTCGACTGGCAGAGAATGCTTTTAGCATTAAGTCCACCTTTTGTACCACTTTTGTATAAGGGTATAATAAAGATTAAATAAATAAATAAAATGTTTGACTCATCCTAATTTTAATAAAATTAAGAAGACTGCTAAGTTGGTTGGTTATAACCTTGAGTAATGTAATGGTTCTATAGTTCTAGCAATACTTCCTTATAGCTGTACTAGCGGCCCGCCCGCGGTTTCACCCGCGTGGATCCCGTTCTCGTGGGAATATATGCATGTATTATACATAAAAACCTTCCTCTTGAATCACTCTACCTATTACAAAAAACCGCATCAAAATCCGTTGCGTAATTTTCAAGATTTAAGCATACAGACAAACAGACAAACAAACAAACAGACGGACAAAAATAGCGACTTTGTTTTATACTATGTAGTGATAATATGTTTATTACAAATTCTATGACATCAATGCCTGAGCCAGATTGTATGTTTAGCCAAAGTTACTCTCTCCCTATCCACAATTAAAAAAAGTCTACTAATGTTGTTTATACACTTGATACAATAAAAAGTGCATTGACGTGATGATCAATAATCTATCACTGCTAAAGCTACCTGTACATTAAAGTATTAACAACATATCAGTGCGAGTGCCACATGGTCACACTCTAATCTAATACCAAACTTGTTTATATCCATAACCGTGAGAATGTAACGAATGAGTGATATTAGTTGATGGCTTACCAACAGATTCTCTGGTTTGATGTCTCGATGCACTATTGAAAGCGAGTGGAGGTATGCAATAGCTGATGTTAGGTGACCGATTAGCAAACGCGCCTGAGGCTCAGAAAATTTAGAAGCGGCTGCGATACTATCAAATAAGTCACCACCTAAAAATACAAATACATTTTATTGAGATGTTAAACTGCATTACTTGAGCAGTGCAATATTTTAATGTCTTTAACCTGTAAATATGTACAGCAATGTTTTCAAACCCTTTGCTTTAAATATGGTTTGATTGTGTTGTTTTCTAAAAATTCAGTATGTATTCACATTAAATTTAATTCGAAAAGTGTATCTGTACAATTTTATTTAATACATGAAAATATCAAGTGGGTAATGTATGGTTTAAAAACACTACCTTTAATGTAAGTAACTGTCCAAAAGCATACTGTGCATTTGTGATGAATGTATTTAACTTTGTAGTGGTTTATATTATTAAGTATTACAATCTATGAACTATTACGTAATATTAATTATGAATTAAAGGTTAACACGTGAATAGCGTACAAAATGACTTACCACTAACTAGTTCCATAATAAGGAAAAGCCACTCGGGACTATCCTGCTCCTCGATTAAGGATACAATTCTTGGATGACAGAGCTTTCTCATTACGCGAACCTGTGAATATAAATTAATTCATAGTATATTTTTTGACATCTGTGTACTGATTCTGATGGATTGGAAATGAGACATAGGGTCTCCGCAAACTGACTGCAGGCACCGGCGGCTGTGGCGCTTCTTTTTAGAAACGCGATCCGGCCAACAGCCAACAGCTCGAATAACAGTGAGCAGAATTCAGCCGAAGCGGCTGTAGACCGGACCGCGCTTCTAAAAAGAAGCGCCACAGCCGCCGTAGGCTAGTCAGTCTGTGGGGACCCATAATCTACAACAATACTGGACATTTACTATAGGGAGATTACCAATGAAGCTCAAACATAATTAAATTGCTGCCGACAAACTGTTGTACAGTTTGGCAGAACAGTAATTATGTTAACTTGTGTACTATTTTGTTTACAACTAATAAAAAAATGCGATAATTAGTGTTAATGAGTCCTTAATTACATAAATGAGTTCCTTTCGATATTTCCAGTCATTTAAAAATTGTGAGAAGTAAACTTTGTGTATCATTATGGAAGTGTCGATATATTTCTTATAGTCGAAATTTGTTTCCGCGATGATTCAAAACCATATAAATTGCGTAATGTTATTCTCGTTCAATAGATAAATTACCTCCGCCTCCACATAGTGCTCCTTTCCTTTGCATTTCGCTTTATCGATTACTTTGAGCGCATATTCCTTGCCGTTGTTTTTGTCTTTACATATTCGTACAACTGCAAAGTTGCCGTCACCTAAAACAAACAATTTAAAAACTGACAATTATCTGCTAAAGACACCAACAATAGCGAAAACATGTTATATTATCATAAAAATTCAGAAAGAATGTTTGTGTACTTTCTGAAGGACACCATATACATATGGTAAGATTTTTAAATATATTCTCTGAAGAAATAATGTCTCTTTTATATTGTAAAAGCCTAAAATTGCGTTAAAGTGCTGGTCGTATCATAATATTGCTTAATAACAATGAGTAAAGTATAAAGCACTAACACATTACTTCTCTACCCACTCACCACGCAAAGATAGCGTGAGAGATCTATGGATACCATGAATAACCTTTAAAGCTCGACCTCAGGGGATTTAATTAATAACCACGAACTAAATTATATTACTTTGTAACCAATTTTAAGTAGTCGAAAGGTTAAGAATATAAAAAAATATCATTTGTGACACGTCGAATCATAAGAAAAGTGAAACACGCTGTCACAGAGGCTGAGGCTACAGTAAGCAGCGACTTGCGATGCGACTGGACGGAAGAGCGAAACGAAATAAACCTGGCATGGCTACATTATAAGCGTAAATATGGCGATAATATGGCGATGAGGTGGCTACACTACACATGCTTTGAAACAAATCAGCAGAAGCGATTTATGCGGCTACACTAGTAAAAGAGAAAAACTGCGATTTCGCTGTGAATTCATAGCATTTTTAGTAATCGCTAAAAATTCGTTTTCTTGAAATGTGGTCATTTCAAAAATCGCGAGTTATTTTACGTATAATGTAGCAACTTTCTCTCATATATTTAGAAGCACATTGAATTAGTCGTGCAAGTGAAAAATTTTCTAATAGGTTCGCTTCTATTTCGCTGATATGTTGATCTAGCCGCTGCCATGGTCACAATAATTTTGTTTCTGTCGCGTAAGAAATCAAAGTTCGCTAGATACATACATACATACAGTGTAGCCGTGTACGTGAGCATTTGTCAAGTTGTTTTAGTCGTTCATGTGTCGCAATTCGCGTCGCGGCTTAATGTAACCTCAGCCAAAGATATAATAATTATTATCGATGATGAGCGCTAACCCTTTAACTTGGTAACGTAATATATAATTGCTTAAAGTTAAAATATCAAATTGCTCAAAGTTTTATGTTTTATAACATGTACCTAGTGACAAATCCACCTATCCTTGACGATCAATAATATGCATGCGTGATGACGTGCAGCATTATTGATCGTTTAGACAGCAGTCGTCACACGTCAAGGGCCGCACAACGGGACATAGTTTTCTAGCCAAAGGCCGCACAAGGGTCCTCTGTACCTATACAGGAACCATCAGGGCCGCCGCATCTGTATGAGCGCCTGCGTGGAATACCGTTTTGCACACCTTTCTGCCCCTGTCGCTCCAAAGATAACGGCCGCGTGCCGCACTTTGACGACCACGGATCGAGACTTACAGTATACATATCACTGCGTACTTTACGACTTGAGAACGGACCAACTAAATTTCAATTATGATCTTTATGTTTTGGTAATTACGATTATGGTTGTATACTCGAAAGACGTCCTATTCGCCACTCAGTCCTGATCAAATGAACTCCGGAGTACACAAACGAAATTCAACCGTAACACCAAGACATTTAGTTCATAATCGAATATTTTTATTCAAGTTGCTCCCTCACCGGGTTATTACACGCACGCAGTACAAACCAAACGTTCGTTACGTACCTATAATCTTGCCAACGTTGTACTTGAGCCTGAGCGGGTGCGGTAGTAGCTGCGCGGCGGCCGCGTCCGCGCCGTCGCCGGCCGCGCCCGCTGCTGCGCTTGCGCCGCCGCCGCCCGCCTTCACCGGCATGCGCGGCTTCGGCCCTGTCCTGTTGACCATTACTTGCTTTTTATAAAAACGTAAACTACGGCAACATCGCGATGCACTGTTAAATTAAAAACTTCAAACCAGATTTATATGGGACGAGGCAACAAGCCTTGGGAATAAAAAATAATAATTATCAAAATCGATTCACAAGGTTAGGTAGTAGTAACATAAGAAATACAGTTTAATTAAGAACCTCCTCCTTTTTTGGAGCCTGTACAAAACAAGTTTTCTAATAATTAACTGCTGTTGATAAGCAGAGGTGATGGCAAAGGTCCTTGACTATTTTTCTGGTGGTTGAACCACTCAGTGTATTCTTGGACGTTAGTGTTTAACGTATGGTTTATGCCAAAACTGGAGATGGAAAATGTAATAAATTGTGCATAGATTCTAGTAGTTATTAAAGTGGATTTTTAATTTGAAAAGAGTGAAAAGAAAATTGCTAGACAACTAGACTTAAAATAAAAATAAAACTATTATATCACATTTATTTGTTCAGTATGTGAAGCAACTCTAAAATACCCGTTATACATACCTGTGTACAATAACAGTTAATTATCTGACGCCGTTATTAACCCGGCGTCATTGAGGCAGGGTCAATATGACCCTGCAAGTTTTGCATACGAAAAATTGCTGAGGAATAATTGCCGCACACAACCATCTCTCTCAGTAGCTGCAGCTAAGGATCACCCCTCTCCTTCACGTACCTCACTTCAGTCATCCGTCGCCCGCGCAAGGAGCAACACGCGTGTAAACGTGCGACCGGGTAATTATGACCCCGCTCAACGGCGACGTTGCTGTTTTGTGCCATATTTTTTATTTAGTTTTTTAGTTTTACTTATTTCCGCTACTTTATTTTCAGATACTTATCTAATATGGACCCGGAAGAACGTGACCGTCGTCGAATCTTGGCAATACTGGAAGAATCTTCAGATAGTGACGAAAATGGACCTTATGCATCTGATTCGGAAAATGAAGATCATGTTAGTATTCGTAGCCAGGAAAGTGAAACCGACCAAGGAGTAAGTGACAGTGAAGATAACATTCCATTGCAACAATGACCTCGTCCTTCGAGGTTTGACGATTCAGAATTGTCGTCATTTGGAGTCATTACATTCAAAGAACTGGATTGACGTAATTGTTGCAATGGAATGTCATCTTCACTGTCACTTACTTCTTGGTCGGTTTCACTTTCCTGGCTACGAACACTAACATGATCTTCATTTTCCGAATCAGATGCATAAGGTCCATTTTCGTCACTATCTGAAGATTCTTCCAGTATTGCCAAGATTCGACGACGGTCACGTTCTTCCGGGTCCATATTAGATAAATACTTTTTATAATGCCACAAAAGGTGAAGTCGATGTTGCTGATGAGCTCTGTTCAACTTATAGTGTTGCCGGAATTCAAATAAATGGCCGTTGACATTATTTTATGCCATGCTCAATATGGCGGGAGTAAATGCTGTGATAGTAAAAAACAGCAACAACATGGCAAACATGAAACGACGCCACTTTTTGAAAAACTTGGGCTTAGCCCTCGTGAACCAACATATTTCTTTACGCAAAGATTCAGTAAATCTTCCACTGGAAATGCGCAAAAGAATGATAGAATTTACAGAAGAGACATCTGGAGAACCTCCTGCAAAACTTACTGGTGTTCGAAGAAGGTGCCAAGATTGTCCGTACAAAAAAGATAGGAAAACTAGTCACTTATGTAACTCTTGCCATAAGTTTATATGCGCTGAACACGTTATTTCTTACTGTAAAAGCTGCAGTGAAAGTCTGGTTCAACAATAGTAACTGTACGAAAGTTCCTGATATTACTATGATTGATATTCCAATGATAGAGAGCATAGGTAGTATAGATTTGATTTAAGTATTATTTTTGTTAGAAACGATATTGCTTTTTGTTGATTAAAAAAATTAAGAAAATAGTTACAGTTTTGTTGTATAATTAATAGTGTATAAGAAAAATTAAAAATAAAAATTATTGCATTCATTACCAATGTGTTTTATTGCTGCTCATGATTATAAATACAGTAATTATAATAAATATTAAATTTTAAATATTAAAAATTATTTTATACCAGGCGAAATTGTGACAATTATAACCAGGGTCATAATGACCCACCTCAACGTTAGTGTAACTTTTTTCCGCCACAATGACGCCGGGTTAATAGTGCTACAGGTATGTAAAATAATGAACAGTAAAAACCTTATTGGGACTTTTTTCCACTTTTATAACAAACCCCAACCACTCCAACCTCCACTGTATTTAGACTTTTTATTTATACAAACCTACATAATTGTAAATAATAACGTTAGAATTCTCTGCCTATTGTTTTATTTTAATTATTCATTATTGTTGAAACGTATAATCAGTTTTTTCATCCACTAACGTTATAAGAATTTAAAGCTCGTTTAATGAAATCTACATTTTCATACAGCATGCACAGTTAATATGACGCCGTTGTACTAGGGCTTGATTAAAATAAATTAACTGAAGTGGTCAGTTCCGATACAACATCGCTTTAGTACCAAGACACAATGTGATGTTGACTTTAAGTCTGATTGATTACGGCGTAGCCGTAATATAATTATGTGTGTAGTCAATTTCAATTACGGGGGAAAATCAGGGCACGCCTGCAGTGGACAGCCAATGGGTTAAACACACAAGGACGTAAAGCAATCTCTAGACATTTTTCTTAACATTTTCATTATCGCGCAGTATCTCAAAATAAATATTTGTTATTAGCAGAACACATAATCTGGGCCACTCAGAAAATCTAGATGAAAGTTGCCTGGCATGATCAGTTAAGCTATGATAATTTCCAATACGATTAGAACTTAGATTTAATTTATTAGTTGCCCTAAAAATCCTACTAAATTGGCACAATAGGGTTTAATTTTGATGTACGATAGCTTCGGTCAAAACTAGTCTTAGGACGCGGGTATGTCCCGTTTTGAATGCTGGTATCATTTTACAGACATGACTGATCATCAACTTTTATTGCGTTATTATTAAACGCCGTCAGTTAGGTAAGGAAACTTTAGACTGCGGTTTTTATTGAAATCGACGCTGGTTTTGTAATGAAACTCGATATTACCATATTTACATCTACTTTAATATATAATATAGAAATAGATAATAAAAACTGTACCTTGAATTTCTCGTAATCGGTGTCTTTCTGCATTGTAAAACGGCTTTACTCTCTTCAAATTCGAGTTCAAAATCTTCTTGGTTTACTCTGGGAAAAATAATAGTATTTTCAGTGATGATGTTTCATATTATAACTTCGATCGACGTTAATCGATGCCGTCGATCGACGATCGATCGATTGGTCTGATAACACTCTTACAGCTGCCTACTAGACGCATTGAATCAATAACAAAGTTCCGCTTACCTTTCGTTGCCATATGCAAAGAAGACATCCTCGTCCTCGAAGAACTGGTGTAGAGCGGTGACCGGGTTGCCGGACTGCGTGAACACCTTCCTCACGCAGCCGGTGTCCAGCTTGATGCACTCCGTGATGGCCGCCAACGCGTGCTCCAGGGTCGGACTATTGCGCTTGTTCAATAGGAGCCTGCACACCTGAACGATATACATCCTTTTTATTACATATTTAAAAACTTTACATGCGGCCTGCCTGCGCCGGTTCAAAAACTATCCCCGGCTTGGTTAGGGTGTTATCACACCAATCGGTCGATCGTCGATCGACGGCATCGATCGATGGTGGAATCGCCTAGTCGACGTCGATCGATCGATTGGTCTTAGTAAAAACTATCGATCGATAGGTCTACCATTAGTACATACACTATATAACAATGAAAAAACAGTGTTATCTTGCTCCTGTACAATAAAATTGTAATCGTTCGCTCTCTGTCATACAGATACCTACGGGATGAACGAGTTCACTCATCTCAAAGATGATACATTTTTGTGCACCTTGATTGGCTATGGTAAGGGCGTATTTAACGTATTTAGGCATCTGTTATTATGACAATATAATTGTATTTCAGCCCAAGTTATGATTTAGAGGAAAACATTTTGGGAATTTTTTGTCGGTTTTTCCAAAACGATTCACTATTGGGACTTTGAGATGTGTTAACGAATTTCGTAAATGATTTTCAGATAACGGGTTTTGTTTTAAACACAAAAAAGTGCAGTGTTACATTGCAATGCGGCGTTATTTTGTTAATAATAAACATAAAGATCGATGGTAAAAGCACGTTAGGTAACTAATAGTAGGTATCTTACGAGTGCATTAAAAACAATAGATACATGGTTGTAAAATCTAACGATTTATACCTTTATCGTACCTAAAAAAATATCTTGACGTTCGAGTGGACAGTATTTCGCTGTAATTCTGTATGTGGCCTTGGGACTTTTAAGATAATAAATTGTAAGTCTGAGACTAATATTGGGCTATTTATAACATCACGAGGAAACACAACAAAAATACGGAGGAATGCATCAGTTATATTTTATAAAAGCACAAGCAAGAACAAAAGAGAGATACTTTATTTCAAATATCTCGTTTGTATCTTATACGCCGGAAGCTTTGAACAAACGCCAAACGACTCCAACAGAATGCTTCAGAGACAGTATTTTTTTTTTCTTCTATCTTCTCCTATTTGTTCTACGCCGAATAAGTGATGCCTTTGGTGATACCTACTGATGTCCATGGGTCCATGGGCAACATGACCATTCATCATCAGGAAGCTCTTTTCTCGACTGATACCATGGAATAAAACATTTTTCTTACGAAAGTCCAAGATTTAAGGATAGACTGAAAAAACCAGAACATACGGTAATCCCGTTCAAAGAAGTGAGAAGAGAGAAGAAAGAAGCGAGTGTAATTGGATCCTTGGTTCTTCACACGCAAACGCGACACATGATAACGAACAGATTAGTAAAACCCCACACGACTAATATCCACCATAAATTGTCCTCATACGTAAACCCGTAATCGCTACTACACGAAATACGCTACGTCAATTATGTTTTGTTAAGCAGATTTGGGGAAAATCGCTGATTTAATAACAACGCAATATAGTTCCCACCATTAGATACTTTTATGTACTCAAAATGCCTTGCTTAATTAATCGATTACTTTACAGCTCAGTTACCCCAACGAATTATATGGTTGGCCAAACTCGCTCGAGACCAGAAGCCTTAGAACGAGGTTTTTTTTGTACCTATATTATGACCGGACGTGACAAGTTGATATGGCTTGATTGAAAGCGGGTAAGTTAATACGGAATCGCATAACCTAATGGGTAATTATGACAGCGACGATATTTCGATTACCAAATGAAATTTCAACTTGAATTGCACTCCGTTTCAAGCGACATTTGATTCCGTATTGGTCTAAGATCCCATAACACTTTTGCTTCATGCATCGAGTATTTGATTAAAATCATTTTTTATGTACAATTAGGCAACGAAAAATATGTTTTTCCTAGTGTGCCTATCGAAAAACGGCCGCTAGTATGTTTAATTAACGAAAGAAAAATGACTTTCTGGGGCGAATTTACATGCATCTGTTATTTATATAAAATATACTCCAAGGTCAAGATATACACCTAGAGGTCCTGAAAAGTCGGGTGTGCTATTAGGCACATGGCCGCAACCTGTTGGCAGCCAGGCATATTAGGTGCCTTAGGTAGGTATTAGGCATATAGGTGCTATTCTGGTGAAAGTTTACACCCATCTGTTATTTGGATCATTTATAGCTCAAATTAAAGCTATTTTTTTCTGTACATGATAAACTATGTGTGCCTACGCAAAAATGGCCGCAACTTAGGTGTGCCAGCAGTTGAAGTCTGTTGTAAAACTTTTTGTGTACTCCTTGACGTATTTTCTTCATTTATAGATCAAATTAAAGCTATTTTATTCTGCACATGATAATCTATCATCATACCCCATTAAGTACCACCGCTCGCCAGGGTACTAAGTACCATTCCTACCGTGTAATAATTGTTTTAAGAACAATTGAGATCCGGATAGGAAAGTGTGGAGCCGGTTACATATTTTAGACGCGACCATCTCATTCCTCAAGGGTAGCAGCACTTCTGTGACCGAATTAAAAAAAGACTCATACTAACAATTACTAACCGGACTAACAACGACTGGCAGGACTATTTTTATCACTATCAGTCGCTATCCAAGTTCTCATGCTTATTAACAAATTAAGGCGCTACAACCGAAATACGTAGAACCTAAATGGGCGTGGTCTTTTTTACGCGCGCCACCAAGTGCCACTAAATGGAACTAAAATTTTAATGTAAATGGAACAGATAGAACTTGAAGTAGATAATGTAGATATTCGATATATTTCATGTGAATAAAGAGGATACGCGAAAAAAATCGGTGTTTGAGAAACGTGGTCTCACTGGTGACGATATTCGATTTTTTTTGATTTGATAAAATGTTTGATAATGTTATTAAGAATTTCTAAATAAAATTTAACGATGAGATGTTGACCCAACAATAGTATTTACAATAATAAATTCACATTCACAATTATAGTACCTAATGTTTATAAGGTATCGAAAGTATGAAACCTATAATGTACTGTAGATATACATTAGATAATACTGTAGATGTACGCGACAAACAGACATAGGTATATTATAATATGTAGACATACGCGATAAATGATTGATACGAAAGTGATTGATAATTTGAGACCAGTTTCATTAAGAGCTGTGGTGTAGTGGTTTTAACATCTAGGTCATTTCGTTATAAAAAATCGGCGTGCGTTCGAGCCTGGCCTATATGACTTTTTTAATTGCTTTTTTTAATTGGAATGTTATTTTTACAGTTAAAATAACAAATAAAAAATATAATTTTGTTTATAATAATGTTAATCTTTTGTTGTTATAATTTATTCCTTAAAAATAAATTTCATTTTGATTTCTATTCTCTGTAAAATTATAAAATCACAATAAAAAAAACAATTATTTACGAAAAATCCTTTATGGAAATAATAATGTATATTTATTTATTTCTAAGGTTGTCTCCCATGTTTGCGAACTTCGGCGCCGCGCCATACAGGAATAAAAGGAAAAATTATTAACATTATTATAAATAAAATTATAATATTTTAGTTTTATTTCTTATTATAACTGTAAAAATAAAATTTCTGTAAAAAATTGCATTACAAAAATGATTTCCAAAATAGAAGCTGCAAGTTTTGAACCTGCGAAATTCCTTCGGAGTGGGACGAGATTATAAGCCCTAGACCACGGCTCTTAATGTAACAGCGTTAAATTTTATCAATCAATATCTTATTGAACCAGATTGAACTAATATTTATAAAATATTATGTTTATACCTTTCCCATAGATAATGACAATTTATGTAAAATATAAAAAATGAGTGATTTCGGTAATATTACGTGTTGTTATTTTAATTATTATTTGTATATAGATTATTTTATTCAATGTTTAAATATTTAATATTTTAATTCTGTTATCTTAGAAAAGAGATAGGATGTTTCATTCTAATTGCATTCATTCTTTGATGATATAAATGTCGAGATGGAATATCGAATCCGCGAAAACGTGTCAAAAAATTGTGGCTAACTGTTAGCCACAATTTTTATATCATTGAATCACGCACACATAGACAATAGACGAACGTGTAAAACATCGCCTGCACGCACACATGCTTAATATTGTTGCCTTGTTTTTTTTTTGTTTTCATTGTAGGGCGCGACGCTCAACCTAGACATATAAGATCATCAAGGCATTAGTTATTAGAGCGAGATAGAGAATAGCGCCACCAAAGATTACTATTCATTCATGTGGCCACGCCGCGCCGCGTTGCGCTGCGCTGTAGGTACCTAACTATAGTTGGCACAATCATAAGATTCCGATATGAAGGCTGTCATCACAGTGACAATAGTGAAGTACAACTAAAATCGATACATTAAATAAACCGATTTTTAAAATTAACCGATTATAAGTAATAAGACTTTCTAATCGTTTCGTTAATTAAGTTCGGAAATTTAAAGACCGATAATTAATAAACCGATCTCTGATTGTTTTCTTAAAATGGGTTAAAAACAGATGTAGCGTTGAGAGGAACTCCGAAAGGCATAATAAGGCAATTTAACAAGCAAGTTAAGGTGAGGGAATTATATTAGTTATTAAAATGGAAATTTCATTAATCTACTGAAAACGGAAAAACTATAAAACGGTTAATAATTATCCGATTTGAGTGGAAAAAGCTTAAAAACGTATATAGGTATCGGGAATTTATAGTAGCTACGAAAAATCGCAATGCTTTAGATATATTAAAGAATCTATAATTATTTGTATTTTGGGTGTGACATGGTAGCACATACTTTCGATTATAGTAATGTATCGATTATGGTCGATTCATAAATTTTTTCAAGCGGTCACATAACTATGAAACAAGCCTCCTTATAAAACATTGTAATGACGTCTTAAATATTGTTCAATTTTACACAATTTATGATGTAAACTGATAAAAATAAAATGAAATGATTTATACAGTTTATAAATAACACAAATAAAAAACAAGCAGGGATGGTTTACATATTTCGCCAGAGTTTCTAGTATTTACCTATGTAAGTACGTATAAGTAAGTAAGTATCTATCTTAATATTCGTAGTAAGTAAACAATATTACTCCAATTCGTTTAACCCACTAGTTACTTGCGTTTAATATTACGAATAATGCCTTATTAAAATATTTAACAAACTGTGGGCAATTTTATAACATCATGCTATGAGCAATAGAAGCGATGTGCCAATAAAATATGTTGCAAAAATGGGAAGAAATGTTTATTATCTGTCTGTAAATATAAAAACAATTTTTCAAAACGAAGAGGAGGTGGATTTACAAGTACATTATATACCTACTTATAAAGCTGCATTGATAATAAATATAAACTGTATACTGTATATGCACAGTAAATAGTGCATTACAGAATCTAACCAAAGTGACCTATCATTCACTACGAAATATCTTCGCTTCATAGTAACATTACCAGCGGTTCGAATATCAAATCGAAAAAATATATATTTCCGTAATAAGTAAGTTGAAGACGCCCATACAAGGTTAGTTTGTGTTCATAAATGACAGACGTCATATCGGAATCTTATGATTGTGCCGACTATACCTACTAATGTTTTCCGACTAGGTAGGGTTCCTACTTCCGTAGATACTAATGTTTGTTCAGCGATTTTTTCGTCGTTTATGGGCCGATTTTGATAATTCTTTTTTTGTTGTAAATTAGATATGCGCAGTGGGGTCAAGAAAATAAAGAATCATCATGCGCAGTTGGGTAAACCGATTTTGATGATTCTTTATTTTCTTGACAGTTGGTGCTCTTGGTATGGTACCATATAAATTTGAGCGACATCTGAAGAGTAGTTTTGAATTAACTTGAATAATGTGTAAGAATGTTTAGCTGTGTGTGTTTATGGTTTTTTCCTAATAACTTTTTACTGTGTTTAGATTTTTATGATTCTTTTTTTATTTTTATTTGAAAGCTGGTACTTGCATTGTAGTCTCATATAAACTAGAACGGCATCTGACCAGTAGTTTCCGAATTATCCTCAATAATTTTTTTGTATGTATGTTACCTCATATTTTACTATTTAGAGGTCCGATTTTGATCATTCTTTTTTTATCGAAAGCTGTGGCTTTAGGTGAGGTCCCGTAAAAATTTCAGTTGCGTCAGACGAGTAGTTTTTGAGTTACTCTTAATAATGTGTATTTAATTTACAATGGTACGGAACCCTTATGTCAATCAATTTAGTCCGTAGCGAAAAAAAACAGACTGTAGTTATTTATACTTTAGTATTCATTACGACATATTAATGTAAAATATTATTAATAATAAAACGTTGTAGTGATGGGGGCTTTAATGAGACGTTCTTACTTTGCGAAAATTTAATTAATTACACTTGTGACGATTCATGAAAAAAAGGAAGAAATATTTGTTAACAAAGAACTGAGGATTGATCCTTGGTACTTTAGATATTATGACCCAATATTCTCCCGCAGAGCTATGGCAGCTGATACGTGCAATATTGAAATTTGTTGCAATATGTGGCTACGCGACATTAGGTAGGTATATTATTGCCTGTAGCCTCCCTCAATAAATAAACTATTCAATGCAAGATTTATTCAATTTCAACCTGTAATTCCTGAGATTAGCGTGTTCAAATAAACAAACAAAACAAATTCAGCTTTATATTTTAAGTACATACATAATATATATGTACTTAAAATATAAATATTATAATATTGTATAGGTTATATAATAATATATTGAATAAACTGACAACATTGCGAATTAACAATATGTATTTAGTTTGTACACAGACGTGATCATAATTTTTATACTGATCAACACCGATTCCACGTAGCTACTAGAGCGATGCCCGTGTAAATCAAACTTAGTTTAGTAATAACCTAAATTAACAAAATTACTGTTTCATCGAGGCCTACACCCATTATTAATACTACTTTACTCCATAACATAGTTAAACAGGTCCATAAGCCGAATAAGGAAGCTAGTATAGAATTTTTTACACAAGATAATTACGTGCGAAATTAAAAATTTTAACGCATTTTACTGCGAGACGTGACGCGTCCACACTTCCTAAAGTCCGAAGACGAATGAGCTCCGCCCTCAAAAAACAGAGATGGAATGATTTCATATAGGCAAATAGTGAGAAAGCAATGTTTTACGTTGGCTTATTATTGACGTAAACGCCAATTGCATTTTATTTTTTTCTTTCAAAACTGATTCGGTTTTTGAGATTTCCATTCTTATGAAAACTTAGCTTTCATTGTTTACTATGTTTTAAAAATATTATCATCAACTAATTGTTAAAACTTTCGTGGTAAACTTAAAAACCAAAACTGTTTGGACCTAACTTTACGATTTTTTTCTATCGAGAAAACTTCACATTTTACTGTTTTTGCTCTTATGAGATTCTTTATTTTATAGTGAAGATACATATATCTAAATATCGAAGATATAGACAGTAAGCTTTAAATATAAATCTTAGATCTAAAACTACCATATTTCGGTTGTAGCGCCTTAAGCAACTAATGTTCCAACATCGTTTACTACCTGGACCAATCATCTTAGTCCCTATTTGAGTCTTTTTCTGACTCGGTCACAGTCTTTGTCATGGGGGCAGCGGTTGGTGGTGCTGCATGGTAATATAATGTAATAAATAAATGATAATTAACGATCGAGTAATAAATCACTATTTAAGAAGAAAACATTTTGTAACTTTATAAAAGTGTTAGACGAATGTCAACGTTGTTACAAATACATTAAGTCAAAAGTCAATTATACCAATAATGTATTATTAGCCGTGTCCAAATCTCGAGGTTTGCTATTTACTCGTATCTTCGATTTATTACCTCATAAATTAATATCAGAAGATTCTGGAGCAAAACGAATCGACTTAATGAGAGGACGTGGTTTGCCTCTGAATCATTTAAAATTCGAATACGCAACAGATTAGAACCCCGGCCGAAAGCGAATAGGCGTAGAATGGTCTGCGTGCAGACCAATAAACTATAGACGGCGTGCCGTGAACAAAAGCGTGAAGCCGGCAAAAGTGTGCCTAAAACACACATCGGAACCAATAGAATGCCCTATGTTGACAGTTTGAAGTGTTTGAATTAGAACAAATTTAAACTTTATTTTTTGGAACATAAAGCTTCATTCATTTTTTATTATTTAGAACACAAAAGTCGTTTTGGTGTGAGTGCCGCCGTGTGTATTACAAGTTTACAAGGCGAGGCGTACTTTGCCTTTTTCACGCTTTTGTTCACGGCACGCGTCTATAGTTTATTGGTCTGAGGTCTGCAAAACGATATTGCACGAAGCACTCATACAGATTGCGGCGGGCGACCCAGATGGTGCTTATAAAATTACTTGAGCGGCCCTTGGCCAAAAAATGGTATCGACCACTGGATTCGATTCACGAGACCAGTCGTCTTTCTACTATTCAGTATACCTATACATTAATTTTCATTACAGGTTTTCAAATGTATGGGAAGTGGGCATTGTTCTTTAAATCCTACTATCCTACTTCCTTCCTACTAATATTATAAATGCGAAAGTTTGTAAGGATGTATGTGTGTGTGTTTGTTGCTCTTTCACGCAAAAACTACTGAATGGATTTTCATGAAACTTTGCAGTAATATAGCGTAGACATCGGAATAACATAATTTGTTAAAATTTATAGTGATTTTTGAAGGGACTGGTTCCCCGAAGCGAAGCGAGGGCGGGTGTACTAGTATAAAAATAATGAGTATGTTTATGCGAGTGTATAAAAGCAATTGCCAAGAACCAATTCGTAACTCAATGTATGTACCTATTCGAAGTCAATTAATTTGTTGCGGAAACACTTGTTTAATTTGGCGAACAGGCGAACTCTCTAATCCTAAAACGCAACCATTTTTATTTACAATCTTTCAAACGCTAACACAGTTACTTACAGTCACATAATAATAAAATAAAACATTTTAAAATAATTTAATATATGGTTATATGAGATTCATTGATTGCTGCAACATCGACCGATTGCAGTTTCGTATAGAAATTACAGTTACGTCAGTTATCCGACGATGCGATCAAACGTAACATTTTCTATTGATGACTCACAACAACTCACAATATCAAGTGTATGAAAGTACAATGCAACAGAAGTGGGGTGACTATTACACAAACAGAATACTTGTAACATATTGAATATTAATATAACTTCACTTTCTGATATAAGTCTAGTTACAGAATTGAAGGTGTCATATGATATTGCATTTAATAATAATATGATCTTAGTCACAAGAAGGATAACGTATGGTTTAATTAAATAACCATAGGCTTTTAAACCGCTTCGGCGCAAAATGTACAAAACGCAAAATGAACACAACTCGCTAAATGTACAAAACGCAAAATGTACACAAGGCGCAAAATGTGCAACAAAGCCCACGTTCACAACGATCAGGTATAAAAAGACAAAAAAATTTTGAGCAAAGCTATCTAACAAATTTATATTTCTGCTAAGTAGTATTTAGTATTGTAAAGTGGTCATAGAAAACTGCTTTTCCAGCGATTTCCAATAAATCTGGCTACCGCATACCGTTGGCCACAATCAATCTAACCACTAGGAAAAGCTGATTTTTTTCAATTGATATACAAAGTAGGGATAAAATTAATTATTCTTAATTATTCCACAAAAACAATCTTTTATGCACATTAATTATAACAAAGTCAGTTCTATAAATAATTATTCTAATCGAAATATCATGAAATAAAATATATAACTCAAAAACTGTCCGTCAGATGGCAGTAATATCAACCCATTTAAGTGTAGGTAAAGTTTTCGTCACTATAATTGAATCAAGCGCAAACATAAGATAGCGGCTTTAAATTGTAGAGGAATTCCCTCAGCTGTCTTTCGGCTTCATCAGATCGACTCCAGAACTTCATAAAATTTTAGAGATTTAATATACTTGTGGAGGAAAAGGGGAGATCTTCCGCCAGACGATGTCACTACCTGGGGACCGCGGTCCAAATGTTAACTTCGGATCATTTGTATATGTATATAGTTAAATAGTTTAGAATCTTCGATAGTGCGGTTGATGATACGTCTTCTGATTGACCAGTTCAGTATGACGCGTGTGACGTAGCAAAGAAAGCGTGCACATTTTGCGATTTGTACATTTTGCGAGTTGTGTTCATTTTGCGATTTGTACATTTTGCGAGTTGTGTTCATTTTGCGTTTTGTACATTTTGCGCCGAAGCGTTTTAAATTTTAAACTATGAAACTACTAATTAGTTATTACCCTACTACATAAATTTGGTTTTGTGTAGGTCAAAGATCAATGGGTGACCGCAGCGTTTATCAAAATTTCATGAGTATTTCCGTGCTCCGGCTGACGTCATTTAGACCATAATAATTGTAATGATTAAACAACAATAATTCAGTTAATGGTCTTCTTAGGTCTGTTGATTAATAATTAATATATTTATTTTCAGAACATCCACAGCTCATATTTAGAAATTACATATAAATGTTATGAAAATTGCACATCATTATTTTACAATTATTAAACATAAATGAATAAATAATTAAGCGTCTTTTACTAAGATGGATTTTATAAACCTAAAACAGAAGTGCGTGTGTGTTGTGTATGTGTGAATGTGCGCACGCGACGCGCCCTATGAGTATGCTGTGTGTAAGTAAGCCACTTACCTTGCGTGGTTTCACACCATTCCTAATAACAGTGACTATGCGTGGTCGGACCACATTGTCCCCCGCGGGACTCACTCTCGGTGACCCGTTGCCGGTAGTGGCACTACCATTCGTCTGAAACATACATACATTTTACTGGATAGTACGGCAAGTCTTTCCGATTGGCTATTTTTATCATTATTGTAATTAAATAGCTCATCACGGCCTGCTCCTTAATCCTACTTCCTACTAATATTATAAATGGGGATTTGTGTGGGTGTATGTGTTTGTTACTCATTCACGCAAAAACTACTGGACGGATTTTTATGAAACTTTGCAGTAATGTAGCTTAGACATTGGAATAACATAATAACTTATTACCCGACTGCGTCACAAGGAGGGTTATGTTTTTCGAGTGTATGTATGTATGTTTGTATGTATGTCCATTTATTTGTGAGGCTCCACAGTCCAAACGGTTGAACGGATTTCGACATAATTATGAGGTATCGTTGAATTCGTCAGAACTGTGGAAGTGTCACAGGCTATATGAATTTTCAAAATAGCGCCCGAAAGTGGAAGAAAAAGAGGGGATAATCTTGAGTTTTTTTCTTATCTTAGCAATATGGGTATCAAATGAAAGATCGTGAAAAGACCTTTTCAAATATATATATATATATGTCATGTCATGTAACGTTTAGGTACACGGTTTAACACAAATTGTCAAAAACCATCCCAAAACGTAGAATTTTTCGGCGAACCCACTAAAAAGTCTGAAATAAAAATACTTATTATTATAAAAACAAAAAACCCGACTGCTTACAAAAGAACTCAAAAGAAAAAAACAAGTGTCACAATATCAACATAAAATCCTTCATGGTGCTGCAGGCGGGGACAAACAATACTGTTACCTACGGATAAAAAAAGATTTATCACAAGTCCTACGTTTGTCACCGCATGCGGCAGCATGAAGTATTTTATGTTGATATTGTGACACTTGTTTTTTTCTTTTGAGTTCTTTTGTAAGCAGTCGGGTTTTTTGTTTTTATAATAATATTTTTATTATTTATAGATTTTTTTATAAATTGGACATAATGTAACGATAACTGTGCAAGGGGCTGGTTCCCCGAAGCAAAGCGAGGGCGGGTTTACTAGTGTGGTTATAAACCTTTCTTTCTCTATGTAAAATACACGATAATACTCGTTGGGCCTCGTTATGGTCAAAGGAAGAGGGGGACACGCATTATAGGTATCATCGTATCATACTATTAAATTTTTCTATTTTTTGTCATTTTTTTATTTACTAACAAAGGATTCTAGGTTAGATCCTCGAATGGGATAGACGTATAAATGATGCGTATTTGTTCTTGGTATTTCTACTCGTGATATCATAAATGTTTTTTGATAACAATCGCGACATTGGCGACACAGGAAATGATAACGACCGCGACGTGAGTGTGTTTACATGAGTATGCGGCTAGAAATCGAACCTGTTACCTTACGCTGAATAGGTCACCTCATTACCGATTAGATTACAGGATATATTGACAACAGTCTGTCTGTACGAGGTGACAATATTAATGTCAAAAACTACTGCGCGGAATTTGACACGGTTTAATAACTTTAATTATAGTTCATCTGAATGAATAGTCAGTGTATATCGTAAACTGGAAAATAAACCGTGATTAAATAAATGAACATTTCCTTTCGGTGCTGTCAACTATCGAATATAACAATCACGTCTCCCGAAGCGCACAAGGGCGGGAACGGGATACTAGTAAATACGATATACGAAATTTTACTATTGGCACCGTTTATTTAATTAAAACTGAAAATACAGTCTGTTGGAAACATTCGCCTTGACCTATTTTCACTGAAGCGAAACTCCAAAGTTATACTTATAGCGCGAACGGGGAGTACCGTTCATTCGCTGTACACGCGATTATCGGACGAGTGCATATCGATCTACTGTTTTCCGCTGATAACGACTATTACATCGCATTAAAATGGCCATCAAGACTACAGCAAGCTTCTTATAACATTATTTATCGATAAATAAGCTTACATCAACAATATTTAATGATTATGTCAATGCAAGCTTAGTTTTTGCTACATGTTTGTACATATTTCTTCAAAATTGGTCTGTAATGTAATTTACCTACATTTATTGCTGATCATAATTTAGTTTTATGAACAAAAGTTGCTAAATCTTGCCTTGCATTGTACTTTGTAACTTCACATGCTTGATGCTTTTTTGGAACTGATTAGTTGTTTTCAGAGTAAGAAATCTGTTGTTTTACATTGGTCATAATATTCAATAAATATACACTACATATTCTAGCAATTGGTAGTGATGTTTTTATTGTCAATGATATTCATGGGCTGCAATAGCCATTTACCATTAGGTGGTTCACTCAATTGCTGGCTATTCACATAAAACATAATAATACAAAGTATTTGAATTGCTTGTTTGGATATACAAACAGGCAAAACTCAACACAAATAAATAATGTTATGAACTCACCTGCAAATATCGGGACAGTCGATTGTTAGCTCTCGCAGGGGATGGACTTGCACTGTCACTGAGGGACTCAGGGCCGCTTAGCCTGAAGGACTGCGGTGTGACTGCACTGGCTTCATAGTCTAAACGTTTGAAAGGTTCACCAAAGCCACTACATACATATGATTGTCCATCTTCTAAATCATCTAATTTTCCTATCTGTATAAACAAAATCCACATTTTACAATTGGTGCATGCTGCATGGAAATCATGTCAGTATCCTCATTAGCATTCATACTCACTTTTCTACCCTCCAGGGAGTATATTGTTCTCACACCACTGGGCAAAGTTACGTTATCTACTAAAACTCGTGTCAGGTCTGCAGTTAAGCTATCAAATGATCTGGAATATAATTTTTTAGTAACATTGATTTGAAACTTGTTTAATAGGTAGGTTGTATATTTAAAATTTATATTTACTTATATAAACACCAATTACTTATTCATGTTTTTATAAAATTATGGGGCTCTACTTATCTAGAACCTTGGAGGTAAATATTTCAAGACTGTATTTGATCAGCTATGAAAGAGTAAAAATATTTGAGAAAAATCTGAATAACAAGACAACTGATTATAGTTTATTTTTAAAATGATTGAGTTTCTTTAATATTTTACTTTTTAAATGTAATTTCTTGTGTCAGGGGTTTTTTTTAATTTTTAATTTAATTTTTTTAACAATCATATTGTGAATCGTTTTTGTGTGATAAGTTCATAATAAGTTCCTATCACAAGTTATGACTGTTAAATGATTAAGAAGTTGTTTCCGTTTCTATGATTTCCAGGAAAACTAAATATTTTAGCATTAGTCATTTCAGGCATGAATGTGTAATAAATAATCGTAATATTTCTGATATACTTCAGCTTCATACGTAATGGTGCATAACGCGCGCCCACAATCGATTTGTTTAAAACTTTGAAGAGGAAATAAAAACCAATGAAAGTGAAAGTGAATAAATACTTCAGATTTGGGTATTTCAGGTAGCAGAAAATATCGTAAGAGTATACATTTAATTATTCCTCACCTGTATCTTTCTGGCAAGACTGGGATTATTACTCCTGAATAAAATTTATCTCCATTTCGAAAAAATCTAATTCGTTTTGCTTTCCGTGCGGGTTGTGTTCGACCCATTACGTTGCGTCGATTCGTCCTAGATTTCATTATTTCCATATCGCTCAAGTCCTTTTCGAGTTCGCATACCGAACTCGATCGGCTTCCACTACGGCTCAAATTGTTTTCCATTCTAAAAATTACGAAAGTTTCAACAGTTTTACAGTTTTGGTAACGGATGTCCTAACATGATTCGGTTTAGGTTTAGCCTCACCTCACCTTGTCGGAGTTCAATACACTCAACTAATAGGATTGGTTTTTAGAAAACATCACTTTTTAACGTCTCATTTTGCGGACTGTAGAAACTAGAAATTAGAACTTGATAAATGAATTGAAAATATTGTATTTCATCAAACAGAACACGGAAATCTTCAATCGGAAATCAGCATTCAGCACAGCACAGACCTCTGAAACTCCGAATTGTTGTACTTGTTGTAAGTAGGTACCTACTTTGGCACAGACAGTCAAAGGCCGGCTCCACACGTTCGCGCCAACGTTGGCGCCAACGCCATTTTCTAGCTCCACACGTTGGCCGAGTAGCGCCTGCCAACTCCCAACGCTCGCCCCAACGACGATTTTCTTACTACATTTACACTCTCGCCTCGTAGCTCGCCTCGTGCTTCGTCTCGTATCACAGCTCGCGCCTCGTGTGATTGATGGTAAATGAGTTGTCTGTTCACATTCTCGTGGTGAGTTCAGTGGTGTTCGAGCTAGCCAGAACGGAGGACGTCGAAGTGTTAGCGGCAACAAGCCATTGCTTACTGAATTTCTCCTGCTATGCAACTAATTTAATAAATAAAGAGGATTGATATTGTAATTTAAATAAAAGTAAAGTAAAAAATAAACTGATTCATGAAATTTACGCTTGGGATCCCAAGTTATCGGTTCTTTTTTAAATAATTCCAAAAACCGAAACGGTTTTTCTTCAGACCAATCCATTTAGGGAGTTTGCAAGCCACAGCCAGCGCGGCACAAGGTTCAAACTCGAGTGAATCGAGACCGCGAATGTAAACACCACGCTCGCGTTTGTTGCGAGGTAATTTGAATCGTGCCCAAAAAACCGCTTCGGACGCGAGCGCTGCGAGACGCGAGACGAGGCGCGAGGCGAGCCGCGAGCGACTATTTACACTCTCACCTTGTGCGTCGGCTCGTGCCTCGTCTCGCGACTCATACGCGAGTGTAAATGAGGTATTAAGCTTCGGACACACCTCGGCGACCAAAGCGACTGCGAAGCGGGAGCGTCTGCCGCGCGGCGGACGCTACCCATACTTTATCTATGGCGCTTTGCACACCTACGCGACCACAACGCGGGAAGGCCGCGTCGACAGAGCGGGACGCACGCGTCTAGTGGTTAGACGTGTTTATGTGCAAGAAAGCCTTTGTTATTACTAATTATTTCGTTTACGATGACAACAACAGACGAAAATACAGAGCAATTTATAGAAACGGTGAGAGGATTTCCTGTCTTATATGATTTGAAAAACAGAGACTAAGAATTTACGAAAAAAGGATAAAATATGGGATTCAATGAGGGTAACCGCGTGTGAATTTTCCGCTAGAGGCGCTAGTGAGAAGGGAGGTCTGTCTGTCACTTTTCGCTTGTCTGAATGGTCTGAATTTCATTTGCCACTGTTTATGTATGGGCGGGCTTTGACAGCATGACCGCCCTCTGCAGTGGCGCCAACTGGTGAGCACAAAAACGGTTACCCTCATTGGTCCGGAATTTCAAATGGATGGTAAGTAAATAATAGTTAGTTATGTTATACCGGATTAAGACGAGCAGCTTTAGTGACTGTCAATTAGCAAATGAAGTTCGCGGTTCGCGCCGCAGTCGCGTAGGTGTGCACGTTAAGTTTCGCGTTGCAGACGCTCCCGCATCGCGTCCCGCTTCCCGCGTTACTGACGCTCAGGTTTGGCCGAACCTTTAAGCTCCACACGTTGGGCGAGTAGCGTTGGCGCGAACGTTGGCGCCAACGTGTGGAGCCGGGGAAAGAACTCAAGAAAAGAACTCGGTCAACCTATGGTGCATACAGTACAGATAAATAAAAAAGTGGTTGCACAGATTAAGCCTTAGCCTGAGAATAGACGTCCGATTTTTTTCTCCGATAGTCTGATCAGACAAATTCAGACAATCGAATCGGACGTGTATTGTAAACAAAACAAAATGCATGGCACGAGTGCCTTCCGATTGTCTGATCAGACTATCGGATCCGACTATCGGAGAGAAAAATCGGACGTCTATACACAGCCTTAAACTTAAGCATAGAGTATTATTAGGATTTTGATTAGGATGCAGACCTGCGTTATATTTATAATCGTGTTGCGTTGCGCCATGAGGTGTCAAGTGTTTGGTCGAGTGACGCGAAGCACTATATCTGTAAAAATACTCTAGGCCTTTTTAATTATGACGTGAGAACGTGCTCAATAGCGGGCCATGGATAGGTTGAAGCCAACCACACTAGGCAAGCAGTATCAGAAACAGTACAGTGTGGATGGAGGCTATAATCAAAAATGAGTAAGATTTTTCCGTTATGAGTGTTATGACGTACAGTCCGTTTTTTTAGAAGGGACAACTACAAAATAAATATGGCCGACAATTGTCAAAGTCATAGTAGTCAATAAGACACTGACATTACCGCGAATTTGTTGTGTCGAGTCGTATCGAGTCGTATCAATATCGATTGTGCTCAACGATATTATTCGAATGAAACAAATGTCTATTATTTAGAATATAATTAAATAATGCTTAAATAAATGTCACACTAAATTTAATCTGTATCAGACACACAGGAATGCAATCTCACTTAAATTTTATACTAATCACTTACTCCACTATCATTTTATTAATCGAGTAAATATCGATAAAAGTGACATAACGAATCGTAAAACTAATGCATCAAATCGATTCGTCTTTTCCATTCCATCTGTCATCTGCAAATGTCAAACATGTCAAGTTCTTGTTGAAATTATTCATCTATAAAAATTAGTGATGTAACGATCTCGAAATTTTTCAAACCGAAGTAATTTAAAGTATGCAAACCGACTTGTAATCCGAACCGCAAAAATCTACGTAAACCGGTTTGAAACCGAGTTATAAACCGAACTGACAACTTTGACACCGAAGTCCATGCGATGGACCATTTGTATTGCTCTTGCTAGAATTATGACCGGATTATGAATAAAATCGACTTTGTATTTTCATATTTTCATAACCCTAAAGAAGAAATAAATGCGAGTACAATATACTTATGTATTTATTTAATGAGATCAAGAAACATGAAATAATTTTGTACACTTCTAAGAAAATTACTATAATTGAATTTAATAGTCTTATAATTATAAAGACCCATATAACACTTTATGAAATAAAACACTAAACACAAACCACAAAAACTCCCTGCACTCGTTCAACTTCTTACAACTCGACTCGTTAAAAATTTATAAAACGGTCTGAAATCGACGCAAACCGTCGCCGATTCGCCTCAGCCCTCAGCCCGCGTCCGCGACCCCCGCATGCAGCCCGCGATCTCCGGATCGGTTTGACATAGGATCAAACCGACTCGTACGGTTTGTGACTCAAACCGGTTTGAACCGAGTTGGTAGATCGAGTCGTTACATCGCTAATAAAAATGAGTTGTAATGGAATTGAACGATTTAAGATAATAAGCATTATAATTATTGTAAATTCAAAGCTTTTGGTGTAAAACAAAGTGCGATATACCGAGTGAATCGATTGAATTGTTTGTAAGTTGTTTAACGCGTGTAACATTGTGGAAAAGTGATGTTTCGGAAACCCAGTGATTTGTTTTGTAGTTAAGTCTCGTCTAAAAAAACGGACTGTATGGAATGACTGTGTCCGGTCTTAGCTTAGTTGCGCACTTAACGGTAATCTATATGTATTTTATGGTATGGTAACACTGCGAACAGGTGACGCATTTATCAATTTCATTTTATGTCAAAAGAACAGACAAAGAGTGACTATTATTTGTGTATTTTTAAATCCAATAAATTTTTGTGCAAAATGTCGTCAAGAAAAAAGGTACTCTTGAAGGTGATCATCCTCGGAGATAGCGGTGTGGGTAAAACATCACTGATGAATCAATTTGTCAACAAAAAATTTTCCAATCAGTACAAGGCAACAATAGGCGCAGATTTTCTTACGAAAGAGGTAATTGTAGATGATAGAATCGTCACAATGCAGATTTGGGATACAGCTGGCCAAGAGCGTTTCCAATCATTGGGAGTGGCATTCTATCGCGGGGCAGATTGCTGCGTATTAGTGTTCGACGTTACTGCCCCCAACACGTTCAAGTCCTTGGAGAGTTGGAGGGACGAGTTTCTGATACAGGCTTCTCCTCGCGACCCTGAGAACTTCCCGTTCGTTATACTAGGCAATAAGGTGGATCTGGAAAATCGCGCAGTGTCTGCGAAACGGGCACAGCAGTGGTGTCAGAGTAAAAATGATATTCCATATTTTGAAACCAGTGCCAAAGAGGCTGTGAATGTAGAACTAGCATTCCAAACCATAGCGCGTAATGCTCTGGCTCAGGAAACAGAAGCTGAGCTGTACAATGAGTTCCCGGACCAGATCAAGCTAAATGCCAATGACAATGGTCGCAACAGGGATGGAGACAACTGCGCTTGCTAAGCTTCAAGTTGCATCTACCAATATTGGCAATATTCTAGTACTATTCTCATTTATATTCTGTAATAAATATGATTGATTATATCTTTATTATAAGTAACATGAACATTTACTTTAACATTCTTATTTTGTCAAATGGTTATGGCAAATGTGTATGGGTGATGTCGTTCACAAATATTTTGGTGTTTTATTCACAAACTGAATATAAATTATGTAAAAATTTTGCACCATGGATTGGTTTATTGAAATCCACTATGACTCATAGCTAGGAAATAAGTTTGCCTATTTTTTATAAAGTACAATGTCCATGTGTTTGTTATTGAATTGCTTCTAGAGCAGTATGTCAATGTAATAAAAGTAATACTCTTACATTTTAGGCTTTTTAGTAAAGTGCTGATATGTGAATAAAATTAACATAAATGTCTTGACTTTGAGTCTTAAACACCAAAAACACCTGTCATCAATATTTGCAACTACATGATATATTATTATACAGTTATTTATGTAATAATTGTATTGATAATTAAAAAAGGAGGGAAGAATAAAAGTAGCTGCATTATTGTATATGATTATAAATTATTCACCAAAAGTATGGTTAAAGTAAGGCCATTTTAATAGGCCACATTTGACAACTGTTTGTCTTTGCTTTATAGTGAGGGTAACCTGCTGAAAAACATCGATTAATTTAATGAATCGATGAGGACTTCAAACATCTGTAAATTGAATTTGATTGTTATAAAAACTATTTTAATTACCGCACAGTTCAAACAATGACTAAAAAAACGACAAAAATAATGCGTCTAATAATGGCGCGAAATGAAATCATGACTTTTTTGTAACATTTCACGTTTCTGGATACTGGCTTTTGAGCCAGACGTTATATATTTAAATTAATGATTACATATTTTTTGGCCTAAAATGTAAGAAAATTAATTCTGTTCCCATTAAAATATATTTTATTTTGTAATCGTGAAATACTTTTTGACGATTAGATCGACTTCTCGAATTCAACTTATCTACTGATCTATTTCTTTTGGTACCATCCCTCATGTTTAAAAATAAAAGGAGTTCACTGACATAACTTTGTAACGACGTCAGTTCTTTACTTAAAAGTGTAAAAAATTTAACAATATCTAGTAGGGAATATTAAATAATATGGAGTGCCTCCCTTACAAGGTTACTTTGTAAAATTTTGACGAACTGTCAAATGTGGCCTATTAAAATGGCCCTACTATAGGTATCTTATTTCCTATTTTTAAATTGTAAAAAGAAGCATTTGTGTTATTGTTGTGAGCAGGTAACCACATCATTGCCAAAATTTTCTCATATTCAAACATAGCACTAGTTTTGCTTTATACAAAAAAAAAAAGTATTATAGAAGTTGCAAAATTAAGATCATGCAGTTTTCATATTATAATATAGGACACCATGTGTAATGCCGCTTTATGCTGGGATATCTGTTTGTATTTATAAATATTCAGGTTATCATAAGTTTAATAGTTGCTGATATAAAAACTACATGATAAAAATATCAAGGTTTTCCAATACCTTAGATGAGCCTAATATGGAAAAAAAACTAAATTAAAAAGCAATTACATTGAGATGACACAAAAATAGCAGAGTATAAAATCAAGAAAAGGAATTTATTCCTGTGGTCTATGATTTGTAACACATTGTTTTTAAATATGAATTTACTAAATATTTCTGTATATATTTGAACTTTAAACATTAGGTATAAGTAGTTAATGTGACATTAACAGTGAAAATCCTTACACAACTGTAAAGAAAGAAAATGTAACAATGTTAGATATTTTATTTTGTTGTCTACAAATTAAGTTAGAATAATTACTCAATGTTAAAGAATAATATTGTTCTGTTAGGGTTTTAAAGCAATGCCTAAAATTTAGTAAGTAGATCTGCTATGTTATTTACCTGGCCTGGCCTCTTGTATTGAGAAAGGTATCAAAATTATGTTTTGGACAACACAGATACAATAAAACTTGCCGTTGGGTTTTTATTGTACCCAAATTGAACAATATTTTAATCAAATATTTTATTGTGTTAGAAAGTATCACATTACGTTTTATCATGTCGTAATTTTCAAAACATATATCATAAGACCTAGTTATACTACTAAGTAATATAAAACAACATACCTTTGCTGTAATAATGGTTGCTTCTAATTTTATATGAAATAAATATTAAAAAATGAAAATCGTCTTTATTTTCCCTAAAATAAGGATCCACACTAATATTTAAGCCTGAAAGTGTTTCTTTGCTGGTTTGCTTCTTTGTTTCGATCAAGCCGCAACAGAGCAATGAGGAGATAATAGTATGGAATGTATGGATAGGTGCAGTGCTAAGGTATGGAGAAAAAGGCTAAAGAGGGAGGCTAAAAGTTCTTATTGACCCTATTTTACGGGAAATAAGTTACATTAAAATTAAATAAACGACTTCAACAACGACACACAGAAATAGTTCAAAAACTAAACGCCAGATGTCACTGTTGTCATGTCTCACGGCAGCGACATGCAGCACCTTTCGAATAAAACAAGAATCATTAAAAGCTGTTTACCCCATTGATCTGGTTTACCCCAGACGAAAATTCTGAAGTAAGAAACAAATAGGTAATAAAATATTACAGTTGAATTAAGAACCTCCTTCTTATTTAAAGTCTGTTAAAAATATTGCGGATTTACTCGTATTATTTACAAACTACATTTTTTTTATTCAAACACCTTAAGCAGACGCTCCGAAGTTTTGTTACACCTACCTACATCTTTATCCTGTTGTCTACCAAGAGGTTTTACTGTTAAAAATAACGTGGTTGTTGTTACAAATAATAATTAGATATAGGTAATTATTACCTATCATAGGAATTGCAAAGAGTTGTTAAGCGTAGACTGTAAGGTATTTTTTTATACTTTAAATAACATTATCAACTATGTATATTTAGGTACCTACATTGTACAATGGAAACAACGTACAATGGTAGGTACCTGCCTGATATTATATGAGTAGCAATGTTTCGGATGTATCTTTAAGGCTTTACCAAGACGAAGCGAGGGCGGATTCAATACTTTCAAATAATTGCAATGCAAACCAACCATATAAGGGCGCGTTCCACGTCAAAACGCTGAAGTAATTACTGATTGAATGGTGCTTTTAGTGTCACGACGTTAAAATCAAAACTTTATACGTAGGGTATGTCGATGGATAATTTTCATCTTGATTCCTCTGCTTGATTCCATATAATCCACTGCACTAAATCGCAGCACTGTAATGTCGAAATTTAAAAATAAAACGCACTTGAAGGTAGGTAGATACTATAGGTACTTGTAGCAGGTAGGTACCCAATTGTGTTTTATTAGGGTTCCGTACCCAAAGGATAAAACGGGACCCTATTACTGAGACTTCGCTGTCCGTCCGTCCGTCCGTCCGTCCGTCCGTCCGTCCGTCTGTCACCAGGCTGTATCTCATGAACCGTAATAGTTACACAGTTGAAATTTTCACAGATGATGTATTTTTGTTGCCGCTACAACAACAAATATTAAAACACTGAATAAAATAAATATTTAAGTCGAAATATGGCTTGGACGCTTCAGCGATAAATAAGTTACCTTTCGGTCCAAGAGATGGCGTTGCTTGTGGCTACAAAAAACTAAAGTAAATATTTAAGTGAGGCTTTCATACAACAGACCAGATTTTTTTGGCGTTTTTATACATAATGGTACGGAACCCTTCGTGCGCGAGTCCAACTCGCACTTGGCCGATTTTTATTTAAAATGATTATAACGTAATTATATTGCCCATATTTAACATATTTTATTTGATTGATTATTTTGATTGTATTAGAAACTCATATAAAAATACTTAACACAAAAAATGTAATTAAAAAAGTTATAACTTTCAATGCATGCTTACCGCGCTTTTTAATTAAAACGACGGTGTAAACATTGCGCGCTATTAAATCAATAACAACTCGTAGGTACTTACTTACTTACGATTTTAAACTCAGTTTATCAGAAAAAATAGGTACCTAAGTAGGTGTTGATGTAGGTAAATTGGGTTACAATCAGTTTTATTTGATTCGACTCTACCTTCTTTGACATCGTTCTTGCAAGCTTTCAAACATTTTTGAGGGGTGAATTATAACAATTAAATAATATAGGTACCTATATTAATAGACACTACACAATCCAAGTTGTTATAATAAGTTGTAAGTTGCAGTTGCAAATTTCATTTTAATAATAACATTTAGATATTATATCTAATTTTATAGCGGGGTGGAGACTATTTTTAAGGCAAAGAAAAATAGTAAAATCTGTTAATACGTACCTACGTGTAGCATTTGCGAAAGTCTTTCAAATTTTCATTGTAACTCTGATACTAGGGGGTGCAATATTATATATCTATCTACCTATTACAAAAAGTAATGCCAAAGGTAAGGTGGTTATTGATAATGGCGATATTTACCTACTACAACAACTATTGTATAACCAAGTGTGACGAAGAAGTGACCAAGCCACATATTTTATGGTGTAGGTAGGTCTGTAGAGTTTGTAAGCTTGCAGGGCGCGTAGAGGTAGAAGCTTGACAGGCTTGACTCTACATGCAAACTACCTACATCATGGTCTCGTTCTACAACGTTTTTTAAGGATTTTTTTTCGTGGTGTCAAACTTAGTTCACAAATAAATTAATAGAATAAAAAACTGAAAACAGTGAACCGTAGCAGTTACTTAACCGTTGAGGAGTTCCTTAATCTGCAGCTAATATTTAGCGAACGATATTTGACCCCTGACCTCTGTGAAAATTTTGTTGAACGTTTTCGTTATAGGTAGAGGTGCAGCAGCAGCCCCTTGTACTGCACGCAGGCGTCCAAGGTCAAACTAATTAGGTATTATAAGGGTGTTTTAAATTAGGTAATTCGATTACCACTGATCGAAGGGATGAAGTCCAGCCGGCTAGCTACAATCTTTTCCTAGAGTCGTACCACTACGATTTGTGTTCCGGCTGGGAGCTTGATTGCTAATAGTTCTTCCCCATGAAGCTAATATTAGCTTCATGTTCTTCCCTATTCCTTCTTTCTTGATCGAAAGTTTAGTTTTACGGATATCTATGGAAGACGGTGACCACTTACCACATGGTGGTTAGACTATTGTATTATCGGTTATTAACGTAAAAACATACTCCACATTCTAAGAACATAAAAAAGTTTTGATTCTCTTCCTAATATGTTAACACCCCTAATGTTACAGGAACAAACATTTAAACTCACTTGTTAACTATCATCCCAATTGTTTTATCGTGTCATGTTACAAGATCTGATTCATTCACTAACACGACGGTCGACGATGCAGGACAGGAGTGGTTCAGTGGAAAAACGGCTAGTTATTCAGTTCGCGCATGCGGTGCGGGGCCGAAGCGGCGGGGGGCGAAGCTCCGGTGTTTCAGGCGAGTCCGCTGTACGCTGCACATTTAGTCTCGCTTGTGACATGAAAGGGCGCGATCCTACACACGCAGCACGGTGCTTCGAGCAATGCATCACTATGAACAGCCGCATGGGAATGCATGTAATGGTAAGTACATTTGTTTTTACCCTTACCTTATCATAAGTCGCTCTTCATCGCTCTTAGGATCGATGTGTGTGTTAGGCTAGAACGTAATTATGAACAATATAAATAACGCCGGCAGTCATATTTCAGTTGCATTCAATCGAATCCGAACGTTACTATTCCGGTTACAAATATTTGTCTAGTTTTTCGAGGTATTTTTGAAAATAAGTGTCACAGTCAAGATTTTCTGATTACCTTTGACCTTCAACCGGGAAATGTTCACGACAAGGTTGTAAATAAATTTTACTTTATACTTAGGTAAATTTTACAACTTAATGTTTAGTTTAAATTTAAATTTGTTTATTGGTTTTTATTATAATTTAACTGTAGATGTACTTAATTGACGCAGGCTTTTGTCGCTACGATTCCAAATGATGCAATAATTCTTAGAACTTAGTTTGATAGTCTCTACCCCTCTATCGTGGACGCTACAATTTTGTCTTCGCGGTTAAAACCTTGATTTTCCGGCTTATTCTTCAAATAGCCTTAGCTTGCTTCAGTAAATAATAAAAAAATATTGCGTGACTTACAGATTATATACTGCTTATCTACTTATATAATTTTTTAAAATATTATTATAATAAATCCGCAAACAGTTTGTGGTATTTAATTGGGATAGGTATGTACCTGGTTTTAATAGTACACAGACAAAAATGCCTTTTGCATAAATATAAATTTTATTTTATTAATTTATGTTTAATACAAACATAAAATTTAATCACCATAATGAAACCCAAGGTCACAGAGAGAGACATTACGCTAATGACTTTTTAAGTCAAGCTATATTATCAAGGCTTTGTTGGTAAAAGTTTTTAATTTGTACCTAATATTGTAAAATGTATGTGACTCACCCACATGTGATTAGTACATTTAACAATAATCTATTTAAAATCATATTGCCTGTTGGTTAATTAGAAGGTTCGTTTTGTTTCACGTTAATTAAATCGGCACTTCGCGTTGTGACAGTATGAAAACCTCAATTAGGTATGTAGTGTTCATTGTAAGTTCATAACTTTATATAGATAAACGCTGTCGTGATATCCACATTGGGGATACATAAGTAATGGATGTACCTATAATCTATATGTATATGTTAAAAATTTACTTTTAATTAATGATTCAATTATATGCAATACCACTTAGATATTTATCTGTACCTATTATGTGCTATTATGGTATGTACCTACTTACATAAAGTTATAAACCATGATGTTAAAAGTTGTACAAAACTTTACAGATAATACATTTTATCATTACATCGCAACCCAAGGCTGTCCCACAGCAGGGCAAAGGTTTGCTCCCATAATGTGAGGAATACCTAAGACCAAATTCAGGTTGCCAGACTTCACATACCTTTAAGAACTTTATGGAGAACTCTCAGATTTCCTCTCAAAGTTTTCAGTCGTTGAAGCAAGTGAAAAATAAATTCTGAGACGCACATATCAATTTTGAAAATTGGAGGTGCGTGCAGAATTGGAACCCTTCGACATTCATACGTTCAAGCCACTCGGCTTTCTTGTATACTTACCAATAGCAAGAATTTTGTCACACTAACAAAATCTTACGCATACTACGTAAGTCATCATTATATTATACGTTACAACATATTGCAAAGAAAAACCACTCAGCTTTTTAAGGCTATTTAGTAAAAATTAGGTGTAGTTTTTTCTGGTCGCTGGGTGTACCTAGTAAGCAAAATTCTATTGTAGTACTCTAAATATAGGCCACAATCATTAGTCCCCAGTCCCCACTGTCAGTATGAAGCGTTGTCCATCACTATGAGCCATGTTTCGTGGGCTTTTTTTAAACCTCAGACCGGCACTAAGACGATGCCTCCTAAACAACATGCCTTCCTCGAGCAGACGTCACCAAGGGGGGCAAATAGACCACCGGGGGTGGGAGAACATTTAATAGCTAATGTGCCATCCGTTTCACAGAAACAAGAATTGTGACACTAGTACAACTCCACTCCGCCATCCGTATCGATCGCTTACCCTCGTCATCATTATCACAAACCTTCCTTATGAGCACTTCAATAGAACCCGCAGTCAATGGCAGCTCTCTTATTCATATTATTCCATATTTCCATATTAATACTAATCATACATGCGAAAGTCTGTCAGTCTGTCTTTGACGCTTTCACGGATAAATCACAAGCCCAATTTGATGAAACCAGTTGAAGACACAGGGTCACACAGACCACTTTTTTTTCAAAAATCAACTCCTAAAGGTTTTAAATAGGGGATGGAAGTTTTATTTTTAAATTTTAACCACTAAACCGATACCGATGAATTTTCTCAGGATAGATACTTAATTATTCAAGGTCAAAGATAGGATACATATTTTTTCAAAAACCAAAGCCTAAGGGTAAGATATAGGGGATGAAAACTAAAAAAAAAAAATCCACGCGGTATTTAATTATTTTTATAAATTTGAAGAAAATCTTGACGAAATTTGTACACCACAGTTTTCTATTACGTCTAGCTACACGTATTAAGTCTACTAAGCATCTCATGTAGTGGTCTATGACCTTTGCTCTGCATTGTATGAAAAGTCCTAAGAGAGTTTTATAGGACCTGTTAGCAATCCAACATTAGGTAAATATTTCAAAAAAGAGAAAGTGCGTTTCGATTTGTAGGATTTGAACATCACTCTATCTAGTAGATAACTTCTGAAATACAGAGTACTTAACTTTAAAAAAGTTTCACCTCGTGTTTTATTAACGTGGTTTCCGACAATACCTAATTTGTGAAACTTTCATAAACCGCGTATTTCACAGAAATCTTCGTAAACGGTAAATAGGTTTCGTATTACGTTCTGGAAACTATTTCTAGGAGGGATGGTTTCTTGGTATATAATTTATCGCCATGTTGACTGAATTAAATAAAGAAATAATGCTACACACTAATTACCCCACCCTAGGATTTCCTGTGTCGTGGGTGCACAACACACAAAACAAGAACACAACCAAAACCGGGAACAGAAACGCATCAGTCAAACCGTCTTACTGGGAATCGAACCCAGGACCCATTGTGCCATTCAAGTCGGATATTTATAGTTCATATCACTTAAAGTCATTGCCCCAGTCCTCATACTTCTAACAAACTAACCAACTAATGTTCTAACACCGTCTGATATACTTCGGACTACGGACTTATTATCCTACTCCGCATTTGAGTCGGCCACAGTTAGGCAGGCAAGGCAAAGCTGCATGCTCGTTTGCTAAATCAATGCCATATAAAACTCTTTTATTCATATAGTATTTTGTATTTTATAAAACTAATTTTTTTTTAAGGAATTAAGATAGCAAACGTGCATGCAGTACCACCCTTCCCCTGCCGCCCATAACAACTGTGACCGACCTAGAACTAGACTCAAAGGGACTAGGATGGTTAGTCCAATTAGTAGATGTTGTTAGAATATTAGTTGGTTAGTTTGTTAATAAGTGCGAGGACAGGATATGTTAGTGATAATTAATTAGTCCTGTTAGTTAATGTTAGTAATAGTCCAGTTAGTTATTGTTAGTATGAGTCTTGTACCAATTCGGTCACAGATGCGTTGCTACCCCTGAGGTCTGAGATGGTCGCCTCTAAAAAAGTGAAACCGGCTCCACAAACCTTCCTATCCGGAACACAATTGCTCTTAAAAACAATTATTATGACGGTAGGAATGGTACTGAGTACCTTGGCGGGCGGTGGTACTACCCCGGGCGAACTCTAGGCTCTACCACCTAATGAAAATTCCTGCAAATTCAACTATGTACTTAGGTACCTAGATACTCTCCAAAAAAAGTACCCTACCTTTTACAGAAGTATTAAACCTTGAAATAACGCGGAATGCGCTGCGGCTTTACTATAGTGCATTTTATCTTTTTTTATCCCCGCAATAAAGATAAACAAAACAATTAATCATTACCTTTTATTGATTCAGACAATTTCATTAGTCTTTACCGCGGTCTACATACGCGTATCGCGGAACAGATTACTTTTATCATGGAGACAATAAGGTGCAATGAATATGTCCACTGTAAGTAGATTTGCGTAATTGATGCGTTACGAGCTTACGAGCGTCAGCAAAGTGTTAAAAACCAATTGCAGATATATAATGCAGAGTAATTTGCGAGATAAAAGCACAATGTGAAAATTAGGCTGTGGTTTAAGAATGGTAGTTCTTTTCTTGGTATCTTAAAGGTAAATAAGAATATATCTCGTTTAAAAATGTTAAGTGCCTATTAAAAATCCATTCTAATATTATAAATGCGAAAGTCTGTTGTTTGTCTGTGACGCTTTCAGGGCTAAACCACGCGTCCGATTTGGATGGAATTACATTGAATGGAAATAGTTAAAGCCCCATGGTCACAAAAAGGGGTTTTTTCAAAAATAACCTATAAAATGTTGTAATAGGGGATTATATAGTACCCTTGTATGGAAGATCTATGTAAATGGATTGACCGATTTCATTGAATTTTCTCACGAAGATAGTTGATGACGCAAGGTCTAACATAGGCAAAAACCAACCCTCAAGGTGCTGAAATAGGGGAAATATACATATAAGTTTCCCAAAGTTAAACGAGGGCGTTAACTAATATGTATAGGTATAATTGCTGTCATTGTGTGCACGTAATTTATTCGTATTAAGATGTAGGTACGTGTCGCCGCAAAACCAGTTGATGAAAACACTTCAATTACTGCAAATAATATGTAACGACCGACGAGAGATGACCGTTTGTTAAAGGCATGAGGCAAAACAATGCCCGTCTGGTTTTATATTGATTTGAAGTCTTCGGTAATAATAGTTTGGATGTCGTTGTCCCAATCACGTCCATCATGATTTTATGTATCATATCTTTTGCGGCTGCACTAATACTGTCATGATGACACACATTTTCGGGATATAAAGAGGCGGAAATTTAGATTGTTAACTTACTGTTGAAGTTATTTTAATTAACAAAGTTTCACCGAAATTTTTAAGTGCGGTCCGGTAGACCATGAAACAGTGACAATTCGTGGACTTCAATGAGAAGAAAAAACCTAATTAACGAAGCGGTATCAAAAAAATTCTATTGTAAATGCTTACTAACTAAAATTTGGACCGTATTTGGGTAGCTTTAATTAGGTAGCTTAGGTAGTAAATTTTTGCTGAACGATTTATATACTTAAAGATTTATACGTAAGCGCAGCAATATTTGCATCAAAATACACTTTGAGTATTTCTAAAGAATCATACTTTGACACGTACTCTTCTTTTACATAAATATTAAAATCCAATCGTTCAATCAGTCCATCGACTTTGTATATTTGTACCTATGTGTTGAAAATTAATTTATTACAAATTACTACAAAATAGCGTTACTTAAGTTGTAAGTAACTATTGAAGGAACAAGTAAACCAGGCAAGTATTTATATTCATAACATTGATCAATCTTACGCAAATACGAGTGGCTACGTCATAATGGTTCCGTAAATAGTCAATAGTCGTTTATTCATACTTTAGTACACGTCAAAATATACAAAATTCATACATTGAATACCTACTTATTAAATACCTGTATACATAATATACTAGGTAAATTACTAAATAATTAGATTACATTAAATAAATTGATTGTATATAATGTCACTAAATTCATTATTTGAAACAAAAATAAAAATATAGAAATAATTATTCTACAATATCAAAAATAATATAATCATTATGGTACGTAAGTACAAAATAGGTTAAAATTAAATACAAAATAAAAATTTTAAAATTATAAAATTAAACATTAATAGGTTTTTGAAATTTATTTAAAGTTTCTTTAAGTGTCATAAATTCCTCGACACTATAGAACGTCTGTTCAACCAGCCACTGCTTAAGCTTAAATTTGAAGCTGCTTAGGCTTTTTGCCTCAGTAATCTTACTGGGCAGCCTATTGTACACCGCCGGACCCATTACGTGGGTTAACTTTGACGACTTGGTGAGTCTATGCGGTAGTGCCAACAGTTTATTGGCGTGTCGGGTGTGGTGGGAGTGACCATGGCCCTTCTTTTCAAATGATTCGATGTTCATTCTCACATAGACTGCTATTTGTAAAATAACGATGGAAGGTAATGTGAGAATTCCCAATTTTTTGAAAAGCGGTTTTGCGGAGGTGTCACGACCCACTTGTGCCAGCGACCTCACAGCGCGCTTTTGCATGCGGAAGGCAAGCTGCCAGTCAGAAGAGCGACCCCACAGCTCCGCGCCGTATTGCAGCACAGAGTGCACCGTCGCAAAGTAGCACGCGCGGGCCACCTCGGCGGATACAACCCGGCACACACGATTGAGCGCGAAGCAGGCACTACCAAGTTTTGCACATACCTTTTGAACGTGGGATTTCCATGTAAGAGCGCTGTCGATTTCGAAGCCCAGAAAGGTTGATTCGTGTGTTCCCTTAATCGTCAATCCATTCACTTGAACATTAAGAGGACTTAATGATCGACCTGACAGATTGAAGTGAATGTAATGCGTTTTGTTTATATTTAAGGAGAGGCCATTTATTGTAAACCATTCGGCAAGACGGGCCGCTAAAAGTGGTAGTACGTACATCGGCCCACACAATGTCGTCACTTCCGGCCGGACATACAGACAGACACATTCCAACATTTCCAACGCATACGTTCGGATGGCTGTAACAAACGAAACATGGACTATGCCCGTTCGTCTACCTCTATCAGACGATATTTGAATCTCCTACATCAAACTAATGCGATCATTGCCAACTGCGTATTTATGATACGTATTGATAAAGTATTCCTCGTAACAGTGCCGTACATGTTGCTAGGACTGATGTCTGACGTTTGCTTTGTTACCCGACTGCGTCAGGAGGGTTATGTTTTTCGAGAGTATGTTTGTATGTATGTCCATTTATTTGTCACGCCCCACAGCCCAAACGGTTGAACGGATTTCGACATAAATGAGGTATCGTTGAATTCGTCAGAACTGTGTTAGTGTCATAGGCTATATGAATTTTCAAAATGGCGCCCGAAAGTGGAAGAAAAAGAGGGGATAATCTTGAGTTTTTTCTTATCTTAGCAATATGGGTATCAAATGAAAGATGGTGAAAAGACCTTTTCAAAAATATATATATATATCATATAACGTTTAGGCACTCGTTTTAACACAAATTGTCAAAAACCACCCCAAAAAAAGTAGAATTTTTCGGCGAAAACACTAAAAAGTCTGAAATAAAAATATTATTATTTACACACATATTTCTGTCATCAACGAGCACGTGAGTGATCTGTGTATGATCGTTGAAATTGAATATACCCATTTACCTGTGCTCTATATCTTCATTGGTTTTTAACCCACTTCAAAAAAGGAGGTTCCCAGTTTGACATGTATGTATGTATGTATGTATGTTTATTTGTGCGCGATTATCTCACATTTGGTTGAACCGATTTTGAAGCGGTTTTCAGCATAGTATTTGTCAGACTTAGAAGAAGGTTTTAGGCATATTCTTTGGCTGAACCGATTTAGATACGATTTTCAGCATCGTGTTTAACAGACTTAGGAGAAGGATTTAGGAATATTAACCGCGTTTAACTGAACCGATTTTTACTTTTCAGCGTTAAAGTCGGTTCTATTTTGTTAAAAGTTATACACTTTCAACTGCTTTAAACAAAGGTCAACGTCATGTGTTGTGTACCTATAACGTCAAACAGTCACAAAGTTGAGCAGTCACAACGTCAAAGAAAATGTGTCTAATTCTTAACCACAATCCGAGATCGGTTTTTCAAATACCTAATTTAATTGGAAATTATACTTAGTCCAAAATCAAGTTAGCTATCAACTGTTTTTAAAATAGATACTAAGTAGTTAAAATTATTACTTACTCGTTAATCTCGCAAGAATTGTATAAAAAAGTGACATGCTTTCTATTTTTTATCATCATCATCATCATCACAATCCATAACAGTACAAATTTTTAGCAAGTGCGGATTGGCGGACTTCACACACCTTTGACTTTTGCGTTGCGAACTCTCTGTCATGCGGGTTTCTTAACTACGTTTTCCACCTCTACATTTTTTCGTTCTATGTTTTTCACCGGTTATAGCGAGTGACATTTAAATGCTTAAATAAAACGAAGTCAGAAGTGCGTGCCCAGGGATTTGAACCCGGACTCCTGGTTAGGAGGCCAAATTCTTAACCACTATGCTATCACCGCTGCACTTTACGTTAAATTCAACTTTTTATATGTAACACTCTTCTCTTAGAATAATTATAGTATAGAATGACAGTAGTCATACAAGCGCTCAGTTTAAAATGAAGCACTAACCAATTTTTTTTAATTAAAAGATACTATGAAATATTGAAAGCTAACCTGTGAAAAGTGATGTTATTATTACATTTCTTTTGCTTTTCGGAAGTTTTGTGACAAAATTTAACAGCACAAATCGTCATTATTTTTTTTTCGGCGTGCATTGACATTGAATACTACGAAATGGCTCCAATGAAGGTGCTGCAAAATGGCCGCGCTGACTTGGTTTCTATACAACTATTCTAAGGTAACACATCTATCTATCTATATCTACACATACATATATTATAATAAAACTGTAACTGATCGCTGCCTGTACATGAAAAATGTATTTAAAAATTTTATTTATAATAGGGGGCCTTTATATACGCAAGGGAACCCAAAACAATGTTTTTTAATTTTGTCTGTTTGTCTGCATACGTATTTAATCAGTCATAATATAGTGTATTATGGTCTGTGTAAATGTATTGGTCTACGCAGGTAAAGTCAACGTTGAAATTTTTGGTTACAAATATTCTATCAACTGTAGTGAAGTTACATTAATAACGAAATTAAAATGTTATATGGTTTTTAATAAAGGCCAATGAGTCTGATGTACTTAATATCTGGATTAACGTCCAGAATTTAGGTTTATTGCGTAATTTTTACTGATTCATGTTATTATAATCGCTAGGGTAGGTACGTGTTATACCAATAAAGTTACGCCTGTAGGTAACATTTGTTAGGATTTATTTTATTTTTCTATAAAGACATTACTCATGTTGCTAATACAATGATATACTAAATCGATGATGCCTACGACCCGGTGAACGCATATAGAACGAGGTTTTACGTATATGTACATTGGTTCCCCCTATTGATTTCATGATAATATGTGTCTCGGCTACTATTTGTGACAACTAAGTATACCATTATAGACTGGCTCTACTCACTGCTATTCAAAGTGTAAGTTTTTACTGTAAAATTACCAACGTGGTCTCTTCACTGCATAACTACAGCATGGGAATTCTGCGTAAAAACAGAATTATACTATGATAGACAATTTAAAAAACAGAAAGCCCATACTTACATCAGACCTAAAATAAACACACACGTCTACGCTTCGTAGCATAGCTACGAACCGAAGCGTTAACTAACCGCGATAAGGTTTAATAATTACTCTATTACAAAAATATAAAACAGATTTTTTTTTGTTTGAACGCGCTAATCTCAGGAACTACTAGTTCGAATTTGAAAATTAATTAACATCGCGCTGTAACCATTAGGAGCGGAGCAAAAAGTTTCCCGAAGCGAAGCGAGAGCGTCTGCTATAATAAATATATATATTGCAGAACAGCGTCTGCCGGGTCATCTAGTAATATATAAAAATAGACATATAAATATGTCAAAATGTATACGTTAATTAGCTTCTTACAGTTAATTTAATTTATTATAATTAGGTAGATATGTCGGTTTATGTAATTATGAATCATATTAATCATATTGTTTAAGTTACTTTACTTTGTATTCTTAATAAGACTAATAAGCAATATGCGAATTCTTCGTATAGATGACTCGCATTTTGCAAATCGCGCACAAAATTTTGTTAAAGGTACTTAACAAAATTACCTTTAGGTACCTTTTGCTGACATACATCTGACAATTACAAAATGAATCCTAAGTTGAAAACAAGATCTTGCTAACATCTGAAATGTGAATAAGTATTAGTTAATTATAATATGCTTTACAACATTAGATATAACGATTTTATATTTGTGTGGGTAGTTCATAACTATACATATGTACATCTTTTCTCTAAAAAACAAAAGCGCAGAGCCATCGAGTTGCATACCCGCGTAATGAGGGTAACCGCGTGTGAATTTTCCGCTAGAGGCGCTAGTGAGAAGGGAGGTCTGTCTGTCTCTTTTCGCTTGTCTGAATTTCATTTGTCACTGTTTATGTATGGGCGGGCTTTGACAGCATGACCGCACTCTGCAGTGGCGCCAACTGGTGAGCGGTTACCCTCATTGCTGAGTGACAGTGAGTACCTATGTTAAGACCAACAACTGCGACAAAAAGAGTAATATCATTGTATGTTACAAAACTTATAAATACATATTGATACTTCACGTCTCATACAAGTGCTTCTCTCGTTAGAACAATCCCAATAAACACTCAATTGAAGTACATAGAATGTATGCTGGTCATTTTGGCGCGCGTTTTATTTACCTATGCTATGCCGAGTCTATAACGTGTACATCATTTCATTATTTGTACTACACGTGACTGTAGTGTGTCAAGAGATTCGTCTGCCGAAGCTAACTTACGATACCCATCTACGCAATTTATTAGGTATAAGTAGTATATTATTAGGTTTAATTAGTTTAGATATATGTATAGTATTAATGAATTCGTGTCATGAAGAAAACTTAGCGTAAATGCATATTCGGTTCGCTTCGGAAATCCCGTCCCTTAGACACACGAAAATTGGTAGACGAGATTCTTGAAATGTACCTACATAGCTTTTTATTTATGAATTCTACTTAATTGAAATAAAACAGAGACAAATAAGGAATAAACGTACCACATTATATTTGTGTAAACCGTACCCACATATAATGTAAAAGTAAGTAAAGTTAGCCTGTGCAATGCTTGAATGCACTTAGCACCTTTTTCTGTTCGGTGCTTATGAGCACGCGCCAAGTCCATGACTCTGACTGTCGTTCTACTATTAAAAAGACGATTTACAATTTTCTTTCATTGGAATTATAAAATTGAACTGTTAAAATTTCATATCACACATAAAATCACAAAGACGTAAATCTATATATCATAAAGAAGAGAAAAAAAATACAGAACCCAAAACGATAATTTTTAAATTTTTTATGTTTTTGTACACGATAATCTTAGAAACGGCTTAAATGTGTGTGGTGTGTTTTGGGTGTGTTTATCAACCACGGAACAGAAAATTATCAACACACTAGTAAATCCGCCCTCACTTCGCTTCGGGGAACCCTTCAAAAATCTCTATAAATTTTAATAAATTATGTTATTCCGATGTCTAAGCTACCAAAAACTACCTAATGGATTTTCATGAAACTTTGCAGTAATATAGCTTAAACATCGAAATACCATAATAAGTTAAAATTTACAAAGATTATTATATAATTTGGTCATAATACCACGGTAACTGTCAACTAAGCGAGGAAAAAACAGCTTTCTGAGAGCTATCTTCTACTAAGGGGTTGGTTCCCCGAAGCGAAGCGGGCGGATTTACTAGAATAGTATAATCTCTTCCAAGACAAGTTCTACACCAGCATGCCAGTCTTTCATATTTCACACTGTAATAATATGTCTCTACATAATTATATATATTTAAAGGATTTGATTAATTTTCTGCGAACGAAAAAATAAATTACAATTACTGAGACATTATAATAAAGAAAATTTTAATTAATAAATAATTGTAATTACCATTATGTAGCAAATTTTTATATAATTATAATATAAAGTGATTATGCAAATATCAAATTTACAAATGATGCTTCAGTACATACGTAAACATTATAAAGGAACATAGGGTTTCGGGGAAACAGTACCTAAACTAAAATAGGCGGAAATAAATGAATGAAATAGTGCGAATATAATTAAATTATAGTATACTAGCTGACCCGCCAGACGTCGTTCTGCAACATAACATGTCCGACCGCAGCTTCGCCCGCGCTGCTAATTACTTCTAACGACAATATCTCAAAAACTACTCATCTGATTGATATACTGTAAAAGGCAACTTTGATCTGCATTAAATGCCTAAGCTAACTAACATATTCATTTGGATAAGGATTAATACTGAACTACAGAAAATAGCTATGAAAATAACGTGATGTTTTTAATTCAAATTTTTAACATAAAAGTGGTTTTGTGAGTCAACCGTAAGAGATAGAGACGTGCTATCGCGGACTTTTTTGTTGCATTTTTATAGATCTTGAATTCGCTAGTACATTACTGAACTATATTCGTGCTAGTTTACGCGGCGTTCGCGTGGAAAACTCCCAGTTGGCGAAACCTCATCCATGTATATCGCCGAATTTCTACTAATTTACATAAAAATATAGTAAATTATATACCTAAACCTGCCTTAAGAATCACTTTTTCTACTGTTGAAAACCGTATAAAAATCTGTTTTGTAGTTTTCGAGTTTATCGTGGTCAGACAGACAGAGAGACAGAAAACAGGACTTCTTTTTATGTAAGGATAAAACTCTTCCTCTAAGTGACTGACTGACAGACACCTACTGTAGGAAGATTTTTGCAAATGGGTATTAAGATTTTGACTTATTCATGCTCTTCCAAGCTGTCGAAGCAGTTACAGTCTTTGGTAGCACATCAAATCCTTGAACCTTTATAATAGTCTCCCACATCTTCGCGCAAACATTCCTACAATATACAAACTTTAGCACGCATGTGAGTGACGGCGGTAAGGTTTTATTAATCTACTAGCGAACCGCCCTCGCTTCGCTTCGGGACCCGTAAGTATCAACCGCGTAGGTCCCGCTCCCGTAGGAATTTCGGGAAGATAATAAACTATCACCAAAATTAATTGAGGTTAAATTAAATTAAACTTACAAATAAAGCTTACGACAAAATAATAGCAAAGTAGCAAAGGATCACAGCAAGATTAATTCAGATTAAACTTGGAAACGCGGCAAGTTTGGTATAGCAGTGGGTTCGACCAAATTTGATTACCATAAAAACGGTTCTAGTGTGTTAATCTTAAAAGATAGACATATACTGTCGTGGACATTTTTTTAGATCATTTCAAGAGGAATAATTCTTTCATACATATATTTTTGGTATCTTGAATCGTTTTCGCAACGCATGCAACGAAAGCCCTCGAGAATGAATAATTTTCCCCGTTTTTTCCACATTTTCCATTATTTCTTCGCTCCTAATTGTTGCAGCGTGATGTTATATAGCCTATAGCCTTCCTCGATAAAAGGTCTATTCAACACAAAAAAAAAATTCAATTCGAACCAGTAGTTCCTGAGATTAGCGCGTTCAACCAAACAAACAAACAAACAAACAAACAAACTCTTCAGCTTTATAATATTAGTATAGATTCTCTATGGGTTAGCATTACCGCCGTCACAATACAAAAACGGTTGTGATGTATCAGCGCAGCATGGTATAATTTATGACCAGAATTTTACAACGGACTTCTAAGAATGTTACAATGTTGGTACATACATCGTGGTTGAATCATAGCATAGAAAAAATATATTTAGCACTTTAGCAAGACACCGAAAGCTTACATGTTACATTTATGTATCGTCACGTCATCATCACGTAGATAAGCTTTACTTATATTAGGATCTAAAAGGACTTAATCATCCTCGCTTTGCTTCACCCTGTGTTAACGGCTGATCCCTAAGTTTACAGCGAACGTAAAAGTAATGCTAGATACTTATTTCTAATACCTACAACTTTTTTTAATCGATCAAAACAAAACAATCACTAAATGATTTGAAAACCAACTTCAAACGTTTAATTACTATAGAACCAACTTGACCCATTCATGGCCCTCTAGTGAGCACGGGTCTCTCCTCATCATTGGGAGGTCTAGTGCATACTTCAAACATACTTTTCCAGTGCGGATTAATCAGTTACTTAGAGGCCAACCCAAGTATCGAAATTTTTCATTGCACAGGATTGCCATGGCTTAACGACTGCTACCTGTAGATAACAACCGAGACCGACAGCTCTACAATTGTCACCCAATAATGGGTTGAAGCCAGGTGAATACCTAATTGGTTATAAAAATGTACCTATGATAAGGTTGCTTCTTCATGGTTGGGGATAGAAATGACAATGTAATTTCTCGGCCTCCAAGCCATATCAGAAATATCGATGAATAGTTTCAAGAAGGTTTGCGTCAGCTTTTCCGTATCCCGTGTTAGTTCAACTGTGCTTGCTTTGCCTTACTGACAAATTGATAGAGAAATTCCGTTTACGCATGCGTGAAAGGTATTGATTGGTCCGCCTCCGATTTTGCTCCTTTGCTGCTTACAGAAATTTTGTCGTTGGAACAGGAACAGAGATACGATCTCTTTGAGACAAGTTTGTCATCAAGTTGACCTTGATCAGGTTTCTTGGAGTCATGAGTTAATGAAGCGTGTATCTCTACGTGACTACAAAGTAGTGCGCAGAACACGCTAATAGCACAACCGCGTTAATTGTAATAACTGAAACAAGTGAATCATTATTAATGTCGAAAAATTTGTCCAATTTAAATAAGGGACTCATTAATAATTTCTTTATAGTTATTGAGGTAATTAAGCAAGCGCGTATTAAAGAATCTTGTGGAGCTATTGGGCCACTCACGTGACAACGAAATCTCAGAATAACTGACCGTCGTTTCTAATTATAAAATACCCTGTCTATCTACCATACTCTTGATTACGTAATTATATTGGTGTCGCTTTTCGAAAAGTGTAGGTCCGATCATTTAAGAATTCTCTGATATTATGTTTTTTAGAACTCTTCTTATCGTAAATCATAAACAAAATTAAAATCGATCAAGAAACAAGAATTATATTTACCCGACTGCGTCAGAAGGAGGGTTATGTTTTTCGAGTGTATGTATGTATGTATGATGTATGTTTGTATGTTTGTATGTAGTTCCATTTATTTGTCACGCCCCACAGCCCAAACGGTTGAACGGATTTCGACATAAATGAGGTATCGTTGAATTCGTCAGAACTGTGTTAGTGTCATAGGCTATATGAATTTTCATAATTGCTTTTTACAAAAAAATAACCGACTTCAATCTTGATAAGTAGAGATAACTCAAAAACTACTCGCCAGATGGCGCTTAATTCAACATGTAAGTGTAAAGTTCTCGTCACTACAAATTAATCAAGCCCAAACACTAGATAACTGCAGTAAATCGTTGAGGAGTTCCCACGACTGTCTTTCGGCTTCATCAGATCGACTCCAGATCTTCATGAAATGGTAGCGCTTTAATGTACTTATGATAACATGAACAAACACACTAGTTGTCCATACAATTTTCGAAAGTTCCCCTCGATTTCTCTGAGATGCCATCATCAGATCCTGGTATCCTTATCAGGGGACCCCACTGCGCATATCTACTTTACAACAAAAAAAGAATTATTAAAATCGGCCAATAAACGACGAAATAATCGCTGAACGTACATAAAAAAAAGCATATATACGGTCGAATTGAGAACCTCCTTCTTTTTTGAAGTCGGTTAAAAATGGCGCCCAAAAGTGGAAGAAAAAGAGGGGATAATCTTGAGTTTTTTTCTTATCTTATCAATATGGGTATCAAATGAACGATCGTGAAAAGACCTTTCTAGTTCTTTCGTAGTTCTTTCTACTTCATGGTGCTGCAGGTGGGGACAAACAATACTGTTACCTACGGGTAAAAAAAGATTTATCACAAGTATACTACGTTTGTCCCCGCCTGCAGCACCATGAAGTATTTTATGTTGATATTGTAACACTAGTTTTTTTCTTTTGAGTTCTTTTGTAAGCAGTCGGGTTTTTTGTTTTTATAATAATATTTTTATTATATATTTAATTTATTAGATAATAATTTCAAGTACCTACGTACAAAAAAGTACAACGTATAGGTAGCTACAATACTTTACAAGATATTGTAGATATACAAATTTTTTAATATAACAATTAAACTAAATGACACAATTAGCTTTATTGATCAATAAATTGGAAATCTCACGTAGTCTCATAAATCCACGAGGGCAAATCATAATTTAAATTATGATTAAATTATGGTTAACCAAGTACACCGTTATCTAATCTTTGTAACCTTTTGTTTTTATTGTCATTATCCAAGTAATTCCGTCTGCGATAATCATGCCGAGCTTATGTATAGGTATCGTATATACTTGAAGACTTTAAATTATAATATTCTCATCGAATTAAATTAAAGTTTCTTTGAAAGTAATACGAGTATAATACTTTAACCGAACAAATTATAATAATATAATTTTCTGGATACTAGTATATTTTGAATATGGACTTGAACTTTTGTGAAATACTTAAAACTTATTTTCAATGTTATCCAAGTTATTCCATTAGTTTAGCTTTTCTTTTTTATCCGACTTCAAAAAAGAAAGAGGTTCTCAATTCGATCGTATATACTTACGCTTCTTGTGTTGTTGTGTGTTCAGTGATTTTTTCCGATTTTGATGATTTATTTTTTGTTGGACATGGACACCAGGATCTGATGATGGCATCTTAGATTAATCGAGGGGAACTTTCGAAAATTGCAAGGGCGGCTAGTGTGTTTTTAAATATTTTCAGTAATTATATTAAATTCATGAAGGTCTGGAATCGATCTGATGAAAGACAGTCGAGGGAATTCCTCAACGATTTACAGCAGTTATCTTGTGTTTTGTTATTGTTTCTAACGTTGCTACCTTTAGGGCACCTTAGGGCAGGTAATTATATTATATAATATCATATTGGCCCCTTATTTAGTAGGTAAGAGTATAAATTATTTATGGCATATATTTATTATGTTCTTAATTCACGCTACATTAGATACTTACATTGACAGACACAAGACAGCGATTAGGTAATAATAATAATTCATCTCACTTTTGGCACTCCCTTACTTATGTTTCTGTTGAAAGCAGACATCTGGATCAATTATTTCATTTATTTATATTTCATTTATAATTATTAACTTACCTTAATAAATTAACCTTAAACTAAGAATTATACTTTTCAAATGCTTTTCGGTTATATTGGTAGAATTTTCAAATAACTTTCGGATCTAGCGTAGAATCGACAGAACTACGTTGTAGGGAGAAATATTTTTAGTAGGTATAAGTTTTTCCTTTTTAAAATTACATATTTATAACACACAACTACGAGTAGGTATATACTTGTAAGCTACTTCTATTCAAGTGTAACTTGTTCTGTGTATAAAACAAACAATGATGAAATGTTTTTTTTTACTTTGGATAGTATTTGATTAAAAAAACTTCTTTTTAAGAAAATTTGACAAATTATTTGTGCTCGCTGTTTTTAGAAACAAACTTTACCTATTAAAATCTATCTTAACTAGGGAAAAAAGTAGTGTGTATATTTAAGTCATAAGTATCTAACATTAATGGGGTTATGACTTTAATAAATAAGTGAATTTAATAATAAAGAATGCTGTCTATTATTATTTTTTCGAGTGTAGATATTCCTCAACGATTTACAGCAGTTATCTTGTGTTTTGTTATTGTTTCTAACGTTGCTACCTTTAGGGCACCTTAGGGCAGGTAATTATATTATATAATATCATATTGGCCCCTTATTTAGTAGGTAAGAGTATAAATTATTTATGGCATATATTTATTATGTTCTTAATTCACGCTACATTAGATACTTACATTGACAGACACAAGACAGCGATTAGGTAATAATAATAATTCATCTCACTTTTGGCACTCCCTTACTTATGTTTCTGTTGAAAGCAGACATCTGGATCAATTATTTCATTTATTTATATTTCATTTATAATTATTAACTTACCTTAATAAATTAACCTTAAACTAAGAATTATACTTTTCAAATGCTTTTCGGTTATATTGGTAGAATTTTCAAATAACTTTCGGATCTAGCGTAGAATCGACAGAACTACGTTGTAGGGAGAAATATTTTTAGTAGGTATAAGTTTTTCCTTTTTAAAATTACATATTTATAACACACAACTACGAGTAGGTATATACTTGTAAGCTACTTCTATTCAAGTGTAACTTGTTCTGTGTATAAAACAAACAATGATGAAATGTTTTTTTTTACTTTGGATAGTATTTGATTAAAAAAACTTCTTTTTAAGAAAATTTGACAAATTATTTGTGCTCGCTGTTTTTAGAAACAAACTTTACCTATTGAAATCTATCTTAATCTAGGGAAAAAAGTAGTGTGTATATTTAAGTCATAAGTATCTAACATTAATGGGGTTATGACTTTAATAAATAAGTGAATTTAATAATAAAGAATGCTGTCTATTATTATTTTTTCGAGTGTAGATACGAGTAGGTACTGAGATACAATTTCCCGAAGCGGAGCGAAAGTAGTTGCTAGAATAAAAATAAAACAATCACACAGTTGTCACAGTTGTTTGTCTCTCAGAAAGTTGTCTGATTACGACGGAGTTATGACCTGAGCAGCCGGGAAGGCAGATAAGGTCGTTTGAAGGACAGCCAGGACACTTCAGGCGGCGGCAAGTCTCTAGTCTCAGCGTCTCTAGATCTTTATTGATATTGCTGAAAGTTTATTGACCCATGTTTGTGGATGTTAAGAGGAGCATTCGTAGTATTCCTATTACAATAGAAAACTAGAATTCCAGAAACGATGTACTAATCTCAGATGCAAACAGTACAGTCGTAACTTCGTATTCGTTTAACCGTTTATGACCCATTCTGTCTTTATCCTAATGAGATTGTTTAAAGTACCTTTTCGAACATGTATTTTGTATTGCAATATACGAGTACTTTTATTACTATTGGATTGTACCTAAATTCTGCAACAGTACCTACATTACCAGGAGTGTAGTTGTAAAATAGTTACATTTATTTAAATAAACACTCCTTATGGCGGAGGCTTCGTTATGTTTTGGGGAGCAATTAATTCGACGGAGCGTACGGAGTTACTTTTCATAGAAAATAGAACATTAAATGCATACCGGTACATAATGGAAGACCTAATTTCATATGTACAACCCGCATTAACTGCACTTGGGGAAGATTCCATTTTAATGGATGAGAATGCTCGTCCGCACCGTTCTGGCGACGTGGAAGTGTACATGCAAAGTGAAAAGGGATCCGTCGTTTAGATAGGCCAGCTTGAACGACACCGATGACAGGACGACCGCAATCCGCTTGAGCATGTCTGGGATGTTTTATAGAGACGGGTAAGACCAGTGAAACCAACTCCACAAAACATCAGGGAGCTGAAAAGAGTCATTGCAGAAGAGTGGGAAAATATTCCTCAAAAAATTACTAAAAACTTCGTGGAAAGTATGCCCAAAACAATTAAATTGTGATTTTGGCAAGAGTAGGTCACACTCTTTGTTAGCTCTTTGATTTGGAACTTTATTCAATTAAAAAAAATAGAAAAACAGCTTGCAAAGTTGTCGACCACTTGCAATTGCTTGGCCATATAGGTACATCGATATTAAAGAATTTATCGAAAATTTGAAAACAAATTGCAAGAATTCACTTCACTCGTACTAATTTGTACGATAATAAACAAACAGACTACATAAGACAATAAAATTTCATATAAGAACTCAAAAATTTACCGTAGAACGTAAATTTTCTTAGGTGCCCGTTTTTTTTTTGCAAAGGAGTGTATATTATAGTAGGTACAAATTATATGTATAACTTTGTACTTAATATTCATAGTATGTGTTTAATTTTAATACCATTGTAATATACTTATGTCTGTATTACCTTGTGTTTCTATCGTATTTAGGTGTAACATGAAATTCGTAGAATAAAGTTGAAGGTTGTGCCTCGATTCGAGGTAAAATTGTCGACGACAAAAACAACGAACAAGTTGTATTATCGACTCCAAGTCTGATAATATAATCAATAAATCAGTGAGTATTTATAGGAAAGAAGTTGCTGTGTAGCCGAAAGTAAATTTTAAATGATAGTAAAATTGAATCCTATATATGTACAATTAGGATTTTAAAGGCTCAGGTGTCAAATCTCTTATCCATTGATCGGTGGGCGGGCGGCGGGCGGCGGGCGGCGCCCACGTGCACGCTCTAGCCGGGAATAGACAGTCCGCCCTGAGCAACTGTTCAATGCACACTTCTTCGTTTATTATTTCACACTTCGTATTAATTTAATAAAGTGTTTTTATGTTAACATCACTTAACAAATTGTCAATTTTCAATTAAAGTGATACGTAGAAATAATAAAGTGATAAACGCTTGTTCATGAAAATTAAGTTTAGTAACGCAAGCAATATTGAAGGTTTGCAATAGTCCGTAGTGCAAACGAAGCAATAAATTGTGGCTGTGAAGTATTAGTACGACATTGGGTAGCGTAAGGCACAGACTGTGGGCGTTAATTACGAGCGTTGAATTTATTTTGAAAACGTCAAACATTTGGCTCGGTGTCGAGTAGATCGCCGGCGCCGGCGCCGACTGCTCGCTGCGTGCGCGCATGTGCGATGCGATGCGTGACAAACTCGCCGCATTGCTTCGCAGCTCAGTGTGTGCGCCTGCGCATGCTACCAACACGGGGAAACTGCAAAATGGCGCCATTGCTCCTGTCCTTCTGTTCGCCGATGAAGGTTAAAAATATTTTATTATACGAACCTCAAAATGTATAAATTTTAGTATATTTATCACTTATCACCGAGTTATACGTGCTGTGCTGAAAAACAACTTTTTCAAAGCTTGAAAACTTACAAGTGGATTACATACGAATATCTTATCATAATCCTTTCTTCAGTTCCACTAAAGACCCTTTCGTGATTTTAATCTTAAAAGTTAAATGTTAATCTCAAAAGCAGTGAAATCTGAAAGGTTCGAACTTTGAACTCCCGAATGCATGCACTCCTAATATCCATACTTTTATTATTTGTTCCGCTGCCATCCACTGTTAACTGTGGTCGACACTGAACAAGACTCAAATCGGCGCTAGGATTATTAGACACGTTAGCAGCCGATGCGCGATGTTAAAACGTTAGTTGGTTATGTTAGTAATTTAGTAGATACTAGCGGACCGCCCGCGGTTTCACCCGCGTGGATCCCGTTTTCGTGGGAATATATGCATGTATTATACATAAAAACCTTCCTCTTGAATCACTCTACCTATTACAAAAAACCGCATCAAAATCCGTTGCGTAATTTTAAAGATTTAAGCATACAGACAAACAGACAAACAAACAGACGGACAAAAATAGCGACTTTGTTTTATACTATGTAGTGATGAGGACTTGGACAGGTAGGTAGATAATGTTAGTGATCATTAGTCCTGTTTGTTATAGTCAGTACTTAATTGTTTAGTTAGTAATTTGTTATAATTCAATTAAAGATGTGTTGCTTCCTTTGAGGACTAAACGGAACACAAACAAAACACACACACACACACACACACACGCACACACACACTCATACACACACACTATCTAGCACTGTAGTAATGGTACGTGTCGTGCGGTGGTTACCCCAGGCTAACTCTAGTCTCTACCACCTGTTTGTTGTTGTTACGTTACGGCTATTTTTCCTACAGCTACCACTTATTAGGTATTCATGAAGAACAAATACGTATTATGTTCATTCATAAATGTTCCTTCATTTATCACCAGAGTATGTACCTATTTATTTATTTTATTTAACTTTTTCATGTACACTATACACTGCATAGGAATCAATATAAGTGATGTTGTACATAGGGTCTGCTTATTTCTTAAAGAAATCTCTTCCAGTAGACCCAGGAATGGAAACGCAATGAAAGAGATTCGATTTAGCGTGCACAATCGTGGAAAATATATAATAGTATAAAATAGATTTATTTATCTATTTAGTATTACGATGCATGAAAATGTTTACTCACGAATATAAATTGATCTTCATTCATGTGTCATTATGGGAATTATTTACCTTAAATATTATTCACACATATACCTACGTAATTCAGTGAACTGACGCGGTCCAGCGTAGAATCACTACTGTTCTGTTTGTCTGTTCTACTGATTAACTACTTGTATCGTTCTTTCTGATTACTTATCAAAAACTCCCTTAAAAGCGTTTTCAAGATTCGTGAATGATTAAAATGTCGCTTTGTTTTGTTCCTAAAACTCCGAAGCTAGATAATTAATAATTTTGTGAACTTTTTAAATTCTTAAAAATACAGTCGGTGAAAAGAGCCTTGTGAAGTGAAAGTGATGACTGTGTTGGCGGGTAAATTCTAAAGTGTTTTTCAATGGGATTTAAATACATGATGCTGTATATAAAGTTTGTAATTTTAGGGAAAAACATATTTTAAACACTTTCTTTCTTCTGACGATAAAAACGTATCACTAACTTTAGAGAATTTCAATTAATGTAACGAATTATGAATTTTGCAACAAAATCATGTATCTAATAACTAATCATTAAGTTATTAATTAACAAATAACGGCGGATTAATTTTTATTGGCAATCAACGTCTTTTTGATACCCTGACACGTCACTTTCTTCTAATTATTATTTATCATTCACTAATGATAATTTTAAAAAAACGCTTTAATATTTTACTGGAGAAATTCTTTCCTTGTCCGGCCACGTCTTCTTGTTAACGACGGCATCCGACAGCTGCATTTTAATTACCATAAGCGTGAATATTCACGCTGTCGTTTTTCAACAACAAGTTTCTTACAGCAATCAATGAACAAAATTAACATTTTCTGTAAATATTCAGGTTGTATTTAAATGTTTAAAACATTTTTTTTCAAGACGGTTCGTTAAATAATATAAAGTTTACCTTATGTTATAGGCTATGTATTATCCTAAAACTGCTTTAGAGTTTTGACGTAATCTACGTAGATTTAAACTCTCACTACTCAACTGGTTGGATAAAATCTACATATTTAACTGCGCCAAATCGGTTTAGGAGGACTTGTTGAAAAAAAGACAAACTTACCGTATTGGGGCAGCCTTAATGCAGACCCCAGTAGACCAGACTCTGGTCACTAGACCCAACACCGGTAGACCAGAATATCGATAGAAACTTTTCCGTGCATAGTGGTAGAGCCGCTGCCTGGCTAGTCAGATATTCTTTCTTGTTCCGGATGCCTGGTAGAAAGTGTCACTCATTAAATTCGCCCATTATAATCCTTAACGAAAGGTAAAAAAGTAGTAGTAGTAAAAGTAAAAAGAATAAATAAATAAGTAAATAACAATTCGAGAGCCTGTAGGCATCCTGTAGGTAAACTTTTTTTTTCTACTTCGAGTTTTCTTAGGCGGCAACACGTTTGTGATGCACTTCGTGTAACTGATGTCTTGCATACTCTATCCTAGTATCTTATAGTCGCTAATGCACTGAACTAATAACCTTCGTCTATACTACTTAGTGCTATTGCAATTATCTCAATTAATGGCACTTGGCAGTAATAAGCACATTGTGTTTTTTCGTATAGAAATAAGTATAATTCCAATGTAATACTTATGCGTGTATTTAATTCAAAATGTTATTTGTTTGTGATATTAATACGTGGAAGTTATAGCTAAAAGGATATTATTAAAGTATTAATTTACATGACATAATGAGACGCGCACGATTTGTCACGCACGCCTCAGTATAACAGGACTAATAAAAGGACGCGATTTCAATGTACTCGTACTTATTTCGTGTAAAAATTTTAGATCTTTACTCGAAGGTTAATTACTGGTCCTGTCCTCGTATCTACAAATGAACTAAATCAACGTTCTAACACAGTGTGTTAACTAAACTAATTAACCTTATTCCGCTCTGAATCTTGTTCAGACGGCTGCGTTTGTCATAGGCGGCATCGGAAGGGAGGTATTGCATGCTTATTTGCTGTCTTAATGAAAGACAAACAATGAAAGTAAGTGGTATAGAAATTTTAAAAGTAAAGTGCGAAAGTAAACAAAATTATAATTCAATAGAACTTGTTAAAAAGAGAGCTTGACAACAATGTAGAGAACTCTAGCTCCTTTGTAGAATCTACATAATCAAAATGTTTTCAATATTTTGTGATATATTTTTAGAAGGAATGTTTAGTGGTAAAAAAGTTAAGTTTAAAAATAAAAACTGAATCCTAAAAAATATTGATTATACTTTCAAATTTTGCACGGTTATTTTTTTAAATTAGATAATGTCTAAAAAACCGTTAGCCAAACATAAATTATAAAACCAACATTACTTACCTACTACTCTATCGATCTATAGGATCGACAAGTTTTTTAAGCAACTGCGACTGCCGTCGGTAGTTTGATAGATGACCGCTGGTAGCAAAATTTCTTGAGCACTTCTGTGCTTCCAAGGACACGTAAAACTGTCGGTCTATGTTGTTGTCGTAGGCCTTTGGGCGGCATGAATGTTTCTAATATTTTTATTGACCACCTTCATCAATCTGCACTGGAGCAGCGTGGTGAACTATGCTCTAGCTACGTCTCCTCAATGACGTGGAGAATCCCGTGCTTAGTAGTGGGCCAGTGATGGATTGCAGCCAGCCATATTATAGGAAGGTATCTATGTATAAGTATAAGATTAGAGATAACAAAGCAATAATTGTGATTGATGTATTCGTTGACAATTCGTAATAATTGTAATGTTTAACAGTTTTCAACACTGAAGCGTCCTTGTGGGCGAGGATTTGAAGTGTCGATTTCTTGGCATTTTTTACGCTGAATAATGAAATGTTTACAAAAATTTCAAGTGACTTGACGGCCGTCTTAATTAGTTCTTCACACAGCTCTCATCGATCATCAGTATAGGTAAGGTATGCGATAATATACCGACTCTTAGTTTATCCGTAAAACTTCGCGGAATCATCATTGCGATGATGAACGAGGGAATGACAGGAAGTCATTATCTACCTATATATTATTCTTAACGTGTTTGTGTTTATTTATACCTACTATCGAAATATATGTTTATATTTCTCTCTATTTTAACTTTAAAGATTCCGCGGATAATGTTATATTATGATCAACTACATAGTACCTATTAAAACTTATTCTATAGATTTTATTAATCTAAGCATTCTTTCTCGTAATGCGCCATCTAAAATGAAGTGTTAGATTGTTATTTGTAAACCAATAAAATTGCTTGTGGTAGTTCGTTCGTTACTTTTGTATTTCAGCGCTCATGTGTTTCGTAGCATCATAAAGCGTAATTTATTGCATTTCAAAATTATCCGTTGAACATCGCGGGGATTATTACGGTACGCGTCCCTCGCAGCGAGGATCAAACGTTACGTCATTGAAAATTGCACATAAATCGAAAGCTGTGTTCTTTCCACTCGAGCATTTAAGATACCTAGTTGAAAATAAATGAACGTCCTCCACACAAACTAAATATATACCAACGTTCCCCGAATACGTGACATAACGCAGCTTTTATCAGTGCGGATTGGTGGAGGGGTTAGTAGCGGAGCTTGGAAAATTTTAAGTTGCCCAAAAGTTTCCGCAAAGCTTAACGATCATGTTATCTGACGATAACAGCCGGGGCTGATGGCTTAACGTGTCCTCCGAAGCAGGATGGCGCCCGTTGTTGCTTCGCTTGGTCAATTACTTACGATCGATTCAACTGCCGTGCTTTATGCTTTACCTATGTAAGTGGTAAAGTAACTATATTTAGTTATGTATGTTTGATAGTTCGTAGAGTGTTTATCGACTTGATCGATTGAGGGCTTGTTAAACAACATCAACTGTTTCGTCAAAAATCGTCAAAAGTTTTTTAACGATGGATTGCATACGGGGTTGTGTTATCGTGTACTCAATGAACAATTTTTCATTTATAGCACAAAATTATTCATCTTTAAAACCTACATAATCTGCGCTACAGAACTATTATTCAGTGGCCTACGTGATGTAGAGCACTCAATTATGTTTTGATTACGTCGCTGTTAACGGGTCGGTTTACAGTAGTTGCGTCATCAAATGAGAACTTGACCGATGTAGAGCGACAGAAAACCGCACAAGTACCTATTCACATGTCAGCATACCTAGACTTCCATAAATTACTTACCTATCAAAATTATCCTTAACTTAATAGTTGAATCATTCTCTCCAGTTTACCTATATGAATTGAGATTGACGACGAATCATAGGTTTATTTTAATGACACGAAAGTTAAATAAACAACGTGGTATATATTATTACTTTTAATTTGAAAATGAATTCTTCGATTTATCTTTTCTATTTAACTTCTTTATAACCACTTTGTAGTAAATTATTACATGCATAAATCTTTTACTAATGTATAAAGCTGAAGAGTTGTTTTGTTTGTTTAAACGGGATTATCTCAGTAGGAACTGGTTCAATTTGGACAATTATTTTTGTGCTCGATAGTTGATTGATCAAGGAAGACTTGAGGTAATTTATATAGGAGTGAGCAATAAGTTATATGAGAGCAATAAGTATGCAATAATATTATTTTAGGATTCGAGGAGAGCCGTTTCATTTAGATGACAAGTTGAAGAAGTAGGTACATAGCTAGTGGCGGAAATGAAAATATTAAACACTTAGCGAAAAAAAGTGGTAAATAAAACAGTTCAAAACTCGGAAAAATCGTCTCATATAATGAAAGGTTACCAGCTTGCCAGATCTCAGCAGCGTTTAAAAATGGAATATTACTGATGATTAGAATAGTTTATGATTTTTGCTTACCTGCAGCAGTATGCAAAAGGTTTACTTTTTTATGAAACAGCTGTAAATATACAAAACGTTTACAATTCATTTAAAATTCATTCATGAACATGAACTCAAAAGTATATAAACATATATTTTTTTTATTTATATACCGATTGAAATAAAACAATCGGTACATTTTATGTACAGTTTACTTCAATGTAATAATGAAAACCGCATTCAAGTCGGTTGAGCCGTTTCTGATAACATAAAAATTATAAAAAACATCGTTTTGGATTCTAAGTATTGCGATTCTGAAGACTCTTTGTTATAGTTTTTTTCCATGTCAAGGCAGCGGTCAATTACAGATTTAATTTGCTTTAGAAAAAACAATTCAACCAATAAGTATTTGCTCGACCTTAATTGCGATTTGTTTTTAATAACAGCAGGTACGATATAGGTGTAAACAGGGTCACCATGCCGGATAAATAAAATAAAAGATAGCATGTCCTCAAATATTTTGGCATCATTAATTGGCAGTAAATTAGCGTACCTTCTTAGTTCTTCATACAGGAGCTAGAATTGTTTTAGTTAATGTCTGGTTGCAACATTGAGTGTCAATCTGTTTAAAACAAAGTAGTTTAAACTACTAGTGGCGCGCCCCGGCTTCGCAGGGGTAGTAGAGTATTGAATTGGCATTAATATTATGTCGTACCGGTATTATCAGTGTTTTGGATCGAATATGTGGACGTGAGATCCGCAGTTGAAAATTTTCATTGCATTTTTGCAACGATAGCTCTAGTAAATGAAAACATTGTGTTGTGCTACCTGAAAGTTCATTGCTCTGTAGGTACTTAAAAGCTGCCAATTGGCCAGCATGACTAACGACCTCTATCTGTGTCACTGTTTAAGTCCAATAATGGCACGGTCATGGGCAGATTGGGCAGGTTTGATGATAATGTCGTTTAAAATCTAGTCTGTCAGATTTTTTTCAGTTTATGAGAGATTCAACAATCAATTATATTTTTACATCGCTATCTATAAGCACATACATATGTACTTAATAATATAACAAATGCGAAAGAGCTCTGTCAGTCTGTCTGTTATCTCTTCACACCTAATCTGCTGAATCGTTTTAAATGAAATTTTATATGGGCATAATTTAAGATATATACATTTGAACGGATTTATATCGTTCTCCAATTACTTACAAGGCGGGTGACGCCGTGGGAATAAACTGGAGTAAAACATAAAAAGTAATAGTAAGCGGAAAAACAATCTTCTATTACCATATGTTTTCGACCTTAAGGTATTGTCTATTGTACTTTCAGCGATATTGGCTTGGATTGCAAAGCACTAGTAAATATTCGTAGTTGAGAAGTCTAACTAAACCTAAAGCATGCTTCACCACAATACCTACTTCAATGCGGATTGGTAAATGGTTTAATGAGTAACCCTAGTCGGAGTAGGAAGTGTCTGAAGGCTTGCTTGCGGTAGACTCAGCGACGATAACCACAAGAAGCCTCCTCTGATGCACAGAAACAATAAAAACAACCTTTAAGGCATAAAGGCATTCATTTATCAGACATCCAACTATTAATCGCGTAGTTAACTCAAATAACGGTTTTTATTAATATTCGTAATTTTATAGTGTTTAAATACAAAATAAAATTAAAGGTGTCTGCATTTTAGTGATAACATTGTTAAACAAAATAATGAACTTATATTTGGACCACACGCATATTCAGATAGGTGCGTACAGACTATATTAACAAAACATTAAGGTATTGGGCAATGAACGCTTTGCAAGCAGTGTTTATTATGCAATTTCTACAATTAAATATAAAATAACAATAAATACTTCGTATTTACGACTTAAAAATACGTGTCTGACCCCAATAATAAGATGAAAATACACGCTTGCATAACACGTTGTTTAACTACGTAAACTACGTTTCAAAAAATAAACAAAATGTCCTCGACGTCGCGAGTAATGTACAAGAATAAAGTATGAGTGAAAACTTGTATCGCATTTTAGATTAACCTCGCTCGTGTATTTATAGCCTTTTGTTTGATACAATAGGGATGAACTAATGGGACGAAGACGGGAAAAGACAAGATGGATGTAGGTATTGTGCAAGAGACGGTTATGAAGGATAAAGGAGAAAGGAGTCAGTGTGGAAGTGACGGCTAAGGGTCGGGCCACATTGATCGACGGCGATCGACGGTTTGTCCATACAAAAAGAGCGTAAAGTATGGAAAGCCGTTCGGCTCGTCGATGCGAAAGGACGCGTACGGCTTTCCATACTTTACGCTCTTTTTGTATGGGCAAACCGTCGATCGCCGTCGATCAATGTGGCCCGACCCTAATAGGGCAGTATCGACGAGAGAAACATATTGCGCGGACCCCTTTAGTAGGTATAATAGGGAAATGAGCAGGAAAATTATGATTGTCTAGTACATTTAACCAGAGCGGTCTTACTATTACATACTATAGATTTACCATACATTGACGTTCTCACTGATCGCACTTTAAATGGCAATAGTCTAAAGTTAACTCCGTGTTGTCGGTAAAAAAATTCACAGTTTCTTTAATAAAATAGCTCAAGAATGTTATAATCCCATGTAATAAAACAGTTGGCAAGTGTTATCGCTATTATTGGTTGTTTTCATCGTGAAATCGCAGCTTATTTTATATTTTCTACGTTGCTTGTAATTGTTTTGGTCTCAGGTTTTGGTATTTTCACGGACATTATTATGTTGAGAATTACATCTTATTTACATCATTATGATGTGTTTCGACGGTTGATTTGTTTAGAACATGTAAAGTGGTATATTTTTAAAGCTTACCTCACGAGTAACAGTATAAACATCGTTTTAACTCTACATTTAAAATATTGTATTTACTTAGGATTTGGGGGCCCTGTAAGTTATATTTGTAGGTACCTACATAATATCGCGTATTTTTACCCGACTGCGTCAGAAGGAGGGTTATGTTTTTCGAGTGTATGTGTGTAAGTATGTATGTTTGTATGTATGTCCATTTATTTGTGAGTCCCCACAGCCCAAACGGTTGAACGGATTTCGACATATGAGGTATCGTTGAATTCGTCAGAACTGTGGAAGTGTCACAGGCTATATGAATTTTCAAAATGGCGCCCGAAAGTGGAAGAAAAAGAGGGGAAAATCTTGAGTTTTTTCTTATCTTAGCAATATGGGTATCAAATGAAAGATCGTGAAAAGACCTTTTCGAATATATATATGTCATGTAACGTTTAGGCACACGTTTTAACACAAATTGTCAAAAACCATCCCAAAAAGTAAAATTTTTCGGCGAACCCACTAAAAAGTCTGAAATAAAAATATTATTATAAAAACAAAAAAACCTGACTGCTTACAAAAGAACTCAAAAGAAAAAAACAAGTGTCACAATATCAACATAAAATACTTCATGGTGCTGCAGGCGGGGACAAACAATACTGTTACATACGGGTAAAAAAAGATTTATCACAAGTACTACGTTTGTCACCGCATGCGGCACCATGAAGAATTTTATGTTGATATTGTGACACTTGTTTTTTTCTTTTGAGTTCTTTTGTAAGTAGTCGGGTTTTTTGTTTTTATAATAATTTTCATAAACTTTATCAAATTGGACATAAAATAAACAATTTGTTTTCTCTTTTAACATCAAACAACTTAAATGCTGATAGATGCGTCTAACGTCTAGCAAATGTTAAAAATATCTAAAAGTTTATTGAAAAAATTCGTAAAAATTAAATTATATTAATTCAAAATATCTTGAATTATCATTACTTTTTCTAAATTTATTCAAATATAATGATTATTTGCTTGAACAAACACCCAAAACTGCCAATCTCGCGAGATCTCGAAATTGCCGAGATCTCGCGAGATTGATTATATTGATTATAAACTCGCGAGATCTCGCCTGAGCTCCAATCTCGCGAGATTGCATTCCCTAGTTGAGGCGTATGGGACCCTTTGTCGACATGTAGGTAGGATTTTTCTTCGTGTCACATTCACATTATACATACCTAATGGTGATAAACATGCAAATAAAATTGAATCTTTATTCTGCAGGGAGTGCACGCGAAGGCGGACTGGTATGGCGCGGGTGCTCCGCCGGCTGCGACGCCGAAGACGGCGCGGCGGGAGCGCTCTCCGATGGCAACGCCAACCCAGGAGACAAGGTTAGTCTTTCTTCTGTTTCAACGACCCTTTACTATTTTAATACAGTCGTCGAGATTATGGAATTACCAATACAAACTAAAACTTTTTACGTGTGCTAACAGTTCAATTTAGCTTGTAAGCATTTAGGTATTTGCGACCTTTTAAATTCTTACCAATAATCTGCTATGTGTAATCACAGCGTCGAAAGCTGGCGTTTGAGTGCGGTGCAATTAAAATGAATTCCATATCGAACGCGAGTGGTTGACAAAGAGGCTTATAAGTCGTAGTTATTACTGTTGCCGCGTTATACATGTTGTGTATGTATGTATGTTGCATGCGTTGAGATCACCGCTGACCATATTGTCGCCAGTTGTGTTGTTGGATTTATATAAAGCAAAAATAAATACCCCTAACAAGGACCCCTTTGTTCTAAGGATATTTATTTTACTTTACGTATACCGCGTCGTGGATTCTACCAAGGCAGATGTTTATTTGCTTCCAAATAGAATATTTAATATTTATCAATAATCACAATGGTTGTATTTACTCTGAACCTCCTACATGTAAGAATAAATAAACTTTAGTACTATTATAGCAGTTTGATATTCTATAGTGATATTTTCTGTACTTTTAATTATTAAACGTGCTCTACGTAACTGTAGTAGCAGTGCTACGGCCGCTACCGCTACGTAGAAAAAATGTAGAGTCAGATTGACAAAAATTTTATCCACAGGGACGACAGATAAATAACATACGTAAAAACCGAAGTGTCTTATTTGACAAATAATTCAAATAACTGTTAAATAAGTAAATATTATATCCTAATTTAAAATTTACAGATTAGAGGACCACTTACAAGGTTACCTATGTAAAAATGCAATGATAAAAGAAAAAATATGTGATTTAGTTAATTCATTAATTCATAATAACTACTAACTCGTCACCAGTAACGTAACTAGTTTAGTTACCAAAACTCGTCACCTCTTCCAGGGAATTCAAGTATCCTTCAATCTCCGTGACAGATGTAGGTACCTACTCTTAACACGAAGTTTTTATACTTATCGTTATCTGTTTTACATTCCCTTTCAAAGTTTCACATTAACATGGCATAAAATCCATGTGTTGGAAGTTTTTACACGATACTCATACATAACTAAGTGTGCCCCAACCCCAAGAAGCACTAAACCACTCAAGAAAATTTACCACTCGCGGTCACGTATTCAACTACCGATCGGGAGATTAACTCGGTGAATCATTTTGGTTCTACACAAGTCGCCGGGCTATAAGCGCTACCTTGTTTAATTAGATACTTGTTATAATTATTTCTAAACTCTTCTCGTAATCTTTACACTCGCCATAAATATCCTTGTGCAATTTTTGTTACAGTCATACAAGATGCGAACATTGCATTGCATACAGTACTGCTGTAACTCACCGAGAACTAAAAATAATTCATACAAGAAGGTTATGCCTACATTCAATCATGATTCATAATCGCAATTGAAGTGATTGAGTCAACACAGCACTCTACAATGTTCCCTGTTAACACTACCGAGCATTTAAAACATTCGAACATTTTCATAACATTACTTATACCAGTACTACAGTCGAGATATTTCAGATTTTTTAGATCTATTTTAATACCTGAAAATAAATTGTATGCCTTTTTAATACTAGGTGTAGTTTGAGATTTGGCATAATTAAACTTTACACGGATAAGAAATGTAGTAAGCTACTAATGTTTGACGAGATGATAATAGGTACCTATAGATCATTATCATTTGAAAGAACGGTGGTTGCAATAGAATGATAGTGATCGTTACGATGACAATGGGATAGTGGTCTTATAACGTCACGTTGGTAGTAATTATACGAATGTAGTGTTTAATAAATAATAATTGGTTTTGTTGATTTTTATTAGGTGAGAACATGCTTAGCTACATAATTATATGTTATAACATCTATAAATGTGCTGGCTGCTACGCGTATTGTAAATTTTGATACTCACTTTGCGCTGGACACGTAGATTGTGTAGAAGAATATATACGGGACTTTTAGCATAATAATGTAAGTGATTTCAACCCATTCAAGGCCAAAGTAGGTAGGTAGGTACATATTCCACTACACTATTTCTATACTTACTGACTGGTGAAAAGGTGGAAGCAATAAATAAAAACACATAAAATTCTTTAAAGATTGATAAAAGATAATATATTCTAGCTAGCAGTTATTTTCGTTGCGGCGTCGAAGATTAAATATCCTCCGAAAAAGTAAAATCTTCTGAACACTGGATTTAACGATCACATCATCGAAAAATTTATTTCGTCATAAAATCGTAAAAGAAACCGTATAGCTGCAAAACGTTAGCTAAACCGCCAATCGTCACTAAGTTATCTACAGTTATAATATACGCGAGTACATAATCACAATAAAGCCGTATAGTCGCACATAAGACCATCATTGAAATGGCTCAGCACATAAGAGAGAAGTGCTTGCATTAGGTATTACGAGCATTTAAGCTCAGCTAGCAGTACTTAGTCCTAAAAGCAAATTCGATTATGTTCTTAAGCTCTAATACCTACTCTATTGACAGACTATTCAAGGAAATATTACGGCGCTCGTCGCCGCGTTTAATAGAACTTCATAAACCGATTTTCATTATAAGCAGAACAAAGCTAACTTGGGTATTTTATATTTTAGCACTTTTACACAATGTATCTTTTAGCAACTTGCCTACTTTGTTATTATTAAGTAGGTACTAATGACGAAGATAAAGTCCTATTAATGGTCCACTACCGAACACTGGACTCTCCTCATTCAATAATGATGGCCTACAGCATATTCCACCACGCTGCTCCAGTGTGGATTGATGACTGCGACTGCAGTTGCTTGACTTTGTCGATCTCTTAGTATCGAGGGAAGCCACCAGGCTATGAACTTAAGTTACTAGATATGGTTAGTAACCCGCGGTCTTCCAGACGACCTTGGGTTCAGGAATTATTGTCAATCACAAGGTGGAAATAATCTTTTGGATTTATGAAATTACAAGGTAATGGGTACGATTACCTACTAGCAGTAGATCTGAAAAACGATATTTGAAATGGAATATACCTATTATGTAGTATCTCAGATCTAGTAAGTACCTATTTACTTACCTCCCGACCGTAAACAAATTGAACCTATCTATTATTTATTAGAAGTACATACTTGGGTACAAACAATACTAAGTAGCTATTTTTATGTGTATTTTTATGTGTACTATTTTTATGTGTACTAATAATATCTTATCCCTAATAACCATTCTCATTTTTCATTATTTTTCAATAAACGCTCACGTGCCAATCCATGCAAAACATGAGACAGACAGATGAATATGATGAATTATCTTTGACTAATTTTGCTACTAGAGGCAGAAGCTTTATAAATATCTCTGAAGTACATATGGATTACCCTCCCATAATTATACGTCTATAGAAATCTGTGTCTGGCTTATTCGTACATGTAACGGCATGTGAGGTTTCTGCACACATGAGCCACGATGCGATGAGCATGTTAAGTCTCAGTTTACCTACCTACCTCACACCTAACAATAGGGTTTCCTGATTGAAATTCTTAAGACTGTATGGAATACATTGGTGGCCAGCAGGTGTGATATGGACGATTTCTACTGATTACAATCTGTTGTCCAGTTTTGCACTATACCTATTATTCTAAAGACAGACAACACTTGCTTTAGTAAAACTTACTTTATATATAAATATCTCTTGGCAGCAGTACTGATAAAAATGATGCCAAATGATTGAAATTTCGAACATGGCAATTCTCTCTTTATCCGCTTGAACACGATTAAATATAATAAATTATGCCAATACGCTAATTAAAATGCTTCAAATTAAGCCGCCACAATGCAGATCATTAAACCGAAATAGAATTTGGTGAACTCTACAAGCAAACATGTAAAACAAATTAATATATGAAAATAAACTCTGTTAGAAAAACATTATAAGACGAAATTATTTTTGGAATCCATATATAGTTATTGTGTTTTCTATAGAGCGAGAAATGATAACGAATAACGTTTGATCAACATAAATTACAGATATTATTTAATGTATAGGTATTAAGAAATTGTATTTTAAATAATTCACAGATTTTATTGGTAAACTGATTCTGATTGATCAGCGAACGATAAAGCCTCGTGACTCACATACTGAAATTAAAATATTCATTTTATAAACAGTTTATTTGTTTAATGTCTAAGGTGTTTTGAAGTAAATGTGAGTAACTAAATTAAGGCTTAAAATCTTAAACTTCTTTATTTTCCCAGAAATAAAATGAAAAAATTGCAGCCATTTTGTTTTTTCAACCTCGAAGCTGCTCGGGCGCCTGTACTGTTTTAATCATTGCTATCGATGTAGAAGTTCTAGGAAGCCGAAATATGTTTCATTTCAAAGCTAACAATGTAGGTAATCAATTGATGATACTTTTCATTTAATATCTTTTTCATAGAAGACCAAAAAAGGATTTAAAAACAAAATTCAATATTTTTTCATTGAATATTCTTAGTTTAGTGCCTTTTACATGAAAACTAACCCGTCAAACTACTTTTTTTTGTTGTCTTATCATAAAACAGGCTATCACCTTATTAATAAATGTTACATCAAAGTTATAAGTAACATAGTTTAGAAGATTTTTTGATAAATATCATCGGTGTCAAATTTACCCATATAGGGGTGGTAACTTTGACACACAGCAAAATTGCTAATTTTTAATATATTTTGTCGTTTTTAAAGACTTTTTACAATTTGACAGTATGAAAACCAGCAAGAGGGCACTGATTAACTCATAACTTTTATCTCATATGCGACGTAGTAAAAGTTTTTTAAGAAAATACGCCGATGATGTATCAAAGTTACCCCGAATGACTGTACTTGTTTCAATATTTTTCATAAAAAGAATCTAACATGACTACTGTAAAGATATTTATAGACTGAAATACAAAAGTATTAAGCACTTGATATGTTTATACCGGTATTATACAGTAAATTGTATTTGCAGCTGGAGGGGTCGGACGCAGCTCCGGACGACCCTGTTCACCTCAAGAGACGGGTGGGACTCTTCAGTGGGGTGGCTCTAATCGTCGGCACTATGATCGGTACGTACTACACTTCAGACTTTCATATTGGTATAATAACTTACATTTACCTACGAAGGCGAGAAGGCAAGAGAGAGATAGAGTTGACGGGCTTACCCTCATAAATAGTAGGTATGCAATGGAAAAAGGAAAACAAAAGAAGAAAAATAAAGAGGCCTGGAATATTTATGACGAAACAGAATAACAAGACTTCTTACGATATGTCGACTCTCATTAAATTTATAGTGCTCTCTCGGAATATCTTTCTTCAAGCAGAAATGCTTGGTAAAATTTTGTTTTAAATTAAATTCGTTATTATTAAATATTATTCTAACATGTGTTCACGTGTATTTGTGTTTTAAAAATGATTACGTGTACGTTAAGATCTCTACGAGTACATTTACAAAGTCACATGCTTATTGTATCAGATGATGGCATGCGTCATAGTTTACATATTTTAAATAAGTATGTTCTGTCTGAAATATTTGTTCAATAATGTTGATTTATTTATACAGTTTAGATCACCTGTTAGTCGATAAATATTTGGTAATTAATAATACCTATACAAATAGAGCGATATCTTTTGATTTTTTGTCTTCTGTTAATTCGTAGAGTATAGATAATAACTACACTAATTTACACTTCTGCAATAAAAAATGTCAAACATTTGAATAGGTCCATATTTATTCAAGCGTACTCACTTCTGTTACCTCCTATTATGTTAATATCACTATCATAAAAGATAGATCTAAATTAACGTTACAAAGCTATGCCGTTAGACCACTTTACTCTTTCCATTAAATGTGAAAATACTGTGAAGTTTTAAGTGACAAAGGAAGCATTGTTTATGCAAATACCATCTCAATAGAATTTAACTAATAAATAATTGTATTATCTTCCGTAGGGTCTGGAATATTCGTCTCGCCCTCTGGGCTTTTGGCGCGCACCGGCTCTGTGGGAATCAGTTTCATCATATGGATGTCGTGCGGCCTGCTTTCGCTTCTAGGTAATTACATATACATATAATAAACTTAGCGTAATAATCGAAATTCTTGCTTATGTTAATACTAGTAAATCCGCCCTCGCTTCGCTTCGGGAAACCAGTCCCTTCAAAAATCTCTATAAATTTTAACAAATTAGGTATGTTATTCCGATGTCTAAGCTATATTACTGCAAAGTTTCATGAAAATCCGTTCAGTAGTTTTTGCGCGAAAGAGCAACAAACACACACACACACACTCACTCACTCACATACATCCTTACAAACTTTCGCATTTATAATATTAGTAGGATTATCATCCATTCTTTCGTGAAGAGTATGGTTTAAATAGTCCATGCAAGATCGCGCGCCGTTCGTAGGCTGAGATAAATGCTAAGAGCGATGGTATATAACTGCTCACATTATGGACATACGCAGGCACGTACAGTGGGGAACAGCTGCTCGAACATCCGTTTTGAGGATCAGAAATACATGACTTTTTACCTAAGTATTTTATCTCCTTAGGGTTGGAATAAATGACAAAATCTGTTCTTAGCAGACATCTACTATTATCTACCTCCTAGCCAAACATCTTTGTACGTCAAGCAGTTTTCGATGTTTCATGTTAAGTGACCTTTCGCTTTTATATACTAAGATTAAAATTCATGAACTATTGTGTAACAGGAGCGCTCGCGTACGCAGAGCTGGGCACGATGAACACGTCGTCCGGCGCGGAGTACGCATACTTCATGGATGCATTCGGTGGACCCCCTGCATTTCTCTTCTCATGGGTAAGGAGCAATACGTTATGGTAGTACCCACGCGGTAAACCACGGTGAGTATTGAAATATAAGTTATAAAAACAATTCTCATTTATATCATGTTGATTATTGACATCGAGATATTAGGACTATTAGACACGTTGCACTTTTGGATCAGTCAGATGACATTACTGAAACTATGGATGTGATAAAATTGTGAACACATGAGACAGAAAGCGATAGCTACACCAAAAGTAGGACAATTAGCAAAAGTCTGTCCCACTTTTAGCACGCTAGTGACACATCTACTTATTTCACTTGCCACTGATTAAAATGGTTTCTATCGAACAGGTATCGACGCTGGTGTTGAAGCCGTCTCAAATGGCAATAATATGTCTCAGTTTCGCCAAGTACGCGGTAGAACCATTCGTGTCGGAGTGCGAACCACCCGACTCTCTCGTCAAACTCGTCGCAGTCATAGCCATCGGTAACGTATATACCTTAACTATGTATGTAGCTTACACATAGGCATGCCTCCCACATGTATTATTTGATCTATGCAGCCCGGGGATACAATCTCAAGTAGGACTGGCTACATGATGACCGCCGAACTGAACTGCAATGACGACCATTGTGGGTCACTCGTGCACCAGAAAGAGCCAGAAGTAGGTATTTGATCATTTTAAATAAGTTTTAGAGTAAACACGTGTATTATAAAGTCAAGGCTGAAGTTTTCAGTAGAGTATTTCAGTGGTAGCGTTAGATCTACGACGCAACGCCTACAGCGCAATAATTACTGACGTCGTTCACATTTATTTCAACTTTTATAGCTTTCTCCATTTAAAATTCGGGTGTGGTTCTTGATGTGATTCTATTTATTTTTAGACAACGCACCGCTTATTAACTGGGTTGCTGTTTGTTATTAATCTGTCTATCCTTTACTGCGAATATTAAGACACACTGTAGTTAGTAAATGACCAGTAATTAAGGTAGGTACCTTATTCTGCATTATTATAGATAAATATATATTCCTAATACCTAAGTGTCTATGAAATTGACTTTTACTTCTCAGGGATTATCGTTTATCATACATAAAGATGATACATTAGCAAAACAAAATAAATTACATACGTTAATCGCAGTAACGGACAGCCAAGTTATAAGAACAGACCGTACGATAAACCTTTAGATAGGGGTACCTACACGAAAAACTAACACAATTCAATAATTAAAGGAATTATATAAATAAGTGAGTATAATATATTATGTTTCCCTTTGTAGTAATGATCCTGGCAGTGAACTGCTACAGTGTAAACCTGGCCACTAACGTGCAGAACATCTTCACGGCGGCCAAGCTGGTGGCAGTGGCCATCATCGTCTGCGGAGGAGCGTATAAACTGATATTAGGTAATGACCGCTACGACCCACGACTTTTTATTATTGTACTAATACTAACAGTCTTCATTTCACGAAACATTAAATCGATTTTACTGCATCGATTATATGAAAGATCAATTTATTTAATTATTTTAAATGTTGTATAATTACATAGCTGTAGGTAGGGCTTGTTTGTATTTTTCATTAATTCCCGGTTGCACGCTATTGTTAATTTTAATCAAAAATGTTAAAAGCGTAAAATAAGTGGTCAGAAATGCTCATACGATCGCGTTTGTGGTAAGAAACCGTACGATCCATTGTACGTAACTTTGACGTTCCTTTTTCGTAGTAGACCTTTAGAAACAAAAACGTTAAGGAACTTGTATCAGCAAAAACACTCCTGATGAAAAAAAAGGATCATAATAATAGAAAGCCATCATGCCATCAAACCGATCATCAAACACTAATCCTAATGGTTGTGCATTTCGGTATAGACTGACCGTTGATGTGTCGTATGGTGCAGGTAATACGCGACATTTACAGGAGCCCAACTTCGCCAGTAGCACGGCCACTCTGGGCAACATTGCCAACGCATTCTACACGGGCCTCTGGGCCTACGACGGTTGGAATAACCTCAACTATGTCACTGAGGAAATAAAAAATCCATCCAAGTTAGTATGGTTTTTGACTTTTACTATAAATTTGCATTTTCTTTTTTTTTTTGCTGGAAAAGATTCTTCTTTAGTTTTCTCTTACTTCTTTTGTAACGTCCACGTAGTGTACTTCTACCTATATAACATTTTTTTATATCATGCAAATAGATTGAAATTTCAATTTACGTTTTGCAATTGAATAGGATTGAATTGCAAAACGTAAATTGAAGACGATCCGTCTGGCGTCATGGTTACCATGCCAGACCGCCGTTCATAGAGTACTGGCTGGGGTCGATTCCTGGCAAGGCTGAAATTTGAATGATAAGGTTTTTCCTTTATTGGTTTGGGTATTTGTGTTTTTCTTTTGTAGAGTCCATGGCATCCACGACAAAGCGAGTTCTATTTACTCTTATTTCCAAAGCACTACTTGGAACAAAAACCTTACTGCTAGTCATCTTCATAAATAATTATTTATTGATTTGAAAAAAAAACACCATTTGGATACATTATGCAGGCATATCAATCTTCCTTACTCGCCATCTAACCAGGAAGACAGCAACGACTTGCTATTTGGAAAATTACCACACTACACCCCAACATACCTAACCGTAACCAACCCTGTATTTCAAGGAACCTCCCAATGAGCATAATAATCGGCATCCCGCTGGTGACGCTGTGCTACGCGCTGGTGAACGTGTCTTACCTGGCGGTGATGTCGGTGAGCGAGCTGGTGGACAGCGAGGCGGTGGCCGTCACCTTCGGCAACCGGCTGCTCGGTCCAATGGCCTGGCTCATGCCGCTAGCTGTTACTGTGTCCACTTTCGGGTCGGCTAACGGCACGTTGTTTGTTGCTGGCAGGTACGTTGAGTGGGGTGGATTGTGGCTGTCTATGTAGTCGCCGAGAATATGGAATTGCGATTTAGTAGGATAGACCGTGGAAGTGTCTACTTAAGTTGCCGATTTATGAACTGCTCACAGTTCAGTTTAGCTTGTAAGCAAATTTTGCTTATGGCATTTTTAACTCTCACCATCAATCTATAAAGAACCTTAATTACTTATATGGGCGAAAAGCTGGAATTTTTGTGGGTTGCCATTAAAAAGAATTCCATATCAAACGAAAACGGAGTATAAGTACCTACTGATAGGGAGAAGATCTTTGGCATCTAGCTTTTCATGGGGAGGAAGCTCCTGATTCAGAGGATCATAGGTCCAGGAGATCCAGGAAGGCAAAGCTTTTGAATCAAGAGTAAAGTCCTGATCCTAATCATGCAAGAGGGGCATATCGGAAGTTCAACGCAGATTTTTAAACATTACAACAACCGTAGGTAGAACATGTAGACAATGTAAACGAAAATACCAAAAGTTATAAAAAAGTGAAGAATCGTCTACCATAAGGACAGCAATAAATTACTGATGACATTATTCTGCTTAGTCAGAAGATTTAGACACTTTATCTGGCTTTGAACGAAGTTCCAATCGGGCGTTTTCGTTAAAATATATCCCGGTTACAAAATGGAGAAAAAAAAATATACTTCAGAATATATTAAAGATATTTTTTTTTAGGAAGCAGCATAACTTAAAATTTAATAAATATGTAAAATGAATAAATAAAAAATAACATTTCTGGGAATAATTGTTTATTTTTAACAGGGAAGAGGGGTTTAATGTTTCACATTGTTACTTTTTTAAACGAAATTTAACAATAACATAGGTGTTTTTATTACACGAGTTTCCTTATTTATGATATCAAGAACATAACATTTATCGTTTTACATAAATTTATGTGTCTAACACTAATTAATTAAACTTTTAATCTTAAATTTTAATCCACTTTGTAACTTTTAAGTAAAACAGCCTTGATTTTTTTACATAAAATAGTGGTAAAACTATTCGAAAGCTCACAGGTAATTACATAAAAATCCTTAACCAACCTGTTTTACGAATAACTTAATAATCTAAGCTGGTACCCTACAAAATAATTAAAACATACCATAATATTCAACACAAAAAACATTGGACAGTTACAAAATAGAAAGGTGCAGTTACGCAATGGGAATAATAAAGCTAAGTTCACAAGTTCTTAGACTTACTATAAAATTGAGATCAAAATTACAAATTATAAAAACGTTAATCATACATTTTATGAATTAACTTTGCTTACGAAAAGGGGTTTGAACATTTTTGTGTGGAACCTACAAGTTCGCCATTTTTGGAATATCCTCGTTTCGGCGGCCAGTAATGAAACATGCGCCAATAGACGAAGTAAATTATTAAAAACAAAAGAAAGTGATATGCTTTCTGAGATGTTTCAGTTTATTATTATTAATGTTATTTATTATTAATTATTAATAAACACAAATATCTCAGAAAGTATATCACTTTCCACATTTCATCGCATTCACTAGCTGACCCGGCAGACGTCGTCTTGCAACATATATTATTAAGTAGACGCCCACGCTTCACTTTTGGAAATTTGTTGCTCCGCTCCTTTTGGTCCTAGCATGATGTTATATAGCCTTCCTAATGGACTATTCAAAACAAAAAGATTTTTTAAATTGGACCAGTAGTTTCTGAGATTAGCGCGTTCAAACGAACAAACAAACAAACAAACGAACAAACTCTTCCACTTTATGTTATTAGTACAGAAGTATAGATTTGTGAATGATAAAAATTAATTTGTTATTAAAATTCAATAACCACGTGATTAATTCAGATTCTCAATAGGAATTACAAATGAGAATTTACCCTTACATTTCTATTTTGTAACTTTGACGTTCCACATATACGTAACCAAACAAAATAGAAGTAACATTTCACTGATCGCCAAGACAAAATTGCCTATATTTTAAGTTATTGTTATCATTTATTAAAATAAACTACTTTCATCACTTCGTTAATGATTTAAGTTATGAATTTTAACATTTTAATAAATAAAAACCCAAACTTACCCGCTAAATTCACAGTTACAAAGTGGAGGAAAAAATTTGAATGGTAACGCTCTGCAAATTGCGACACGAATTACATAAACACGCGGCTCTTGATAACTTCTACTTCAAAATGGTAGAACTGTTGAAAATGTTGCCACAAAACGAATAAATGCTTAGCTTAGTAGCTTTTTCTTTCAACTTATTATAATATCTCGGTTACAAAGTAGAATTTCCGCACATGTCTAAATCGTAGGACACAATTGAAATGGTAATAATTACACAAAAATATATAGCAATACCCATAGTTTCTGTTTTATATTGGTAGAACTCACCCATTTTAATGTATCTTAAACCCTCTCTAGCTTTATCTTGAGTAATACTTGTAAATAAACTGATACAAATTCAGACAGGTCCCAGTAGGACTACGAAAGTAAGGGGGTTCAAAATTAAGTTTTATTAAATATTTTAATACTTGTTCATTTATTCGAGCTATTTATGCATGTTTTTAATAGATATTATGAAAAACTATCTAAAAAAAGTCAATTTTCTTTTATACTAGGTTCCATTTGTTAAAAAAAAATGTTAGAATTGATAAGACAAGGTCAAAACTTGTGTGGACATATTTTTACGAAAACGCCCAAAATAGCAAATAGTGATTTCACTATTTGCTATTTTAATATGCCTAATTTGTTTTGGGATAAGTATGTTATATTCTATGTTGTTTTTTCCCCAAACAATCAAAATATTTGACGCAGGTTGTGTTTCGCCGCATCGCGCGAGGGTCATCTTCTGGACATCTTGTCTTACGTCCACGTGCGCCGCTTCACGCCGGCACCTGGTCTCATTTTCCATGTAAATATCAATGTTAATGTAAATATCACGTAAATATCAATGTTAGCGGTGACAGCCTAGTGGTTAAGAATTCGGCCTTCTATGCGGAGGGTCCGGGTTCGAATCCCAGGGCACGCACCACTGACTTTTCGGAGTTACTTATGTGCGTTTTAAGCATATATATTTATGTCACTTGCTCCAAACGGTGAAGGAAAACATCGTGAGGAAACCTGCATGCCGGAGAGTTCGCAAAACTCAAAGGTGTGTGAAGTCCGCCAATCCGCACTTGGCCAGCGTGGTGGACTATGGCCTTAACCTTCTCATTCTGAGAAGAGACCTGTGCTCAATAGTGGGCCATGATGGGTTGAGATGAGGATGATGATCAATGTTAACATTATAAAACTGAAGAGTTTATTTAACTTTATTTTTTGAACGAGCTAATCTCAGGAACTACTGGTGCGAATTGAAAAAAAATTGCATTGGATAGTCCATTTAAAAAGGACGGGTTTAGACTATTGTACCTATAACATCAAACGTCGACTAATAAGAGCGGAGCTACGAAAAATGTCGCAAAAGTAGGAAAATATTTAAGTTCACAAGTTTACCATAACAATATTCTCTCCTTGTTCTTTTTAGAAGTTTATATACAATGATTTGTTATAATATAACTTGTAGTCGCTGATAGCAGTGGCGATGGTGCTGTACGGGACGATCGACTCTCTGATCGACTTCTTCTCGTTCACCGCGTGGATCTTCTACGGCGGCGCCATGCTCGCGCTCATTGTTATGAGGAAGACCAAGCCGCACGCGCCGAGGCCATACAAGGTATGAACTAATCAAACGAGAATTTATTAAGTAATTGGTTTGAAAGGTACAGTAAAATGCAATTACCACTTCTCCTGACTTTAACAGCTTCACGGTTAGGCCCGATCTAAAAAGATTCTTGCATTTTGAGTGTATTGACTCTATCATGTGTTCATCACACTTTTCGGTCCAAGGGCCATCAAGGGCCCTTTACACCTATATAGCCCTCATCAGGACCATCTCTATCTGTATGAGCGCCGCGTGCCACCATTTTGACAACTTTCCACCAACCATCGCTTCAAAGATACCGATGGCGCGGTACTCACGCCGTAACCACGGCCTTAACCCATTAATCTGGTTGTAAGCCTTAACCCTTAACCTATACCTAAAACTGGTTGCAGGTGCCGATCCTAATTCCGTACGTCGTGCTGCTGGTGTCAGCGTACCTGGTGGTGGCGCCCATCATCGACAAGCCGCAGTGGGAGTACCTGTACGCAGGCGGGTTCATCGCGGGCGGAATGCTCGTGTACCTGCCCTTCGTCAAGTGGGGGTACTCGCTGCCATTCATGGGTGAGGGATTCTTGCTTGTTTGTTGTTATTTTATCCGTACAAAATTGTAAGTGGTTCACTCTCTGTTACTAATCGAGTTTCCTGTCACGATGTGAGAGGTGCAGGTCATAATCCATCAAGATGGTCAAGTGAGGATTGGTAGATTACACACCTTTGGAGAGATTATGGAGAATTCTAAGGTCTGCAGGTTTCTTCGTGGTATTTTTTTCATGATTATGACTTTAAACTTTTATCGTAGAGCATTTCTACATCGATGTCGTAGACGCAAAAAAAATTAACTATGACAGGTACTCACGATTTTTATTACTTATATCGATTTGACACTAAAATTAGTGGTAGAGTTATTCGTCGTACCGTCAGCATTACTTATATTTTGTTTCAGATAAAATTACAGTTTTCCTGCAAATGGTGCTGGAGGTGGTGCCAACGTCAACAACTTTCGAATATTAATAGTCTGCGCTGGACTTTAAAAAAGCATTTGTGAAGTAGGCATTAAATGTGTTGATTTTTATAAAGATACTGCTTAGAGCCACGCAACGATTACATACAAAATGAATCGAATCGGTCAATTCTGTTCTATAATGCTGATAATTTTGACTGAAAACCAAAAATGTTCCTACCTTCTTAAGTTATCTCAAAATTGTTCGCCGTTATTATAAAATTTTCGTTGTTATAATTAATTACCTACGTAATATGTATAATTTTTAATGTTAAAGAAATAGTTTATACATATCGTTTTATGTAGATTAAACACACAATTATTGTTAGGTAATGTTACTTCAAAAGATGACGATGGTTAAGACTTACCTACTTTAGGTTCTGAAACAAACATTTATATTATTTTAATGGTTTATTGAGAAGCCAGCAGGCCAGATACTTTAATGAATAGATAGACTCATGACTCATTTCATTAGTTTGCACGAATCATTCCCGTGGGGTCATGTCGTTCGAGATTTATAAGTCATCAACTGCCGTTTTGCACAAGTATCTAAGTACCTAGTTTTTTCAATAATTCTTAAATATTTTATTGTTGAATCGTATATATTTTTTTGTTTAATCGTATATTTTTAAACCTTTATGGCTGCTCAAATTGAGTTATTTACAAATTGTTTATGAAAAAATTTAATGTTGCTTAGATTTTTATTTTATTCTTTAATACAAGGAGCTCAAGAAATAAGACTTCTTTAATAAGAAATATTTTTATGGTATTTCTCCTTACTTAGTTTTAATTTATTCAGTCTGAGTTTAATGGTGGCATTGTGAATCTCGAAGCGGGCATGTAGCCTCGTCGCATCACTATGAGTGATTGTGCTAAACTCATAGTATGTAGCTCATATCTTCATAAAGTAGTTAACCTTAGTTTATAAAATTTCTTAGCTATGATTGATATATTTTGTTGTTTTGCAATATTATATAGTTACGTGCAGGGGATAGATCTAAAATGTTTTATATGACATCGTGCTATATCGCGGAGTCATTATGTAACTTATTCTGATTTCTAGAAATACATCTCTAAATTACCTGTCGATTTAAAGAAAAAATTATATCTAATTAGTTAATAAATTATGAGAGAATTTCTTGCCTTGTTCAGTTTGATATCAATTTATATTTAAAATTCTGTAAGTACTTTTAGGACGTTCGCTCGACAGTTTTCTAGAAATGGAACAAAGTATCAAAATGACGCTATCCCAATTTAAGACTAAAGTGTGGTTTTTCCTAAAATATTAATGTATTGAAAGTGTAACCGTGGCTGCAGTTTGCGACCGGTATAAATTGGTCCTATCATTCCTTACCGGGGCAAATCGAGGCTATTGTTGTTTTTTTTTGAAGCTATTTTTATATTAATTGAGGGTAATTTTATATAAAATTTAAAATATTTTATAAATTATAAAAGTAACAAATTAGAATCCCCATAAAATGTTGCATAAAGATTTATATTTTGCAAATCCTTTACGTATTAGCGTGTAACGATTATCTAAATGTTCTAGCAGTCTAGCAACGGATGTCGTTGTACCTTGTAAGTAAAATCGGGCACACAAGTACACACCTGACGATGTGATATGGTTATGGGTAAAACTAATGGTTTTATTTTGTGTACAGAAAATATCAAAATACATTACTAAAACTATATTACTCAAAATAACATAAGTACTTATCTCTTGAAAGAGAACAGAAATATTTATTGTTATACACTACATTTGAATTAAAGTGAAATTTTAAATAAAGACATTAAAATAATCATTGTTTTACTGTACTTCAACCCTGCCACATTTAGGTGAGAACAAGGAATACTTAGGTACCTAATTTCATCTATCTCTATCTCTACCAAGCAAGAGACGTGCATAATCCGGTAAGTACCTATATTTCTATCAGTTCATAATAATTTATAATATATGACGACCCGAACGGCACGAGGAATTGTTAACACGCCGACTCGCCGTTTAAATAGTCATGGGTTCGATTTCCAGCGACAAAGAAACTCCAATAATGGGCTTAATTTTCTGTATGAATGACAAATCGTAAAGGTAAATAGGTACCTACTTTGCACTACGGAAGAATGCATGTCTCATGAAGTCATGTTAAGGAGCATAAAAGCATGTTAGTCATAATAACATGAGACGCACAAACCGCCCAGTCGTGTTTACAAGACATAAAAATAAGCTTTTACGCCGTGATAAAACGCCCAATCTGCAATCGCTAGAGAGTTTGTCTGTATGAAACTATAGACTATTCTCCGACTGACATCAGTGACGTAACGATCTACACACGTGATTGAATGGCGCTCGAGTTTCCGTACGACGTGTTCCCATTGTGAGAATTCGTGCGTGCGTAATGAATTTTTAGTACCCTGCGTGGATGTCACAAGAGAATTGTTTTATAATGTAAATATCAATATTAATATAATATCAGCGTCAGTATTTTTTTATACCTATTAGTTAGATATTAAATAATTTATTATAGTACCTAAATAAGTAATAGGACTTTAAACTAGACAATCCCCAATCCTCATATCAAAGTCAAACTGTTTATTTCATCTAGGAATTTACAAATTCACTTAAGAACGTGATTTCATGTGATTTTCGACATAGTAAAGGAATATGTGGGTAAAGGTTGGTATAAAATAAAAGAGAATTGTATGTTCAACAATTTATTGTTGTCATATACAAAGATCACAGATCTTTGAACAATTCAGACCAGTTAAAATATTTTGGCTCTGGTTAGTGTCGTGCTAATTAAATTAGATAAACATTACATTACATAGCACATTACGGAAATGGTAACGATTCCTACTACAGCATTGAAGTACTTTTCGACGTAACATTACAACCAATTAACCACTCTACATAAAGAAGTACCTACTCGTCACAAACATTAACAAACTCCAAAAACCGTTAGTAGGTACAAACCATCAATATTAACAAAATATTAATTAAGGACGAGAACACAAGATCCGTATTCGAAATAATTCAATTTAGGCTAGGCGCAAACGTCACAAAGACTATTAAAATGATGTGCGTTGAGGTCGCAAACCGTTGCCAAGCACCGACGACGACGCGGCTGTTGGCAACAGACAGACCTAGTTGTATCACAATACAATACCCGCTCAAAACTTCCGGATATACGTTTTAAAACTGCTATAAACCGTCAACGTATATCAGAGATCAGAGGTAAGCTACCCGTAAGTCACATTTGGCAGTCTTCAGTGATATCTGAACGCTATTCAAGTCCATTTCATTGGATTTGGAATTACTTATTAAGGTAATTTAGTGTTTTTGAAACCATTCTCGGTCACATGATACAAATTTATTTCTATGTGACCTATTGACCTACCAACTTATCTAGAGTTATGGATGGATAGAATGATAGAAACGATAGTAAATAGACGATCAATCAGAATATAATTTAAGATCGGAGTTTCGGATTAGACGCGAGACAACAACGGCACTATAACGCCATCGAAGGGAAAAAAAACACAAGAATGATTCGAAGAATATTCAGCGTGCAAGATAGTGGTGATGATTCAATAGTTTGTGATATAATGAGGATTTTTAAAAGACGTGCCAAGGAGTTTCTTTCCCTTTTTCTGCTTCTTAAAAATGTATAATTTAAGGCAGCTTAGAGAATTTTCATAAGTGTATGTATAAACACTCACGTGAAATAAATGACTTGAGTTTGAAAAGGTGGTAAGTGCAAATGCAGTCTGGTCTAATGAATCCAAAGACAGGACAAAGGAAAAACTCATCGCGTACTAATCTTAAATAAACTTCGCACAGATAGCGATGGAGATCACTGTGCTGCTCAGCAATAAAGGATATTACAAACTTGACGATTTTAATGATAAACTGCCTAGACATGAGTTACATAATAGCCTTAAGTAGTAGAAATTGTTAAGTGTAACTATGAATAGGAAATATCTTTGGGAGTTTCATGCCGCTTTTCTTCCAAGACTACTCACTACAAGGATTGTTGTCAAAACTAATTCGTTATAAAATTTTCTGTTTATAATTTCAACACTAATACCAGTATTTATCTGTACTGGTGCACTTGTGTTTTTTATGACTTATTTGGAGAACAAAAAGGCTTTAATTTTTGCCAATTTTTTTTAAGTTTTATCAGACTAATTATATTTCAAGAAAGACGAAAGTCAGAATAAAAAAAGGAAATTTACTCCCAAACATGAAAATGACCACGTACCTTCATCGTACTAAAACTTATACACACTAAAAAATTACTATTCTAATTGATTGATTACGAGAAAAACCTAAAAAAACGGCTTATTAAACATAATTACCAATAAAACTAATGACCGTTAAATCGGTTCTTTTAATTTAATTTTCATTAATTTTCATTTTCAAACAAATAAAGTTGATTCAGACGTCCGAGATTTAATTAGTGCAGTTAAGTTAATTCAATGGAATTCATTCATTTAGTAGTTTAAAAAAATATATTAAAAGAAATTGTCGAGAAACTTTACATTGCTTAATGTAAAGCTGAAACCAGCTTCAAAATAATTAATTGTCTCCATTTAGCATAGGCTTTAGGGAAAACTTATGAACTTTTATTGTACATTCAAAATCTTGGGACTTCATCACACCTTACCATTAAATTTAGGTGGTCTGTTGTGAAGTATCAACATATATATTTAGGCGAAAAAACGAATAGGTAGTGTTCATTTGCTAGGACTAACTATTCTGTTAAATATATCGAATAAAAATCTATATTTAAAAATATAAAACTCTTGCGTTACTGAGTGACCGACTGACAGACAACGCACAGTCGAAACTACCAAACGGAAGAAGCTGAAATTTGGCATGCATGTTCCTTGGGGAGTGTAGGGGAGCACTAAGAGAGGATTTTTGGAAATTCCACCCCGAAGGGGGTGAAATAGGGGGGTGAAGTTTAAACGAATTCCACGCGGGCCAAGCCTGCGGGCGGAAGCTAGTATTATACAAATAATATACAAATTAAAGAGGAATTGAAAACCAAGACTCTGAAATAAACATTGCTCTGTCATACAAGAACTTCAACTAGAAAATAAACTTCAAAACCCTACAAGTCGACAAACAGAATCTCTACCAATTGACCTATGGAGTCGTCATATTAATAAAATAATTCCAAATGAGTCTAAGTACATTTTAAGCACATTTTACAAATGCTATTTGGAGGATCATTTACTTTCAAACATTAAACGCGAATATTATAACAACGGAATTTAATATATTCTTAAGATATGTAAAACTAACTTCGACTGTGTTGAGTGACAATTCAATATTGAATATTTATTAGACACCATGTAAGTGACAAATATTTTCTTGAAAATATACATCTTAATATTTTCAAGACAATATTTGCTCTGCGTTAAATATTTACTTTAGTTGTACAGTGAAGTATTTTTGTATAGCCAAAATATTTTAAATGATATAAATTGTCGTAGAACTTATCAGCTTCGAAGCTCGCATTCACGCTGTATATACTCTATAGATAAAATTTCATACGACTACAACAAACTTAGAACCTAAGGTGCGGTTTATTCTTCATCATGTGCCTGAAACAAAGAACAAATCGACGTTTATTTTTTGTAATTTTTTATCAGAAACCATTGTTTACAATATCATACATCAACTCATTAATAATTTAGAATTTGCTTCATCATGGGGCTATTGGTTTTCATCAGATTTTGTGTTAATATAATTATTGTAGCATTGATGAAAAATTAATTGATTATTCATATCACACAATTATCTATCTTCTATACTTTTAATAAATCTGTAGAGAGGTCAATTCTGTACATTAAATATATTTCCAAAATAACTATCAGGGGGTGATTAGGGATCGATACTGATGCCAAAAATGCAATCAGTAAAATTTTTGTCTGTCTGTCTGTCTGATGTATAACCGTTATAGAAACAAAAACTACTCGACGGATTTTAACGAAACTTGGTACAATTATTTTTCATACTCCGCGCTGGTTATAGTATACTTTTCATCACGCTACAATCAATAGGAGCAGAGCAGTGAAGGGAAATGTTAGGGAAACGGGAGAAGTTACTCCATTTTTTAAGCTTCCGTCGCGTGTGCAACCTTAATGGTTAAAGCTACACAGAAATCATGTATGACGGAAATGTTCTCCTTAAAATTATATAAAAAATATTCCACGACAGCATATGTCTATCTTTTATGGTTGACTCACAATAACACGTGTAACTCCCGATAGCTTAGCAGTTCGAAGCTTTCTGATTAAGTATACCTATATTTTATCTACTCTTACGTTTATGACACTTAAGGGCTCATTCCCACGGAATACGTCTTTGACGATTCGGCAAAAAACACGATACGTCTTGATGGATGGACGTTCACATTGAATACGGAATCGTGTTTTTTCACGATTCGTCAAAATATCCGCATTGAAGTTCACACACAAACGCATACTAAACTGTGCGCGGATCCGTCATAATCATAAAACATTCACGATTCGTGATTTCTAAAAGACGTATCCGTATTCGTCTTTTTTCACGATTCGTCAAGCGTGTGAACATGAGTATTTAAAAAGCATTGCCGCCGTCAAAAAAAATAACGAATCGTGAAAAAAGACGATTCGTGAAAAAAGACGATTCGTCCTCGTGTGAATGAGCCCTAAGTGGATGAAATAAAGGGGTGAAGTTTAAACGAAATTCACGCGGGCGAAGCCGCTGGCAAAAGCTAGTTTTTAAATAATTTTAATTAAATGGGAGCCCCATGCATTAAGAGGATTAAAGGAGGACATTTCCAAAACATTGGTAGAATAAAATAAATAGTTCACACATATTACACAATATAAAAACTAAAAATAAAATAAATAAACACTTAACAGTTATACACCACACAAGGACTCCTTGTGTCATGGGTGCCATGAACAACACATAAGATACACCACACACCCAGAAATTAAACCTCATCATTAAAATCAGTCTCGCTGGGAATCGAACCCAGTACTCTGGCCACAGCGATCCAGCATGATAACACTGCACCATTGCATTCCTTAACACATTAAAAAGACCGTTCAAATACATATATAATAAACGGTGACGTCATGACGTGCCACTCACTTGTCGAGCGTCTCCCAGAAGCCGAGCAACACGGCGCGGTCGAGATGGCGCTTGGTGCGGCTGAGGTTGAGCACGGTGACGGCCCAGCGCGCCACGTTCGCGTCCAGCTTCATTTCGTCGTACTTCAGGTGGAACGCGCAGACTGCGAGCAATCAACGGGTTATAGCACTACGTATTAATAACGACCTGGGAACCAAATCGAAATGAAAGAATTCGATTGTGATCTTTATGTCTTTGTTGTTTCGGTTGAATTTCGATCCTATGCTTGGTGTCGGTTCGGAGTTGGTCAGGAGTGGGTGGCGGGTAGCGAGTACGTAGTATAACGTCTTCAAGTATGCAACCGTAATTGCCGCAACATAAAGAAAGAATGATTTCATTTGAGTTTGTCGGTTCCCAAGTTGTTGTAATGTGCGCAGTGCTTGCAGTGCTACAGCTACATTGAGTAAGCGTTTACGTTAGTGATAATGACCAATCTCATGTTAACAGATCTCCCGAGAATACCCCACCAGACTACTCCACTGTGAATTGGTGGAAGAATAGTGACTCAAATGTCGATTTTTTTCCGACGCCTTCACATGTTCTCATAAACACATATGCCTTAAGATTTTTGCCACTAGCGGTCATGTAGATTAGAAATGACGCAAGCTGATATCATTTTCAGCTTATAAGTTGTTCATAACATAATAATTATGTAAGTGTGACATGTAAAAAGCAAAGTTTATAAATAGACGCAGTTAACGCCTATACACAATACTTTTTCAATCTTTTCCTTGTGAAGAAATAATAATACTCCAAAACTATAGCTTACTGTTGGCGAAGATCTGTACAGGGTTTCCGTCCCAGGGCCAGCCTTTGAACTGCCAGGCGGGCCCCTGGACAAACACGGCCACCACGCGGTCCCACTCCGCCGCCGACAACCGGCCAGGGTTGTCCACGACGCGATACGGCACCTAGGAATAATGAAAGTTATTAATGACCTAATCCTAAAATAAATATAAGATAATCTATTCTATACAAATATTATAAAGCTGAAGAGTTTGTTTGTTTGAATGGGGTTATCTCATTAACTATACTAACCGTGATTGTCGTAGCATTGTTAGGTATTTGTTCTCCAGCAGGGCCTTTTCTCCGCTGTAGTAATACTTCGTTCTCACGAACGGCGCCTTCATTTTTCTTTTGCTCCACAGGAACAAATCTATACAAAATTGTACCAGCTACATTATAGCAAAGGATTTTGAAAGTACTTTTTTGGGTCCCAATCCAATCCATGTCCATAGGTTTTCTATTTTAAGCAAACACGGCTGTGGTGATGGCGAAAGGTTGCTGCCGTAGGATATCTCTGTTTCATCCAGATTAATCCAGGGTGCACCAGGTCAGGGAAGATTATCACCACCTGGGTTTTTTGTGGATAGGCATCTTCCTATCCACGGCAGGCACTTAAAATTATGTGGTTCATCTGAACCAATTGTTGAACCAATTGTCGCCAATTGATAACATTATGGGTCAAGAACAGAGATGATGGACAGCGGGATATATAAGACGATAGATGTCGAGAGCGAGAGAGAGAGAGAGAGAGACAGAGAGAGAAAGTGTTGTGTGAGAGAAAAAGTGAGTGATTGAGAGAAATAGAGAGACAGTACATACTTGAGATCCTGCAACATATCCTTGACATTGAACATGGAGATGAGCGAGGTGGCGGCGGCGGGGATGATGATGATGGGCGTGCGCGACGGCCGCTTGCCGCCCGCCGGCAGCCGCGCCGCCGCCACCGGCAGCAGCTCGCGCCGCGGCGTGCCCGTCACTGAGCCGTTCTCTGGACATACCACAAGGTCCGTTAGTACATCGTATGTATCGTTATACACATGGGTACTATGATTTATAGCCTGAAGACCTGTACGTATCTGCCACCGACCCGTTCTCTGGATACACCACCACGCGGGCCGTTAATACATCGTATGTATTGTTACACACGTAAGTACTTTGTGATACAGCCTGAAGACCACCGACCCGTTCTCTGGACATTGTTACGTACCGTCAGGACGTTGTTACACGAGCGATTGTTATATACAAAGATATTCTTGTTCAACTTTGCACTAAGCGGTCACAATGCTCATAACATTCCTTTTCTTATAAAGAAGTACATAGTAGTTTGAGTGTTTTGATCGCTTAGTTGAACGCGACAAACGTAGGTTACAGCTATTAGAAATTGGAGAAATTTGTATTAGGTGGGCCAAGAAAGTGGTGTACCAGTTTTCATTTAGTTTCCTAGTTATCAAAAGTTACATCAAAGTTCATAGGAAATATCACTGAAAGAGACGCATAATAATGACGTAAACCTAATTGTTAAGAATACATACCTACATCATAGGTCACATTAAAGGTGCAAGACATTTTAATCTTTATTAGAAACGGATAATGCATTAATTTGTGCAAAGAAGATTTAAATATTCTGAACAAAAGCATAAGAACTATTTCAGTTGACAAAATAATTCTTTTTAAAAAGAAAATTGACAATTGACATTTAGTCAAATAAATATGCAAGTACAGTCCGCCCAACTTAACTCTGAAATGGCAAAAATTGGAACTAACGAAAAGTCATTCATAAGTACATTGTGTTCATTCATCTGTCAGTTACTAGTGTGCAATGATTGGTCAAATGAATGTCAAATGCGTCCGACAGCGCCTCTTTCGTTTCAGTCTTAAGTTGGGTTTACTATAATGTACTAGCCGACCACGATAATTAGGCGCATGTCAGTTAAGACGTCATTGGAAATAGGGATGGGAATACGTAGTACATTCTGCAGTAGTACCAAAAGTACCATGGTGAATGTTTAATGGAGGTACAATTTTTTTTATGGAATTAAGATAGCAAACGAGCATGCAGCACCACCTTCCGCTGCCGCCCATAACAACTGTGACCGACCCAGAACTAGACTCAATGAGTCTCGTTCTAATTCGGTCACACATGCGTTGCTACCCCTGAGGACTGAGATGGTCGCCTCTAAAAAGTGTAACCGGCACCACACCTTCCTATCCGGAACACAATTGTTCTTAAAACAATTATTACACGGTAGGAATGGTACAAAGTACCGTGGCGGGCGGTGGTACTTCCCCGGGTAGCTCTAGACCCTACCACCTGTACTTGGTCAGTTACTGTACCTGCGCAAACATCTCGTAAAACGAAGTTCACATCAGCCTAGTCAAAATGACCTTAATGTACAATTGTACACGACTGCGCCTCACTAGGGGACGCGCGGGGCTAGAGCGGGGTGGGGGGCCCGCGTGACTGCTATCTGTCATGCGCCTAATTATTGTGGTCAGGTAGTATAGTCGGCACAATCATAAGATTCCGATATGAAGGCTGTCATCACAGTGACAATAGTGAAGTACAACAAAAATCGATGCATTAAATAAACCGATTTATAAAATTAACCGATTATAAGTAATAAGACTTTCTAATCGTTTCGTTAATTAAGTTCGAAACGATAATTTATAAACCGATCACTGATTGTTTTCTTAAAATCAGTTAAAAACAGATGTAGCGTTGAGATTAACACCGAAAGGGATAATAAGGCAATTTGACTAGTAAGTTAAGGTGAGGAAATTATATTAGTTATTAAAATGGAAATTTCATTAATCTAGTGAAAACGAAGAAACTATTAAACGGTTAATAATTATCCGATTTGAGTGGAAAAGGCTTAAAAACATATGTATCGGGAATTTATAATAGCTACGAAAAATCGCAATCTTTAGACATATTAAGGAATCTATAACTATTTGTATTTTGGGTGTGACATGGTAGCACATACTTTCGATTATAGTAATGTATCGATTATGGTCGATTCATAAATTGTTTCAAGAGGTCACATAACTATAAATCCAGCCTCCTTATAAAACATTGTAGTGACGTCTTAAATATTTGTTCAATTTTACACAATTTATGATGTAAACTGATTAAAATTAAATTAAATTATTTATACAATTTATAAATAACACAAATAAAAAACAAGCAGGGATGGTTTACATATTTCGCCAGAATTTCTAGTATTTACCTATGTAAGTACGTATAAGTAAGTAAGTACCTATCTAAATACTCGTAGTAAGTAAACAATATTACTCCAATTCGTTTAACCCGCTAGTTACTTGCGTTTAATATTACGGACTAATGCCTAATTAAAATATTTAACAAACTGTGGGCAATTTTATAACATCATGCTACGAGCAAAATAGAAGCGATGTACCAATAAAATATGTTGCAAAAATGGGAAGGAGTGTTTATGATCTGTAAACATAAAAACAATTTTCCAAAGCGAAGAGGAGGTGGATTCACAAGTACATTATGTACCTACTTATAAAGCTGCATTGATAATAAATATAAACTGTATACTGTATATGCACAGTAAATAGTGCATTGCATAATTTAACCAAAGTGACCTATCATTCACTACAAAATATCTTCACTTCATAGTATCATTACCAGCGGTTCAAATTAAAAAAATATATTTCCGTAATAAGTAAGTTGAAGACGTCCATGCAAGGTTAGTTTGTGTTCATACATGACAGACGTCATATCGGAATCTTATGATTGTGCCGACTATAATAAAAATTGGCTAAGTGCAAGTCGGACTCGCCCATGAAGGGTTCCTTAGCAGCAAGTAACTTAATATAAAAAATATTCGAGTAAGTAGATTGAATAAAAGGTAAATGATTGAATATATGTTTTTTTAGTTTTATCATTATCTTATTTTGGAAGTTACAGAGGGGGGGGGGGGCACATATTTTACCACTTTGGAAGTGCTTCTCGCGCAAAGTATTCAGTTCAGAAAAAAATGATATTAGAAACCACAATATCATTTTTGACGACCTATTCATAGATATGATCCACATGTATGGGTTTGATGAAAAAAAATTTTAGAGTTTCAGTTCTAAGTATGGGGAACCCCCAAAGTTTATTACTTTTGTGTGAAAATCTTAAAGCGGTTCACAAAATATACCTATAATACTTACCAAGTTTCCGACGTCAATGGTTCTATCAAGTTTAAACTAAGAACAAAACAAATGTCACGTATTTATAATCGGATAAAGATGGCAATAAAAGTTGTCAGATAGATCTGCAAGCGAAACTAACCTTTATCACCTATGAATCTGCAAACGGCATTCAACCTGTAAACCAATTCTTTGGCCGACCGTACCTACTGTATGAGTGTACTATCAAAACTTTCCAGTAATAAAAAAATCTCTTTTGCATTTAATCGATCATCAATGGATAAAATCTGATAGTTTGTTAGAACATGCAACACGTGAGTTCGAATATTTAAATAACTTTTCACGTAGCGACACTACACTTTCACTTACGTGGCATTTGTCTCGGATGATTAGGAGTTTGAGGTGGACGTATAGCAACTGGAACACTAGGACCTTCCGTTACCGACTTGAGAGTCATTCCATGGTAAGTTCCCATAGTATCGATTTTGAAGCCTTCCGTCTCTGTAATAAAACATATTTTTTTAGTTCTCAATATAAAAAAAATGTCACAAAATATGAGTTCTAAACGTACTATGTGTTTATCCTTGTGCTGAACAACAACTTATCAATAACCTTAATGATTTAGTATTTTTAACAGACTTCAATAAAGGAGTATGTTTCGAGTTATTCGTACTTGTCGATTTCGAAATTAGTAAATTTTGTAAAAAAATAGTTTCTTACCTTCCTTCTGCCGAATGAATCTCTCTTGATCGTATCGGTTGTACTGTGTCTGCTGCGCGGGCAGCACGGTGGGCTGCGGTATGACCACCGGCTGGGGTCTCGGCGCGCCCGGTCGGCCTTCCTCCCGCGCTCGTATACTGCCCAGCAGAGCTAGGATGCTCTTTGCGAACATCTACAAATAGCATGTCTTTCGTTATCACATCTTGTTTTACTAGATAAATGTTAGTGCTTCATTGCATCTTCATCATTCTTGCAAGTGGCAATGTTGTCTTAGATGGTAACACAAAGTAACTTGTAAAAGTCTTTACTCTTAAGAAACTTGGGGTTCTTGTAAAGGTTGGGCGACACTTAACAGCAAACCAGCTTTTGATGTTGTAAAAGTTCAGGTTTGTCCAAGTGGAGTACTGTTGTCATATTTAGGCTGGCGCCGCCAAACCTAACTATCAGCCTTGGAGTCGATAGAGAGCCAACCATTGGTTTAATGCAATCAGCAAAGTCTCGAGGATAGGCGTAGGGTCGCCAGCCTCTAGTGACTAGTACTGTACTGTACTCCAAAATTTGTCCTATACAAAGACTAGACTCTAGTCTTTGTATAGGACAAATTTCACAAAATGGTTTGTACAGATTTTATTATTCCGCCATCCCCGTTCCTTATGTACGTAATGACATTCCGCCTATACGAATGATTAGATTTACAATGTCGTTCATTGTGCGTACTGCAAAGGACTGGAATGCCCATGTTGATAGTTCTGCCTGTGTATGGATGGCTATAAATAGGAGACTTCAAGAAAAGGAAGTCTTTTATAAGTTAGTGAGTTTATCATAGTGGACTTCATCACCACTTACTTCCAGGTGGGATTTTAAGTAAAAAAGGCACTCTCAGTAACTAGAAAATTCTGCTAGAACACATTGTTACAGCACATGAAATCAATCAATTGATATAAGAAATTTGTAAAACAATTTTTTAATTACCTTTCCATTACTCTGTAATACTGTGGTTCTAGTTCGCCATTGCCTTTCCCGACTTATAATATCCTTGGTCAAGTCCACATCATAATCTAAAATAGCTCTTAAATCTGAGCCAACCACACCAAGTGTGTCTGAGTAGTCATTGCTCTTGATTGTAGTTCTCTTCTTAGCTAAACGTTTGGCTTTTATGGCGGCAATTTTCTCCACAGACATAGCTTCTGATAGAGATCTAATAATGAGGATACATCATGATGAGATTATTTTTTGAGATTAAAAAGAAGTTATATTTTCAGATTTTTTTTAATATTCAAAACTGATAGATTTGTGTATACAAAACAAATAGTCAAGGTACTTAAACATAAAATGCAAATAACTTGTGTTATAAATTTTTTAGCTTAGATATTTATACTCTATATTAGAATTATCCAAATCACTAACAAGACTTATATTATAAGTTTTTACACTATATGAAACATTTTCCAAAAAAAATTTAGCCACTATAAAAGTTTGCCCTTAAACCAATTAATTTAATAATAATTGTGATAATTCTAATGCATAGTATGTATGTACAAATATTTGTTTATTTTACTATTCACTGCAAAATGTTTGGTAAGATATTTACTTAATATTGTCCATAGTGACGGAAGCCTCCTTAGGTGCATCAAGGCGTGCCGCCAACTGTTCTCGCACTTTCTGTACATGAGTTTCTTCAATCCTTGGCTTCTTAGCAGCAGTTTCCCCTCCATCATTTTCATGTGTGCGTTTTACCTGAGATTATTCACATCTCCATTATAAAGTGCATTATTGTAAAGCATACAGTGACTCATTATTAAAAAACGTTATGATTTAAAAAAAAAAACAGCATTTAAGTAGCATCATCTAAACAACTCATAAAATTCTTCTTGACATTTGCGTTTCAAGTTTTGCCTTGGTGTCATTGTCTCTGCATTTGCAAGCTCATATACGTGCAGCGAGTGAAGGTGTTTTGTTCATACCTAGTCTTCAGAGTTGAGAAATATTGTGACAACAAAACTTGCATGCAATAATTGCATACAATAATCAGCTTGTAAACAGTTCCTACAATTGTTGAATGGCAATTATTGCACATTCTTAATTGTTTCAATTATTGCTCTTGCATGTGCAAGAAAATGACATCATGTAAATGAGCCCTAATACTATTTGAGGTATTAAAATCCCATTATCACAAATTGGTTAAACAAATCTGTATGAAATTGCATTTAATGTCAACATCCAAATGCATGGATGACAATTTGCATGTCTATTTGTATGGGTATCTACTACCTTTTAATGCTTAATCTTCTTAGCTGATTAAGATGAAATGTGATATAAAGATAGTTTAGAGACCACCAGTTGGAATAGCTTTTATAGTAGAAATTAGGATCTCTTAGAAAATTTTATCTGAGTTATGTCATATTCTGACTCCAACTTGGAAGGAGCTGCTAATAAAAAGTAGTGTACTTTACAAGTTGCTCAACCCAATTGTAGTGACAACAGGATCTCTAGCTAACAATTCATGTGACAAATATGCAAGTTTATCATGCAGAATATAATTTGTAGCATTGTAACACTCCTTCTACACAAACATTTAGAATATATAAAATTAATAAAATAAGTTACAGTGATTTGAATTGTTTACCTGTGTTGGTATTTCCAAGGGAGCGCTTTTGTCAATGGACGCACATGTGGCAGTTTCACCATTCAAATAGGCCAAAAGTTCCTTACGATCTGGACGACGAACAGCTAAAATATTGGCGGCCTACAACAATAAAATATGATACAGATTTGTTCCGAACAAAAATATAAGAAATATAAATGGTTATTGTTATTACTCACAGCAGCTTGTCTGACATACACTGGATGTGTCAATTGTATATTTTTGAGAATGAACAGGAGGCATTCCAAGGTATAATATTCTTTAACACTGCCTTCTTTACCGGACCTGCAACCAAAATTTTAATTTTAACTGATTCCTGTCACAACACTCATGTCCACAATTCCACATCATACATGTCCTCTCAAGACTGTACTTACCCATACATAAGGTAATTTGTTTTGACATTTTTAGGCCAGGAAAATTCTCCAAATATAATTTGGTTGTCTCGTTCAATAATTTCTTTTTTATTTACATTATACTGTCGTAGTAAACTCAGTGGATCCGCCATGATTACGTCGATTCACTTGAAATGAACTTGTATACACTGATAAATTAAAGTGAAGGAAAAAATAAACGCACAATACCCGAAGTAGGTACCTATTACTTTTTAAACATGTTTCGTGCAATTATTTTTAACACAGAAGCACATTACTTTTTTATTTACAAAACCTGGCATTGCGATTGCGACGGCAGATGGCAGATAGCACGATAGCAGTCACCGTGCCACAGACAGATGAAAGTTAATTTTGAGAAGATAGTATTGGTTATCTATGGCTCAAACGATATTTTGTGATTTTACTTTGTGGTTTAATAAGCTATAGGGTGGGTATACACATCATATCGGATTATCACCGATTCGAGAAAATTATTAACACATACTCATTTTTCCTCCGACGCGACGCTTTGCTGGCAGTGCGGCGTACAAAGTGTATGTACATATATTATTATTGATATTAGATATTAGAGCTATAATAGTTAAACTCAAAAGAAATATGTCGATGAACATCTGACTGACCCTATCATCGTATATACACACATCAAAAGTGTCTAGGGATCAAGCATTTTTATGCGGATTTCTTGAGATTGAGATGTGGCTTTGTAATAAATTTATGATTTTATAAATTTACTAGCGAACCGCCCTCGCTTCGCTTCGGGACCCGTAAGTATCAACCGCGTAGGTCCCGCTCCCGTAGGAAGTTCGGGAAGATAATAAACTATCACCAAAATTAATTCAGGTTAAATTAAATTAAACTTAGAAATAAAGCTTACGACAAAATAATAGCAAAGTAGCAAAGGATCACAGCAAGATTAATTCAGATTAAACTTGGAAACGCGGCAAGTTTGGTATGGCAGTGGGTTCGACCAAATTTGATTACCATAAAACGGTTCTAGTGTGTTAATCTTAAAAGATAGATATAATTATACTGTCGTGGACATTTTTTTAGATCATTTCAAGAGGAATAATTCTTTCATACATATATTTTTGGTATCTTGAATCGTTTTCGCAACGCATGCAACGAAAGCCCTCGAGAATGAATAATTTTCCCCGTTTTTTCCACATTTTCCATTATTTCTTCGCTCCTAATTGTTGCAGCGTGATGTTATATAGCCTATAGCCTTCCTCGATAAAAGGTCTATTCAACACAAAAAAAAATTTTCAATTCGAACCAGTAGTTCCTGAGATTAGCGCGTTCAACCAAACAAACAAACAAACAAACAAACTCTTTAGCTTTATAATATTAGTATAGATATGGATCCTTTTTGGTGCATTTCATAATTTGAATCAGGAACTGTCAATCAAATTCGAGTAAAAGATGAAAATCAGCTGTCAATATTTTCCCTATAAAAACATACAACGCATTGAAGACATTATTAGTGCTACTGTTTCCCTACTACTGATTAAAACCAACGTTATTATGGAGCGGCGACGTCATTTAAGCAGGGAAGAAATGCTCAGAGCCGTGGGAATGATAGAAGCTGGTTCCCGGCAACGTACTGTGGCTTTAGCTCTGAATACAAGTCAGAGTGTTATCAGTCGACTTTGGACACGTTACCGAAGCACTGGTACCGTGGCTGAGCGCCATGGAGGACGGTATCGCTGCACCACACGGAGACAAGACCGATACATTCAAATCTTAACTCGAAGAGCTCCAACAATAACCGCCATGATGTTAGCCGTGAGGCTTCATCACTCTTCAGGGAACTTAATTAGCGACCAAACAGTCAGAAACCGCTTGCATGAAGTGAACCTTCATTCCCGAAGACCGCTACGGGTACCACCTATAGCAATGCACAATCGTAGGATTCGATATCAATGGGCTCTTGAACACAGAAATTGGGCAGAAGAACAATGGCGTTTCGTGTGCTTTTCTGATGAGTCTCGTTTTGGTATGAGACCGGATACAAGACGTATACGACACTGGAGAACCCCTGGACGCCAACAGCGATTAAAATCCTGCCAGGAAGTCCATCCTTATAGTGGTGGAACCATCATGGTATGGGCGGATATTTGGATCGGCGGAAGAACTGAGTTGATTTGGATCAGAGGCAACCTCAACGCTCAAATTTATGCTGAGACGATTGTATCAGACGTCATCGTTCCTCTACAAGTGCAAATCGGTCCCTTATTTCAGTTAATGCATGATAATGCACGACCGCACACCGCAAGAGTTGTAAGACAGACTCTCGCCGCAGCTAACATCAATGTCCTGCCCTGGCCTGCTCAGTCGCCAGACTTGAACCCGATTGAGCATGCATGGGATATGCTACAGAGAAGAGCTCTGCCGAATATGGAGGGTATCCAGTGGCAAGAAGACCTTTTTTTGTTGTTGCAACGAACATGGGCGGCCATTCCACAGCGTGATTTGGATGAACTCATTTTGAGTATGCCAAACCGATGTTCTTGTGTTGTTAGTGTTCGCGGTAGAAACACGGATTATTAATTGTTTAAGTTACCCAATAAAATTTTAAAGAAAACTGTTATTTCAGTCTTTTTTTCGAACTTTAATGTTAGTGGTTCAAATGTCAAAAATCCCTTTATTAGGAAAATGGCAAATTTCTTTATTAATGCAAAGGTGACTTGGTTTATCGTTACTGTGACAAACGAAAACACTTTATTTGATGAATCCTTAAAGAAAATTTTAATTAATATCAATCAGGAGAAAAGTTATTGCAAAAATATATGTTGATCCCTAGACACTTTTGATGTGTGTATATTGAATCTGAAGTAGAGAGCACGTTTAAGGGTAATTTGCCTTCCAAATTAAAAAAAAAAATCCGCTCGCGTCGTACGCAAGTGATCGACAAAGTTAAGCAAATGCGGGCACGTTCAGTAGTTGGATGGGTGATCGCTATACTCCGACATTTAATTCGATGCAGTAAAATGACGTTTGCTAATGTCACTTTTTGAAATAATGTTGTCAGATTTTCAATAATAGTGATAACTTACACGATTAACGAACGATGTTTTGATTATTCGATTATTCTTTTCTCAATATGTCTATTATAATGTGTGTTAATAAAATAAAATTCAAATTCAGAAAACAATACGGAAAGGTTATTACTTTTAAATTATATAGTAAACGAAAAATAATAAACACCGGTGCATGCATGCTTTTAGTACATACATGCACTAAAAGCGCTTAATAATTAAAAATCTAGGAGATTATTGATATCAATCGTATTTTTATATGTAGTTATTGATCCTGTAATAACTTCATACAGTATTTTAGCAGTTTGCTAAATTATGCGAAACGATTATAATCCGATTAATATTTTCATCAAATCGAATAATTTGTGTCCAGGTTACATCACTATTTTGGTGATAATAAAAAACGGTAACACTGGAAATGTCATTTTACTGCATCGAATTAAAAGTCGGAGTATAGTGGCAAAATCTCTTATACATATATCTCATATATCTCAAGCCCATATCTCCTAAATTAATTTCAAACAACATTGCAATCAAGTAACAGCATTGCAATCGTTATCGTACGGGATGCTACTTGTGCTTCACGCATCACACCGTCACACGGTTGGTCATGGTCACTCGGCAGAACTATTGGATAATAGACATTATCCTCGTTGACAAAGTAAAGTCAACTCGGAATCATATCTGTACTTATTACTCTATGATCATATCCAAGAATTATCCAAGTTGCTAGGTGTGTACTAGCCTTATAACTAAATCATAAACAAAATACTATTACAGACTATATTAAAGTTTAGTTAAACCACAAAATAAGCATAGTAACCAAAGAGACTTGAGCTTGTTAAAGTACCAATAATACACAAGTGTTTCAACCTATGGTTTCAACCAAGTTTTGAAAAACAAAATTTTTGTTCAAAAATATTTTTAAGCTGGCAATATGAAAGAAAGAGACACAGGGACCCCTGTTGTGGCTATCTCTCTCGGCTTCAATTAGCCTCTGTGTGAGGCGCAATGGAAAATATACTTTAAAGTCTTGCAATTTGGTTCATTTTCTTAAATACAAATCGGAGTTATCATTCCTGTTAGGGCTCATATACACGAACGGCACGATGTCAACGGCAAACAACGGCAGAGACAACTGCACCGGTTGGCGGCGGCCGTCGACGTGTCGGCCGCCGCCGTTCGTGCCGTTCGTGTATGTATATGAGCACTTAGTTATATTAAGTCCATTCCAAAGTGTTCAACTATATCGCATACAAGCAGTGTTGCCCCTGCAGAGAGCAAACTGCAGATCGGCTAGAAAAAAACTGTAGAAAACTGTAAATGTCAAATAAAAAAACAAATCTACATCTTTATCTTTTGATTGTTTTGTTGCATTTATAATTTAAGTATTGAACAGAATGACTTGTAAGGAGGTAATAAAAAACAATAAAAACATGTAATTATTAAAGTTTTAATCAAATTAAATGTCAAAAGTCTCAAACATTAAGTTAGTGGCTATCTACTGTCTCATTTTCAATTTGTTGATCTTCTTGATTTTCCGTTTCATCCATGGACCTATAGATCGACTTCAGGCCGTCATTAAATTGTTGAGCTTTAATAAACCTAATGAAAACATTAACAATAACACTGGTCGCCCCTAAAATTTTCATAAGTTCCCCTCGATTTCTCTAGGATGCCATCACCAGGTCCTGGTGGCCTTATGACGGGACTACACTCAATATTTACTTTCCAACAAAAACAGAATTATCAAAATCGGCTCATAAACGACGAAAAATTGTTTAACAAACGTAAGAAGAAGCATAACATAAATTACTGTCGAATTGAGAACCTTCTTATTTTTGAATTCAGTTAAAAATTTAACAAAATCTATTTTTTAAATAACCCCAGGCAACAAAAAAATCTTTTTTTTCAGAGATCTGGTTATGTGATTCGGATTTACCATGGTAGAGAGAACTATGGGCAGTAAATAGAATATCACATACACGTATAGTTTTTATAGACAATTTCTCAATTTAATTTTTTAAAGATTTGAAGTATATTTTAAAATAAATTATTCATATAAGTGTAAAAATTTAACTTTTTTGTTTTTTCCTGCCCATCTTTTAAAATTAGATGTTATTATCAAAAAGCAACAGTAGTTTGTAAGCATTGCAGGGGTCCATTTTGCTTATTAACGCTTTTTATTTGAAGCAATATCTTGGTGGATGCGTTCATCGTCTTCCATCACTCACTGAATCAACTTTTTTTCAAAAAAGTCGAGGTGACTTCAGGAAGTGTATTTTAATGATATCATTACAACTCAATTCTTTGTAGGCATTTAACAATGATTGGCATTTTTTATTGGGCCAATTGGTGAATTTCAAGAAAGTTTTTCATAACCTGTGTAAAAGCCAAATAAGCATTTTTTTCTCTATTTTTGAAGGTTGAAACGAATAAAGGATCTTTCAGGTATTAAGTATTTAAAAGTGGGTGTGATAAACACACTATTTAATTTTGCATAAGTACTCATAGCAGAAAATTCTTGCCTATGAAAGTTAAAACCTGAGTTTTCTTTATCGATTGCTAACGTACTGGAAAATGTTCAGAATGTGGAGTGGTTTTTGTGACAGAAGACATCTCTCAATATTATAATGGTGCTCAGGATTCAGAAAAGCCTTTGACATTCCTGAAACAAAACGTTTACGTAATCCCCACGTTCTCGTCAAATCATTAGTTGTTTGCCTTAGGAAATCTTGTAAAGAATAAACAACATATAAAAGAATTTATTAAATAAATGACTCAAAGCAAAGCGACCAAATTTCCCACAATCTCGGTAATATGCTTACGTGAATACTGACAACACTGAACTTTAATTGTCTTTATGATCGTCGAAAATGAAATTTTATTTCGATATTTTTTAAATAGATAAAGACACAGGATAAAGAGAATAAATAAATAAATTACCTATGAAACGTGATTCCAGGATTTTTTTTCCTTTGGTCACTACGGTTTTTACAGGATTTCACCACGCAAGACATTTTTTTTGACTTATTAAATTCACCACGTAACTTATCGGCTGCGTTGACGTTTGAACTCGTAATCATAGAACAATATACTCCTGCTCGTAACATTGAGTTACTATAGTACATAATATCTCAATGGCTCGTAATGGCCGACCAGTGCAGACCAGTGTGTCAATGTGTGTCATGCTGGCTTGTGTACGGATTACGGATAGCGACCTGGCCGACCTGGCCGACACAGGTTGTTGTTTAGCGAGGCTCTGTCCACTCCTTTAAAGGTCCATGCATGGTTTCATCCATATTTTTGCTGAAATCGTACATATTTTTATTGAATTTTTTTAAATGAGTCATTTGTCACGTTGAAGTCGAAACAGTTTTCAATCTCTGGTTTTGTGTGTAAGGTAGGTACCTTTTATAGTGGTTGTAGAAAGTTTATTTCTTAGTTTCGTTTTCGTAACATTAATGCTCGATTCAAGTAAATAAAAAAAATGTCGATAAAACTGACATTGACCGAAACGCCATCTATTGAATTGGTTAATTAGTATCTCTGATTCGATGGTAAAACGTAGTGTACGGAATACATAGCAAATAAAAAAAAAAACTGGTTGTCTGTAAAGTCGGTTTACTGACGATAGTTGAACGTAACAACGTCTTAAGAAAATACTGATGGAATGATTGACAAATAATATCATCAAAGTAAACAAACGTCATGAAATCGTATTTAAAGTTACAGAAATTTATCAATAAAAATAAAGAAGGAATACAGGAAACATTTATAAAAAGGTAACATTTAAAATTTATAAATAGTCCCAGAAGTCAATAACAAAGTAATAATTGAATACATTACCAAAATATCTACCTCCAAAGTAATCAAGCTGCCGAACGCAAAGGCCGATTGTGCTTTTTATGTCTGTCTCTCTCGCTCTTAGGCGGGCTAACCATGCCCGAGTGGAAGGGACGCGTGCCTCTCACTCGCTCTCATTGTGAGCGCATAACGTGAGCGGAGCGTAACGCAGTTTCTTGAAGTGTCACCCGGCAAACCAATTTATAAGACGTTCTCACGTCAAAATAGATGACGCTAACATCTTTAACAAAAAACAGTTAAAACTGTAGGGTTGGCTACACTGCATACAAGAGTCTATAGATTATTAGGGACCAAATAGACGTCCGATTTTTTTCTCCGATAGTCGGATCCGATAGTCTGATTCGATCGATCGACGATCGACACTCGAATCGGATGTGTATGTGTATTCAAACAAAATGTATGGCACGAGTGCCTTCCGATTGTCTGATCAGACTGTCGGAACCGACTATCGGAGAGAAAAATCTGACGTCTATTGTAGCCCTTAGACGTGTCCATAAAGTATAAATCATAGAGATAGGAATATAGTATAAACTGTTTATCATTACTCTGATGGCGCCTCTACACGATAGCCAACATGTTGGCCAATGTTGTGGCAAAGATGTTTGCCAAGAGATTGTGATGGCGTCCACACGTTGGAACGTGGATCAGTCAGTCTGCGTCGGTTCGGGCCAATGTGCGGACGATATTAATATTTTCTTAAAATGAATATTGAGGTTCTAACGGCTGCTGCGGTTTATTTATTCTCAGCATACCGCTACTACACAAATGTGTATAAAAATTATTATACACATTTATTTCATTATACACATTATTATACATCTATATTACTCATAGTTGCCATATTGTAGACATAATTTAGATATCGGCGTGTGAATAAAGTGCGTGCGCTCAGCGTGGGCGCTCGTTTCTAACTGAAATCGAGGCCAACGTGTGGACGCTGCGCCGATAACTGTGCCACAATCACGCCACAACCCTTTGATCCGCGTTGAAAAACCGACACCTCACGGATCTTGCGCCAAGTTGTGGGCCATAGGTCCAATACCTACCAAAGTAATCACAAACCCCCGCTCTACACGATGGCCATTACCTATTGGCCATAACATTCGCCAACATGTTGGCTAACGTGTAGAGTAGAGGCACCATGAGGTATAAACAGAATTTATTTGACAGAATGAAAATATGGAGACTAATAATATGGCTGCCGGTCGATTCTTATTTTATTAACGTTTTGTAACTTTATTAAATAATAAAACTCTTTTTTTGTGTTAATATGACATAGTGTACTGTAATAAATGAAATGATGACTTCTACTCCAAAAGCTGAGAAATGCGGACAGGGTAAGTAATACATTGTTAGCATTCCACTACTTGATGTAAAGAATTTCATGGTACTTCGCATTATGAGCATAAAACTGTAATAAATGTTGGTTGTGTACAATTTATTTCGTAAAATTATCTCTTTTTCGTATTGTTTTTATTATAAACATTGATTTGTCTTTAACTTTTCAAGCGATTCATTTCAACAATTTATTGTTTACGTTCTCTTACGCTGTGTATAAAAGTTGTAACAGTTAAATGCTATTTTATTTTAACTAATAATTATAATTTCCTTTGCAGTTTTACTTTATGTTTATAAGTCAGTCTATTAATTGTATACTATTCGACTGCAAGTTATCAAAACTAACAAAATATATAATATACTAGTAAACCCGCCCTCGCTTCGCTTCGGGTAACCAGTCCCTTCAAAAATCTCTATAAATTTAAAAAATTATGTTATTCCGATGTCTATAGCTATATTACTGCAAAGTTTCATGAAAAGCCGTTCAGTAGTTTTTGCGTGAAAGAGCAACAAACACACACACACACTCACATAGGTACATCCTTACAAACTTTCGCATTTATAATATTAGTAGGAAAGTAGGAATTAGTAGGATTAGTAGGATAGGATAGGAAGTAGGATAGTAGGATAGGATGTAAATTAAAGATACAGTTTGACTTAAATCGATTTAAGCAAAGGTTTGTATTTATTTGTAGTTCTCGTAATTTTTTTTAGCTTCATTAATTAATGATAATTTACAAATTCATAATTTATCATTGAACTGTTTGACATAAACAAACCTATAAATAAATATGATAATAACTATGGCTATACTTGTATGTACTGATTTCTATTACTTAATTTAACTTCATACAAGATTATAACATTCACAGTAGAATATAGATAATAATTGATTGTAAAGCTTGTGTTTTAAAATGTGTTGTAAATTATTATCATTTAGAAATGAATAGTTGATTTTTGTCCAATAAGTTGTACAGTGAAACTTCATATAAAGACAACTATATTTTATCAACATTATAGTATATTATTATTTTATCTAGCCTAATCAATATTTCAAATTTATTTCCTAAGACTTTGTAGTCTATTCCTATCAACATATTTCAGGAACTTTTCTTTCTGTCTGAAAATTTGCATCTGAATTAGCTGAAGATAAATGGCCACTGCTATATCTGAGTATTAATAACATCAAAGACATCAATCAATTACGAACTTGCTTTACTAGCTGTCACAAAATTTTGGGAAGAATACAAAACTACAGAATTTAGTCTAGAAACATTATAATTATCTCAATCATTGTCTTGATGTAATAGTTCACTCAAATTCATAGTTTCGTGTTATTGCTCTTCCAGCTTGTTAATGTAATTGTTAAATAGTGAGTTTATGTCAGAGGTGTTTAAAAATAAGAGGTTCCAATAAAAGCCTTCAATTTCTTAATTACATTGACAAGTGATGCAAAGGGCATCCTCCATAACAGTTCTTAGCAGATATCATCATTATTTGGTTATTAGAATAAAAAAAGTCACACTCTATAAATTGCAGTTCTATTTTTTTTAATAAAATTGTGGTTAGCAAACAAGTATGCAACTACATCATTCCGCTTCCACCCATGACAACTATTACTGACCTAGAACTAGGCTAGAAAATAAATTATTTTGATATACATATTGATTTTGATTTTATTCTTGACATTAATGCAGTAATTTTAATAAGCGCAAGGACTTGAACGAGGACTACTCATATTAGTGATAGTTAGTCCTGCTAGTTGTTGTAATTTATTACTAAGATTCTCATTCAAATTTGGTCCAATGCTTTTCTGGGTAGCTTTGAAAAGCGAGATGGTCGCATGTAAAAAACACTGAGTTGGTTTAGTGATGTTCCAAATTGAGCAAACTCTGGCCGCAGTTTGTCACTAAACGGGTGACTGCTAGTTTCAAACATTTCTTTAACCTTTCCTTGGTTCGGAGACCCATCGGTCCCGATCGTAGCAGTTAAGCCTTAATTTCATTTAGGTTGGTCATTGACACATCTACAAATGCAGCATGTAGTAATATGCCCTAGGCCTCCTCAGTTACGATTACGACACTTGTACCTCCTGTAGTTGGCCACTAATTGATTGAAGCCAATGGCTACTTTAAAGCATTTAACTGTTGGTTTTTACGTACAAATAAGGAAATGGTTACGTAGCCAGCAATGTCTATAACGTAACAAATTTTTGCACCGTAATGTAATGCGCGACAATTCATACGTAACTATAAAATGTAAGCCATTTATGGCATACATAAATTGCGATACCCACAAGTTACTATATAGGTATACCGATGTAAAATTATATGAACAAGGATAATTGATAAATAATTTAATACGATAATTTTGGGTTTAGCATGAAATTGATAGGTCATTTGAGTTTCACAGTTTCACTTCACATTTGTGAAAGCTTTGTAGAAATACGTATTATCCGGTGAACATAGCCGTGAAGTGAAAATTGTGCGGCAGAATGTCAATTCAATAGACGTGACATTGTTACGTTTATTTACCTGAGCGGTTGGGGTACTTACCTAATATATTATGTAGTGTTAATAAATATACTTAGCTGTAGTATAACCTGTGTAACAATCCCAGCTAGCTTTGATTCGGTAGGTCGTATCTTCCCACAACCTTATCAATTGCAGATTGCTGTTTAGTCAATAAAATCTTTATACGATTGACTTACATGTATTACATTATGAAAAAAACATTCATAAGTGGGATAAAAATAGCAGCAGTTTTTTTTATATATCATAGATAGACGGACAACTCAGTTTGTTATGAATGTATGATTGCCTCGCTAGTGAGAATATTTACAAAATTCTGATTTCCACATTTTTCATGAGATTTTTGACTCTTGTCTGTAGATACAATACAAACAACCGTTGTTGTACCACGCTTTAGGTCTAGGTTCTAACTATATTTCGCCGCTTATATAAATTAGTACATGTCTGTCTAATTAACAAGGCACGACGATTAATGATAATATTAATACCTACTTAGTGTTCGATTTCATTGTTAAGTACATAAAAATATGCAGATTTCTAGAGCCACAAATTACACGCTGTTGTTCTTAACTAGAGGGTTATGAATTATGAAGGAGATGATTAAAAAATATTTAACTATGTAAAACTCTTTATTTATCCTATCCTATCCTATCCTACTAATATTATAAATGCGAAAGTTTGTAAGGATGTATGTGTGTGTGTGAGTTTGTTGCTCTTTCACGCAAAAACTACTGAACGGATTTTTATGAAACTTTGCAGTAATATAGCTGAGACATCGGAATAACATAATTTGTTAAAATTTATAGAGATTTTTGAAGGGACTGGTTTCCCGAAGCGAAGCGAGGGCGGATTTACTAGTATACTAATAAATATATATGTCAAGAAATAAAAAATCTAAATCATTTAGTTTAGATTTTAATTTTCAAAACCATATATGGTTTCTTATGCATTCACGTAAAAAATCACTCGGTCATATATGTCTCCGTATGCATTGAGTCCAATAAGAAAGTAATAAAATAAATAATAAAAAATAACTGAAAAAATATTATTGTCTAAAATGAAGTCGAAAATGATTCCAGCTCTTGGTAATTAAACATCTACAGCAAATGTAGATAACATACAGCCAAATCATGTGCATAAACTCATGTTTTTCATGTGAAGACTTATTTACTAAATTGAGGGTATACTGACTTTTTTTTCTCGTTAAGTGTATCTAGTCGTTATATTGTGTACTCAGTATTGTCATTATTTGTATTTGGCATAACTGAATATCTTCAAATTGCCACAATCACTGCCAGATTTTCATCTTCGGAATATTGTCTCTGTGGGAAGGGGATATTCAATATTTACCATAAAATTCACCATGAAAGTGACGAAGGTTCATTTAGTCAAAAAGGCATTAAAAACTACGTTCTACAGAAACAAAATAACAAGTTTATAGCAGTTTTAATATAAAATATGGTCAAATCGTGTATGCGATAGTCAGTGTAAATTTTTTATTATTGCATATTGAACCATATTTGTCCAAACCAAAAATTGTCTCAATGCATACGAAACCATATCTGGTGCCAGGTGAAAATCGTGTGAAAACAGTGGAAAACGGTTTAAATCAGGAAAATTTATTATTGATTAACTTAGTGGAGGTTGTGTTTATTATGAAAATATTTTTATTAAACGAAATAATTGAATAATTATATTAGTTTTCCTTTCTTGAAATTGAGTTTCGTCCACCTCAAGAGACATACATCGACCACTCACTCAAAAATAAGCACACATTTGAATGTTATCTAATTTTAGGCAAACCAATTACTTTTCATCAAAGCTAAATAATATCTCTACGTATTTAATTAGGTAACAACGTATTTGCGACAGTTGATTAGGGGAAAAAAATTGCAAAGTCATGATACCATATATGGTGCCATATGCGGTAGAGGGTTAAGAGTGGCGTTCATTGTTCAAAAATTGAGGACCATTTGCGGTTTTATCCAAATGATGTGATCCTATAATATGTGGTATCGACCACACACATCGGTGCAAGAGATATATTGTCGGTCCCGGACGCGGGCAAAACGTGACTGCAGCAGCTAACCGTGTCGGGTATTGTACCGTAACAACACAAAATAGCAGTTATCTAAAAACACCACTTATTCAATTATGTAAGTATATTGAAAAATTCAACTACGCTTTGTTTACGAAATATTGCGTGGAAAGGGAAACTAAGGTTTCGCTCTTGGCTGCTTATTTCATCCCGTCCATCCTCCGAGTTGTGTAAGATCTTGAAACCAAATGCTGCGAACGTAATTTGCAATCCACCAAACAATTAGCAAGTCGTAATCAATTAGTTCCTGTGTGTGTTACTGTGCATAATTTATAGATGCATATTAGTATTACAAAGCGTCAAAGCCACAATACGTACAACTATTCGTAGCACACAAATTCTATCTGTTAGAATGCTTGAACGCCAACAGCGTAACGGGATCGTATTTGCGAAGAGATTGAGCGTACAGTTTGCATTTCCTCACTCGGTGTTCCAAATAGATGTTCCATTTGAGGTTTGCTATGTAATAGTAGAAATTAGTTAGCGGATTTTCTTTTTAGCACCTATTACTGATTTAGTTCCTTGTGCACAAGTAATGAATGTGTTTGTGTGTAATTTAAACCGGTGTCGAAAACTGATATTACATATTTGCTTCAATTTGTCTCGTAACTTCTGTGAAGTCTTTCAGGTCACTACTAGTTCTACAGACTCGAAATGAACATAAACATAATGGAACTATTCATACAATATTTTATTGTATTGTCATTAGTCATGTCGTTGCAGCACATGTAACATGTAACAAACTAGATAACGTTACTGATGTTAGAAAAGTGCGTGGGCAGCGATGACAATCTTTAATGATTTTTCGTTTGCTTATAATGACGGGTGTAACTATTAAAATATAGACTGAGTTTAACTTCCTTCAACATCATTTTGCGGTCAGTTCACTAAGGGTGTTAACTGTTACGAGACCAATCGATAAATTGGTCTGGCAACAGCCAACAACAGTAAATAGCACTGAATGCTGTTGCATGATGCACGCTGGATGTCATAAAGCGCACAAATCCGTTACAGGGAATACATTTGCATTTGGTACAAGTCATTATTCCCTCCATTACCATTATTTGCGTAACGTTGTCTCCACAAATATTCTAATGCTGTTTCAGTGCGTGTATTGTAATGTTGCGGAGATTCCCAAACTTTGTATTCCTTGAGCCTCGATATTTTTATGCTTCCCTTTCATGAAGTTTCTTTTTCCCCGTCAATTGGTTTTCAATAATAGCGTAAACAAGTAATGTGAAAAGACCATACGTTAATTTATTAGGTATACTAACGTAACGTATGAATGTATAAATAAATTAAGTAGCAGCTACTTTGCACTAGGATTCCTCTTTGTTTCGTTCGGCTTGCCATACGCACACGATTCATCACACAGACACGCTTCGACAACATACATAAAAATGTCAAACAAATCTGCCACTACCTGGAATTGAAACCGGACCCATAATTTGACTGGCAGGGTCAACTCACCGGGTTATATTTGATAAATAGTTTTTCTTATCAATAATAATAAAATTATTAAATTTTTATCATAGGGAACTTAGATCTCAATTTCATTTTCATCAGGCATTTATGAAGATGTTCAGAAATTCATCTCTTCCAGTCAAAATTCTCTAAAATTCTTGGATGTTCTCTTAAATTCCAGTTAAGCGCTAAGAAAGGGAAAATATGAAAATAAAAAAATTCTAAAAGTTGGGAACGCCTGCTAGTGTTATTTTATATTAATACCGTAACGGCAGGAGGTATGTTTGAGTAGGTCGTGTAGCAATAGAACCTGTTGATTTAAATTGTCAACGAAAGTGAAAGGCATATAAGCAATCCTTTGACGGCAGTTCCAAAATTATTTTGTACGCATCTAATACGACATGTGCGTGTTTATAATATTGCTCTCGGTGATACTTTGATATCAAATGGAGGGGCTCGCAGATGGAAGGTCGTTGTTTCTAAACGGCTTAATATTATTATGACCTTACTTGTAATTGCTGAGGTCGTAATGATATATTTAATGGACGTTTGCCGTGATTCGATGTGATGCAATAAAAAGATGATCTTCGTTCTGCGTTTTATTCGGTAATCGTTGTACAATCGTGACGAATAATTGGGGTTATATTGTCAATAGTTGCGACAGCGGTTGCAATGGTTTTTAGAACAATAACACTAAAATCTGCAAAGATTTGTAACCAATCGATTACCGGATTACGCTTGTTGCCGTTGGTTCAAATAGTTGTTGATTGCCGCTGCTGCCGATCATAGTTCGGCCCTTTCGCAATGCTTTTGACAAAGTAACAGTTTGATATTGCAACAGCTTGGTTGCTATGTATTATTTACTTCTATATTCGAAATCTCAAATTCATTTAAATACGACCCATTGTTACATGTATCATCTCGAACGTTTCACGCAAATTACTGTAAACGCTTCTCCACTTGTGGCCACTTAGGCTGTCGTAATTTTGATGTACATCCTTTACCAACATAGCGTTGTAATAGGTATAGAGAGGCATAAAATCAATAGGCCTTCACACGTGTTCCACCTTCCTGTTATTGATATGGCTGTCGGCTTACATTGTTATAGCCGTGAACGTGAGAGATGGACCGTGGAGCAATCACAAATTGCAACACGGCTTAGGCTTTGTGTGTTAGTCGGTAATTTTGAAATCGTTTCACCCTTATTGTTTATAGATTTGAAGTTAAAAAATGCGAGTCTTAAATGTCCACTAAGTGCTTATGGAGCCCTTAGTGGACATAATATAAGAAACGTTCAATTGCTCGCGTATAGCATAGCTGTTGATAGCGTCAATCAAGCCTGCTCAGTGCCATCTAGTTTATCGATTTAAAATCTATTGACCAGTTTATTCAGTTGTGAATTTATACATCGTTAGCATTTACGACTTGCATTATTATTATGAAAAAATTGGTTTCTATTATTATATAGTTCGAGCAAATTCTCTTATTGTTCCCTATTTGAAAAAAGTTTACGTTGAAGAAATAAATGTTATGTACGGTCTTCATAATTAATTCATTTTTATTGTTTTTTCTTTGACAACAACTAGCCTTTCTAAAACGAATGTTAAACTCTGCATAGTTGTGTCGCTTTGCTCTTCACAGTTTCCGGCTGGACGGACAGACGCGAGACGCGATGTATTCTTTTATTTATTTACTGTCGCCAGACTGGATGGCATGTTCGTCTGGTCGCGGTGTGGTTCGTTTTGTTATAACAGTTTTATGAGTCGTGATGAGAGCCGCCAGCCGCCATCCGTCGGCCGTCACCGCACTGTTGGGCAAACTGAATCCAAGCGCGTGACGAACGCCTTTCGTAACTTGTTACGCTTTTTGTTAACTAAATACAACAGATGAGATATCTATCTAATAATTAGATTAGTTACATACAAACACAAGTATTGTTTGTAAAATATTCATGAAGTGAATGGTGTTCTAATTTTCTATCTTTCAATTACAATTATCACATTAATTACATATCTACATGTAATTTAATGAGACAATTAAAATAATAATATTATAATGAATGTTAATTTTAGCCGCAAATAAAAATTACAACACTGCCACTTCGCTAAAGTATTATCCAGTAAGTTTAAGACCTAATATAAGATCTATCACGAAAGATCAGGCCCACTGCATCGGTAGTGGTTATAATATTCTCATAAATCATAGGTAAATGAAGTCTCTAATTACGATGACAATAGTAAAAAGTTCAATAATATATAATAATATATAATAATAAAAAAGTTCTTCTTAAAAAAGCTTTCTGAAATGAAATTTGCAGCTTGTTGTGCAGTTGAATTTCAATTAACCACTCGGTATGATTTACAGCGGCTGTTTATAAAATGTTCCGCAGTCTCCGGGTGTAATGGTCGGACGAGGAACCTAGAAGTAGGTAGGTATTACGATCCCGTTAGGCTAGGTATCACGATCGAGCTAGTTTATTGGAAAGTGAGTTGCTCGAGCCGTGGCCGGTGGCCGGCACGTGTTTACGGTCTTCCTGTAATCCAAAGAAAATGCTCGGTACGATATCTCATTAGTGAGAGCCCCTTTTTTCCACAATTATGCTATCGGATGCTGGGTAATTGATTGTCTGGCGTGTTTTTGCCGTAATGCGGACTTACGTATTCGTTTCCTATTCTCAGTTATTATAATAGTATTTGCAGCAATTACATTTTTTGTAACGTAAAATATAAATTTATTTTTACTTTGCATGCACGATTGGTCATTCGGACCAAGGGCGGAACTTGTATTAAATTATGAAGGATATTTATATTTAACTACGTACTTACCTAAAAGATTTTTATGACTGAAAATTATGAACTCGGAACAAGTTTTGCGAAAACTTTCATATCGTTCGGAATTGGATAACTTTATAATGTATTCATATTACATAATAATGTATTGTTATTATTATGTAACGAAACAAATTTGTTGATAAATTATAGGCTTTGAGTTGGACAAAGTTAACAATACATAGTAGACACTCACTACACTATATTTAGTTTGAAATGAACAAAAAGTGTTCGTAGTATTACCCAATACAACAATGATAACAAAAGCATGAAACCAGATAGCACAGTTAATTGATATAGTCAGTGACCCGTTTAAATTTGGCTTGCATCCCGTGACTTGCTTTGTTGTATGAGGAAAATTTTGGGTGAAGCAACATTTCTGAATATGTGATGGTGGAATACACGCCAGTTTTTTTGTAGCGGTAAAAAAATAATTAACACCGACAGATGTATACAAAATAAACAGTTTTTGTTCGATTAGGTTTATGGACGGTAAAGCCAACCTGTTACATTGTAATTTTTCACGTCATTTTAATTTTTTTAACTTAATTTTATGAATGAGCGCCATTTTGCCACTTAAAATATATGCCGTCACAAATTGTATTGATAAATGAATACATGATGATATTTTTAGATTTTAATCCTAAAAGCGAGTTTTTAACTTTTTCAAGGACCTAACCTAGTCTAGTAACAATAAAGGCCAATCATCTCTCGGGCGCCCGGATGCCGGATGGCGCAAAAGTCACGGTACCAATATGTGTCTCAAGCGTCTCCATTGAATATATCGTTGTTTTCCATTTAATGTTTTTATGAAAGACAGTTTACAAGCACTCATAGCCGTGTAGCCCTGACGCGGGCTGTTAACACGTTCAATGCCACCTCAATTTTCATGAAGTTCGTAGCTGTGCCACCATACAAAAGCATGCGGACACGCCAGGTGTGTCGGTGGCACTGCATCTAGTTAAACATGGACACGCCAGGCGTGTTCAGTGGCACTGGGACTACGTTAAATTCTTTTTTCGACTAATTTTCGGGTTTAGCGACGATATTTAGTTAGTTTGCTGTGTGTTGCGCAAGAATAAAGGTGTTTGTGATACGGTAGTGAGGTTAAACTTGGAATTATGGCTGGAAATAGATTTCTAGGTAAGTCATTATCGTAATTTTGTCAGGGATTGTCAACCTTTTATGATTATTATTGATATTTTAATGACCCATGTGGTTTTTATTTACTTGCGAACTTGATTTTGTAAAAATTAGGTAGATAATTAGACATTCGTTGTTTGATTCACCCTCCTCGGAGGGGGAGTAATATAGCCAGTAAAATACGGAAAAACTCAAATGCTTTTTGGGACATCTCTAGCACTGGGGGGTCCCTTTGATTTGCAAATTTTTTACGAAAAGAATCATTTTGCCCATTTAAAAATATTTCACTAATGTCTCATTATAACAATTTTGTACAAAACAATTTGTACCGGATTTACTGCATTTTTTTATATATTACATAATTGTAATGCGTTATATTCTTATGGTCTTTAAAATTATTTTATATTATATATTTAAATTAATAATAACGTGAAACGAACGTAAGCGTGATTGATATTTAACAAACTGAATGAGAATACTTATTTCAACTATCTTGAATTACAACTTGAATTAATACTAAAATTAATTTACACCTTTTTGTCTTATAGGCTATTTTTTATTTTATTAAAAAAATAAATTCAACCTAATCTCAAATTATTTGAACATTTTTTAGGAAAAGCAATATATGTGCCTGAAACGGAGCATAATGAAGACGAAACATTGACATCCAAGCACAAAGGTGCACAATCTCTGACATACTCGTGTTAGTGGACACGCCAGGCGTGTTTTCGGCATTACATAAGCAATTTATTTTTTAAATGTAAAATTGGAGATTTTCGCCGGGGGCCACTTTAAAATTCTTTAGTTTATTGCTCAAGGATTACGTACTGTGAATCCTAGTAAATTATGTAGGCAATTTTTTTAAATATCGACGAAAGATTCTGAACACGCCTGGCGTGTTCAAGGCATTGTAAAAGAAACTCCCAAAAACACGCTAGGCGTGTCGGTGGCACTGAACGTGTTAATGGACAAGTGACACGGATCTCTGACACACTTGTACTGGCTCACAACCATACGTGTAATGATTGCAAGTGCCTATCCTATTTGTACAAACAATGTAGACCAGATGTTTATTGACCAGTTTTGCCATATTACATACTACTCAGATTATTTGCATAACATATTTTTTGGGTAAATGTTTGTGGTACAAAATAGGAACTATTGACGATGTTTGACTGATTAGTCCGACATTGCTTCAAAGTTAATTTTTATATTTTTTATAATCATTGGGGTTTAAAGCTTTTCAATTGAGCGGCATTGTACTGATAAGTTGATGCGTTAAGTATGTCTTGTTACTTCTATTCTCAGTTGCATTGTTGACACAGAAGTTGTTAATGTAAGGCAAGGTCGTGGGCGTAAACTTTGCCGCAACTTAGTTCTACTTATCCAACTTCACAAGCGGTTCTTGTTCAGAAAACACATTAAGAAGTCAGTTTCGAATATTTATTGTCAAATCTTCCTTCGTTACCTCTTTTATGAGAAAAACCAGGCGCAATAGTGAATCGCGATGAAACGAATAAACAATGCTGTCGTTATTGTTATTTATCTCACCATGTGCCTGATAGGATTTCGCATCGACAACCTAATATTAACTTTAACGGATGTGTTTACCAAAATTGGTTTCTGGGTAGGTATGATAATTCTTTATTTAGGTTACGGGTAAAATAAGAAGTCCAAGGCATTTAAAAATTTCCAGATTTATTATTATAAATTTCTAAATTAAAGAAAATGTCTTTAACCTTTGAAAATAATATAACTTTTATATCGGTTGCGACTTATGTGTAGAGAGAGAATAAATAGGCTAATATCAGCGATTGTCATCAGGCTTATTCTAATGTAATGTACGAAATATTGCAAGAATCGCAACAGCATTATTATGATATGGTAAATTATAATTAGGTCTACTTATGGCACAAGATCTGCAAATGTATCATTTTGGTTTCGTAACACATTACATTCATCAGTTCTGTCTAATGGTGCATTAGAATTACGCGCAGCTCGAGGCATGTGGGCCGTTAGTGTTGTTACATGTGCTGAAGTAATATCTTTAATCATGTATCGGTGAGGTGTTGGCCGTGTTGGTGTTTGGCGGGACAGGTGTGCATGGTGCGCGGGAGTAGGCTGAGATGCGGCGGAGCTATGGAAACGGCACTTTCACTGTCTGCGACAGCGGGCGCGGCAGCCTCGCTGCCTCCCCAGTGCTGGCGCGCCGTCGCCGCCGGCCGCACCGCTTCAACTCTCGTCTCGATATCGACACCCCGTGTCAATCGGATGCTTGGCCGCGCTACACCACCGCGTCTGATCCTCGCTCTGCGGAATATCGAGATCGTGTTCTGAAAAACATTCGGTTATTTTTAGATCAGCTGTTACTTCAGCTCAGTGTTGTTTCATAAAATTAAATCGCCGTAATGTTCTTGCTGTAACCGGTGAAGACCATAAGGTTATTTCGGAATGTCGAGTGTAGAGCTCAATTGTGATCTTAGTGTGGTATCATAAAGTGGTTTTGGTGCCGGATGTGAAGTGGTTTTAGTTTGGGATTTGGTTCCTAGAGGAAGTAAATTTTGCTGTATGTGACGGCAAGTTTTGTCCTGTGCAATTGTTAAATGTCATAAAATTTCGTAACTTTCGTTTATTAAGGATCCGATACGTCTGTATCATATTTGTCGGCGAATATTGAATGTCGAAATTTGAGCGTTTGTGGAAACCAAACTGGAATTTGTTCACGCCTTAACAAATAGTAAATGATTTTTTATTTGGACAACATATTATTCTAAATGCTGAATATTTTAAATTCGGCTGTATAAATACGCTTTACGATTTAAGATACAGTGTCAAGGTTGCCGGAACACTGGACAGACGTCTGTACATAGCCGGGTGATGCGGCGCGCACATGACGTTTCGGTGCGACGTTCCCTGTAAATAAATAATGACCTAATTGTACCTTGCGTCTTGGCTATTTCGGTTCCTGATTGACATACTCACCTTATGTTTAATTGTCAAACACCTAGTGAAATTCGTGTTAGATGTACCTACTGTACAAATAAAAGTCTTAGTTTAATTTAATACACAGTGGTGAAACTTGTCGCAAATGCAGTGCGTCTACTTTCAAAGATTTCTAGAGAGCCCTTTCTCTACGGTCGGCCGGTGCTCGCCACAGAAGAATTTCTGTTCCTAAGTTAAACTGTGCATTAGGTACGCAGTTACATAAATTTACGTAATTGAACTGTTGAGGATGACTTGAAATGATGAAACATGTGCTATGCCCAAACATGCCTCATTACGACGAGAGTTTTATTCACGACGACAATCAAAATCAAAGAAGAAATAAGCGTAGCTACAGAGTGTATAAAAATGGTTTGAAACCATTAAGTTTCTTAGAATCTAATGATGTAAGTCATGTATTGGAGGAGAGAGGAACTTCGGTCATTAAAAGGAATATAAAGAACATTAAACATCGTGGTAATAGTCACAAGCTGCCTCTACCATCAGAACGGAGCACTTCGCCATGTTATTACAATTTTTGTAAGACTCCTGACATCGTCATAGATCACTGTCCTCGGATCAGTGTATTCGATCCCAACAAGTTTTACGACATTCGAAACAATAATATCCCCGCGTTAATCCCTTGCAAGAGTTTCGATAACTTGACGCTTAATCAGGGAAGGAGAGAAAATTCAGTCAAGGAAAAGATAAGAAATGGATCTAGTCTTCAAAATTTAGTAACAGATGAAAGTTTAAAACATTATGTTTCACCGCAAGGAGATAGATTGGTGTTACCGCAGAATGAAGATGTAAAAAATTCGTATTCCGTTGTAGAAGCACAGAAAAGACATCCACAGCGTCGCTTCTCAAGAAATACGGCTGCACCAGGCGCTGGTGTATATCGCCAGTTTAACGGAGATGCTTCCAACGACAGAAGAAAAAATGGTACGATGAATTTAATTGCTTGACTTAAGATCCTAGACGTTTTAGACTTTATAATTTAACTGCATTTTTATGAGCTCGTCCTTTGCTTCGAACCACCTTGACACGATTTCGTGGCCAAGACACCGTGTCGTAATTACTTTTTAAACCCCGTGGCATTCTCAATTAAACATTGCCGATGATTTCAGAAAACTTGCTTTTCATACATTTTTATTTACATTACATTTTTATTTCCATTAATTTCATACATTGTTATTATTTACAAAGTGTAATTTATACTCTGAGTTGGTTACTTCCAGAAAAGCATCATTGCATGTTATATCTTTATTTTAATTGGATCTGGATAATTTGGTAATCTCTCAAGAGGACATCTCAATTGTGGTTATCTTGCAGCATATCACGTGTGTGATTATCTACGACCCTGCAGCCGTGAATATTCTTGAGAAATAGGCAGAATATAAATATGATATTTTCTTCAGTACGATTTTTCCACCTTAGTGACATATTTTGCGACAGCGTGTTGCTTATTTTCCGTTGCTGAAAATTGTACCTAACGGTACGATTTATTTTATTACTAGCTTTTGCCCGCGGCTTCGCCCGCGTGGAATTCGTTTATATCGCGAACCGGGGAAGTAGGGGAGGGGGTACGTCATCAACCTGTCCTGGGAAAATTCATCAAAATCGTTGTTTTCATACAAACTTTCGTCCGCTATTTTAAGCCTTTAGGGGTTGATTTTTGAAAAAAAAGTAGCCTATGGTGTGTCTCTGGGTCTTCAACTATTTTCATTCCGAATTTCATCCAAATCGGACCGGTGGTTTAGCCGTGAAAACGTCACAGACAGACAGACTTTCGCATTTATAATATTAGTATGGATTTCCATTTCTTCGAATAACACTAAGGGTCAAATCACACCGAGACGAGACGCGACGCGACGCTGCGCGCAGTCTTTCAAAGAGCGGCTCAAAATAGAACTTTATTTTCTACACGAAAAGATACACATTTCATTGTGAGAATTCAGAATACGTTGCTTCATGCAGCGCTGCGTCTCGTGACGCCTCACGGCGTAGCGCGGTGCATCGCTACGCAGCCGTGCATCGTCGGTACGCGCGGCGTGCAAGATTGCCTACTTTTACGATGCACCTCGCGGCATTGAGATGCGTCTCGCGGCGACGCGCGGCGCAGCGCGAAATCACTGGCCTCTTCCAGTATCGTTGCGTCGCGTCGCGTCTCGGTGTGAGCTGACCTGATGTTTAGCTTCTGTTGTCTTGTTTACATGACTGGAAATGGAAAGCAACGTCATTTTATCCTTCTAAATCCGTTTTTCTCAAAATGCGGATTCTAAGCAATGATGAACTCCTTCGATATTATACCTACTATGATAATTCAACGATGAGAATCAAAGATCAAACCACACATTGAAAGGTAGGATATAAGTATTCAAAAGTTAGTGGCATACTTACTATGTTATGTAACACGTTAAGCGCTTTCTGAATGGGGCGTTTGACCACGCTTACTGGTCGAAGAATTTAATTCATGTGCTGTTATCCTTACTTCCTTACTAATATTATAAATGTGAAAGTGTGTTTGTTTGTTTGTTTGTTTGTTTGTTTGTTTGTTTGTTTGTGACGCTTTCACGTCGCAACAAAGCTATTATATGGTAAGGTTTATGTGTGTGGGGATAGTTAGGAGGGTGGAGAGTGACGTAGGCTACTTTTTACCGCGGAAAAACATCCCATTCCCATGGGAAGATCGATGTTTTGTTAGTTGCTAGATATTTATTTTCGGAGATGTCAATAGATGGCGTTAATAAAATTCATTTGCAAATTCTGAATTACGCTATCAAATACTACATGTAATTTACTTAAGTCATAGGCAAATGTAATAGGCTACTTTAGCTCTGCCTCGAGAACTCCCCGCTCCGGCTGTATTCAGTGTACCGCCCGCCCGCTGGCACTATCCTGTTGGCTGATGTCCGCAAGTTGCTGGACTCGCCGACACCGGTGGTGGGCGCGGGCGACTGGAACTGCAAGCATCCGGGGTGGAATAGCCTAGCTGCCAACAGAAGTGGAAGGCTACTTTTTGATGCCGCTGAACAGCACGGCTACACTGTCGAGGGTGTTGCGCACCGTTACCGCGGCTCTGAATAAGAGAGAACGCGTGTGTGCAGTATTCCTCGACATGGAAAAGGCGTTCGACCGTGTTTGGTACGACGGCTTTCTCGGCGTCGGCGCCGTCGGCGCCCCGGAGTGCCGTTAAGGTGATCTCCAGTTTCCTCGAAAATAGAAGCTTCAGAGTAGTGATTGAAGACGCCGAATCCAACGAGCGTCCGATCGCAGCCGGCGTCCCGCAAGGGAGTTGCCTGTCCCCGGTCTGCTACGCCTGCTACACCGACGATATCCCAGCGGCAGGGGGGCGTCGCTTGCCCTGTATGCCGATGACGTGGCGTACATCACCACGTCGCTGAATAGAACCCACGCCATTGTCAAGATGCAGCGTGCGCTTGATGCCCTCCCCGAATGGCTCGCCGCGTGGAGACTGTCGGTGAATGTCGGGAAGACGCAGGCCGTGAACATAGGAGGATACCTCAACAGGCGGGACCCTACTCTGGAGCTTCACGGACAAGATATCCAATGGGCCCCACAGGCCAAATACCTGGGGGCAAAATCGACGGAAGACTTTCGATGAAGCCACAGGTTACGAAAGCCGTCGCGAATTCCAGAAGCGCGATGGCAGAAACCAGTGCTCTCCTCGAGCCTCCCTCTCGGACTGAAGCTCGGGGTCTACAAGACCTACATCAGATCCCGCCTCACGTACGCGGCACCGGCGTGGTACGCGCTCGCCAGCGAACCGCAGCGCAAGAGCATGCGCGCGGTTCAGGCGATTGCACTCCGCCGGCTGACTGGTGCGCCGAGGTACCTACGTCAGGAACGCCGTCATCCAGAGGGACCTTCGAGTCGAGAGCCTGGACGACTTCATCGAGAGATTGGCACGCAACATGTTCGGGCGTGTCGACGCGTCGCGGTTCCCGCATCTGCAGGACCTGGCGCCGCTCCACACCCGTCCACCGGACCGCTGGGCCTTCCCGCGCGACTTGCTGGTTGCGCGGGACGGGGCTAGCACTGACTGATACTGGGGCTTCGTAAGTCATCGCCCGGCGCTGATCGGCTCCTGCTGGGCTTCCCACCAGCGGGATTCACCCGGTAGGGCCTCGATCGCCTGGGCGGCGCAAAGATGAACCCCATCCCGTTTAAGACTCTGTGGCCTGTAAAAAGGCCACCACTCACCGGACTTGACCTATTGGTTAACCACAGATGGACAACCAAGGGCCTTAGGGCCCAACCCAAGGACCGGCCCGTTTTAACGGGCCGCGAGAGACACCCCCAAAGGGGAACTAACTGTCCCGATTGCTCCACACACCTCAGACAGGGTGGAGTGAAGAGAGCGAGTAGTAGGCTACTTTTTAGCCTAAATTCCTACGGGAGCGAGACCTACGCGGCTGTTACCTACGGGTCCCGAAGCGAAGCGCGGGCGGTTCTCTAGTATTTTATATATTATTTATTTTCTCATTGTCGATGATAGAGTAGTAGTATAGTAGATGTATATATTTTTTGGTCTTGTATGTGAGCTTTCCCAGGAGTTTAGTTAAGAATCCTTCACTGCTTAATTTCATTTGGTTTGGTCTTAAAATAACAAACTTCGTTATGTGGGTACTATACCTATTAGTTGTGTTCGCTGATGAATAGATCATCTTATTTTAATTAACTTTCACAGTTTTAAATAAAATATTCGGTTATATTTTACTATTCTAATACTTTCTATTTAAACTTTCGTTCGCGCGACTGGATGGAATGAAATTCTTGTGTTGTATTAAAATTATTACGATTTTAATGTAAATGACCGTTAAATGAGCAGCCATATAATGTTAAGTGGTCACAGTAGTCTACGGGCATCGCCAAAACCAAATGTACCACAGCTGCGGTTCGGCCAAGAGAGGATCAATTTTGGTGCTAATTCCTTCCGATTTAGGGCGGCCACATACATGCGGAATCCCGAAACGGAATCCCGAAACGGAATTTCGATTCGGGATTCCTGACGCAGTGAAATCTATACAAATGTATGGCGCTGCCACACACAAACGGTAGTTTTTCCTGACGGAATTGTCTATGATTCGGAATTCCGAATCATAGACATTCCGAATCATAGACGGAATTGTCTATGATTCGGAATTCCGAATCATAGACATTCCGTTCGGAATTCCGGACGCAACTGCTCCATACATTTAGTACGAGTCGCCACACACATTCGGAAATTTCCGTACGGAATGACAGTCAAGGACCAGTGTTACCAACTATATAAAATATTTATGCCTAAACCAATGTCAAAACTCCTTAAAATTGCCTCAAATATTTAGAAATCTCCCTAAAAATTACATTTAACAAAATTTATATATATTAAGTAATGTGCAGTAATATTTAATAATGCTCTTATTTATTATATTATTTCAGTTTCCTCAAAGTGTCAGAATTTTTAAAATCATACATGAAATGAAAAGACTAGGATGGGATGCTTATAATAATATAATGACACCACAAATTAGATAACACAGAAACAGATGTTAAGCTTCATACAAAGTGTCCAAAAACAACGCGCACATAGAGACACGGTTCAAATACACCAAAAATCGGAACATATCGGACCACTCGGACCCCGGTTGTTATTTCCAGCAATATGACATTTACAATACACAAACATACTTTTCCTAAAAAATGGATAAGAAACGGAGTTATTATAATTATTATCTTAAGAGTTTTTTTTATTCGACGTTAAATTGCACATTATATTTTTTTTGACATCTTGTTGCTATAGAGAGGTACAATAAGTCCTTACGTGCTTGTAATTCAATGATTCGTTACTTATTACAAGTCAACGTAGGATGTAGGAAGTTGTTTGTAAGTTTAAAGTGTATACCTTCAAAGGAGGATGGGCGTTTTGGTACCCATGTCCAATCAAAATGACTTTACTGTCGTTTGATAGGTCTTTTCAAGAGTACAAAAAATTTGTATGGCGACAAACCCGTACAAATTGTCCGTTTTGAAATATAGCCTTTAGAAGACGAAATATTTAGTTCGGATTAGAATTTAAGAAATCATATCTTTGGCATAGTTCGACTGATTTTCATGATGTTTGCACAGATTTTGAGCTTATTCAATTAACAAATAAAAATCATCATAATCATCACCATCTCCACCCATCATGGCCCACTATTGAGCACGGATGACTACTGATAGGAGTCTCAGAATAAGAAGGTTCAGGCCATACGCCACCACGCTGGCCAAGTGCGGATTGGCGGACTTCACACACCTTTGAGTTTTGCGATCTCTCCGGCATGCAGGTTTCCTCACGATGTTTTCCTTTACCGTTTGTAGCAAGTGTCATTTAAATGCTTAAAACGCACATAATTCGACAACATTTACAATGCCTAAATGTAAATCCTAAGATTCATCAAATAAATGGTAGTAAAAAAAAATATCAACTCGTGTTGGTGAATCTTACGATTGACTGGTAAATCTTAAAATTGACCGGTAAATCTTAAGAGTCACCGTGGTTCGGGCTTTTACAGTAACATATACGAGTATATACCTATAGAATAAACGATAAAACTTATTTCGAATAGCTTTATTTATACTGATAATTAAAAATATTTTCAAGTAAGATTACTACGATCGGACAATGAACCGGGACAAGCGCCATGGTTATTCACAATCTACACAAAAATACCTTTCCAACGACGTATCACTTACTCCGATTGGTGCTGGTACCAGATTCCATACATTTGTGCCCATCCTCCTTTTAATAAATATATTAAATGAAAGGATTATTATTAACTGAGTGTTAATAATTTTTATATATTATTGCGGAGTCGTTAACCCTAAAGCTAACGCATACATGCGTAACCTAAATCGAGGTACATACATGAGCTTAAATCTGTAATATCTTTATTTTGTGGTTCAAGTGACTCAGTTACTAATCTATAGTTATATACCAAATCTATGGTCAACAGTAAAAATAAAAATGTACTTACTCTGTGGTCTACATGCGCCGTTGTCTATGTCATTCCGAACGGAAAAACCACGTATGTGTGTGGTGCATTTACGCAGTTCCAAATCGAAATTCCTTTTCGGGATTCCGTTTCGGAATTCCGACTGTATGTGGCCGCCCTTACAGAAGCAAATACGAATACCGTGCAGCAGATATACAGTGCAGCTCTTACATTTCATACGTATAGTAAAGTAAACAGTAAGTGGTCCTATGTAATCATACCCTTTATTCTTCGGCTACAAGGATAGATCGACTACAATTTTTTATTAGTCAATGGAGTTGGTTCATAAATTATTTGATTTCCCCGTGATTTTCTACCTAAAAAGCTATTGCTGTAGTGACTGTTCGTTAGAGGTCAAGAGCGTGGCCATAAATATGAATTTAGCGAACTCACGCTAACGGGTACGCACCAGTCACAATTAAAATTTACCGAAGATGTTAAAATACATCCTAAGCTTAAATGTTTAAATTCTTCTCTTATAAGTCTTTCGGAAATATTATGAAAAGTATATATTCATAAATTTAAACGTTTAAAGACATTTATTTATCTTCGAAATCGTGTGTACTTCCGTCATACCCTTCAACTGTTATATCTGAGTAAACTGTTTTACTTGTTGTTGAATAACCCCGCGTAGTGTTTCCGGTTTGAAAGTAAAGAGCTAGTTAGCCAATTAGTGTCATGTAAGTAATTCCTAATTCATGCGTTAAGTTACCTACTGGTAACCTATCTGCAATAAATCTCTTAAGATTACGCGAGTTTCAACGCCTGGTTTTTGTAAACTATGTACTCTATGTAGCGAGGATTACTGCGATCATCAAAAACATAAATGTGAAAGACAGCCAATTTTGTAACAAGAATGTTGTTAGATAAATTACAAGATCCCTAATAATAGAAGACATATCTAGCTTTATACCAAATCCTTTCAAAGTCCCTAAAATCATCATAATGATATATTATGTTCTCCCGTTTTTTAATGAAATTAGTTGCCGTTTTTATTACTTAATAGTGATACTAGTACCTACCATTGAGATACTATGTACTAAAGTACCTACTAGAGATCCTTGTACGACTATTTGTATCTTATCAAGCGCTGCGGCTTAAAATGAAGATTAGACAGTAAGTTTTTTTCAGCGCTGTAGCGACGGATATCTTTAAACCGAGAAATGGAACACGACTTTTGTTTGGCGTAGCTTCTCTAGTTAACATAGTACCTTCTCAATGGTACCTAACTACCTACTAGGATTATTCCAACTTAAAAGACAGGATTAAATAGCGTATATTCAACAAAGCATTATAATTTTTTTTTTCGAAAATTTTCCAAGCAAACAAAAAGGTTCAAATGGATCTCGTTAAAACGTTTTGTTGTTATTATGATACATCATTACGTTTTGTTTATATCTCCAGTAAATTAATGGATCAACGAATATTGTATAATAATGTGTAAGAGACGCGGGAACGCGGTGCTATTGTCTATTGTTGTGTTAATGCTAAGGCCGTTAGCAACACACAGCTCAGAGAATTGGAAAAAACTTTTGCTTTTCTTTTCTTCCTTTACAACCGCGGATTAGTGGGGAAGTTCAACATAGGTATACCAAAACTAGAGAACCGCCCGCCCTTCGCTTTGGGACCCGTAGATAACAGCCGCGTAGGTCCAGATCCCGTAGGAATCTCAGCTAAAAAGTAGCCTAAAACATTTGCCTATGACTTAAGTAAATTACATGTAGTATTTGATAGCGTGATTCAGAACTTGAAAATGAATTTTACTCACGCTATCTATTAACAACTCCGGAACTAAATATCTAGCAACTAACAAAAATCGATCTTCCCATGAGAATGAGATGTTTTCCGCGGTAAAAAGTAGCCTACGTCACTCTCCACCCTCCTAACTATCCCCACACAAATAAACCATACCATAAATATAATAGCCATGTTGCGACGTGAAAGAGTCACAAACAAACACACTTTCACATTTATAATATTAGTAAGGATACTTAGGAATACCTCGAGATTAAAAATACAAAAAATCTTAGCATAGTAATTAGAACCATAGTACCTATACCTATTTATTATAGGTACTGCATTTATAATTTTTCGTATAATGGGGAAAGAAAACATGATTGGCTGCAACGATAAATTTTATTAAGACAAAGGCTGTACCGGGCTTCAGGGTTAAGTATATGACTTGCTGTACCCTGGATTATGTTCTTGTGTGCGCTTTTCCCACGTAAAGGAGATGTTTCAAATCCGGCCCACAATATGTACAGTACCTCGAAAAATCGAGAAAAATCCATGGAATTCGGGAAAAATAAAGATAAATTACCTAAATGCATACTTTTCTGGTACAAAAATTGTATCTATCATTTAATTTTATCAAGTTTCAACATGGCGTCTTACCAATTTGTCATTGATCACAGATCACGAACTGTCTACTGTCACTTTAATATGACAGAAATGTACGTACATACATATGTCAAACTTCAATCAAATCAACCAACGTGACATGTGATGACAGCTTACCGCCATGACGGATTTTTGTTTTTGTGTTGCAATTTCAATTGTATATTTTTGTGTTGTACCAAAAAACTAAACCAATTTGAAGTGATTGGATAGTTAAAAACTGTTTGAATTGCGATTCTCCATATTTTAGTATGGTGTACAAAGTAGTGGCCGGGGCTCCATACATTTTGAAACAACTCCTTTCGAATCTTAAGAAATTCCGAATATAAAGTATCCATAAATATGTTGCCCTTTAACCACCATCTTTTAGTGAAAGCCCGATTAAAATTGAATCAGCCGCGCACACAAACAGAAAGACAAGAGTTCAAAAAAAGTTATGGTATCGTGTAACGATGCTTAAGCACTTAAATAATGTTGTTATTATGAACCAAAGACACACATTTCAATTTAAATTCAAGATTCAAAAAGGAATAATTTTTACAATAGGATAATGAACTTGAAGATAAAAGGAACGTTTCTCGGTCGATCGCGATTCGCGACATGCGACGGGCGACAGGCGGCGGGTGCACCGCCGAAGCTGCATGCTAAGTAGCAGTGTCGTTGTTTATGATGTGTATGACGCACTCGAGCCCAGGAAGTGGGCATGACCCGCACTGTCGGAGCGCCTGCCGGCTCGCGTCCGTGTCCTCGGCTCCTCGCGCTCAGTCGTCACGCGCCGCGGCTTGGACGCGCCCTCCTGTCGCCTCCGCGGTTATTTATAAACTCTCACGTCATCGCTGTGATAAACTGCTGTTTACTTGTCTCACCAAATTCCTAGTGAATGTCCTTAAGATCCTACCGTGATCCCCCAAAAAGGACAATTTGAGCTCTCCAAGCGCCAAACTCCGGTTATACGTCATTGGCCTCAGGTAAACAGTACCTTTTTTATAAGGATCAGTCACCTCCCATTGTTCTACCCAAAAATAAATGTGACTGCCTCATAGACTTTACGTTACGTTGAGATGTTGAAGGGAATGGCATCCTGAATATTTTACTAGCCCTATTTAGCCAGTAAGATTAATCAAGATTTTGTGTTAACTCTTCAAGTTCTCGTTAAGTTTGTAAATTAATGGCAGCATTTAACAACAACCTACTTAAATTTTGAAATATTTTGACGATAAACAGCAAAAATAGTGAAACTAACACGTCCAGTGAACAGGGTTAATGTAAGAGTTTTATGTAGTGGAAATACTGTTCAGTTTTTTTTACTATTAAGCAAGTAGGTCCTACTAAACTTAAATTAGGGTTTCTAAAAGCTTTTGGTTGTTTACTGCTTTAAAGTAATTACGCGTCTACTTTTCCTAATTAATTGGTTTCCTTTTGCCAATTTTAAAATGAATAAATTGCAATATAATTACTTTGTTTCTCAAGCAAAACAAAAACACTAGTGGAAATCTGATTGCAGGGAATAAAAAATATTTTAAATTCGGTTTCATATTTGGCTGACCTTATATTGCCGAATTGTATAATTGTATATTTTAGTAAACAGACAACAGATTGCCAAATGTTATTCTTGGCAAATAACATCGTTATTGGCGATACTACTCATTTGGATATGTTTAGGTAGTCTGGTTAGTTAGTAACACGTAGCTATGGAAGCATAGAGTCATTGAATGATGATGAGTCTAGCAGACAGACGCAGAATTAATGAGTTAATTCGAGAGGCTGCTTTAATTGGATTCAGCGCGACACCCTTTGACGCGCTTCGTGCGAAAAGAATCCAAAACACAAGTCACGAGGTGATTCTTGTAATCATCGACCGCTGATTCATTAGCGATCTCGCTTATTACATCACTGAAAATATCTTCGAATACCAAAATAATATGTGTACGAAAGATACCTACTAGTTTGGGTTATGATAACTGAATTATATTTCAGTCCTAATTTATTGATTCATGCATAGCGATTTCCCAATAAACTATACTAAAATATTTTTGCATCCTACACTTTATTCATTAAGGTGTTTTGGACTTTATGCATTGTCGGACCCGCTAAAGCTGAACAGATATTTAGTGATCATAATTTAATCCTGATATCCTGGGAATCTACAAGCTGCTTCAAGTTTGCTTGAAGTTTGTTTCGATGGAGTCATGTTGATGACATACATTTTCCAACTCAGACCTTAGGCTGTGATTTTAGAATAATACTTTCGTTATAAAACTATATTATTGTATTTAAGGACATTAGTTTCTATGGGATGCATTTGCATCATGACGTTAACTGAACTGCATGGCTCGTTGATTCATTCAACTGAGAAATGGTCCATTCCAGTACAGTTCTATAACCACATCGGTAATTGTCTAATATCATTAGTGTTCATTAATAGTAGCAGCAATTGCAGTTTTTGCTAAAAATTCATTAGCTGCTTATGTAGAGCGCAATTTGTAATACTTATTACTGTTCAGCGCGTTTTGTGATTTTCCTTCCTGCATCATATCCAGAAATATATATTTATTGTACTTTGAGGTATACTTTGCTCGATAGATATTAAATAACATGGCCTATATAATTTGTTCATTCCTTTGTCCTTTTATATTTTTGTTGTTAAATAATAGTAGAGTAATGCGTTCGTTATCTTATAATTGACGTTAATTATCGTCAGAATTAGACATCACTGTCCACTGAAAAACAGTTTGCTCTTTGACTGTACGCTTTCTCCGTTTTAATTGATAAATGATTTATACAAAGTCGCTTACATAACCACCCATAAGTTCTTGCAAGTTTAAGTTTCTTTCTTTGTTCTTCTTTACTGGTTTCTCATGCCCAGAGAGTCTTAAGTTCTTGTAAGTTCGATTATAACCTTTGTAAGTTCTTTTAAAATATACATTCTGTTATATGTTCACAAATCTAGTAGGTATTAACTACAGAGACGTTCGTATTTACGATGTTTAATAAGCCGCCTGACATTAGGTATTCAAGCTTTGGCCCACATTGTGCCTCATATGTACTGAGGACATTCTTGTTTGGATCGCGGCATGTCGGCCTCGTCCTCTGCTTATTATGCAAATATTTCGATTAATACAATATTAGCACTGATGTAGCCGTACTGTATAAATATAGTTGCTTACTAAGTTTACCAACGCAAATTACCTGTATTGTTGTTTACTGTAACATTAAGATTTGGACTAAAAAATTTTGTAAGAATTTATTACCGGTTTAAGTTGTTTCTTAATTTTCCAGTAAAAATAGTTTTCTTAACTATTTACTGGAAAAATCCTTTATCGATTTTAGAAAATCATTTTTATGACTAAAGACTGTTCCCTCGCGTGGAATTGTAGTTTTACTTTATCCCCTTTTTGTATAGCTTAGGGGGGTTCCTCTCTTAGCGCTACCCAAAACTCCCTAAGGACTACGGGTAGGTACTTAAATGCCAAAAAGCTTCTTGCGTTCAGTTCAGTTGTTTCGCCTGTGCCTTATCTGTCAGTCACTCAGTTAATTGTGTAGATTTAAATTTAATCAATTGTGGTTTCTAATTCCTAACCTCAGAATACACACAGACCAGGTATTGTTTGTAAATTTAATGATTGTTCCAAGATCAGTATCACTCGTTTATTTCCTTATAATTCCTAATTTATTCATTAGACTTTGCCAGTGTAGAAAATATTCTATAAACGTATTCTTAAGATGTTAATTGTTATTTATACTCTCATATCAAAACGCGAAGTCTTTTAACGATAGGTGCTCTGTCCGCGTTCGATATGGAATTCTTTTTAATTGTATGCTACACAAATACTAACTTTCCGCCCCAGTGATTAAGGTTCATTGTAGATTGATAGAGAGAATTTAAAATGCCTTAAGTAAATTTTGCTTAAAAGATAAATTGAACTGTCAGCACACTTAAGAGGATACATCCGAAATATGGTAGTTTTAAATGTAAGATTATTTATAAAGCTTACTGTCTATATCTCCGATATTTAGATATAATATGCATCTTCACTATTATAATAAACAATCTCATAAGAGCAAAACCAGTAAAATGAGAAGTTTCCTCGATAGAAAAAAAAATTAAAGTTAGGTCCAAATAGTTGTGGTTTTCAAGTTTACTACAAAAGTTTTAATAATTAGTTGATGAAAACATTTTTGAAACAGTAAATAATCAAAGCTAAGTTTTCATAAGAATGAAAAACTCAAAACAGAAACAGTTTTCAAAGAAAAAATTAAAATGCAATTGGTACAAACTTACGTCAATAATATTGAAGCTAAAATAAAACATTGCATCTCACTATTTGCCTTTATATGAAATCATTCCATCTCTGTTTTTAAGCTCCGCTCAATCGGTTTTACGTATTAGGGCGCATTCAAAAAGAACGCTGGTTACCGGCGCCGATCTGCCAGTAGGTTTGGGTTGTTTGGGTAAAAAATATCGATATATCAAAATATCGATATTTTTTTCAGATTTAATATTTATTTATTTTAAGCTCTGCTGTCTGCTCATGGATCGCATCATGTACCTATTTGACCAATCCGATTTCTTAAATTTAGAAAAAGAGTAGGTATGCAGTAGGCTATATGGGTTTAGTTTCTTTGCTTCAAACACAAACAAAAATTACAGTCTATGACCTACTTGTCTATGACAATGACACTGCTTGTTGGTTTGGTTGGTAAAGTGCCACAAACTAATTTGACCCGGTAAGAGGGGCATAATAATTGCATCTTGGGAAGAAATATCGATATATCGAAATATCATATACATTTAATTTAATTTCAGATACATTTGGAAAATATCGATACGATAAAATATGTTTTTCCCATTTGCCCATCCCTGTCCCTATCTGTCAGCACTTATCGGTATAGTCTATGATCCGAACCTAAATCTACATTCATCGGGTTGATAAGAGAATCAAAATAATTTTATAATAAATTTCGTATATTAGAAATTATATTAAAAATGGGTAGACAACAAAAATCCTGGACAGAATATAAGTAGATACCTATTAGTTTATACCACTCTTTAGTATTAAACAAATATTTCTTAGGATTTTAAATGATTTGTGTTTAATAAATCTGATATTCATTTATTACATATTAATAAATCTTTTAAAATACCTACTAAGAAATATTTATTAAGCACTAAAAAGTGGTCTCTAATAAATTATTTGTTAAATATTAACAAATATTTTTAACTATCAAAAAAGTTTCTATCAGTGTGTTTGATTTTTTTATCAACCCGATGAATGTCGATTTAGATTCGGATCTTAGACTATACCGATAAGCGCTGGCAGATCAGCGCCGGTAACCAGCGTTCTACATGAATGCGCCCTTACGGTTGTAGCCCCTTAATAACATTTTATAAGCGAGGAGTGACAATCCATATCCTCGGCGACTCATGTATAGTATTTGTCTATTTACCTGATAAAGTAGTTAAACGATGTAAGCAAGTCGTGGTTTGATCGTAAATATTCGTAAACATGATCGTGTTATTGTTTGCAGAGAGCGAGGTTTGCGAGGGGAGCTCGGGGCACCGCGGGTCGCTGCGCGGCGCCAACAAGCTCGCCCGGCGCGCGCGCTCCTTCAAGGACGATCTGCTCGAGCGCATCTCCAACATGCGGTCGCCCGCGCAGGCACACCATCCGCCGCATCTCTCCTCCGCTATCAGGTCGGTTATCGTGCGTGTCCGCTGATAGCGCCTGTACTCAACGCGTGTACGTAACCATGGTGACTGAAATATTATGACTGTGTTACTGATACTGCGGCGTGTGTTTTAGTGTTAGCTCACGTCAATCTTAATTGTGGTAGTATGATTAAGAGGATATCTGAAACACGTGAACAAACATTTGAATATGCTGTATTGCGCTGTAATTACTATAAAAGACTTTAAGCTATCTAACTTTAATTAATAAAGGTTTTTATATTAAAATTGGCACAAGCAACTGGTGGTATAGAAAAGTACAACTATCATTGTCGTAATCGGGCACCAGATCAAGGACTACAAGGGAACGTCAGATAAATTGAGTAATTAAGAAACCGATCAATTCCGATTAAAATCTCGTGCATACTTTGCGATCCGAGAATTAATAGAGGTAAAAGAGTAGAATGACCAAGAATAGTAAAATATTATTTTGGTCTGGGCAAGAGTAGGTGCCAATTGCATTGTTTTGTTCGGAGCTTTTCTAATCAGATAGATAGTTATCATAATTATTGTACAACTTGCTCCGTTGGTCCACTTTCAAATTCTAAGTACACAAAAAGATGAAATTGGCTCATGAAGCTCTTTAAACCATAGTTCATTCACCTTTGTAATACTTATACTTTTCAATACGCTATGATTACTATACCGATTACTCAAGCCACAGCCGCGGGAGCATTGGTATGGCTCGGTGCGTAGGACGAGCATCCGCTGCAATGAAACCGTGCGTAAAAACTGCTTACAAGAGAATCATTTTCCATCATTGCATAGTAATGTTACCAGTCGCGTACATACTATTGTTTACGGACCGCGATATTCGCTGGATCAAACTGCCAGCGTTTATTTACGCCGTTGCTTCTTTTTGCTAGACAGCTTCTTACAAGTGACATAAATAGGTTGGATAGGAATTATTTCCGTCCTTGTGTATTAGGAAATAAAACAAATATAAACATAGTTTTTGTAGGTCATAGAGGCAAACCAAAAATTATATTTCTGTTTCATTCCCACACAATTTATCCCATGAGAGAATGAAAATGAACTTTAAAGACACAAAACCCAACGTCTTTTCTTAATTGTCTATTTTCAAATTGTCTGCATTGCGCTGAAATACAAGCAAGAAGATAATATATTCCTTATCTAAATTGATAAATATTGTTTGTTACTCATACTAAGCGCTATCTTAGTGTCGAAAACAAGAAAGTGATGCTCGTTTTATAACAGTTTTATCTAGGCCTCTAGATCGACAACAATGGTTTTGTGTTATGTTCATTATGTAATAAAAATCCGGGGTATTATGGCGTTAATCTTTGTACCGAATTATGCGAGTACCGGACGGCGTTCAGTGTTATGTTAATGCAGACATGCATTAAATGTTGCGGTGATTATGAGTCATGAGCACGAACTACAATTGTCGCAGCCATTAATGACATTGTCGGCTGAAATCTCATTAGTTCAGTGCGTGCAATGTTAAATGATTACATTTTAATGTCCGCGAACAGCAAGACAGCGTCTAAGGCTAGCTGTTTTTTTATTTATTGGACACTTCGCGGGTGTTTTTTATAGCTGAGGTTATTTGAAAGTAGTTCACTGTGTGAAACACTCCGAAAGTGAGTGTGCCGGTGTGATCAAGTGTTTTTCGCGTCAGTGATTCAGGTGTTTCTAAATGTCGAACACGACGCGATCGCCGGTCGGCGGCTGGTTTAACAAGCGTACGAACGGACTTCACCGCCGGCTAGTTAACAATGGAAAACGGTACGGCTTTTTGCACATTCTTACAACTTTTTGTGTTATAGCACCGAGCATAGATAATGCGTACGTAATGTGACTTTAATAATACGGCTTGTTCGGAAAATCTCCTTGGTTTTCCTGTTGACATTAGATAAATTCGTTGTAAAGAATGTCAAGTGTACGATAAAAGGTTTTTTAAAGGTCGTATACGTAATATAAACCGATTTGTATTAAATTATAAGTGTGCATTTTTATCGATGTCAATAAATTATGAACAAACGTGTGACACGCGATCTATGGAACTAGAATAATGGTCTAGTTATGTTACCGATGACAAGTCAGTAACATGACTAACATACATTTTACGCCGATTAAATGTTAACGTGCCCGCGTTCAGTCTTGTCAATTTCTCAAAAGCGTATCATATGGGCAGGCATGTCGAATGTAAATAAATTGAATCGTCTGTGTTTATCATTCAACGTGTTGTGCGCGAGCATGCGCAAAGTAAGGTGAACCGGGACCTCGTAGTTGAATATCAAATATAGCTAGCTTAGCTTTGTTATTCGTTCGCGGCGTGGTCTCGCATACGAAGTAGCTTCTTTCGCAATACTCCACAGTAAACATGCCAGTTGACGACTCATTCGTCTGATATTTGTATGTAATCGAGGTGCTTAATTATATTTTATTGGATTGCCCAATCGATCACGTACCTTTAATTGTGAAAGTCTTAAAATAAAAATTTGCGAAAGTATCTTGATTAAATGGATAGGTAAGTATTAATTTAATAACGGTCATTAATTTTACAATTACTTTAATAACTTATTGTTTTGTTTCAGGTCACATTCCCCTCTTAGTCCGAAACTTCGGAATATGGGGACGAAGACTTCCAACGTTGAAGAGGGCGAAGTTACGCCTGCCAAAGAACTGGAACGGTTGGTCAAAGAGGTACATCTTAATCATCATTGGCATTCCTAATTAGGGCGGAGGACATTGAGAGTATCAGGCTTCTGCCATCATTGAGTTCAAGTAAATTCCTACTTGTGGAGCACTTAGTTGAATACCGTAATGGACTGAGGATCTTTTATTTGAAGGTCTCTGGACTCAGTAACATCCAGTTTAATCCAGATAGTTTTTATACAATGTGTCAAGCATGTCCAGCAAATGCCCCACTTAAAAATATAAAGGAATCGTAAAATATTCTTATGTTGTTGCTGGTCAGTGTTGGATAGACAGGAAGGGTTTATTTCTTCTTTTTTATCAACATAAACGGTCATGCTTGGCCGCTGCGACCGCTTACCATCATATGGCTGGTGTGCTCATCTGCTGCATGATATTTTAAAACTATAATGAATAATAATAATTATTATGATTCATAAAATCAAATTCTCTATTATTATTGTATGGGAAATATCTTGGTTTGCTTTGTAATTGTGGGTAAAATTATTCATAAGGGTAAAAAAACCTTGAACCTTTGAGTTTTATTAGTATGGGTCATACTCGAAGCTAATTGATTTAATTTATCGGGCTTATTGTAATATGTAGGTAATTTTATTATTCATAGTAAGCAGACGTTTTGGTTCAAAATACCTAATGATATTCTGATAACACAAGGGTCTGCTTATCCGGTATCGTTTGTTCGTATTATAATAAAGTATTCATGTTAATTACTATGATGTTGTTGTCGAATGGAATGAGGAATTACCATTTCGGGATTGTTATTGTCAACCATTACAGTAAAACTGTTCATTTGGTTGGAGGAATATAACACTTAAAATATTGTTACAGGTCACATTTGGACTGAAACATTTTTCGGATGTCATCACAAAGAGAAAACTGGAAATGTTGCCGGATAACGGAACAATTGTGTTCGAATCGATTGCAAATATTCATAAAGGTGAACAACAATCGATTTATTATTCATTCAGTACCTGTATCATATTGGCTATTTTGTATGGTGTTGAAACAGATTTTGTTTCGTTTGTGTTTGTGACACTATTTTGTAAACTTGGACTTTAGTGTAGTCTTTATGGTGTTAAAATTATGGCCAAGGTTATGAAATGTTAAATTGGATATATTTTAACTTATCAGCCTTATCATCGATTATTGAGCTAAGTTATCTCCTTCCTTTTTCATTGGCAAAGCTTCTGATTAAAGCTTCTGATGTTGCAAAGGTCAAGTTTCAAAAAAAAATGTTTGTAACTTTCTTGATTATTCGCATAAAAATGTCTCGAATTATCGGTTATTCATAAAAAAACTTGTTCAAGTTATGCGACTTTCAAAACGATTTCTAGGTTATGTTATGATAGAGATAGCATCAATTCGTTAAAAATCACACTAAAACGTGTATTAATTCCTTTCGCAGCAATCAAGCCCTACTGCAGCCGGTCTCCGCAGCTGACGAGTGCGGTCAAGCGACTGTGCCAAGCGCTGGCGATGCTCATCCGTCTCTGCGACGAGGTGACCGCGGTCAGTCTGCGGGCGGAGGAGGACGCGGAGCCGGCGGCGCTGTCGCCGGACCACGTAAGCTCGGTGGTGAAGGGCGTGACGTCGGCGGTGGAGGAGGTGGCCACGCTCGCCCAGCAACACATGACCCGCCCCGCGCTGTCGCCCCGCCCCGCGCTCGTGTCGCCGAGGACGTCCACGCAGAGGAACTCGTTGCCTGGTGAGATGGGAATTACGTTATTTTGTGTTTTTTTTAATGTGTGGTTGGTAACAAAAAAGTAATAATTTTATGCACGGACCTCTCTTTATAATTGAGCGTCCTCAACTATTTTTAATTGAGTGACATCTGTTTGACGTGTAGTTTATAGTTAACCTATCTCTATTTATCGATTATGAACTCAGTTATATTTTTGTTAAAAGTTAAATTTTTTAGTGGACAGTAAAGTTGTTAATGATACTAAGTATCAGGCACAGGAGCAATAGGGTACTTTCGGTAGTGAAAAATAAACTTGATTTTCGTAATAAAAAGCAACAAAAAATATATTTCAGCAAAATAAACACGCTTTCTCGCCTTAAAATAAAATAAAATATTAATTCTTTTTTTATTTCCGGAAAAACGCTGTCAGTACTTGTCAGCCATTTTGATGATGTAATAATGGTAATGTGTACAGTGCCACAAACTTATCTGACTCGGTAAGTGGGGCGCTACTGTCTTTGTCTTTGTCTGACAACACAAGGTATAACATCTGCATTAGTTCCAATTTTGGCCACCGGGCCAGATATGCTTGTGGCACTGTATGTATGACGGGTTGATGATGACAATTTTTTATGACAGTTTGGTTGGTTGGTTTTTGATTTTGCCTTTATGACGTCACACCACTGCCTCTCGTGTTTTAGATCATGTGACATACAGATTAAAAATTTCGAATTTTAATATTATATATTAAAATAAATGTGCTTTTATAAAGTACATTTCTACATAAATTTTAATTTTTATCAAATTTCATAGTTTATTTTTCATTACGGAAAGTACCCTATTAAACAATTTTGTCACTATCAAACACCCACCCAAACATCGATACTTAACTCGGGTGATCAGTCAATATGATGCGATTTCTTTATCGTTGTATTGAAGTGTGTTTTTAACATTGATTTAAACTTGCAGAAAAAGTTAAAATATTTAAGATTTAAATATATTCCATGTTTCTAATATTTTAATCTAACGGGTATGCAAATGCATGTAAATTATACAAACATATATATTGTGACAAGAGCAGGTCACTATACAAATTAATATGCTGTACAAAATATAAATTATTTGTCAAGTATAGTAAGTTAGACTGTGTCATCAAGAACTCCCACATTTCAAAAGATACGGCACCATAATCTAAAATAAAGTCAGCTAGATGAGTCTTGATGAGTTTTTAACTCTGTTAAAGTTGAAAGAATAATATATATATATATATATATAGTGTAGGTATTTATTGCCAGACCACTCGCTATTTAATATTTATTTAATGAATATAATCGTTTTCACCTTCAAATTAAGTAGCAGTAAATTATGTTAATAGTTTGGGAATAATAACGGTGTCAAAAAACACGGCTTCTTTTAATGAAACGAATAATTTACAAATGTTAATAGAAACTTTATTCAGTTGCACTTTAAAGTAGATACATATCCTTGAAATAATAGTGGTAGTGACCACACTATATGGATGCATTTCATATTTTACTTAAGTCTAGACGTCTTTGTTGACTGAATGTTTGTGTAAGCCACATAGGATTAGTAACAATATGACCTGACACTCAATTGTTTAATCTGACACGTGACTAAAATACATATTAACTGGTGGTTAATGGCGACATAATGTTGCGTAAGAAAGGCACTATGTAATTGGCTTGAAGACACCCATTTGAAATACATACCAGTGAAAACACGCTTTCTTGATAAATGGACTATCCAACACAAAATATTTTTTCAAATCCAACTAGTACTTCCTCTCGCTTCTTTAACGTGTTCAAAAAAATAACAAACTGTACAGCTTTATAATATGAAGTATTAAAGCAAAGATTTATTTATTTATTTGGATGTCCAAATAAATAAATCTATAGGGCTGATATTAACGTGTCTAGTACCAATACGTCACGGCGTGTTTCCAGACATCCCGCTGACGCCGAAGGAGCGTTCGCTGCTGACGGGCGAGTCGAGCACGGAGACGAGCGGCGTGCGCGCCTCGCACTCCTCCGAGTCCGTGCTCGACGCGCCCGACTCGCCGCCGCCCAAACCCGCCAGGCCTAATCGGTGAGACATCCTTCCTTATAATTGTATAATGTTCTTCGGGAAACACCGGGGTTATAGAGTTTATTGCGAATAAACGTGTAAGATAGGGTGAATTGCCCCATGGTATTACGGATATTGGAGTTTTAAGCATCGAATTTATTTATTTAATTAAAGGACACCCAACACAGATAATTATCAAAAGGCCCCTTTCTAATTGCGTGGTGTATTTACCAGGTGGGAGAGCCTAGAGTTCGCCCGGGGTAGTACCACCGCCCGCCAAGGTACTCAGTACCATTCCTAGTTCCTACCGTCATAATAATTGTTTTTAAAAGCAATTGTGTTCCGGATAGGAAGGTGTGGAGCCGGTTCACTTTTTAGAGGCGACCATCTCAGTCCTCAGGGGTAGCAACGCATCTGTGACCGAATTGGAACAAGACTCACACTAATCATTACTAACTGGACAATACTAATATTAACTAACAGGACTAACTATCACTAACAGTCCCTGTCCTCACACATATTAACAAACTAACCAACTAACATTCTAACACCATCTACTAATTGGACTAACCACCCTAGTCCCTAAATTGGGTCTTGTTCTAAGTCGGTCACAATTGCCATGGGCGGCAGCGGAAGGGTGGTGCTGCATGCTCGTTTGCTACCTTAATTCAATAAAAAAAAATAAAAAAAAATCGAAATATCACTTGCTCCAAACGGTGAAAGAAAAGATCGTGAGGAAACCTGTATGCCGGAGAGTTCACAAAACTCAATGGTGTGTGAAGTCCGCCAATCCGCATTTGGCTAGCGTGGTGGACTATGGCTATGACTATTTCTCATAGTGAGAAGAGACCTGTGCTCAATAGTGGGCCATGATGGGTTGAGATGATGATGATGATTATGGATACTAGAATCGTATCTAATACACTCAGCTGTTACTAATATGTCAATAGAGCTGTGTGGACCAATTACAATTATGTTGTTCAATATGCTCGCTTGTTGGTTATTTAGTGAATAAATAATATGCATGTAATAAAGTTATACAAACAGTAATAAATTGTACAGTAATTTTAAAGGTAAACTAAGACGTAACCCGTGACTTACGACTAAATTGTTTAACTGAGCACTTTTTATAATAGAATAGAATAGAATAGAATAATTATTTATTTGTAATAGTATAGGTACATTGTATATAGGTCTTAGGTTAAATTGGTGGAACCACTATACTATGCCGTTATCACGGCGTACAAATACTTATATTGTAGGTATTACATTATTCCTATTTTAACATTATATTATAATTATTATCACTATTTTTAGTATTTAATTTATTATTAATTATTATATCATTGCTATTATTGCACTTAACATATAATTTATATATTTCATTTTCACAATATTAAGCTATGGTAACTATATGTATAGAATACAATGTCAAATGAGTAATAAATTATTAAATCGATATATATAATTTAATTAAATTCAATTGTCAACATTAATAAAAGTAAAAAAAATAACAAATTCAGTAAACGGTAGAGTCAGTACATTTTCAAAATTAAAATTAAATAGTCTTATCATTTAAATATTCTTTAATACTGTAATATTGTTTATTGTGTAATAATTGTAATAGTTCCGATTTAAATTGTTTTAACCTTAGTTTAGTATACTCTTCAGGTAATTTATTAAATATGCATATTGCCATACAATAGGCGTTCCTTTTAAACTGATTTATTCTTTGTTTTTGTATCCATAATTTATATTTGTGACGGCATCTGTTTTGGCCCACCTCGCTGTAGGTCTTGAATAGATGCTTATTTTTAAATACAAATACACACATCTCATATATATACATGCAAGGTAATGGTAAGATTTTAAGGTGTAAAAAGTACGACTTGCAGCTTTCTCGAGGTCTTATGTCACATATGGATCTTATACATCTTTTTTGGAACTTGAAAGCTTTTTCGGCATTCACTGCGTTTCCCCAGATAATGAGACCGTATCTTAAAACACTTGCTATGTAGCCATGATAAGCCGCCAAAGCTACTTGTTTACTGACAGTTTGTCGCAGACGCTTTATAACGTAGATAAATTTGTCTAATTTATTAATAATTTTATCGATATGTGTGTCCCATTTTAAGTATTTATCTATTGTTACGCCTAGAAATGCACAAGAGTCAACATTTTCAATATGGTCATTGTTATATTTTACGTTAATGTCAGGTTTTGAGCTATTTTGATATTGGAATTGAATTAATTTAGTTTTTTCAATATTTATTTTTAAACGATTATCACTAAGCCAGTTTATAATATTACTTAAAGCCATGTTAATTTTGTCACTATATGTTTTTTCGTTATTACATTTTATTATTAGTGTCGTGTCATCAGCAAATAAAATACATTTTTCACTAATTGAGTCTATGAGGTCATTGATATATAAAACAAATAGAAGAGGTCCGAGTATACTTCCCTGTGGTACCCCATTCTTGTTGTATTGATGTTGTGACTGGTATTTGATTTTACAGTTATTCAGTATTCTTGTTATTTCAACTGATTGTTTTCGATTTGTTAGATAACTTTTAATCCAATCCCAAGTATTTCCTCGCACTCCGTAACGATACAGCTTATCGAGTAGTATTTCATGACATACCAGATCAAAAGCCTTGCTCATATCGAGAAATATAGCAGATATTGGTGTACCTTCATTAAGACTCTCTGTGACATCCTTGACTAATGAAAAGCATGCAAGTGTAGTTGAGCTGTTTTTGACGAAACCAAATTGTTCTTTTTTTAATATATTTGAACTTGTCACGAAATTGTACAACCGTTTATGCATAGCTTTTTCAATAATTTTTGAAATGACTGGTATTAGGGTTATTGGTCTATAATTATTGACATCATCACGGTTTCCTTTTTTGTAAAGAGGTTTTACTATAGATATCTTGAGTTTATCTGGAAACGTCCCTTGCTTAAACGATTGATTAATAATATGACAAAGAGGTCGACTTATACTGGACTCGACAAAGAGGTCGACTTATATAACGGTTTTTAATATCCGCTTCGGCGGTCGTTTAAAAGCACTTTCATTTTCAACATTGATAGCGTCAATTTATAATTAGCGATATTTTACGATTTTGAGAATAAATAATTTAATTTATTTATTATCTATTTTACAACGATGGTGGTCGCGTGGCGGAAATGAAATTGAGCTAAAAATTTATTAAATATTAATTACGAAATGAGGACAGTAAAACTTTAATTATTTTGCCACTTTCGTCCTTGGAATTAACTTGGACATAAGCATCTTCGATGTTTTGCAAAGGAGCGGGATGCTTATATCATTACTTGTACTTAAAGAGTGGTGAAGAAATACGTAATACGGAAAGGTTGGTACCGACCGACCGACCGTCTGTCTCTATATCTTCATCCATTGTTCATCACATTGCAGATTAAATTAAGTAAGGTGGGTTTGGCAGACTCAAGGATGGATGGAGTCTTTGATTCATAAAAACATAATAAAATAGGTTGGAAATTGAACGTTTTATGAGTTGCCTTATTGTAACTGATGAGTGAGGGTAGGGGTTTCATTTTCAAGCTGAATCGAACTCCAACGATAGAAATATTTATTACAATAGCATAATACTCGCAGCACACAAACATGTCCTAGTGTATGTGTTTATTGATGTTATTTGATTTTGAAAAAGAAAACAAGATCTACTGAATTATTCAACAGTAGCCTTGGCAATGCCATTGACTTGAGGTTTCTCGTATTAAAATTGATCAGCGAAAGTGTCCGGTGTTACAGGAAAATCGAGTTGGCCCCGCCGCTGCCGCCGAAGCGCAAGCCAGCCACCGAGAACTCCCTCCTCGCCTCAATAGACAGGTGAGCGCGGCTCATTATCGCGTGACCTTTACTACCGTGTAATCTAGTCAACCGGCAATCTTCACTTTCACTAGTAGACTACGGGCCCATGTCGAAAATGGGGGGGTCATACGAACCACCAGGTGATGTATATAGGACGATATAAGAGCACAAAATAATAAGATTCAGCACTATGCCGTCACTTGTAAGCTGTCCAACTGAGTGCTGGTGAGAATTCAAAAGTGCAGGTAGAGGGAGTACATTTTGGTCATATGATTCTGTACGGCATTTTCACCATCGATAGATCCATGAAAAATAATAAGAAAGCGCGCAGTCCCGTAAAAAAATGGTGAGCCACAAAGTCGGTAATTTTTTTTGATTTTTTGAAAATTCCAGGGTAAATTTGGTCATTTGATCCTGGACGGCATCAGTTTCATACTGTTTCAATACAGCTTCTAATCCATTATTCCGCAACGCCGTACAAAAATCATGCGACAAGGGGAAAAAATCGAGGGTTGCAACCCCCTCTATTTCCGTGGTCTGGGGGGTGATTTGAAACAACATAAAATTAATTTATTTTGAAAGTATTTTATGCACAGATAATATTTTTTTACATGCCGTACATTTTCGTTGGTCCAAAGGTTTGTAGGGAAAAAAAAATTCAAGGAAAAATCCATAGAACGAAATGTATGAAAAATATAGTCTGCATTAAAATGTACGGCATCATTTTTTCCTAATTTATGTATCTTAATACTATTTAGAACAAGGGAAAAATTTAGGAAATTGCTATATTCTATTAATCTATGAATATTTAAACTTCTGCAATAATTTAACAAATTTCAGTTTTTGTATTTCTCTATAACTTTTTTTAGAACAGTTTCTTTTGAACGGCAATACTATGCAACAATTATATTTTACAATATCATGTTAAAAAAAAAGTTGCCGTACAGTGTCAAATGACATTACAGATTTATAAATCAAGTATACCATGAAATTAAGGTAATTATTAATATACATTCAAATGAACAATAACTTTTTGACGGCATTATTTTTAATAGTACTTTTGAGTGCTAGATAATGTTTTGGAACCGAAGCCGTACTTTTTCAAATCACCCCCCAGACCACGGAAATAGAGGGGGTTTCAACCCTCGATTTTTTCCCCTTGTCGCATGATTTTTGTACGGCGTTGCGGAATAATGGATTAGAAGCTGTATTGAAACAGCATGAAACTGATGCCGTACAGGATCAAATGACTAAATTTACCCTGGAATTTTCAAAAAATCAAACAAATTTACCGACTTTGTGGCTCACCATTTTTTTACGGGACTGCGCGCTTTCTTATTATTTTTCATGGATCTATCGATGGTGAAAATGCCGTACAGAATCATATGACCAAAATGTACTCCCTCTACCTGCACTTTTGAATTCTCACCAGCACTCAGTTGGACAGCTTACAAGTGACGGCATAGTGCTGAATCTTATTATTTTGTGCTCTTATATCGTCCTATATACATCACCTGGTGGTTCGTATGACCCCCCCATTTTCGACATGGGCCCGTAGTCTATAGCTTTTCCATTGCTATCAAGTTTTATTTGGCACGATATTTAATATTCATCGTCATATTTGGTTACATTATGGTTTCTGCTTTTAATTGTTGAAGTTTTATGGTAAAATATTCAAGTTGATTTTTTGATGGTTGCAAATTATTTGGTCTAAAGATTTTCGTTTGATTAAGCTAATTTATTGCTAGCTTATTATTTGGAAAGGTACCAACCGGAAATCACTGATGTCTTTAAAGCAACAAATTAAATCTATTATCAATTAATTTTTTAGCAGATTCGTACCTTTGTACCTTTAATTGATTCGGTATCCTTTTTGTGTTGGATACATAGTAGACTTATCGAGGAAAGATTTAGGCTATACAGCAACCCGCTTCGACCAATAGGGGTACGTAATGAAGCGAAGCGAGGGTGTCTGCTTGTTTACTATAACGCCGGCGTCACACATAATATATATTCCTTTAAATTTGTTTCCAGACTATCCCTGCAGTCGCACAGCAGCGGGTCGCTGGACTCGATGCTGAACGTGTCGCACGACGAGGAGCGGCACGCGCACGACGCCACACACGACCAGGTGTTCAGCGAGCCGCCCAGCTCCGACCTAGTTGGTGAGTTGGTTTGCTTGACCGTTGACGTTTGGTCCGGATTAGTTTGGTAGACAATATTGTCAAAGTCAAATAATTTTATTCATGTGCGTATTTTCAATACACTTATGAATGTCTTCAATACACTTATGTTTTTACAACAGTCTCATTAAAAACTACATACTAAATCTAAAAATACCTAACATTCTTACAACCTACAAGATATTATCGGATTAATTGGTATTTTATGTATGCCATTGTTTGATTATCATGTATAATGAATGGGTTTAAAAATGTTCCCTGTCTGCATCAGTCGAAAGAAAATCCTAAAAATTTGAGTTCACTTTTTCTTATAGCTCCGCTCACTTTTTCTTAGCCCTATAACCCATAGCAGCGAATTATCGACTAGCAACAAACTAGACTTCGCATACATCAAAGTTACATTCAAACATGTAGACAAAGTAACTCATACTTCCATCTTCCCTGTACTATGTTCTGTTTGGTTCCAGGTGTATGCAGCTGCAACAACGTGAACGATATACGCACATCGGTGGAGTCGCACGACTCGCACATAAACAATCTCCACGTGCACTCCAATCACAATCGGTATGTGTATGATTTATAATGCGTTTATTCTTCCCAATTGTGACAGGCTTTTCGTCTTATATGTTGAAGGTGTAAATGTCACAAACCTAATAACTTTGGCTTATAAAATCGTATAGCAGTGGAAATAAGGTCAAAATATGTGGGTTTCTCTAGTCTTGCATTCTTAAATGTATGTTCAGTTTACTTAGTGTTATAAAGGCTATTATCATAAGCTTAAGCATATATGTATAAGCCATTGAGTTTTGTGATAGTTTATTTTTTTACCAAGATTTGTGTTAATTCTCTAACCAACAATATTTTGTTAAAGTTTCTCCAACGAGTCTGGCTTCGTATCGGTGGGCCACTCGGAAATATCGGCGGAGCATAGCTTTACGTCCACCTTCTCTTCGCATCACTACTCCAGTCATACCGACAGGTAACCCATTGCAACCCAATAACATGCAATATATTATGTTTTATGTTCACCTACCGTTTGTCTCTCCAGCATTTTTTTGTTAACTAATACCATCACTTTTCATTTTTAATCATTTGTCGTTAATTGTGTTTTCGTCCCCTTCATGCTTCCTGTTATTGTTTTTCCAGTACTTTTGACAGTACAGACTATGTGAGCGAAATGAAGTGCACCCGACAAAGCTTTGAGAGCCGCATGAATATAATCAATGTGAACAGTGTAACCTCGCACCATGCCACAAAGTGAGTGTATTACCGTGCTCATTGCGTACACATGTCGATACATACACGTCTTTTGACCTGTATGTTACACGTAACTAAAGTCTTAGCACGTTGGTTTGTTTAACTTTTTGTCAACAGTTTTGTGTTTTAATTTGTAAGTGATTAGTTTAAAGTATTATTTTTAAGTTTTACCGCTTATTTTAAAATACAGACATCAATTATTCCAAGGTGTCTTTAAAAATAAGTTAGATATAGCTGTCATGATTACAGATGTTAATATAATATTTTATTTAATTATAAATGATCAATCCACTATGTAAATTGGTTTTAAAGGATTTTAAACCAAAGTTTACATAAAATTCTATTGAATATTTTGGTATTTTCAATAAAAAAGTACTTTTATATTTGTTTTAGTCTTATTTGATAAACGAATTATAAGCATTGTAATCACGAGTATAGCAATATTGAAGGCTAACGCATGCCTTTTTCTACTATGGAAAAAATATATAAACGTAGTGAGATATTTTCTAAACGTCATAACGCGTTAGCCCTTTGTTGTATACTCCGCTATAATCTCGGGCGCTACTAACCGGTCGCGGATGCTAGGCTGGCGAGCATCACGTCGGACGAGAGCGAGACGCCGCCCGAGCTGCCGGTGAAGACGCGGCGCACGCTGCGCGCCGACGTGCAGCAGCACTTCCCCAACGTCGAGATCAGGTGGGTGTCATGTGGCCGTCCCGGATTTAACGAGACAGTCGGTGCCTTTTCACACGACCCGGTTGCCGGGTAGCCGGCGCCGGGTACTCAGCGGCGAAGGGGCCATGGCCATGTACTTTAGCTTTCACACGTACCGGCGTAGTTTGTCCGGCATGGCCATACACTTCGCCGCCGGGTACCCGGCGCCGTTCATGTGAAAAGGCACTCACGGTTTCCGGGTGACTGTCAGGTCACAGTGTCAGTCGGGTATGTTAGGTATGTATACTGCTTGCTCCACCATGAATGTAGAATAGCCAACTCCGCTAAAAACAAATTTATTATCAGTGCTCTCAGTTTAAACTAGCGGCACGCTATGATGGCCGGTTTGACACATTACAACAGTGATGTGGAATGTCAATTTATTCTCGAACAAAAAACAATTAAGTTTTGTTTTTGTACCTGATTAAATAGGTTTAATAAAACAAAAATGTAAATGTTTATTTAATTTATTTGAACGAACTGAATATTTGAATGAAAATGAATATACATACTTTATATGCACACAAGAAACAACACACAACAACACAAGAACAGTTCTCTGCGTACGTTCGGTCATATCGACGAAATCCACAACAAAGGGCTTGAACAGAGTCCAAATTAACGAGCAAGGGTCAACAGTAATGCAGTATCAATATTTGAAATCCAAAGCCAGGTCAAAACTATATCACAATCGCATTGCACTGACAGTTTATACTTTTCGAAGCAACGTCAATTCGAAACTGCTTTGTTTTGCATTGAGCATTGACGCGAGTTTGCCGGAGGTAGTAGTTGTGCTAGCCAGCGATCCTATGTGACGATCGTATTAGATTCCATTTTTAAAAATTTTCAATTTAGAAAACCAAATGCCGAGTTGTGGTATATATCATATAAAAATAAAAATTTTACCTTTTGTATGAAACAGCTGATATTTTTTTGCGATTTCAGAGGTTTGTCCACATAGTGAAAATTGTTCATATTCACAAGTACATTCACCCCTTAAATGGTGCAAACTGATTTTTCTACACTTGTATACATTTTAGAAATCAATTTAATAAATAAATTTTGAGTCCTAAACCTAAAACTACATTCGATAAAATTTATGAATCTCTGCACATCACTATCGTCAATAAAGTAATACAATTATTTCCTTCAAAGTCGTTATCAATTAATACGGAACTTCATGAGCGGACAAACGTCAAACCGGCCATCATAGCGTGCCGCTAGTGTAATTTCAGAATTCGCTAATTTGCCGTTTTGCATTTCTAACGTTATTTGCCTCAACCTATGCCTTTACAATATATCAATAAATAATTAGTGCGACGACAAAATAATTACATTCATTATTTTAAACATGTTATTTTCCATAATAGCTTATGTTGCTAAATTGCCGAAGAATTGTGATTTAATTTTATCATCATTGGTAACACAATTATTAACCAAAAGTCATTTACTGCTTTGATTCATCTACTAATTTATCTAATCGGCCTAATCGCCTATAATTTTAAATCAGAAAATTTTACATTGTAACAAAGAGTTTTGGTAGAAGTTGGAGAATAATAATAAAATATTAAATAAAGAAGAATGTGAGTAAAAATCTGCAAATATTCCATTAATTGAAATTAAAGCAGAATGGCTATATTATCTTACGTCTTAAATATGTGACACACTATCATTACTATTATGGCGTGTGATCATTGTGAACTATCATGAAACGTTTCTAGTTTAATATAATAAGATATTTTTTAGTGAGATTGTGAACTATGATGATGTGGGATTTTTGACAGCTTACCATAATGTTCTCAGAACTGCCTCATTACCCTGTTCCCCACTTGGCTAGTGTGCTAAAAACTGGCATTCAGTTGATCAAGAGTTACGGTAGTGATCTGAAGTAATATTAGAAGGAAAAAATAGTTTGTAGTTTGAACAAATAACTTAAAAACTACTACACCGATAAAAAAATCTTCCACCATTAGAATGCTATGCTATATTAATTATCTCTGAGTAACATAGGCCATATTCGTGCAAAGTCAAGGAGACTTGCAAGTGATGAACATGACGATGACGATAACGATACTTGCAGACAAAGCCCGGTGTGCACGCTGCACGGCGAGGCGCGGCCGCACACGCTGGCCGACCACCACCCGCCGCGCCCGCCGCCGCTGCCGCTCAAGAAGAAACACAGTCAGTATACTTGTCGCTTTTACTCTTATGCATTTCTATGTATATGGATTTGTGGCAAGACAGAGATGTCATGTCATAGAGTAACGAAGCGAGAGTTTATAATGTAGTGTATGGATATTGGATGTCTATTTTATAACAATATAAAAATTACACGAAAACACGAATTATAAAAATTGCTCGAATAATTAAGATGGACTTTTCCTCGCAGAACGTTTATTCAATATAATGCGTCTATGTTTATTCAAAATGAGAAGAGAGTGAGACTATGTTTACTATAAACAGACGAAGAATGTAATGGATTAAATTGCTACTATATAAACATGTTAGACAATGTTAACAAAATAAGCATACGTTTCGTGGTATACCTACTAGAAAAAAAAGCACTGCGAAAACACGAACAATATCAGTAATCGTCATCGAATACAAAATCGTACATAATATTTTTTACTATTAATCTTATAAGTTAGATGTTAGTGTAGCTGTCGCAAAGTGACACGTCCAGTCACCCATTATGCTTTTCATATTTATGTCCATATTCGCAGGTACTAAATTGCCACAAAATAAATTAATAATACATACTGAGATGTGATTGATTTCTATTGTGAACCTTTTGTCACGATTTTGTTATATCAGTATATTTAAAACTACTAAACTTAAGTCTCCGACGAGACGTAACCCAATGCGTACACGCCTAGTTTTATTTATTTATATTATTATTACTAGCTGACCCAGCAAACGTTGTTTTGCCATATAAATTATTTCTAGGAAGAGCGGGATGAAAAATGATTAAGTTACTAAAATGGCTATTAAGAAATAGGGGTTGGTGATAAAAGGGTGAAAATTTAGGGTTGTATGTATTTTTAATGCCACATTATAGAAAAATAAAAACAAATAATTTTGTCCAAAAATTAAAAAAAAATGTTAATGGTGAACAACCCTCATCACTTAGGGCTATGAAAAATAGACAGTATTCGATCTCAGAACTACTGAATATGCATACAAAGGAGATGTTTCAAATCCGGCCCACAATATGTACAGTACCTCGAAAAATCGAGAAAAATTCATGGAATTTGGGAAAAATAAAGATAAATTGCTTAAATGCATACTTTTCTGGTACAAATTTAGTATTTATAATTCATTTTTATCAATTTTCAACATGGCGTCTTGCCAAGTTGTCATTGATCATAGATCGCGAACTGTCTACTGTCACTTTAAATGACAGAATTGTAGGTACATATGTCAAACTTCTATCAAATTAACCAACATGGCGCGTGATGACAACTTGACCGCCATGACGGACTTTTGTGTTTGTGTTGCAATTTTAAGTGTACATTTTTGTGTTATACCACAAAACTAAAGCAATTTAAAGGAATTGGATGATTGAAAACTGTTTTAATTGTGTTTCTCCATTTTTGAGTATGGTGTACAAAGTGGTGGCCGGGGCTCCATACATTTTGAAACATCTCCTTTCAATAAAATCGGTCAAGCCGTTTCGGAGGATGGTAACTAACATTGTGACACGAGAATTTTATTTAAAAGATTATTTATAAAGTGATGAGGTAAATTAAAATCATTGATTTCTTTGCCGACATGACAAATGGAAATAATTATTTCAACAATTAATTTTTAAAGATACCGATCGAAAGGAATCGATCACATCGTAAATGCATTTCAAGATTTTTATTCAGAAGAGAAGAATTCAGTTTATAATGTACGATGTTGAAATATAACGAGCATCATCAAATTATATCCATGCATGTATTATAATCTATGCTAAAACTTTATTTGCCCTTCCCATTCATAACAAAAGTAACAACATCTGTCCCATCCTGTCATTGGTAAATGGTTAATATTATTGGGTTGGTTAATTTACATGTCTATGTTACATTAAATAATATAATTATATACTTTTGATAATTGTAATTACTGAACATCAGTCATAAATTTTTCGCACGGAAATCTCATAATAATTATGCTCATCCAAATTGCACAATATCATTCTTCATAATCATACTCACGACACAAATGAAAAATCTGGCTGATGGAGAATGCATCCAAATTTGGACTGTGCATTTCGTATAAATGTGGGGGCTTATGAAATGTCTATAAGATGTATGGCATGGGCGAGCTGGGTTGTATATGCTATCAAAAACCATTGTTTCTCATAACTTTATTCACCATAAGAACCTATTACATCCGGGGTAGACTGTTAAAGAATGCCATCAGGTGCTAAGTCTGCCCATAACATATTTTTAAAGATAACATTCCCCTAGCTACGCCCATGGTGTTATGGTATTAATATGGGGGTTATAACGGCATGTTTGTCTGTTGTGCCGGTGCGGTCCGGCAGTGTTCCAAAGCGTCGCGTACAGCGGTGAGTGGATCTATGCATGCAAAGCGCTACCTAGCTCCGATACTTCACCGCCATCGATATTCTGAGCTCTTTGTAGATCGTTCCAGAACTTTTATAGATGTGTTTCCCACCAAGGAATTTTATATTAAAAGTCGGGTCGCTAACGTCACAATATACGCGTCCAATTAATTAGACAATGTAATTATAATATTGCTGAACATAATTTGGCAATCATTGTTGAAACGATCGTAGAAAGAATCTTGCACGTATGCATACGTGGTTCATAGCCATAATTATCACGCTCACTTCTTAAATCACGGCATTTGATGTTTAACACATACCTATGTACATTGCGCAAAGTCGTTCCAACGGTTGGTTTTTTTCCAATATTTTCGCCTCCATTCGCGGTATCTACAGAGAGCTCCTTCTCGCACCAGCGTTCGGTTTAGCCACCTCGGGTCCACTCCATAGCGCAGACGGGTTGGAGACTCATCTTGCTTGTATAGATGTTCAGCTTACGTCACACATTCCGCGGGGGCAGACACGAGAACTATGCTTGCTTATCAGTTCACGCTGTGAAACATCGTTAATTGGCTTACGCCGCTTAATTTTGTGTCGATAACAGGAACGGTATTTCGTTCGCTCTAGATAATTATCACCTCAGATGATGAATGTACTTAGCGCTTCATTACAGAACACGTAGCGCTCGGCTCAGTTTCATGTTAATGTTACTTTGGCGGTCATAGTTTTTAATAGTACATTTTGCGCCTGTTTTTTTAGTAAACGCCCTTTTGACTAATACAAAAGTGTGTGATCCTTGAAGTGTGTGTAAAGCGATTTGTATGTTTGTGCAGTAATGGCTTACATGGAGATGTTTGGCAACTGCAGCCACCCACCGAATAGCGCGGCCGCTCCGCCCGACATGTTCAGACATTCGATACACACCTACAATCTCGCCAGGTAAATTATTGTGTTTATTATATAAAATTCTGTATAATACCGTAGTCGTTATCTGCCAAAACAAAAAAGGAGAGATATTTATAAAGATAGTTATAAAGATTAGATAGTATATAATTCAGTTAGTAAGATATTATAGATTGTGGTTGACGTACGTTTTACGAGTCTGATGAATTACATTTTATGGCTAAACAATAGAAAATAATGGAATAAATATAGTGTTAATTAAGTTTAAATGATCATAAAATCATTAAAGTCTATGAGCCAACGTGTGATGAATTACAAATAATGTATAAATGTCGTAAGTGAGTTTATATTTTCTAATAAAGCACTATAAATATTTTAAGAACTGCCAACATTTTATAATTACCTGTTGATCAGTTAAATATATGTATGTCGCATAAATGTAATGCACTTGAACTATTTTTTATTAAATCTTACGACATTAGTTACGTAGGCCTTCGAAAAACTGCCAGTAAAACAGCACGATACTGATTAAAACAATTATGTAAACTGCACATTTAAGTGGTTTAACTGGAAACAACTTGCAGTAGTATCTAGCGCGAGCGCGGCTACACGTGCTCATTGTGTTCGAATGGTTTCTATGTTGAAGTGTCTTGTGTTTGGTTTGTCGATTGATTAGTGTCCCGTTTTAGTGCACAACACTCGAGCGCCGGAGCTATAAGTGTACAGCGGCACCAACAAGTCCAGCGGTCGATTGCTCAATCGTTTACGCTGCAACATTTCGGCACCCCACCTCTCAGGTAATTACTTTTGCTTCTCATGTTATCTAAACAACGACTTTAGTGTGCCGCGGGTGGCATGCGTATACATATAATTATTAAAAAGGCAGTCGACGCACGCGGACAATAATATGCCATAAGCATGCCAGTAAGCAATCAAAGCTACTTCCGAGTGGTGTAGATAATATCAAAAGATCCTACGCGCCTGCTTCGCATTCAAATTTAACATAATATTTTTGATGTTTACATAATATTCTTTCATTAAACTTACTCATAATTTTTTACCTTTGCAATGCGATTTTGAAAAGGTTCTTGATCATAAGAATAATACCAAAGAAATTTCTCACCGTACTATTACAATATATTACCTACACAGGGTATTTAGCCTTGGCAAATCGTATTCGGAGTTCTCATTTCAAGATTACTTAATAATTTATTAATGGAATAATAGCCTAACTATCACGTTTATATTACACAAGTTGTGTGTATGTTAAGTAAATTACATAATCTATTGCAGCGGGTCCGAAGACAGTGTCAGTATGCAGACGTCCAGTAGATCGAGCCCAGTGCCGCCGGAACCACCCGCCTTACCGCCAAAGATGAAAAAAAACAATCAGGTTAGATTACTACCGCTATCGAACCATAGAGTAATATCGATAAATAAAAACAAAGACATTACATATCTAACAACCACCTATAGTCCTACAACGTTTACGTGCATTTCTCTTCGTATTTCTCTATGTATATGTACTGATGATACAACCACGATCAAAGAAAGAATATGTCTGACGGAAGACAATCAAGTAGATAAACCGTAGTGTAATGCTGTAAATTTATAGAAATGTAGAGTAATTAAGAAAGTCACTTCTTTGGAATAAAATAAACAAGTAAAGAAACATGTATAATATAGTCGTACAAGGATCTTTTGGCGCGTGGCTGACGTGAGGGTGACAGAGACAGCGCCTCACAGGGAAGGCAAACTGTAAGGTGCTGTCTCTGTCACCTACACGTCATCCATGCGCCAAAAGATCGTTGTAGGACAATACCTCAGAGTTATTATTTTCAAATGTCTACAACAAAGTCAATGGGATGTTTATGAATTATAATGATGATATGATGATACTATCGATTGTGATTATTTTTCATGAATTATGATGATGATGTGACAGTGTCATTGATTGTGAATAATTTTCAGGTTTCAATAAATTCGAGCAACGAACTATTGCCTCCGCCATCGCCGCGGCCTTCCTCGAATAACAGCTCGGCCGACGAATCCATTATGAACAACGTGGTTAGTTGAAATCAGACGTAATGTACAATTATATTGTAAGGTCAACAGACAAAAGATTACATGATTGAGCGTGTCAGTAGTCGATCGCCTCTTCGTTAAAGAAAACGCGATATGACTATATTAACTAAGAAGTTATTCTAATCCTTTTGATTTTTATGCAATAGTATTCGTAATACTTAGTAAAATAGTGATATTATTCATATATAACGTAAGAAGGAGATAAACTGGTGACTTTATACTTTCTATTATATTTATAAGAATGAGTAAATAGAGATTTTAGTCTATTGCCCTTTTTAGATTTTGTCTCATACCTGAAATTTTTATACTATACTAGTTATTTAATTTTGTGAAATTTGTTTTTCTTACATTACATTTTGATGTGCATTCTGAGGCTGCACTAAAGTATCCATTTTATCAGCTTAATTATATCTGAAGGTCAGAGAAATCTCAAATACTCCTTAACATTGTGTCCTACTGTTTCTATGAAGCAAATTGATTCAAGTTCTCTTATGTTTTGGTAAAAGATACTCGTGCAACGATTCAACGAACAACGATAATCAAATACATAATAAATTAGTATTATCCTCCATGCTTACGTCGTAAACATATCCCATGAAAATATACTGAGCATCATGTAATTTTTTACAAAGTTGACAATTAGGCACTTCTCACACAACGCTATTTATGAGGTACGCGACTGCAATGCAATCCAAAATTTGTATGTATCTGACACTTTTCACAAGTCAAAAGTGTCAGATCCATAGAATTTTGGGATTGCGTTGCAGTCGCGTAGCTAATGAATAGCGTAATGTGAGAAGTGCCTTATTGTACAATTGACGTATATTTACTTGTGTGTATATTTGTAGAGTTAGAAAATTCAAATTTAACCTTCTCACTCTGAGAAGAGACCCATGCTCAATAGTGGGCCATGATGGGTTGAAATGATGATAACGATGATGCAAATATTGCAGAGTTCGGACGACATGTACGTGAGCGTGTCGTCGCCGGGCAAGTTCCCGCTCGACGACGACGACCTGGAGATGATGGCGCAGCAGCCACAGCCGTCGCCTGTACCCTCGCAGGTAACAAAATATTTCTTTTTTTCGGATGGCAACTTATTGGTAATTTCGTATTTGATTGATTATTTATTTTAGAAGTAAAACCTTAAAAAATTTTGGTTCCAAGATAGTAAAATTTCGGGAAAAGGATAAAAGTATGTCCTCAGTAATGATGAAAAATGAAAATGAAAATGAAAAATGATTTTATTGATTCACAGATTTCTTTACACACAAGTTGCAAGGGTCCCTGTACTAGGTGGAAACCTGTGTTACTGGGTACCCTGCTCATCCTCCGTTACATGATATAGTAAATCAACAAAATTTAATTAAATTTATTACATGACTAAACAAAAAAGTACGATGTATATGATCATAGAATAGTGATAAGAAGTTTGATTTTTTTTTAAATTTTACACTCCGTTGAACTTTTTGCTGCCTTTTTAAACTTGTTTTCCCCTTTTAGATAATTGCGACAATATTCTGCATTCGTTTTCGGTATATTTCAAAATTGCGAGTTACAATTTGTTCACTTATGTAATTGTAACTTGCAATTTAATTGCGATTTATGCAATTATAATTAATACAATTGCACTTACTTTTTTAGTCAATTAACAATTTATTGAAAAATTAATTGATCAACACTCAACGCTGGTACAAATTAATGCGAAATAAAATGATTATAGCCATTAATCGAAAGCGTAAGTATTTCTTTATCAAAGTTGCCACCAATCAAAGTTGTTCTAAATTCTACAGGTAGTTGGCGATGTACAACGTGTATAGTGCTTCCTATCTCATTTTCTCCTACGTTAAATCTCATGAATTTATGTGCCCGTCTCTTTTTACTGTCGTTTTTTCGTTTCACCGACTTTCAATATTTATGAACATTGTCGATCGCTTGTCGTCTAGTCAGTGATCTGTCGACAATGAAACTAACGGAACTAACGCCCGTATTCATAAACAAAACTTATGCATTACTTATACTTAGCCATTCATATTGTTAAATACAGCTCTGTCATTGGTCCAATTGTCAAACCAAATGACCCTATGCGTTCGTGAGCACTGGGAGACTTTATAGTACTGTTGGTGAATACCGCTGTAACGTTCCAGCGAAGCGAAGGCCACCCGGAGCCGCCGGTGTCGATCACGGTGGAGGGCAACAGCGACCGAGCGGCGGACGCGGACGACATCATCCTGCAGACGGACATCAGTGGATGGTTGTTACTGAAGGGCGCCAACAAGGACGGGCCCGACGTCCGCGGGGGGCATCCCGACGCGCTCATCGTGCTCGCTACTAAGGCTACCAAAGGTATTGTAGTGCAGTAATAATATGATAATAAAAGTAACGATGTAGTAATATAGTACTATACTCGCATATCAATGAAGGTTTATAGTAGGTAGGTTAACATGGTGTTGAGTTTGGTATAGATGCGTTCAAGTGCAATAAACAGTGTTAGAGGAATTGTTTTGAATGATTTTATTTAGTATCATGACAATGGATACCAAATGTATGTTTATATTATTTATCTGTCACATAAATATACCCTTTGTTCAGTAATTGAATACAGAAATTATCACTGTAGACAGAGTCGAGACCAAGACTTACAAAAACATGTTGTTGTACTAACATAGAATATTATCATGGGAGGGGGCTACAAATCAATAAGGGGCAATCATCACATTAAGACATCAGGGGTTATTGTAATTTGACTCTTAATTAGCATGGATTAGGTGTCATTTGCAATATTGATTACTATTATTATTCATCTACCTTTATAAAGTCGTTAATGTTGTCTCGTATCAAACTAGCATGTTTCTGGGATTGTTCGGAATAAAAACCTAATAATACAATTCATTTCTTATAATCATGATACGTTGTTAAGGTTTCCTTCATATTCATTTACTCTCGATAACTTATAATTTGCAAAATCATCTTTCCTTTCAATTATATCATTAGATAGATTTCATTAAACGAATCCATGGTACTGTAGCCTTAGTTCAATATTGATACATTATAGTTGATGAATTATTGTAGTCACTTGTTGATGTAATTTTCTCGTAAACCATGGCTTCTAACATCTTAACTTTCATGCTTTCACTTTACAGAAACGGACGAGTGTAAGTGGTTGAATCGTTGTATGACTTGGGGCTGACACGATGTAGATGGTTTCGTACTAATATTAATCTTAGCGAATGCTTGGTCTCCATGGCACCTTTGCTGTGTGCATGATTCATAATCTGCTTCTATACTAATATTTTAGTTTTAATGCTTCTCGATTTCCAGCTATTTACTGGTTAGTTTTCCGTTAGCGTTTTCATTCAAAGTGATGAAGGGTTTTTTGCACTGAACACCGGTTTTAGCTTTATGCTTCACTATTTAGTTACACATGTCGTTTGATTTACTTGCGAAGTTATTGCTTTGGTTTATTGATATTACGTTAAAGAGATTTGCTGATATATTTTTTTGCTGACTTTTAATACTTCGTGAATGTTAGATTCGAATGTAGTACAATAGAAACGTGAGTAAACTTTGATACCTTAAAGTTTAGAATATTTTTTAAATAGCCTTTATGGACGATCTACGCACTAAATTGAAATTCAGTTATTGTAGAAGTCATAAAATGCCTATTATTTCGTTTTTGTGCACTATAATCTGGCCGCGCCAACTATGCGTTCCTGACACATGTCAATTCGTCATGACTAGTGTGTATTGCTTGACCAGGAATATAAAAAACCTCGCCATATTGCGGTAAACTCATGGAACTAATTTCTTATACTGGCAACGCTTAGTTTCCAATCGTAAATTGCTTGTCAGTGAGTTTGAATGTCACAGTATGTCTCATGTTTGCATTTTTACTTTAAGTGTCTATTTTGTGCTAAAATGATAAAAACTGTTCATATTCGTGAAAGAAAAGTGGTTTTCTATGTGCTAAATTATCATTTCGTTTAAAATAGCATTTATTTCCTCAATTAACAATTCCGACATAATTGTCAAAATGACAATAACAACATGAGCGTTACTATAGTTACTGTTGTCTGTACTGTTGCCATATAAAAGGAAACTTTAGCGCCCTCATGACAGGTTTTCTATTTTTCTGGTCAAGCAATACAATAAATAACATTATGCGTTGTAACAAATAACAATAACAACATGCATTCATTATGCATAATATTTATTCAATTTATATGTTGTTATTTTTATAGGAATTATGTTTCAATATATTCAATAAATATTCGTTATGTAAATAAAATTTTAAGGAATCAATTAATTGAATTGAATAATAATTTCTGAATGTAATCAAGAGAAAAAAAATTAAATGTTTTATTTATTTATTTTATTTTAATTTGATTCACCTGAGTGATATTATAACACAAATTTTCCTAAGCTATGTTTGGGTGTACCTTTATTACAATAATATTAACTTTATTGAATACTTAGTACATTATTTATATAATATATTATAAAATTATAACATTTTATTTTATATTTTACCGACATTGTATTAAGATTACAAAAATATTTGATTACAATTGCCTTGTTATTTTGTCACATCACTACAAAAACAAAAAGTTGATATAACATGGATATAACCTTGAAAGAGCGCCGTTTCACATGGTTTTCTTTTAAAAGGTATTGTTTTTATATTTGTTATTTAAGTAATTGTAATAATTTTAGCCCAAGATTAATACATTTATTGTAAGTTGGCATAATTATTCGATTTAATGTTTGATTTTAATGTTATCACTCGTTAATAAGGCAATTAAAAGATATAAAAAAATTGTCAATTAATTGTACGCCAGTTCAAAGTTACATCGCCCAGTCGATCGCGACTTCAGAGACGCATTCTTAGCGCGGCCAGACCATAGTATAATAATGATGATGTATTAAACTTTTAAAGTTCTCAATATCAGCGTATCGTATTCATAAATAAGACAGCTGTTAGGTGCAAGTCTGACTGGCACACGGAAGGAAACTACAGTGCAATATTTACATCTAAAAAAAAAGATTTCTTTTATGAAGACCCCTTTTTTATTAATTTTAGTATTCGTCATTAAAGTAACTGTAAGAATTTCAATTACGTTTGAAAAGATACAACTGTACGACAAACGGACATAATAATATAGCAAAATATAAAAAATTCCCACTTTGTGACCGTATTCGGCACCGCGTGACTACTAACGAGCTGCGCGCGCGCAGATTTCGCGTACCAGGAGGCGTTTCTGTCGACGTATCGCACGTGGGTGCCGCCCGGCGAGCTCGTCCGCCGGCTGGTGCGGCGCGCGCACCACTTCCGTCCGCGCCCGCACGAGTTGCGGTCTACGTTGAGTCTGCTCACCCGGGTCGTTGCTGATTTGACGTGAGTGCGGTTTATTATTGTTTTGATACTTTTTGTTTGGTCATGATGATGATATTTTTAACCGACTTCAGAAAAGAACTGATGAAATAGTCATGTCTAATAAAATAGTTATGTAGACAAGAAAAAGAAAAATGGATATCAGAAAAGGACAGCATCTTTCATATTCACAGATAGACGATTAGAAGGAGATACATACTGTTTTTTCTGATTATGTTATGATTAAGATCATGCCTTCCTATGGGCGCGAAGAAACTATAGCACAATTATAATGTGTGCTATAGTTTTGTCGCGAAGTTTATTTTACTTTTTATGTTTTTAGGATGGCTGACCTGGAACGCTCACTGATGCAAGATATTATGAAATTCATATATTGGTTAGTTGAAGCCGAAGAACTACCAATAGCTAAAGCTTTAAGACAAATACTAGTCGATAAACAAAAACAATTGCATTTCCAACAAGTGAGTACGATTTTTACTTATGCTTTGAGATTCGTAGCATTTGCTACATATTTCTATCACATTAGTCTTTGTGAATCAATGAGGGTAACCGTTTTTGTGCTCACCAGTTGGCGCCACTGCAGAGGGCGGTCATGCTGTCAAAGCCCGCCCATACATAAACAGTGACAAATGAAATTCAGACAAGCGAAAAGTGATAGACAGACCTCCCTTTTCACTAGCGCCTCTAGCGGAAAATTCACACGCGGTTACCCTCATTGAAATAAAACAACCAAATTTAACCCCTATCATATTTCTTTATATGTATTCCCATAAACATATTGCGCCGACCCCAAATAGAGTTGGGAAATGGGCAGGAGGATGATGATGTATTCCCATATCAAATCAGTAAGGACAGAAAGCGGGACCAAAAGCATAGACAAACTGACATAAAACAAAAATTATTATTAGATAGGCATCCAAATTTGTCTGAATATCTTACATTTGCAATTAATAACAGTCTCATTTGGAATTTCTTAATGTGCGCTGAAGTGAAAATATTTACCCTGTATATTGAAATGTTTTGACCTTCACTTTTATGCCAATGAATCATTCATTCATGAAATATTTATTTGACTGTTTTTTACATACACTTTCCAAAACTCAAACTACGCGAGCAACGCACCAAAATTACCAAACAACCTCGTTTCCAGACCAACAACAGATACGAGTACGACCTACCGTGCTACGGGTCGGTGTCTCTACGTCGCGACACTTTGCTGGACTTCAAAGCGACGGAGCTAGCGGAGCAGATGACGTTGTTAGACGCGGAGCTGTTCATCCGCATCACCACGGCGGAGGTGCTGTCGTGGCCGCGCGACCAGTCCGAGGAGAGCTCGCCCAACCTCACCCGGTTCACGGAGCACTTCAACAAGATGAGCTACTGGGCGAGGTCGCGGATATTGGAGCAGGTTGGTTGATTGGTTTTTGGTTCAAGTTAAATAAGGGCTAAAGCTGAGTTTAAATGTGATAACTAAACAAATGATAGGTATAGGCATGGTAAGGCGCCAGCAAGCATTTATAAGATTATTAACTTGGAAAGTCAGGAACATCACAATAACAATGCTAAAATCAAAGAGTCAGTCTTAGCAAATTAAGTTCTATCATAAAGACAATAAATTATTTGCACCTAATCAAAGATTATGCCATGAGTAACCTTACCATTTAGCAAAGAAATTGAGAAATAAATTGTCTTTTTGTTTTTAGTATATAATATTTATTTATAGATTGTTACAAGTAGTCTGTGTATTTGTGACCAATTTTGAATTGGTTAATTATGTTAGAATTAATGAGTATTATATTATAATAATGAATAAAATAGCCATTTACTACAATTTGCAAACATAAGGCATTCACCAATAATTAATAACCTTTAATCCAACGTTGCACCAATAGGAGGAAGCCCGCGAGCGCGAGAAATACGCGAACAAGCTGCTGAAAGTAATGAAGGCGTTGCGCAAGATGAACAACTTCAACTCATACCTGGCGCTGGTCTCCGCACTCGACTGTCCGCCGGTGCAGCGGCTGGGCTGGCCGCGCGCGGTATTAGACGCCTTACACGATCACACTGCGTTGATCGACTCGTCCATGTCGTTTAGGGCGTATAGGCTCGCGCTCGCTGAGACGCAGCCGCCGTGTATACCCTACATGTAAGTTTATTTATCTTTGGTACGACCGCACCACTCATTGACTCGTCCATATCGTTAAAAGCGTACCGACTCGCGTTGGCTGAGACGCAGCCGCCGTGTATAGCGTATATGTAAGTATGTTATAAGCGAATGCCCGCCGGTGCAGCGGCTGGGTTGGCCGCGCGCGGTGTTAGACGCGCTACATGATCATACCGCGCTGATCGACTCGTCCATGTCGTTCAGGGCGTATAGACTCGCGCTGGCTGAGACGCAGCCGCCGTGTATACCCTACATGTAAGTGTATTTGTATTTGGTGCAAAAATAACGCTTGTCGACTCGTTTATTTCGCTCCGGGCGAATCGGCTCACGTTGGCTGAGACGCAGCCCCCGTGTATACCTTAAATGTAAGTATGTTACAAAGCGACTGTCCGCCGGTGCAGCGGCTGGGCTGGCAGCGCGCGGTATTGGATGCTCTGCATGATCATACTGCGCTCATCGACTCATCCATGTCGTTCAGGGCGTATAGACTCGCGCTCGCTGAGACGCAGCCGCCGTGTATACCCTACATGTAAGTGTGTTTGTATTTGGTACAAAAATAATGCTCGTCGTCTCGTCCATGTCGTTGAGGGCGTATCGGCCTGCGCTTGCTGAGACGCAGCCGCCGTGTATACCGTATATGTAAGTAAGTATATGCTATAAAGCGACTGCCCGCCGGTGCTGCGGCTGGGCTGGCCGCGCGCGGTCTTAGATGCTCTGCATGATCACATTGCGCTGATCGACTCGTCCATGTCGTTCAGGGCGTATAGACTCGCGTTGGCTGAGACGCAGCCGCCGTGTATACCCTACAATCCCTACATGTTAGTATGTTTGTATTTTGTACAAGAATAATGATCGTCGGCTCGTCCATGTCATTCCGGGCGTATCGGCTTGCGTTAGCTGAGACGCAGCTTCCGTGTATACCGTATATGTAAGTATGTAATAAAGCAACTGCCCGCCGGTGCATCGGCTGGGCTGACCGCGCGCGGTTCTAGACGCTTTACACGATCATACTGCCCTGATCGACTCGTCTATGTCGTTCAGGGCGTATATAGACTCGCGCTCGCTGAGACGCAGCCGCCGTGTATACCCTACATGTAAGTGTGTTTGTATTTGGTACAATCGTAGCGCTCGTCGATTCGTCCATGTCTGCGTGCGTACGGGTTTACGCTCGCTGATATGAACGTGAATGTACGTATGCGTAGTTTGGTTGTGTTAGTGAGGAGAACTGAACTCTATCCCGTAACATTATGTAAATAGGCGAATACATTATTATATAAACTTACCACACTTTTTTCTTTGTAGTGGTCTGTTTCTTCAAGATCTGACATTCGTCCACGTCGGTAACCCGGACCACTTACCTGACGGAAGCATCAACTTCACAAAGCGGTGGCAACAATATCACATTATGGAAAATATGAAGAGGTTCCACAAAGAGTACGTATCTATTGTTTTCATTATAGTAATTACTAGTAAATCCGCCCTCGCTTCGCTTCGGGAAACCAGTCCCTTCAAAAATCTCTATAAATTTTAACAAATTATGTTATTCCGATGTCTAAGCTATATTACTGCAAAGTTTCATGAAAATCCGATCAGTAGTTTTTGCGTGAAAGAGCAACAAACACACACACACACACACTCACTCACTCACATACATCCTTACAAACTTTCGCATTTATAATATTAGTAGGATTATTTTTATTTAATAAACAGATAATACGTATATCTCGGGGGCACTAGTCAGGATGGTGGTACAATGCTCCGATTATCAGGTTGTAAGGTGAAAAATAAAACACAGTGGGCGTTCAAATGTCTTTCTTAATGATTTAAATTGCGTTTCAGGTTACACAGTTCGATTTAATTTAATTAAAGCCTTTAGGTTAAGTTAAAACGTGGTACGACTGAAATACACTTAGAGAAACGTTATGCCGTCGGGCATAGGTATGACGCAGTATAGGATTTTATTACAAAGTACACTAGTTAACTTAATGCGACCGTTCAGCTCAACGTCTGCCCGAGAAGTCCCCGCTGTTCGTAGCCGACTCCACAGGTGCCCTCTGTTGGGTTCCCCCTCTCCGATACCCCATCGAGTGACGTTTACAATTCGTACAGTGTTGCCATTTAAATTACAGTTCCGGATTTACGTTTTATTCAAAGTTTAATGATTTATTTAGTTTGATTTTAATCTAATTTTATTTCCGTCTCCGACACGGCCATTCTGACAAGCACACGTCCTCGTGTGATGATTTTTATTTTAGGTTACAACAAAGCTCTAATTTTATTTTATTCAGCAAAAGCTACTAATTTTAAACGAGACTACAAATTTAATTTGAGCAACAAGTTTTTAGATTACTTAAAATTTCTTTGATTGAACGCCAAGTTTTTGTTTAAAGTTTTTTTTGCATTTATTTTTAGCCCTAACTACCTACACTCCCGCCGCGCCGTTTCCGGTGTCGCTATGGAGAAGAAGACGGCTAAACAAACTCCATAACATGACACTTGTTTAGAGCAAAATTACCAAATTTATTATTATCGCGGGTTTGTTTTTAACGTTTAACGCAATACGTCGTCGTATAATCGTCGTAAAACTGGATGACTCGATCGGCTGTGGTGTCGGAATTTACCTGTAACAATAAACACAAACGAAAGTATCTCTTAAAGCTCGGCCCTTCCTGACGTAAGTGGGCAGGGAATAAAAACAACTTTATCAAATCATTAGAAATTTTGAAAATCATAACAGATTATTTCTCTCAAAGGCCAAAGCTGACATGTCGATCAACACCCATACTCATTCAAATAAATAGGAAACTCATTGAAATATTGCAGTGCTCGCACCCTGACCTCCATCCGGTTCTGATCATCACCCTTATAACCTCCATCCAGTTACAAACACTACACTACCCAGATGATCATTTCGAGCTTTTATCAAAAATAATGTTAAAAAGGTTTGTTCAACATGTCGCTTTATTCATCCTATCACATTGCAGATTAATCCAAAACAAACTACATTTCTCATTAAAGCTACTTTTCTTAAAAGGTTATCATTTCTCGAACAGGTTGACTTATCGAACGGTACTCAAGTACAATCAGTACTTCTGTCCAGAAATAACATTCAAACCGTATACATAGCTAAGGGCTATACATTTTTCAAAGTAACAACACCATTCAATTACAATTTCAAAAGTTCCGTTCGACAAGTTGACCGAAAACTAAATCTCATAAATAAAGAAATCTCATTAAGTGAACACTACGTCTCGAAAAGAAAAGTTAATTTACTACTTCTTTAAGCTATCAGAAAACAATTAATATGAACGATACAGATCACCTGTTTCGTTGCGTCCGATGTGCGGCTGCCAGTTGCCAGAGCTTCCTCCTTCAATGTCACACGAATGAACTCCAGGAAGCCCACGAGTGCACGCACGCAGCCGTCGATTCGGCTCCAGACAACACATGTGTAACCTGCGTGTGCTGCTGCCTGTGCATCCTCGAAAACTTATCTGAAAACATTACGATGCACATTGCATCGTCACATGTGAGATTACTTCAAAACTCATTGGTTTCACAAGGTAAACCAAAACCAATCGAAGTGTGCTGCACTTGTAAAAATAATTGGGGAACTGATTGTACCCAACTGCTACTTTAAAAAATTTCACTGAACTTCCGATATCTTAATTGTTATCTTTTGTCATTGTTCATTAATTACAAGACACATTAAAAGGTCATATTTTCACAAGGAACGAAAATAAAATGGAAGTTATAAAACTCCAACACACCAGGTGTAATAAAATAAAAGTCATACCAAAAACGCCGTTTCACTTTTACCTCGTCTGGCCGTTACTATATCTAGGTAATGTCACCCTTGGTTGCAGATAGGAACGAGAAAAGGTCTTGGTCTCCAGTTCCTTATAACCTAGAAACGCTTCCTAAACGCATCATAAATCCGACGTAAACACTTACGCCGACTTTATTTATTTCGAAAATATAGTGACTAAAGCGGGTAAGAATCCAACTAATTCGTCTGTAATAACTCTAACGACAATGTTTTGGATCATTAGATAACGCTTACACAATATTTAAAATTAACAATGAACTACGCGGGTATTTAGAATATCGAAATTATTTTGTCACATAGTAAATAAAACTTATGAAAATTGTATTGTGTTTCACTTTTAAAACAAACTGAACTAATGAGTAACTAATCCGATCGACGTCACTAATGAAAAACCAAACCGTTCACTTTTTAAAAACTAGCTTACGCTTTTATTGTTATTATTGTTTGTAGGCTTTTATTATCGTTGTAGGTACTCGATAAATGGAATAAATACTTCGTCAAGTTGAGCACAAATAAAGCAAACCATTTTGTGTGTGTTTATTTTTTTTCCAATTAATTCTTTTCAGCGATAAGCGGTGCACCAAATTATCAAAAACCAAAATAACTATCACGAACATTACACGTTTGATAAAAGTCACTGCACTGTACGCCATATCACGTTATCAATTAAAAATTGTACCAACACGGAATGCATAATAAAATGCCTGACTTTAAAACGTTTGTTTTTCTTTTTCGACCAGACTACAAAATCTTATCTATGTACCCCCTTTATCTTTAACAATTTTATGAACGTAGATTAATTATTATTGTAACCAAATCACAAGGATTACAAAACAACATTGATAACAAAATCGCCACTAATTCATTACACGTAAATTCTACAGCCGTGAGCCAAGTACCATCGTCGTTATCATAACCAAAACTGTACGCATACTCTACCAAAATAACAAGTTACACTTGAGTTTATTGAAACTGAAACTTCAGAGTACGAATGACCTCTATCGCCACGGCTCTCCCGCCGAACAGTACGCATATCCATCTCGTGGATAGCACGTGTACAGCACTCGTGCTGCTACACGATACGGTCTAAATAGACCACGACCTCGGCCAGAGTTAAACGCACACCGCGCACCCACGGACTACTCGAGTTTCCTCGAGAGACACCGATTTCTACCGGGCTACGACTACGAAATAACTACTGGTACGGTCGAATACGGCCGATAGATTCATTCACGGGTCGCACGGATTTTCCGTGGTCTAACCTGGACCCGACCAACCGAACTCAGAATTCACGGGTCGCACGGATTTTCCGTGGTCTAACCTGGACCCGACCAACCGAACTCAAGATTCATCACCATTACTCGACTCAAATTCACTTTTTATATCACAACACTTCAAATGGTACTTAGCCCTTGGGCATTCTAACAAACTAACCACAAATCTACCCACATTAAACTTCAACAAAATGATCGCATGATAAAAGTGTGTTCCGATGTTGTACTTGGTTAAATTACACTAAAATCCAAGGGTGTAACTTTCCCTTCATAATAAAAACAGAGGTCATAATAAAAACGATTTCTTTTGTTTTTCAGCGATTAAACATCAAAATAAGATTACAATGAGGAGCGATTTGTTTTAATTACGGAGCTACGTTAAATGATTTTATCACCGGAAATTGATGTCTTTATTTTCACTCACGATTATTAAACAAACTACACACACACAATATAGTTTACACAAAAATTAAAATTTAAGCAATGAAATTGTGTCACCTCAGACGTAATGGAATAAAAATAATGCCATACCCATACTCGCTGTCTTACTTCAAAGCTTTACCAAAGTTCGACGCCACATTCCATCCATGCCATGTGAGATGGAATGGCACATGGCAACTCACTTGCCATTTATGGATCCAGTTATCACCTGAAAATCGCAACCTGAAAATCTGAAAACTGTACTTGAAAACCCACAGTGAGTCCTTTATCCCAACTTCTGATCTCGGGGGCACTAGTCAGGATGGTGGTACAATGCTCCGATTATCAGGTTGTAAGGTGAAAAATAAAACACAGTGGGCGTTCAAATGTCTTTCTTAATGATTTAAATTGCGTTTCAGGTTACACAGTTCGATTTAATTTAATTAAAGCCTTTAGGTTAAGTTAAAACGTGGTACGACTGAAATACACTTAGAGAAACGTTATGCCGTCGGGCATAGGTATGACGCAGTATAGGATTTTATTACAAAGTACACTAGTTAACTTAATGCGACCGTTCAGCTCAACGTCTGCCCGAGAAGTCCCCGCTGTTCGTAGCCGACTCCACAGGTGCCCTCTGTTGGGTTCCCCCTCTCCGATACCCCATCGAGTGACGTTTACAATTCGTACAGTGTTGCCATTTAAATTACAGTTCCGGATTTACGTTTTATTCAAAGTTTAATGATTTATTTAGTTTGATTTTAATCTAATTTTATTTCCGTCTCCGACATATATAATAAGTTAAGCTTTTTATTCGGGACACAACATTTGTTTATCAAAAGTTACATGTATTTAGTTATTTTATTAACAAAAACGATATGAGTAAATGTTACAGAATTTGTAATGTCATTACCTTGATCAGTGGGCTGAGTGCGAGTTTTAAGTGACAAAACGCGCTCGCTACGTAACTGCGAGTTAGCTAAAATTTGTATGGGATCCAAGCTGAGCCATTTACGTCCCGCTAGGTGGCTCTGCTCCGATTCCATACAAATTTTAGGTAACTCGCAGTTACGTAGCGAGCGCGTTTTGTCACTTAAAACTCGCACTCAGCCTACTGATCTTAAATTAGAACCCATCATGGGTTTCTTACGATAACCCAAAACGCATCCCACCCACAACCTCCACTCACCCACATATGACGTCACCAGGCAGTACAAGTTCAAGAAGAACGAGCGCATCCAGGCGATGTTCAACGAGTTCGACGACGTGCTGAGCGAGGAAGCGATGTGGCAGGTGTCGGAGAGCATCAAGCCGCGCGGCGGCCGCTCGCGCAACGCGTCCGCGCCGTCGCCGCCCGCCGCGCCTGCGCCAGTGAGCGCGCCCGCTGCGCAGACCGCTGCGTAGGAGTGCGGTTATGCGTGTAAGGTGTGACTTTTGATATAGATATGCATGGGAGTACGCTGGGTGTTAGTTCTTTTACATGGATTTTTGCCAAGCACCTACGTTTGTTGTACCCTATAAAATTGTCTCAAAAACGCGGTACGCACATGAAACTGTTATGAACCCTTCGTAAATTAAGTCATTTGTTGATTTTGGTAATGTGAATGATATGATAAAGCTTTACCGCCAGAGGACTTAAAAGAGCTGCCATTTAAGCGATAATTAATAAACCCCTCAATATGATTAATTAAAATTTATTTAATACGAAGAAATTTAATAAGGACTATATTGTTTATTTACAGATGTAACCTGAATCCAAAGAGTTAACGCCGAGGACGACCGCCGGATGAGTGTCAGGTTTACCTAAAGGATTGTGTAACGTAGCTAAAGTATTGTGATTATCTGTCCTAAAAAGGCCTAATTATTTTAGTGTGTTATCGGTAAACTGTGATCGGTGAGAATGCGACGCGTGACCGTGGCCGACCGAGCGAGGCATCGTTCATTCGCTTCATTAATAAACAATTGGAAAGCTTTCATATAGAAACGAATATACTATTTTTAAAACTCAAGCCAAATATTCTCTTATCAGTATTCGAACCGATATACTGTCGTCTTTACATATCAGCATGTGACTTGCATAGTGTTACAACGAGCGAGACGCCTAGGTGTATGTGAATAGGTTATGCCCGATCGACTAAACTAGAATCCATAATAAGACGAACAATGGAGTTTGACAACTTTATGCGTACAAATGTTACCACAGCACAGATAGTGTTGTTCTCAGATATATTTTGAAAAGTTATACAATTTTCTAAGTAACTTATAATATTAATTTGAGTGACATTTTTATTTATATTTATATTACTATAATTTTCTATATATTTACAATAAATACACTTTTATACTAATTAATTCTATAACTATTTTGTTTTCATAATTACAATTATTAATGTCTTAATATATAAATGTTTGGTTTGGTGTTTGTTTGGTTTAAATGCAATTTTTCACACCCAAGACCACATAATTTGATATAGAAATATTGACACGTATCCCATTACTATTAAGGTTTGTCGATAGATGGTAACACTTTGTCATACACGTTCGCCCGGTTTATGGATTCAACTATAGCTGTTGTGATTCGCCATCAGTGTCATTGTGTAGCTTGTAATGGAGTTGTATTTTTGAACTCGTCAGTACATCGAATTAGGGAGGATCTTAAACACGTTCAGTATGATATACTACTAGTTTCGATTTAACTTTGATGACATGAGCTAGTGATCGGATAATCGGGCTTATATTATGCCAACTGTTTCTGTAATGACCATAAATATATAAAATAAAACTTTTAGGTTTTTGCATGAAAATAAATAATTACATGTGAAAGTTTAACAAAGGTACTTTTTCGGAACGTTATTTTTAAAAGTACTAAGTAAGCACGAAAGTGTTATTTTAGAGAAGAGTAAGCACTATTCAATAAAAAAAATTGACAACGATTTTTCTATCGTATATACTATATAGGTAACATTTTAGCCATTTTAGAACCCGTATACCTAAGGGCATGTCAACATCATTGTTTCTTCAAGTGAAATTCAGACAAATAAGTAACCGGTTATCCGATCTATAGACATGACATGACACATGCGCTCTCTTGGTGATGTGTCGTAATAATAGTTAATGTTAAGACGACATTCTGTATTACGTTTAAATATGTGGAATGGGACGGTTTCTTTGGTTTTAAACTCACGAGCGACGGAATGGTCGTGACACAGATGCCTTATAATTATAATTTTACAGCTAGTCGTCTGGGGCTTCCATAGACTTAGATCGAGTGCTAACAAAACTGCGACGTACACACAATCGGAAATACTAGGAGATATATTAGTTTACACTTACAGGTTTAGCTACAGCAACTAACAGAGACATATCAATGTGTGTGTGCCAAATAAATATGTGTAAAAGAAACGTCCCATTCCAGTTACAGTTGATATATGACCGTCTATCTTTGTAGTAAGTGTTGGAGCTCTTAGGAGTACAGTAACAGGAATATGTGATTATTAACTTTAATAACATTACGCTTCGCTTCGGATGAGCGAGGCTATGCACAAACGATGTGTTGTTATATTTAGTCAACTTAATGGTATTTATAAACTTAAATGCATTACTACGTCTAGGTAAGTGAATTTTGCCTGCGTATTTCTTAGGTAGCTTAAATGCCACTTTTAACGAATGTACCTAATAATAATGTTAACGCGTTGTACTACTAACTGAGTAACGCAGTGGATCAATTTAATGCTGCAAAGAAAGGTAATGGTTTTCTTAAATAAGTATTTATTGACTTGAGATGTGTTCTTTCTCTCACTATGAGCGTCGTTCGTTAATTTTTGAGCAGAACTTCGATTTTAAAACAAATCTATGCGTCAGTGTCCAATCGTTATTGGAACGTTTTGATTAAACGCATTATTTTTATGCATGTCTTAAAGTATTAAAATTATGCGTTCTTATTTTTGATAATCAAAATTATATTTTTCCTATAAATTGCTGCCTGCAAGGAAGCAATCGTGTTAATGAACGTACTTTTGAGATCTAAACTTATTTATATTAGCGTGACGGTTCGTCTTTCTATCTTGTAGTTATATACGCTTAAGGTTCAGTACATCAGTACGGGCTCTGAGTATAGTGTTACGCATGGTACGTAAGTAAGGTTCACCTAACTCGATAGTCTCAAAATAGTAATAACGTTTTAAAATAATTCTAGTTAAACGAAATACCATATGGTAATCAGCATTTAATTCGTTTGCCTTAAGACGATCATGTCTTGAATGAAATAGCAATAATTTTTAATTGTTGGTAGAATCGCCGCATAATTTGTGATATAACTCATTGAGAGTGCCGCTTACTACTCGGTTGACGTCCTTTATACGTAGACAATTATATTAGACGAATGTTAGCAGTAGGCGTTTATAAACCCCATGGTATTTGCCGCTGCGACAGTTTTGTGCGTATTAGTATCGTGTAGTGTCGGTTAGCTCTGTTTTTGTACCGCTCGGTAAATACAACGTTTGAATCCTATTTGATGTTTCGTTCGCTCAAGGAAAAGACTGGATTTAACGATAACACCATTTTATTGAGTATTGCCTGTACTGCCATTTTGGAAGAATTGTTATTGGTTTAGAAGAAGGAAACATTATTAAGAAATTTGAAATTTGATCATTATAAATTGAAGATAATATAATTCTGGTTGTAACTTAAAACGGTAGCGTTAGTTTACACTTTAATCTAACCTTTCTTAGAGGACACCTCTGAATACAATAATGTTGATCAAATTTTAAACAAAATAGTTGTATTTACCGCAGCAGTCTGATAAGTAATGTAATTGCAACGATATCTTGTGTATTCTATAACGGAACACTGCGTTCCACGCAATAAATAACTAGACCAATATTTAGAATGTTTACAGTGCTTTATTGAAATTCGTGCTGATATTTGTAATTTGTATGTATGATTATTTAAATCATTCTGCCGGATAATACACGGTTCAATCTGATTATTCTATTTGTTTGAGATATCACTGAAGCGCTGAACGAATGATTCACTTTTGTGACGTGTACAATTTGGTTCGTTCATCAAAAAATAAAATTGTAAATTATTGTCCGTGTATTTTCGACATTAGATAAGTCTGTAGGTATGTTACCATTTTTGTTGTCTGATATTAATTCAATATTTATTTATTTAACGTACTGTGAAATTCTGTTTGGGATTGTTGTTAACTGAAATATATTAAAGACTGCCTAAATTAATTACTCGTTTGTTTATCGTTTGTAAAGTAGTGACAGTATTTATTGGAGTAGGAACCTATTCGTTACGAGCCGCAACTGAATATTATACAATACATTTTTAAGTATATTCGTAATTTGCCTATACTTTATAGAGAAAATATTTAATTAAATTTTTCGTATTTATATCAATATTTGTAACGTTTGCATTAGCATGGTAATTTTCAGTAGGAAGTTAAATTTTTATTGTATTAGCGGTTTCAGTATTATGTTACGATGAAATGCCATACCGTAATGAAATGGATTTTATTATTTTCTTTTATTTTGTGAACGTTGTTTTGCGTTTAATTGTATCTTACAGGAGTATTTTTTATAGATTACATTTTATTGTATATTACGTTAAATTAGCTAATTATAATTACACTGTATCTGAATTGCATGCATGTACAGTTTAGTTTTTTGTGTGTCGAAGTTTTTTTTGTAATTATTTTGTAATATAAATATAGCACGTTATTTACAAAAGAGATATTTTGTTTCCTTTATCCTACTTATACAATAGTACGAATATAATTTTCATGAAACATAAGAAAGGAAATAAATATTCAAATTATCATCATCATCATCATCATCCTCCTGCCCATTTCCCAACTCTAAAAGTATTCAAATTATGCATAAGAAAATTAATAACCTAAAAACGAAACAATTCAACATTACGAAACGTGTGCGTAAATGCCTATTTTTGAATGGCGTGAAGTTAGCGTCTTATTTATTTTAGCCGTGCAAAAGTTTACTACTTTTGTATCGGAAAAGCATGGCTTATACGCACGTTTAGGTCACAGTGTGCTAAAAAAACAAAAATGGTTGTTAGCTCAACCACTTGCCTTGCCATAGACAGTTAATTATCGAATTTTGAAATCCTAGCTGAAATAGCATACATACGGCCAAATACAATGAGGGTAAAAGCGTGTGAATTCGCCGCCAGAGGCGCTAGTGTAGAGTGAGGTCTGGCTGTCAGTGCCACAAACTTATCTGACCCGGTAATAAGGGTGCTACTGTCTTTGTCTTTGTCTGACAACAGTTTATCATTTGCATGAGTTCCAATTTTGGCCACCGGGTCAGAAAAGTTGGTTTAGGTCTTGTGGCACTGTCACTTCTCACTTGTCTGAATGTAAGTGTCACTGTTTATGTATGGGCGGGCTTATATTCCTATCTCTATGGCGGGCTTTGACAGCAGGACCTCACTCGACGGTTGCGCCAACTGGTGACCACAAAACGGATACCAGAGACCACTTACAGACACAGTAGACAAACAAAAGTCGTCAAACTACTAAACTGCTTTTATAGCTGGCGAGAAAATATCTCCTCATTCGTTCGACCAGGACGCACCGATCGTTCTCCCACGATTTGAATCCTGTATTGTGACAGCCACATTTATTATATTAAGATATTTTATTATCTTAACTTACTAAAATTATATCTTAGTAACATTAATTTGCCAGTATAACCTACCAGTAGGACTAGATACAAAGTACCTAGGATCATGGGCAAACCTACCTACACCATTGCAGTTGAGAGCTAGTAGATACATAATTTATTTTCTGGCCTGCAACGCTCGGTATACCACTGGTGTTAGACCTCCAATACTTAATCAGATGACTCCTTTAATACTCTTTTAGCAGCTTTTAACAGGAAAATAGAAATAAATTCGTTTTAATTGCAAAATGTAACTCACATGAACCGTTTTAGGTAAAATAAATTGCGCTATTTGGCTGGGAATGACCAGCACTGCGGAAAGCGTTAGTCGCAAGAAGAATAAATCGTGGTTGTCACCCGCGCCCGTGGGGCTGGGAAAACTTTGCGTTAAGTGCCTAACTTCAACTTCAATATTTTACCAACTGCAAGCCTGCGAAGCTTATTCTGCTAAGTATTTGTGTAATACCCCCGCGAAAAAAGTTTTATAGGTATGCTAGTAAAAATCATATACGTAGGTAACCAAGATAATGTAATGTACCTAATTATATTTTCCGTAAATTAGGTCGAATAGCTAGTGACTTGTAATTATTTCTTATCTTACAATTTTAAGGTGAATGAGAATGCATTACAACCAGATTACAACGTATTGTTATAGGTAGGTACTTAAACACATGATCTTCATTATGAGTAGGTATACCTACCTACATTGAGATATCAAAGAAGATAGATTAGTAGGTACCTATTGCAAATTGTATTGTAGGGGAGACCGAGGGGATTTGAAACAGTACCAATTTTTATGTTTATTTTGGTTTAGCATGCCTATTGATTTATAAAAGAAAGACTGTGAGAGTTTGATGAGCCGCGAAATATGTGGCCCCGCAGCAGAAGAAGAAATTTCCTACTTCACCAATAAAAGTACAAAATATTAATAAAAAAATATTTCTTCGTACTTACTTGAATACTTTTAAATTATGTAATATTTTTATTTTACAGCTTTATTAATTCTCAAAAGCCCTAAGTTTCATCTCACCTCGGTACCAGGGGAGTGGAAACAAGTTGTTGCGGTTAAGTCGATTTTCACCGCAATATTTAACACTTAGGTACAAGTTCTTTATGATAGTCATTACATTAGCATGTATAAAGAACGGCCTATCGATTGGTACTAATACCAAACGATTTCTGTCTATAGTATTTAGTGTATCAAACGAAATATAAAAATTGTTTCAACTGCCGTCGGTCTTCCCTACTATATAATTAAGTATTAGTTCTTTGATTATGGTCGAAACGGTGAAACTGAAAAGCCCAGACTAATTGATTTTAAACATAGCTTAAAATGCATTCTGCACTTTTTATGATATTATTATCACGCTTTCGATATACTGAGAGGTTTATCTGCACAGATGAACCGAAAGAGCAATCACGCAGCTCAATTTAGCTTGAAAAATTGAAGGCTACGTGTTACCGTAACTTGTCGGGTAAACCCTAGTGTGTACAATACATATTCCTCGTGGTCCTACTATTTTGTCCTACTACGACGTCACAGTAGGTACATATGACTAATTTAGGCTGATTCCTCGTGGTCCTACTATTTTGTCCTACTACGACGTTACAGTACTACATAATATGACTAATTTAGGCTGATTCCTCGTGGTCCTACTACTTTGTCCTACTATGAATGTCACAGTAAAGTAGGACCACGAGGAATAGGTCGTCGTCGTGGTCCTAAACTTTACAACCGGATCTGGCGATTTTCTTTTCTTAATTTCAGAATAGGTAGGTACGTGCATAATGCATATGTTAACGGAAATGTGTGTAATCCGTCATTGTATACAATTCCTAGGAAATGTATGAAATTCCTAAAATCGCCCGGAAATGTGTGAAATAAATTATATTGGACACCTTTTCTAGGAAATCTATACATTTCCTAAAATAGCAATCAGAAATGTAAAACATTTAAGAATTTAATGGGTACCTACGCGGGATAGATAATATGAAGATATTATATTTTACGGTATGATTGTTACCAGATTGTCTCACCGAGTGCCTTAATAAAAATATTATTTTGTAAAACAATGAATACTCATTTCCATTACTACTCAGTCAAATTCTTCAAGGTGTAGGTAGGTAGGTCGAATTGGTTACAGAACCGAATTTCCTACCCCTACTCCACGCAGTCTTGTATACCCTACCCCAAGAGTGTTTTTTAGAATTAGATCCCGGAGGCGCGGAGGGAGGGCAGCCCCGGCCCGCTGTAACAAAACGCAGACACTCTGGCGAGCCGGGGCGGCTGAGGCTGGTCGCCCAAGGCGACCAGCAAGCCGAAGCTACGCAGGCGAGCGTGGGTGTCTGTGCTTTGTTACGCAAGGGCGAAGGGGCTGCACCTTCCGCAGCGCCGGAGACGTCACGGTTCGAAATTATGCCCTATATTCTGCGTTTTAACGATTTGGCCAAACGTGGATGACCAAATCGTGAAACGTAGACGATTTAACGGTCTGGCCAAACTGAGTTGCCCATTTCATGAAATGCGACCATTTGAAGTGAACAAATCTACGATGTGGCTACGACATATAGGTACATTTCCTAATACGATATCGGAATTGTATAGATACAATTCCTAGGACATGTATGTACTTACTAAATATTTTTATAATAATATTTTATACATTTCCTAAATAGCTTCGGAATTGTATTCGGATTTCATATAATTTCCGGTAACACATACATATTTTATATAAAAACAAGACGCCAAACCAAAACAATACCAACATTTTTATTTAGTATGGTACAACCTACTACTTACCTACTCTACGTGTCGCTTTTAGGTAAGTATTTTCCTTATCTACACAAGGTAGATCATACAAATGCACCTGGGGCGTTGGAAATACAAGTAGAATGCTAAATGAGTTGTCGATAGTTAGAAATACAGCCGTGTCTTATCACTCGTGTACCTGTTAATTTCGGGATGTTAACTCGACGGGGTTCGTTCTTGTCTAGTAGACACCTATCTCAAGTGGCGAAATGTAAACACTTAATTTCGAAACCGAATGAGATAGATTACCTTATTATCTAATTAGGTGATCGATAAGTCTATGACATTGTTTAACTAAACTACGAGGTGAAGAATCATAAAAGGCCTCCAAAAGAGGATGCGGCGTGCAGTGTTGTTTTGACTGGTGGACGGCGTATTTTCCTTCTAGCGTCCAGTCTACGCCACTGTTCCTACAAATAATGTATTTTCATATTACTATTGTTACAGTGACGATTTTTATTGTTTGTAATGCCGCGCCTTTTTTGGAGGAGAGGAATCTTTACGACAATGATGGTAAGTAGGAACATATTATTTAAAAACATTTTTAGTTTATCCATCAGGTAGGTACCTACGTATGACAATTACCTAGTGCCTACTAGGTATCAGATTTATGGTACAAGGAAGACTAGGCTTTTCTTTCGTACCATAGTCCAGACCGCGCTGCTTTCTGCAGCATCCCGTATGACTGAAATATTCACACGCGCAATCGTTTGGGTCATGTTTTTTTTATAGAATTAAGGTAGCACAAGAGCATGCAGCACTACTTTTCCGCAGATGTAGCATAGCTGCCGCCCATGACAACTGTGACCGATCCAGAACAAGACTCAATCTAGAGACAAGACTAGAGTTAAAATATTAGTTATTTAGTTGGTTAATAAATGTGAGGTCAGGGACTGTGTGATGTGATAGTTAGTCCTGTAGGTGATGTTAATAACAGTCCAGTTAGTAGGTAGTTATTAGTAGGTACAGTCAGCGTCAAATAGTTAGAGACAATCAGGGTATTCAAATAAATAGACGCAACCAAAAAGTCGATAATATCGGTACAAGCAAAGTTTCCTTATTGTTGACAACAATATATACTTTATTTCACATAGGATGGGTACGGTGACACATTTCAAATTAACTCTGTAGTGAGGTGACCATGCATAATTAATTTATGTGATTCGATTATCGAGTACAGTTGCGGTTAACCTATAATCGATTGGAATTAAAAATATTCATATAATCTATATCTCAAGTCAGTCAGTTGACGCGATTCACAAGATGGCCGTTACGATTATTCGTTTTTGCCGATTACCTACTACGTGTCCAGTCCCTAACACATTTCGTTTCATGCATAGGTTTCATGCCTCTAATTTTAGGTTATTATTTTTTCTGTACCTTTTTTAATTTGTTTAAAATGTAAAAACGCATATTTAAATACAATTTCATTACCATTTATCTAATCAAGCATTATTGTTAACTTTGGAAATTAATTGGTGATAAAAAAATATATATTTATCTGATTTGTTGAAAATAGTGAGCGTGTATTGGAACATAAATCAAATGTCACCGTACCCATCCTATATAAAATGGAGTATAGTCGCTCAAATGGCCGAGACGTTTAAAATGTCATATACATCGGGTCAGTCATAACACCATAAACATAGTTACAGTCATCTCGTCAATGGTATCCAAGCATTCAAAGCGTTCAAAAATATGGAACATTAGAAAAATAAACTACAATAAACTAAACCTAATGTTATTGGCATGTCGTTCTATTATCTATCATTGTATGTCAATATCTATAATTTAAATCAATGTCAAGTTTAATACTAAGGCAAGTTTGAAATAATATCTATTGATGCATAACTGTATCCGATGTGATCATAGAGATATTACAATAGAGGGCAGAAGCCAGGCTTCAGAGCGTCTTTTGGATAAAAAGAGACGAAATCTTTAGTAATCACCTTTCTCTTTCTGGATCATCGGGATTGGAGAGAGATAGGTAATTACCGTTATCGTTGTTTCTCTTTCTAACCGGGGGCGATTGCAATGTATGGGTATGGCTCACCCACTCTATTGTAATATCTCTATGGATGTGATGGCTTTTGTATTAAATATATCAAAGCAAGCATTGAAGCACCACTTCATTTGACATACATGACTTGCACTTGACATTGAATTAATCAATTTACTTATCGGAAGAAATGATGCACAATGAACTTTATCGCATGTCATTTAAAGTCCATTTTTATTATGTGTTGCTATAATTTTGGCTACTTGGGTGCTACATATTTTTGAATAATTTGGTTGCTTCATACTTTTGAACACTTTGGCTGTTAGGCAACCAGTGGCGTTGTGGTTGTCACGGTATTAATGCCGACTTGGGTGTTATCAAGTATTCGGTGTTGTGAGTGCTCCGATATATTTGTACACGGTAGATGGTCTGAACAATTTGATCGCTTTGGTTGAGCCGTTCTTAATGGTCATAATGAATGTTTCCAAGTATTTGGTAATCATGACTGCTACGTACTATATGACGCTGACTGTACTTATGAGGCTTGTTCTAATTCGGTTACAGATGGGTTGCTGAGGCTTTGGGCAAAACGTCCCACTTGGAAAACGTCCCGTGGGACGTTTTTGTCCGTTGATTTAATTTAATATTTTTCTTTGGGCTAAACGTCCCACTTATAAAATATGCAGAAATTCTATTGTTCGCTGCAATATTTTGTACAGTCTGCAGGAAAACAAATAAATAGTTTGAAATAAAACAGAATATTCATGAATATAAAAAATATTTATTATTAATTAAATATAAACATATATTTATTTAGGTATAGTATATTTAATAGTAGTAGTATAGTATATTTAATAATAAGCGACCATGTTTTTTTTTCACTAAAATTTTGTCAGGCACGCTAGTTTTGCTCTAGTGTCTAATCCATAATCCTATAGATCAATGATTCAGAGAGACTGTCAGCCAGCTCCTGCTTATACAAGCTTGCTTTATGTAGAGGTTATCTCGACGGACCAGTACCGATAAGCGCTGGCAGATCAGCGCCGGAAACCAGCGTTCTACTTGAATGTGCCCTAAGGTATTTGACATGTTTTATTCTAAAATGTACCTGCTTACAATTTGTTATAAAGTGTATAAATAATATAAATAAAATATTACCAGTATAGTACTTACCAAACAACACCAACGGCAACAACTTATAACTCAATTAAAAGATATTTCACATATTATTGCGGAGACAACCACTAGTACTTCAACTACTGAAATCTTTAATATTTAATAGAAAATTACCTGATGCACAATGTCTCTCATTCTGGCTGATAAGCTCCTGTACAGTGATTGATCCATTCACCATGCGAATTTAGTTCCTGTTTTAAAATGAAAGGGATGATTCGCCCTCACATTGACCGATCTACCGAAGCAGGTGGCAAGGTATGAGCGAGATAGAATAATAGTTCCTTACTCTTCAGAACTCGTGCCCTTTTACTTGAACTAATGCCATGTAATAATTTTTGTATTATTAACGAATATTTAATGTTTTTGCAGTAATTACGATTATTACTTTTTCAAAAAAATACTTTTTCATAAAGCTTGAGATGTGGAATTTGTATTAGTTAATCCTACTAATATTATAAAAATGCGAAAGTTTGTAAGGATGTATGTGAGTGAGTGAGTGTGTGTGTGGGTTTGTTACTCTTTCACGCAAAAACTACTGAACGGATTTTCATGAAACTTCGCAGTAATATAGCTTAGACATCGGAATAACATAATTTGTTAAAACTTATAGAGATTTTTGAAGGGACTGGTTTCCCGAAGCGAAGCGAGGGCGGATTTACTAGTGTATAATAATTTAAAGATCATTTCTATTACTGTATTTAAATTTATTTTTATAATTAAATAGAAGTTAACCTTATTAATATTTAAAGTAAAAATATGTAACACGGAGCATGTTTTTCTGCTGACTATACTATAATTTCATCTTGAATTTCTGGGACCAATTGACCAAGTCAAAAAAGTTCTTGGGCAAAACGTCCCATGGGACGTTTTCCAAATGGGACGTTTTGCCCAAAGCCTCTGCTACCCCTCTAAAAATTTAAAACGGCAAAAACAGAATAGAATGAAACGAATGATTCATTGATAGCTGTGAGAGAGATCTCATCCCATACCTACCCTACTCAAATGAGTTCCTTTGTATATGGTATGGGGTCACCTTCACCGCTATGGAGTAGGCCTATAAAGATGAGTCTAGCTTAAAGCGTAGGATTACCAAGCGATAAGTAGGTATACCTAATACCTAATAATAGACTAATACGTAGACGCCGATCATTGGAACGCTCCTTTGAAGTGGCCATTGAACTCGAGGTGCACTGCACTACACCTTTGTTATCCAAATCAATAAACAAAACTAACTACAAATGTAGGTATCCGCCTGACTCTTCGATAAGTATATTGTGAAAGTGACAGTAAAGTTCGTGACCAGCAAACAACGCTAGTGATCTTGTGGTGTTTGAATCGAAAGTGGTTTTCGATGATGTGTTACTTACTGTCCAAGCATTGGACAATGGACACGCATCAGTTACTAAAATCATTAGTTTTAGAAAACAACAAGATGTCAACATTGATCTGAGAGTCTGTTTTATGCACTAGGCGGAACAGAGAACGATTTAAGAATGCCCGCAATGAACTTGAAATACTTAGGTGTTTTGTAGTACCAAATGATAAATAATTTATACCTTCTTAGTCATTTTATCAGAATGATAGACGGAAAAATTAGCCCCGATTAGAGTTTTTTTTGGGTTAGAACCTAACAGTTGTCATGGGTGGCAGGGAAAGGAGGTCTGTATGCTTGTTTGGAACTTTATTTATGAATTAATTCAATTAAAATCATTCAATCATATCATTGCTGGTTTTTAAAATTCAGTTTCTAGCATTGCGTCTTCTTCGTCTTGGAAGAAGAAGCGAAAAGAAACCTCTAAGAAGAATTTTTATTCCCGCAGTTAGGTATAGATAGGATAGGACGATATGAGTTTAATAAATAATCAATAATATATTTCGAATTATTTTATCACTTTAGGTAAGGGACAAACGTTAGAAATGAAAACTTCCGTTGAGATTACTAATATAAGTTACATGTGCATTATTACAGCTACTTAATTCAGTGAATTATAGCTGTAATTTTTAACTGCAGCTGCTGAAGTTTCGACAGAGCCACTTGCGAACTTTATGGTTGTTACTGTCGCGTAGTAAAAGCGGGAAAGAAAATTAATCTCACTTGTTTGATAGCTAGCTATAGCTATAGTTAGGTAACACTTACCTAACTAATAATACCTATTAGTACTTAAGTTAATAAGTAATTCAATTATTCTTGCCTAACTAGTATAATTGTTGTGGTGCTAATAAAATTTGTGTAGTCTGTAGATACAGACATGCTACCTATATCGAATTCAAAAATTTCTAAATATCTTTCAATGAGTCGCCTTTGATTGGAAAGCACTTGAATACTCAGGTATACCTAAGTACATACCTAATTATGTTAATCTAGGATATTTATTGAAGTCGTTTGCTGAATTATATTTAGTTGATGTAGGTAGGAGGTACGTATAGCCAAACCTCATGGTACGAATGTCTACCTATAGATAGCTTGAACCTATTATTATAGGTATTATCATCAAGAAGGATTTTTATTTCATTATGTAAGACAATTCGAGCTGATGTTATACGATGATTGGTGTTAAATGTACCTACTTATAATAAATAACTTAAGGGTATCAAAAAATATATACCTACTTATACAAAAAAACAGATAAGTATAACAGTTCTGTATCCTACTTAGAGAGGTAGCTAGGGGCACCTGTATCTGGGTGAAAGGAGAGAAAATGCTTAAAAATACAATTAGTCCAGGAGGAATCGGCGCATGAGTACCGAAAACTATTCCACCTCAATTTTTTTATGCGATCCTCTTCAAATTGCCCTCTTAATGATATAAATGCGTGTTGCCATGGCGCAACCCGGTGCCATATTGTTTAAACCGAAATTGTTTAAACAATTGCAAGGAATTGTTATTTTTCAACCGGACAAATTTTTTTTAAATTATTCATTGAAATACCAATAAAAAAGGTCCTATGACTTTTAACGATAGTTAATATTTTTAAAGATATGAATTTTTAAAGGTTCGAAAAATCTCAAATGTACTTACGACCCATGAAAAATATATTTAAAAAAAACATAATGTCTAAGTAATATTTTTTTTTAATTCTCTATACAATTGTTAATAATATTGTTAAAAGAGATTTAAAAAATTTCATTGTTTATATCTTTTTTTTAATTGTTAATTTCGCGCACTCACAAGTATGCGTCGCTTACCTTTAAGTATCGCTGTCTCTCTCTGACTCATGTGTTGCATCGGCCTCTCTGTGTCTTGAATCATTAATTATCATTTATCTTAAAAACTATCAACTTTATCAAGATTGTTAAAGAGAGCAATGTTATTAATAATTAAATTGTCTACAATTTGTTTTTAATAAAATTTTTTCTGAAATAAATTTTTCAAAAGTTATTCAAGCATAAATCGAAACATGTAATTAAAATTACTTTTTATCAGTTTATATTACTTTTTTGGTTTTTTGTTATTATCATAGGAATTTTTGCATTTATATCAACAATAATAAGATATAATGGTATTTGAATAATAAAAATATATTGGGTACGCACTTGAATGTTTAGAAAAAACATTCAAATGAATTATATAAAAATAATTTTACGTATAATATGTATCCAATGATATTATATATTACAAGTATGTATCATAGTGTGTGTATGATTGTGTCTAAGTAAGAAAAATTGAGGTGGAATAGTTTTCGGTACTCATGCGCCGATTCCTCCTGGACTAAATATACTTAAGTAGGTACATACTTACATTTATCATTCTATATTTTCATATACCCAATTTAAAAGTTTAATGTGTCGATTTCGCGGCGCTCTTCAATGTTATTAAATAGGTACAAGAAGGTCTGGTGATTAACGGCAGTAGTGTTTGTAAAATACCTACTTCTGGCATCCTGCTTATACATAGCTAGAAAACAGCGAAACCAAGCTATCTATGTTAATATAAGTTCAAAACCAATCAACTTTATCTTTATAGGTATTTCAAGTGTAGACGAGGAGTTAGGTGAGTACTTCGAAGGAGACATGTTGCTGTCCTCAAGGCAAATGCAGCAAGTTCGTGCAGCAGAAGTGGCGAGGAATGGGCTGCGCGACGCAGTGAAGCGGTGGCCCGAGAAGACCGTGGTTTATCATATCGAAGAGGACGATTTCGGTTTGTAGTGACCATATCTTTTTAACGGTAGCCGTTTGGTGATTTAAGGTTTAGGTACCATAGCGACTTACGACTATGGTATTACCGTATTGTTCTTATTTTTATTATTTTTAAACATTTTTTAAAAGAAAAAGTAACACACAGAACATAAACTACTTAATATTTTTTAATTTGTAGATGATGAAGAAGTCAAGATGATTGAAGAAGGAATGGCGGACATCGCAAACAAATCGTGTGTAAAATTTCGTGCACAGAAAGACAGCGAACATGCAGTTTTGATTCAGGTGGACATTTGCAAGTTTTCTTAGATTAAGGGGAAATAAATACTTAATATCAATATTTAAAAGATAAAGGGAGATCTCCCGCCAGACAAGACGTAATGCCTGGCCAGTGGCGGCCTTATCCATTGTGAGGCCCCGAGCGGGCAGGTCTTTGCGAGGCCCTTTGTCCTTTGTGAAAATTTTTAGTATAGGATATCTAAATGTGCGAAATTAGGTCTGGTTGCCAAACATGGTTAGAAATGATAAAGTTATACAAATACAAATAAATAAAATTATAATATTTTACATTAAAGGATGTACGAAATTATGAAATACAGAAATTATACCTACATTTTAAAACTGATGTTTGCGCCTTTTCCTAAGACTGAAATCTTTAATTAAATCGCAATAATTTAACGAGTGAACTACGTCATTTTCGATCGACGGAATAGCAAGAATTTTTTTTGATTAAAAATTTTATTTTTGTTTTTATTTGCTTGGGTTGTTGCGCGAGGCCCCTGCAAGAGCGAGGCCCCGGGCGATTGCCCCGTTCGCCACCCCCTAAGGCCGCCATTGTCTGGCCGAGTTCTGACTGATCTCGGTCGGAACTTGTATCATGCCAGTGTTGTAGAATAGGAATAGGTACGTTGTAACCGTGATTCAGTGTTCGTGACGTCAACGTGTCACGTGTGTACGATGTCGTCAAGGAATTTTATTAAATACTGTTTTTGCATTTTAAAACAAAATAAGTCAGTATAAACTGTGTGCTTTGTAGGCTCAAAATAATTCGCGCACACTTACAACTTATTAATACGGAAACAAGTTTTGAGTAGGCCAATATCCTGCGAGAAGAGAGGAAAACGTAACGAAAGTGAACCGACTACTTTCTGAATGTTTACCTAAGTATTATACAATTTGAATAAATAGTAAATTATTACGTCTCACGGGCGTAGCCACTGTTCGGTTTGAACATATTCATTCCATTTCTTTGTTTAAAAAAGTTGCGTAAGCGTACCTATATCTACTTAATCTAGGTACTTAGTTTTTTAGGGTTCCGTACCCAAAGGGTAAAACGGGACCCTATTACTGAGACTTCGCTGTCCGTCCGTCTGTCCGTCCGTCCGTCCGTCCGTCTGTCACCAGGCTGTATCTCATGAACCGTAATAGTTACACAGTTGAAAGGAGATGTTTCAAAATGTATGGAGCCCCGGCCACGACTTTGTACACCATACTCAGAAATGGAGAAACACAATTAAAACAGTTTTCAACCATCCAATTCCTTTAAATTACTTTAGTTTGGTGGTACAACACAAAAATGTACACGTAAAATTGCAACACAAAAACTAAAATCCATCATGGCGGTAAGCTGTCATCACATGTCACGTTGGTTGATTTGATTGAAGTTTGACATATGTACCTACATTTCTGTCATGTTGAGGTGACAGTAGCATAGAGATATTGACAGTAGACAGTTCGTGATCTATGATTAATGACAAATTGGCAAGACGCCATGTTGAAACGTGATAAAAGTGAATGATAAATACAATTTTTGTACCAGAAAAGTATGCATTTAAGCAGTTTATCTTTATTTTTCTCGAATTCCATGGATTTTTCTCGATTTTTCGAGGTACTGTACCTATTGTGGGCCGGATTTGAAACATCTCCTTTTCACAGATGATGTATTTCTGTTGCCGCTACAACAACAAATACTAAAACACTGAATAAAATAAATATTTAACTCGAAATATGGCTTCGACGCTTCAGCGATAAATTAGTTACCTTTCGGTCCAAGAGATGGCGTTGCTTGTAGCTACAAAAAACTAAAGTAAATATTTAAGTGAGGCTTTCATACAACAGACCAGATTTTTTTGGCGTTTTTATACATAATGGTACGGAACCCTTCGTGCGCGAGTCCAACTTACACTTGGCCGATTTTTTCTGTTGACGTTTTCACAATTTTGTTAGTTTACAAAATTGAATCAAAGGAATGTCTTGAATTGGTTTAAACCCAGTAATGCCCTTATTAAAGTAGATAAATCTATTACAGGGTCTCTTCATAATGAAAGAACATTAAAGTTAATTTACCTATTGTCGTTCAAGGATCTTGTGGCCTTACAGGTTACAGGTAAGGCAAACTGTAAGGGGCCGTCTCTGTCATCCACGCGCCAAAAGATTCTTGTAGGACTTTCCATGTTATTCTCAATTTAAAGAGCCCAATTATTTAATTATCCTATCCTATCCTACTAATATTATAAATGCGAAAGTTTGTAAGGATGTATGTGAGTGAGTGAGTGAGTGTGTGTGTGTGTTTGTTGCTCTTTGACGCAAAAACTACTGAACGGATTTTCATGAAACTTTGCAGTAATATAGCTTAGACATTGGAATAACATAATTTGTTAAAATTTATAGAGATTTTTGAAGGGACTGGTTCCCCGAAGCGAAGCGAGGGCGGATTTACTAGTTGCCAATAAACTAAAGACCACAATGAACAACCTAATGCGCTCTCCGAAGGTTTGGTCAAGTAATTTTGTCATTTGTCACCATGAAACAACTAATACCTACCTGAAATTACTTCACTCAGTCAGTCATTGATCATGCTTTAAATTAGGTAACAACCCATTAACCGCCCTCTATGGGGTCAAATCGAATATTGATGGGAGTTCCGAAATAGCGCCTATACCGTATACCCCTACTTACAACATAATTATACCGCGTCAATAAAGCTTATCGTACATCAATTAAGAATTATTTATTAAATACATATAGACAGGTATCATAATACTAGGTACATGAAAAAAATAGATGCAGACAACATGATGCGCTCTTGTCGTTGAGTGATCTTTCTGAGAGTTATGCGAATCAATTTCTCAACGTGTTCTTTCAAATAGAAAGCTTTCATTTCTGTTATCTAATATAATTGAACCTATTTATTATTTATGCATAGGTATTGCATTTCAGTTTTTATAGACATATCCATTTCTATTGCTGTAGGTAGTTTAAATAATTTGCATAAAAGATTATGATATCCCTATCTGAAATATTTTATGATTTTGTAGCCTGAAAGGCTGACGTAAATTCAGTCGAGCCATGTGATGGTAAGTGGTCATCGTCGCCAAGTTGAGCAACACCAGGTCAGCAGCCGGCTCTGAATGACAACTCTTTTTATAGCTTTTTAGAAGAACCCCATGGCGCAGCTCTCTGAGAATTCTTCCACAATTTGTACATTCGTAGCATAAAAATCGTGATAATCAAACCGTAGAGGTAGAGCACTAAGAGAGTCTAATCGATGTGGATGGAACTCCAATCTGAACCGACCGACTGAAATGAATTAATATCTCAGGGATCAGCTAACGGATGTTTCTCCAGCGTGGGTTACAGCACGGATCAGGAAGACGGGGAAGCGCAGCAAGTGTTGAACCTATCGAAGCGCTGCTTCAAACATGGCACGGTGGTTCACGAGATGCTGCACACCTTGGGCTTCTATCACATGCAAAGCACTTACGATAGAGATGACTATGTTGAAATCGTTTGGGAAAATATTAAAGCAGGTGGGGATCGATATTTATAATATTCATTCGGTACTGCTTTATTCATAAAAACAGTAGGTAGGTACCTACCTTTCCGTCGGCATGTACCTAACCGTTACCTAAGTTCGTGATCATCCAATTTTGTCAAAATATCCTGCTTTTTATTGAAAATTGCTGAAGGCGTGTAATTTAATAGCCTGCGGATAAGGATATGAGTTTTCAGATATCTTTATTTACTTTCTTTCAGATATCTTTAATAAGTCCTTAAAAAGCTTCGGATGCTTTGTCATGGACCATCAATATCTACCCCAAGTATCGTAGCAGAATATTAAAAATAGATGATGCAATCCGTCCAATAAATATTATCTAAATGTTTCAATCGTTTGCGACCCCGTAACGCTTGTGCAAAGCAATTGCGATGCTAAATATTGTAAACAAGGGCGCAAAAACCGAATATTTTTGTAAAAACCTTAACCTGAATTATATTTTCAGGCACGGAGCACAATTTCGCCAAGTACAACAACGACACTGTAACCGATTTCGGCGTACAATATGATTACGATAGCGTCATGCATTATCCAGAACGTGCATTCACTAAGAACGGAAATAGGACCATCATCCCCCTTAAGGTTGGTAAAATATTTGGAAATAGCATTTACATCGCTAAAAATGTTGCTGTATACAAGGAGTAGGTACAAAGAGGTACTTACATTTGTACAGAAGGAGTATTGTACCCCTGAAATGACTGTGTACCTACCTACTGTAAACTACTGAAGTATATTTATGAGAATTTTCAGCAGCGTTGGGATGCCTTTCCGGCCCAGAGAACCTTGTTACGGACGTGTTGTTATGGGAACTTTTTATTCTAGGCGGGCCAATAAATGTGATTAGCATAGGTTAGCTTATCTTTGATGGAAAGGCACCTTTGAGCTGTAAAACTCATGTTACCGACCGACGTACAGATAAGCACCTATTCATTTTAAAAATATTTCAGGCGAATGTTACTATCGGCCAGAGAAATGGACTATCAGAAAAAGATATTCAGAAGTTAAATAAAATGTATTGCGAGGAAACCGAAGAAATATCAAACTAAGAATTATAATATTGACATTGGTGTACTTACCTATTCGTTGTGTATGTTTGAGAAATTACTTATAAAAAAGATTTTCAACCACTTTGCATATTTTTTATTATTTCCTTGTCTTTGAATAATACCTAGTTACTAAACATCTATTACTTACAATAAAACCTAAATAGTAAATGAGTAATGAAAAGGTGCGCAAAGGCCTAATCATCGCGTTCAAGTCTGCAACAATGAAATCCGCAGACGAATTAGGATTAGGTACATACTATTGCTCATAGAACTGTTGCTCTATTAATTTAGAAAGTTTACTTTTTAACGTTTGTCTCTCTGATGGTCTTATCGTGATCGTGTCTAAATTTGCAAAAATGAAATCAATTAAAGATTTTACCGGCACAGCTCACAGAAGTATAGAAAGTTTATTTTGAAAGGCCACGTGTAGGTGTAGTTTTTAACCGACTTCCAAAAGAAGGAGGTTCCCAATTCGACCGTACATTATTTTTTATGCTTTTCAATGAGTGTTCAGGATTTTTTTAGTAGTTAATGGGAAAAAATATTTTTTTTTGAAAAGTTAATACTTATTCAAAGGGTGGTAAGTGGACACCAGGATATGATGATTGCATCCTAGAGTACTTAATTGATGGGAACTTTCGAAAATTTTAGGGACGACTAATATGTTTGTTAATGTTTTCATGGAGTATAGGTAAATAAAGAATTATAATTTAATAAAGTCGATCTGACCACACGTATTGACTTGCAGCAATATTTCACATTTTCCGACAACAGGAATTTAGGACTGAGTTTTCGCAAACAACCCTTTACCACTTTATAGAAATTGGGTTAGATGAGGAACAAAACAAACCTAGCCTTCTAGCCTTGAAGCGGGTTAAACGTCAATGAAATACCTGCCGACTTATCGAGTTTGTTTCTTGTGTCAAAATCCATAAAAAATGCAGGATTAGGCCAACAAAAGTTTTGTGGTGAAAAAGTTACTGAAATCGGACAGTTATTATAATGATGGAATAACCTCAGCACGTTTAGCAATTTTTTCTTGCGTGGACTTGTAAAGGGACAGTGGCTACCGTCCGTTGCTATCTCCGGCGTGGCCGCTGTCGTAACAACAGTCTCCAAGCAGTTGCGAGCAAATCGCTTGTGAAATGGTCGTATCAAAGGCTATATTAATTCTCGTGCCGCACCAATGGGTTTTATTCGGAAAAAACTTTGCGGTATCGCGCAAATATTGACGTTATTCACTTCGTTACTAGTTAAAATTAGAAAAATTAAATTACCTACAACATGATGTGATTGTGATATATTGATAATGACTATTTGACTAAAGCTACCTGATTTGTTAATTTTAACGTAACTAGTTAATTTAATTTATTATTATCTTATAACATTTTAAATGCGGAAAATGACGAGTTTAGTGATTTTATTCAGCATTTGTGTCGTTAAGTGTATAGCTATGTCTCAAAATGAACTCGAGGAATTTAGTAATTTTCTTGAATTAACATCACAGTTGGACACAAACGTGAAAAGTGAGTATCTATACTATTTATTGGTATTTGTTGATATTTTTATTATTTACATTTAATTCATTGAAAGTTTTATTTTAGTTTCCTACACAAAATCTACCCTAACGTTAAAGAAAGCAGACGCAAGGTTTGTACTTACGCGTTAAATGTTATTGGATAGATACGTTTAAGGAAAGCGATTATTAAAATTACAGACATAATCATATGTTGATAATAATTGCGAATTTCATGTAAACACCCGCATAACGCACTTGAAATCACAAACAGCAATTGTGAGTTGCGTAAAATGTTCCTACTTAATTGTAAAGTTATGCATAGTTCGTGAAAATCTTTATTTAAGGTATTTATTTCGTTATGCGGTTATCGTCAAATTTTCCAAATATCTAGACAGGCATCTAGGACAGATTTAAATTCATGAACAAGCAAGTGAGTAAGTAGAATTCTTTCAGTTTGATTCGGTGCTTCTTTTTAACTACGCGGGAGACTGAATAGATTATTTTTATTCCTTCGTCTTAGATAATTAATTATAAAATTTGTTTAATATAATCTCAAGACTAATATTATCGATAAATGCGGATAGATGTTAGCCCTTTAGGGGAAATTCGCTTTACGCTGTTCAATAAGCACTTTATCCTGTGATAATTTAGTGATAATCATAGCATGTTTGCAATTAATCCGTTGATTTTGTTGACGGCATTTAATTTACCGATACACATACAAAGTCAGTTTAATATGTCGGTAGGTAAGAGACCCGAAGATGATTATGATGAAGACGAACCAGTCTCTGATAACGCATGGGAAGAGAGCGGAAAATTTGAAGGAGATCTCATACTAAACGAAAGGCAAAGACGTCTCCTTGTTGCGGATGTAGCGGAGGGATTGTCTAGAAATGGGCTGCAAGACAGCACGAAGCGATGGCCTAACAATGAAATAATCTATTTTATTCAAAGAGAACATTTCTGTAAGTAGTAAACAACGTCTAAATGTCCTAAATGCTCTTCTTACTGAGAGCCTTCGCAATAATGTAAATTCAAAATTCGAGCTTTATCACTATCTTACAGTAATCATTACTGCCTGATTTGTAAGGTAACGTAACAATTAATCCAAAGAGCGTATTGATGTTATAAATATTCGTATCTGGACTGTTACCTACATTACAAATAATTCTTCCGGTGAGGAAGCATCTGGATGTTACAACTTGTATCGTTTAAGATTGCGCACTGTAGGTAATGCTCGGTTCTTCTCACTGATGTAATGCTCGATTCTGAGTTGTTACAAACAGGTAAATGGTCCGGTAAAGAACGGCCTTATTAATTTGGTAGAGTTCTACCCGAAAAAACATTAGCGATATGGATTTCAACCAATTATTCTTTATGGAATATACGATTGTATTATTTTATTTTAAGGGAATTTAATTTTTAGAAGGGAAGTGGGTTTCGGAGGTGGGTCAACTACCCACACCGGTCATTAATTATAGATGTTGCATGTAAATCTGTGTAAATATCAATCAGTATCAGCACTATCAGCTATCAGTATCGCCGCCTTTCTCACATAGCGCTATTCGTAAGCGACTAGGATGTTGTCAAAGTAAAGAAGCGACGCGTCTACGATGCGTCTCCTGTCAGTGAACAGTGTCAGATACAGCGAATTTTGGATTGCGTTGCAGTCGCGTAACTAATAAATAGCGTATTGTGAGAAGGGCCTAAGCCGACAAAGTAATATTAGGTACTAAATCTAGTGACCCACAAAATGAGAGACCTTATAGACAGGTTTACGTGGTCCTCTTAAATCAATTTCCCATTATAACTATCATTTTATGGTAAAAGTAGAAGCAAGTTGTATTATGGTCAATTATTTTCAGCAAGTGGTCAAGCCCGAGCTATTGAGGCCGGGATTGAAGATTTAGCACAAGTGTCTTGTGTGAAATTTACTCCATATAGAAGAGGAGACCGGGATGCTGTCGTTATCCAGGTGGGTTTCTAACTACATCGTTCTCATTTCTTATCTTTATGTAAGGACAATACTCGAGCGGACGGGTGTAGAGTAGGTAAGTTGTCACTAGCTTCCAATGGGCGTCAGCAAATACGGTCATTTACTCGTTTCGCGACCAAAAATAAATGGAAACTCCGTTTTACCGAAACAAGATAATTTTCGTAAGATGATAAAATAATTGTGAGACCGATTACCTACTTGGTACTGTGCTTTGGCTTTTGTGATTTCAACGAACGACACTACGAGTACCTACCCTGCGACCTTTTTGGTGGTGACCCTGCGAAGTCGACCCTGAGTTTGATTCCCGGTGTGTGCAAACATTTATTGGACGGATAGGTAATACCTAGTACATTATGATACAAGTGCGCGAAGTTGGTCATTACAGTCGAGGCGGTATTGCACAGCCCGAGCCGCAAGGCGAGGGCTGAAATAGAGCCAAGACTGTAATGAACAAAGCACACGCGTATCATACGACGTTTTTCAACACACTTGCGAGGAAAAAAACAATTAGGTAGGTATAAAATACATTCGACATTTTTCAGTCACAAATCAGCAAATTATAAACAAACAAATGTTTGCACAAAATAGCGCGGAGGTTTATTTTTTCGCGCGCCGTATCTTTGGTTGAATAACTATGCGCGCGCAGGTTAAGTCCAGAGGCACCGAACACCGCAGCCGCTATTCAGCCACAATATATTAAACTAAATAATTATGTATTTCTAATAAGAATTTACGGTAATTAATGATTTAAAATATTGTATTTTTTAAATGCTTTAATAGATAATTAGACTTATCTTATCAGATTTTGACTAAGTACAACAAGTTTATTTATTTACAAAATAATAAATCTTTTGGTAACAACCTCTTTACGGATATTAAAAAAAAAGTGGAATAAGAAAAACACTAGTGCGGCAATGAAAAGTAAAACGCACTAGTGTGTAATAAACCGCATTCCGGGCGTAAGACTAAAGAAAAAATAGCAACTTTACGAGCAAGTGTGTTGAAATAGTACATTATGATACAAGTGCGCGAAGTTGGTCATTACAGTCGAGGCGGAATTGAGCCCGAGCCGCAAGGCGAGGGCTGTAATAGAGCCAAGACTGTAATGAACAAAGCACACGCGTATCATACGACGTTTTTCAACACACTTGCGAGGAAAAAAACAATTAGGTATCGACATTTTTCAGTCACAAATCAGCAAATTATAAACGAACAAATGTTTGCACAAAATGGCGCGGTTTATTTTTTCGCGCGCCGTAAGTATCTTTGGTTGAATAACTATGCGCGCGCAGGTTAAGTCCAGAGACACCGAACATTCAGCCACAATATATTAAACTAAATAATTATGTATTTCTAATAAGAATTTACGGTAATTAATGATTTAAAATATTGTATTTTTTAAATGCTTTAATAGATAATTAGATGAAGTATAATCTTATCTTATCAGATTTTGACTAAGTACAACAAGTTTATTTATTTACAAAATAACAAATCTTTTGGTAACAACCTCTTTACGGATATTAAAAAAAGTGGAATAAGAAAAACACTAGTGCGGCAATGAAAAGTAAAACGCACTAGTGTGTAATAAACCGCATTCCGGGCGTAAGACTAAAGAAAAAATAGCAACTTTACGAGCAAGTGTGTTGAAAAAGTGCTTTATGATCTCGGGCTGTGGGCATTGTTGTCTTATTCTGTGTTGTCCATGCACCTACAAAAGAGGCGAGTTGTAGAGGGTAGTGTTTGGATTTGAATGATCTATTTATTTGTAAATTATACTAAAACCAGGAGTCATTGTTCCGTTGTTCATATTTCAGGGTAGCAGACGTGGTTGCTTTTCCCAAGTCGGGTACCAAGGCGGCTATCAAGTGCTCAACTTGTCTGGTCGGCACCCGGTCGGCCGAGGATGCTTTCGCCATGGTACCATTGTCCACGAGCTCCTCCATTCTCTTGGTTTCTACCATATGCAAAGTAGTCCTGACCGAGACGATTACATCGACGTTGTATGGCAAAATATCGTAAAACGTAAGCTTTATTGTAAAATTCAATAATTAAGTTACAGTTTCATATCCGCATTACTGTCTTAAATTACTGCCATAGAATACCTTCGTAATCTCTATGTTAGCGCGTGTTATTTTATAGATAATTAAACATTCGCTGCAATAGATTTTTTATTTAGCATTGCATGTTAAATGTCGCAATGATAGTGAAATGGCTCAGAACTCGTAACTATAGTCTAACCGCGCTGACTTTGCGTTCCTGAAGTCTGTCATTCGACTGGGCGATGTAACTTTGAACTGGCGTACAATTAATTGTCAATTTTTTAATATCTTTTAATTGCCTTATTAACGAGTGATAACATTAAAATCAAACATTAAATCGAATAATTATGCCAACTTACAATAGTTGTATTAATCTTGGGCTAAAATTATTACAATTACTTAAATAACAAATATAAAAACAATACCTTTTAAAAGAAAACCACGTCAAACGGCGCTCTTTCAAGGTTATATCCATGTCATGTCAACTTTTTGTTTTTGTAGTGATGTGACATAATAACAAGGCAATTGTAATCTAATATTTTTGTAATGTTAACACAATGTTGGTAAAATATAAAATAAAACGTTATAATTTTATAATATATTATATAATGTACTAAGTATTCAATAAAGCTAATAATATTATTATAATAAAGGTACGCCCAAACATAGCTTCGGAAAATTTGTGTTATAATATCACTCAGGTGAGTCAAATGAAAATAAAATAAATAAATAAAACATTTTAATTTTTTTCTCTTGATTACATTCAGAAATTATGATTAAATTCAATTAATTGATTCCTTAAAATTTTATTTACATAACGAATATTATTATTGAATATATTGAAACATAATTCCTATAAAAATAACAACATATAAGTTGAATAAATATTATGCATAATGAATGCATGTTGTTATTGTTATTTGTTACAACGCATAATGTCATTTATTGTACATCACTAGTCATGACGAATTGACAGACTTCAGGAACGCATAGTCAGCGCGTTTCTACTATAGTAAAAATATTCATGATTCCGTTTGTGACCAACTCTTCATAGAAAGGTATTTAGGTTGAACTCCTTATCTGTGCCTCAACGATTTCCAGCTTGCAATAAGAATACAAATCGTTACCTGTATTCAACCTATTAGAATTATTATTCTTAATCAAATCGGAAGTAGTTCGTTTTTTGTTTAATTCATCGAGCTAGAATAATATTACTTTAATTGATTCATAAGGGTTAAGAATTTATTTGTGTTTAAGTTATACTTAGTATAGGTTGGCATAGTCTTGGAGATCCAGTACATACTCGTAACTAACAATGTAGGTCTTCCGATTTCCTTTTGACCAACAACAACGTAACGCCGGAAGGTTCATTTCGCTATCGGCTCGTGTATCGTATACCTACATATTAACATTAAAAACCTATGGATAATAACAATTTTTATAATTGTATATTGGCTTGTGTCAAAGGTGAACCCGTTTTAAGCAATTTGTATGTACTTTAATTCATGAAAGGAATAATACCTATCTACGCTATAGACCTCGCTATAGACGAACTGACGTTAAGGTCTATGCTAGTTGGCCACTATAAAGTCTATAAATAGGAATTCGCAACAGTTTTAGACATTATCTCTCATGGAGTCTTATTTTATATTTGTAATGTTTCAGCGGCAAGACATAATTTTCGAAAGTACAATTCATTTGCTGTCAACGACTTCGGCGTTGGTTATGACTACCAGAGTGTACTGCATTACAGCCGAAAAGCTTTCTCATCAAACGGCCAGGACACTTTAGTGCCTAAACAGGTTAATTAAGGAATTTAATAGCTTCAATGTATTTGAATGTACTATCGGCAAAATTGATTCGTACTCGTACCCCACTTCGTCGACAATTCGTTTGAACTTTTGAGGATGTCAAATTCGTTTTCATTTCGAGCGTGTCTGCTGCACATATGACTTTCTTATTATTATGCTCATTCCGTCAAATCGTCAAACGTCGCTCTAAATATTTGTCAAGTGCAATGATTTACTTTTTACAATCCATACTAATATTATAATTGCGAAAGTCTGTCTGTCTGTCTGTCTGTGACGTTTTCACGGCTAAACCACCGGTCCAATTTGGATGAAATTCGGAATGAAAATAGTTGAAGACCCAGAGACACACATAGGCTACTTTTTTTTCAAAAATCAATCCCTAAAGGCTTGCAATAGGGGATGAAAATTTGTATGAAAAGTCTGAACCGCTTGAACGATTTCGATGAATTTTCCCAGGAAGATAGTTGATGACGTACCCCCTTCCCCACTTCTCCGGTTCGCGATATAAACGAATTCCACGCGGACGAAGCCGCGGGCAAAAGCTAGTATCTGATAACTGCAAAATATATTTGACAGAAATCCTTATGTCTTTTGTATTAACTATATACAAGTTTTTCCCGCGGCTTACCAGCTAAGCAAAAAAAAATACCGTTAAAATTATTCCATGGGAATTTATTTAGAGGAGTAAAATTATCCTCTGTTTTTTCCAGAATCTCAAACCTCCTCCATATAATTTCCAATAAATTCAGCATTCAGTCGTTTCAACAGATTCAGCAGTTTAAGTGTGAAAAGCCAATAGACGAACAAAGTTACTTTCACTTTTTAATAATTTTATTTATCAGAAATCGTTTTGCAGATTTGAATATCTTAACTTCATGATGGACAGACAATATGTTTAATGTTTATGTTGATTATTGTATTATATACCTAATATGTCAAAGTATTCAGAAACACAAATCTAGAAATATAAATAATGTATTGTCAATGTCATGTAGAGTATTAACAGGTTTGTTTCCAAGGCAACGAATATTTAAACGGATTTCGACTTAATTGCACTTGATGTGTTATAAGAAAATGAGCTGAAGGTGGGGTACGAATCAATTTGGCCGATTGTACAAATCGTTAAATACTGATTTTCATTATTATTTCAGCCCGGTGCGGAAATCGGCCAGCGAGTAGGGCTATCACAAAAGGACATACAAAAACTAAACAAAATGTACTGTGACATAGATTTAAACGACTCTAACTCCGTCAGCGACAGCGTACCAAAGAAACCAGTCGTGACAAAGAAAAAGCCCAAAAATAAACCGTTCGACGGCCATGGAATTGGATACCATCAAGGTAAAACCGTGGTTATAAAATTAGAACCCATGGTAGAATTATATAGGTTACCTAGCTTGCCACAATTTCATCCATTTGATTATTTTAGTAATGCGCAGCAGGTCTTGCCACAGACGATTGCAAGCAGGGATGAGAGGAAAATGATTGACGTAACAAACAAACCCGCTCAAGTAGATGAATATTATAAGCCAACAACGAGTAAATTACAAACACAAGACGCAGATTTCAATGTTAAACTACCCTCATTATATGACGAAGATGTTACTGCAGTTAAGTTAGTTAATGACGCAAATGATGACGAGAATATACCTCAAGAGAGGAACCTTTCAAAGGAGCTAGATAAAGAAATAGCAGAGGTATTTCAGGAAATATCGAATAAATTAAAACCCCAGTTTGAGCCTGCGAAAACATATTTTGTGAAGGACAGCGATACTTACTATAATCCAGCAAATAAGCTGAATTATTCCAAAGAGCGTTTCGGATCAGTACCTAAGGAATTGGAACATTTCCAGGACAGGTACGGGAAGCATATTGAAAGAAACCAAAAATTTACCTCCTTTTTACCACAAAGCCATGCTTCGATAGAGCAAAATAAATCAAGTGATTCGATTACTTTAGGAAACCACTACCTTAGTCCATACATGTTTAGGATACCTTACTATTGATTAATTTCGACTACCTAGTAGTAGAGTCAAATAATTCTAGTGCAATGGTTGGAGACTGTGAATGTTTAGGAAACGAAAAAAGGAAGGTCAAGTGGGTGCTTGTCATGATAAGTACAAAGAAAAAAAAATTGTATGTACCTAATATTCATTTTTGTTGTTATTTATGTTTTTGATGGTCCTGTTTATGAAATTCGTGAACCAAACCTTCTTTAAAAATTACCTATTTACTAATATATAAGATAAGCCTGGTAAGGACTTGTAATATCGAACCTCAAAATATGTATATTACCTAATATGTTGCAAAAATGCAAATATATACAGTCATTCGGGGTAACTTTGATACATCATCGGCGTATTTTCTTAAAAAACTTTTACTACGTCGCTATATGAGATAAAAGTTATGAGTTAATCAGTGCCCTCTTGCTGGTTTTCATACTGTCAAATTGTAAAAGTCTTTAAAAACGACAAAATATATTAAAAATTAGCAATTTTGTTGTGTGTCAAAGTTACCACCCCTATATGGGTAACTTTGACACCGATGATATTTATCAAAATGTAACATTTATTAATAAGGTGATAGCCTGTTTTATGATAAGACAACAAAAAAAAAGTAGTTTGACGGGTTAGTTTTCATGTAAAAGGCACTAAACTACGAAAATTCAATGAAAAAATATTGAATTTTGTTTTTTAAATCCTTTTTTATCTATAGATTATTGTAGTAGGTAGTTATAATTTGCCAGTTTAAGAATATATTTAATGCAACTTAGGGGCCGTCCATTAATCACGTGATGTTTTTTTTTGGCATTTTTTAACCCCCCCTCCCCCTTGGTGATACATGGTGAGATTTAAGGTTACCCCCCTTCCCCTGCCCTTATCACGTGTATTTTTTCGTATCTCTAAAGAATCATTTTTTTATTATAATTATATAAAACTAGCTTTTGCCCGCGGCTGCACCCGTGTGGAATTCGTTTATATTGCGAACCGGGGAAATGGGGAAGAGGGTAGGTACGTCATCAACTATCTTCCTGGGAAAATTCATCGAAATCATTCATGCGGTGTAGATTTTTATACAAACTTTCATCCCGTTTTTGAAAAAAAGTAGCTTATGTGTGACTCTGTGTGACTCCTTCATTCCGAATTTCATCCAAGTCGGACCAGTGGTTTAGCCGTGAAAACGTTCCAGTCAGACAGACTTTCGCATTTATAATATTAGTATGGTTACAACATAGTAACGTGAGGTAGGTAAGCTGCGTGATATACGTAAAAATATGTATTCAAACACTCACGAATCATTCAGTACTAAAGTATGGATTCTGGTATAAGTACCTATTAAGTATCATCTACTTATATACCTAATAAGAGCGTAGAAAAGTCGTGTCTGGTTTTTTACGAAATTAACGAAACAAAATATATAGAGGGTTAAGAAACAGTACTAGAACATTAATCTAAAACTAAAAATAAAATAATTTAAAAAAAAGTTTGTTTGCGCGCGCTAATCTCCGGATCGGCTGAATGGATTTTTATGGGACTTTCACTGGAAGATAGCGGAGATTCCTGAGCAACATTTAGGATACTTTTTTCGCGAAAATCTCACGGGATCAGGATTTACGCGGGAAAAACACCTATGCGTGAAGTCGCGAGCTTAAATTTTTATGAAACTTTCACTGGGAGATAGAGGAGGTTCTGGAGCAACACATAATGCATTTTATCCCGGAATTCCGGTGGGATCAGAATTCACGCGGGAAAATCTCCTATGCGCGAAGCCAAGTCGTGGGTTAAAAATAAGGTTATTACTTATGTTCAAATTCAAAAATATCTATTTGTAAGAAGTCTATTTCAGGTTGAGTTTTAGGATAAAAGTTGATACGCGTCATTCACAATAAAAACTGATTATTGTATACTAAGCAGTTTGATTTATAAGTTCAATCCCTTTCATAGATGCGTGTATTTAGTATTTCACAAATTACGAGGCGTATCCTCTTTACTCACCTTACCGGGGACGATGGCACTTGATTTGTGTCATTTGGCCCGGTAATCATATCACCGGGCCAGATGAAACAATTTTTTCCCATGTGGCCCGGCGCCGGGCCAGATGGGATACAACCGAATTGAGAACCTCCTTCTTTTTTGAAGTCGGTTAAAAAAAGTAGCACTTATAAATTGCGCAATAACATTTTTAGAGAAATCAAATACGAATATGCCAAGGTTGACCTTAGAAGTAAGGAAATTTTAATAACGCTACACACACATAGCCTTACCTACAAGGTTTCCTGTGACGTGGGTGCCATGGACAAATACACAAAACAAGGACACACACACACACACCCAGAGCGAGAACGGAAATTTAAATTCATCATTCAATTAACTGCCTCGCTGTGAATCGAATCCAGGACCCTTGGAACAGCAAACTGGCGTCTTACTGCGTCAATCATTGCGGCATTCGGGTCATCCTGTTTAGAAATAAGCACCTAGGTAAGTATAATTGTATGTACTCGTACTGTAATAAATTTGCCAGCATAAAAGGAAAACATTACTTTTTAAGTTACCTGAAACAGGAAGGTCTTGGAAGACAACATAACAAGACAAGACTCTTGGAAGCCAAGTTAGCCAAGTTAAAGTAAGGCCATTTTAATAGGCCACATTTGACAACTGTTTGTCTTTGCTTTATAGTGAGGGTAACCTGCTGAAAAACATCGATTAATTTAATTAATCGATGAGGACTTCAAAAATCTGTAAATTGAATGTGATTGTTATAAGAACTATTTTAATGACCGCACAGTTCAAACAATGACTAAAAAAATGACAAAAATAATGCGTCTAATAATGGCGCGAAACAAATGAAATCATGACTTTTTTGTAACATTTCACGTTTCTGGATACTGGCTTTTGAGCCAGACGTTATATATTTAAATGAATGATTACATATTTTTTTTGTCCTAAAATGTAAGAAAATTAATTCTGTTCCCATAAAAATATATTTTATTTTGTAATCGTGAAATACTTTTTGACGATTAGTTCAACTTCTCGAATTCAATTACTTATCTACTGATCTGTTTCTTTTGGTACCATTCCAATTCCGGAAGGAATTATATTTTATTCCTCATGTTTAAAAAGAAAAAGAGTCCACTGACGTAACTTTGTAACGACGTCAGTTCTTTACTTAAAAGTGTAAAAATTTTAACAATATCTAGTAGGAAATATTAAATAATATGGAGTGCCAACCTTACAAGGTTACTTTGTAAAATTTTAACGAACTGTCAAATGTGGCCTATTAAAATGGCCCTACTATAGCATTGTCGGCTTGATGCCTTTGCCTTACAGCCTCTGCTTTTTACAGCCTTGGCTACAATGCTAATAATAACAACACAGGCAGCCTAATAAATTAACAGCATCTCTCTATTTTTTCATTGGGTGTGAATTCACCGCTAGAGGCGCTAGTGGAGAGTGAGGTCCGTCTGTCAGTGCAACAAACTTATCTGACCCGGTAAGAGGGGCGCTACTGTCTTTGTCTTTGTTTGACAACAGTTTAATATTTGCATTAGTTCCAATTTTGGCCACCGGGTCAGTTAAGTTTGTGGCACCGTCAGTCTGAATGTCACTTGTCACGGTTTGTGTATGGGCGGGCTTTGACAGCTGGACCTCACTCGACAGTGGCGCCAATTGGTGAGCACAAAAACGGCGACCCTCATTGAGCCATCATACGTCAAAGTGACAATTCACATGCATGCGCAACATGTGCGTAACTTGTGCGCAACCATAGAGATAATACACGAGAGTGGGCGAGCCATACTGCTGTCCATACAATGGACTTAATATAGGTAATATTATCCATACAGAAAGGTGATTACTAATGATTTCATCTCTTTTTATCCGAGGTTCGCTCTGAACACTCGCCAGAAAGAGAAAGGTGATTACTCAAGATTTCGTCTCTTTTTATCCGAGGTACGCTCTGAAGCCTGGCTTCTGGGCTCTACGTAGAAACGCGCTAACTATGCGTTCCTGAAGTCTGTCATTCGACTGGGCGATGTAACTTTGAACTGGCGTACAATTAATTGTCAATTTTTTAATATCTTTTAATTGCCTTATTAACGAGTGATAACATTAAAATCAAACATTAAATCGAATAATTATGCCAACTTACAATAGTTGTATTAATCTTGGGCTAAAAGTATTACAATTACTTAAATAACAAATATAAAAACAATACCTTTTAAAAGAAAACCACGTCAAACGGCGCTCGTTCAAGGTTATATCCATGTCATATCAACTTTTTGTTTTTGTAGTGATGTGACATAATGAGGCTTTGGGCAAAACGTCCCACTCGGAAAACGTCCCACGGGACGTTTTTGTCCTTTGATTTAATTTAATTTTTTTCTTTGGGCTAAACGGACCACTTATAAGTATACACAGAAATTCTATTGTTTGCTGCAAAATATTGTACAGTCTGCAAGAAAACAACTAAATACATAGTATAAAATTAAACAGAATATTCTTGAATAGAAAAAATATCTATTACTAGAGAACCGCCCGCGCTTCGCTTCGGGACCCGTAGGTAACAGCCGCGTAGGTCCCGGTGTAATCTCGGCTAGAAATTAGCCTATAACATTTGCCTATGACTTAAATAAATTACATGTAGTATTTGATAGCGTTATTCAGAACTTGCAAATGAATTTTACTAACGCCATCTATTAACAACTCCTGAACAAATATCTAGCAACTAACAAAACATCGATCTTCCCATAGGAATGAGATATTTTTCCGCGGTAAAAAGTAGCCTACGTCACTCTCCACCCCCCTAACCATCCCCACACACATAAACCATACCATATAATAGCCATGTTGCGACGTGAAAGAGTCACAAACAAACAAACAAACACACTTTCACATTTATAATATTAGTAAGGATTACTTGATATAGACATATATATAATTATAGTATTTATTTTATTTACCGTATACATATTATATCAACATTTGATAAAAAAAAATCACAACATAGAATAATTATATTTCCTCAAGATTAAAGATTGCTTGGATAACTTAATGCTCAATGCTCTGTACTAAACTTGACTTATATGTATTGTGTGTATAATATATACAGGGTGACCCGTAAGTTGTACGACAAACTGAAATGGTAGATAGCTTGGAGAGAGACCTACCAGATGACAAAAAACGTTTTAGTAAAAGTGTCACCGTTTTCGAGATTTTGACCTTTGTTTGATTTTTCAGAAATCAAGCTCTCTTACCCTACTTTTACTTGCTGGCTACACAAATGAGCACATGTTTTAATATTTTTTTTTCACGTACTCTCAGATAGTTGGTCTACAATCCCAAGCTATGACTGAGTTCAAATTATTACATGATTCCTAGAAATTCGTGTCTATTTAGGACTTTTTATGTTTTCGATTGTTTCTTTGATTCAAGTTTGACGGTGGCTGGTGGAAAAAAATATCCAGTTAACTAATAGTGCAGATAATTTCAAAATGTTGCTTGGTAAATGGAGATTTTAAAACCATAAAACACTGACTACTTTAAGAGGAAATTTACAAGTTATTGGCATTTTAGTGTCGAGGGATGTTAATTTGAAGCTAAAGTGGTACTATGTATTAATGTGTTTGTAAGCATAAAAATGACCAAAATCATTTATTACGTCATATTTAAAAGGTGTTCAAGTATTGCCAATCTACTTGAATACACAAATTATATATTAAAAAAAGGATTTTAAAGATAAATAATTATGTTCATTTCCTTAGATTGCCTGTGTTAATTATGGCGTTCGCTTTAATCACAGGTAGTTTAAGTCATGGTGCCAGGTAACAATTTTTGTATTATTAACGAATATTAAATAAAAAGTAAAGATTTAAGGCTTGTCTCATCATTTTTACATAAAGCTAAATTCTAATTAAAAACAGATATTATGGCATTTATATTAGTCATTGTATAATTATTTAAAAATAATTTATATTAAGTACTGTATTTCAATTTCTTTTTATTATCAAATAGAAGCTAACCTTAATATTTATAGTGAAAATATCTCACACACGTATGTAGATTTTTCTGCCGACTATATAATTTCATTTTGAATTTCTGGGACCAATCGACCCAGTCAAAAAATGACGGGGGCGAAACGTCCCATGGGACGTTTTCCGAGTGTGACGTTTTGCCCAAAGCCTCTTTATTGTACATCACTAGTCATGACGAATGAGGGTAACCGTTTTTGTGCTCACCAGTTGGCGCCACTGCAGAGGGCGGTCATGCTGTCAAAGCCCGCCCATACATAAACAGTGACAAATGAAATTCAGACCATTCAGACAAGCGAAAAGTGACAGACAGACCTCCCTTCTCACTAGCGCCTCTAGCGGAAAATTCACACGCGGTTACCCTCATTGACATGTGTCAGGAACGCATAGTTAGCGCGTTTCTATTTATAGGCTGCGTTCCGTAACTCGACCAAAACGCCCAAAACGACACTTTTTCATACAAATTTGAACGTTTTGGGCGTTTTGGTCGAGTTACGGAACGCAGCCATTGTGTAGTATAGGGTTGCCATGTTGCCAACCTCAAATTTAAAAAACCAGGATTTGCAGTTGGAGAAACCAGGACAACTCAGTTTGAAAACAGGACGCAGTAATAGATTTGCAATAAATTAATATGTCATGAAAATAGGTGAAATGAAATTCAAGCAATTAAAATAATCCTAATATGTATTAATAAAATTATACGAGTTGAAAACTAGTTATTAAAATATAAAACAAACACTTTAGTATGTAACAAATTTTTTAAACTTAGGTTAGTTATATTATCTAATTAATTCTTATATTATAAATAAACTTATTAATTTTTACTGTACTTTTCAACCCCACCAATTTCCTTCAGTAGCTGTGGTTGAGTTAACAAATAATCATAAAATTGGTCACACTTCATATCTATATTAGGGTCAGGTGGGGTAAGAGGGACGCTGGGGGAAGAGTAACAGTCACTCGTAAAAAGAAAACTATAATGCCCAGCTCTATGGTCACTACGTCGATAAAACAATATTAGGCGTAGTTCAAATATTCTTGGATAGATTGCGCTGGAACACAGCAACTAAGCGAGCAAAAGAGAAAAAAAATATCAGTTGTCAAGCTAAAGAAACCAAGACCTAGCGGCGTTCCTTGTTTAAGTTAATTTTAGTATTAAAAACATCAGTGTTGCGGTTTATTGCTATGGTAAGTGTATTATATTACGTTTAATCTTTATTTTCTACGTATTACATTGTTTGTAACGTGTGTTTTTAGTGCTTTTTCGATGTCAATAATAACATAACCTTCAAAATGGCAAGCTGGGAAAGAGGAACGGCTATACCAGGTTAAGAGAAACATATGTTCCTCTTTTCCTATTTCAGGGGTAACAAACATATTTAAAATCCGCTAAAATATAACACGTTCCGAAAATAGCCATGATTTGCTTTACTATTTATTTGTTACAGAAAAAAAGCAAAATGCCTCGAGCTTACGTAAGAAAGACCGATAGAAGTTCTTACCCGAAAGAAAAACTATTAGAAGCAGTTAGGGCCGTTAAAAGTGGCGCCATTCATTTCTATTTTTAACCGACTTCAAAAAAAAGGAGGTTCTGAGTTTGATCTGTATGTATGTATGTGTATGATTTTGATGCAGTTTTCAGCATAGTATTTTTCAGACTTAGGAGAAGGTTTTAGGTATATTAGACGACTTAAAAAATGGAGTTTTGCACTTTAAAACGTGTTTTACGTATTGTCCGCCATAAGTTCGCATTTGGCTGAACCGATCTTAAAGTGGATTTCAGTACAGTAATTTTTAGAATTAGGAAAAGGTTTTTGGTAGCTTTACCGACTTAAAAAAATGGCGGTTCTTCTTTTTATTAATACAATCATTTAATAGCACAAAGAGTTTAGTACCTCTGACCTTACCTATATGTTCCTCTTACCCCAAATTTCGTTTTTGTTTGCTGTCATCCTAAAGAAGACCTTATTTAAAACGAGGCGAGGTTTAATTCCTTTTACTCAAAAAAATGTTTAAAACATGCTATGTTATACACTTAATAATTGCTTTTTACAAAAAAAATAACCGACTTCAATCTTGATAAGTAGAGATAACTCAAAAACTACTCGCCAGATGGCGCTCAATTCAACATATAAGTGTAAAGTTCTCGTCACTACAAATTAATCAAGCCCAAACACTAGATAACTGCAGTAAATCGTTGAGGAGTTCCCTCGACTGTCTTTCGGCTTCATCAGATCGACTCCAGATCTTCATGAAATGGTAGCGCTTTAATGTACTTATGATAACATGAACAAACACACTAGTTGTCCATACAATTTTCGAAAGTTCCCCTCGATTTCTCCGAGATGCCATCATCAGATCCTGGTGTCCTTATCAGGGGACCCCACTGCGCATATCTACTTTACAACAAAAAAAGAATTATCAAAATCGGCCCATAAACGACGGAATAATCGCTGAACGTACATAAAAAAAGCATATATACGGTCGAATTGAGAACCTCCTTCTTTTTTGAAGTCGGTTAAAAACATAAGTTATTACTTAAAAATATCGAGTGTTCCTCTTACTCCAAATCTCGGGAAAGAGGAACATTTATAAGACCTAGCTTTGTTGCTAAATTGTGCCGTAATTACACGAAGAATTTAGTTCTGTGTCAAAAAAAATGTAAGTATATTTCAAAACAGAAGATTTGTTTCTATTATTATCAAAGTAAATGTATAATTTTGATAGCTGAAGGCCAAAATATGAAAATACCAGTAAAGTATGTTTCTCTTACCCCACTTGACCTTATATATAGTTTTGATGATTGCAGCTACTGTTCAGTTGTTGGCAGTAATCGATTTCTTTCTTTTGACCACTGTGAATTTATGAGGGAAAAGACTCTTTCGACATTAGCGTTACGACCCGGTATACTAAATACATATTCAGCCACTTTCCGCAGTTCTGCGTACTGCTCCTCAGAAATGCATTGCTTGAAATATGTTAGACACAAGGCGTTTAAGCTGTCGTCTTTTAGAGTAGGATTTAAATTTGTGCTAAAAATTTTCAAATTAACCCACTCGCGAATTTAAAAACCCAGGACGCTGTTTAAAAACTATTCAGGACGTCCCAGGACACTACAAAAACTAGGACATGTCCTGGGAAAACAGGACGGTTGGCAACTGTAGTATGTCTATGTGCGCAACTGCATAAAACCACATGACAGTGACAATGCAGTGACAGAATAACACACAATGGCTGCGTTCCGTAACTCGACCAAAACGCCCAAAACGTTCAAATTTGTATGAAAAAGTGTCATTTTGGGCGTTTTGGTCGAGTTACGGAACGCAGCCAATTTACAACTTTGACGCAATAATTCTGTCAATTTATTGTACACTATTTTTTCTGCGATTGATAATGTTGATAATGTTAAAATAAAAGATAAAAGTGAAAAGTATAGTTTCAGTGAGATTAGATAGTTCATAATTCTTCAGAAATGGTTGTTATGTGTCGGTGACGTGAATTATAACAAGTATTTTTATATGTTGGCTGGTTATATATTAGTTCTTTCATTTAATGGGTTGTGCTGTATCAAATGTACACCGGGCAACTATGTCTCTGTTCGGCAAAAGCAATTCGGATCAGCGTGATGCAAGAGTCAAATTAGAGAGAAAATTATATCTTGCAAAGGAGTCTCCAGAGCCAGAGTTTGACTTATCAGACTGTCAACTCAGACATTTACCGCCCGGTATATTCTCAATTTGCAAGGTTTACAGGAAATATTATTTGTATCTCCACAATAATCGTTTGCAATCTCTTGAAGGAGGCGGACAGTTATCAGATTTGTACCTATTAAAGGTTCTAAACTTAAGCTACAATAAATTTACAATCTTGCCAAATGACATTAGATATTTAGTGAACCTGACTGAATTATATTTGCAAGAAAATACTTTGGAAACATTACCGGATGCAATAAAATATCTGCAGTGCCTCCAGATTTTCGATGTGTCCAATAATAAATTAAAATACTTGACACCTTCCATTGGAAACCTTAAATGCCTTAGAAAGTTGAATATTACAGGTAACAAAGACTTGACAAAGTTATGTCCAGAAATATGTTTAGCCACTAATCTTGTGTTCATTGAATTAGACGGAGAGAATTTTACTTACCCACCTGTTGCTATATGCATCAACGGTACATTAGAAATAATGAAATTCCTTTGTAAAGAAATGAAAATTGAATATACACCTCCATTGCCTGCAGACACCGAAACAAGTCTGTCACCGACACAAGACCCCAATATTTCACACAACCCTTTTGCAAGACGAAATACTATTACCTGGGAAGAACAGGAAGCTGCAATATTAGAACAAGAGCAGAAAATACATAAAGCCAATCAAGAACAGAGAGAGAAATTCTTGAGTGATATATTGCAGGGACAGCTTGTTTTGGATAATGAGATAGCTAGGGTTCAAGAAAGTAGAGAAATAGAGCGGCAAAAATTGCTAAAAGATATCCAGGAAGATGAAAAACAGATTGAATGTTTGTTAAATAATTTTATTGGCTCGGACCGATTGCAACCAGAAGTAATTCAACAGCAGCTTGCTCATGAACAAGCAGAACATGACCGCTTGCTAGAGATTGCCAGACAGAATTATGATAATGTGAAAAAATCTGATATTCTTAAAGCTATGGAGGAACTAATTGATGAAGAGTCTTCAGTTCAAAGTTCTAAACAACATTATATAGACCATTTAAATAATATGAAACAAAGTGTTCTCTTACAAGAATCTGAAGGTTCCATGAAACTTGCAGCATTTTTGAATGCTAAGGATGAGACTAGAAATGTATTAGTTCAGCAACTATTAGAAGATCAAGATATACAAAAAGCCATGGTCTCATCTTTACTAGACCGAGTTGATGCAAGGAGCTGGAGCTTAAATCAAGAGATTGGACTGATTTCGACACATTTAGCTAGACTCAGTATGATTGAACAAGAAAAGAAGAAAATGCAAATAGCCTATAATTACAATGAGCTATTGGACCAAAGAATGCAATTGGTAAATTTATTGGATGATCTTTTATATCAACGAAGTAAACGAAGAAAACAATTAATAGATACATTGAAAGAAGCTGAAGCAGAGATGGATGCAAAGAGTGATTTCTGGCTCAAAAGCTACCAAAAGGTACTTGACTCAGCTCCAAAGAATTTGCTCAATATTGGAAAGTCTTTGGATCCATTGCTTGCCAATTACCTATTGCAAGAAGGAGTTATTCACTGTTTACCATTTTTGGTATCTTTCCTATTTTCTGAAGTGTCCTTAATAAGTATTACAAGTAAGGATTTGAAGGAAAGTGGAGTATCCTTGGCTGCAGACAGAGATGGAATATTGAGAGCAATAAATTTTTATGTGGGAACAAAAACTGATAACCATAATATGCATGTAATGGAATCTAATGATAAAGAATCTGGTCCAAGTGCTCCTCCTATGGATGAGGAAGACAAATGTACTGGAGTGTTAAATGTAGATGATGCAGGCAATTCTGTAGATGCAGAATGTGTAATATGTATGGAACAAAAATCAGAAGTGGTATTTGTGCCTTGTGGCCATATGTGCTGTTGCTATTCTTGTTCATGTAAAGAACTTGATAGTTGTCCTATGTGCAGGGGAACCATAGAAAGGACCATTAAAGTCATAGTTGCCTGATTTGGATAACTATTTTGGATTCATAATTATAATCTTAAATAATTATAATCTGTTGTTATGTATTAAACATCTTTGTATAAAAAATTACTCATAACGGTAATGATTATTGGTGAACAAAACTTGAATTATAACAACAACAAAATAACTTTTGGGTATAATGTGTATAAAGACAATCTAAGAAAACAGAAAGAAAACAAACAGGCTGTTTGAGATTTCAAAGCATATTTTGTTATTGTAATATTTGTGTATTGCACAATGTTTTGGAATTAACATGGTAAACACAGACAAATGTAATTCAAAACTGATTGTATGTGAAACATCAGATATATTTGTTATATGGTCTGTTTATCAGAATATTGTTATATCTATATTTTTCCTTGTAACTGCACTTGTAAAAAACAAGCACCACGGTTGTTGCAAGTATTGATTGGTATACAAAGATGTATTAAATATCTAGATGGAACATTGGATCCGCGAAAACGTGTCAAAAAGTTGTGGCCAACTGTTGGCCACAACTTTTATATCATTACGCACAGATTACGCACACAGACAATAAATGAACGCGAAAAACATTGCCTACACGCACATATGCTTGATAATGTTGCCTTGTTTTTTTTTGTTTTCATTGTACGGCGACGCTCAATCTAGATATTTAAAACATCATTGTTGGTATATTATTATTGTTTATAGTAAAACCTTCACATGCATGTTTGTTATCTTATAGCTATAACTTCTTTAAAGTTAATTTAAATTAGTAAATTATTGTTACGCTCAAGCTAGTTATGTGAAAGGTAAGACAATATAATTTGTTGTTTAAGTCACCATTTCTATCCATTGGAATATAAGTCGAAGCTTATCATTTTAGCAAAGTCATAAACCAGTAAGGTTTGAAAATTTTACTTTTTTTTGTCTGTAATGAATACATTTTTAAGATAATGAAAAACCGCATCTTATCTAATTTTAAGTATGAAATGCACTAGTCAAAAACGAGAAAATTGATTAAGGTTTTGTTGTGTTAAAATAATATTTAAACTATCAATTAATAGTACATTATGATACAAGTGCGCGAAGTTGGTCATTACAGTCGAGGCGGTATTGCACAGCCCGAGCCGCAAGGCGAGGGCTGTAATAGAGCAAAGACTGTAATGAACAAAGCACACGCGTATCATACGACGTTTTTCAACACACTTGCGAGGAAAAAAACAATTAGGTAGGTATAAAATACATTCGACATTTTTCAGTCACAAATCAGCAAATTATAAACGAACAAATGTTTGCACAAAATGGCGCGGAGGTTTATTTTTTCGCGCGCCGTATCTTTGGTTGAATAACTATGCGCGCGCAGGTTAATTCCAGAGGCACCGAACACCGCTATTCAGCCACAATATATTAAACTAAATAATTATGTATTTCTAATAAGAATTTACGGTAATTAATGATTTAAAATATTGTATTTTTTAAATGCTTTAATAGATAATTAGACTTATCTTATCAGATTTTGACTAAGTACAACTAGTTTATTTATTTACAAAATAATAAATCTTTTGGTAACAACCTCTTTACGGATATTAAAAAAAAGTGGAATAAGAAAAACACTAGTGCGGCAATGAAAAGTAAAACGCACTAGTGTGTAATAAACCGCATTCCGGGCATAAGACTAAAGAAAAAATAGCAACTTTACGAGCAAGTGTGTTGAAAACTCTACTTTTCATTACGGTTTTAAGGACAATAACAAGGAATTAGAATAGTACAATAATATTTTTAATTATATTTAACTATTATTGCAAGTTCTGCACACAATATAACTTTCAGTTTATATTTTAGATTCTATTTAGATTTGCTTAGCCACTTTTGATTCAATTTCTAATTGATGGTTTGTTTTTATTGAAACATAGGAAACATAACAACATGAAGGGGAAAAAGTTTTGTAATATCCAATAATGCAAATTTGAGATATAAATGTCAAGTTTGTGCCTTTAAATTATTAACGATTACATCTGTGATCTATGAAGTGTTAGATAATTACATAAGTTGTAATTAATTGTTAATTGTAATGGTAATTTTTAAGCTGTTAGAACCGGTATGGGGTTCTTCTACTGTTGTGTACCTGAAGGTGTATTTGTGAGTGCAATGTTTGTGTTCCAAAGAGATTTAAAAGGACGATTTCCTTATCCATAGACCTCAATATTGAAAGAACTTTAATTTAATTCATTTTATACTCTACTAATACTTCATTTTAATTTCTTACCTATCTACTATAATTCATTTTTTGCTGTTTTATCTTGCTTAATTATTTATCGGATAGGTAAATTTCAGTAGGATATTTGTACAAGTACTTAGGTACCTACATGCTTGGAGATGTTTCAAAATGTATGGAGCCCCGGCCACCTCTTTGTACACTATACTCAAAAATGGAAAAACACATTTAAAACAATTTTCAATCATCCAATTCCTTTAAATTGCTTTAGTTTGGTGGTATAACACAAAAATATACACTTAAAATTGCAACACAAAAACAATAATCCGTCATGGCGGGTAAGCTGTCATCACATGTCAAGTTGGTTGATTTGATTGAAATTTGACAATGTACGTACATTTCTGTCATATTAAAGTGACACAGTAGACAGTTCGTGATCTATGATTTGGCAAGACGCCATGCGCCATGTTGAAACTTGATAAAATTAATGATAAATACAATTTTTGTACAAGAAAAGTATGCATTTAAGAAATTTTTCTTTATTTTTCCCGAATTCCATGGATTTTTCTCGATTTTTCGAGGTACTGTACATGTTGTGGGCCGGATTTGAAACATCTCCTTTTACTAGAATTCTTGGATTACAATATAAACATATAGAATCATAACTAAACATCTATCCATAGTATCCATTGTTGGGATTAATTGCAGAAATCTTACTCATTAGGTAGTTTATTAATCATTCACTGAATCAATGGAAAAAGTTGTAATAAAAATTTTGCTTTATAATCATTAAAGTCATGGATGAGGCCCATGAGGTCATCGATGATCCAGGACGGGCAGTCCATCCTTCTTCCGTATCTGGTGACACCCATAAATATGTATACATACTATGTATTTTATACAAAGATGTATTATTTATACATTATATATTTAATACATCATTGATTTTATATTACTTTTTCAATAAGAACTAGCTTCTGATAACAAACATACCCACTTTTTTTTGGGACCTCGGTCCTCACGCAATTAGATAATCTTAAGAATTATTTTTTGTAGGTATATGTTACGCTCAAAGATCGAAAACGCTCATTGAGCGGAAAAATAGCTCACAACGCGATGTGGTCACAGTAAAACATCCACATAGCGAAATTCGTGTTATGGCTCTAATGAAAACGCGCACGACGCGTTGTGGCAATCAAAGAAAGACCAAGTCCACCAAATACCAGTCTCAAGTCTACTGCCTCAAATTTCGTTCCCTCCTAATTGTAATGTTGTATTGTAACACGAAGCGAAGTGTAAGCTGACCCTGACACAACAAGTCGTAAAGTGTGGAGGCTAGGTCCTAAAATGTTGTTTTGAAGTGCGACCTATTAACCTGTAAAATTATGTTATGAATGATATTAGAGATAGTAGGTATAGTACGAAACAATGGCTCAAAATTGTAGATTATAATTTTAAATATTATGAAATATTTATTATGGTCTGGCCGCGCTAAGAATGCGTTTCTGACAGATCGCGATCGACTGGGCTGGACTTGACCTGGAGTACAATTAATTGAATAGAATTTTTAAATATCTTTTAATTGCCTTATTAACGAGTGATAACATTAAAATCAAACATTAAATCGAATAATTATGCCAACTTACAATAAATGTATTAATCTTGGGCTAAAATTATTACAATTACTTAAATAACAAATATAAAAATAATACCTTTTAAAAGAAAACCACGTCAAAAGGCGCTCTTTCAAGGTAAGGTGATGTGACAAAATAACAAGGCAATTGTAATCGAATATTTTTGTAATCTTAATACAATGTCGGTAAAATATAAAATAAAACGATATAATTTTATAATATATTATAATGTGTTTTTTTTACACTTGATCAAACGAAGTGTGCGGATACTAGACAAAAAATTACCGACAAAAACATTTTTTTTTATTTTTTTTTATACACTTTCTCGAAAATAAGAGCAATTTAATTTTTTTTTATTAAAAATGTTTCTTTTTGAATTTCTTTGTCTGGGAACGGTGTATTTTCGTCAAAGTAGTCTCTTTTGAAAGCTAAAAAGTGTACCTACCTAAGAAAATAAAGTGAATAACAATATCGAACATAAGCTTCGAGAAAAAAAATAAACTATTTGAAATAATAGAAATAAAACTTGATTTTTATTGATTTTTGACCTCTAACTTTAAAATGAGGCCGTTAACATAGTCGTTTTTGCTCATTTTATTAAAGTTCATGATCTAATGAACAAATTCTCTAAAGTAACTATTGCTCTATCTATTTTCATTGTTATGATATTCACCGTCAAACTAGGGTCTCTTTGATCTCCATTATCATGGCATTTATTATTTAAGTTTAATCCTTTTATTCATGTGCATATGTATGCCGATTAGACTTAGAAATTATGAAATAAAACAACTATTTGAATGACTTCTATTGTTAATTAATTTTTTTAATTAAATTACTTTATTTAATTTATTTGGAGATCAAAGAGACCCTAGTTTGCCGGTGAATATCATAACAACGAAAATAGATAGAGCAATAGTTACTTTAGAGAATTTGTTCATTAGATCATGAACTTTAATAAAATGAGCAAAAACGACTATGTTAACGGCCTCATTTTAAAGTTAGAGGTCAAAAATCAATAAAAATCAAGTTTTATTTGTATTATTTCAAATAGTTTATTTTTTTTCTCGAAGCTTATGTTCGATATTGTTATTCACTTTATTTTCTTAGGTAGGTACACTTTTTAGCTTTCAAAAGAGACTACTTTGACGAAAATACACCGTTCCCAGACAAAGAAATTCAAAAAGAAACATTTTTAATTAAAAAAAATTAAATTGCTCTTATTTTCGAGAAAGTGTATAAAAAAATTAAAAAAAAAATGTTTTTGCCGGTAATTTTTTGTCTAGTATCCGCACACTTCGTTTGATCAAGTGTAAAAAAAACACATTGTATAATATAATGTACTAAGTATTCAATAAAGTTAATAATATTATTGTAATAAAGGTACGTCCAAACATAGCTTAGGAAAAGTTTTAATAATATCACTCAGGTGAATCAAATGAAAATAAAATAAATAAATAAAACATTTTTCTTTTTTTCTCTTGAATGTATTCAGAAATTATGATTTACCTATATAATTAATTGATTCATTAAAATTTTATTTACATAACGAAAATTTATTAAATATATTGAAACATAATTCCTATAAAAAATAACAACATATAAATTGAATAAATATTATGCATAATGAATGCATGTTGTTGATTATTAGTTACAACGCATAATGTTATTTATTGTACATCACTAGTCATGACGAATTGACATGTGTCAGGAACGCATTCTTAGCGCGGCCAGACTTAAAGCTATTGTATTAATGTGTTTATTAAAACCTTTCTTATATATATACCTGTTTTTTTCAACGTTGTTTGATAGGTGATGTGATTTTTTATATGAAATATTTTTCCGCAATATTTTTTGGCACCTGTGCAGACCCATGTCTGCCAACCATACTTTAGTACGCTTTTATTAACATAAACCTGTATTTATGTAACGGAATTTTTCAGCATAATTTTCATCAAAAAATTAAAAAAAATGATTTAAGTACCTACCTACATGTACAGTTTTACAGAGGTCAAAAGCAATGTAATTCTTTATGATACGAATGTTACCTTAAAATCTGTTTCCCACCTCAGGTCAGTTTTGAATAAACTTTGTTGTTGTTAGGTATATGCAATGATAATATAAAGTATATCGAAGTTGTAATTATTGTAATATCATAGTAAGGAACCCTAGTTATAATATATTATAACTATTAAGTACATTTCAACTTATTGAGGTGTTCAAAAGGCTGTATTACACCGCATTTTATTGCACAGAGTGAACTTCAGATTCTGCTATTGTTAAATATGTTCTAAGCTAATTATTTATTATCGTATCACAAGTACCTATTGAACAATAGGTATTTGAGTTTTTTCTAAATGCACTCTAAGACTTGCATTTAAAGAGTGTATTTATTCAAATACTTTCTACTAAATTTACAAAATCAAATAAAGTATGCCATATAAAGCATGAGAATTTTCTAATCGATTGTATTGTTAACACTTTTAATATTATACGCATCTACATATCTAAGCACATTCATGTATTTTTATTTGATTCCCTGTAAACGTGTATGGTCGTAAGGTCGTGCTTATCTAAAGGTATGTATGTTGTCAAATGATCGGACAAGCTACATAAAAATAATAGGTGACATCCTCTCGTGGTCATGGGTAACACTCCGGTAATAGGGAAGTGGGTAATACCTACCTATATGTTTGTATCTGTGTGTTTCTATTTATTTTATTATTGTGTAAGTTGAAATTTAATAAAAGTATGTACATACCTTCATTGATTTAATACGTAGGTATTTAATGGTACGTACATTCGAATTTAGTGTCTACGTGTTTTAGCACGCCGAGTCAGGATTTTTCTGTTACAATAAATTAAATGTGTAAATTAGTCTATTAAACGGGTTATTCCCGTTGGCTCCAATTCCCGTTCTCATTCTCATCTATCCCACTAGATCCCGAAAACGATTATTTTGATGCAACCGAAGCATACATATACCTACTTTTAGTATCTCAATGCCTACTTATAAATATTTTTACATATGTAGTTTAATATGCGCGTGTAAGGTTAAACCGCTCTATTGCGAGCATTAGATATAGGGTTTAATGTGTACTACTGGTAAGTAGGTAGGTAACAAATTAACTAATTAGGTACCTTATTTTTTAATGCGATCATTGATAATGTGGGGGGGGGGGAGCTGAGTTTCAAGGCAGATTTTTTCAAGAGCACAAGAACCATAGGTACATTATTCGAGGTCCAAGGGGGTAACACAAGGGTAAAACAAGGTCCACAATGGACAATACCTATAGGTACAAGTTGAGGCACAACTGTGGAGGGGACCGGGACCGGTCCGAGCGGCACTTCTGCATAGCTGCTATGCTGGCGGACAAGGGCTCATGGAAGAGTGGGATCTCCTTCTGTGAACCATAATGGTTAATATGTAGTAATACCTAGTAGGTAATAATAGTAATATGTAGTAAGTGTAGTATGTACCTACTTATTGTTTAGTAATTTAAACGAAGGAATAATACCTATAAATGTAGGGTAAGTATTTACAGTAAATATTCATAGCAGGACATTAGTTAGATAATATATGTAAGTACATAAATAATATGAATATTTTTTAATAACGTAATTTGTTCTAGATACTATTTAAGTTGCTAAGTATGTTTAGAACAACATTGTTGGGAATAAAATATAAGGGTTTGCACGAATTCTACTCTAAGCAACTTCTTACCGAAGGCGAAGGGACTTAGCGTATTGCTACGGCCTTTGGACAGTAAAGTTCACAAAGACCGAAGAAACTTTTTTCTGACAAAAATAGAAGAAATAACAAACGACTCGTCTTAAGGTGAGTGGTCATCGTCACCTATAAATATCAAAGGTTACCATTAAACACCAAAGAAGCAACGAGCCAGAAAGCAACGCGGGACTCGCATTTTTATTGGCTCTACGATTCTGCGGCTGAAACGCGCAGAAATGTTTTTATATTTGACGACGCAGTTAAAACAAGGTTCCTATATCTGGACGAGTTTGACAACTGACGTAACACCCCGTGCAAAAGAACCATTCACGACATTTCCTATCTCTATGGGGACAGCAAGAAGAAGAGCTGTCATCAGGTTGTGGAGGCTCCTTACGTTTGCTGGTGGAACGTCGTGATATGAAGATACAATCCGTGATATTCTGTTAAATCCGTTATAGTTGTTGAATGGAATTATAAAATGTACTAATAGTGGAGTGTCGTAAGACATAAAAATGGCAAAACCTCGGAATCCAGGGACCATGAATGAATCTTCATAAAAACTGTTGGACTGTATTTCAAAATGCGCAAATGGAAAACTTAAAAAAAATAATTCACCGATAAAAAAAGATTTTTTTTTTATCTTTGTTGGTAAGTTTGTGACCCCATAACTATATATAAGTATGTCGGAGACGGAAATAAAATTAGATTAAAATCAAACTTAATAAATCATTAAACTTTGAATAAAACGTAAATCCGGAAACTGTAATTTAAATGGCAACTCTGTGCGAATTGTAAACGTCATTCGACGGGATATCGGAGAGGGGGAATAAATTCTGATTGTTATTTATTAAGGATTTATTTAAGTACATTAACAAAAGGAGAATGGGCATTTTGGTCTACAGCCCGATAATAATGAGTAGCACATTTTCAATTTGGGATAGAATAGTACATAAAACTTTACTATTGGAAGTTTCCCCAAATCTTTGTCTGTTTGGAGATACAGCCATGCGAACATGAGTATGTCCGAGCCAGGAATATTATTGTTATATTTTAATTAATAAATTTATCAACGTTATTATACAATATAATTGTACCTGCTTAACAGGACGACGTACGTACTTGTGCTCATGTGCTATCGATGCTCTGGTACTTAGGGTGTGCCCATCATGAAGGGTTTAATGCACTTGCATTGTTCCTTAACGATATTATCCTCGATGATAATGATGTTTAATAACAGGTATAATATTATGATTATCGGTGATGTTTTTATTTACTAACTTCAAAAAAGAAGGAGGTTCTCAATTCGACCATTTAATATATGCTTTTTTTTTGTACGTTCAGCGATTGTTTCGTCGTTTATGGGCCGATTTTGATAATTCTTTTTTTGTTGTAAAGTAGATATGCGCAGTGGGGTTCCCTGATAAGAACACCAGGATCTGATGATGGCATCTCAGAGAATTCAGGGGGAACTTTCGAAAATTGTATGGACGACTAGTGTGTTTGTTCATGTTATCATAAGTACATTAAAGCGCTACCATTTCATGAAGGTCTGGAGTCGATCTGATGAAGCTGAAAGACAGTCGAGGGAACTCCTCAACGATTTACTGCAGTTTACACTTACATGTTGAATTGAGCGCCATCTGGCGAGTAGTTTTTGAGTTATCTCTGACTATCACGGTTGAAGGTTTTTTTTGTAAAAAGCAGTCATTTTTATTTTTTCTTTTTTGTCTTATGTTTGTTACCAAATAACTTCGCACTGGGTGAACTGATTTCGATAATTCTTTCGACATTCGAAAGCTTATGACTGCCGTATAGTCCATATATAGCCTGATGCCATGAGCCCATTCGAGCGACATCTGACGGTAATTTTTTGAGTTATTCTGAATAATATGAATTTAATTTATGCTAACTTTTGACTGGGTACTATTCCGATTTTGATGATCCTTTGTTGTTCGAAAAGTAGTACGTACTTTTCGTATGGTCTCTTACAAGTTGGAGCTTCATGCGAGTGTTTTTTGAGTTATATCGACTTTGAAGTCGGTTATTTTTTTGTAAAAAGTTATGTACCTAAATTTTTTCTTTATTTTTTTTACAAAATGTTCATTTTAAATACCACGATTTCAATGTTTGTCACTACCTAAAATACTGTCAGATTCAATGTAGTAGAACTCAGATCCGACAACACTCAAGAGACATATTGCGACCTAGTACATATGAAAATACATAAAATAACCCTTCTATTAAATATATGACTTATTTTTATTGCAAGGTAGACCAGCTTCCATACATTTTTGCCCGTCCTCCTTTAACACATTTTCAGTACATTTCAGCACATTTCTTCTGTGTGAGCGAATTAATTGCATTTTAAATAATAGGTACCTACTTAATTAAATACATAAATTCATTGAACTGTTCTTCGTAGGGGAGAGCTAGCAGTAGCAGCAAGGAGTAGCAGTTTTCGATTAAAAAAAGAATGATCGAAATCGGAACTCTAAATAGTAAGATATAAGGTAACATACATACAAAAAAGTTATTAAAAATAATTCAATAACTACTAGTCAGATGCCGCTCAAAATATGAGACTACAATGCAAGTAGGTACCAGCTTTCAAATAAAAAGATAATCATCAAAATCTAAACACTCAGTAAAAAGTTATTAGAAAAAAACCATAAGTACAAACTACAAAACATCTTTACACATTATTCAAGTTAATTAGAAACTACTCGTCAAATGTCGCTCAAATTTATATGGGACCATACCAAAAGCACCAGCTTTCAAGGAAATAAAGAATCATCAAAATCGGTTTCTGCAACACGAAGTTATGGGTTCACAAACTTACCAACAAAGATAAAAAAAAATAAAAAAAAGATCGGTGAATAATTTTTCTTTGACTTTTCTATTTGTGCATTTTGAAATACAGTCCAACAGTTTTTATGAAGATTCATTCATAGTCCCTGGATTCCGAGGTTTAAAGCTTACGGCACTCCACTATAAGTTTATATCAAGTTATTACCTATATTTTATTTTACGGTATGATTGTTGCCAGATTGTCTCACCCAGTGCCTTAATAAAAAAAATATTCTCATTTTAACAAAGTGTTTTATTACAGAAAGTGTTGTTTTTATACATTTCCTAATACGATATCGGAATTGTATATCTACAATTCCTAGGAAATGTGTACATTTCCTAGGAAATGTATGTGTTACCGTTAAAGTGCATAATTAGGTAATGTGCACATTAACTAGGTAATCTGCAGATACACTGATACGATACGTTAAAGTGTAAAATTTTCTCTTTTTTGCACTTTACCTAGTTAGTCTGCACAATAACGGATGGTACACCGTTAAATTGCGGAAGACTGGCTACCTGAGTACCAATTTGTTTTGATGAAAATTTCATGAAATGATCGGTCTGGCCGATCGATCGAGATTTGGTCGAATCGTAAAAACGCGGAAAATATGGCATAACTTCGAACCGTGACGTCTCCGGCGCTGCGGAAGGTGCAGCCCCTTCGCCCTTGCGTAACAAAGCACAGACACCCACGCTCGCCTGCGCAGCTTCAGCTTGCTGGTCGCCTTTGGCGACCAGCCTCAGCCGCTCCGGCTCGCCCGGGTGTCTGCGTTTTGTTACAGCGGGCGGAGGCTGCCCTCCCTCCGCGCCTCCGGGTTCTAAAAAATACTCTAGGGGTAGGGCATACAAGACTACGTGGAGTAGGGGTAGGCTAATTCGGTTCTGTAACCAATTCGACCTACCTACCTTGAAGAATTTGATTGAGTAGTAATGGAAATGAGTATTCATTGTTTTATATCCAAAATTAACTCAATTTTTATGTTTTCATTCAATGTTACTCGTTTTTAACAATTGACGTTCAAACAAGAACCTATTTTATTGACTTTACCGTATGCATGGTTGTTAATCTGCAGATTACCTAGGAAGTCTGCAGATTATCTAGTTAATGTAAGAAATAAATTCTTTTTTTCCACTTTAACTAACTCAGCCAGATAATCTGCAGAATACCTAATTAATCTGCACTCTACCTGATTTACGCACTTTAATGGTAACATATGTATTAAATAATTTTGAAAACAATATTTTCTACATTTCCTAAAGAGTTTAGGAATTGTATACATTTCCTAGGAAATTCATACATTTCCGGTAACATATACATATACTAGTATATTGATAATTTGTATGTATTGTATGCATATAATTATTTGTATTATAATATTATGCTCTCTTCTGAGCATTTTTCTCAATTTGGATTTTTTTTTCTGTTTTTGATGATTAGCACCTACCATCATTATCTCCACATCCACCCAGGGTTGACTGGTGGACAATGCCATTAGGCATTAAGTTGTACCCTATGTTTCTCTGTTTAGAGGTGACATAAATGTAAATAAATAAATGAAAATCCTTTACGCCGTATGTAAACGCGTTTTTACATAATTATTTATTTGATTCAAATTTCGCAACGCATTCAGAGTAGGTAATTTCGATTTCCTTTTCAGCCGAGAACATAATTGCACATCAATTGGACACGCCGCGTTTCACCGAAATACGATTCCGTCCCCAGATTTCGGGGATAAATGTCTTGGTTATTAATTATACACTTGCCTTTGTTTTGTGAACCAAGTGCACGAAAGGTGGTTCCTTTTGGATGGTTTGGATTTTGAAATGATATCGTAGGTCCCCCCTGGCCACCGCTGGTGCTAGCACGGCTTGTGTTTGAATATGAGTGCGGCATGGATGTCTTAGAGAATTTACGAGATAAAATTTGGGTAAGCTGTCATTTTCAGACATTTTCTTTGATGAAATGTTTAATAAGCAGGTACTTATTTTTTGAATCAAAGATTGGATCAGTGTAGGTACTACAAGTGGGTACCTACCTATTTGCAATCAAATTATGAGTAGATAACAATGTTTCTAATTATTAATAACTATGCAATAACGTTATGATTACTTATGATTAATGGTATCCTTTACAGGTGTGTTTGTTTTATTTAAATAAGTAGACGATATATTAGCAAAACCCAAAGAAAACTAATAGGTAGGTATAAATAAAGATATAGCACCAATAATACTTATGTGTTTCGCCCCGAAAAGAAGCATTAAGTAAGTACCTACCTACAAAGATGATTTCAGGCATAAAATCTTCAAAATATTGCTTATCATTGCTAATCTTAGACTGAACTCAAAGTTTTGGGTAATAATTCAGCAATTTCAAAAGACCCAAGTTTGGGGCTCTCTTTAAGTCAGTACCAAAGAGTACGGCCATTTAGACTGTTGGGATCGTTCGAAGAGATTTTAGCGAGTAATTGATATCAATTAGGGATGCTTCGGGCGGTTAACCCATCTCCTCCACAATAGACTATCTTAGCCGAGAAGTATTCTCGAAAATCTTGCCTCTTTTACTCGTCGAGATTGTCATGCTGATAAATTGTTCTGTGGAAGTTTGTTAATTTAACAACGCCGCTGTTCTGCGACTAATTACTTAGGCATCTACCCGACTTTAGACCACAAGTATTATTTGAATAAAAACTATTTTAGATCAGCTAAAATTCTATTGTGCATTCTACGGTGTTTTAGACTCAAAAATCTTCTTCAGAGCTAGTTACCGTTTGTTTTATATGGTATACTGATGGTAAATACTCGTATGCACATCCAAGGTAGAGCGAACCCGATGTAGAGCTAGTTAAGATGTAAGTAGTTTATCCTACTAATATTATAAACGCGAAAGTTTGTCAGTATGAATGTTTGTTACTGATTCACGTAAAAACTACTGAATGGATTTTAATGGAACTTTACAATAATATAAAGAATAACACATAGGCTACTTTTTATCCCGAGATTCCTACGGAAGCGGGACCTACGAGGCTGATATCTACGGGTCCCGTAGCGAAACGAGGGCGGTTCACTAGTTTGAGAGTGAGTCCTATAGTTAGGTATAGACAACTAAGACAACATTGGCCATATTAATATGTTAAGGCGCCTTAGAATTTAAGAATACTGGCCCTACCTATCCCATGTCGAAAGACCTTGTATCTTGCGGTGAAGACTGTCTGACTGTCTAGCTACCACCGCTGTTCTTGCGTCCTTACATTAGACGCCAATACTTATGGACTGGATGGGGGTTTGAAAGACACTACTTTTTTCTTCTCTCTTCATTATAAGTAGACAACGCATCGCATGCATATAAGCCCTTGTTTATTAGTTTCCATGGTTGACAGTGACCATTTATTAGGTGGCTCAGCTGCTAATTTACCAGCTGTTTTTGTATCAAAAAACTAGTCAAAAAATTGCGAGTCGGACTCGCGCACCGAGGGTTCCGTACAAACCTGTACAGTAATTTTGCCCCGAAGGGAAAAATTCAACAGTCACGAAAATCGAGTCATAATTATGGAAATTATGAAATTATGTGTTATGTAGGTAACAAAAAATTTGCTGTTTTCGCAATGTTTTTTTCTTTATCTGTGCTATAAGACGTTGCTTCGTACCAAATTTGAAGATGCTGAGGTCAAGGGAAGTAGGTACCCTGTAGGTTTTAATTCGAAAATTTGCGGCATAAACGGCAGTATCTTTTGATTGCGTTGGCTTAGAAGTTTGATTTTTTCACAGCTCTAAGGGAAAGTAGACCTGATTATTTGATATAAATTACAGCTTGATACCTCCACGCGTCCCTGAGAAATAGGGTCTTGACAGACGGACGGATAGACAACAAAGTGATCTTATAAGGGTTCCGCTTTTCCCTTTCGGGTACGGATCCCTAAAATGAGTATTTTGTAGCAGGTATGGTGCTTACGTAAAATTTTCGGTAGTAAAATGTATTTTACACGTGGAGTAGTGAAATGTTTTATAGGGTAAGTTTTTAGGGCTTGAAACAATTTTAACCAAAACATTTTAATTAAATCGTGTATTTACAGGCGTCAAGCTCATTGAGCCCTACTTAATTATATAAACCGTTTAATTGAGTTCTGCCGTCGAGTTAATGAGTCTCCTTTTCTCACCCTTCAAACCTAAATGAATGCCTATTACGACCTCTCTTGAAAAAGTGCTGGTAGGAAAAAATCTGTGAAAAAAGTATTTTTAAACAATGCAATTGCTTATAGCAGAATGAACAAGGAAGTGTTTACTGTTTGTGTAGTCGGTATGAACGTACTTAGTTCTTTCTTTGGCGTTATACTTATAAATTAGGATTGTAAGTAGCAGCGATAACAAGGGAGGTAGGTGATATTCAAGAATGCAATGTGCCATTTACCCTGTAATTTATATAAATTAAACCGTAATAATTTAGTACATAAGGGGTAGATAAGGGTATCTACATAGTAGTAGTTAAGGGAATACTTGGAAGTATAATGAATCCTACTAATATTATAAATGCGAAAGTTTGTAAGGATGTATGTAAGTGAGTGAATAAGTGTTTGTTACTCTTTCACGCAAAAACTATTGAACGGATTTTCATGAAACTTTGCAGTAATATATGTAGCTTAGACATCGGAATAACATAATTTGTTAAAAATAGAGATTTTTGAAGGGACTGGTTTCCCGAAGCGAAACGAGGGCGGATTTACTAGTATTATATAAATAGTGTCGAAGGCCTCAAATTAACTAATTTTATCTATATTCCATAATAACTATCAACTTTGCACTGGCTTCGGAACACCACACCACTCATGTGTACCTATACGGTAGACGGGTAGATTTGATTAATGTTTAGTGTGCTAATAACGATGTTATCAAAATGCCAGTCACGAGAATGGTTTGAAACGATCTTTTCAGAAATATAAGGTAGACATCCCACGAAATTTACGGTTCCTGCAGAGAAAAAATACGAAATGATTAATGATTCCAATAGGTAGAGAATCGTGTATGAATATGAGCAAATACGACGCTACGTAGACATAACCGCGAGCATTAAATATAAACGTGCCTGAAAGGAAGGAGAATGATGAGGATCCAAATGTTTACGGCTTTATATAATATGGCGAAAACTTTGTGTTGAGGCCTTGTTGGCAACTTTCTTTTGACAACTTGAAACTTTCTGCGATATTCGCCTCCAGCGGAAGGTTCAATATAAAGTTTGGCAGGAGCGTTCGTGTTTCGTACACGAAAACACATTTTAACGTCAAGATTGCGGAGCTACTCACTGATTGTTCTTAGTGAGAAACAGTTGCTTTATTCACTTGTTTTGTAAGATATTAATTCATCCCGCTGTACTTTGTTCTTGAATACAGCGACAGTTGTTAAGCGTACTGATTTAATATTATAATGAGATTAAGTCTCAATGAAAGACTTGTTTAAAATAAAGTCTTTGTAGATATTGTGAATGCAAAATTAATTCAATTCATTCATTAATTCGTTTTTAAAGTCTATCTCAAATAAATTATTCATTATCAATTTGAATAGGATTTAGGTCATGTTTTCCAAATAAAAAAGAGAGTTGCAAGAATTTGAAGAATAAGTAAGTAACAATAAAATGTTATTGTAGGTACCTACCTATGTGTATAAAGTTTTTAATAGTTGAAACAATGTATGTATCTACCTACGTTTAACTATATTTACTTCGATTAATTGACTCTTACAATTACGTGGATAAATTTGCATACATACCTCTCTATTATGAAAGCAAGTTTTGTCCACGAATTCAAGTGCTTCTCGATATTTAAGTGCTCGCACATAATTATTATCATTAAGCAAGTAATGCGTTCCCGCTTCGATTCAGAAAACGATTCAACCATTCTCAAATAGTACTTACCTACTTATATATTTTTTATTTTTATAATACGTAGGTATACTAATCGAGTCATACCGGGGTCTTTACAGGCGTTTTTATAGTTATAAAATTATATCTAATTTTTTGCTAATATGTACCTAAGGGTGGTATTCCACTTGTCAAGTTTCTATATCCAATATTTAATCAAATTTCTTTAAGGAGTGATAATTCCACTCATCCAATATCTTTGTCCAATATTTCCTTTAGTTTAAGAAATTGGAGGAACTATTACTGGCTTTGAGTGCTGCTGTTGTTGTAAGATTTTTAGCAAAACACGTCTACTCGATGAATAAAAGTTTGTACTGAGTAGACACGGCGAGTGGGGATATTTTGGCGGTAGCGTTACAAAGTAGGATCAAAAAATGTGAAGACTAGGTTATAATATGTAGATTATAAGAGGAAAATAAAATATTATAGGTAGGTACATACTTAGTGTGGGATCGAAGTATAGGTACTTCGTTTTAAGGAATGGAATTGGAGTTTACCATAATATCAAAATCTTTGATCAAATATCACTGTTATTCGTAAATTGGATAGAGTCATCCAATTTCTCTGTCCACTACAAGTTGGATCAAAGAAACTGGATGAGTGGAATACCACTACCACTCTAAGGTCAGTGTTACCCACTATTGGAAAACACTTTATATAGGGTGTCCCAAAAATCACGCAAGAAGTAATTTTGATAGAAAACACAGGTTTATAATCAAAAATTGTAATTTTTTTATTGTTTTATATAGTATACAGCATAGGATTATGTATGGCATATTGAGTAAATGGCCTCCACGACTTTGCTGGCACATACGTACTCTTTTCTTGAAAATTTCCATGGTTTTTTGCATAAATGTGGCTGAATTTCGTTGATACAGCGCTCAATTTCCTCCTTCAAGGCGTGGTTGGTCGTGGTATTGTTGACCTTAAACCTTAGACTTCAAAAAACCCCAAAGAAAAAATCTGGGCGGCCAATTCTGATCACCAAAACGGGAAATTACACGACCAGAATGCATGGCATGTGGTACCGTCTTGTTGAAACCACATGTCGTCCACATCCATATCTAATGCAGCGCTCCATTTTTAATAACCCTGAACTGTCAGCTGTCACGCTGTATTTTTCTTTGGTTGGAAACACTTTACCGTACAAATGGCGCAAAATTCAAATCTTGCGTGATTTTTGGGACACCCGTTACTTACTTAGTTTTTTTTTCGATGGACGGATTACTTAGATAATTATATTTTGATTCTGTTTTAGTATACATAATTTAGATTCACAGCGCCTAGGTTTAATGTAGGTAAGAAAATTATATGAAAATTTGCCTATCATTTTCGATAATTTTGTTTACTACTATAATAAGTTGGACAAAGAAATATGTGAAGGGCCCAGAATCACGAATCTTACATTAATAATATAGTAGTGGGCGAAAAAGCAATTTTCTTTGAGTAGGTATATGGAACTGCGGAAAATATTAATCGGTTAGACTCCATTTCTGCGGATATTGTAGACTCTGGTGTATTGTCGGTGATACAGAATTTATTGTCAGTTTATTTACCACTCTTTTGTGGAAATAGAGCTTTTAGTTTAGATTATATATTTTTTACTCTTTTTTCTAAGAAGTTAATTAGTAGTAACAGCGTATTGTTAAAAACAGTACTTACTGAATTTAGGTACTTATGTTGATAAATTTTTAGCACATTTAGAAGTTATTTATAAAAAAAGCACCATATAATTATAGTATCACGACTTTGCAATATTTTTTCTCCCTAATAGAGTATTGTAAATATGTTGTCAACTAATTAAATACCTACATAAAGATATTATCTAGCTTTGATGAAAAGTAATTGGTTTGCCTAAAATGAGACAGCACTAAAATGTGTGCTTATTTTTGTGTTCGATGCATGTCTCTTTTGAGGTAGACGAAACGCAATTTCAAGAAAGAAAATCTAATATAATTGTTCAATTATTTCGGTTAATAAAAATATTTCCATTATGAAAACGACCTACACTTAGCTAATCAATAATATTTTTTCCAATTTCAAACCATTTTCCATTGTTTTCACACAATTTTCACCTGGCACCAGATATGGTTTCGTATGCATTGAGACATTTTTCTGTTGGGACAAATATGGTTTAATATGCATTCAATCAAAATTTTACAATTACTATAAAATACACGATAGTGTCTATTTCTTATATTAAAACTGTTATATACAGGGTGATTTGTAACTCGACGTATTCCTCTTGGGATGTGGTAATCGTAATACAACCAATTTCCAACAAAATTAACCATAATGTCCCTAATACCAAGTCAGCTGGTTATCGAGATATTCCTTATTTTTGGTTTTGGTCAAAGAACACCGAATTTGACTACAAAAAAATCAATAAATAAAAAAGTTGTGGTTTGAATTAAGTTGTGTGCATTTCTATCAGTGACCAATACATCAACAATCATTTATTAATACTAATGCAGGCACAAGTGTTACACATTTTAAAATAACAAGTGAATTCTTGTAAAAAAAATATTTTCTTACGAATGTGGTCGATAGAAAAGTAGATTTATTTTAAAATTTTTTGTATACATCAAGCGTACAAACTACATGAAAAACATCCTTGTTTTATAAGCTATCCAAACAAGTAAAATTATTAAGACACAAACAAAACATTTCAGAAAAAAACGTATGTAGAGCACGTGCGACGTAAAACCCTTTGTTATCGTACCGTGGTATAAGTTCCTGAGTTGCAAACGTTTTTGAACGATTTTGATCACTAAATAAGTATGACGGCTTACTCTCTAGTTCCGAGTATGCCGATATTATTTATTGTTATGCCTTTTATAATGATAACGCGACTGAAACTCGTTGACGATCCTACTACTGCGTCAACTACCTGCTGGATAACAACTTCTTCATCTTCAGCAGTGTAAAGGCGTGGTCAACCGCCATCATTTTGTTGACGTTGAAATTGTCCAGTTTCCAATTGAACTGAAGACCGTAATGTAAGGCGCTCGTCGTTGAGGGTAACGACGAATGTACTCTCGACGAGCTTAATCCGGGTTTCCATCACAAAAGACATAACAATAAATAATATCGGCATACTCGGAATTAGAGTAAGCCGTCATACTTATTTAGTGATCAAAATCAACGTAAATTTGGGAGATCGCGTTGGTAGTCAGAAACAAAACACTGCTGCTGTTTAATTTTCATTTTAAATGATCAAGTCGGTCTAATAGACAAACGACAAACGACAATAACAACTAAAAAGTTTTGCAACTCAGGAACTTATACCGCGGTACGATAACAAAGGGTTTTACGTCGCACGTGCTCTACATACGTTTTTTTCTGAAATGTTTTGTTTGTGTCCTAATAATTTTACTTGTTTGAATAGCTTATAAAACAAGGATGTTTTTCATGTAGTTTGTACGCTTGATGTATACTAGATTTTTTAAAATAAATCTACTTTTCTATCGACCACATTCGTAAGAAAATATTTTTTTTTTACAAGAATTCACTTGTTATTTTAAAATGTGTAACACTTATGCCTGCATTAGTATTAATAAATGATTGTTGATGTATTGGTCACTGATAGAAATGCACACAACTCAATTCAAACCACTACTTTTTTATTTATTGATTTTTTTGTAGTCAAATTCGGTGTTCTTTGACCAAAACCAAAAATAAGGAATATCTCGATAACCAGCTCACTTGGTATTAGGGATATTATGGTTAATTTTGTTGGAAATTGGTTGTATTACCACATCCCAAGAGGAATACGTCGAGTTACAAATCACCCTGTATTATGTGTTATTTTCTTTCTGTAGAACACAGTTTTTAACACCTTTATGGCTAAATGAATCTACGTCATTTTTGTGGTAACTTTTATGGTAAATATGGAATATCCATAGATTTATTATATAACTAAAGATCGGCAATTGTATCACTTGGACGAAACCAAAAATGAATCGCCCGCTGTCAATATCACCACCGAGCGCGACGCCTTCCTGGTGGTTTTTATATCTAGAGGAGTCACATCCAGGTACCGCACAAGTAACCATCACTAATTAAGACTACAAAGGACGTTATTCCACACAGAAATGTAAAAACTAAATTAAGTATTTTGAGAAAATTGAGGAACAATTTTTGACAAGTGCCCGCTAAGCCCGCCATGCCGTCTAAAAATTGGTTTCGTCTACCTATCTCGCTCTGCCATACGTGTATCATATGTTTTGCTCTTTCGCATTTCCAATCTATCTAAACGTCAGTGTATGCTACATCTATGGGAATATCCTTTTTCTACAAGGTATACGTAGAACCTAAGATGAAAATCTGTCACTGATTGTGCCAATTTGAACATATTCAATTATGCTAGATACGAACGACGACAGTCTAGATTACGCAAGAATACGACAAGATAGATTTAACGAGAACAAAAAGAAAATATACCCTCAATTTAGTAAATAGGTAAGTCATCACATAAAAACATGACGGTGTTGACATGATTTGGCTGTATGTTAACCAAATTTACTGGAGAAGTTTAATTACCAAGAGCTGGAATCCTTTCTGGTTCTTCTCGACTCACTATTAGACCACAATATTTTTATTTTATTCATTATCTACTATTTATTTGTTTGTATATTCATTACCTTCTTATTGGACTCAATGCATACGAAAACATATATGGCCAAGTGATTTTTAACGTGAATGCACGAAAACCCATATAATATGGTTTTGAAAATAAAAATCTAAACTAAATGACTTAGATTTTTTATTTCTCTACATATATATTTTTAGTAAGTGTTTTTCATAGTTATTTTTTTTCATTCATCTCCTTCATAATTCATGCAGTAGAGGGTTAAGTAAGTATCTACTTATATTTCGTAGCCAGATCTTAGAGTTGGCCACTTCATGATAATATGTATTTAGGAGGCACTAGTCAGGATGGTGGTATAATGCTCCGATTATCAGGTTGTAAGGTGAAAAATAAAACACAGTAGGCGTTCAATACGTGTCTTCATGATTTAAATTAGTTTTACACAGTTTAACTTAATTTGATTAAAGCTTTTAGGTTATGTTAAAACGTGGTACGACTGAAATACACTTAGAGAAACGTTATGCCGTCGGGCATAGGTACGACGCAGTATAGGATTTTATTACAAAGTACACTAGTTAACTTAATGCGACCGTTCAGCTCGTCGTCTGCCCGAGAAGTCCTCGCTGTTCGTAGCCGACTCCACAGGTGCCCTCTGTTGGGTTCCCCCTCCGATATCCCATCGAGACACGTTTACAATTCGTACAGTGTTGCCATTTAAATTACAGTTCCGGATTTACGTTTTATTCAAAGTTTAATGATTTATTTAGTTTGATTTTAATCTAATTTTATTTCCGTCTCCGACATGTATTTTTCCACCATTTCATTAAATGGCCGTTTTTTCAAAAATGGAAAACACTCGCTGTCCACATGATATGGCCTGGCCAGATCAATGAATACCTAGTCAGCGTTCGACGATATGAGCAGATAGGTACGTATGGCTACTTCATCATAATAATATAAACTGCCTAATTTCATATTTCTTCGTCAAGCGTTATAGGTATTTACATGATGGCAGGATCGTAGCTCGGCTGTCTAGCAACCACACCACCACATTAATGTTCTAGCTGGGGGCTTGAGAGCATGAGAGCCACTTTTTCTTTCTTTCATCTTCTTTTTTTTACATTATCCACGTTATAGCACTGAGTAATAAATTAAATATACATAATTATATCATTATAATCTTACCACTGAAGTGTACTTATTCTTTATTCGTACCTGCTTTGCTAGATGGCTTATTTTAGAGATGTCTTTAAAGATCCAGTCATATCGACGAATTGTTATAGCCGTGTTGTATTGTAGAATAAGTAATATAATATCCCTTGGTATCTATGTAACAATAATATTCCCCTTATTTTTATCTATGGATGTTGCATAAATACCTATGTTAACTAATTTTGTTTTGTAAATGTCGTAAAAAATCTACCTAAATGTATCAACGAGCATAATCAAAAGTGACCCTCTTTATTGATAAGTATCAATGTTTATCGGTTGTTATTATTCCGGCCTTGCATACAAGAAGATACTTCTTTTATCTTATATGTATTCATATTTATTTGTATGCTTGGTTGAACGGGCTAATCTAAGGAACTATGTGTTCGATTTGATTGTATCGCAATAATATATGAAATGCCATTAGGTATATTATATCATATCGATACACCGCACAGAGCATCACTAATAGAAGTTAGATATCAGAACAAAAACCGGCCAAGTGCGAGTTGGACTCGCGCACGAAGGGTTCCGTACCATTATGTATAAAACGCCAAAAAAATCTGGCCTTTTGTATTTTCACTTAAATATTACTGAGTTTTTGTAACCACATATTAGCCACAAGCTACGCCATCTCTTGGAACGACTGGTAACTAAAATCATAGTCTACATAATTAGCCACAAGCAATGCCATCTCGTGGACCGACTGGTAACTAAAAGCATGGACTACATAGTAGCCACAAGTAACGCCATCTCTTTGACCGTAAGGTAACTAATATCGCTGAGGCGTCGAAAATATTATTTATTAACTTAAATGTTTATTTTATTCTGTTTTTTAGTATTTGTTGTTGTAGCGGTAACAAAAATACATCATCTGTGAAAATTTCAGCTGTGTAACTATTACGGTTCATGAGATACAGCCTGGTGACAGACGGACGGACGGACGGACGGACGGACGGACAGCGAAGTCTCAGTAATAGGGTCCCGTTTTACCCTTTGGGTACGGAACCCTAAAAAGTAGCCTAGATAGAAATCCGTTCTAGTCTCGGGACACCAGGATAAAAGGTAGATCTGAGCTAGCGCACGGGTATTTTTATTTAAACAAAATTGAAATCTCTGAACAATTAGGTATTCAACGTAGAATGAAAAAGGTTGGGTATTTATGGTGACTAAATCATTTCTTTAATAATTATTACTTTTGCCTTGTCGGCATCAGTCATGAATTTGATGTCCATGGGCGGCGTGACCACTTGCTGTCACATGGCTTATTTTTTCGTTTGTCGGCTCTTAACAATAAAAACAAAAACAATCGAAAAAACGGTTGATTCCAGTCTGATCCCCAGACACTGATACCCTCGCTAGTGGGTCAGCAGTTCAGGTACCTCTTCTCCTTGGGTTGACAACCGACTTTCTTTTCGTGATGCTATTGAGGAGCTTTAGGTTTTTGAATTTGGTTTCGAAATTCCCACTTGTGATGTTGTGATGAGATCACTGAATATAGACGAATAATCACGAATATTTTGACGACTGTATTCGTCGTTCTATTTGCGCACGAATTATCTGCGAGTTATTGAGCGAAATTTATTTATTTATGTACCATACAAGCTTATAGAAACAAAGACGGAGTTAATGCTAAAAGCATTCTCTGCCAGTCGACCTTCGGGCAGTAATAAAACAACGACGGCGTTGGCGGTATACATAATAAAGGGTTTTTCCCGTTGGATCCCATTCCCGTTCTCACCCGTCCCACTAGACCCCGAAAACGATTAATTTGATTTATAGTTTGTTATTCCTTTCACTCTCGTTAATTTAGGAAATGTATGTTTATGAAAATAAGACAGATTATTACATGTTTTATACTACTTATTTGTTTATTAAAGTAAATTACCTTTATTGTTGTTAACTACTTATATTTTACTCGCGATCCTTTCAGGAAATAACGACGCACAAGTAGCCTCATTCTTTAGGATTCTGTCTCGTAGGTTCCATGGGCATTATAACACCCAGACCAGGAACCAGGCCTAACCTAGGATACTTAGAACAGCAATTCAAGTAATCCGTCCGGCTTGGTTAAATTTTTACTTTAAGACTTTTTCTGATAACTGTACTTTTAAGCAATATTTACTTTTATTTGACGTTATCTGTAAAATCGGAATTCGGGGTCTAGTGAGACGGGTGAGAATGGGAATGGGAGCCAACGGGAAAAACCCATAATAAATACCTATGGAATAAATAAAACTCAGAATTTAAAAAAAAAGTTATTCAGTGAAATGTGAATTAATTGAAATTCACAATGCAAACAACATAACCAGCTTAAACAGCATAAACAGAACTCTTTTAGGAGGAAAGCTGTACAAAACAATTTCTTATAAGTACTTTTTTCTTCAGAAATATATTCATAATAAATAAATATTTTATCTCAGTAGGTACCTACCTACTTATTTAAAATGCTGTGTTATCAGTACTTAGAGACTTAGACAATGAACCTAAGATGAGTCAAAACTCAAAACCAATGATCAAAAATTTAAATAATACCTACCCGTGTATCTATCTGAATATTCTGAATACCTACTATTATTTGTTAAGTAGCTCTGGCAGAAAAATTTAACTGAATAAAAAGCGAAGTTCATACACAGAGCAGACACAGAGCAGTTGGAAATAACTGGACCTGTTCCTTCCATCGGGAGAACGCTGCCGTTATTTGATTAGTCTCGCATATTTCACCGTGTACCTAACTGTCCAGAAGCTTGGTTTACAATAGTATTACGTTTTTATTCTCTTTGAAATAATACTCTTTGATAATGTATAGGTATAAGTTTCTAAAATAGATATTACAAAAAATTATGCCTTATTATTGCATGGCATGGCACAAATATGCCAGCGTTCCAACAAGGTATATTTTTTAAGATTGACGACGTTATCTTAAAATGTCCTCAGTAAATTTTTCTCACTAGTTAAAGTGAACTGTGAGTGCAAGAAAGAAGTTTGGTTTTGGCAGGAAGTAGCAATTCCATATGCTCGGAAACTCAACTAGATTATAGATAGGTACCTATAGGTAGTTATTGCCCTGAAAATCTGCGACTGTGTCCCATAGCCTTCAAAGCTATTAGTTGATATATTTATGTCTTTCTGTATAATTTTGGTAAAATGAATGATTTTTTATTCCTTTCAAATAAAATAATATAAATAAAAACCGGGCAAGTGCGAGTCGGACTCGCGCACGAAGGGTTCCGTACCATTATGTATAAAAACGCCAAAAAAATCTGGTCCTTTGGTCCCTTAGTATGAAAGCCTCACTTAAATATTTTTTTATTGTAGCCACATATTACGCACAACGCCATTTCTTGGACCTCTTGGAAAGGTAACTAAACTATCGCTGAGGTGTCGAAATATTTATTTCTTATTTATTTATTTTATTCTATTTTTTAGTATTTGTTGTTGTAGCGGCAACAGAAATACTTACATCATCTGTAAAAATTTCAACTGTGTAACTATTACGGTTCATGAGATACAGCCTGGTGACAGACGGATGGACGGACGGACGGACGGACGGACAGCGAAGTCTCAGTAATAGGGTCCCGTTTACCCTTTGGGTACGGAACCTCAAAAATGCGATTTTTAGTGCAGTCACTAAAAGCCGCAATAATAAATTGAATCAGCTCTCTAACCTGTTCAGGCCTTAAGGGTAAGCAATATTTTTAATTTTTTACTATAGAATAAATAGTAGGTACTACCTTTATTGAATAACTGTATTAAATTCACAAATAGGTACTACTTACCATGTACGAGTATGAGTACATGGTATTTGTGAATTCTCGAGGTAGTCGAAATTGTTACCTACAGCGTCTTCTCCCATTTATGGTAGGTAATTGTTGTTATGGCAAGAAAAGTTTTTTAATGACAGACATGTATCTCCCGTTTCCCCAACATTTCCCTTCACTGCTCTGCTCCTATTGATTGTAGCGTGATGAAAAGTATACTATAACCAGCGCGGGAGTATGAAAAATAATTGTACCAAGTTTCGTTAAAATCCGTCGAGTAATTTTTGTTTCTATAACGGTTATACATCAGACAGACAGACAGACAAAAATTTTACTGATTGCATTTTTGGCATCAGTATCGATCCCTAATCACCCCCTGATAGTTATTTTGGAAATATATTTAATGTACAGAATTGACCTTTCTACAGATTTATTATAAGTATAGATAGAAGATAGATTAGTGCCCTCAAGATGATATTTTAAAATGAAAAGTGTTCATGATCATTAAAAAGTCTTTCATTGGTTTTTTTTTTGAGTTTTAAATTAATACCTACTTTTAAAATAATTTTTGTTTTGTGAATATAAATATGTTCGCACAAAAATATAAAAACAATTCGAATTTAACAGTATACTTACAAGATAATAAAGTTGTTAATAAATCAATGTAATCCGATATTATAATTGACAGCAATTTGATAAAATCCGTCAAGATCGGTGGGAAGATTTCTCGTAGAGTCACGTAGCGACCCCTTCTTTCCGTTCTATCGCTAATTAAGAAGTTTCGACCTCGATCGATGTTAATTTCGTTACATCAGACTTGTCACGGAAAGTTCACCCGTTAAAATTAAATTAGTTTAAAGATGAATTGGACTTCTAATTTTGAAGTCCAAGGGGAAGAAATTTTCCTTAATGGTCCTTAGAGTTGAATAAAATTAACGCTTTGGTAACTAAAGAGATAATTTTATAACTCAAAACATATTACCAGTCGAATAACAACACTTTATAGGCTTTAGGTGACTAGTGTAATAAATTCAAATACAGTTATTATTATACCTAATAATATGCTACATTATGTTTCATTACCTAAAACTGGTTAAAATATCGAAATAACACTTTGTAGGTAATTATATGTAGGAATTTACGCAATTTTGGATGCAATAAAATAAATGCAACTAAGAATTCCCAAACAAATAGAAGGCAGATGAAAACGATTGTTGTGCAAGCTGCGTGGCGCGCTCGTAATGAGATTTAAACTAATAACTTATCTCAAACAAAAGTTGCCAAAAGCGTCCTACGCAGTTAAATTAAGTTATTTCACAATTAACAACCGAAATGTTTATCTAATAAGAATGTTTTTCGCATTAAAATTATCAAAATGTAGCCAAGATAAGAAATGATTAATAACTTGTGAGTTTCAAAATTTAAGTTAAATACCTACAAGAACAATATTGGCAAGAAAAGTGGATATATGACAGCGCTGTTCAATCTCAAATGTGTTAAATGTAGGAGAGTGCAAACCCCTAGACCTTTAATCCCCCACCGAGCCTCTTCGTATACCCTAGCCGCCTTCGGGTTTTTAGTAGCGGCCAAAAAGTCTCTCATATAAGCCGGTTAATCCCCTAAAAATGACGAAGCATAATTATTTTGATAACTTCCCGGCTGATCATAAAAATTCTGTTATGGGTTAATGTAAAAATACATTAACTATTGTTGACTGGTAGGTATATAATAAAGATTTAAGCAGCATTAAATTCATCTTTTGTATCTCTTACTTTTAAAGGCAACCGTTTTCTGTACCTCGACACGACAAGCAATAGGCACTTCACACGTGGTCGTAATTAAAGAGTCACAGAGCCAAGCCTTAATTAATACACATACTCGTACATAAGTAGGTACGAGCTCAATCAGTTCGCGTCCTGACCGCACTCAACCCTCCCGTACCTGTTTAAAGCGCACCTGATTGATGGGTGCTTCATCACGCTTCATATATCAACGTCGTTTGCTGCTCCGCCTGTATAAAGCCATTGAGAGCTGCCCATTGTTTTATTGGACACTTAATTTTAAGCACATGCAGTCATATACATCTTATTGGAACACTTCTTATAATGTTCTCGATTTTTATCAATCAATCAATCAATAGTCTTTATTGTGGAATACAGGTAGGTACAATTTTGTTGGATGTTACAAGTATAATTTATGAACTCTGTATTCCCGCCACAGGCGGGCATACAATATCACACAGAAAAATAAAAACAGAAAAATAAATTAATTTCAGAAACATCAAAAAATAAAAAAAAATAAAAAAATATACATCATGTCATTATCATTATAGTAGTCATCATCATCTAATCATCAATTAGTTATACAAATAATCAATAAAATAATATAAAAATAGTATTAAATTAAATAAAATATCCTAATTATTATTACATTAAACACATCATTACATTATTACATAAAAATTTAACCATTATTTTAATCGATCTGTTAGGTATTCATTTATTGTATAATAACACTTGTCAATAAGCAAATGTTGTAAAGTTTTTTTAAATACTTCAACATCATTAATGCTCTGAATTGATGAAGGTAGTTTATTATAAATCAGTGGTGCTTTAGCAAAAACGCTCTGTTTAAATAAACTAGTTTTACAATGAACTGCACATAGTTTTTGTTTATGCCTTTCTCGATCATGGAATCTGAATAAGTTTGAGTTTGCTTTGATGAATACACAACACTCCAGTATATAAAGACATGGAACTGTTAAAATTTTTAAGTTAACGAAGTGCGGTTTACATGAATCTCTTTGTTTGAGATTACAAATAGATCTTATGCATTGTTTTTGTGCTTTGAATATACGATCCTTTTCAACAGAGTTTCCCCAGAAAATAATACCGTATCTAAGCGTCGAGGAAACACAGCCATGATATGCTGTCAAAAGCGCTTCTTTGTTGACGATTTTTTTTAGCATACGCAAAGCAAATGAAAGTTTACTAAGTTTTTTGCAAACATAACTTACATGTGATCTCCACTTCATGTTAAAATCAACATATATATTCCTAAAAACTTTATAGTGTCGGACGCATCGATTTTTTTACTTTGATAAGATACGTTAGGCTTGTCCTTGTCAATTTTGCGTTGTTTATCATGGTGTCTCATTAATTTTTGCGACGGAATGTTTGCATTGCGATTTGTTTTTTTAAATGTAAATAAGGTGGCAAACGAGCATGCAGAACCACTCTTCCGCTGCCGCCCATGACAACTGTGACCGACCTAGAACAAGACTCAAAATAGCGAAACTTATTTTTTACATAGGAAAGATATTTAACAACTAAACGAGCAATTATGCTCACAAAATCCTATAATATTAGCTGTGATGTGGGGAGCAGATCAAAAGCTGGGTCGCTATGTGATGTGAAAACGGTGGTCGCCCAGCGATTTAAGTAATCCCGAAGGTAATGATTGCCAACACTGAGATCGAACTGACACTCTATGTATAATATATTTAATGTCATGAATTGGTTTGCTTATGTAGGTACCTACTAAAAATTTAATAATTCAAATTAATGACAGGAATTTATTCTCTAATATCTTAAAGGCGTGTCGTCATTAATTTGTCACCCTAAATCACATGACCATTGTTTCGTCAAGTATGTATTTTGTTTTTGGTTATAAATCGTCACGAATGACATTACCAACAGTTGAAGACCCAAGAACTGGCCGAGCATCGATGGAGAGTCTCTACATGATCCACATCTATCTACGTATGTATACTGTATACTACGGTAAACGTATTCAGTTGTGGCCAACCCCAGTGTCGGTAGTTTATTCTTCCCGAAAGCCTCAGACGTCGCTTAACGACTTCTATCTAACGATTACGACCGGGGCGGAAGGGTTAATGGGTCCCCAATAAGGGCGTTAAAATAAATTGCTACTAGGTCTCTAGTGGATCTCGTAATACACCATGCATCATTATTTTTTTAAGTGTGTAATAAAAACAGGGATAGGTATCTAATCAAAACGTTTTAGTATCAGAATACGAGTAAGTAAAATAATTGTAGTTACTTTATTGTATAGAAGATTGAAATTCAAATTGTGGGTACTTTTCTAAACTGGTGCGCACAAACTTACATAAAATATGCGTACAGATCTAGGTCCAAAATATATTTGTACAGATAATATATCATTATAATAACTGAAATAATGACAGCCATATAAAAAGTTAATTTCAACACCTCGTGCACACAATGACGGCTAGAGCCATTTGAATGTAGGTAAACAAAGTCACATTATTTTGGGATGAAAACATTAAAAAGGTAACGAGTTAACGACTGAAATTTTAAGGCACAATGGAGCTACGGTTATTATACTACCTTTACCCACCTGGGTGATTAACCATTAACCTATTTATAAATAAACTTGATATAAACATTTTGCCAGGAAATTGTTATCTCACGGTAAACAGGTGAAAGGTACTCTTAATAGGTTATTTCTGTTTAGAGCTTAATCTACATTAAAATATCGCAGAGATGTGATGAAAACGGAGATATGTGATCATACCCCTTGAGATGTGGAGTTTAGAAGTATAAATATAAGTGTGTATTACTAGCTGTCTCCCAACAGCTTTGCCTGCGTATAATTTTAGTTTCAGGTTCAGGTTACCCTCTTTTTATCACTTTAGAGAAGGAATATCCAAAATTCCTCTCTTAGTGCTGCTCTACAAATCCTACAATCTCCGAGGAACATGCATGCCAAATTTCAGTGGTTATAGTTGTGGGTTGTCTGTCAATCAGTCAATCAGAGATGGAAGAGTTTTACAACATGTTTGCATTACACAGTCAAAGGAGAATATTAGGAGATCCGCCAAATCCCATACAAAAAAACCCAGGCCCGGCGCTAAAGCAATGTATGTCAGTTTTTAGAGTAAATATAGTAAAAACATTATATATAATATTCGGTTTTGCTAAATTCACATGCTTACATATTTTTTTTGCCCATTGAATTTTCATAGGCGCTCTATGTAAAAAATACATTTTTAAGAGAAACGTCATTATATTCATTGTACTATACCATTGTTATACTGTGATTATGGCATATAAGCATGTATATATTATATTATATTTACATATTTTTCATTTGCAGTTATAGCATTCTAACACCATCTACTAATTGGACTAACCACCCTAGTCCCTAAATTGGGTCTTGTTCTATGTCGGTCACAATTGCCATGGGCGGCAGCGGAAGGGTGGTGCTACATGCTCGTTTGCTACCTTAATTCAATAAAAAAAAAATATTTTGAGGTTATGTTTTTAAATTATTTTGTCAGTTCCCAATTGACAATATTAACAAAAATATTTGTATTACGCGTAAAATATTGAATATTCAAGAATTCATAATAGACAAGAATTACCTAGGTATATGTTTAATAGGTAATAGATAATCAAGTAAATAAAACACGTTGATTAATCCTTTATCGTATATAATCAGTAATTCATCCAAGAATTGAGCTGGTGGACTAACGTCAGATTCATGACGTGCCCATGCCAAGAACCAAATGACCCACATAACATGGGCAAACGCTGAACGACCACAGCTCACACATAAATGCTGCCCAGGGGTAGATATGGGTTGTATGGTAGTGTTATTCGCTAATGTCCAACAGGTATCACGAACATTATCTTTTTCAGTTAGCTAGAACAAACGATAAATATTCATTAGGAGGTTATATGTCACCCAAGCTCTCCTTAAGCTTATTTAATACTAGCGACCCGCCCCGCAAGCGCTACTTCCCGCAATTTTAAACCTTCGAAAATATTCATCTTAAATCTTGTGCTGTAAAGGACCATATAGATCTATATTAAATCAACAATGTATAATTTAAGCTATTTAATTGGATAAGGATTAATGCTGTATTGGTTAAAATCGCTTCGAAAATTAGCCATTATTCGTCGTAAAAAGTAAATGACAAAAAAATTATATTGTGGAATATTCATAAGATATAGACATATACCATCGCGGAGTTTTCTGTAGACCTTTTCAATGTGTACAAATAATTAGTACATTATTTTGATAAATCTCGTAGGGTTCAGCCTGCGTTTGCAATGTAAGCGGAAAAAAATTGATAATTAACGACATCACATTAGAAACCTCAAAAATAACAGTATTTCTCCACTATTTATTGGATGTTATTATACATATAAACCTTCCTCTTGAATCACTCTATCTATTAAAAAAAACCGCATCAAAATCCGTTGCGTAGTTTTAAAGATTTAAGGACACAAAGGGACATAGGGACAGAGAAAGCGACTTTGTTTTATACTATGTAGTGAAAATACAAAAAGATGTACATACCTATATACAATGTGTCTGGTCACCAGTGTCGGAGACTTAAGGGGGATGAAATTTGGTATTTTTTATCGACAAATCACTATACAAATTTTCTCTCGCCCCCTCCATGATAAAGTGGCAGCCATTTTGTTTTTTCAATCTCGAAGCTCGGGCGGCTGTACTGTTTTCATCATTGTCATCCATGATTGTCATCGATGTAGACATCTTAGGAGGTTAAAAGATGTCTCATTTGAAAGCCATTGAAAGCTAACAATGAAGGTAATCAACTGATGAAACATTTTATTTATATAATATCTTTCTATTATCTAAGATAATAGAAAGATATTATATAATATTTTCTATATAATATTTTCTATTATCTAAGATAACTATACTATTATCTAAGAACAAAAAAGGATTTAAAAAACAAGATTCAAAATTTTTTCATTGATTTTTCTAAGTTTAGTGGCTTTTACATGAAAACTAACCGGTCAAAATACTTTTTGTTGTCTTGTCATAATACAGGATAACACCTTAATAATAAATGTTACATCAAATCCATAAGTAAGGTAGGTGCAGCAAAGTCTCTCAGAGAAGTTCAAAAAGCACGGTTGCAAATCGGACAATACTCACACAGTCATGGAAAATTAACATGAGTAATGTCAAATTGACAGATACTCAGACCAATAAACCATAGACTCCGCGCCGTGAACGGGGGCGTTAAGCCGGCAAAAAGTGCGCCTCGCCTTGTAATACACACGGCGGCACTCACACCAAAACGACTTTTGTGTTGTACATAATAAAAAATAAATTAAGCTTTGTGTTCCAAAAAATAAAGTTCAAATTTGTTCTAGTTCAAACTGTCAACATAGGGCATTCTATTGGTTCCGATGTGTGTTTTAGGCGCACTTTTGCCGGCTTCACGCTTTTGGTCGCGGCGCGCCGTCTATACATAGTTTATTGGTCTGAGGACAGATATGTATAAATAAAAAGTTATGTTTTGAAATAAAATGAAGAATACAGTCGTACAAGAATCTTTTAGCGCGTGAATGACCTATGGGCTATGGGTGACAGAAACAGTGCCTTACAGTTTGCCTCATCTGTAAGGCGCTGTCTCTGTCACCCACACGTTATCCGCGCGCCAAAAGAATCTTGTACGACTATACGACAATATTTGTGGTTGACACATTTACAAAGACTGTTGTGATATTATTAACATTTTTTAGTAAAATATATATTTACATATACCTATTATTAATATCCCTTTGTTTAAAGCTTTGTCACTAGTATATTAAATGAAGTTAATGAAAAGCCAATTTTTGAGACCATACATGTTTCTGTCCGTAGTCATAAAAAGTGGGCCTAATTTCGCCAGTCTCCTTTAATGCCCAATACCCAAGAGCGGATCAAGCTTTGGCGCCGGAGGGAGGGTCGTAATCAAGTCACAAGTAGTCATAATCTCGTTCGTTGCCAAATAATGCGTTAGCGGTCCGCCTAAATTCTGGACTCAGCTTTGGGTCCTGTCCCCTATGACCCTCAAGGGCTGATTGCTTAGCCAGCGCCCTTGCTTATACCTTAAAAACATAGGTACAAGACATTTCTCCTATACTTAACAATATTTCACGTTGGCAATATTGGCACACGCAAAGAATTAGGTAGATTTACTTTACAGGTAACAGTTGGACGAGACTTCAAGGCAGGCGTCATGATGCTAGTGAAGGGTCCTTAACACGTTCGCTGCGTTACGGGCAGAGTTTTGCCGTATTTGACTACCGAACTGTGCGGCGGTCAATTGTCTGTGTCTTACGCCCGGTGCGGGGTTGGGTTTTATATGTTCCCGTTCACGTAGAAAAGAGATAAATATATAGCCAAGTTTCTTTCTTCAAATGTATTCCATTTTTCGAAAAAATAAGTACGGCATATAATGGTGCCGTAACGCACCAGAACTTAATTATTTATGTATGGTGCGATGCGGCATGCATGTTGCCGTAACTTAGACGCCGTACCGCACTGTAGGGAACTCGCGCGCAGCTTCAGTGTGCCGTAGTGATGTGCGCAAGGATCATCGTTTGCACGTATCGACACTGGATTGCGCTTTATCAGCGCTCGTAAATTAATATGAAGCGTTCTCGTAAGAAACTTGATATAAATAAAGTAATTAAGACGGAAGGTGGTGAGGTATAAATGTTATTAAAATAATAGTCTTTATCTATTTTACATTTTTTCCCAATCAAAACTTAACCAGACGATTAAGAATTGATCCCATATCTTTGATCTCAAATTGCAATGATTATGTTTCTTGTTACTTATGTATATATATTTGATTTTGCATGACAAATCAATGATAATAAAAAAGCAATTTTCGACCTATTTTGCAATTTTTTCACAATTAAATCTTAACTATACGATAAGAAATTGATCGGATACATTTGGTCTCAAATAATTTTAATGCATATGTTCCTAATTACTTATATTTTTGTTTGATTTTGCATGACTTTAATAAATGTTATTAAAATAACAATCTTCAACTATCTTACAAATGTTCCCCAACACTAGTTTTAAATTCGGTCTATCGATCTACATGCGGCACGGCATGTATATTGCCGTGAAATCGTTGATTTTCAAAATTATACATAACTTCTAAAATATCAGGTGGAGACCCTGGCGACGTTAGCCATATGTCAATAGATATATAATCTATCGATTCGTTTATTTTTTTAAAGTAAAACATGGGTTTCCATGTCTGTAAGAGCCTTCAAAGTCAGGTCCTGGTACAGCAAAATACAAGCCGTAACGCACAGCAGGCAATACTCATACGACAAGATTATGACTCGTAACGCATGGGCAGTAAGTTTTATTTTTGAGCTAACGCAGTGAACGTGTTAACTTCCTCCTTTTCTGTGGGTTTTTTGTAGGGTAGCCATTAACTAGTATCCGATAAGCAGTGTCGAGTTGCAGACATCCTAACAAAGAAATACATCATGCAAGCGTTCAACATTAGTTGTTCTCTGGTGAGTTTTATAATTTGAATCTTAAGGAATATGTTCTTAACGGCACTTAGAACTTAAAAGACTTTTATTCCGAGTAACGTTTCTAGTTTACGCAACTCAGGACTATGACTGCAACTGGAGTAGTGCTTGTTTTTAATGCCACCTCTTTTACGTCTCAAGTCTTTGTGTTGGGAAGACATTATGTTGATATATAAATAATGTTGTGGCTACAGCTTGTTTTTCAGTTACTATTTGTCATTCAGTCTGTTTGCCCAAAGTACCAAAGTACTAAATGAAAAATAAATAAACAAATATGAAGACGTTACGACGAATCATGTGATTCCAGTAAGAAATGTTCAAGTAAAAACTATTTGTAAGGGTACTCGTACTAGGAAGAAATCTGTGTAAAGAATTTTATAATAATACAGACAGTACAGACTTCTGTCTGTACTGTCTGTATTATTATAAAATTCTGTAATGTAATATTATAAAAGTCTGTAATGTGTAATGTCTGTACTTCTGTACAGACAGCGTAAACACTGAAGCAGTATATTTACTAGATTGTGAGTAGGTATACATACTTAGTATCTACGTTCACAATGGGTTGAAGTCGAGTGGCTCGCGAGACATCTAAATAATAATTATGAGTTTTTTTGATCCAACAACGCTTATGTGACGTCCGAAGTTTTGTAAGGGTGCAAATATATTGGCACTTAACCAAACTCAAAAAAAATACTATTTGAAACCGTTAGAACCACAACCGTTTATGAAGTTAAATAATAAAAGGCAGGTAATAAAATTAACTTTCCCTACCTCTTCGAATCTACGTCGTACAGCAAGGGACAAAATTTTCATATTTTCAGAAATTATTGCAGCCTCTTTCGGTGTAGATACATGGTATGTGAAATTTTATCTAGATTTGATTTATGGGAGGCGAGGGAGAAGCAATTTCCTCTGCGGAAGTGTTGCTATGGCAGTATTTGCTGCTTTCGGCTTTCTTCGGAGTGCCGTTCAAATGTAATGGTACTTGACATCGCTCGGCTTTTACAGAAGTAAAAATACGCAGCCTATCTACACAGGTTGCAATAAATTCCTGTTTTGTGTCATTATACTTGCGTTTGCATCGGTATCTTTCTTACTAATAATATTATAAGTTAAATGAGAATGAAGAAGAATGAACGAAGAAAAATATTATCATGATTACAAAATACAATATCATCTGGAATTTGCTTATTAATTGTAGATCGGGATAGTCAGTTAATAAAAAACTGGTAAGTATAATTAGTTCGGTAAAGCAAAGTTCATTTCCAAATAAATTCAATTATAAAACAAAAATATTTTTTCTCGAAAAAATTAACGTTTTTATTTCAAATTACCTGGTAAGTTATTTTTGTTTAATAATTTTGTAAGACGTAGCATCGCAGCCTAACGGATTTTTTCACTCAGTCGGACAACAGAGATGGATAGATTTACCTAAACTGGGTCTCTGGGTCATTCGTGCTGAAACAGGGTGAGACGCTTTTCCAAATTTTTAACATCGGTTCACATTTTAAGGTTCGCATATTGAAAAGAACATTTTAATGTGTTTATAATAATTATAATCATATTTTTTGTAACGTAGGATCACCAACCCTACCGTTTATATGTGAATGTTACTCGTACCCTGTCTAGAGAATAACGGATTTTATTCCTCCAATAAATGACTTCTCCAAATTTTAATTACTCTTTATTACTCTAAAAAATTAATAAATTACTAAAGAACTGTGCGAGCAAAAACTAAGAAATATGTTACTCAATAAATTCAGCTGTTCGTAAATACAGCGTTGTTAATTAAACCGTCGTTACCCCTCTGATACCTAAAGTTTTTCTTTTCTCACTGCAAAGTAATTAAGTCGAAGCGTGCTCGGGTCGGGGATTAAAAAATACGAAATGTTTAGATCTTCCGCAACCGTAAATTGATGCTTGTAGAACGCTTCCATTTTGTTTTAGTCACGTACTCACGTCGCAATGACAGTTGACAGGGGAATTGAAAACGCGCTATTCCAAATCTCCAATTTTTATTTCATCTTTAGACTGATGACAAGAAGAGATGGAGTGTAAAAATTTAACAAGTTTACGTAGGTATTTTTATTCAGACTTCACCAAAGGAGGAGGTTCTCAATTCGACTGTTTTTTTATGTGTGTCACCTCATGACTCCAGACTGGGTGAACCGATTTTGATAATTTGAAAGGTACCTAATGCTTGTGGTCCCATATAAATTAACGACATCTGGCGAGTAGTTTCTGAGTTACCTATAGTTGTCGAAATTGAAGTCTGATATTTTATTGTAAAAAGTTTTCTATGTTAATCAACCAATAGCTGACAATAGTAGATTGTATTACAAGGGTGCAAAGTAATATTTTTTCGGCGAGGGCGCTTTTTTGAATCCAGAGCGAAGTGAGGGATTCTAGAGTAGAATCCCGATCGTAGCGAGGGATTCTTTAGCAGAATCCTGAACGTAGCGAGGGATTCAAAGTATGTCGCCCGAGCCAAAAATATTTGCTCCCGAGTGATACACTCTACTTTTCATCCCCCCCTATGAGAAAATAAAAGGCGCCTCAAATTCAGGAATAATACTGTCACAGTCACTAAACTAACTAAACTGACTAAACCGACCAAACCGACCAAACCGACCAAACCGACCAAACCGACCAAACCGACCAAACCGACCAAACCGACCAAACCGACCAAACCGACCAAACCGACCAAACCGACCAAACCGACCAAACCGACCAAACCGACCAAACCGACCAAACCGACCAAACCGACCAAACCGACCAAACCGACCAAACCGACCAAACCGACCAAACCGACCAAACCGACCAAACAGGAAAAGGAAAAGTTATATGAAAATTCATTCCCGCCCGCTAAATAGAAAACACCAACTTTGGATCCCCTTATGACCGAACCAAGTCGTCTTTTTCGAATAGGTGGGATGAAAAAATGTTTAAATAGCGATCTGTTATATCCTTTGGTTACAGTTTTTTGGTGCTACATCTGTAGATCTCGTTAATCTATAAAAGTTCGTTCGTTGTTCAATGCATTTTGGCAGGTTAGCTATGTATGATATGTGAAATTTTTCAAATAGGTACGAGCTATGCCGAGCCCGGCAGTAAACGCGATGGAGCTTCATCAACGAATGCTGACGTGAAAATCTGCATCTGTTAAAAAAAATTAGAATGAAATTTAGTTCTAAATAGTAAAAAAGTTTAAATTTTATTCTTTTTAAATATTTGACAGGAGAATGGAATATTTTCAATATTGCTTTTTGACTCGGATTTAGTTCGACTTTTAGAAAAGTGGTTTAAATAGTTGCTCATATTTTATGACACTAAGTTAACCATCCATACTAGTAGGTAATAAAAAAGCGAAAGTCTGTCTGTCTGTCTGTGACGTTTTCACGGCAAGACCATCAACCCGATTTGGATGAAATTCGGAATGAAAATAATTACTTTTAAGACTAGATTCTAGACCGCTTGACCGTTTTTGATGACTTTTTTTCAGGAAGATATAGATAGCTGATGACGCCAGGTAAAGATGGGGAGTAGGGGGCATCCCCGATTCACGATATACACGAATTCCACGCGGGCGAAGCCGTGGGCGGAAGCTAGTACAAAAATATTTTTAAGGCCATTGATTTTGTTTGTAATAATAAGGTTTTAAGTAATTAAAATTAAATTACGATAGTTACACGAGACGTCCGTTCTTGAACCGATGACAGCGATGACTGAAGGTGAAGGCAAGTTTGCGACTCAATGCAAACTAGTGGCACGCGGGCCACGCCTACATCGCACTTCCACCTATTTTTTTCTGTTCCGTGGGTAAGACGTAGCTTTCTTTCCAAAGTGCTTTTAAAGATATCGGCTTTAAGGACTCTATCAAGTGTAAGTGAATCGATCTGTACTAATTGCTCTTAATGGACAAGGCATTTCCTGGAAACATAAATCATTATAGGTAGGTACACCTTCGTACTTTTTTGTTAGTAGATCAACTACATACCTACATGATTTCATTCTATACATTATGTGCAATGTAAGTACATACAATGGATGTATGGTTGAGATATTCCTCTTTTATAGATCGACAAAAAAGTCTGTGATGGCTGGCTTACTATACCCATTGTTACTTCCAGAAATTGGTCACGCATATGCACATATACCTACATATACTTAATGTTTCCCGTTGATAATTTTTATTATGAATTTCAACAAATTTCTTTCAGCTTACTTCGTATATTCTTTAATAGGTATGTCGTATTATCCTTTATACCTACCTATGTCATATTCATCTGAATTTTCAAACATTCAAACTTTTTACAATGTACAACAAGATTATGTAAATAATTCAAACATGAAGGGAATAACATTATTCCTACATATTTAATATTTATCTACACAGATTCTGTAATTTAAGTATGATATGATATTGTGTTTTAATTCAGTAGGTACAGAACGTATTTTACACGTCATTATCTCGTAAATTTCGTCGAGGGGTTGAAAGGAAACTTAGCGTTGTAACATGATATTTTATTATAATATTCTTCTCTCCGGTACTTCCTCGACGAGGCACCAAGTAAAAGTCATGCTTCATATAAACTGTTTGTCATCATTCTAATTATGCGTTGAAACTGTTGCGAGCCCATTTGTCGGGACACTTTTATTATGATAAAAACATTTTCTTATTCATGTTACAAAACTTTTCCTGAACTTTTTGGGGGGTTTTACTTCGAATTAAAGTCTCCCCAGCAAGTCGCGCTTTACATCATGTTTGTTAATAAATTAAGGAAGCTGTGGTGTTACGTTGCTGGGAGGGGGATAAAGAAATAACCTGATTGCATTACAGAAGGGCTCACAATATCTTTATAGGTACAAGGTATTGCATCTGGATTATTTTTAGATCAGGATTAAAAATTTTGATGTCATAATGTCTTATAAATCGATGAGCACCGGCTGCATGCACGAAAAAGTATCACGTTCCACTTAAGTCGAGCGCGCATGTGAAAGAGCGAAACAAGCGGTCGGCTTGTGAGTCTTGTGACGCATCTATTCCTCTTCCACTCCATCGATCGATGGGATAAAAATAATTGAATTCATTTCATAACAGTATGCAATTATGATTAAAGTTTTCTTATGACGTTATCAGGTAAAGACCATAAACCGACTTTACAGACAGAAAAATTGAAACAAAAAATTGCATAGATTGAGGTTCACCGCAAAACACGAGAAAGATACAAGCAAAAGTTTAAAAATATCTTAAAATAATTATAATCTTGTTGTACATTGTAAAAAATAATTTAATAGGATTTTTTCTTATCTGAAAACTGCTAAATTGCACCCGTACTTGACATTGATATTAAAAAGCCAAGCGCAAAATGTTTGGCCGTTCCTGCTGCATGAAACTCCAGGGAACCACCTTTAAAATGTACCGCTTTTGAATTTATGCTTGTACCTTTTGCAAGCAAACTTTGCACCCAGTTTTGTTTTGTATCATACGAGATTCGGGTATATTTTGCTTTAAAATTGTTTGACTTTGGAGCTTGAAATAAATTTATTAAGAAAAGTAAAAACGTTTAAAAACGTTCAACTACATGAACATGACTGTATTCGGTTGTGTTTTGAATTTCCTAAATGCTTTGTCAGCTTGGTCTACTAAACCGATTTTAGCACGTAATTTCAGCACATTGATCTCTTTTCAACCAAGTTCAAAAAAAGGAAGAGGGTCTCAATTTGAACGAACGTTTCTGTGTGCGTATACCTACTCTCATAACTTTTTATTGGGTGAACCGATTTTGATGATTTTAAACTAGTGCTTGTCATCGCTCTATGACTGAAAAGCCGCACTTGTTCTTTAAGACGGAGATGCTGATTTGACGTCCACTTAGACTACCTACACATTACTGCACAATTTTTACCCTCGCGCTTAGGTCTCTTCTTAGTGAACTTTGCCATTTATACTACGTCGCAATTACGTCTGGAGAGATTGTAGTCAAACTCTTGCTTTATTTTAATCTTTACCTAATATATTAACATATACCTAAATATATCTGGGCTATGTCTGTACATAGGAGATATTTGAGAAAATATGTATGAAGGGTCTTCAAAGAGTCATTAGGTAAAAGACATTTGGACAACGTTTGCCGGGTTATCTAGTAACTAATAAAGAAATGTACCTTAATACTTTTCACAAGTATTTTCAAATAATTGAGCTGCAACTGCAAGACCGAGACCAAGGTAGATGTTGATAGCAACACTTCCGTAAAGGAAATTACCACCGCTTCACCTTTCATAACTCAACAGGCAGGCGAAATTTAATGGGCATCGATGAAATATCATAGCTGTATCGTTTGGGTACATCGGCGATTTCTAAATGTTTCCGTATGTAAGGGTAATTCGAGCTGTTGGTAGATCATAAAATACATTGTTTATAGGCTAGGCAGACGGGTCACCTGATGGGGGGTCAACTACACAATCTATCTATCGTAAGAGTACACAATGAAAGAAACAAATAGGTTGTTTCAACTTACGCGAATAACATGAAAAAACGAGACAGAATGATAGCTACTAGGTTTCATTCGCTTTGCATGTCGGTTTTTTCCAGGAACTTTGCTGAACAAACTTCGGCTGATTGCCTAAGTTCCTGTACCACATACAGTCGTACTTTTTCATGCTATCTCATTCTCATGTTGGCTACTAGCAAACCTACGACCAGAAGTCTGCTCATTTATAAATGCTTCCATTGTACCGCGTTTGAATAGTTTAAAACATTCCGCATAAAGTGTCAAAAATATATCAAACGCAATTATCGAAGCATTCATAAATTAGCAGACTCAATTCCTCTGGTGCTTCGATGAAAATTAAAACGAACGCATCTAAAAATCAGTTTTATGCACTCAAAATGTATTTTCCAGAAACATTATTTTTTTTTGTATAATAATTGCTTTTTACAAAAAATAACCGACTTCAACCTTCATAAGCAGAGATAACACAAAAACTACTCGCCAGATGGCGCTCAATTCTACATGGAAGTGTAAAGTTCTCGTCACTACAAATTAATCAAGCCCAAACACTAAATAACTGCAGTAAATCGTTGAGGAGTTCCCTCGACTGTCTTTCGGCTTCATCGCTCAAGTCGATCTGACTCCAGACCTTCATGAAATGGTAGTGCTTTAATGTATTTATGATAACATGAACAAACACACTAGTCGTCCATACATCCACCCGTCCATCATCAGATCCTGGTGTCCATATCAGGGGACCAGACTGTGCATATCTACTTTATAACAGAAAAAGAATTATCAAAATCGGCCCATAAACTACGAAAAAATCGCTGAACACCCATAAAAAAGCATATATACGATAGAATTGAGAACCTCCTTCTTTTTTGAAGTCGATTTAAAAGTATTGCTATCGTTAAGTTTTAAGCAAAAAAACAGTCAACGAGTGCTATATTTTCTCAAAGCAAGCTACTGTAATAAAATAAAAAGTGAACATAATCTTAAACGGAACGCTCAAACCCTAGTCGCAGCTTTTTTACTGCACACTGCTTCTGAAATATGTTTACCGTTTAAGGGGCTTGGCCCAAATCGATGTGGCCACATTTAAGCTTAAACTTCGATAACCCCAGTCAATTTATAACTAAAACCTAATGCAATAGTAAGAACATGTATTCTCAATGTATGTACACTGTATGTATTCTCAAGTTACCTAATACGTTTTTTTAATACAGTAGTAGGTATCCAAGTGTCTTTCAGTGTAGAACTTGGAAATCTGAATTTTTCTCGTAAAAGTACTAACGTAAAAGTAATACGCGAATGTAATGAGTGAGATGACTCATGGTCAAATTCATCAGATTTTAGAAGACGACACGTATTTTAGAGGGAACGCGGTTTATGGTAAAATGCAATCCCTACGTGATCTAGCTGGGTGGTAAAACAGTGCCTAGCCCTGTGAGAGACCTATCGCCATAGTCTCATTCATTGCACAGGGAGTACCCACGAATGGAGAAGTTGGAATAAAGAAGAATGGAAAGAAAAAAGACATTCAAAATAGAGTGGCTTTTGTGGGGGATACAATTCAAACGAATTCCATATCTAACGCGAACGTAGTCATCGTGTCATCATCATCGTCGTAAAACCTCCACTGGAGAAAGGTCTTCTCGCATTAGTCTAGTACTTAGCATGTGTCTCTCCGTATTCTTCACTTCGTCCTCTGTGGGGCGAGTGGAATCCCTCGGAACTGTTTGTATTAGCATGTGTAGTCTGATGCACATTGATATAATCTATAACAGTACAGCTATACTTGTGTTCTAAAGCGGAGAAAAGACAATTTTGACAAGTCTACTTCACCAAATTAGTGCATCAATTAATGCGTTAAGAGTGTTAAGACCATTGAAATTAAAGTACGTCAATGGTTCAGATTCAGACGGCAGATATAACAGTTACCTTGACGACCCACATTTACCAGCAATTCATGTATATCTTTTCCAGAATTGAATTTCAATATCGGTTTGCGATTTAACTATAAAATTTCTGTTTTAGCGTATTCCGTATTGTGGTAAATATGTTCAGCTCTGTAAGTAGAGCGCTTGACCTGAATGGAAGTGAGGCACCTTCGTCGAAATTGTTGTAACGTTTTAAGAGTTTCCAGCATTTTATACATGCAGATATTTTACGGCTGAGTTGTTAAAAATAGTGAATGAAATTGTCTTGTCGCTTTCAAGAGTTTTAATGGATGTTTAATGCTTGCATTGAACGCTTGTTTTTTTTAGATTAAAATTCGCTGTATAGGATTGTTTCTCTTTTGGGTTTTTTCTTAAATAAGTAGAAAGGTATTCAAAAATACTTATTTTAAAGAATAATTTATATCTAATAATACTAGATGCTTCACTATTTTATAAATCTCAAACGTAGATTTAAGATCAACATGCAAAACTCCATTTGAGATGAACGAAATTTTCTTTTATTTCCTTTACGAGACATATTGCAAGGCTCGACATATTTTCGGCAAACATTGTGGTATACGCACCTCGGTCGGCAGAGCCATTGTTTACACATCGTTCCGACCGCGCCACTGGGACATGATAGCCTCCAAAGCCTCCTTACGTTTCAGTCGCTACAAAAATGTGTAGGATTGGAGTGCTGTCAAAATAAAACCCTTTGATATTTATACTGAGCACTTTGCCTATACCCCTTTTGATATTATATATTTTTTTAAGGAAAAATGTGTTCATGTTTAATCACGGCTTGATAACGACGCTTGAAAGGCAAAAAAATCGTAAAAAATCGATTGATTCCCAGTTGCCCCCGCGCGATTGCCACCGGTGGCAAATGGGAATAAAAGTTCCGAGTTGCCACCAGCGGTTTTATTCCCAGTTGCCACCGGCGGCGACTGGGAAGTCATTGCCCCCACTTTAATTCGCTGTACATTGCTTTCTCCATAGTAGAGAATAAAATAATAAGGCATCTATCTAATTGACGATAACATTATACAACAAAAATAAAACTTAGGGTGTGTTTTATGATGAAAACTAATAATTATTATATCGACGGCCGCAAAGAACAAACGGTCATCTACAAAAACGTTAGTTTTCAGGAGAGCGTTTTTAGTTCAAAAATGGTATAACTTCTACAATTACAAAGATATCTTCGTCGATTTTGGAATAGTTAATTATTACAATATTAACTATTATTTGGTATAGGTAAATTATTAATAATTCTTTAATTTTTAAAATTACGGCAGATATCTTTTTCTACTTCGATCAAGAAAACAAGCAAATTGAGTCAACTGCCATATATTCGTTTCTACTTGGGACCTGATAATTATTTATTCTGTAACTATTTTATTAATTTAATGATTGATTTTTATTTTTATTGATCATATAAAACCAATTTCATCAAAACAACAAATATAATTATTATTGTCACTAAAATACTGTAGTTGTCTCACATTACTTCGGCATTCTTACGTTGAAGCTATTGGATAATTGCAGATATACCTAAACTATTTTGAGTTTTAGGGTGTCTTATAAAAAAAAAGTTTTGTGATTCTTGTTAATAATTGTATTTGTAATATAAAGTAACTAAACATTATAATTTCAAAGAAATAACTACTAATAATAATTATATTTTAACAGTACTTTGTATCATAATCATCATCTTTGTATCAGTATCATAAGTAACTCAATAACTACTCGTTTGACGAAACTCAAATTTTTACGGGACCTAACCTAAAGCCTCAGCTTTTGATTAAAAGAAGAATGATTAAAATCGGAACTCTAAGTAGTAAGATATGAGGTAACATACATATATAAAAATTATTAAGGATAATTCAAAAACCATTGGTCAGATGCCGCTTAAACTTATATGAGACCACAATGCAAATACCAGCTTTCAAATAAAAAGAGAATCATAAAAATCTGAACACTCAATAAAAAGTTATTAGGAAAAAACCATAAATACACACTTTCAAAAATCCTTACACATTATTCAAGTAAATTCAAAATTACTCATCAGATGTCGCTCAAATTTATATGAGACCTCAAAAAAAGTACCAGTTTTCAAGGAAATAAAGAATCATTAAAATCGGTTAAGCCAACACGAAGTTATGGGGTAACAAACATAGCAACAAAGATAGGAAAAAAAGGTATAAATATTTTTTACATTTGTGGCTTGGTTGAATGTTACTTCCGGATTCAATTTTCAATTATTTTATTATTCCAATTGCAAGCAGTCATCATCAGACATTTTTTCTTGCTGAAGAGCCTCGAGACTTCGCAGGTTATTTTCGTAAGGACAGCTGGCCCGCCGCATTGCGCGACGTACACAAGCACAAATGGTATATGTCCGTTTGTACTTTGTCGAATTTTAAATAAGTAGTGCAGATGTCTTTTTGTACGTTGAAAAATTGGTGTAAAAAACAACATTTTTCGAGAAAAAAAAATATCACAAGATAGAACAAAGAATTCTGAGTTGAAATATGCAAAAAAACGATTTTGGCAAAATTGCAGATGTCTTTATGTTCTTTGCGGCCGTCGATATATTATGTTACACTTAAAACCCGTTCTTGTTAAAAATAGTTTTTACGAGTCAAAACGACTGACTGCGTTAGTTAAAATTAGTACTTAATAACTGCTGAGCTGCTGAAAATAAATATCAGTGAAAACTAGTTCTAACTAAATGGTAACAAAGGTCTGATAATGGAGCGGGAAGGTGACCTCAGGAACTCAGTAATTAAGCGACCTAACCAAGTCGAGTTGGGCTCGTTTGTTTCGTCTTAACGAGTACTTTGTTGCTAGATGGTAACCAGGGTCTGATGATGGAGCTGGAAGGTGGCCATAGGAACTCGGTAATTAAGCGACCCAACCACAACGAGTTTGGGCTCGTTTGATTCATCTTGACGAGTACTTTGGTGCTAGATGGTAACCAGGATCTGATGATGGAGCCGGAAGGTGGTTATAGGAACTTAGTACTTAAGCGACCCAAACGCGTCAAGTTTGGGCTAGTTTGATTCGTCTTAACGAGTACTTTGGTGCTAAATGGTAACCAGGGTCTGATGATGGAGCCGGAAGGTGGTCATAGGAACTTAGTACTTAAACCCTGTAGCCTAGTTGGTAGCGACCCTGCCTGCGACGCGAGGGGTCTCGGGTTCGATTCCCGGCCGGGGCACATATTTATGTGACAGATAAATATTTGTACTCGGGTCATGGGTGTAATTGTAATGTGTTATATGTGTAGTCCATGCCACCCGCGACACAGGTAATAACCTACCTACTGCGAGGGTATGAGTGTGTTAGCATTTATTTATTATTTATTTATAAATGACCCAAACGCGTCGATGAGTACTTTGGTGCTAGATGGTAACCAGGGTCTGATTATGGAGATGCGTACAAACACGTCAAGTTTGGCCTCTATAATTATCAACTAACTAGCTAACTCACCTATAGTCCTGCAACGATCATTTGGCGCACTGTCTTTGTCACCCTCACGTCAGCCACGCGGCAAAAGATACTTGTACGACTATGTAAATACTTTTCGTATATGGTCTAATTATGAATTTTCTCATTATTTTGAGAAATAACGTCGCTTGGTAATAATTTCAATCAACATCACAAACAGTTAAAAGTTACTAACCGACCACAACATTTTATTATAGAAGAGGAAAAATTGTCTAAATATCATTATTGTACAATTTTGTTTGAAGAAAAATGTCTCATTCAAAAAAACCGCATGTTTGACGTACAGGTAAAATGATCTAAATCGAAATCTAAACACTTTTCTGCCAGGCAATTTAATCCAAGTACAAATTACATAAGGCTAGTGTATGATTCTTTTGATCAAGCGACAATGAATTAATTAAATAACGCGATTAAGATCAATTTCTCTTGTTTAAAACTTTAGTATTATTAAAAGTAGTAGGTAATTTTAGAGGTACATTTGGTGTATTAGGTAAGCTTATCAATAACATTTTAACAAGGCGTTATGTAAAAATTTTAGAAATAAATCTACTACTTTTATTACTTTTTCAACTCCATTTTATTACGGAAAATAATATTACGGAAAATACTAAATGAAAATGAGTACAAATTTCCGGGAGGTAAAAAGTCTTAAATGACCAGACCAAAAATAATTTATTTGGCTAAAACTTCTTAAATAATGCTCATACCGTGGATAATGTAAGGTAAAAAGTACTTTATGATTTTATACATAAATTCAAGTCAAGGCAAAAAATACTAAATGTATAAATTTGAAATCTAATACCTCCTAAACGAAAATTGTTCTTTCATCGGTAAAATTTTAGTCGCTTGGTCGCCGAAAACTGTGAAAATTATTATTTTTTCGTATTACCAAGCGACAACAATACTCTTCCTATCGTTACGAGAACGCAGAAAAATTTTCTGATTTCAATGATATATACATATTATAACTCAATATCATCCAAAGTGTAGCTTGGTAATTTTTGCCTTTCAAGTGTCGATAAGGTTATTTACAGGAACATGTTGCTAAGATAAAGAGCTCGACAAAAAATGGTAGATTTATCTTATGTGGTTAAACAACTCAAAAGTTACGCGTTTATTAGCATATGTAGAGACGATCGAGTATTACCAACATCAGATCTATTCATCCATCAATGAGACAGAAATTGTATATGTTTAAAAAGAACATTTTGCGGACATTTTTTTTCGCGGCTATTAGATAGTATAATACATAAATCACAAAACACAATAGAATACTCTACTCTACTTTTTTTTTTTATAGCAAACGAGCATGCAGCACCACCCTTCCGCTGCCGCCCATAACAACTGTGACCGACCTAGAACTAGACTCAAAGGGACTAGGATGGTTAGTCTAGTTAGTAGACGGTGTTAGAATATTAGTTGGTTAGCTTGTTAATAAGTGCGAGGACAGGGGATGTTAGTGATAATTAGTCCTGTTAGTTAATGTTAGTAATAGTCCAGTTAGTTATTGTTAGTATGAGTCTTGTTCTAATTCGGTACCAGATGCGTTGCTACCCCTGAGGTCTGAGATGGTCGCCTCTAAAAAAGTGAACCGGCTCCACACCTTCCTATCCGGAACACAATTGCTCTTAAAAACAATTATTATGACGGTAGGAATGGTACTGAGTACCGTGACGGGCGGTGGTACTTCCCCGGGTGAGCTCTAGGCCCTACCACCTGTAATACTCTTACCAAGCAATGTGTTATCTTTTCAAAATAAGCATAATGGCGCGAGCATTTAGTCATAGACAATGTTTTAATATTTTTTATGGAATCATGATTGTTACGTAATTCAGAATACTGGTAGTGCTGCCTGGATCGTTTCCAACAAATATCTTACATTTGCGCGTTGCCGCATTATAATTACAAGCTGCGCTCAGCAAGCCGTGACACAAAATGTTCTGTAAGTAATCGCAAGTGGCTGTATAAAACTACAGCTATTTCTGGAAACAGTGAGTACAATGGTTTTTTTGTTCTATTCATTCTTGGACACCAGTAGTTTGATCCAGATTTAATAAATTAATACTTATAGGTAAACCTCATTAATTGTTAATTAAAGTGGGGCTTCGGAGGACTTGTATATTTATCTCTATTAACAAATTAACAAATAAAATTGTTATTTATTATTATTCCTCCGAGCATAAAGTTATGACAAGTCTTAAACTTGATTTCATTTCAAGCGCGTAAAGTTTTAGCAGTAACTTCATTAAGAAAACACTGACAGTAAAAGTAATTACTTTCGTATACGTATGCTGAAATTAATACATTTATGCTCACAAGAGATAAAGTTATGTAAGTACTCGTAAGGTGCACGAGTAAGTAAACATACAAACTTCGAAGTAAGAGATTAAGTTTCTTAGTAACTGAATGTTAGCACAGCGCAGCGTGCAAATCCTTTGATAGTTAGTGTTCTAGATATCTAAGTCGGGCTGGTTTAAAATTAAACTCCTTGGTGATATTGCTTAAGTAAATTTGCTTACTCTAGGGTCCCTTTTGCTTTGCGCAGCAGAGTAGGTAATAAAGGCGGAACTCGAGCAATTTGCCGCAGATTCTGTTGCAGTAATGGAATAAGATATAGGTATAAGTGGTTCGGATAAGAAATACAAGTTATAAAATTTAATTTTAAAACTGGTGAGGATTACTTAGACGTACCTAATACACATTTCCTCTGTAAGTGTGGATAAAGTTTATATTTTTTGGAGTACCTACTTACATACATATTTTATGATGTGAAACCCTTGTTACCTACTCTTGTGTCTGTTTGGTTTTTTCTCTGATTACTTTTGTTCAATATTACAGACAAAAATTGATGTGTGTCGTAGAACACTCGATTGGAACAAAGTTAGATATAAGTATTCAGGCATTTAAATTATGGCACTTAAATATGTGACATTTCTCACCTGACAGTTGACTTATCCGACCTGGCGGCTGGTCTTATTGTCTTCAATAATTAAAAATTATTGACCAATAAGCGCGCATGTGCGACTGGGCTCATTCATTTCCATTTCCGTCACGTAAAAATCTTACACTTTTAATTTGCTACTTTCGATCCGTGGCGTACCTACGATGAAATTCTAAAGTGCACTACGGCTCTTTCCGGTGATTTCGATGTAGAGTGTCGTGTCAAGTGACACGCACACTGTATAGAGCGCTATATTTTGTCTGAAAAGTTGTGTTGGGGGAGTCGTATGAGTTCCAACTCTGATTTATGTGATGGTTTTAATATCCGTAAAACGGTACACAGGGATCCACTACATAAATATCCCTAATTGTAATCCTAATCTCTATTATGTACGGACAGACGTCCATCTATAACTTACAGTATATGGATTATACTTAAGATTAAACTGCTACAATTGGAAACTACAGAAATACGACTTAACTAGAGATATTGGGATATCATTATGCTGACTTCAAAGTAGTATTGCAAATAGTTCACCTCAAAGGCTGAAATACTCACTGTATTCGCACAAAATACTAAGTAGGTATATAGTAAGACTAAATGCAAAAGTGTTTGTCAAAATCAAAATGCGATCGAATAGGCGCTGTACCAATTTGATTGCACTGAAGCATTGTTATTATTTTTTATATTACGAGTATTAGATATTATTATTGGGAGCATCACTCGAAGTAGCGTGGTATTGAAACTACGACTGGGGAGGTGTGCAAAGCAGTTTTGCACGCGGGCCCTCATGCAGCTAACGGCGGCCGAAAGTTCAGAGTTACAATAATAACAATTACGGAATTGTAATAACCTAGTTCTCTTAAATTAAGTCACTTCCAACTGCCATAAAGAAAACTACTAACAAGTTACCAAAGCTCGCTTAATGGGGCTTACAATAAAACTTTGTTACTGAATGTTTTGATTATGCTTCGTGTTATGCAATACTTGCTGTTTTATGTAAAAATTATACTTAATTAAATTACTTAAATTTTGGGCTACAAATAAGACCATCATACATTTAACATAAGGATGACACTATTTTACTCTCAAGTTTTTTTTAATCTGGTGTTAATTACTATACGCACTTGAAAAAACACATTTATTTTGAAATTACATACAGACTTTAATTCCGACTTCAAAAAAAAGGAGGAGTTTCTCAAATCGACTGTTTTTTTTCTAATGTGTAACCTCGTAACTTCGTAATGAGTAAACCGATTTTGATAATTCTTTTTACATTCGAAAGGACACATGTCATTTAAATTTTAGCGACTTCTCATAGGAAAGTAGTTGAGTTATTCATAATAATGTGTATTTAATTTATGGTCGTTGTCTCATAAATTTTGACAAGGTGTTCCGATTTTAATGAGTATTTTTTTATTCGGAAGCTTGGGCGACCTTTGACGAATAGTTTTGAAGTTCCAAGTATCGATTTTGAAGTCGTTTTTTTTTTGTAAAAGTTGGTTTTAATTATTATATTTACGGATGTATAGATCACGTAATTTGTACAATATTCTTTGACTTCTATGTGTGTACCCACCATCATTTCTTTTATAATTATATTTATCCGTAAAACGCTTTACATATGCAATGCAAGAGAATCTAAAACAAGAAAAACGAAATAAAACACGCGCAAAATTGTATCATTATGTCCTCACATCTGTTACTTATACAACAAACATTCAGAGCAAATATAACTCGTTTCGATAACCTTCGTGAATCCAATTTACGCGCTGGACGTTGCGATCCTTCTCTGAAAGGGAAATATGAATTTTCTCTTTCATTTTTAGGAAAATTACGACATCCGATGCCATCTGCGAATGAAAAGACCGACTGTCACAGTACATTGAATAGTAGGTAATAACATATTAGTATTTAACAGTGAATAGGATTTATGATGCTGTGCCTGCTTTTGTGTGTCCAAAAATAATATATAAAGATAAAAAAATATAAATGAATAATGGTGTAACTTGAAGCCCTCATAGCCCGGCGGCGGCTTGTGTCGATCCTAAGCGATCGACAAAGTTAAGCAACAGCGGGCGCGGTCGGTAGTCGAATGGGTGACCGCTAGTGGCAATTTATTATCTTGAGCGCTTCTGTGCTTCAGAGGGCACGTAAAGCCGTCGGTCCCGGTTGTTATCGATAGATAGCAACAGTCGTTAAGCCGTGTCGGAGGCCTTCGGGCGGCTTGAAAACTTTCAACACTGGGTTGGCAACTAACCCCTCCACCAATCCGCACTGGAGCCGCATGGTGGAGTATGCTCTAGGCCTCCTCAATAATGAGGAGAGACCCGTGCTCAGTAGTGGGCCATTAATGGGTTGTAGTTAAATGGCGTAACGCTAAATATGATAGGCACCCTATATGTCGTCGCGTCGTTACAAATACTTACAATGGACAACCCACAAAGACAAGAACATTCACACCCGTCATACAGATTGCAGACCCGAATGGCGCAATGGTTAACACGCAGGGTCCAAGGGTCTTGGATTCGATTCCAAGCGAGGAGGAAAGTACAATGTCAAGTGTCCATAGTAAGTTTAGCCAAATATTTATTCCTCATGGAAAGTGAAGATTCTTTCATATTATTGTGTAGTTTATTTATGTTGAATTTCTAGAAAAAAATTTATTAAGACTTTTTAAAACGGAGGTTATCGATTATTTACGGAGAGAAAATTAAACAAAAGTTATACCTTAATTAAATAGTTTTATTCTTATCCATCATTATCATCAATTTCGTTATCAAAATCTATCAACAAATCATCAAGAAATGTTGCAGGGGACTCAATACTATTTTGGTTTGGTTTACCTCGAAAAGTGAAGTCCATTGCCGTAACAATGAAAGGACATCGGCAGATTTAATTAAAGGCCGTCTCATAAGGAACACACTTAAACCACAATTTAAACAACTTGTGTGGTATGGATAAAACACATTTTTACTTATTTATCGCAAACACCGAGGAATTCGAGTAGGAAACAAACGTACACAAAACACCGGCAAATACACAACAAGATGTCAACTCAACAAATAAAAGGCAATTGTGCTGTCTTTAACCACGATTTAACTACTTAGTGATAAATCAAAAACTAAGAATTAAATCGTTTAATTGGATTAATCGATAACAGTGGCAGAACCTGTGTTACCTACACACTAAAATATTTATATTAAAACTAAAATTGGAACCGGAACGTTCAATAACATTGGAATACTTTTAAGAATGATTTTCTCTTTGAGGAGTTCTGGAAAAGAACTAAATATTTATTAATAAGTTTTAATTACGTATATGAATTGTTGTAGTTAATAAGTTAGTGTCCGTGTGAATTTAGTATTAATAATTGTGTAAGCCGAAACCTGACATTGTTCTTTGAATGATGAGTGTTTTCCGTTCTAGGTCTGGGCGTTGGCCCTTGTTTTGTTTTTTGTTGTCCATGGCTCTCACGATGCGGGGAATCCTGGTATGGGGCTACACTATTTACACCAAAACCTAAATCAGTTTAAAGTCATTATTAAAATTTCTGTCTTTCAGGGTGTTAAACTTGAGACAACTCGAAAGGCAGTCAACATAGTACCCATTTCGCCATACCGGCCGTCGGGCTTCTAAGAATCAAGTATTTGTAACAAACACTAATAAAATCAACTTACTGTCGTGGTGTTCCATTTCAGCGTGAAACGTATTGGTGCAGGAATTTAAATTGTTACACCCTTACCTACCTATATTTTAAGTGCATGTGTTCTTTAAAAGAAGTATGTACCTTTGTCTAAAGTTTACATCCAACACTCTTTTTGGATTATTGCAAAGTAGACTAATTAATTAGAGCTTACCTACTGCTTAACTCAATTATCGATAAGTATATACAATTCTAGTGTAGGAAGGGATTAATACTTATAATAAAGCTAATACTATAATTAAACTACCGTGTCATGGTTTAATTAATCTTCGATATGCACTTACACCCTTATAAAATTGTCTCAGTAACTATTATGTAGTAACTGCCCTCGCGTTGCTTCGGTAAACCTCTGCTTTTATACTCGTATTAGTAAACACGAGATCTGTTTTAAACTTTTTAAACTACCCGTTCCCTTATTGCACGGTACGGATGGAAGCTAGAAAATTAAAAGTGTGAGATTTTTGCGTGGCGAAAATGCGAATGTATGCTAGCTGACCCAGTCATATACATACCTATACGCGCTTATTGCTCAATTTGTTTCATTAATTACAGACTAGTAATGTGCCAGCTATCAGGCAGTCAAATACAACAATTTTAAATAATTCCAACCAAGTGCAACACTTTTTGTTATTACAAAGATACATTTTTCAGATATTTATGGTTAGGTATTGAAATGGCTACGACTCATTTAAATTCTTACGTTGTAAAATGTTGCTGAGATTTTTTAATGTCCTAAATTTTATTCAAAGTGAAAAAGCTTAGAGAAATCGGTATTGCATAATCTTGCATCGCACTAAGGAAATGAATGAGAAGTGCAATTCAGTTAGTTCAAATACTTCCTTATGGAATAGCCGTGTTTTCAATGGCGCTTGCACGCATTGAGGTACTACTTTAGTACATAGTATCTCAATGTTTGCACGTGAGCTGAACATAGACATTTTCTTATAACTCTCATTACGACCTGCGATATGAATAATACCTATCGAATCTGAATAATTGACATACCCGAGAGCATGTTAAAGTTTCAACCTCAATATTTTTTTAAAGTTTCTCCTGCAATGTTATTTGAATTTCAGTCAAATGTAGCCCTTTAAATATTTTTGATTACCTACTTACTTATCGCAACATTCAATGTAATTTTTTGGAGCATTTGCCTATTCGACAACTTGCTCTATTTCTTATAAAAATTACACTTTATTTGGGTACAGTTTAATTCTGGTTAGGATGTAGATATTACATTCTTTATCGAAAAGCGTAATAAAATGAAATTCAAATTTTTTGGATTAGGTAGAGAGTGCACAATTGCACATCCACATGAGTCCCATACGCCACATAGCATAGATTCGTAAACTCTACATGAGAAGTAGGTATGTTTATTCGTTTATTAATGTTTATATAACGATGATACTTATATGTTGTCCAATATTATATGTTGCTGTATGGTAGGTATGTATATCAACGCCAGTGGTAATTGTTAAGCTATAAAAACTTAAGTTTTGGGTTACTTACTACTCGGGTTGGCCACTATCTCTTCCACCAATCCGCACTGAAGCAGCGTGGAGAAGTATGTTCTAGTTCTCCTTCGTGGTAAAAAGATACCCCTGCTGAAGAGTAGGTTTTAAGAGATGAAACTAAAGTATTTTAATTGTTATTTTGTTTGTTTTAATCAGCGCATCCATTCCCGCAATCCTGTCAAAAAATTTAATTATTTTTTATGGTAATGTGTTGCTAATGACTTGTTATATTCAATACTACTTGTGCCCGCGACTTCGTTCGTTCATAAGAATTTTTCTCGCATGAATCCCGATCGCGCGGGAACTCCGGAATAAGAAGTAGCTCCAAAACCTCCCCTATCTCCTAGTGAAATTCCCATAAAAATACGATCACTTAGAGTTTTATTAGGTATATGTAACGATAGATAGAAGATTCTTGTATTAACTATTTTCCTTCAGGTGGAATTTTTATTTACATGTTCGTACCTTCGCACTTGGTTCCACTGTTTTTGTAAGGTATACCTTACCTATAAATTAGATATTACGAACCCACGCGTTCGCACCCAACAACAAAAATATATTTGTAACATTATTATGGTATGTTGGACCGACCGGAAATGAGACCCGCTACCTTCAAACGTATTACCTATTTATAAAGAGAATTTTTAAATATATTAATTTGTCATGCGATATATTAATGATTTATAACATAGATTCGTATCATCTTTCCACTAAACAAACTTCAATCAAAATTAAAAAAAATTCAAAAATGTAGCTGTAAATTACAAACTCCTTCACAAAATCCCTATTGAATGAACTGAATAAAAAATTTTTTTCATATACTTTTTAAAGTGTAGAGTCTCCAAATTGGCATTAAATTAAATCACAGCTTTTCTTTTTTAGTGCCTTCGGCCCCTAGGAGTTTAGATTTCGTCTGGCAGAAAATGCAAAAAGGAAAAAGTTTAAAACCACAAAAAGATCCATAATATTAGCACTTAAGCCATTCATATAGGTGCTAGAAATTAAGAACTTAGACTAGGTTAAAGTTTAAAGTAAGCGACGAATGATGAACGAGGTTATACCTGCCTATTTGTGTGACGTAATTTAGATAAGTAATTAATGTGCGGTTTCTTTGACTTTGGGATCTTCGATCTTTTGGATGATAAATAAAAAATAAACAAAACATAATATACTTGCGTACGCATATTGAATACTTATTGCCTTGAAAAAAAACGAACGGATAAATATCGTATAAAGAGTCGTTAATTAGTGTTAAGCAAATACGTGAAAACGTTTTGAAATGATCAATTTCGAGTAGTATCATAAAAACTCCTGATGAAAACTGCCGGTCCTTGCATTCTCACTAAAAGTAATGGACATACTCAAACTAGAATATTTTATCTGGCTCACGTACCCCGTATTAAGATAGGTATGCAAATGGGCTATTACTTCGAACCTCATTGGCTCCAGAGCACTCCATAGCTCCCGCCAATAATTTCTGTTCAGCACGCTAATAGCGAAATTAATCTTGATTTTTTAAAGAAAAAGTATCGAACTCAGAAGGATACTCTACTATATTACCCATTGATAATGTTTCATCATAGGTAAGCACTATTAAAACAAAATTGACTTTTATAATTCTATACCTGAAAAATAGTACATTACGATACGGTGCGTAAAGTTGGCCATTTTTTAACGGCGTGCGTGAAGTTAGCGCACGAGCGAAGCGAGTGCGATATACGCCGTTAAAAAATGTAACTTTACGAACGAGTATCGTATATTATTTTATAGCACGAGTGACATAAACCTGCTTAATTGTAGTTATAATAAAAAATTAATATGATTTGATGCTTTAATTTCATATAGATACATAATTATGTATATTGCAAAGACATAATATATACCTAGACCGGCCTTGCACGTTCGAATGTGCGTCAAGTTGGAACAATCCAATTTTGAATCGAATCGGTTTGTGCGTGAAGTTGGCGCGATGGAATTTTGTTACTATATTTGAAAACGAACAGATTACATAGTGATATCTCGCTTCCGCGTTTCAAAGTTTTAGTCGTGCTGTCTTTGTTACTCTTACATATGTCACGCGCCATTTTACTAAAGTTATTATTTTAGAAATAGTGAAGTTAATTTACAATTCAATGTTTACATAATGAAATGTGATTCCTTTGAACTTTATTTGTGTTTCTTGAATTGTTAGAATATTTTTGAAGGCATAGGAAGCCATATTTTCTACATTTGCGGACGTAATTACTGAAATCAATTTTGCGTAAGGAAGATGTGTACCTCGCTGCTGTCTACAACAGACTGACTTGATCAATCACTCAATCACACAACCCAATGTTGACCACTCGCCGTGCGCCTTATGTATGTTACGGGCCCATCTAGACTTTCTACATCCATGGTATATTGCTAGTTACACTTTCTAAGTTGCGATAATATTTTTGTAATTTTATTGTGCGAAAGATAATTTCAAAGATTTCGAAACATGAAGAGACAGATAAAAAAATACGATGAAGCCTCCGGAAATGAATTATTACGAATTTATTAAAGTTTTAATTAAGTTTTCTACAACACAAAACTGTGTTTAGGAAAATCGCTAACCTATCAGAATTCTTGACTTACAAGCATAACGCACTGGTTTAAATTACTGAACCAACAATTTGAGAAGAGAAAATAACTATAAGAAATATTTTAACTGACTTTACCAAACAGTGTACTTTACCATCTATGTATACTTTATTACTTTGTTAAGTAGGTAGTTTATTTTTTGTTCAATCATATTTTCCCAAAAAAATATGATAAAGTAACAGTTTTCACTACCTGCAACACACAGAACATACTTCAATTGAATTCGTATAAATAGTTGTAGTCAAGATGGGCCCGTAACATACATAAGGCGCACGACGAGTGGTCAACATTAGGTTGTGTGATTGAGTGATTGATTGATCAAGTCAGTCTGTTGTAGACAGCAGCGAGTTACACATCTTCCTTACGCAAAATTGATTTCAGTAATTACGTCCGCAAATGTAGAAAATAGGGCTTCCTGTGCCTTCAAAAATATTCTTTCAATTCAAGAAACACAAATAAAGTCCAAAGGAATCGCATTTCATTATGTAAACATTGAATTGTAAATTATTTTCACTATTTCTAAAATAATAACTTTATTAAAATGGCGCGTGACATATGTAAGAGTGACAGAGACAGCACGACTAAAACTTCCAAACGCGGAAGCGAGATATCACTATGTAATCTGTTCGTTTTCAAATATAGTAACAAAATTCCATTGCGCCAACTTCACGCACAAACCGATTCAATTCAAAATTGGATTGTTACAATTTGACACACATTCGAACGTGCAAGGCCGGTCTATATTATGTATGTCTATGGTTGTACAGAATGATAAACATGACTAAAGTGCAGTCATACATAGTATTTTATAATCTGTGGTGCAGGTTTGGGTCACTCATTGTCATAAAGTACCCTCATGTACATGAATTTTTTTAATTTGTACCCGCACAATAGGCAATAATTCATTTTTGTTTTTGAATGGTGTGAAGCTAGCGTCATTTGCCATGTAATAAGTAGCTACTTAAGCCACAGATAACCGTGGCATAAGTGCGGGTTCAGATCACGCTGTGCTATAAAATATATTCCCTTATAAATCTTTATGTGCCCTAAATACGAGTAAGTGATTAATTCAAACTCGAGGTAAATGCCACGACAATTGGCCTGATGAGATTAAATAAACATTTTCTTCCGCCCTACCTGTTACAATCGCTGCCCTACTTTAGATGAACTTTTGCTACAACCTGGTGTACGTTTTCTGTATTACGATTTAGAACATAAACCAAGTTTATTGTTTCGCCTACAACTCACCACAAGCTGTAGCCACGCTTGTTTAGCTGTTAACAAACCAGGCACGTCGGAAACTAAGTTGCTCTAAAAAGAGAATGAAACATTTCTCTCAGATACCCAGTGTTCTTCGCTTCCTTTTGTACAAACTAGTTAAAAGTTTTTTAACTCTGTACAGCGTGTCGTGAATCTTACTCCATTCCAAATGCCCATTTCGTTACGATTTTTCTCATTATTACTAGAAATAAAATTACTAAGGTTGTTAGATTACCTACTTTCAGCCGGTGAGAGACGTTCATACTGGCTTTTGCCCGCGACTTCGTCCATACATAGGAGTTTTTCCCCAGTGAATATCGATCCCGCGGGAACTACGGGATATAAAAAAGTCTATATGTCGCTCCACAGCCTTCTCTATTTCCCAGTTAAAGTCCCATAGAAAATCGTTCAGCCATTTCTGAGATTAGCATGCATAAACAACGATCATTTAGTTTTATTATATTTATACAGTTTTATTATATTTATAGTTATAGATTAATAGATAAATAGATATAGACGATATAGATGATGTCATCATGCTCATAATGCACGTTTGTGGGTATGAAATAAATAAAGCACAACTAATGATTCTGTGACAAAACGCATTTTTGGCGACTTGAACGTATGTGGACCCTGAGTAGGCAAGATTGCCCTGAAATCAAGGATAAAATTTCCACCCCTAAGTTCCTTACAACTTGAAAAGCTGTCGTAAGCGACATCTAATATAAAATTATTTCCGGAAGGGTTACGATAAAGCACATCGGTTGTCGCAGTTAAATGGTTTCATTTTCGTAATCAAAAAGTTAAAATTGAGACGTCGTTGAGCTAACTAATTAAAACATGAAACAAAACGATTTCAAACAAGTCAACAAGGTGACATCACGTATCTTCACGAACTTGGTGACACTTCACAAACTGGATAATTATACCGTTCCAGTTGTTCAAGTTTCTGTTTTGCTCTTTATAAAATAAAGTTAAAATTCAAGACACATGTTATTAAATGACCTACTTATACTTAATGTTTTCAAAAGCTAATTAGAATGTCTCTCACTAACAAAAAGTCAGTTTTCAAGCCCACGCCAACTTCTTCCGCGCGTCTTATGTTCAACAACGGACGAGTTTCGCGCCAAGTCTTTCATGTTGGACATCGCTAGACTTTGTGACAGAAACCTGCTAGCGTCTATGGACGACGGTAAAAACACGTATCATCAGGTATTTTTGTATGTCTGTTTATAATGTTAAAATGGCAATGTAAGTGTCGATTGGATTCGGTAGAAGTGACAAAAATTAAAAGCATCAAAGGATTGCTAGTGTGCTTTTGCATCTGACCAACGTGACCAAAAACCTAAGTGTGTCCTTTTTAAAACAATTACAAAGTTCTTGTAACTTGTAAGTTATAAACAGTGGTGGGTGATGAACTCTGAACAGCAAGGGTACGAAGGGCATCTTTTATATTATGTTCTCAGTTTTATTTTATTTCTTTTCTTTAGACCCGAAAAATTTAATATACCTAAGTCTAGGTCGTACAAGAATGATAAAATTTAAAGCTTGTCGAGTGATAATGTAAGTTCGAGAGTTACCTGCAGTTAAAAACGTTACACTCCCCGTTGAATTTACAGTATGAAATTGATCGTTCGTTTTATTTTCTATGTAAGATAGAGAACATTTTAAGAACCTATGGTGGTTTTTTAAAACTCGCATCGTATTTCATTGTGGTTGTAGCTATTAGTTTTATTATTTAGTCAATATAATTATTACACAGCTAAATAATATTAATAATAATAAAGATATATTCGGCGACCAAACTTTTGTTAATAATACAAAGAGTATTAATTGACATCAGCACATCGATGCCCACTGATGAACAGGGCAAGGGTTATTCCTCACTAGACTCATAAATTCTTAGGCATAGAGCACTCCTCCATCACTCCACCACGCTGTTCCAGTGTGGATTAGTGGAGCATATTAAACAAGAATGTATAAAGGCAGTTACTTTTTTATTTTTTCCCACTCACTCAATTTTCGATTCAAGTTGCCTTATCACGAATTTATACGTTGAAGAATGGTTTTGGATTCAATGGCCGAGATAAAAATTTCAGACTTGGAAATTTCGAGCTCGGAAAAAGAATTGCATTTCCTGTATTTCAGTTCCGAGACCCGGGATTTGTGCTGCAATAGGTGTCTGGTCACATTTCCCTCAAGAGAATAAAGTGCAAAGTTTAAAAATATATGTCGGGTGTTACATTTCGGGTTTATAGTAGCGGCGGTGAAAAGAGCGTGATTATAATAGGATATTTAGCAATGGATTTTCAGAAAAAAAATCTTTGTGTGAATAGGGTCTTTGAAGAATACCGGTAAATTTTCAAATTGATCCAAAATACTAACCATGTATTTGACGTCTTATATTATTGATATGAGACAGAAGACTTAAAATATTCAAGTGAAATTTATGTGTAAACAAAAAATAAAATAACCATGGAAGTTATTAAAAAATGTCTGCCAAAGTAAGCCGGAAACCCTCTGTGATGGTAATTAACAAACCTTTGTAAAAGTACGGCAGGAAATTAAGTCAAAAGTATGTTCATTTTCAATTTTGTAGCGCTTTTCAATATTGACGATTTCTGTTAGGTTTTTCGTGATATAAAAAATTATAAATTTAATTGCTTTTTACAGGCCATATTTTTGTACGGCTGCAAAATAGGTACGGATTGTTTGACTTTAAGTTTCTACACCATGTTTTCTTTGCCGAAGCAAGTGATATTAAGTTATTGACAATACTAATTTTTTAACATACCTAATATGACAAGTAATTGCTTGACTAAATTCCCACTTGATGGTAAGCATTTATGCACGGCACTTCGAAAACTAGAGGCGCGTGTGAGATTTGAACCTAGTCAGATGAGTACCTACAGCATCATATATCTTCTTATTATTTGATTAGAAGCTTATTAAAATGTATGTTTAACATTTATCTTCATAATGTCAAGGAGTTTCAAAATAAATGTACAACGGGCGAGTATGCGAAGCGTAGATTAATCCTCCCACTGATGTTTTACAAATACGACTTGATTAACGTTTATCTAAATCCACCAACTGTTCGTATATCCAATTTCTGTCGCAGAGAAATCCTCCGAGAAATTGTTCAGAATTCTACCATTTATACATCTCGTGCCACGCGTAAAATTAAGAGGCGAGTTTACGCAAATCCAGTTAGTAAAAGATACATAAAATTTGCTATGAAATTACATTCTATTCAGAAAACGAAAATATGTATGTTTATGTATATGGTATGGTGCGTACAGATTATGCAACATGTTATATAACTTCTGTTTTATAACACGTCCACACTATCTAACATTGTTGTCTAACAATGAAACATGTTACAAGACCGTACACATTAAAACAACACTGTTGTATAACAATGTTATAAAACAAGGCACAAGTAGGTAACTCGTGCGAAAAAGTTATATAATATTGTTGCACAAACTAATAACATGTTGTATAACTTGTTTTTGTAACACATAGCGTCCACATTTGTAAAACATGTTATTTAACTATATTTTATAACATGTTTTGTTACATAGTCTGTACGCACCATTACGGTTAATACCCGAAATGCGGCTACACCTAGTTCTAGCCGGCTACAACTAGATGTAGCCGGCCACGTGCGGTTAGAACTATGTATGTATGTAGGTGTATCCTATTTGTAGTATTTCACCTTTAGTACGTCACGGCTCCCGGTGATTAAAATACAAAAATTAGTTACAATACTTTAATAGATACTTACAGCTGGGTGTATAGCCACTTATTCATATTCGCGCGAATACGTGAACCCACAAGTGTAGGTTGGACCTTTATTGTTATAAAATGATTATGCGAAGTTTTTTACATACCAATTCGTGGTATTCATAGGTTTCAAAATTATGACAATGCGTACAATGTACACTTTCCGCGCAAGTGAGCGAACGAGGTAATGTACGACTGAATAAAAATGCATTTCTATATTTTTATCATTTAGTTAATAACTTATTTGTAGCACACCAAAAAATACCTAATAATACATAAATATTCATTTATAACATACAACTAGATAAAGACATATTCAATACGAGGATTTTTTTAAGTTAAAATCACGTGCATAATGGAAGTTTTTTAGGTTGATGGATTTTATCTTTTACAACGTGGTTACCACCATACAACAATAAATTTAATTTTATGTACCTAATGATTACCTAAGCCCCCAAAAAAATTTTCAATATTCAAAATTTCAACACGCTGTATCTATTTAATAGCAGAAGATTGTTGCCGCTCTTGTCAAAAGTGAGTGACTGACGTTTAGATAGGCTGTTCTATTTTTTATATCATACTTGCTCAGTAACTAGGGATTACTATGGTGGAAAGTCTCCTTGTAAGTTGGTGTTTGCTGAGGGTAACCGTTTTTGTGCTCACCAGTTGGCGCCACTGCAGACGGCGGTCATGCTGTCAAAGCCCGCCCATACATAAACATTGACAAGTGACACTTGTCTGAATACTATTCAGTGAATAGACAAGAGAGAAGTGACAGGCAGACCACCCTCTACACTAGCGGCCTCTAGCGGCGAATCCACACGCGGTTACCCTCATTCAAGGCAACATTACGTCGCACTATGCTTGAATTGTAATGTTCACATTACAGTTCAAGCTATGCAAAACTCCTTGGTAAACAATCTCTTTTCTTATAAAATGGTAAGAAAACTTTTTACTGAAAAAAAAAACACTGAACATGGCGGCATTTAATTTCCATACATTTCAAACTATGCAAAACTCCTTGGAACTCAGAGCCGTAAAAAAAAATAGAAAACTATTTACGAAAAAAAATGGAAATGGCGGCATTTCATTTGATCTGAAAGTTTGTGAAGTTTGTTCGTAAAGGGATTTAAGTTATTTACAACAATGTCAAGCACTTCATCAGCAGCAATATTACTATAATTAATTATAATAAGTAACCATTTTTTTCTATTTTTTCTCTAAATTTGCTAATTATTCTAATTAAAATTTCATTTTGCATTACCAATGTTTTATTTACCTCACAAGAATGATATAAAGTAGAATGCTTACCTCGGTTGCAAGTAGCTATTACACCCTCGAACTATATTCACCCTCGCTCGCTGCGCTCGCTCGTGTAACTAAATATCTCGGGTGCACGCGATCCATTAGCGCCCTATGCGAGCTGCGCTCGCACTGGCGCCAAATTGGATCTTGTTCTGTAATAGCTTACTTACGTCCCTTGTGTAACAATCTACTATTCCTGTATTTTGTGCTATTCACATAGTTTGTTTGATAAAAACATTTTTGTAAGTAAGATGTTAGACGTTTTTTTAGTAAATGTAATATGTTCCTTGCATGAAGCAGGGCTCGTGGTTTCATTTATTGTTGTTTGGTGGTATCCACCTTGTATATAAAATTCTCGTGTCACAATGTTAGTTACGAGCTTACTCCTCCGAAACGGCTTTACCGATTTTTACCAAATTTTATACCTATGTATTAACGGAAATGTACGTAATCCGTCATTGTATAAAATTCCTAGGAATTGTATGTAATACCTAAAATCGCCCGGAAATGTGTGAAATAAATTATATTAGACAAATATCCTAGGAAGACTAAACATTTCCGAAATAGCAATCGGAAATGTAAAACATTTAAGATTTTAATGGGTACGCGAAATAGATAATATGAAGATATTATATTTTACGGTATGATTGTTATCAGATTGTCTCACCGAGTGCTTTAATAAAAAATATTTATTTATAAAACAATGAATAGGTACTCATTTCCATTACTACTCAGTCAAATTCTTCAAGGTATAGGTAGGTCGAATTGGTTACAGAACCGAATTAGCCTACCCCTACTCCACGTAGTCTTGTATGCCCTACCCCTAGTGTGTTTTAGAACCCGGATGCTCGGAGGGAGGGCAGCCCCCGCCCGCTGTAATAAAACGCAGACACCCGGGCGAGCCAGAGCGGCTGAGCCTGGTCGCCGAAGGCGACCAGCAAGCCGAAGCTGCGCAGGTCAGCGTGGGTTTCTGTGCTTTGTTACGTAAGGGCAAAGGGTATGTATGTAATAAATATTTTTTAAAACAATATTTTATACATTTCCTAAATAGCTTCGGAATTGTACTTATATCTACATTTCCTAGGAATTGTAATAAGTTCCTAGATTTCATACATTTCCGGTAACGTACTTATGCATATTCAGTAGGTCTGAGAATCGGCTACTATCTATTTTTCACACCCCTTAGTGATAAGGGTTGTTCGAGGGTGAACATTTTTTTTAATTTTTGGACAAAATTTTTCGTTTTTATTTTTTTATAATGTGACATTAAAAAATACATACAACCCTAAATATTCACCTTTTTATCACCAACCCCTATTTTTAATAGCCATTTTAGTAATCTTCTATACAGGGTGGCCAAAAAGTCATGGATCAAACGCAACGACCGGTTAGCTGGTGTCATTCGCTGCAAAAAACTGTTCTACAGGTGGTCTCCATCATCAACCCTTGAAAAGTTATAACTGATTTTATATTTTTTAAGGAAATGAACTTTTTCAATGTAAATGGTACTAAAATTCGATAAATTCACATTCTTGTATCATTTTTGTTTATTTAATATGATGCAACTGAGTAGTCTGTTCATAAGACATAGCTTTATATCGCTGTATACACAGCGATATAAAGCTATGTATTATGAACAGTTATTTTTTCGTGTTATTAAACGTTTTAGTAATCTTTATTTTCCTACATCATAACTTTTCTTTTACATCGAACCCCACTGTGAAAAAAAAATGTTCTACCGAAAAGTGACCCTGTATCACAAGTAATAGTGCATTTAATGGGGATTCTGAAAAGGTATAACACATGGCTATTAAAAACAATTAAAAATAACCTCCGCGTATTTAAACAGATTAATTCTTGTATTTTCTTTAAGTTGAAAATAAATTTAATACACTAGCTTGTATTTACTCTACAAGAACAAGCGAAAAGAATATTATGGCATTCATCTTAATTTATTTTCCATCAAAACGATTGAGAATCGTCCTGAGCTGACACTTTGACACATATTAAATTAATGTCGAGGAAGCATTTTGTTTTTTCTGTTCTGACATCTGTAGAGCACAAATTCTCTAAAAAAAGTAATTTAAACGTAGAGATTTTTTGTTTAATGTGTTTCAGACATTTTCTCCATAATTACTTAAACACTTAACAGTGTTTCAGGAAAATCATTTTTGTTTATTCATTCCATATCCGTTTTATTTATGTGGTAGGTATACTTACCCAATCATGTGTGTAAGAAATATGGTTGTTATCGTATGTACCAAGACGATTGATAATTTAGTCGATTAAACCTGATTGACTATCAAAACTAATTGGTATTAATTACCTACAATAATTGTAATAACAATGTACCCTAAAAAGTCTCACTTTTATTATTAAATTAGTAGAAAATGCATTGCAAGTGTTGAGTAGGTATTGATAAAATATACCTTGTGAATTTATTTTCATTTGGGAATAAAAAAGACTACCACGTTTTAGTTAATAGAGATATTTAAAACTATATTCGAGGGGGAACCATCCCCATTGAGAACTACTGAAATGGAATATTCAATTCGATAACTTTCGCTCATTCCTTTTTACGCTTAGTTGCTAAGAATAGGATGGCAAAGTATATAACATTTTATCCTGAAGTAGCATTTAGACGCTACATACTCGTAGTACAAGAATTACTTGATATTCATTCTTATGTTTTGTTTTAGGTTGAAATGTTGAAGAAAAACTGTACCACTATAATCGTGTTCGATGTCATGAACTTCGATGTAGTGGCATTCGATGTTGCGCATGGGATCCATGTTGAGAGCTCATATTAAAGAACCAAAAGAGAGGCTTTGACTTAGGCAGGGATCCCTTGGCAGTTTTATTATGGACCAATCAATCAGACAAACACAGGTGATAGCTCTACACTAATGACTGATGATGACGTGTTAGTATCACTTTGACGTTTGTTATATTTTAAGTGTCATCATTAAACGTTCTAATGTTAAATTTTACTTTACGTTAAACTTTACTGGAAGGACAAGAATCATGTGAAGATCATAAATTAAAACATATTCCTTAATTAAACTCATAAATAATATCTAAACAATCTCATTAGATTCCTTCCTAAATATGTTAATTTGATAATTAATTGTTTCAATTTTGGAAAAATTCATACTCTTACAATGATTTATTTTATCACATCCAATAGAAAATGCTATGTGATATGTGTCTGTATGACGTACCTATAATGTTTGCTGTTACGTTATTTCGGCAGAAATATTCGAAATAAATGAAAAATGCCCAAGTAAATAAAGAGTGATAACCTACTTATAAATGAAACAATCTGACCAGGTAGACCGACGACCTGAAGAAGAATGCGTTCATCCGCTGGATTCAAAAGGCTCAGGACCGGTCAGGGTTGCGCCGATTAGGGGAGGTCCAATACTGAATAGCCTAAAGCAGTTATTGGCCCACTTAAATTCAAATGTTTGTTGTAAACCATTTTAAATTTCGCACTTATCAGGGACTGTAAAAGTAATTTTCGATAAAACTGATTTTTCGTTCATATAATAATGAAGATAAATGTTGATTAAAAATTAGACCTAAATAATTGTATGCGGCCCGGGATCGCTCGGCTGAAATAATTATGTTTGTGGCCCATATAAAAAGTTGAGTACCGCTGGCCTAAAGCCTCCCTCGATAAATGGAAATTATTGTTCAAATCGAACTACATAGTATCTAAGTAGTTCCTGAGATTAGCCCGTTCAAACAAACGAACTCTTCAGATTTATTTATTACTTTATAAGAGAAAAAGGTAGTGTCCGAGAGATTTCATCCGTTCATTTCATTAAAAATAATCTCTCTCTCGATGAATATTCGTTGTTTTTCTACGTATCTCTGTAGTGGTTGCGTTGTTTTAAGTGACGTCATCATCATTATAGATAGCCTATGCTCCCTGTCATAGTCAACCCGCTTACCATGTTGTGCGGATTGATAAACTTCACAGTATATCTAATTGAGAAAATTATGGATAACTCTTAGGTATGCAGGTTTACTCACGAAGCTTTTCTTCAACGAAGCGAGTGAATTCTAACACGCACGTAGTTTTTGAAAATTAGAAGTGCGCGTAGGATTTGAACCTAAAGTTCAGATGTCCAACGTTCATACCAAAATGTTATTGCTGCTCTAATAAAGTTTTACCCACGGCTTCGCTTACGTGGAGATATTTTACTGATTTTCATACAAGCTTTGATCTCTTAGGGGTGGTATATGACAACATTCGTTCTTAGCGGACGTTTGCTTACTACTACTACTTGTCTGAATAATTTTATCTTTATACGTCAAACAGTTTTGGTTATTTATAAAATTGAGTGATATTTGAGTTTATATATATAGGTAGAAGAATGATAGAGAAATTTAACATACTAATGTGCCATTAAATACTTGGAAAGTAGGTACTTAGCGTTTTATGACAATTAATCCAATTTTACACGTATTCGGGCACTATACTATCGTAAAGCAAACGTCGTTCATTACGGTCCATTAGTTAATCCCTTAAGCCCTGTATAACAAAGTATGTTCATGCATATTATATGTATACGCATGTAATTATTAAAACGAAAACCGGTTTATTACCCGAATTTATTGTGAGGAAAAATTATTAAAAGGACAAAATTAAATACTCGTGTTACGTTTTTCGATCCATTTTATCCAATGACTAGAGAACCGCCCGCGCTTCGCTTCGGGACCCGTAGGTAACAGCCGCGTAGGTCTCGCTCCCGTAGGAATTTAGGCTAAAAAGTAGCCTACTACTCGCTCTCATCACTCCACCCTGTCTGAGGTGTGTGGAGCCCTCGGGACAGTTAGTTCCCCTTTGGGGGTGTCTCTCGCGGCCCGTTAAAACGGGCCGGTCCTTGGGTTGGGCCCTAAGGCCCTTGGTTGTCCATCTGTGGTTAACCAATAGGTCAAGTCCGGTGAGTGGTGGCCTTTTACAGGCCACAGAGTCTTAAACGGGATGGGGTTCATCTTCGCGCCGCCCAGGCGATCGAGGCCCTACCGGGTGAATCCCGCTGGTGGGAAGCCCAGCAGGAGCCGATCAGCGCCGGGCGACGACTTACGAAGCCCCAGTATCAGTCAGTGCTAGCCCCGTCCCGCGCAACCAGCAAGTCGCGCGGGAAGGCCCAGCGGTCCGGTGGACGGGTGTGGAGCGGCACCAGGTCCTGCAGATGTGGGAACCGCGACGCGTCGACACGCCCGAACATGTTGCGTGCCAATCTCTCGATGAAGTCGTCCAGGCTCTCGACTCGAAGGTCCCTCTGGATGACGGCGTTCCTGACGTACCTCGGCGCACCAGTCAGCCGGCGGAGGGCAATCGCCTGAACCGCGCGCATCCTCTTGCGCTGCGGTTCGCTGGCGAGCGCGTACCACGCCGGTGCCGCGTACGTGAGGCGGGATCTGATGTAGGTCTTGTAGACCCCGAGTTTCAGTCCGAGAGGGAGGCTCGAGGAGAGCACTGGTTTCTGCCATCGCGCTTCTGGAATTCGCGACGGCTTTCGTAACCTGTGGCTTCATCGAAAGTCTTCCGTCGATTTTGCCCCCAGGTATTTGGCCTGTGGGGCCCATTGGATATCTTGTCCGTGAAGCTCCAGAGTAGGGTCCCGCCTGTTGAGGTATCCTCCTATGTTCACGGCCTGCGTCTTCCCGACATTCACCGACAGTCTCCACGCGGCGAGCCATTCGGGGAGGGCATCAAGCGCACGCTGCATCTTGACGATGGCGTGGGTTCTATTCAGCGACGTGGTGATGTACGCCACGTCATCGGCATACAGGGCAAGCGACGCCCCCCTGCCGCCGGGATGTCGTCGGTGTAGCAGGCGTAGCAGACCGGGGACAGGCAACTCCCTTGCGGGACGCCGGCTGCGATCGGACGCTCGGTGGATTCGGCGACTTCAACCACTACTCTGAAGCTTCTATTTTCGAGGAAACTGGAGATCACCTTAACGGCACTCCCGGGCGCCGACGACTGCGAGATCTTGTACAGAAAGCCGTCGTGCCAAACACGGTCGAACGCCTTTTCCATGTCGAGGAATACTGCACACACGCGTTCTCTCACAGACAGGGTAGCCGTGCTGTTCAGCGGCATCAAAAAGTAGCCTTCCACTTCTGTTGGCAGCTAGGCTATTCCACCCCGGATGCTTGCAGTTCCAGTCGTCCGCGCCCACCACCGGTGTCGGCGAGTCCAGCAACTTGCGGACATCAGCCAACAGGATAGTGCCAGCGGGCGGGCGGTACACTGAATACAGCCGGAGCGGGGAGTTCTCGAGGCAGAGCTAAAGTAGCCTATTACATTTGCCTATGACTTAAGTAAATTACATGCAGTATTTGATAGCGTAATTCAGAACTTGCAAATGAAAAATTAACGCCATCTATTAACAACTCCGAAAATAAATATCTAGCAACTAACAAAACATCGATTTTCCCATGGGAATGGGATGTTTTTCCGCGGTAAAAAGTAGCCTACGTCACTCTCCACCCTCCTAACTATCCTCACACACATAAACCTTACCATATAATAGCTTTGTTGCGACGTGAAAGCGTCACAAACAAACAAACAAACACACTTTCACATTTATAATATTGATGATGATTGTATGATTGTATTAACAACAAAGTTCAATTCAATTTCGGAATAGAGAATTTAGTGAGTCATACAAAAATGATAGATTTCATGAATCTTCTTTGATACTTGTAGGTATCGGTAATAGAATTTCATGAGCGCCGATGATTATTATTTACCATTGTGGCTTGGTAGTCTTGTACCTTGTATGTAACCTTAACTGAGAATCCAGGAGGTGCTGCTCATGCCTGCTCATAGTGATGTGTGAGATTATTGAGTGTGAAGCGTTATTATTATTATTATTATTACTAACCAGTAAGTAAGTGAGAGTCCGAGTGGCGGAGGGGAAGTGCTCAGAAGGGACGTGTACTTGTCTGAGAGTCACCAGGTTAGCAAAGGAAGATCTCCCGTCTGCCAAGGAGTCTCTTGGTTTCATAGCACTTTGAAGCCCGTTTTAGGCATTGTAAATTATCACATAGGTATTACCCACTCTAAATAAATTGATATTAATATTCTAGCATTAACTATTCAGTAATTAATCCCAGATTAAATATCTCGGCTTTAGTTACGCAGTTTGATATTGGAGCTCAATATTGTTACGGTAATTAAGTGCAAGTCGGGCTATAACTAATTCAGACAAAGCCAGATTCTAAATTTAAAAAAATTACATCTTTAAGTAGTCGCTATACGAGATAGAACAAGAAGAGGAATGAAATAAAGTCTATTTGAACTTGGTGCGACATCGCACGTACGTCACACGGTTCTGGATTTGATTTTCAGTGAAGCATGAAATGAAAAGTTAAAATTGCTGTTCTAGGTCTGTGTAGCGTAAGTAGGATATTTAGTTTTTTATGGTATCAAAACCCATAATTATGTAATTAATCCAAAACTAAGATTTTCTCCATAATGAGAGTGGGATAAATGCTATAGTTACACGTATTCATAATAATCAACGTTAATGTGTACCGGGCAATAATAACGTAACGGAAATTTTCGCTGTAAAGGTTCGCTTTTGTTGAGTTTTTATTGCTTGTAATAAAATTGTCTAATAGCTTCTATAGATGCTATTTTTACACCCGTTTCTCTATAGAAAACTTTCAGCTCCAAGTCATTGCATTATATCCCTGCACAATATTTATTATAGAATTATGTAACATAATATTGTGTTAGCATATAACCTAATTGTTTTTGTCACATGCTAACTTCAACATTGCTACACTAATAGCATGACTAACTGAGGTATAAATGCATAGCAATTAAATTTAGTCACTGTGCCGTTAAACGTTGAGGAGTTCCCTTTTCTGAAGTTAAATCTTAGCGTGCTATTTGGCCATGTCATAGAGAAATTCCGGCGCCAAATGAACAGCCAACCTAACTGGTGGTAAGTGGTCGTCATTGCCTACGGATTTGTGCAACAACAAAAAGCTCGGTGAAAAAAGAAAAACTTTTCGTTGCACGGTTACGGCACGTTGTCGGTGCACGATTAGTTGTTTGTCTTAAGGATGCAAATGATGGAGATAAAGGACTTTATGATATCTCACCCAAGATCCTGATATAGGGGTAGCGTAAGATTGGGGTTAGTAAGTAGGTATTCAGATAAGCTGCTCCAATACTGCAGAACCCTATTTATAACATCATTGTGCAGAACATACAATCACTGTAATGTTTGAGGACTTACCTCAATTCCTCATGGGTCCCATAATCCAAACTGGTAAAAATTGCTACAATAAAAAAAGATTTTTTTTTTAATTTGGTTAATAAATAATGGAGCTCTTCAGACAAAAAAAAAAACAACCGGATTAAGAACTTCTTTCTGATCAATTTAATGTCACTATAATAAAATTACTTCAAATACTTCAAACATTAAACTTTCCCTTTTAACAGTTTCATTAAGTAGTAATTTTTAATTTGGTAATAAATATAATAATGATTTTCATGCGGAACTAATGATAAATTTACCTGCAGCTTTTAAAGGATCCATTAATATTTATTCTCGTGAACTGCACGGAATGAGGTTGCAATTAGGTATAAAATGTATTCGTAGTAAATCTTATCTTGATTTCGGCTGTTGGCAATGAAAATAAGTTAATATCTAGTAATCGATGTAACATATCGACATTAGGCCAATTTTGTTTTTTTTTTTGCAATCCAGGAAGCTTCAAGTTCGATTGTGTAAATATCACGCGATGTACTTAACGTACCAAATACATACGTACCTACCTCCATTCTTTACTGTCTAGGTTGTTTTTTTTTCGCCCGACGGCGCTGGCATTTAAGCACTTCTCATACAACGCTATTTATTGAGCTATTCGACTGCAACGCAATCCAAAATTCGTATGTATCTTACACTTTTCACTGACAGGAGACCCGTCTACGATGCGACTCCTTACTGTTCTGCGTCATATACCTGACTTATTGGATGCTTTCAGTTTTCTCTAGCGGATGACAATCAACTAATATCACTATATACAAGTACTAATATAATAGTGTAATATAATATAATAGTGTATATAATATATATAATAGTGTATATAATAGTGTAATAGTGTTATATCACTATATACTACTACCTACACTACATACCTACTACTAGTCCTACTACGAAATTTACTTGTCCTATTAGTTGGACAAGCTCTGTTCCTCATAGTCCTGCTGCGAATTTAAATTGTTATCCTAGTGGGACCAATATTCTATTCTACTCGGTATCGTAGTAGGTATAAGTACCTAATATTTTTGTTTAAAGTATGACTGCACTAAGAATTATTTTGGCAACTGTATTTTAGTTACCTAATATTAATATACCTAGTAAGTTCTCTTGAACACCTGGACGTTAAGCTGTAATTCACAAACGATTGAGATTGTGCCATTGAATTTGTTCTAGGAGCATTTATTTCCCTTAATGGAATTTTTAATGACCCATTACTGTTGGGTTTGCATGTAGGATAGCTAAAAACTCATTCTTGTGAGAGGCTTGTTATAACTTTGAAGTAAGAAAAACACAGACAGAGCGGAATGGCGTGATTGTACCTGTTTCTAAAAAAACGTTGCGGAATCGAAATGTCAACGCTTTCCACTAGAGACCTGCGACGTCAACGTCGCATCTGCGCAGCGTTGACGTCGGAGAAACGCCGACGCTCGTAAATCGACAGTGGGATAGCGGCCTAATTCCTTTACATTCCTCTACATTACAATATTAATATAAAATCGAAACAACAAATTATCCAGCGCGAATTCAAAATTCAATTGAATTTATTAGCTACTTATGACATAAATTAAGTAAATTAATTACCTGTAGCATTTTGCTGGCCCCGGGCAGTAAAGCGGTAAACGTCGGTTACGCCCTTATTACTTTTGTTTGATTTTTGGGTTCTCTGAGTATCAATCTATCACCCTTATTTTTTTCAATTTTTAAATTAATATTTCGTTATAATAAGTGACAATAACAACTTTATTGCATGGAAAATTTTCTTACGACTAGAAATGTATTATTGCATTACCTACTTTATGAAACCAAACACAAACAATCAATAAACTGTAAACATTTGATACGAAGTAATCACAAGAGATTTTATTCTGTACAAGCTATTACACCTTTCTTCCAGGAAATTCATAGTAACCCTGGCGTCCCTGGCGCCGTACAAAGGTCTTGCGCGAAACCACTACTACATACACATGGTGGTAATCGGCTGGTAACCTCGAGATCTAAGGCACTTCTCACACAACGCTATTTATGAGCTCTACGCGACTGCAACGCAATCCAAAATTTGTATGTATCTGACACTTTTGACTGTACATAGTGTCAAATACATACAAATTTTGGATTGCGTTGCAGTCCCGTAGCTCATGAATTGCGTTGTGTGTTAAGTGCCTTAAGCGGAAAATATGTCGTGTTATATTCTTACAGTCCTGAATCTCGGTGGTCGGTGTGTTTATAAAGTCATGTTGTCATAACGATGTTGCAATTGAAACAATATCATCTATAATTTGTATCATACATTTTTTCAATTATTTAATTAAATATTTATACCATTACAATTTTTTTATAGCCTGAAGGGCTGACGTAAAAGCAGACGAGCCACCTGATGGAAGTGGTCATCGTCGCCTATAGACACGAGCAACACCAGGGGAGTCACCAGTGCAACGCCGGCCCTTAACGAGAACTCTTTTTACACCTTTCTTGAAGAACCCCATGTCATAGCGCACCGGGAATACCTCAGAAAGAAGCTCATTCCACATCTTGCATGTTCGCGGTTTTGATCGTGAAAAACGGACCGTAGTCGTTCGCCACGAGTCCAAGCGATGTGGATGGAACTTCAATCTTCGGCGAGTGGTGTGATGATGGAAGAGTGAAGTTGGCACCAAATCGAACAATTCCTCGGAGCACTCACCGTTGTAAAGCCGGTAGAACACGCAGAGGCGTCCTATGTCTCTCCTCAGACTTAGGTGTTCTAACCTGTTAGTGACTCGTGGGTCGTTGACAACTCGAACCGCGCGCTTTTGTACGGCGTCAAATGGACTAAGCTGGTATTGTGGCGCCCCTGCCCAGAGATGAGAGCAGTACTCCATGTGAGGCCTGACCTGTGCTTTATAAAGCATCAGTAGGTCCCTCGCAGTGAAGTACTGCTTCGCCCGGTTATGGACACCAAGCTTTTTGGAGGCCAATTTGGCCTTAGCTTCCAGATGACTCCGATACTGCACGTCGCTCGAAATGTCAACGCCCAGAATCCCAACACTTTTGCCAACGGTGAGCGCGGTACCCTGGAATTGAGGCGCCATGACAAATGGGGGTTTCTTAGCGGAAAACGCGCAAACTTGTGTCTTCGTGGGGTTGAACTCAACTGAGTCGACCCCATTCCGAGACTTGCTCCAGAGAGTTCTCTACTTCAGACACAAGTTTGATTCTGCTATCCTCCACTTGTGACCGAGAGGTATTTGCAGGGCCTGTATAATAGGCATCTCCGGTGCTGTCATCCGCATAGCAATGAATGCCGTTAGCACGCTCAAGTATGTCATTGATATGCAGAATGAACAGGGTAGGAGACAGCACAGACCCTTGGGGAACACCAGCGTTTATGGGTTTCAAATCTGAGCAACAACCGTCGACAACGACCTTTATATGTCGCTCAGACAGAAAGCTGGCTACCCAACTGCATAACCTCTCAGGGAGACCGTAAGATGGTAACTTCGCGAGAAGGGCCCTGTGCCAGACCCGGTCGAAGGCCTTAGCGATATCTAGGCTGACTGCCAGTGCTTCCCCGTTGCTGTCTAGAGCCTGAGCCCACCGGTGCGTCAGATAAACTAAAAGATCGCCAGCTGAACGACCATGACGGAAACCGTAATGTCGATCATTGATCAGCTGGCGCGATCTTCAAGATATCCTAGAAGTTGAGTGTTTATTACACGCTCCATCACCTTCGCAAGCAGGGATTTATCGCTATAGGCCTGTAGTTGGCCGGGTCACTGAGATCGCCCTTTTTGGGGATCGGATGAACTATTTTTAAAAGGTTAAATTAGTAAAAAATTAGCTTTCATTTGACATTTTGAACGCCTGTTTTGGATCAATGTACGCTGCACTATAAACAAATTAGCTCATTTTATTTCTCCTGTAAAATCGATTTTTGATATTACCGCTTTATTGCCCGGGACAAGCGATTTGATGCGTAGATAATTCAAAGCTTGCAAATGAATTTTACTAACGCCATCTATTAACAACATCCGCACCTAAATATTTAGCAACTAACAAAACATCGATCTTTCCATGGGAATGAGATGTTATGCCGCGGTAAAAAGTAGCCTACGTTACACTCCGCCCTCCTAACTATCTTCACACACATAAATCATATCATATACAATATACAGCCATGGTGCGACGTGAAAGATACACAAACAAACAAACACACTTTCACATTTATAATATTAAGTATGGATATCTGTAGGTACCTATGCACAGTTGCTAATAATAATAATACTTTGCTTCCCAATCCTACTAGAAAGTTAACACTGATTTTTGGTTGATGATATTATGATGGGGATTTGATAGAGTATTGGTGTAGAAATAAACAACAGAAGTATTTATATATCAGACAAATAATTAAAAGAAAAACACCTTCATACTGTCCGCCAAAAAAGTAAAATAGACATCTTAATTGCAGCTCTTTGTCAATTTGTACACATCGCCCACTAAATATTTTTTACAAGGAAAATTTCTTTATTTTAAAATTAATTTTTATAAAAAAATTAGGTGTCTCTTGACGTTAAAATACGATGTAGTTCTGTGAAATGTTGAAGTCATCAACGTTGGATTTAAAGATAGTTCTTTAGTAAGTATATAGAGGCTCAACGAATTTGGACCAAAAACCCATTAAAAGCCGTTAATGCGGACTTAACGACATAATAAAAACAAAAATAGCTGAGGCCATTTCAGTTTAGCGTAAAGAGTTTGTTTTGGATTAAAATTTTTCGCAATGCGTTATTTTACCTAAATATGTACAAAAATACTGTGCAATGATGCGCATGTTTGTTTACAAAATAAAATTCATCAAACCGGTGTGAATGTGTGATAAAGTGTGTGATGACGATGTAGAGACCAAAAACACAAGTTTTGGACTCTACCGATAACATAGTTCAATAAGCAACAACAACATTCACGTACACAGACACACACATACGCACATGTTAGCAGGACATAAGGAAGAAAGATGTTGTCAATAGGTATGGTAAAAAAAAGAATTTGCCAGACGGTCCACCCACGACCATTTCATTTTATTACCTTTTATTTATAACCTTGAAATTTTCTTCTATAAATAGAGGCTTTGGGCAAAACGTCCCACTTGGAAAACGTCCCGTGGGACGTTTTTGTCCGTTGATTTAATTTAATATTTTTCTTTGGGCTAAACGTCCCACTTATAAAATATGCAGAATTTCTATTGTTCGCTGCAATATTTTGTACAGTCTGCAGGAAAACAAATAAATAGTTTGAAATAAAACAGAATATTCATGAATATAAAAAATATTTATTATTAATTAAATATAAACATATATTTATTTAGGTATAGTAGTATAGTATATTTAATAGTAGTAGTATAGTATATTTAATAATAAGCGACCATGTTTTTTTTTCACTAAAATTTTGTCAGGCACGCTAGTTTTGCTCTAGTGTCTAATCCAGAATCCTATAGATCAATGATTCAGAGAGACTGTCAGCCAGCTCCTGCTTATACAAGCTTGCTTTATGTAGAGGTTATCTCGACGGACCAGTACCGATAAGCGCTGGCAGATCAGCGCCGGAAACCAGCGTTCTACTTGAATGTGCCCTAAGGTATTTGACATGTTTTATTCTAAAATGTACCTGCTTACATTTTGTTATAAAGTGTATAAATAATATAAATAAAATATTACTAGTATAGTACTTACCAAACAACACCAACGGCAACAACTTATAACTCAATTAAAAGATATTTCACATATTATTGCGGAGACAACCACTAGTACTTCAACTACTGAAATCTTTAATATTTAATAGAAAATTACCTGATGCACAATGTCTCTCATTCTGGCTGATAAGCTCCTGTACAGTGATTGATTCATTCACCATGCGAATTTAGTTCCTGTTTTAAAATGAAAGGGATGATTCGCCCTCACATTGACCGATCTACCGAAGCAGGTGGCAAGGTATGAGCGAGATAGAATAATAGTTCCTTACTCTTCAGAACTCGTGCCCTTTTACTTGAACTAATGCCATGTAATAATTTTTGTATTATTAACGAATATTTAATGTTTTTGCAGTAATTACGATTATTACTTTTTCAAAAAAATACTTTTTCATAAAGCTTGAGATGTGGAATTTGTATTAGTTAATCCTACTAATATTATAAATGCGAAAGTTTGTAAGGATGTATGTGAGTGAGTGAGTGAGTGTGTGTGTGTGTGGGTTTGTTACTCTTTCACGCAAAAACTACTGAACGGATTTTCATGAAACTTCGCAGTAATATAGCTTAGACATCGGAATAACATAATTTGTTAAAACTTATAGAGATTTTTGAAGGGACTGGTTTCCCGAAGCGAAGCGAGGGCGGATTTAGTAGTGAATAATAATTTAAAGATCATTTGTATTACTGTATTTAAATTTATTTTTATAATTAAATAGAAGTTAACCTTAATAATATTTAAAGTAAAAATATGTAACACGGAGCATGTTTTTCTGCTGACTATACTATAATTTCATCTTGAATTTCTGGGACCAATTGACCAAGTCAAAAAAGTTCTTGGGCAAAACGTCCCATGGGACGTTTTCCAAATGGGACGTTTTGCCCAAAGCCTCATAAGCAAAAAGGGCTGTAAAAGCAGATCAGTTATTTCACGACTAGTCGTCATCGTCACATAGATTTATATGGACACGGGTAACTTCAGGTGGTCGCCAAAGCATATTGGTCCTTTAGGAGAATTCTTCTTACACTTTGTTGTTCCTCGATTGATTAAGCTGTCGGTTTTTCCGTTAGAAAAACTAAACAGGCAATTCATATTGTTCCCGTTGTTTATTGCATGTCGAAAATCCATCCTAAGGACAATATTGGATCGCATTACCATTTATTACCATGCATTTCCATTTTCATTACCAGATACACAATCGGTTATCTCATGTTGGTGTACTTAATGAAGATGGATGGAATTCTAACATTTAATGAGAAACGCGTGATAATGAGATGCTGTCGTTTTTGAGGCAAGCCGAAGAATATACTTTAGTCAAACATTAAAACAAGACTTGAATGAATGAAGATGAAGAATGAAGACTTGTTGAATAAAAAGTTGGACCCTTAGCTAACGTCTCATATCTAAAACGTTTCTTGCAAATACGAGTACAAGTCAAAGACAAAGAATACTTGACTTAAAGAAGTCTGACGCAGATTTTCTCAACGTTGTTCAAGAAATCGCTGAAGAAAGAAAACAATTTTTCTTTGATGTCACTTAATATCGAATATTAAAAATAGCAATATTTAAACGAGCTATTTTTAAACTTAATGAACGAAACATTAAATGTAAATAACGTTTAATTTAAATGTGTTTAAAGACCAAACGAAGCATGAAGTGCATTTTATTTATAGTTAATTCATTTGTTATTACAAATTACGGTTTCAGCTGAGATACGCACTTCAATACTTTTATATATGCATATTACCCGATTGTATTAAATTTATTCAGATTTTCTGTTAATTTTTGAGTTTGGCAAATGAATTCGGGTCTCCTCTGATAACTGAGGCCTAAAGAAAACTCCACCCCGCTGCTCCAGTGTAGATTGGTGGAGGAGTTAGTAGCCAACGACAACTGTTTTGAGGACGGAAGACCTCTAACATGTTTTAACGACAGTCATCCAATGATACCAACTGGGACCAACAGCATAACGTACAATTGTTTCACTTTGATTTTAATTTAATGTTTCTAAACGCAAAGTTGCCAGATCCTTAGTGAGATTTTTTGTCACTCATTAAAATTACAGTTTTTTTGTCCGGTCTAGTTTTACCACCTTCCTAAATTATTACTTAATATTGATACCCTATTATTTGATTGTGGGGCTTTAGAGCGAGTACTTTTTGTTTGTTTCAATACTACGCTGATAATATATTGATTGAAAACAACGCAATACATTTATTTATATTTAAAATTATTATAAAGGGGAAAAATCCTTTTACACTTATTTTTATCTGGAACAAAACGGTTGTTTTAATGAGCATTAGGTATAATGATTACGGCTCGAAAAAGGAAAGGTAAACAATGTTTATTAATTACCAGTAGCCCACCTCCCTTCGTTTCGGATAGCTTATATTTTGCAATTCCAATACCTGAATAAATGTTTAGACTTGATTCTTTAAATCCCTTTGAATTCAATGTTAGAAATGCGAAATTAACTCTCGAATTAAATCTGTCTGCCTGCCTGTTATGCGGGGTTTACACGGGTGACTAAAGCCGCACGATTTTTGCCGCGCGGCGAATATCGACCGTTTAAATGTCAATTCGGCTAAGTCGCAAGTGACTAAAGCCGCAAGCCCCAAAGTTGGGTAGCATCCGACTTTGGCTGCGCGGCGACCGGCCGCATGCGGCTGGTGACTAAAATCGACCATGTAATCGATCAGTTGCAGGCGATCGCCCGCCGCATGAAGTTGTGCTTCGCGCATGTTTATGCAGTAAAGTATCAAACTGATCTGTAGTCATTCTTAATCGTTTTCTAAAATAATCAGGATCTTCTAATCTCCATTCCACCAGTAAAGTATCCGAGGCACCCAAGACCTTACGTCGAGAAATCCATCCACGTACCCAAGATTTATGTTTTCTTCTTTCCTTTTGTTTCTTCATCTCTCTTTGTTCTTCGAGCAATTTTTGAATAATTGAATCTATGACTATTTCAATTTCGGCACGAACACCTATTCTTCTCAACATTTTCGAAGGGAATGACCGAGTCGCGTGCGATTTTATTCACCAGTGTAAATGGGCTAGCGATGCGGCTTGGTGAGACGATTTGTGAAGCGACTAGCCGCACGGCGAAAATCGACCCGTGTAAACCCCGCATTAGGCTTTGAAGTCTAAACCATTGATCCGATTTTAATAAAATTACTCCATAACAGGGTGAAAATGGGAATGGAAAGATTATAATAACATTGTCATGTCGGTACCCTCAAGTTTACTTATATTAGGTTGTTCGGAAAGTCATTTCGGTTTTTTATGAAAATAAAAGTCAACTCTCGTATAAATAAAAATATTTCAGTAAATTCTACATTGGCTATTCTGGTTCAGCATCATTTGCCATCAGAATTTCTGGTCTCTACTGACAAAAAACTGATACAGGTCATTTTTGACCTCTTCACTTTAAGTAAAGATTTAACCGTCCAAAAAATTTTGCAGCAAATGGAACAAATGATAATCCGAAGGCACCAGTTCTGGAGAATATGTTGGAAGTGGCATTGACCTATATCCACATAAGTTCATCCGAAATAAAAATTGTGACTCAAACAACATCTTTAATTTTACCATACTAAAAAGTACGTAGTGACGAAAGCACTGCTTACTGCTCGCCATACTTAAAAGGAAATAAAATCAAAAACTCCTGCACAGATTCAATTGAGCTTTTTCACAAGCCTTGCTTTATTGGTTCTCATCAAAACATTATTACAAACATTAAACATTACATTATCAAACAAATACATAAAGGTTATGCGGCTTAAGAGTGAAGTTGTCCGGAAAAACGAAATTACTTTGCGAACAAGTCAATATTTTTAATTTTTATTATAATAAAGAAGGTAATTAGCCGGCACGATCAGTCAACAATTCGATTTTTCGAACAATGGTGCGTTTTTTTCCCGCATTTCCTACAGTTTTTTTGTCTATCACACGAACGTCGCAGGAAAAAACTATGTTAAACTAATTTTTCTTTGTGGACTTATTAAAAAACAAACACTAGATAGCACTCTCATACGTGCAACTGTGAAATATACGTTTCCGAGTTTTATTTATAAAATATACCTAAATCATCAACCTGGAATCTATTGCGACAGTAAATCATCATTATCTCAAGCCATTCTCTGGCCCACTATTGAGCACGGTTATCTTCTGAGAATGAGAAAGGTTAAGGCCATAGACCACGCTGGCCCAGTGCGGATTGGCAGACTATACACGCCTTTGAGTTTTGCGAACTCTCCAGCATACAGGTTTTCTATCGATGTTTTCCTTCATCGTTATAGCAAGTGACATTTAAGTGTTTATAACGCACATAACTTCGAAAAGTCAGAGGTGCATGCCATGGTATTCGAACCCGGATCCTCCGAATAGGAGGCCGAAGTCTTAACCACTAGACTGCCACCGCTTTTTGTCAGTAAATATCTATTGTCAATAATAGTTTTTCTTAAATATATTCTATTAAACTATCAGTTACAGTTATGTAAACTATGTACTTTTATATAAAACTCACCTTTAATTTTATCAGGAATTGTAATTTTTAAACTAAGTAGGTATGTGTGTAAGTTAGGAGAAAAAGTCACGGAGTAATATAATTTTTAGTATATCTGCACCTACTAAATCATTTAGTACCTACAGTCTCGAAAACGAGGAAGACCGAATATTATTATAACCATTTAGAACCAATATGATTAATAGTCCTCTGAGGATTCCCTTTGTCGCGGGTGGAATGGACAACACAAATAATTCATCACGTAAATTCACGACCTTAGAACAACCACATTATCTTTCAAACATCAGTCCCAACTGGGAATCGAACCCGAGCAATCTCGCTTCGCAGGTAGAGTCAAGAACACTACACTAAGTTCGCATTCGATATTAAATTTGTTTTGATTGCATCCCACACAAATGCCAAATGACGGTGACAATTTAAAATACCGTAAGTAAGTACTGTTTCTTTCAATATCCCTATCATTTCTCGTATACCTTACTACTTTACCCACTCTTATCTTATGCTCCAAACTTAAGGTTGTCTGGAAGAGATCGGTGTGTAGCGATAAGACCGCCTTTTGTACCTTGTAATGTATATTTTTCACTTTTGTTAATGTCCTTTTTGTTGGTGTACAAAAAAGAATTAAATAAATAAATAAGTTAATTTTGCTTACAAGCTAAATTGAACTGTTCATGCAGGTTATTTTGTTTTTAGCGGGGAGTGGCAACTCCATATTCTCGGCGACTTAGGTATACCTAAATACAATAGGGCCTTTAAAACTGCAGCGTAATACCCGTAGATTGGATTTCACATACCGTGTTCGGTAGTGATTGGGAAAAAATGTGCGAAGAATGTCAAAAGAGAGACAAGGAGCTATCGTAAAATGTTCACTACACGATGAAAGGTTCCAATGGCAGAATGGCAGCTCACGTCCCAGAAAGTGCTAACACAAATCGAAGTTAATTAAAAAGTTCAAAGAAACTCCGATCAAATCAAATCATTTTACGTCTTGCCAATCTGAGTTATTCTTTACATTCTTCGTTTTAGCGGTAGGTAATTATTAATTATTGTTGATGTAAGGGAATCGTAGCTCTTATGACCTGGTAGCTTCGTCGATTCTAAGTGATCGACCGAGTTATGTAACAATGGGTGCGGTTGGTTATTTAGACCGCTAGTGGCAAAAATTCCTTGAGCGTGACTTTTTCTTCTTCGGAGATGTTATTAGATTGCAATCCTGATGCTCTCGGAATGATCTCGGAAGCCTCGGATATTTAGCTATCTCGGATTGACCCCTAGGTAGGTAATGTTCAAATTCAAATCATTTCGTCTCAGGCACTGAGAATGTTATTAGAAACATATTCGTATTTTTCATACTCTAGACATTCAGTATTCTTCAGTCGTGTGTTATAAGTTTGGATATCTTCTTAACAATACCTATTCAATATTATCACTAATTCTTTTTAGTATGTAATTAAAGGTAATATTATTATCTTTTCCACAAGTTTGTCAGCCTCTCAGAATAATTATTCTGACACAATACATCGACGAGGTGTTCCGATTGCGGTTTTAAGAGCCAGTCCTTTATTTCCTTTGATGATCGAATGTCTAGATGGAACATCAAATCCGCGCAAACGTGTCAAAAAATTGTGGCTAACTGTTAGCCACAATTTTTATATCATTGTATCATTGATCACGCACACATACGAGTAGACAATAGACGAACGTGTTGCCTTGTTTTTTTTTGTTTTCATTGTAGGGCGACGCTTAATCTAGACATTAGATCATCAAAATTTATTTCCTATTTCTTGGTCTACACCGCACCGCTGACGCCTTTGATGCTACTGCAGTATATTGAAGACGATGTTCACCATCAGACAGCTCCTTTGCTCATTTACCAGCATTGTATGTACATGACATTTATTTCAAAATACTGTAATAACCGAATAGATTGCCACTGTAAAACAATTTGCAATCAATATTGACTAACGGGCAACGCTCCCCACTGAATCGAATTCTTACCCTTAATTGAATTATTAAGACCCAACCAGAAAAACGAGTCAGGCAGTAGGGTTTCTCGAAGCCTCGAAGCGTTAACAATACGTTTTAAATTAGGTAGGTACTTGAAATTGTAACGATAAAGAACTTCTTACAGAGCCCTGAGGCAAAGTTCATTTAACATAAATATTAACATTTACTTGGAAAAAAGAAACGATAAATATATAGACGGAAAGGTAAGTACTCAATAATTAGTAAATCGAAGTCAAAGGTTATCTAGAATATATCTCATGTTGTCATAACGATGTTGCAATTGAAACAATATCATCTATAATTTGTATCATACATTTTTTCAATTATTTAATTAAATATTTATACCATTACAATTTTTTTATAGCCTGAAGGGCTGACGTAAAAGCAGACGAGCCACCTGATGGAAGTGGTCATCGTCGCCTATAGACACGAGCAACACCAGGGGAGTCACCAGTGCAACGCCGGCCCTTAACGAGAACTCTTTTTACACCTTTCTTGAAGAACCCCATGTCATAGCGCACCGGGAATACCTCAGAAAGAAGCTCATTCCACATCTTGCATGTTCGCGGTTTTGATCGTGAAAAACGGACCGTAGTCGTTCGCCACGAGTCCAAGCGATGTGGATGGAACTTCAATCTTCGGCGAGTGGTGTGATGATGGAAGAGTGAAGTTGGCACCAAATCGAACAATTCCTCGGAGCACTCACCGTTGTAAAGCCGGTAGAACACGCAGAGGCGTCCTATGTCTCTCCTCAGACTTAGGTGTTCTAACCTGTTAGTGACTCGTGGGTCGTTGACAACTCGAACCGCGCGCTTTTGTACGGCGTCAAATGGACTAAGCTGGTATTGTGGCGCCCCTGCCCAGAGATGAGAGCAGTACTCCATGTGAGGCCTGACCTGTGCTTTATAAAGCATCAGTAGGTCCCTCGCAGTGAAGTACTGCTTCGCCCGGTTATGGACACCAAGCTTTTTGGAGGCCAATTTGGCCTTAGCTTCCAGATGACTCCGATACTGCACGTCGCTCGAAATGTCAACGCCCAGAATCCCAACACTTTTGCCAACGGTGAGCGCGGTACCCTGGAATTGAGGCGCCATGACAAATGGGGGTTTCTTAGCGGAAAACGCGCAAACTTGTGTCTTCGTGGGGTTGAACTCAACTGAGTCGACCCCATTCCGAGACTTGCTCCAGAGAGTTCTCTACTTCAGACACAAGTTTGATTCTGCTATCCTCCACTTGTGACCGAGAGGTATTTGCAGGGCCTGTATAATAGGCATCTCCGGTGCTGTCATCCGCATAGCAATGAATGCCGTTAGCACGCTCAAGTATGTCATTGATATGCAGAATGAACAGGGTAGGAGACAGCACAGACCCTTGGGGAACACCAGCGTTTATGGGTTTCAAATCTGAGCAACAACCGTCGACAACGACCTTTATATGTCGCTCAGACAGAAAGCTGGCTACCCAACTGCATAACCTCTCAGGGAGACCGTAAGATGGTAACTTCGCGAGAAGGGCCCTGTGCCAGACCCGGTCGAAGGCCTTAGCGATATCTAGGCTGACTGCCAGTGCTTCCCCGTTGCTGTCTAGAGCCTGAGCCCACCGGTGCGTCAGATAAACTAAAAGATCGCCAGCTGAACGACCATGACGGAAACCGTAATGTCGATCATTGATCAGCTGGCGCCCAAGTAACAAAATGTGGTCTTGTAGTGGTTCCGGGGCCAAGTCTATAACAGGCTAGTAAACGTTTATAACCACGGAAAAGGGCCCATTTTATACGCGTACTTTTGCTAATAAAACACTCATAGTATATTTGGCGAGCACCACTTAGACCAATAATATACTCATATTTGGACTACGCAGAACTATCTGTTCCCGCGAAGCCAGCTATAAGCATCTAATAGAACCAGGTAGGCGTGTAACATACTCCGCGCATCTATTACTAGCTACTTCAAACATGTCTGAATTGTTGTTGTGTTGTTCGATTATGGAGGAAAGTAAAATAATAAAAAATAAGTTCATCTATTTTATATTATATGTATGTATTAACAAGTATTTCGCACGTCACTACATAGTATAAAACAAAGTCGCTATTTTTGTCCGTCTGTTTGTTTGTTTGTCTGTTTGTCTGTATGCTTAAATCTTTAAAATTACGCAACGGATTTTGATGCGGTTTTTTGTAATAGGTAGAGTGATTCAAGAGGAAGGTTTTTATGTATAATACATGCATATATTCCCACGAGAACGGGATCCACGCGGGTGAAACCGCGGGCGGTCCGCTAGTAATATTATAAGTGCATACATGTTTGCACGGCGAACGCGTAAGTATTTTCGGTGAAGTATATAGTGTTTTACATCTCAATTTTTGTTCGCCTTTTGAACACAGCATATTTACTAAGTTGTGTTTAAAAATAATATTAATCCTAACAGCATTGTCGCGCCATATTGTGACGCATTAGGGTTCCACATACAAATGTGTTCTTATATGGACTTCACTAAGATATCTATAGACACTAATAGTTTTACGAGAAACCTTTATACAGAAATGAAGACTATAACAGCATTCGAGAGTCCACAATAATACCAAGTACACTTACTCCTAAAAGAAACCACTGTAGAACTTATTTACTTATAATTGGCACATAAAGTTGACTTATACACCCCTATAAGGTCTAGTAACAAATGCAAACGGTTCTAAGTGTATTTAGTTCTGTAAATTACTATTACTGGCGTATGACACTAATAGCGGATTTATAATTACTTCTTGTAGCCGATTATAAGTGTTACATACTGGAGCAAGTTTTCTCAAGTGTATTTACACCTATGCAACACTTTTATAGTTAATCTTAGCCTTTACTGCGCCTATAATTTTGTTCTATACACGACTATAAGTCAACTTATAAGAATAGATGTACTATAAAACCAAAAGAACTCTGTGTAACCCGTTATAAGCTTGGTAGTAAATCCTGGAACCACTAAGAGAGACGTACTAGTGCTGTGAGCCTGTATACAGGAGAACTTTGTTACTTGGGCGATCTTCAAGATATCCTAGAAGTTGAGTGTTTATTACACGCTCCATCACCTTCGCAAGCAGGGATTTATCGCTATAGGCCTGTAGTTGGCCGGGTCACTGAGATCGCCCTTTTTGGGGATCGGATGAACTATTTTTAAAAGGTTAAATTAGTAAAAAATTAGCTTTCATTTGACATTTTGAACGCCTGTTTTGGATCAATGTACGCTGCACTATAAACAAATTAGCTCATTTTATTTCTCCTGTAAAATCGATTTTTGATATTACCGCTTTATTGCCCGGGACAAGCGATTTGATGCGTAGATAATTCAAAGCTTGCAAATGAATTTTACTAACGCCATCTATTAACAACATCCGCACCTAAATATTTAGCAACTAACAAAACATCGATCTTTCCATGGGAATGAGATGTTATGCCGCGGTAAAAAGTAGCCTACGTTACACTCCGCCCTCCTAACTATCTTCACACACATAAATCATATCATATACAATATACAGCCATGGTGCGACGTGAAAGATACACAAACAAACAAACACACTTTCACATTTATAATATTAAGTATGGATATCTGTAGGTACCTATGCACAGTTGCTAATAATAATAATACTTTGCTTCCCAATCCTACTAGAAAGTTAACACTGATTTTTGGTTGATGATATTATGATGGGGATTTGATAGAGTATTGGTGTAGAAATAAACAACAGAAGTATTTATATATCAGACAAATAATTAAAAGAAAAACACCTTCATACTGTCCGCCAAAAAAGTAAAATAGACATCTTAATTGCAGCTCTTTGTCAATTTGTACACATCGCCCACTAAATATTTTTTACAAGGAAAATTTCTTTATTTTAAAATTAATTTTTATAAAAAAATTAGGTGTCTCTTGACGTTAAAATACGATGTAGTTCTGTGAAATGTTGAAGTCATCAACGTTGGATTTAAAGATAGTTCTTTAGTAAGTATATAGAGGCTCAACGAATTTGGACCAAAAACCCATTAAAAGCCGTTAATGCGGACTTAACGACATAATAAAAACAAAAATAGCTGAGGCCATTTCAGTTTAGCGTAAAGAGTTTGTTTTGGATTAAAATTTTTCGCAATGCGTTATTTTACCTAAATATGTACAAAAATACTGTGCAATGATGCGCATGTTTGTTTACAAAATAAAATTCATCAAACCGGTGTGAATGTGTGATAAAGTGTGTGATGACGATGTAGAGACCAAAAACACAAGTTTTGGACTCTACCGATAACATAGTTCAATAAGCAACAACAACATTCACGTACACAGACACACACATACGCACATGTTAGCAGGACATAAGGAAGAAAGATGTTGTCAATAGGTATGGTAAAAAAAAGAATTTGCCAGACGGTCCACCCACGACCATTTCATTTTATTACCTTTTATTTATAACCTTGAAATTTTCTTCTATAAATAGAGGCTTTGGGCAAAACGTCCCACTTGGAAAACGTCCCGTGGGACGTTTTTGTCCGTTGATTTAATTTAATATTTTTCTTTGGGCTAAACGTCCCACTTATAAAATATGCAGAATTTCTATTGTTCGCTGCAATATTTTGTACAGTCTGCAGGAAAACAAATAAATAGTTTGAAATAAAACAGAATATTCATGAATATAAAAAATATTTATTATTAATTAAATATAAACATATATTTATTTAGGTATAGTAGTATAGTATATTTAATAGTAGTAGTATAGTATATTTAATAATAAGCGACCATGTTTTTTTTTCACTAAAATTTTGTCAGGCACGCTAGTTTTGCTCTAGTGTCTAATCCAGAATCCTATAGATCAATGATTCAGAGAGACTGTCAGCCAGCTCCTGCTTATACAAGCTTGCTTTATGTAGAGGTTATCTCGACGGACCAGTACCGATAAGCGCTGGCAGATCAGCGCCGGAAACCAGCGTTCTACTTGAATGTGCCCTAAGGTATTTGACATGTTTTATTCTAAAATGTACCTGCTTACATTTTGTTATAAAGTGTATAAATAATATAAATAAAATATTACTAGTATAGTACTTACCAAACAACACCAACGGCAACAACTTATAACTCAATTAAAAGATATTTCACATATTATTGCGGAGACAACCACTAGTACTTCAACTACTGAAATCTTTAATATTTAATAGAAAATTACCTGATGCACAATGTCTCTCATTCTGGCTGATAAGCTCCTGTACAGTGATTGATTCATTCACCATGCGAATTTAGTTCCTGTTTTAAAATGAAAGGGATGATTCGCCCTCACATTGACCGATCTACCGAAGCAGGTGGCAAGGTATGAGCGAGATAGAATAATAGTTCCTTACTCTTCAGAACTCGTGCCCTTTTACTTGAACTAATGCCATGTAATAATTTTTGTATTATTAACGAATATTTAATGTTTTTGCAGTAATTACGATTATTACTTTTTCAAAAAAATACTTTTTCATAAAGCTTGAGATGTGGAATTTGTATTAGTTAATCCTACTAATATTATAAATGCGAAAGTTTGTAAGGATGTATGTGAGTGAGTGAGTGAGTGTGTGTGTGTGTGGGTTTGTTACTCTTTCACGCAAAAACTACTGAACGGATTTTCATGAAACTTCGCAGTAATATAGCTTAGACATCGGAATAACATAATTTGTTAAAACTTATAGAGATTTTTGAAGGGACTGGTTTCCCGAAGCGAAGCGAGGGCGGATTTAGTAGTGAATAATAATTTAAAGATCATTTGTATTACTGTATTTAAATTTATTTTTATAATTAAATAGAAGTTAACCTTAATAATATTTAAAGTAAAAATATGTAACACGGAGCATGTTTTTCTGCTGACTATACTATAATTTCATCTTGAATTTCTGGGACCAATTGACCAAGTCAAAAAAGTTCTTGGGCAAAACGTCCCATGGGACGTTTTCCAAATGGGACGTTTTGCCCAAAGCCTCATAAGCAAAAAGGGCTGTAAAAGCAGATCAGTTATTTCACGACTAGTCGTCATCGTCACATAGATTTATATGGACACGGGTAACTTCAGGTGGTCGCCAAAGCATATTGGTCCTTTAGGAGAATTCTTCTTACACTTTGTTGTTCCTCGATTGATTAAGCTGTCGGTTTTTCCGTTAGAAAAACTAAACAGGCAATTCATATTGTTCCCGTTGTTTATTGCATGTCGAAAATCCATCCTAAGGACAATATTGGATCGCATTACCATTTATTACCATGCATTTCCATTTTCATTACCAGATACACAATCGGTTATCTCATGTTGGTGTACTTAATGAAGATGGATGGAATTCTAACATTTAATGAGAAACGCGTGATAATGAGATGCTGTCGTTTTTGAGGCAAGCCGAAGAATATACTTTAGTCAAACATTAAAACAAGACTTGAATGAATGAAGATGAAGAATGAAGACTTGTTGAATAAAAAGTTGGACCCTTAGCTAACGTCTCATATCTAAAACGTTTCTTGCAAATACGAGTACAAGTCAAAGACAAAGAATACTTGACTTAAAGAAGTCTGACGCAGATTTTCTCAACGTTGTTCAAGAAATCGCTGAAGAAAGAAAACAATTTTTCTTTGATGTCACTTAATATCGAATATTAAAAATAGCAATATTTAAACGAGCTATTTTTAAACTTAATGAACGAAACATTAAATGTAAATAACGTTTAATTTAAATGTGTTTAAAGACCAAACGAAGCATGAAGTGCATTTTATTTATAGTTAATTCATTTGTTATTACAAATTACGGTTTCAGCTGAGATACGCACTTCAATACTTTTATATATGCATATTACCCGATTGTATTAAATTTATTCAGATTTTCTGTTAATTTTTGAGTTTGGCAAATGAATTCGGGTCTCCTCTGATAACTGAGGCCTAAAGAAAACTCCACCCCGCTGCTCCAGTGTAGATTGGTGGAGGAGTTAGTAGCCAACGACAACTGTTTTGAGGACGGAAGACCTCTAACATGTTTTAACGACAGTCATCCAATGATACCAACTGGGACCAACAGCATAACGTACAATTGTTTCACTTTGATTTTAATTTAATGTTTCTAAACGCAAAGTTGCCAGATCCTTAGTGAGATTTTTTGTCACTCATTAAAATTACAGTTTTTTTGTCCGGTCTAGTTTTACCACCTTCCTAAATTATTACTTAATATTGATACCCTATTATTTGATTGTGGGGCTTTAGAGCGAGTACTTTTTGTTTGTTTCAATACTACGCTGATAATATATTGATTGAAAACAACGCAATACATTTATTTATATTTAAAATTATTATAAAGGGGAAAAATCCTTTTACACTTATTTTTATCTGGAACAAAACGGTTGTTTTAATGAGCATTAGGTATAATGATTACGGCTCGAAAAAGGAAAGGTAAACAATGTTTATTAATTACCAGTAGCCCACCTCCCTTCGTTTCGGATAGCTTATATTTTGCAATTCCAATACCTGAATAAATGTTTAGACTTGATTCTTTAAATCCCTTTGAATTCAATGTTAGAAATGCGAAATTAACTCTCGAATTAAATCTGTCTGCCTGCCTGTTATGCGGGGTTTACACGGGTGACTAAAGCCGCACGATTTTTGCCGCGCGGCGAATATCGACCGTTTAAATGTCAATTCGGCTAAGTCGCAAGTGACTAAAGCCGCAAGCCCCAAAGTTGGGTAGCATCCGACTTTGGCTGCGCGGCGACCGGCCGCATGCGGCTGGTGACTAAAATCGACCATGTAATCGATCAGTTGCAGGCGATCGCCCGCCGCATGAAGTTGTGCTTCGCGCATGTTTATGCAGTAAAGTATCAAACTGATCTGTAGTCATTCTTAATCGTTTTCTAAAATAATCAGGATCTTCTAATCTCCATTCCACCAGTAAAGTATCCGAGGCACCCAAGACCTTACGTCGAGAAATCCATCCACGTACCCAAGATTTATGTTTTCTTCTTTCCTTTTGTTTCTTCATCTCTCTTTGTTCTTCGAGCAATTTTTGAATAATTGAATCTATGACTATTTCAATTTCGGCACGAACACCTATTCTTCTCAACATTTTCGAAGGGAATGACCGAGTCGCGTGCGATTTTATTCACCAGTGTAAATGGGCTAGCGATGCGGCTTGGTGAGACGATTTGTGAAGCGACTAGCCGCACGGCGAAAATCGACCCGTGTAAACCCCGCATTAGGCTTTGAAGTCTAAACCATTGATCCGATTTTAATAAAATTACTCCATAACAGGGTGAAAATGGGAATGGAAAGATTATAATAACATTGTCATGTCGGTACCCTCAAGTTTACTTATATTAGGTTGTTCGGAAAGTCATTTCGGTTTTTTATGAAAATAAAAGTCAACTCTCGTATAAATAAAAATATTTCAGTAAATTCTACATTGGCTATTCTGGTTCAGCATCATTTGCCATCAGAATTTCTGGTCTCTACTGACAAAAAACTGATACAGGTCATTTTTGACCTCTTCACTTTAAGTAAAGATTTAACCGTCCAAAAAATTTTGCAGCAAATGGAACAAATGATAATCCGAAGGCACCAGTTCTGGAGAATATGTTGGAAGTGGCATTGACCTATATCCACATAAGTTCATCCGAAATAAAAATTGTGACTCAAACAACATCTTTAATTTTACCATACTAAAAAGTACGTAGTGACGAAAGCACTGCTTACTGCTCGCCATACTTAAAAGGAAATAAAATCAAAAACTCCTGCACAGATTCAATTGAGCTTTTTCACAAGCCTTGCTTTATTGGTTCTCATCAAAACATTATTACAAACATTAAACATTACATTATCAAACAAATACATAAAGGTTATGCGGCTTAAGAGTGAAGTTGTCCGGAAAAACGAAATTACTTTGCGAACAAGTCAATATTTTTAATTTTTATTATAATAAAGAAGGTAATTAGCCGGCACGATCAGTCAACAATTCGATTTTTCGAACAATGGTGCGTTTTTTTCCCGCATTTCCTACAGTTTTTTTGTCTATCACACGAACGTCGCAGGAAAAAACTATGTTAAACTAATTTTTCTTTGTGGACTTATTAAAAAACAAACACTAGATAGCACTCTCATACGTGCAACTGTGAAATATACGTTTCCGAGTTTTATTTATAAAATATACCTAAATCATCAACCTGGAATCTATTGCGACAGTAAATCATCATTATCTCAAGCCATTCTCTGGCCCACTATTGAGCACGGTTATCTTCTGAGAATGAGAAAGGTTAAGGCCATAGACCACGCTGGCCCAGTGCGGATTGGCAGACTATACACGCCTTTGAGTTTTGCGAACTCTCCAGCATACAGGTTTTCTATCGATGTTTTCCTTCATCGTTATAGCAAGTGACATTTAAGTGTTTATAACGCACATAACTTCGAAAAGTCAGAGGTGCATGCCATGGTATTCGAACCCGGATCCTCCGAATAGGAGGCCGAAGTCTTAACCACTAGACTGCCACCGCTTTTTGTCAGTAAATATCTATTGTCAATAATAGTTTTTCTTAAATATATTCTATTAAACTATCAGTTACAGTTATGTAAACTATGTACTTTTATATAAAACTCACCTTTAATTTTATCAGGAATTGTAATTTTTAAACTAAGTAGGTATGTGTGTAAGTTAGGAGAAAAAGTCACGGAGTAATATAATTTTTAGTATATCTGCACCTACTAAATCATTTAGTACCTACAGTCTCGAAAACGAGGAAGACCGAATATTATTATAACCATTTAGAACCAATATGATTAATAGTCCTCTGAGGATTCCCTTTGTCGCGGGTGGAATGGACAACACAAATAATTCATCACGTAAATTCACGACCTTAGAACAACCACATTATCTTTCAAACATCAGTCCCAACTGGGAATCGAACCCGAGCAATCTCGCTTCGCAGGTAGAGTCAAGAACACTACACTAAGTTCGCATTCGATATTAAATTTGTTTTGATTGCATCCCACACAAATGCCAAATGACGGTGACAATTTAAAATACCGTAAGTAAGTACTGTTTCTTTCAATATCCCTATCATTTCTCGTATACCTTACTACTTTACCCACTCTTATCTTATGCTCCAAACTTAAGGTTGTCTGGAAGAGATCGGTGTGTAGCGATAAGACCGCCTTTTGTACCTTGTAATGTATATTTTTCACTTTTGTTAATGTCCTTTTTGTTGGTGTACAAAAAAGAATTAAATAAATAAATAAGTTAATTTTGCTTACAAGCTAAATTGAACTGTTCATGCAGGTTATTTTGTTTTTAGCGGGGAGTGGCAACTCCATATTCTCGGCGACTTAGGTATACCTAAATACAATAGGGCCTTTAAAACTGCAGCGTAATACCCGTAGATTGGATTTCACATACCGTGTTCGGTAGTGATTGGGAAAAAATGTGCGAAGAATGTCAAAAGAGAGACAAGGAGCTATCGTAAAATGTTCACTACACGATGAAAGGTTCCAATGGCAGAATGGCAGCTCACGTCCCAGAAAGTGCTAACACAAATCGAAGTTAATTAAAAAGTTCAAAGAAACTCCGATCAAATCAAATCATTTTACGTCTTGCCAATCTGAGTTATTCTTTACATTCTTCGTTTTAGCGGTAGGTAATTATTAATTATTGTTGATGTAAGGGAATCGTAGCTCTTATGACCTGGTAGCTTCGTCGATTCTAAGTGATCGACCGAGTTATGTAACAATGGGTGCGGTTGGTTATTTAGACCGCTAGTGGCAAAAATTCCTTGAGCGTGACTTTTTCTTCTTCGGAGATGTTATTAGATTGCAATCCTGATGCTCTCGGAATGATCTCGGAAGCCTCGGATATTTAGCTATCTCGGATTGACCCCTAGGTAGGTAATGTTCAAATTCAAATCATTTCGTCTCAGGCACTGAGAATGTTATTAGAAACATATTCGTATTTTTCATACTCTAGACATTCAGTATTCTTCAGTCGTGTGTTATAAGTTTGGATATCTTCTTAACAATACCTATTCAATATTATCACTAATTCTTTTTAGTATGTAATTAAAGGTAATATTATTATCTTTTCCACAAGTTTGTCAGCCTCTCAGAATAATTATTCTGACACAATACATCGACGAGGTGTTCCGATTGCGGTTTTAAGAGCCAGTCCTTTATTTCCTTTGATGATCGAATGTCTAGATGGAACATCAAATCCGCGCAAACGTGTCAAAAAATTGTGGCTAACTGTTAGCCACAATTTTTATATCATTGTATCATTGATCACGCACACATACGAGTAGACAATAGACGAACGTGTTGCCTTGTTTTTTTTTGTTTTCATTGTAGGGCGACGCTTAATCTAGACATTAGATCATCAAAATTTATTTCCTATTTCTTGGTCTACACCGCACCGCTGACGCCTTTGATGCTACTGCAGTATATTGAAGACGATGTTCACCATCAGACAGCTCCTTTGCTCATTTACCAGCATTGTATGTACATGACATTTATTTCAAAATACTGTAATAACCGAATAGATTGCCACTGTAAAACAATTTGCAATCAATATTGACTAACGGGCAACGCTCCCCACTGAATCGAATTCTTACCCTTAATTGAATTATTAAGACCCAACCAGAAAAACGAGTCAGGCAGTAGGGTTTCTCGAAGCCTCGAAGCGTTAACAATACGTTTTAAATTAGGTAGGTACTTGAAATTGTAACGATAAAGAACTTCTTACAGAGCCCTGAGGCAAAGTTCATTTAACATAAATATTAACATTTACTTGGAAAAAAGAAACGATAAATATATAGACGGAAAGGTAAGTACTCAATAATTAGTAAATCGAAGTCAAAGGTTATCTAGAACTAGGATATAATATGTGGTCGTGAAAAGGTGGCATGTCCCAGGTATCGACCAACCAGGTTGGAAGGACTTGGGAATTTTTGACATCTTCCAGCAATTTCAACTCATATCGCAGATATTTAATGCTAGAACAAGAACAAGAAAGAAGTAGCTACTCTTTCCTTTAATATTTTTTTATTTCATTCTTTCTTTTTGGCCGATATCGCATCGGAGACCACTTTTTAATCAGATGGCTTGTCTCCTCGATTAGAATAAATTGCTCCTTTATCTTTGCTTTACATAAACAATCTCAAAACTGATTTTACAACCAATCAGAATATCGCAATTAATCAAGCAATGTATTATTATTTAACCTTCTTGGACCAGGGTGTTCCTAATTGAATTTTATACCGTGAAAAGAATTTAATTTCAGCGTATACTTTTCAAATATACGAGCAGGTACAAATGGAACGGATTACAGCGGAAATGAATACTGTCAGGAAAACATAAATGGATCGAAGCGAGATCTTTGAAAGAACGAGCTTCAACGGTGTAAAGAGAAGGGATTCTATGGAATGCTTTTGTTACTCTTTTTTCTCTGTTTTTGCATTGTACCAACGTTTTTGTTTATTTTGCTAGTACATTTTTTTTTGTATTTTTACAATTAAATACAGATTTAATGATGGATGGGATTGGGTGGTTTATTATTGTTGCACAAGTTGAACCGATAGAGTTATGAATCAACATTTTTATCTGCAAGACAGATCTAATGTTAAAAACAGATAGGTATCGTTTTAGACCAACATACTACTACACGATAACGTACCTAGGTAAAATATACCTATTGAATACAATGCAGCGGTAATTATGACAATTAAGGCATTGAGAGGTGCAAGACGAATAATAATATCAGTCGCTACTAAGTTAATAAAAATAATTAAGTATTATACGAAAACTACTGTGTGTGTGTCGGTTATTAAAATTTAAAATAGAGAAAACAGGTAAGTAAGTATTTCTCGGGACAAAATTGGGCAGAATTTATAGTGTGGATTATTTAGGTCAGTGATAATTCATTGGACAGATCATTTGCTTCCGTGAAGGAACACATCGTGAAGAAACCAACACACTGGCGAATTCTTCATTGTATTCTCAAAATCGTGTGTTTGGCCGCAAATCCGCACTTTGCAAGCATGGTGGACTACCTGTAGTCCACCATGCTTGCAATGCATGCTTGCTTACCCCTTACACATTGAGAGAATATAGGTTCCCAGCAGTGGGAAAGTTATAAATTCCGATGAATTAACTGTTAATATCAATAATATAATACAAAAATAACTCAGCCACCTCGGGTTTCTAGATTTAGTGGCATTGATTAGCATTATACAGTGGGATTGAGGTGGAATCATAGAGAAAAGATTACTATGGTGGAATTCTAAACCGCCCCAATACAGCTAATAGATTGATTAAATTTTAATCTTTAATCACCGCATATTCCTCCAATGTTCATCAATATTGTTTCAGCGAACGCGTTTCAATTATTCAATCAATGCAGAGGCTTCCACACTATCCGTCATGTATACAAATTCTTGTTATTCACGATACATACAACAGTGTTTATGTTATTGACTATGTGCTAGTGTATACAGAGCGATTGTATTTTATGTAAATGCCGACGAATGAGCAGACAGGCTACCTTTTATTGTGCTTACTACTGTCCAAGCACAAAGTAATAGACCAATCCATATTGAAGTTATAAACGTGAAAGTCTGTCTGTCTAAACACCGCACCGCGTCCGATTTGATGAAATTTTAATTGTTTCGTATTGATTTTAAAACGATAATAGGACGCTAAATAAAGTATTAATATAATACAGCTCTGTCAAGTATAATTTCATCATGATTTATGGTGAAAATGATTTGCAGGTCCATGATTTAAAGTTCAAAGTGACTTTGGAAAATAGGCGACTTTGAAATTATTTTAGTATTATTAGTACCTACTAAAATAGTATTAAAATTATCCGTGTACTGCAAAGGGTACGCGAAACGTTATAATTACTCTTACAATTGCTTAATAGCATATTACCAAAATTAATTAATTATTACCTATATGTATGCTATCACGACAACTACTTATAATTTCATGTTTCAAATTGTTCTAAGTATATATTATTTGTTCCTGTATGTTCAATCGAAACTAGAATTCAGAATGGAACATGTGCAAGTAGCTTAAGGAATGAGATTGAACAAATGCGATTACCCATTTATTCGATTAGCACCGAACTAATCAGGTGGGTTCGCCATTGTACGCCTGGCTTTGTCTTCATTGTTCAGCTGTATAACAAATCTTAGGTAGTTTTCACTGTCCAATGTTGCTGTATTAATGTCGATAGTCGTTGAAATTTTGATAATTTGAACAAACAAAGGTGTCCCTTGATTTTAGCATCGATAATACAAATTGTTCATTCGATCGTCGATATCTGGGTATTACATTTCTATTTAAGGGCTTTTGTAGAATCGAATGTCTGGAATAGCTTGCCATCGATATTACCTCTTGGATATGATGTAAGACTGTAGCAGTCTACATGAAGAGTGAATAAATAGGCTTTATAAATAACAATGTATGCTTAACATTTTTGACTTCATGGTTGCTTACAATCACGGTCGGTTGACTAATTAGAACCTATGCGACCAATCGCAAACTAATCAATAGGTTCGTGTGGGATGGCTTTGTCCGCGTTGTTAGTTGTTAGCCAGTTAAACAAATCTAGTGCTAGTTAGGGTGGCTTCGGATGTTGATTCCTTCAATCAAATAGTTGATTCGATAGGGATCGCAAACATTTATCGACTTTGATTGCCTCGACATGTTAAAAACGGTTTACTTTAGAACCCGTTTGATATTTTTACTAATAAGTAATAAAAACTTTCCAAGTACATATTATGTAGGTATTCCATTTAAACGTACACTTTCATGAAATGTAAACAGATTTTTTTGCCTTTATTCAAATTGGGTAACGGACATAGTGGCTATTTGAAGTGTCATCTTTGTCCCACCGCTGGGCACAGGTTTCCAATCACAATTGAGGCTACGCTGGCCAAGTGCATAGGCAATGTAATGATAATGCAAGAGCTGTAAAAACCTTATGTAAAATAAAAAAATGAGGCAATATATTTTAGGAGAATCACGATTTTCATTTTTATTTGTAGATATTTTCCATTTATAATAATTGTAAATTTTGTACCATCTTATCTACATACACAAACCTTAATGTAAGTACCTAGATATTTAGTGTGTGAGTGTTTTAGTGATGTTCTATTCAAAAGCTTACAAGAACTGTAAAAAAGTAAAAAGAATTCACCAAATCACAAATAGCTTCAGTAACCACAAAAATACCATTTGCCGGATTTAGATGCACGGTAAAAGCATTGGTGGTAGATGTCCCTGATATTGGAATAAACTTTAGACAGAATATTGTGGTCTACGTCTACAGTATACGAGCCGAATATACGAATATTCGACTCGGTAGCTCATCAGTTATTTTCCATTGTGTAGGTACCTACATATCCACGTGAAAGGGTTTTGGCCTTTCATGGGTTAACATTTAAATAGAATGCGAGAAACACGAATGGCATCTATCATAATTAAGCATATTCAAGTAAATTGCAAATAAAATGTATTATATTTTTAAACAGTTTTCAGCATATTTTACAGATTCGTTGACAATGTTTATAATAGTAGGTTTATTATGAATTTAACTGAACATTATTAAGTTAAAATTAAATCGATGATTTTTATAGTTAAGTATCATAGGTACTAAAAATAAATATCATTCTCATTCTCTTACCCAGATAAAATACGATAAATGAATAAAGAGTAAAATAAAGAGTAATGTTGCCCATAAGTGCCATTTTGTTCAGTAACATTCGTTAAAACGCTACGTACAGTGAACGTCAATTCGTCAATTATTTTTCCATTTTCACATGAATTGAAGCAGTACAGTTCCCGTAAAAGGGAGCTTCGGTACTCGGACACAGCCTCTCTTTGTAATTGAAGCCATAGACATACATAATATAGACCTGCCTTGCACCTTCGAATGTGTGTCAAGTTGTAACAATCCAATTTTGAATTGAATCGGTTTGTGCGTGAAGTTGGCGCAATGGAAATTTGTTACTATATTTGAAAACGAACAGATTACATAGTGATATCTCGCTTCCGCGTTTGGAAGTTTTAGTCGTGCTGTCTCTGTCAGTCTTACATATGTCACGCGCCATTTTACTAAAGTTATTATTTTAGAAATAGTGAAAATAATTTACAATTCAATGTTTACATGATGAAATGTGATTCCTTTGGACTTTATTTGTGTTTCTTGAATTGTTAGAATATTTTTGAAGGCACAGGAAGCCATATTTTCTACATTTGCGGACGTAATTACTGAAATTAATTTTGCGTAAGGAAGATGTGTAACTCGCTGCTGTCTACAACAGACTGACTTGATCAATCACTCAATCACACAACCTAATGTTGACCACTCGTCGTGCGCCTTATGTATGTTACGGGCGCATCTTTACTTTCTACATCCATGATTGGAGCATCAATACACGAACTACCGCTTTGCATATTTCTGTCTGAATCTACACATAATGGTGGTAGATTTTTCTCATGTGAGCCCTCCTTTTTTATCTGGTCATCTCTGCTGTTTATTTAAATTTTGTTACATTTCTGTTTCAGATCAACTTCGTTGGGAACTGGTTATTAGAACGAATATTATCCGTGAATGATACCTACTTACTTTTTTTGTAGAATGAAAATAGAGAAACAGAGAAACTGTAAAGATTTTATAATAATACAATATTATGATTTCGGTGGAATAGTAATAACTATAATCTAATAATAAAACAAATATTTTTATTATATTATCTGAAGCCCAAAATAGCACCTGACGTCATAAAATCGTCTGATTGAATGTCAAATTCATAATTATGTATGTACATTCATTTCAAGCAATAAGTTTTGAGTATGAACGTGGAGGCTGAGCTTTAAATAGATTCCTACATACTCAAGCGGAATCTTAATTACAAATTATAATCCTAAATGGAAAGGGCTTGAAAACGCCCAGGAAGTGAAAAGATGATCCTCTAAAAATAATAATAAATGACCTGTCTGGAAAATTGTAGAAATCTGTAGAAAATTGTAAGTGTGGTGTAAGGCTGTACACTAAATTATACAGGGTGATTTGTAACTCGACGTATTCCTCTTGGCATGTGGTAATACAACCAATTTCCAACAAAATTAACCATAATGTCCCTAATACCAAGTCAGCTGGTTATCGAGATATTCCTTGTTTTTGGTTTTGGTCAAAGAACACCGAATTTGACTACAAAAAAATCAATAAATAAAAAAGTAGTGGTTTGAATTGCGTTGTGTGCATTTCTATCAGTGACCAATACATCAACAATCATTTATTAATACTAATGCAGGCACAAGTGTTACACATTTTAAAATAACAAGTGAATTCTTGTAAAAAAAATATTTTCTTACGAATGTGGTCGATAGAAAAGTAGATTTATTTTAAAAAATCTAGTATACATCAAGCGTACAAACTACATGAAAAACATCCTTGTTTTATAAGCTATCCAAAAAAGTAAAACTATTAAGACACAAACAAAACATTTCAGAAAAAAACGTGTGTAGAGCACGTGCGACGTAAAACCCTTTGTTATCGTACCGCGGTATAAGTTCCTGAGTTGCAAACTTTTAGTTGTTATTGTCGTATATCGTTTGTCTATTAGACCCACTTGATCATTTAAAATGAAAATTAAACAGCAGCAGTGTTTTGTTTCTGACTACCAACGCGATCTCCCAAATTTACGTTGATTTTGATCATTAAATAAGTATGACGGCTTACTCTAATTCCGAGTATGCCGATATTATTTATTGTTATGTCTTTTGTGATGGAAACGCGGATGAAGCTTATTAAATTAGCTGTATTACCACATGCCAAGAGGAATACGTCGAGTTACAAATCACCCTATATGTATAGGGGGTACGTACTTAGTGCTGCTAATAAATATTTTTTACGTTATCAACTTCCTGAAACAAAGTATGTACCTCCTAATCATCATCATCACAGCCCATAATTGCGTTGTAACTTTATAGTGAGTGACATTTAATTGCTTAAATCGTACCTAAATAACTCTGAAAAGTCAGAAGAGCCTGCCCTGGAATTTGAACCCGGACCCCCCGATTAGGAGACTGAATATTTAACTACTCAGACCGAGTATAATAGACGACATTATTCTGTTATACTTATAGATTTTTCATTATCTTATACTTTTGACGGCATTTTTTTTTAATAATTTTGTTGAAATTATTATACGACAACATTTTCTTGCACAATACAATCACATTACACCCTGTAGGTATAATTATAATCTGTTAATTTACCACTCCTTGGTTGTATAAAACATTATTATCAAGTTATATACACAGCTAAAAATATTATGAAACACTTCCCCGTCGTTGTGCAGATTACCTAACTCCTCAATGAAAAAGTAGGTACTTTCCACTCGGTTCCCGCAGCCCATAAGTTATTATATGAACGAAACCCAGCGGGAAAGTTGTTAAAAGTTTCACCGTCAAATATGCAACGTATGAACTTAAAATTCAAATTTGCTACAATTTTCCGTGTAGTTTGAGATAACCTGAAAGTAACCGAGTGAGTTACAATTTTTAGTGGGTATAATGGTATCGCTTTCGGTACCTACGCACTTACTCATTTTTCACACACAACTTGTGGGTGCAGTCAGTAGGTGATCGCTAGTGGCTAAAATGTCGGTCCCGATTATTATCGTGAAAAATGCATTAGGTATCAATAATTTTGTCACAAACTTTTGCTTTTGTTAAATCAATATTAGACCAACGGGCTGACATGGTTTCCGATATTTTTGTTAAAGTTGCTGATAAAGGAGCAGTTGAGCCATCCAGCTGTTGATAAGTGGCGAATGTCGCTTATGGACATCAGTAACACGAAAAAACATGTACTTCGGTGGCCAAAAATGAAGATAGTATAGTATCTAACCGGGCTTTACCACCAACTTAAAGTGCCTTTGGAATTAAATTGGAAGGAATACTTAGTTTCCAGGACTCCCGGAAACTGGAATCGGGAGCGTTAACCTCGTCTGGTGTTCCACAAGCTGAATAATGAGGAAGGTTGGTCAGCTTGGATTCAAAAATTTTATGGAATTCTTTACAACGTAGGTATTATACTAGTAATAGTTGATTAATTATCTTAATTATTATCCCGCTAAAATCATTAGAAAGCAGTTTGTATTTTTATTTGAAAAGGTATGAATGAAAAGCAAAATTTAATGGAAATCAAATCAAGTTTGAATTGATTTTGTTATTGCTTTGGCAAAGGGAGGTCTCCCACCTGACGAGAGGACATGCCTGGGATGCGGCTGTGGCCCCAAGGGAATGTTCTTGGGGCGTTGTATAGGTTATATTCGGGCGGTGTACAATTCGTCGATAGCATGATTCAGGCTTCAGTGACGTCACCGTGTGACGTTGGTCGATGTCGCCACATTATATTTCTGAATAATATTTTTAAAAACCTTTAAATGTATCTTTTCTAATAATAATAGTTATATTTCGGGCCGATATTGATAAGTTTTGTCGTCTTTCTTTTAGTGGCAATGTGACAGCACCACGTCTAACTTAAACTAGTGTGCTTGCTAGCTCACAGAACTAGGCGTTGTGACAGAATTCTCAGCAGTAGGTACAATGAATCTGTGATTACCATTATGTAGGATTGTTTTCAATTAAAATTATAAAATTGGTTTGTCTGCTCCGTTTCAAATTTCAATTTATACAGAAAATTAAGTTAAGAAAGTAATATTGAAAATAAATTAGTGCGGGCAGAGTAGAGGCAGAACATTTAAATTGATGAAATTTATTACGTAAGTACTAGGAATCCAGGCTTCGGGATACTAAACTTATTTTATATTTTCAATAGAAACAAAATATTAGCGCATACTTATCACTGATAAACATTTTCAGAAAACTTGTATCTACATCATTTCAAAGAAAAATGACCGATAATACGAGTATACCTATTAAAATACAATAACACGCATTTCACTTGCACTAAATACAATGTAACAGTAGAAATTATAGTCATATACCTACCTATAGTAAGTTGTAGAAAAAATAGATCAGACAACCCAGTGTTATTGAAATTAAATAAAAAAACCGTACAGCAATGTACTGTGACAAAATAGATAAGTGAAGCTACTATGAGAGTATTTTAGAATACTTTCAAAGTTATATCAAAAATAAGTATATTATCAACAAATTTCATCTTATAGGTGACGCAGTTTTGTGAGATGTAAGCAAACTAGTTTTCACGAAGAAGACGCTAAAGGCGTCGTCTCTTCGTTTCCCCTGCCTTTGCTGTTTGCCTAACAAAAAATGTAGCAAAGACAGGAAAGGACAAAGTGAAATTTTTTAATACTGTACTATAGTGAAGCCAATTTTTCTAAATTTAAGTGTTAAAAATTCATAAATATTATAATAATATAATATTGTGTTTGCGTCTTAACTAAAAACCATAATTCCTGTGTTTTTATTTAATAAGTTGATATTTATATATATAAGCTATATTCTGGCACTCATATAACAATCTTTTACCGTATCTTCTGTTGCTTTCAGCTTATTTGCATAACAAATGACACGGACATACGATAGTATCCTACTATATTGACATTACAGAGCGAGTTATGGATCAATAGCGCTTTCATAATCCAGGTACTACGCTAATAATGGCAAATTGACTAGACGTAGATTAACGAGATATATAGAGATGGACCGCTGGAATAATATTTGAAAGAATTACATAATATTATACATAAGTGTATCTACTTTTTTTTGTTTGATTTTTACCCAATAAAACCCCCCCGGTGGCCTTCCTCAGCGCTTGTGGAGAACTGCGGGATCTCCAAAAGGAACACAACCCGAGTCCTCCAAGCGCGGCGCCCTTATGTTCAGGCTCTTCCCGTGAGGGACTAAAGTCCCATCGCTTGCCAGCGCCTTACAACGGTATGCGGCCACACATATCGTGGTCCTTCCTGGGGTTGCTGATGGACGGTTCGAGCTACCACACTAGCCGCCCGCAACCCCGAAAGTCTCCTTTTAGTCGCCTCTTACGACAGGCAGGGGATACCGAAGCTCGTATTTCGGTCCCGAGCAACAGGGACAAGTACCTACCTCAATATTTTACTGTTGCGTGTAAGTCAAGTTTATTCACTATACGTTAATGTAGACTCCGAAGCTTATTTTCCTACGCATTATTAAAGAGTCAGAGTCGTAAGTGTATTGACTTCGAATTCCATTCTGTTTTTGTAACTGCGTAAACTTGGAATATTTGAAAGCGTTGACTCGTGGTGTAGGGGGAAGTCCCGTAACGCCGGACGGCACCTAGCGCCGGACACACATACTATCTAAGCAAGTATAAACCTTTTCGATTCAAAGTACCAGTAAAAGGGAAGCGGGGGGCATACAGCAAATGAATCACGCGCCACGGATCGCCAGTGACGCGCAACGCCACGGCGGAAGCGGGCTTTTGCTGTTTTGGTGCGAAATCACGGCGTCACGCAAAAGTCAATGTAAGTTATTCTGGCACATTTATGCATTTACATTTTAATGGTATTCAAAAATAAAAGTAGTACTTGGTTGTTATCCCTAAACTGACAGAATATTATTAAATTTTTTGAACAGTTTTGGTAGGTACCACCTAACATACAAGATTGTCTTTCCCTAAGCACCGGACACTAAATCATCCCTTAGCACCGGACAGTTAACGTATTGATATTTCTTGTAAGATATTACGTTATTTATTCTAATTATTTAATTTCGTTTTTGAGTATAGAAGAACAAAGAGAATTGAAATGGAAGAGAAGAAAAAGAAAGGATCGTGGGAGCAACAGAGTTTACAAACTGCTAGTGATAACGTTTTATCCAAAGAACTGAGTGTCTTACAAGCTGCAATGCGATTCAATATTCCTATAAGCACTGTACATGTCATAATAAAGGCTAAATCGAGGAGAAGAAGAATCGATGAAACCAAAGCTTCTCATCAGAATATGAACAAGTGTTGGTGGACCACGTTTCCACCACGTTAGACAAAAAGAAGGAAATAGGATCTAAGTTTAAAGTAGCAAGGAAAAAGGCAAAGGAAAGCAAACAAAGGGTATTAAAACCAAAGGAAAGAGCGTAGACAAGGAAAAACAAGCGAAAAACGTAAAGCCTAAAGGAAAAAAGAAAATAAAGGAAAACCCTTAACGGAACCATCTAAGACAAACAACAATTTTTGTAGTTTGTTTAGAAAACACTGACGAAGACTGGATCCAGTGCTCATCCTGTCATGGGTGGGTACATGAAGCGTGTGCTGACGTTCCAGAGTGTGGAGATAGCTACATCTGTGATCGGTGCAGGCTTTTCTAAAATGTCCGGTACTAGGTGCCACTTATTTGGATTACATTTTCTGTTACCAAAGTTTGATTAACGGTATTAATTATTTTTAAGAAGGGGTTGTGTTTTATTTTATTTTATTTGATTTCTAACTTTCTTATCTAATGTAAGTCATAAATAAATATACATTCCTTACAATATTTTTTAAATTATTTATAAAAAACCTTAGGTGTCCGCCACTAGGGGACTTCCCCCTAATCTTTTTTTTTCGTATTTTACTCAAGATTGTGATGATGGCATTAGTAAAAGTACTGTAGAATATTTTCATGATGTTTAATTGATAATATCTTGAAGTAACTACTTTTAACGAAGGAAGTGTTTTAAAAGCGTTCGTGCAGTGTAAGAACGTCTGACACCTGGATCGGCCAATAACTACTCCACTAGAAAATCTACAAAAAAGGAATTCGTAAAATGACACCGACAAGGAATGTCAGTTCGACTAAAAAAATATATTTAAATTAATTATAACTGCTTTATCAAGAAAATCATCTTCAATCACTCTCTACTTCTAGACTCTGCCAAACACGATAAATCAAATGAAGGTAGATACACACACCTATAAAGTGAAAAAATGTATACAGTTGGTAATGATTATAACAATCTCTTGAACTGAAAAGTCGATCTTTCGACAAAAGCTTATGATTAATGTGGAGGGCTTAGTAAATGGGGGTTTAATGTCTCAAGTCATTCCTCAAAGCGGGAAAGCAACACGCATCACAAAGCATGTTGTAGAGCGAACAATACCCAAACGCCCCGGTAAGCGCTAAGCTGTATGCGAAGGAAATCTATACCTCTGCATGTGCGGATTTTCCTTATAGGAAAGTTTACTGAATTAAATATACATTGGACCGTTGCCAGAAGGTAACTGTACGAACCAAGTTGAGAATTGTCTTTACCAGCTAATTAGGTCGCCGATTTTTGATATAATGTTACGTCATGACAGTGTAAGTACCTAATTAGGTTTAACAGTTCTCGAGTTGCTGACTTCTAGCTTGTTCGTGTTACCTCGGATGTGTTATTTATCAATATTATTATTAAGTCATAGTAATGTGTATTGCAAGTACCTATTATTGTCGCATTGGTCAACCCTTTCGAATTATTGATGTCCGTGGGCAATGATGACTATAACTATTACCTTATGGTGTTTTGTCGACTATTTTCTCGGCTACTGATGACAAGAGTTATTTAAATATTTACTATAGACAGAGAGTCAAAATATATCCTTCCTAATAACAAGAAAGAAGTTGTATCAATAAAAACAAAGAACAAATTTCGTATCTAATAACTTCGGCTGCAATTTGAAAGCAAATGTGTCTTGAAACGAAAAAATCTTATTGTTCTGTAAAGTTTGAATACAAAAAGTTAAATAGAAGTTACAGGCACAGACCCTTTTAAACTTTTTGAAGAAAAAGAACACACTTTTGCTTTGCAACGAAGAAGCGAATTAACATTAACTTTTGACCCGTCAGGTTTTAAAAGGAAGTATAAACAGAGTGGGATTATTATCTACATTTTCGCAAGCACTGATGTTTTAAGCTAAAATTTTAAGTTATTAAAAGAATGTAAGAAGCTTTTCATATAACACAATTACCACCCGAACCAAATTACCTTCCTGAAAGTATTTTTGTGTCTCTCAAAGTCGCGCTGACGAGAAAAAATCTTTAATAAATAAATTCTTTCACAACTTAAGAATTTGTGTAAGGGATGAAATTTTTCTTCGCAATTTGTGTTTATTACGTTAGCATAATCAGAAGTAGTTAAAGTAGATGCTAGATAAAGATATACGTCAAGGTAAAGGTGGAGCTTGAGAGCCTGTTTTTGTCAACTTTCTTCTTCAGATGTGTTTTTCGTGTTATGTTATGTGATGAAAGGAATTTTGTTGGCATGTACCTACCTATTTTATTTATTTAATCTTTATTATATCAGAAACATTGTGGTACAAAAGGCGGACTTAATGCTAAAAGAATTCTCTACCAGTCAACCTTTAGACAAAGCAGATAACATCGAAGGCGGTATTACAATATTAATTAGAAAACAAATACGATGACATACCTACACAAAAATGATGATCAACTCAACTCGGCTCAAATGTAAATCTTAGCATGTGAACTCAGCAATCATGCTAAGATAATGGGCAGTTCCTCTGCACTTGAAGAGCTGTCTGCTACTGACTTTCCTAATTTTGTCGGGTAGGGCATTCCAAAGTCGAATGGCTTGGACGACAACTTTATAATAGTGGATCCATACATCTATGGGTCTAGGTCGACCTCATACGCGCATTCTATTCACGTACCTGCTGAACAACAGATAAGGTTTGCTTGGCTGCATGACTTAACCTGTGCGTGGTAGCTTCCAGGATTACATGCACGATGAACGGCTAGCATGAACCGCAGTGTAATAGGCGCATTTGTAAATCTTGCGGTTGGAAGTTGGAACACTGTGAAAAAAGAGATTCATCGGTCCTAGAACATGGTACAAGGACTCCTGAAAAATACGATATTAACGTGTCAAATATAAGCGACGTTGATATTGGCGAATGATGCAATTCAAATGAACTAATAGCAGCCTAGCACGTGCGCCATTCAATTCCAACATTTGCGCGGAGTAAATAACAAATGGGCGAATTTGCTCGTGGCCGGCACCGGCGTTCGCCACATTTATACAGCTTCGGTCGTAAATATTGTAACTAGTTCGGGGATCTAGTGCAAATCTATGATATATTCAATTATTATTACTAATATGGACCTGGACTGATGTTAACCTAATTAGGATGAATTAACCTTTCAAGTTCTTGTTGGACACGTTTTGATAGGTATCTATCTATCTACCATCGATACTATTTTTCTTAATATCTCTAAATACCTATGTATGTTATAATAATGTATTTATTTCCAACATAACAACAACGTTACCAACGTGATTGGGAATTTCTATTAAAAAAAATTTTAACAGCTGGTGAAAGAAAATTTATCTAGCCTATCCATATCCATACTAATATTATAAATGTGAAAGTCTCTGTCTTTGACACTTTCACGGCTAAACTACTCGCACGATTTAAATGGAATTCGGAATGAAAATATTTCAAGGGTCAGCGTCTCACATAGGCTACCTATTTTTCAAAAACCAACCACTAAGGGTCTGAAGACTACACCACTTTAATGATTGTTTTTAGCTCACATGACTGTACATGAACCTACACGGTGCATCTGAGGTTTCTACATGTTCTTACATTGCGAGAGGGTAACCGTGTCTGGGACAATTTATTATGGTTTGCGATGTGATAGTTAATACGCGTATTAATAACGACTGCATAGAACGTAATCCAGGAACCTGAAACGACTTGATACTTGACAAATTATACGGTCCTTAATGTACCTATCTCTCGAAGCCTACTAATGCTCAAATACAATGACTTGCAAGTTACAATGACAAATCATAATGACCATATGAGAAGGATACAACCAACAAGACAAGACCAATAAAAGCGTTCTCTTGTGCCATAATTAGGTAGACGTAATTGTACACTATCCGGATTTAGCTCTTTCGTGTAAAACTAACTTTATTTTGCACACATTAAAGTTCAATCTAGGTTACGCTAATGTTACTTGGCAGTAATAATGATAAACTCGTTAGTGTGCGCCAATTAATGGGTTCAGTCCTAATACCAACCTACAAAACGAGGTTAGGGTTGCGCTACGTATTATTACCTACACCCAACTTTTCAACGCATTTGGCAAAGGCTTAAGAATTTTTTCGTTTAGACCCTTCTTTTATAATTACCTACCTTGACTGTTTATGACAAATAACCGAATAAATTTCCCTTTTATCACTCTAGCCCGAAAAGGAACCCTTTAAATCAACCCTCTTAAAATTACGACCCGAATGGCGCACGCAATGGTTAACACGCCGGATCGCTATTCTGAGGGTTCTGGGTTCGATTCCCAGCGAGGCGACGATTTGAATGATGAATTTGAATTTCCGTTCTCGGTCTGGGTGTGTGTCCTTGTCTTGTGTGTTGTCCAAGGTACCCACGACACAGGGAATCCTAGTGTGGGGCTTTGAGTGTGTAGCGTTATTTTAGCGTTATTAGGTACGATAAAGTGTAGGTAAGTAACCTTTAAAACAACACTCTTCAAACAATACCAATAGGTAGGAATAAGTTAAATTAAACTATCCTGTCAGTAAAATAAAGCGAGTACCTACTATGTATGGTTAGTTTCATCTTATAAATATTACTGTGTTCGACTATCTCTATAATATTTTATGATGTAACAAATATTTCTTGTCTGTGAGTTTTTGCAAGCTGGATTTTATTAATAGATTGAATATTAATTATGACAACAAATCAAAAACCTTTTCCTTGATTACGTAAATTATTTTACATAATTAAATGTCATTGTTCTTCAAAGTTGAAAACATTCTCAATACTAAATTTATAATAATGCCAAACAACTCTGTCGATTTTCGTAAAAGCTTTTACAAGTCACATTTATCTTACACATTACTTTCCTGTTTCAAATGTAGGTACGAACGGAAAGTTTCCTCAAGTTCTGTTAAGTTTTTCTTGATTGATTACGAAATATTCAGACAAATATCAGCCTTAGATTTAAAATACAGGGCAAGTTTTAGACTGAATTAAAATGAATGAACTAAACATGTCATTAGTATAATTAAAAAATGTTAATGCAAGTACCTAAATTTTTGTATTTATTTCTTTAGGAAAATTAGAACAGAAAAATGACTTAACATAAAGAATTAGAATTAAGGACTTCGCACATTACAACGACTCCACGCCAACGCGGTTACGGAGCAACTCAAATGTAAGCATTCAATTATGATCCTTATATCTTAGGCGTTACGGTTGAATTTCGAGTGTACACTTAGAAAACGTGGACTACTCCCCACCCTCTGCTCACCGACGACGTTCACACTCGAAATTCAACCGTGACGCCTAAGATATAAGGATCATAATTGAATGCTTACATTTGAGTTGCTCCGTAACCGCGTTGGCGTGGAGTCGTTGTAATGTGCGCAGTCCTTTAGACAGAAAATATTATAACTTAAAAAAGCAAAACTTTTTTTCGGATTCCTTGATGAACCGTTTCAATACAACTGCATTGGGGTGGTTACTGGTATTATTTCATATTTTTTATTAAATCAATTTTGAGGTAGACGTACCTATTCCTCGTGGTCCTATTGTGACGTCATGGCATAAGAAAAATGAGGAAACGGCCGATTAATGATGTTAATATCCCATAAGATTTATGTATTGTACCTATTAAGACGATCAAATTGAATTCGAAGCAATCGATCAACATCCACACGGCGCGGCCATTTGTAAGCAAACTGACAGCGATGCCCTCGTCAGGAAAAGAGCTATTCAATTATTACTAAGTGACTTTGGAAGCGTATGGGTTTCCCTCTATCACGAATCCAAGACAATCTTTCCTGCTCGTACGCTGAATAACAGACTAGGCTAAGGCGACGGTCTTAGAGGTTGATGAGTACTTTACCATCTTTGCCTGAGTCGCCGGGACTACAGAATTGCCAGTCCCCACTAAAAACAAATTTATTACCTTTACTCAAAGTTCAATTTAGTTTGTAAGCAAAATTTACATTACAGGGGCCGAAAGCTGGCATTTGTGTGAGATGCAACCACAGTTTAGTCTTATCCCAATAGTACCTACTTATAACTGGTGGAATCCTTTTGAGCCAGTCGCCTACCACTACGTTTTAAAATTTTATCAAATGTTTTAGGCTATTCGTTTGTGGTTGGAAAGCCAGAATATTGCGAGACTCCTGTTTCTTTTTTGAACATAACCACATCCATGATGCCTTTGTACCTATTCGTTTCTATGCGCTATATTAACTTTTTCATATTATCGCATGCGTTAAATAACAGCTTTCAATAACTTCAATAATTAAGAATTTTAAACATCAAGGATTTGACATAACCAACTTTGACTTAAGAGTTTCACTCTATGGACTGAGAGGGTGCAACTTTTTTGCTTCTTATTAATGTGGTATACCTATAGTTATCGAACTATCTCATTTATTTACCTCAATCGTAACCATAAAATAGAGAAAATTCATGCATTGATCAATAGAGAGTTGAATTGGTCTTTAATCAGATGAAGAGCGAGTGAGCTACGCATAATCGCACAATTTAATAGGTCGTTACTAATTACGTGCGAATCGTACCGTGAATTTCCCCGCGCAAAGACCGACATTCGAAACGAAAGCTATCGCTCGAAATTAATTTATGCGTACGTGATATCGCATGAAACATTTTCGAACTTCCTTTGTTATGATTTTCAACTTATAGCATTAAAAGTCATTATTTTAAATTTTGATTATGTGTACTGAATACCTACTCTCGATTTGTAATTTACACCGATATTATGATTTGGTTCTATGGAATACTTCCAACAATCTGTTTGGTATTCTTTAGTGATATTAGGTAAGGTGGCAAACGAGAGTACAGAACCACCATTCCGTTGCCGCCGATGACAACTATGTATGACCTATTAACTGGGACTAGGAGAGTCAGTCCAATAAACAAGTGTTGTCGTTAGTAACAGTCCAGGTAATTAGAGTTGAAATTCGGTCTTTTTTTTCAAAGCTAGTGCTTCACATATCATCTGTCTTACTCCATATAAAATTGACGAATAGTTTTTAAATATCTCTAAAAATAAGTTGTTGTGATTTCAGAAATAACTGACCTTAATTCAAAATTACCTGCAACAAAGTTACCAATTCTTATCCAATATCCATTTTAATGTGCATCGGTAGTTATGACTTTTCAACAGTAAAATGATACTTCAATGTCAAACGAATTTCATTCGTGGATATTCGTTCTATAACAGAACAAGTGTGTACGAAACATAAATTGAACTCTGCATTCTAAACGCTTCAAAAGGTGTACGCTAAATATTGCCACGAAGAGAATTTGAAAACGAAACGAGCCTTTGTGGCGAAACGTACTAAAATTTACTTTTTGATGTTCACAGTTTCGGAGCTGTCACAAACGCAAAGGATGAGTGAAAATATGCAGGGTGAGAGTTTAATATTAATATTTTGTCTCAGGAAGAACTTATGATAGGTTTATTGGTAAATCAATATTAAACTGCAGCTTCAGCTGTTTATTGACGTACTTATACTAAAGGACAGAGAAAAAAAACTTTACGGTTTAACATTCAACTCTTGAGTTTGGATAGTTACCGTTGGTAGTACTATCTAGAACACGAGGGGTCCCGGGTTTGATTCCAGTCGTTGTATACATGTATATGATAGATACACGTTACGTTATTCGGATCGTGATTGTAAGCGATTTGTTATTTGTGTCGTTCATACAACTCACGACAAAGAAACTCAGTGTGGTAATTTACTGATTTTGATGGGAAAATAAATCAATTTCCTAATTGTGACGTATATTTATTAGTTGTAGATTATTTTAAGATAGTTCACATAATTTTGTGTAAGTATTTAAAGTCAGTTCAGTTTTTATTAGGTACTTATTTAATGCCACAGGTAGTAAAGCGCATTCGATCTACAATCACGTAACTTTACATTGATAAGAAGTAAAAACTTGAGTTTAACCTTTTTGCTTGCACTAGCTTGGACTTAGGTATATTTAGTTTTTCTTAGCGCATTGAATTGCATTATAACTTAATAAGGATTACTGTTCGCGTATATATCTCGAATTGATGTAATTATCTCTAATTTATTACCTTATACATTTTGGATCTGCGTTTGATTCGCTTAGATCTTAGGAGCAAATGGCGTTTAGACATACCTTAATATTGCATGGCTAACCATAGCGCGGAAACCAATTCCTAAAACGGTAGGCTGGCCAATCCAAACTGGTCAAAAGTGAACGTTTGAAACCTCACCCAGTTTCCTAAGGACGACCACTTCCAAATCATAACCTTAAAGTATTTTGTTAGTGTATCAAATATTTGGTACACCAATTATGGAAAACATTGATTGGCGCATAATAAATGCATTGCAAATTATACGTAAAAGTTGATTTTGTTGAATTTGGTCCAAATATTTAAATATTAAAATATATCTATTATTTCAAATTCGTCGATCATTTTATATTTAACTCCTAAGAGTCTAGATTTGCGAAACCTGGGATTCAGAGTTCGATTTCATTTCCGAGTAACTTAGGTATGTTGAAGTTCTCCCAGTCTGGCGAGCTTTGCGTCGCATAGATCCTAAGTGATCGATCGAGTTAAGAAAAAAATTTGGCCAAGTGCGAGTCGGACTCGCCTATGAAGGGTCCCGAAGCAGCAAGTAACATAATATAAAAAAATATTCAATTATTGAATTTATTAATTTCAATTATTAAATTAAAAATTATTCAATTTATTAAATATTGAGTTTCAATCTTGAGCGTTTCCGAGCTTCGAAAGGCACATTATCTAAGTCGTTTGTTCCATTTGCTGTCATTAGATACCAATTTGCATTAAGATCGCAGCTGAAGAAGATTGCAGCTGCTATCGATTTTATAAGCTTTAGATGGGACGAACTGTCGATGTAATAAACTTTCGATTTGATGATTGAAGGTGTTCGATGTCATGAATTTCGATATGGTATAATATAATTCCATATGGCGTATGGAATCCTAAGAGAGTCCACAAATCCGCAATGAAGCTGTCGCAAGGAGTAAAAGACGGAGAAAACTGAGGTGTACATAGATAAGGCCCCGACGCTGGCTAATCGTTGACGATCCTGTGTCCTTGTTGGTCGTTATCCTGCGAGGATCCCGAGGTTTCCGGTCGGAGCATACATTTATGTGACAGATAAATGTTTGTCCTACACCCGTAGGGTTTTAGGGATGTCTTGTTTGTCTTGTCCATATTTTCCACAAGACAGGGAATTCTATTTAAGATTATGAAGGGTTTCATTCTCATTATTTACTAGCTGACCCGGCAGACGTCGTCTTGCATATTTTATTACATATTTTATTAAGTAGACGCCCTCGCTTGCTTTCGGAGACTTGTCGCTCCGCTCCTATAGGTCGTAGCGTGATGTTATATACCATTATATGCCCTTCTTTAATAAATGGACTATTGAACACAAAAACTATTTTTTCAATTCGAAACAGTAGTTTTTGAGATTAGTGCATTCAAACAAACAAACTCTTCCGTTTAAAATTATTAGTATTATGTATAGATGTATTATTATTAAAGCTCAAATGCAGATCTTTATTGCCGTCTTCTCTAGTTTTAGAAGGCAACATAGATAAAATACAAAATTGGTCCTGAATATTTTTGCTTCTAGCTGTTAACAATTCAATATCCTGAACTTTAGCTATCCCATATTGCGGTTAGGGACCCTTTTTTATTTGTTTTATTCAGATATCTATTTATTTTTGATAAGCCGTAGACCCTCGTGGCTACAGAACAATAAATTACTTATATTATATGCAAACTTATTTGAACCCCGAAAATATTTACCGTATTCGACAATATAACTACTTGTCAAAATTATTATCGCCATAAAGATTGCTTTGTATATAATTCTACAAACTCATAGCTTTACATAAGAATTCCCTGTACCAAGTGTTCTAGGTATATAAAACAGACCAAGAATGCAAAAAAAAACATCACTTAATCTTCTCCCACCCTGGAAATCGAACCCAAGACCTCTTGACCGGCAACGCTACGTGATACTATTGCGCCACACGGATTTCCAAAAAATATCTTTAGTAGTTAACTTTATCCGTTTCAATTAAAAATGTAACGCGTAAATAGCATTCAAAAATATATTAGAGTGTACTACACACTCGGTTTAACAATCGTCCGATCTGTACCTTGGCGCATAGAGTTAGTTCCGGTTCTACAATTTCATCATAGCTAGTGGCCTTTCCGCACGACCCCAACAATGGCCAGTCATCACATATTGTTTTCCAGTTCCGTCTTAATTTGCAGGAAATACGTCTTACATACGTCTCCGGATAACCGAGTGAGAATCAAAAAGTGTTTTTATGTAACGAAGATAAAATCCGCTCGAACTTTTTTCTTTTTGAAATTTTTATGTTTTTCATCGTAAAGATTAAATATTAGGTATACCTATTTTATCTATACAACATTTTCTCAGAAATGAGAAGGTTAAGACCATAATTCCACCACGCTGGCTAAGTGCGAATTGGCGGATTTGAGTTTGAGTTTTGCGAATCCTCTGACATACAGGTTTCCTCACCATGATTAGTTCACCTTCACCGTTAGGTATAGCGAGTGACCATACATAACAGTCAGACATAAGTCCGAAAAGTCAGATGTGCATGCCGTGGGGTTTGAACGCGGACCCTTCGAGTAGAGGGCCGAATTTTAACCACTAGACAGCTTGTTGTAATAAATAATACACAACACACAAGTGGTGGCGTAATTTAACTATGTTCTTATTCAGTTCAGAAAGAGGTCAAAAGGGCTACCTCAAGTACTTGTCTCATAGAAATTGTGTGTCGACTGTGAAGTAACTAAGAAACTCAGCTCGTTAGTTCAGAACATTTTACTCCGATCACTTGTCTACAAAACGTGTGCGTACTTATGAGAGAAAATAGGTGACCTGTTTTTTAAAAATAGAATTTGATCTCCATGCCATCTACTGGATCAAAAAAAATGATTCATTCATCCATATAGTTTTTTCACCAAAACAATTTAGCTTTACATTTATCTTATGAAACGACGGATTTAGATAGTCTGAATACTTGTTTGTTTTTAAAACCAAAATATGGAATACGAAACGAAAATTGTGGTATTTTATTTGAGACCCAAATTTGATTATTTCATCATTTCAGCCAGATGGAGGCAGCATAGTACGGGCCAACTAGTTGTAAAAACAAATAAATGGAATTTGCAAACAGTGCTGGGAGTGCGACTCGGAGTTAGTTATTTGTTGGAGTAAAATATGAGTAAAAGAGACACGGCTATTCATGTTTGTTTATTCTTTATTTCATTTACGTATCTACCTATACCACTCTTACAACAGTGATAGCCTAATGGTTTAAACGTTTGACCCCCAAACGAAGGGCCAGGATTCAAATTTTTCACGCATGCAGGCACTTAATGATGAGCCACCGATGCTCAGTTGCGGACCTTTATTAGTGGAAGCCATTAGTTTTATTTGTGAAAAAGAAACTATTTCAGACTTTTTATAATTTAGGTCCCTATTTAAGTGGCACATTTATATGAAATGGCCTTAACGACTTCGCTTACGTTACCTTACTTAGGTACCACTACTTACCTTACTACTTATTAGATACTACTACCGTATTGTTTTAGTATGGTTTAAAAAATAATAATATTGTAAATATCTCAGATTCTAGGCGGTGTCCTTATTAATATGAAACATGCACCAGTCTTTAAGATAGACCTTTGTCCATATAACAGCGTTAACTGCATCAAATTCCAGTCTATGGTTTTTGGTAGATGCTTGGACAAAATGCAGGCAGGCAGACAGACTAAAATTCTAAAATTAAACAGGTATTTAGCTTTTATTGGCCGTATGAAAACGTACATTTTTTCTCAAAACATCTATGAACAGACATAACCCCGTTACAGTTTTGTTATACGCATAGATTTATCGTACTTACCTGCTGTCCACACTTATATTATAAGATATGGTTAAACCATAAATTGTAGGACTCAGAGATATCAAAATGAGCAGGGTATGAAATAGGAGCGGCATTTATTTTCTTCTTATAACATCCAGATACCAAAAAGCGCGTTATTAAATTTTAACATACCTTTTCTCTGTAAAATTACAGTTATATAATATACTAATAATATTACAGAATTACTGGTTCAAATTTTAAAAAAATCTGTTGTGTTGAAAAGTCTATTTATTGCGAAAGGCTATAGGGCATAACATCACGCTACGACCAATAGGAGCGGAGCAACAAGTTTCCCGAAGCGAAACCAGGGCAACAGCGAGGGCGAGGGAATATAACATGTTGCAGGAGGTCTACCGGGTCAGCTAGTCATAGATTAAACTTAAAACCAAATATATAAATACACCAGTTGTACAAATAAATCAGTCAGTGCGAGTATCAGAAGTATGTAGGCGTGATGCTCATGCATTATGCATATTATGGTTTCATGAATAACGCTAACAATACCTTCGGATCTAAGACCGGCAAAAAGCGCCTAATAGCTAGCCAATTATAGGACGAATGGAGGTATTTTTGCCAACATTTACAACGTATTAGTAACTATGCAAACGGGAAGGTCTACAAGTTCGATTTCTGGCTGTGGCAGAATATTTGCGTGATGCCAAATTGTTTGTTTTTGGTGGTTTAATGAGTCTTGATAACGTTTAGGTGTAGTTATATCACATACCTACAGGGAGTATATGAGCGGAAGTATTATTTATATTTATTTAAACTTTATTTTACTGTTATAACTAAGTGATACAAAAGGTGGACTTAACTTACTTTTTTCTACCAGTCGATATTTGGTTGAGTTGTAGTATGAGTACGTTAAACATAATGTATTATATAGTACTAAAATTACGTAATTTAAATGTCTCGTACGGCTATAAAGGGTCGCTCTGAAAACCAGCGGCCGTGGGTCCTACGCAACCATAAAATGCTGAACGTAAATGCCTTTCGTCTTTTTACATAATATTATATACATATATTGTGCTAGTTTTAAAGTTTAACAATTTTGTACCTAAGGTAAAGGCGCCTATTACCGCCAGTTTTAGCTGCCTTAGGACTTCAACTTTTCTTCAACTTTTCACTTCAAAAAAATAGATGTAAGCTGTTATGTTAGGAAAGATGTAATTATTATAAATCTCAACGAAGTATTCTTTGAAATTCAGTACTTAAATTCAATATTCAATATTCAGTACTTAAATTCAATACCGCTAAAAATTGTCACTTCTTCAGAAAACAGTCTTTAAATAATAAAATGTTGAATTCTTAATTACCTACTTACTAATTAGATATTACAAAACACACATTCGCTTCTTTAGTTACAGGAAATCCTAAGTTCCCGAGAGAAAATCCAGTCTACTAGTCTTTTTTCTTTTGTCCTTCGTTAAAACTGTTTGTTTTCCGCAATGTTCATTTAAATATTATTTATTTCTCTTGCCACGCAGAATTATTCTCTGTATTCCATAGGTTTTTGAAGCTTCGTATATGCTGGTCCATTCATTTATGAGCAGAGGTGTACTTTTTGCGCTTCTGCGGCTCCATGATTCTATAAAAAACACAAACTTTAAAGAGTTTGTGGAAGATTCTTCGAAATAAGCATTAAAATGTTACAATTTATTACCATTGTATATATTTATAATAAAGGGCATTTTATAACATGCCCTTTATCATAAATATGTATATAAAAGAGAAAAGGGTATGCACCTAATGGATCCCCTTCCGTCCGTTTCCGTTTTTATTTGATTTTAAAATACATGGAAGGTGTCGGCCATGAATGAAACTGGATAGGAAATATTATTTTACAAATAATGTGTTAAAATTTGTTAAAAATGTTTTTTTAAATATTGTAATATTACTAAAAATAGAGACACAGCTATGAGTCGGTAATAATTACAAAATTCTATAAGCGACCAATAAAATTAACAACAAGTAGCTAAAATATCTATTTTATGGAAAACTGTTCAGTTCCTTGTCATTGCTAAATGTTATATAATGTATAACTTTTCATCCGTGGGGGAAGCAGCTATAGATTTTTAAATATGTAAAAAAATAATGTCCATGTGGACATACTCGAGTGCTTCAGATATTGATAGCATCAATACTCTACGTATTTTTAATAATGTACAATGTTAATCTGATCGTTTGTTTGATGGGGGTGACATTACGTAAGGGTTGAAAATGAGAGAGAAAAACTCTAATCGAGCACGTCAGATTTTCTAAGGGGGTGTTAAGTGAACTCGCAACCATTATTATAATGTGCAAAAAAATCGAACTTATATATGGGGCTCATATTTGGTGGAGGTACTTAACTGGGTACAAAGTATCCCCTGTACCTTAATCTGCCGCCCTCGAGTAAATCCCAGATTCCCCTCTTCGGCTTCCCAGCTATTAGACATTATTTTAAAATACTGAATGTTCTCGAAATTCCTAACAATGCGCTATTAGAATCAAGTTTTGAAAAATGGATTCTATTACCGCCTTAAATTAAAACATGATTTTATAATATAAAGACCAATAAAAAGTATAATATTAAGAGTTTGCTCAGAAAACGAATATATATGCATAACAGTTACAACTTGATAGCAAAAAGACAATAGTATGTTATTTTCCTTAAGTAAAATTGAGGTGTACTTACGTGGCTGGAGGCGCGTTACTATTAGGCTATTTAGACATGTGAACTTTACTCTTTTTGTTTCCTAACAAAAGTACCTAACTAATTTTTAAGGAATGAATTTTCTGGAAAATATATCATGTCTTATATGAAATATTTAAAAATTGGGGCGTTAATAGAATACAAATTTTGGGGGTCGTTAATAGGCGTCTTTACGTTAATAACGTGGAGTACATCTTTCTTTCTTTTTCTTCTCTCGAATTATAATGTTATGCCTGCACAGTTTGTATCAAGAATAACTTATTTTGTGTCCTAAAGTAAAATCTTTATAAAAATTTAATTCTAAACTATCCCGTACGTACGCGACGTAGCTACGTCACTAATTAAAAGTTTCAGTTAAAACCAAATATGTATATCAATTCGAAAAATCTGAGACACCAACCAATACTGTACTCCATCTGTACTCTGCGATGTATAAATCTGTCTAGGATTGATAGATGTAAAATGCAATTACGTACCATTTGAGTAGTATAATCATGATCATCATTTTTGACTAGTAAGGTAGACCTGGTCTTAATAAGGGCATAAGGCGAGCTCAACAAGCATCCTAAATGAGAAGGTTAATTACCGTTCAAAATTTTAATGAGCAAAGGATTTCAGCTAGAATAATGAATTCTAAACAATGAACTAATCAGATTTTAAAGTGTAGTATCGGCAAAATAATCATGCTCGAATGTAAATAGTTTGAAACAAACGCCGCAAATCAGTTTTGATTATTTCACGAATAATTTCGGTAGTTGTGTAATATGGTAACATTTATATCTATCTAAATTGTTTCAGTGTTCAGACTTATTTTTCTAAATTGCGATAAGCTGGTAATATTTTAGCATTGGCCTCCTGCACGGTATCCTTAATAAATATTTTGCTTAATAGAACTGTGAGAACAGACAATAAATTTGTTTCTAACCGCGAGTGGCAATTCCATATCCTCGGTAACTCAAGTACCTACAGTTATATCGGTAACACCTAAAGCATCACAGATGCGTTTTCGTGAAAGAGGTGGTGGACGCGCGTTATTTCTGTCTCCCGGTCACTGCGAAGGTACGTAAAACATTCCACGGTCCAATGTGCTCCTTTTTTGGCCGGCAATGCATTGTAAAGCCTTTCATGTCACTAATGGCCGTGGGCGACGGTGAGCACTTAGCGTCGGATGGCTCAGTTATTTGTTTGTCGGATATTTTCATAAAAGTACAATTTAAGTTAGAGCCCTACACATAGTGTTCTAACTTTTTATTCCTTCCTGCCTTTAATAGTTCACTCTTGGACTTAGGCCTCTACTAAATTGCGCCAATGTCATGTCTTTTTTTGTCTTCTTCAGGTCATCAATCCACTTAGTCGTAGAAGTGCTATGTATTTTTCTCCAACATTTAATTTTCTTTTGACTTCCCGACGGTTTTTTCCCGAACTATTTTGAAACCATATTCGGAATCGGAATAATATGGGAATACCGAATACCAAAGTACGACTATGAAAATGTAGAGACAATGAAGATGTACTACGAAAATGTAGAGACTAGTATTTCAGTGACACTGAAATACTAGACGATACTACGTGTAACAGGACACACAGTGGATTATAAACCCACTGGACTGAAAAGATTAAAAAAGATACCGAATGCACTGTGGTTCAATGCAGAACCTTCCTTTGGTGTATTAGCGCCCGCGTGCAAAACTGTTTTGCACCTCCCCTACCCCTCGTTGTTTCAATAACAAATCACACAGGTTTACTTTTATGTTGACCCGACGTGGTCCACGTGCCGTCTCCCCATGGGTGTTGCCCGCGTGCGGTGCACACCTTGCACGCCCGCTTACGGCGGCTCTGGTGCAATGTGCTCTCAACGCCTCTAACCGCCAGAAATGGAAGTCATCGGCGCAACAACTAGGTACCACTCTAAACATAATTATTTTGTTTATTCTATTAAGAAGAATAAACAAAGTAAAAACAGACGGGGCAGCTCTATTCTGTAATTTACTGAGACAACTAAATTTATCAAAAGTATCTTGATTATGAAAATGATATCACCTCATCAATCTTCTTTTTATAGGGTTTGACATCAATTTATTTTAAACGTCTCTGGGTTTTTCCATGTTAGATAATAAAAAACTTTATAAACTTAAAATCATAATTAATTTCTTCAACGAATGCAGATATAATATTCAACTAAAATAAAAATAAGTTTCAATTTCAAGTTGTATTAATTTTATGGAATGAAGCTTCGATAAGATATTTCAATTTCTCCATCACACCCACGACAGAACCCTCCGCTCCTCAAAAAATCTTCTCCTTAGTACTCCTTCTCATTCCTCAACCTTCTTTCAAAAATCCTTCACTGTAACCGCCGTTCGCCTCTGGAATGCTCTTCCCAAACATATCCGTAATGCAAGGACGTTGAGTTCATTTAAAAACCTTGTCAAAGCCCACTATCTACAGAGTTAATCAGGTTCCCCTTTTTATTTTATTTTTTATTTCATTTAGTTTGTTCTGATCTTCTATTATTTTTTTTATACAAACATGTAGTTTATTATTATTATTTCCTTTTAACTTATTTATTTATTTTTATCTTAATCTCCCCTTTCTTTCTCGTGCACCTTACCTCACTTTAACCTACTCTGTTCTATACTCCTCACTCTTGGTTGTCTGGAAGAGATCGCTATGTAGCGATAAGACCGCCTTTTGTACTTTCCCGTGTTTTATGTTGTTGTTAATGTCCATTTTCTTGGTGTACAATAAAGAGTTTTTGTATTTGTATTGTAAGATAAATAACATGATGGTTTCTCGTATCCACATAGTTTACTATATTCCGAATTGAGATGAAGAAGTTAATACGCTAACAACGCATCTCAACTAAAGTGGTTATGCTGATAACATGTTAAAGTAAGTATTACAATATTACAAGGAAGATAATTAAATTGACTTATATTATTGTACGTTATTGTTATATTGTTGTGTACGTAATTCTTAGCAGTTCTTAAGTTTCTTAGTTTTTAAGAATTTAAATGTCACTTATTGCTACAAACGGTGAAGGAAAACATCGTGAGGAAACCTGCATGCCGGAGATTTCGCAAAAACTCAGAGGTGTGTGAAGTCTGCCAATCCGCACTTGGCCAGCGTGGTGTTTTGTTAATAATTGCTCAGAACTCTTATGAGCAAACGAGCATGCTACACCCTTCCGCTGCCACCCATGGCAACTGTGATCTACGTAGAACAAGACTCAATTTAGTGACTGGGTTAGTCAAGTTAACAGATGGTGTTGGAATATTAGTTGGTTAGTTTGTTAATAAGTGTGTGGACAGAGACTGTTAGTAATAGTTAGTCCAGTTTGACAAGTTCGGGGAGTACCTACGTAATAACTGACGTGGCTTTTGTTTTGTAGTTTAGTTAATAGTGACCCCTTGTTGTAGTTTCGATTCCCGGTTAAAACAGGCAATTTATGACACAATGTTTATTTTGTCTTACCACCACTTTTGGAATATAAGGAATCATAGCACAGGTGTGATTATAACATTTCTTTCAGTAAACGTCAATAAAGTGAATAACTTAAATACATAATAATAATAACCCAAATCTCAACAACACATTACATTACAATAAACTCATCTAACAGTGGAATATACGTTATGTTAACGTTCTCAGTTAGATTTGGAGTAATGCATTTGTTAACGAGATTAATGTATTGCACTGTTTCCCTCCTGCGAGTACTGTAAGCCACAATAATGTATTTCGGTTTCCCCACACAGGCTGACAATAGGTACACAAACACATATATGCTTAATTTATATACTACTATTTTAAGCATATTGTCATTGATTAAGTTTCCTTGTTTTGCTCCATTTTTGCTCTCTTTTATCATCTCTCTCACTCTTTTATCGTCTGTCTGTCTCTGTCCGCCAGTATGTCACAGCCACTTTTCTCCGAAACTATAAGAACTATATAGATGGTTGAATCTTGGTAGGTGAATAGATGTATTCTCTGAACCGCTTTAAGATTTTCACGCAAAAATAGAAGAAAATCAATAAATTTTGGGGGTTCCCCATACTCGGAACTGAAACTCCAATTTTTTTTTTCATCAAACCCATACGTGTGGGGTCTATGAATGAGTTATCTAATCTATGAATAGGTTTTCAAAAATAATATTGAGGTTTCTGATATCATTTTTTTCTAAACTGAATAGTTTGCGCAAGATGCACTCCTTAAGTGGTAAAATGTGTGTCCCCCCTGTAACTTCTAAAATAAGGGAATGATAAAACTAAAAAAAATATATGATATAAAATTTTCACCGAAAATTGGTTTGAACGAGATTTAGTAAGTAGTTTTTTGTATACGTCATAAATCGTAAACCACAATTTACCTTTCATTTAATCAACTGCTATATATATTTTTTATATTATGTCACTTGCTGCTACGGAACCCTTCATGGGCGAGTCCGACTCGCACTTGGCCACTTTTATTACGTAGCGTTACTAGATTTGGTAAATTGTACGTGTCGTTATTCGTTATGGCTGACAAGTTTGTGAGACTGGATGAATGAAACTTTGAATTAAGTATATTGATTCATATATGTAGCATAATTATGCATCAAATAGGTACACTGGCTATTTTTTATACCGATATTCTCACTAGGTCAGGATAAAGCTTAGGTATTAACCACCCAAAATCACGTAATGTCCAAACCAAACCTGCAAGAAACAACTCCTATACATGGTGATGGAGTTTTAACTAACCTGGTTAGCAACCTTCCTTCTTTATAAATTGATCCCGATATTGTTTTGCGTATCAGATGTAGTGTCGAGATGCCAGAAATAATGCGGATGTGTGCTTCTTTCTTGGCCAGCAATACATCATCTTTTTAAGCAACCTTTTAATATCAGGTGATTGGTCAGCTCCTTTTGTGACTATTTATTTCAAAATATATGAACACGTTTGTTTTGTCACGTATTAAAAATCGTAAGTCCGGCTTGAAATAATTGGTTTCAAATACGTAAATGATATAAAATAGTGATCAAACATATTTACAAAAACTGATCAAACGTTTTCAGATTGTGGTTTTTATCTCACTCGAAGCGCGGTCTCGCTCTTAATAAAAAATCTCGAAACAATCAACTGTCGCAATAACCAGCTGTATCGAGTTAACTCCAACATCAATTGTAAAATAACTTCATGTGAGATTTTGTTACATTGTCACTTTTATTCATTGTGTTTAACAATCGACAGTTTTCAACATATCCGTTCGTTCACATTATTTGTGCAACGCCGAATATCTTTCAAATAATTCACGAAGCAAAGCACGGTCTAAGTTAAAACTATCAAGACTCGAATTCGGGTTTCCCTATGAGGCTTTATTTTTTTTGTCTCGTTTTCGCTCATAGCTGGAGCAATCTGTGAATGTTCCTTCTCGGTCTCACTTGTGGAGGCTTGCGCGGAAAGAGAATGTGAGTAACGAACGACCTTTTGGCGTTACGGGCAAGCAGTGCGGCCCGAGCGTTCACCGGGAGTGGTACATTCTGTTTCGGCTACACTACATCGTTCCGACCATCTGACAGCCTGAAAAAATTACGTAAATATTTCAACATTCACGCATCGATTATGAAACGTTTGTAAACGATATCGTATTGCGGTACTTCTACCCATTCACGATTCTTTGGCGAGCTAGTGTCAGGACTTTACAAACTCGGTGATTTGTGCTGTCTACATTTTGTTTGAATTGTGCGATTCTTGTTTAAGACTGGTGATTTCATTTAATTCAATACTATTTTGATTGGTCCGTGTAGATTCCTTTTAGTTGTCCTTGTGTTGTACAGTGATTAGTTTTGCAAGATTGGATTGTCACTACAGCTTTTGGTAAGTACACTTTCTATTTGAATACAGTTTGATTTTACCGCTGTTTTTATTTTAATTTTACAATGCATATGACATAATTATTTATCTGGATGATAAATAGTATAAGTTTGTCAAATTATTTTAACACAATTTTTAAGGTATAATAGTCTAAACTTTGTTTACTATCCAGTCCAGTGAATAATTATGGTACGATTAGAAACTATTTAAGTAAAACGTTTAATCAATTATTTTTTTCTGAGAAAAAACAACTGATTGCCATTTCTACCTGTAATTAGTCTTCTTTGCATACTTATGTAAACAAATAGTAGGCTTTTGACGGAACATAATTTATGCAAACGTTGTTTCTCTACATAGAGTGATGAAGATTCATTCACGAATAGGTACGACTTAAGTAGTTAATCAAATATGTTGATCTATTAGGTTTTATTTTTTATTACCTTTATTATTATATGGAGTGCATGTATTGTGTAGATTTAATCCAACAATTTACTGGCATTGAAGACCAAGACTTGAAATCCGGAACTCCGGCGGAAATAAGGCACTTGAAAGCAATGAATTTAATTAACATTCGTCTAACCGGAAGCGAAAAAGATTCGAGTCGTAAAGGGATTTGAATACTAGACATCCTTCAGCCAGCTTTATTTGCTTCCACAGTCGAATAAAAACTTGTGGAGTTTTGTTCTTGTTAAGTACCTACAAGACGTCCAAAAATTTCACCGCACAGTATTTTATTTACATTAATTTTTGAATACCTATCTATAGATACCCCATACGTTTGGGTTTAATAAAAAAATATAGGGAACCCCCAAAATTTATTCCTTTTTTTTCCTATTTTTGTGTGTAAATCTTAATGCTGTTCACAGAATATTTACATGTCATGTACCAAGTATCAACATTATAGTTTTTATAGGTTCGGAAAAAAGTCTCTGTGACATACGGACGGACAGACAGACATGAGGAATCTTTAAGATTTGCGTTTTTTGCCTTTAGGCTACGGAACCCTAAAACCCCAGCCTAAGTAATGATAGCGATTGATAGACTTGAATAATAATTATAATAACAGTTTAGGCATTTATTAATTGTTGAGAGTTTAAATATATAAAAGGAAACCATATCTCTCTAGGCGTTGAAAAATAGCTGTGTATAAAGATTCCCTTATTCCCACAAGGATTTCTCTCTCATTATGTGCTGTTCTTGAATAAGGTTTCCCGTAACAACATGAGATTATAATGTGAATAGCAACTTAATTATATAAAGTAATTAATTTATTAATTAAACGTTAAGTATGACGAAAAGAAGCAGTATTGAGTCTATGTCGTGGGTATATTAAATAATTAAATTTAACATCTTTTATTTATCACCTTCTTGTTTGACTTTCTTGTGTTACGTGTGTTACTATCTTGGGCCTCTAGTTTGATTCTCGGTCGGAGCAGATATTTATCACATGTCACGTTTAAAGTTAGGTATTGTATCTACGCACAAGTTTGCAAATAAGATTAGCTGATGCATCAAAACCCGCAATAAAAAATTCATCTGTCAAGAAACTTGGACCGGAATAAGTTCGGAAACTCTTGAAATAGTCGTACAAATAGCTGAGGTTGAAGGTCTTAATTAATTGAATTAATCTGCCATTTTGGAACACAATCATTAACAAAATATGTTGATAGCATTTTATATTCATTTCGGCACTCAGTTTTGAGCAATAAAACAGTCTTTATGAGGCCCATAAATTTGATATGACTATTTCGTGATACAACGCGCAAACTTGTGCCATAACGACTCTTGTCTATTACTCAATAAACTATTCAGAGTTTAGATTAAGCTTATTTTTTCTTTTATAGATTGGAACACTTGCAATGTACCTACTTCCGTCATCTTTTCAACATCATTTTAATCTATAATTATATCTGTCATCTCGAACACCAAGCGTGTCCCGTTCCGTTATTTTGGGTTTAATTGCACGTTGAATGATGAATGATTATTATGTAATTGTTTAAAGATTTCCCTCTGCCAGCAGAAATAACAGGATAAAATGTTTTAAATCTCGGAGTAATATTTTAAAATTCACATCTTCGTTAATTCGGGTTCAAATGTAACTTTAATATTTATAATGTAATTATTACGAAATGTTGAGAGTAGGACCAGAGATATTAACAGAAAATTATTAATTCGAAGATTAATATTTTGACAAAAAGGTATACGAACTCGCTACAAATGGAATTAAACTACCGTTATACCTTATGTTACTTTAGACAATGTAACAGACATAGGTTTATGTACCAACCTTTATATAGATAGGTATATAAAACCAATGCTTATACACAATACATTGTATCGAGGGTTCCACGAGAAACAAATCAAGAACACCCTCGGTACAAACATTGAAATATATCCAATTTAAATTTATCTGCCCCAGCCGGGAAACAAGCCCGGGACCACTCGCTTCGGAGAATCACTACCATGTACACCACGATGAGATCTTTGATTTAATTGAGATTTTGATTTAATGACCACTTACAAAATTCCCAGTTTAGGAATTTGTTCGTCATTAATCTTAAGGATTAAATAAATCTGAAGGTTCCACAAAAGCCTAAATTCTGCAAGACGTTACGATTTGTTGATAAATGTTAATTTTATTATGATGTGTATTGTAGTACGCAACGCCGGCCGTAGCAGTAGATCCGGCTCGGTCACATTAATTTGCATTTCATTGTCGCTTTGGAATTTTTCCTCTGCCGAATAGCGTACATATAGTAATAAAAGTTAGACTTTATTCTTATTAAACCAGGATATTCGTTCTGCAAACTTAAATGTTAATCTTAACACGGAACGTTTTTGCACGAAATGTTTGTATGAAACGTGTTTTTCGTGCCAGCCAATGTTATTGGTTCGGTCTTTTGTATTATTTTGATGAATTTTCGTGTTCCTATTTCGAATATTGTTTTTATCGATGACACACACAATTTTATTGATTAATCCTTATAAAAGCAATGTAACATTTAAGAATTTCCCTATTGTCTTGGTTTTCGTTGACAACTATCCAATCAATTTAGAAGCATTATAACGATAATAGGATTGCATAAAACAATAAAAAATATAGCGTTAAACGTTAACGTGTAAAAAATGTCAATGAAAAAAACATGACATCAAAAGCCGTATTTTCAGTTGATTTATATGAGTTACATGACCATTTCTTCCCATGCCAATAAACAAAACGAAATAACATGACAAAGTAAAATAACATCGATTGTTACATGCAAGTTTATTCTTAAAAGGAGCAAAGAATTTCGCGTGACATTGGCTGCATAAGAATGTGGGTGGTTTCGTTTGAGAATACTGTATTGAGATGACTCAGAGATCGACTGTTTCGGGGTCGTCACACGGTATCCGCCTTCACTTCACACATCATCCGATGATTACGCAATTTCTGTTACTGATGGTTTACAATAGACGTTCGGAATATAGGTAATGTTTGACATTGTAACTGTAACGGGTACCCTCGATTTTTAGGAGGTATTTACTGCGATATATCGATCTACCCGCATGGATCATGATCGCGACGATTGTGAGGAAACTATGGCCAGTTTACAAACCTGCAACTGTTATACGCAATTTTTATCATTGTTAAAAGTGACTAAGGACACTTGGCGAAGTTTTCCGTTATGACAGCAGTACTGCATCCTTAACTTGGAGCGCTAATAGCTTGACCGCTTATGTCAATGGTAATGATCGAACGAGTTGAGTTAAGCAACTTAGATTAAGGTCTATTATTACCGCGTTAACTCACATGCGCGCACACCTTTGTACATTGCACGAAGGCCGCTCATTCACATTCGCGCGAATACGCGAACCCACAAGTGTAGGACGGACCGTCGCCAAACGCTTAAACAATGTTTTTGACACATTTAATTTGAAACAATACGTTAAGAAATATTTATTTATATATTTTAGATATATTTCAATTTAACCATCATAATTATCAATACCTACTAATTGTGTAGTCGAATTTAAATGAACTTGTGTGCAGGTCAAAACTATGGAAACGCCAATAAATACTTTATCGATAACGTCACGGTTCCGGCTCGCTATTGTCCCCAGCCGATAGGACTGAACTCTATTATCAAACTTTAACCGTCAAATTAAACTCCTGTTTGTCCATTTGGTTTGCCCTGAGATCATAATAACGTTAGCATATTTAAGTGGATTTCCGGTCACACTAAAACGAGGGTCTCCACTCGACCCTTTAAATAATAGTGTTAGGGAAAGTAATAAATTAAGGCTAATAATTTCCAATTTGGTTTTAAAGCAAAATGGTATATTAAGGATTCAGTTTAATACCACTTATATAGTGTATATAGGTACTTAGGTACCTAGCTAATGACGACCGGGTGACTGTATTCCATCTGCGTTCGATTTTGGAATTTGGTTATATGGCAACTCACACCAATGCCAATTTTCCGCCCCTGTTATTAAGGTTAATTACCTTAAGTAAATGTTGACTATAAGCTAAATTTAACAGTAGCAATTCAGTACCATTCAGTCGACTACTACGATACTATATAGGTATATTTACTCCACTTTACCTATTTCTCGACGAAATTTGTTTATTTATAACTGCTGCAATACTAAAACCTGAAATAATTATACCTAATTATAAAAAATCCAATCTTCTATAAATATACTTAGTAGGTACTACTTACATCCAGTTGGAAATTGCGATGGAATTGGTCCCCGAACTGGTGTTGTCTTACTTTTATAACCCACTACACACGCTGTCTGTAGCTGTAGCAAATAGAGTCCCGTTGCGTAACGAAACAGACTATAAAAGTTTATCGTACTATTTACCGCAGTTGCATCCACATTCCGCTGACATAACAGTATCATACGCGTATTATAAAATAGTAATAAGTACCGGAATCTATATGGAATTCATAAATTAATAAATTAAAGCTGAGTGGTTTGAAAATTGGTCTCCCGAATCAGAGCGCCTTGGGTCAAGTCAACAAATTAAACAATTTAAAAACTAAAAATCGACGACATAGATTTCTTAAATAATAGATCTTGAAAATTTCGTCAGTAGACTGACATTTGAACGAAGCTCTATGTCGAAATTATTTGGGCATGATGTGAACAATTATTAACACCAAGTTTTTAAACGTAAACAAACTGTAACATAAAAATTAACATAAAGTTATCTGCAGAATGAGCTCGGATTTTGAGATGAAGTTAGCAGCGAAGTAACAGTTCAGACACCGGCCTCGCAATAGTTACGAAATTAGCAATGGAAGAATGTATTTAAGCTCTAGTACGCGACAATAAAATTGTTTTTAAGATTCAATTTTACAGACGTATGCAAGCTTCGTTGAACGAGAAATAAAGAATATTCTACACATTATTGTTGTGTCAATGTATTACCTAAAAATATAAGAGTAGACCCAAGAAAGTTATCGTAGATCACACTTTATATCAGATAAACATAATATATAACAAAAGAAATAAATCTATTGAATATGTTAGAAATAGTAGGTACCTTTGCTGTAACACTTTTTTACGAGTATGAGTAGTAGGTAGGCAAAAAAGTAATGTAACATTGTTGAAATTAGGGCAATCACAAACAAAATGTGTCATTTCCGAGATTTTTTGTAAAAAAAAGCCTTAATTATGAGTTGCCTGTCATTACACGGCTTATCCGAGCATATCTTTACCAACAATCGGTTGATACAGATGAATTTAATGGTGCTCAAGAATCCGCGATTTCACCACGCGACTCGCGACAGTCACGGCTACCTGGATTCGACGTTGGACCCAATTAGACAGTAAATGGGTCCACCACAATAGAATAATATGAAGCGTCCTAATACATCATATTTCTCGTCACGTATTGGGTTACCGTTCCTTTGTTACGTGAGCCACTTTCAGTGAGTGAATAGAACCGAAGGACTCAGATGTGCGTAGAATATGATTAATTATTTCTCACTCATAAATATTAGTTAGGCGTGTATAGGTGCTTGATTGCGGACCGGCTTGAGAAAGGTTTCTTAACTTGTTTACCTTTATGGGTTCATTACTGCTAGTGAATTGATAGTCGGTGCGGACTCCGACGTTCGGACCAGGTCATAGGATATAGAAACACTTGTGTAAATTGAAATTATGTTACGTATTGTTAGGTACAGTTTGAAAATAGAAAGTTGTAAGTATACTATTTGTAACACTATATCAGAGAGTAAAATAACTTCATCACTGCTTATTACAAGGTGTGATTGGAGTCAAAAAAATAGTTCAAGAAAGAAAAAAGAAACGTTCACGGAAAATACATCAACCGTTCTAAGCGTAATATATGTACACTGTTGGATCTGGCTTTGACCTCCTTAAATAGGGCTACCACAAAAACAATAAATATTTTTTATAATACCGAATTTTACCTACTGAGGATCATTACTCTTTGTCTACACATAAAGGAGTTTTCTTGTTTCGGTCTTTAGATAGGGTTGCCATACAAAATATGTAAAGATGTTTCTTTTTATGAATGTATTTCGTACAGTTATTGTAAGGGTGAATAATAACATTTCACATAAATTGCTTTCAGATATTATATTTTTGCCTAAGAAGTTCGGGGAACCGCTCGTGATGAATAGAAATAGAATAACTCGAAGACGCTCTACGCCTACGAATCCTTGAGTCTGTGGTTCAACAGCGTTTGTTTTAGATGGTGGGTGCTTGTCTCATTTTATGTTTGCCCTGATCACTTGCTGCTGCTATAATTGCTGTTATAATATATGGATATTAGTATGTAAGCGTCTATTTTATTTATGAAATAAAGGTGGCAAACGAGCAGGCAGCACTCTTCCGCTGTCACCCATTACAACCGTGATCGACCTAGAACAAGACTCAATTATAAGTCTCGTTCTAATTCGGTCTCAGATGTGTTGCTACATTAAATACTGACATTGTCGCCTCTAAAAAATTGTAACCGGCGGGTATATTATTGAGGACTACTTAAAAGTATTCAAATATTAATTATAGACTTTGTCTATCATTTACGAATGAACGTAACAGATGAATAAATTATCCGACTACAGACTTTAAAACGATCCGTTGCTGAGAGAGGCGGAAAGCCCATAACTTTGCAATTTGTTCATTGGGCAGCGGTATATTTATTGCTGTTTCCGATCTCAAAAGGGTTCGAGACCGGAATAGCCTTAAATTCATTTTAAGTTTTTGCTTATACGAGGCCTCACGCAATGATATTGGCTACCATCCAAGATATCTTGCCAAGGTTCAAAGACACTATACGAGTTTTTTGTGCGCGATACAATGCTATCATTCTTCTTAAGATAAGGCAATAAGCGCCACTTGAAAGCAAAGCCATTTATTTACGAAAAACACTTCAGCGGACTTTTTAATTCGCTCGCCTTGGAATCTCGTATTTCATTATGCTAAGTCTTCTACACTATCGTCTGGAAGTTCCTAATAAATCTTGCCAATTTAAATTCTATTCTATTTTCTTCAACCGCGTCCAGACAGTTTTATGTCTTGAATACTGACTGCACCTCCTTTCCATATTTTAAGGCTTTGCATGTTGGAAAGGACTTAGTATGCAAACATGTGAAGACTGAATCAATATATGAGTGCTGAAACGTGGTTGGACTATCTCTTAATGCAGAAATAAAAGTCCGAAGATTAACACAATGGCTAAAACCACAATTTTATTATTTATACACAAAATATAGACGTATTACATATGTAATTTTCATGTAGGTAATACGTTGAACCAAAGCTAAAGGTATCATTGCATCAAAATTGCAGTTGCAGCCTTCAATAGCTTTTAAAATTCATGTTCATTATGTTTATGGCATTTGGCAAGTAATTATACTAATAGGTACTAAATTATATAGTGTGCATATAATACATAACTAATGCTCAAATAATACTGGTGTATAATGGATATGTCTGAAACATCAAAGGCATCACCAATGCGTTGTCAGTCGAGAAAGTTTTCTTTTATACCACGCATGACAATTTTAGATGAATTTGTCGTAGTATTCGTAAAATATTGAGCTAGCTAATTTGTTGTTTTACAATAAAGAAAAAATAAATGCAATTGTACTTCAGCAAAGCTCGACTGTGCTCGTGAATGAATTTGAAACTTTGTTACAAAGTGTTAATGAATGCTACACTACGTTCAAAGTAACAAAACAAAGTCACAATACGAAACTTTGTACAATGTTAACGAATTTTTGTTTCAATTTAAAGTACCCACTTTATTATTGATTGCAATAGGCTAAAGTATATACATTATAAAATCTTGAAATGAATAGGGACAAATTTAGCAAATATGTGCCTATTTCATTCATTAATTAGTATAACTTCGGAGAACCTGTGTGCTAATTGTAAGTAAAAGGCCGAGTGACTTTCAACGAGGTCGGTAGTTGGGTGGACGACCGCTAGTGGTAATACTTTGAAGGGCATGTACACCGTCAACCCACTCGTATTGTTAAAATTAATTGTTATTAAGCCATAGTTACCTTTGAATTGAAAATGATCCTTTAAGAGGCTATATACTTTAAAAATTAACGACATTGTATGTATAGCAGGATATATCTGTGTAATGTTGATTAAAATTAGTAATAAAACCATTAGGTACCTATATGTATTCGTAAAACAAAAAGTTAAAGAACACAGTCGTGCAAATTTAACCACCTAATATTATAGATAAGCTTTATCTACCTAATTCTATCTAGATAAAAAATTAATATTTATAGATTATATTTATATAAAAATATAACTGGTTTATATCTGAATGTAGTAGATACTTGAGAAAAAATCGTATGAATGGAGCTTATAAGACCGATAAAATAAAATAAAATACTTACGTGTTTTAGAATTTAAGTATGTCTATTAGTTCGTTCAGGCATCAAGCAGAAACTACTGGTGCTGTTACATCTAAATACGCCGCTTAGGATTGCTAATGCAAATACCATATATTACAGGACAACCTTTAACGGGTCAGCTAGTATAAAAATAACCCAGTTCTAATAAGAAGCAAAACTCAGAAATTATCAAACAATTGTCAGAAATCAAGCACGACATTCCAATTATATGACACTCTAAAAGAAAAACATATTGTCTAATTGTGTCTACCTACAGAGAACAATAATTCAATTTTGTTCATGATAAACAGTAATTTTCTTAATGAAATCGTGTCAGCTCTCGAAGCTCTGCAAACTCGGCTTAACAGCTAAATTATAAATCATTTCGGAGGATACTGGCGACTATTCTGTTGAATGAAGAAATTCGTGGGTCCTTTGTATCATTACATTACAAACAGGCGGCATGAAAACAAAAGGTGCTAGGGAAAATTTCACAAGCAGTTTGCTCGTAAGTGCTCTTGCGATTGCAGAATCTCTTGATTCTTTTTATTTTATTGTGACTAGCGGAGGCTCTCAAGTCAGGAACCTTGTTCAGAATAATAATATTTTTGTGTGGATTATTTGAATAGGAAGAAGGCACTAGACGTAGCTGCTACTAGAATGTTAAGTATTATGTACACAAAATATGATTCAAAGCGCGTATTTGCTTTCATTTATTTTCTTACGTTTATTGGCTTCTATTTTATGCAATAAAATAAATGTAGAACCTTACCTTTAGAATAGGCATCCTGAACTATTCAGATTTGTTTCTTCCTAGTTATAAGCTAGGCCCTTTGCATACCTCCGCTGCATAACATAGTTTCACCATGACTCGAATGATGTCACCAAAGAAAATTTACCTACTAAAAAAGTTGTATATAGAGTACTTACCTATATTATTGTAAATAGCTGTTATGGTTAAAAACTTAACATGCTCCTCTTTTATTTTACCTATCTAAATCCATTTGGTCGTTTACTCTATGCCTCAATGGTTGATAGTGTTGATACAATATGAATTGATGAAGTCCGTACAGATGGATCAGTCCGCATGCGGGTCCTTAAGATTAATGAAAACGGTCCCGCAGCACCGCACCCCGCTCGCAGGCCGTAACGACCATTTTAAAATTAGCCCTGAATGAGTTTTTTCGGCGGGTTTCCTGCGTAAAATGATTTTTATAAGGGGTCTCTTTGGTACATGGTAAGAAGGAAGCAAATTAGTAGGTAATGTCAACTTGTCGTGACAGTTAAAGAGTATGAAGGAAAAATTTGTTTTTGGACACTTTTATTTCGTATCTAAAAATCCATACTATACATATATACTATATACTATATACTATATATATATACTATATACTATATACTATATACTATATACTATATACTATATACTATATACTATATACTATATACTACATACTACATACTACATACTACATACTACATACTATATACTATAATATTATAAATGTGAAAGTGTGTTTGTTTGTTTGTTTGTTCCTCATTCACGTCGCAACATAGCTATTATATGGTATGGTTTATGTGTGTGGGGATAATTGGGAGGATGGAGAGTAACGTAGGATACTTTTTACCGCGGTAAAACATCTCATTCTTATGGGAAATCGATGATTTGTTAGTTGCTAGATATTTAGTTCCGGATGTTGTTAAAAGATGGCGTTAATAAAATTCATTTGCAATTTCTGAATCATAGGCAACTAATAACTTGAATAAAGTAAACTGAAATAGAGGACAAAAATGAAAAGTCTAATCCCGTTTCGCGATATAAACGAATACCACGCGGGCGAAGCTGTGGGCAGGAACTAGTATTGCCATAAAATCAAATGCCTTACTAAGACAATTACGAGTAGTCCTAGTTTCTTGGAAATATGAAACGAAGGCTGTTATAAATATTTTTCTTGTCGAGGCTTTTTTAGTTCTAGACAGTGGGTGGATTGTTGATACTACGAGCCGAGTAAACAGAAACACTTTTTATTAAATAGTAATATTTACGTGTAAGCGTATATCACGTTCACAAACTCACATACACATAGTTATATTAATCGTTGAATGGGTAATTTGATCTTATCGGTAGGCATTACTTAGAATCAATGTTAGTAAAGTTATAAAAATAGTTATCTCACAATAACAACGTGTTATAGTATCGTAAGTAGGGTTGGCAATTGTATTGTTAAGTAGTATCGTAATATATTTCTGTATATTTTACCATAAATACTTATTCATTTGTTGATATTCATTATTATACTTTTTTATGAACTGTGAGATACCGTATCCCCATCAATCACTTAATTGGTAGATAATAAAAATAAATAAATAAAATAAAATTTTATATTGATTTTTCATAAATACTTAAATATTAAACCCAGCAAAAAATAAATTATGACTAAAAATAATTTTGTAGGTAGTAAGTACTACTACCTACTACTACTACTAAAATATATTATGGGTCTTTTTTGTTCATATTATCTATCGAATTTCAGGAACATTTTTCAAAATACCTTCTTTTTTAATAAAGCATTTTTCCATAAGTAGGTAGGAATTATATTTCTTCCAAAAAATGTAGAAACCCTATTGTATGTGTAAATGTTGTCATCTCCGTCGATCTGTGTGGGAAAGTTACACTTGCGATTCACAGATTTCTAATGCAAATATCAATAATACACGTAAGTAGGTACTTTCGCTTGCTGACTTTCACCGAACTTCTGCCCAAAGCCCAGTAATTTAAATGTCATAAAATGACAGCGCTCTGAAACATTATCGAGAATATAATCACATACAATCGCTTTAAACGCTAATTTGTGCTTTGTACGGCGGACAAATTATTGAAGTTTTACGTAGAAAAAATTAACAAGATTACACGTAGACACTAAGTGTTTAGTTATCCAAATCGGCATAGATCCAAAATCGTCATTTGGAATGAAAAATGACACGAGAAGCCGAAATCTCTTCAAATGCCTGGTATAGTATAAGATCTCCACTTAGCGTATTTCGTTGCTTCTTTTTTTCTTTTGTTCCTAATACAGGTCTTTCTGTTATAACGTAACGTCTGGTTCACACCAAGTTGAATTTTGATTACTATCATGTCTTACCGCCGCACTCAGAGTCGTTAATGGTTACTTAACTCGTTCCTTAGTATAGATTTAAAAAAGTTCACTCTCACAGTCAGTTAACGGATCGTTAGTGTCCCTTAATGATCATTAAATTTAAGTAGAGTCGAACTCTTACTTAACTATAGTCGGCACAATCATAAGATTCCGATATGACGTCTGTCATGTATGAACACAAACTAACCTTGTATGGACGTCTTCAATTTACTTATTACGGAAATAATTTTTTTTAATTTGAACCGCTGGTAATGATACTATGAAGTGAAGTTAATTCGTAGTGAATGATAGGTCACTTTGGTTAAATTATGCAATGCACTATTTACCGTGCATATACAGTAAACAGTTTATATTTATTATCAATGCAGCTTTATAAGTAGGTACATAATGTACTTGTGAATCCACTTCCTCTTCGCTTTGGAAAATTGTTTTTATGTTTACAGATAATAAACACTTCTTCCCATTTTTGCAACATATTTTATTGGTACATCGCTTCTATTGCTCGTAGCATGATGTTATAAAATTGCCCACAGTTTGTTAAATATTTTAATTAAGCATTAGTCCGTAATATTAAACGCAAGTAACTAGCGGGTTAAACAAATTGGAGTAATATTGTTTACTTACTACGAGTATTTAGATAGGTACTTACTTACTTATACGTACTTACATAGGTAAATACTAGAAATTCTGGCGAAATATGTAAACCATCCCTGCTTGTTTTTTATTTGTGTTATTTATAAATTGTTTAAATAATTTTATTTTATTTTAATCAGTTTACTTCATAAATTGTGTAAAATTGAACAAATATTTAAGACGTCACTACAATGTTTTATAAGGAGGCTGGATTTATAGTTATGTGACCTCTTGAAACAATTTATGAATCGACCATAATCGATACATTACTATAATCGAAAGTATGTGCTATCATGTCACACTCAAAATACAAATAGTTATAGATTCCTTAATATGTCTAAAGCATTGCGATTTTTCGTAGCTATTATAAATTCCCGATACATACGTTTTTAAGCCTTTTCCACTCAAATCGGATAATTATTAACCGTTTAATCGTTTCTTCGTTTTCACTAGATTAATGAAATTTCCATTTTAATAACTAATATAATTTCCTCACCTTAACTTACTAGTCAAATTGTCTTATTATCCCTTTCGGTGTTAATCTCAACGCTACATCTGTTTTTACCTGATTTTAAGAAAACAATCAGAGGTCGGTTTGTAAATTATCGTTCCGAACTTAATTAACGAAACGATTAGAAAGTCTTATTACTTATAATCGGTTAAATTTATAAATCGGTTTATTTAATGCATCGATTTTTGTTGTACTTCACTATTGTCACTGTGATGACAGCCTTCATATCGGAATCTTATGATTGTGCCGACTATATGTAATGGATGATTTTGACATTTGCGTTTTGAGGTTACTGTGATAAATAAACCATAATTTTATCAGTGAATTAATGAAAATCAGTTGCATTGTAGCACTCATAGCCCGGCGGCTTGCGTCAATCCTAAGCGATCGGCAAAGTTAAGCAACAGCGGGCGCGGTCGGTAGTCGGTTGGGTGACCGTTAGTGGCAATAATTTCTTGAGCGCTTCCGTGCTTCGGAGGGCACGTAAAGCCGTCGGTCCCGGTTGTTATCGATTGATAGCAGTCGTTAAGCTATGTCGGAGGCCTTCGGGCGGCTTGAAAACTTTCGACACTGGGTTGGCCACTAACCCCTCCACCAACCCGCATTGGAGCAGCGTGGTGGAGTATGCTCTAGGCCTCCTCAGTAATGAGGAGAGACCCGTGCTCAATAGTGGGCCATTAGTGGGTTGTAGCTTAGCTTTTTTTTGGTTGCATTGTGTTTAAATATTCAAAAAAGTCTGATATGAGTGACTTTATTGAGTTTGTGGAATATGCTAGAAGGTTTAGAGAAGTGGGACAGAGGAGGTATTTACGCAATTATTCAGATAACAGATAGATTATTTTAATTCAGGTAACAAAGACCCATAACATATATACCTTACAGACTAACACACATATAACAATATTAACTTAAAAACTAATTCACTTTGTCGCGAAGTGAGATGCGCTTTCGGTGGCTCCCGGTGGTCGTCGACGTCCACGGAACTTCCTGAAGACGACCCCCTTTGGCCACAGCTCCTCCTTCAAAAACGTCGGCAGGTGTTCGGTTGGAACACGCACAACAAAGGAGTTGAAGTTCACTGCGTTGCGCGAGCCCAACTTCTCTACCAGCAACCGGTACTTGGTCATCTTCTCCAAATACTCCACGACATCGGACACTTTCGTGGTGTGATGGAGTCGAGAGACGTACACGTAAGACGCTGGAACGGCGGGACGTAGGAGATGGTTCTGTCCTCAGATTATAGAACCAAAAGGTTCTGTCTTGTCGGTGCTGTGCCACATTGGTTGCGACAAAGAGGCTTTTTCCTCTTCTTCTTCTCCACTTTAGTGAAGCCGTCTTTGTCCAGCTGGCCAATTTATAATGTAATATAATTTATATTGCCTTTGCCCGGTTAAACAAGAAATGAAATACAAACAAACCTTGGAATTATTATTTACTATTATGACATTGACATTTGACAATGACAACATTGACAACAAGTCTAATTGACAACAGTAAGTGTTCCCATAGAAAAAAAGTGCAAATCATTCTATTTTTTGTTCAATTAAATAGCTATTTCTCATTGTATTTTAGTAAAAACTAACAGTAAAAGAACTGACTTTCAATCATATTCCAATTAATAATGAGTTTAATAGTTTTATACATATTGTTTCGTTGTGAAATACCAATTATTTTTAAGCGTGGCTACACCAATGCCTTATCGAATTGCAATCGATACGGATGCACCGCCCTACGGTTACTTAAATCTATCATTAGCAAATGAACCCTAACTACCGCACTCAGAAAGGTTCATTAAATTAGACCTAATGATTACATAACTAATTGCCATTAAATCTGTTAATTAACAGTTCATCCCAGGAACAATGTTTAAGGGTTCATTTGCTAATGATAGATTTAAGTAACCGTAGGGCGGTGCATCCGTATCGATTGCAATTCGATAAGGCATTGGTGTAGCCACGCTTAAAAATAATTGGTATTTCACAACGAAACAATATGTATAAAACTATTAAACTCATTATTAATTGGAATATGATTGAAAGTCAGTTCTTTTACTGTTAGTTTTTACTAAAATACAATGAGAAATAGCTATTTAATTGAACAAAAAATAGAATGATTTGCACTTTTTTTCTATGGGAACACTTACTGTTGTCAATTAGACTTGTTGTCAATGTTGTCATTGTCAAATGTCAATGTCATAATAGTAAATAATAATTCCAAGGTTTGTTTGTATTTCATTTCTTGTTTAACCGGGCAAAGGCAATATAAATTATATTACATTATAAATTGGCCAGCTGGACAAAGACGGCTTCACTAAAGTGGAGAAGAAGAAGAGGAAAAAGCCTCTTTGTCGCAACCAATGTGGCACAGCACCGACAAGACAGAACCATCTCCTACGTCCCGCCGTTCCAGCGTCTTACGTGTACGTCTCTCGACTCCATCACACCACGAAAGTGTCCGATGTCGTGGAGTATTTGGAGAAGATGACCAAGTACCGGTTGCTGGTAGAGAAGTTGGGCTCGCGCAACGCAGTGAACTTCAACTCCTTTGTTGTGCGTGTTCCAACCGAACACCTGCCGACGTTTTTGAAGGAGGAGCTGTGGCCAAAGGGGGTCGTCTTCAGGAAGTTCCGTGGACGTCGACGACCACCGGGAGCCACCGAAAGCGCATCTCACTTCGCGACAAAGTGAATTAGTTTTTAAGTTAATATTGTTATATGTGTGTTAGTCTGTAAGGTATATATGTTATGGGTCTTTGTTACCTGAATTAAAATAATCTATCTGTTATCTGAATAATTGCGTAAATACCTCCTCTGTCCCACTTCTCTAAACCTTCTAGCATATTCCACAAACTCAATAAAGTCACTCATATCAGACTTTTTTGAATATTTAAACACAATGCAACCAAAAAAAAGCTAAGCTACAACCCACTAATGGCCCACTATTGAGCACGGGTCTCTCCTCATTACTGAGGAGGCCTAGAGCATACTCCACCACGCTGCTCCAATGCGGGTTGGTGGAGGGGTTAGTGGCCAACCCAGTGTCGAAAGTTTTCAAGCCGCCCGAAGGCCTCCGACATAGCTTAACGACTGCTATCAATCGATAACAACCGGGACCGACGGCTTTACGTGCCCTCCGAAGCACGGAAGCGCTCAAGAAATTATTGCCACTAACGGTCACCCAACCGACTACCGACCGCGCCCGCTGTTGCTTAACTTTGCCGATCGCTTAGGATTGACGCAAGCCGCCGGGCTATGAGTGCTACAATGCAACTGATTTTCATTAATTCACTGATAAAATTATGGTTTATTTATCACAGTAACCTCAAAACGCAAATGTCAAAATCATCCATTACATAGTTAAGTAAGAGTTCGACTCTACTTAAATTTAATGATCATTAAGGGACACTAACGATCCGTTAACTGACTGTGAGAGTGAACTTTTTTAAATCTATACTAAGGAACGAGTTAAGTAACCATTAACGACTCTGAGTGCGGCGGTTAAACATTGTTCCTGGGATGAACTGTTAATTAACAGATTTAATGGCAATTAGTTATGTAATCATTAGGTCTAATTTAATGAACCTTTCTGAGTGCGGCAGTTAATCACACTCACATTGACCGAATAAATCAAACAAGAGCTTTTGGTCGCTAGAACCCTACTAGGTAGGTCGTAGGTAGGTATCAACGGCGCTGCAGGTACGTTGATGACCTAGTAGAAAACGATTTACACTCCTTTTAAAAATTAAATTAAAAATTTAAAAAAACCGACAAGAAATTACATTTAAAAAGTAAAAAATAATAAAAGAAACTCAATCTTGAAGTACGTAAGTCTATATTAATAATTCTAAAAAAAGGAACCTTTGCGTAGCTTTGTCGAATAAAAAATGTGTTACTCAGTCACAGATTTTAAATTTATATGTTAAGATGTACTTATTAAGAAATATAGTAACATTTATTCAGGTCATTGAATATTGTTTATAGGTTTTTTATTAGCACCTAATAGAATAAGAGAGGATCTATTCATTATTCTGGCAACATACATGGTTCTCAAGGAAAAAACTATGTGGTAACAGAAACCATCTGTGAATCGTTAAAGGCTCTGTTAAGGACAATTAAGGCCATTCTTGCATTAGGTACTAGTGATTGATAGAGACCACCACTATTTTTACGAAAAATAATGAAATATCTGAGTAAGTTATGTAAGTAAATAAAACTTAACCATTTATTTTAAAATTATAATCAGAATAGTCTTAATTTATTATGTTATTAGCTGTACATGTTACATGTATGTATATCCATTAAAGTTCAAAACATACTACGAGTAACATACGAGTAGTATGCTCGATGGTAAATTTTATTTATTTTATATGTACCTACCTACTGAACGCTTTGAAGGATTATTGTAAGTTGGTATTTCAAAGAATATAAAATAAAAAAAAAATCATTTCCAATGATAACCGCATAATATTTATCACGTCAACGTGTAATTCCGTAATAAATTTTATCTTTTAAGTCATTAAGGAAGACAAACTTAAACTTTAGATATCAAAAAATAACACTACAAAATAATGTAACTTTCCTTATTGTTTCAAATTTCCCCAGATCAAATACAGTCCTTTCCAAAAACCGATTGGCGAATATTTGTTACGCAAAACAGGTACGAAGACCGTACACCGTACGCAACGGACGACATCGAACAAAAGATTAATTTACGTAGGGTAGAGGGAAAAGAGAGCGCAAGTTTAAAGGACAACTAAACTGTTTTCATGATTAACGTGGCATTTTTTATAAAGGACGTCTTTCGAGGCTAGGCCAATCGCGAGTCGTGACGTCAGCGAGTAACGGTGACGTAATGCCTATTAGAAATTTAAATTATTTCTTGGCGTGGAGGGATAACGTCACGGATGGTTACGTAAGTGGAAGATTACTGTGTCGCGGTTGGAGAACACACACATCATTCACATAAACACACACACACACTCATAATTCGTCAATAATAACCACAACTTGAGAACAAACATTTTATGTGTCCCTTACATGTGTGTGTTGTCCGGGAATCGGTTCTTCAAGCCCTCGCATAGAGACACATACACTTAGGGACCCTACGATGTACAAAAGAAATGGTACGGTAGCTATTGCTGGGCCTAAAGCACACTTAAACGTGTCCATCTGAGCACAACTGCAGAACACACAAAGGTAAAAATGAGGACATCGTTAAACTACGGTACGGTACCTAGGTACATAATGAAAGAGTTCTGTTTCAGATTCAAAAAGACACGATTAAAACATCATAATGTAGTGTTAACAGCAAAGTACTCGTATCTTTGGATTTGAAAGTAGTACATATTATTAAAGAACATTAATTTCTGACTTTCCCTGGAGGAACATAATGTGAGGTAATAATTATAGCGTGGAGGAACAAGGGGTATACAATTGACCCTTCACATTAAAAGAGGAGACTCAAGCCCATCAATAGGTCAGCTTTGATCGTAATGATTATGATTACGAACGGTGTTAACCGACCAAGAAAAACAGGTTATCAATTCGCCTAAATGTGTCAATCAAAATCATTGCTTTAATTAACGGATTCGGATTTAATAGTCCCGAAAGAAGCGGCGTGAACATTTCTCAAACAGTTCCAAACCTAAGCAACCAAGTAACGTATTTTGAATTACAAAACATGTTAAGCACTTCTATTCATAGTTCACTCTGTGACCTACGATTGAAATACAGTGTTGCGAGATCAATATGCAAATCCACGATGTATAGTACCGTCAACAAGTTTTTCACTAAATGAATATTTACACGGTTCTAAAATAACTATGAACAGTTATAACAATGATAGAAGAAGAACTAGAACGTGTACTTTACCTCAGAACTGTATTATTCAGACAATTAATCATTGTGATTATAGAATCCAGTACACTTGCCTTTGAGTGCCGCACTGTAATATGTAAATTGTAAAGTATGTATTTAGTAGTTCGTAACGACCATGCTTGCTAGAGGTATTTGGTTCGTTTCTCAAATAGAGATTTTGTTTAGATGTTAATATAATAATAACAAATAACGCTAAAAATTCATAGCCCCACCTTAAGATTCCTCGTGTTGTGGGTGTTATGGATAACACACAAGATAAGGACATACAACCTGACCAAGAAACGGAAACTCATCATTCAAATTTCTGCCTCACTGGGAATCGAATCCAGGACCCATGGAACACGGATCCGGCATGTTTCACAATGTGCAATTCTTATTTTTATTATTAAATTGTTACGTGTCAGGAGTATGGGGTTCGAGAAAATGCCAAAATGTACCACAAAGACTTTATTGTACTCGTAGATACGCAATTACACACTGTACACAGTACACACCACAACACTATGCACGTAGGTACTCGTAAACACACTCGTCGAACACTATATCGCTCGTAGAAATCGCTTCACTTCTCACTGGTATCGCTCGTAGGTATCGCTGGTATCTTCCTGGTTTCGCTTCCGAAACTAGAATGTCTGCGGTTGGCCGATCGCTCCTTTTTATACCCCTCACGCACCATTCACGCCAATCCAGAACTTTCTCGCTAATTCCGCGGGCCCACTCCGAACAAGATTCGAGAACGTTCCTTGCAACCGACTCTCGCCCGTATGACTATTGCCGTAATGGTCGAAGCGTCGTGCGTCCTTTTGAGAGAGCCGCGCTCCTATTGTTTCTATTGTTGCGCGACATGTTTATGGCCCCTATTGTTTATTGTTTTCGGCGTAGCGAAGTCGATGCGCCAGGGTTGTCACATTGCCCCCCTCTTAGTCATGCTCGTCCCGAGCATTATTCGATCCATGAAATGGTGCCAATCTGTCCACGTGCACGATCTTCGGCTTTCTTCTGTCCCCCTGTCTGATCCGGTAGGTCACGTCGTTAATCCTCGTGACAACTGTGTAAGGGCCTTCCCATCGTGCTTGTAGCTTCGGAGACTTCCCTTTCTTCCGCAGTGGATTGTGCAACCATACAGAATCTCCCTCCTTGAAACCATGTTTCCGAGCATCGCGATCGTAGCGGGTTTTCATCTTTTCGCTGGTCTTCAAACATTGCTCTCTTACAAGATCATGTGTCTCGTCCAATTGTTTCCGTAAGTCCGCGATGTATTCAACGGTTGGTTTCGGGGCATCTGGCGGTGTTCCGGTAAGCAAATCCAACGGCAGACGCATTTCTCTTCCGAAGTTAACTTTAGCCGGTGTAAATCCCGTAGACTCGTGTATGGCAGACCGATATGACATCAGGAACAGAGGAATGTACCGATCCCAGTCTCGCTGATGTTCCTCGACGACCTTGGCCAAGTGATTTTCCAACGTTTGGTTGAATCTCTCCACCATGCCGTCAGATTGAGGATGCGCCGGTGTGGTACGTGTCTTATTTATTCCCAAAAGATCACACATCTCCTGGAATAACGTCGACTCGAAGTTCCTGCCTTGGTCGCTGTGTAACTCCAATGGTACACCAAAGCGGCATACTACCTCCTGGACAAGTTTCTTGGCCACGGTTTTCGCCTCTTGGTTCGGGGTTGCAAACGCTTCCGGCCATTTGCTGAAGTAGTCTTGAACCACGATGATGAATCTATTCCCGTCTTCAGTCTGAGGGAATGGGCCAGCAACGTCTATGGCGATTCTTTCCCAAGGGGCTCCGACGTTATACAGCTGTAGTTTCCCTTTGGATCTAGTGCGGGGCCCTTTTACTGAAGCGCACACTGTACACTTTCTGCACCAATCTTCAACGTCCTCTCGACACCGCACCCAATAAAAGCGTTCCCGTATCTTTACCAGGGTCTTCTTGATGCCGAGGTGCCCACCAGAAGCGCCATCATGTACCAGCTTCAGCAAATCAGCCACTTTACTCCTGGGAATAACCATTTGCAGGGTTTTTTCCTTTCCGTTGAGTGATTCCCAGCTCCGGTAAAGCACGCCATTCTCCAATATAAGGCTGTCCCACTGAGCCCAGTATGCCTTAGTCGTTGCACTCGAGGCTGACACATCGCTCCACAGGGGCCTCTGTCCTTTGGCTTTCCATTCCATGATCAGGCTGAGGTCTTTGTCTTCCTTCTGAGCTTGGCTTACTTGCTCCGTTCCCCAAGACTCGTCTAGGTCCTGCATCCTTATCACCCTGACCTCTTCTTTAGCCTCATGCTTAATGCAATGTCGACATTCTTCGGAGCATGGGCGTCGTGATAGGGCGTCGGCATTCGAGTGAGCTCTTCCGTTACGATGCTCTATTACGAAGTTGAACTCTTGAAGCTGTTCGATCCACCTTGCAACCTGGCCTTCCGGGTTCTTGAATTGCAGAAGCCATCTCAGAGCGGCGTGGTCCGTCCTTATTGTGAACTCGCGTCCCAGCAAATACTTGTTGAAGTGCTGAAGGGTCTTCACCACAGCCAGTAATTCTCGCCGAGTCACACAATAATTCCTTTCCGGTTTCGAAAGGGTCTTGCTAAAGTACGCAATGACCACCTGCTGGCCGTCCTGTTCTTGCGATAACACCCCTCCGATGCCAGTATTGCTAGCGTCCGTGTCTACTGTGAATCTCCCTTCTCTTCTGGGGTAGCCAAGAATCGGAGCCGAGCACAGACGTTCCTTTAAGCGAACAAACGCATCTTCGCAATCGGAATCCCAACTGAAGATTCTCTTGTCCTCCGTGAGACGATGTAACGGTTTGGCTATCTCGGAGAAGTTCTTCACAAACCGACGGTAATAGGCGCATAGTCCCAAGAACGCTCTTACATCGGTCTTGTTCTTTGGGGTCGGCCATTCTTGAACAGCTCTTATCTTATCTGGATCAGTGCGAACACCTTCGTCCGATATGATGTGTCCCAAGAATGATACTTCCTTCTTGAAGAAGTCACATTTCTTCGGATTGAGCTTTAGGTTGGACTCACGGAATCGTCTGAATACCTTCTCTAGGTTTCGCTTGTGTTCCACAAAGCTTCGTCCCATGACTATGACGTCATCGAGGTAAACCAGACAAGCGTCCCCCAAAAGTCCAACTAACACTCGCTCCATGAGACGCTCAAAAGTGGCAGGAGCGTTACATAGCCCAAAAGGCATTACGCGAAACTGCCACAAGCCATTTCCGGTTCCGGTGGTAAAGGCAGTCTTCTCCTTGTCTTCTGGCCGTACTTCTACCTGCCAGTAACCACTCTTCAGGTCGACCGTCGAAAACCACTTCATGCCACCAAGCATATCCAACGTGTCGTCAATCCGGGGCAGAGGGTAGCTGTCCTTCTTGGTAACGGTGTTAAGCATCCTGTAGTCAACACAGAATCTAGTACTGCCATCCTTCTTCTTCACGAGTACCACAGGTGAACACCAAGGGCTAGTTGACGGCTCGATCACCTTGCTGCGCACCATGTCCTCGATCATTTCTGCAACTTCGTGCTCTTTTGCCAATGGTACTCGTCTCGGTCTTTGCTTGATCGGTGAAGTATTGCCGGTATCTATTGGGTGAGTGACAAGATTTGTTCTTCCCAAGTCGTTATCTCCTCTGGTAAAGATGTCCTTGTAGTCCATTAACAACTTTGCTGCCTGAGTATATTCTTCGGAGCTCAAATTCCTCCTTGTCGCCTCCAGCAAAGATGTCATGTGATCCGTTGATCGAGGTTTGTCCGAGTTTTCTTGGACCTTCCTTAAGCTGTCCACGGCTTCACATCGGCCAATGACCGTATTCTTTGCGAGATGTATCGGCACGTTGCTAAGATTGATGACCTTTAACTTAGCGTCGCGTTTGGTCATGAGCAGTGTCCTTGCCGTGATCCAACTGGGATGATCTCCATAGTCTTCCACTACGACACATCGATTCAGCTGTATCTTTTCGGGAAACCTAACCTTGACCAAGGTTTCCGATCTGGGTGCCAGCTTCACTGTCCTCAAACAGTACACTGCTCCTGAAGATGAACCCTCCAAGAAGACTTCTTGATCCTGGAAGCTTAATACTCCTTTCGCTATGTCGACTATACAGCGATGTGTCTGTAGGAAGTCCAGTCCGATAATGCAGTCGTCAGTTATATTTGCTACCAAAACAGACTGCGTGTAAATGTTACTTCCGAGTTTCAGTCTTGCTTCCGTAACTCCTAGGACGGTCACTGGCTGGCCTGTCGCTGTCTGCAGATTGCATGATGGTCGTCCATTTTCCCACATGATAGTCCGCTTGAGTAGTTCCGGTCGAACGATGGATTTCGATGCTCCTGTGTCAATCGTAAAGCGACAAGGTATGCCATTTATCTCACCCGTCGTTACAAGGCTGTTCCCGTCACAAGCTTGTGATACCAATACAGTAGGGGCTCGGCGAAGTCCAGCCAGTGCCCGCCCCGCGGCGCTGGCGCCTCTTAGTTTAACGGCTCCTGTGTGTCGACTTGGATGGCCGTCGACACAGATTTCGGTTGTTTCCGAGTCCGGCAGTTAATCCTTATATGTCCTCGTTCACCGCATCCGTAGCAGATAGGCCCAGTACGAGGTTGAATAGCTGCTACGACTTCGCGCACCTTACAACTTTTGTAGTCGCTTCGTACCGCTTCCACTTCAAGGGCATGCGCTAAAGCTGCTTCCAAGGTTGCGTGATGACCCAAGCGCACCGTTGCTCTCACTTCGGGGTCCCGTATACCGCTGACAAACGCCTCTAATACTTTGTCTTCAACCGGTGTGGAACTCGACGCATAGGCTCGACGTACGAGGCGCTCGATCTCCGTAGCCCATTGCTGCAGTCCTTCGCTCGACTTCTGTACTCGGTCTTTAAGTTGCGCGCGGTACACGTGCTCCAGGTGCTTCTCCCCGTATCGAGCTTCCAGGGCCTTAAATAGCGACTCCAAGGTGCGTCGCTCGGCGGGCAGGTTCTCAAGCACCAGCAGTGCCTCCCCTCGAAGAGCTAGAGTGAGTGCCGCCAACGAGTGTTCGTCCTCCCAGCCATTCCCGCTTGCAACAACCTCGAACTGATTCCTGAACGCAGTCCACGAGGTCGTGCCGTCGAAACTTGGGACCTTAAACTTCGGGGCCCCAGAGCATGTACTGGTTGCTGCCGTGCCCAAAACCTTTATATTCTGCAGCTTATGGTCCAAATCCACGAGCCTAGTTTCGTGGGAGTTTACTGACGCACTGAGGCTGTTGATTGATGCGTCGTGGCTTTTGAGGGCTTGGTCGTGCTCGGATGTACGCACTTTCACAATTTCTAGGTCCTCCTTCACGGCGTTCAAATCTTCCTGGAAACTATCCAGCTTCGCATCGATTGTCCCCAGGCCCGCCTCCATGGTTTTGCGCTGGCTCTCCAATTTACTTTCCAGGCTCTGGCTCTGGCTCTTCATGTCCTCGCGCAGGCTCTCCAGTTTACTATCTAGGCTCTGCTGTATAGCGGCTAATAAAGAAGCCATATCCAGTGCACTCGGGGTCGGTGCTGACGCAGCTGATGTAGTCGAAGGTTCAGCGGTGGTCTCCGTGCGGTCACGCCCAGGCGACTCCATCCGTGCGGCATCCAATGCCGTTTGCCGTCGCGTGCGAATCCCGTCTTCACTTTGCGGTACTACAGGCATCCCACTTCTGACACCAATTGTTACGTGTCAGGAGTATGGGGTTCGAGAAAATGCCAAAATGTACCACAAAGACTTTATTGTACTCGTAGATACGCAATTACACACTGTACACAGTACACACCACAACACTATGCACGTAGGTACTCGTAAACACACTCGTCGAACACTATATCGCTCGTAGAAATCGCTTCACTTCTCACTGGTATCGCTCGTAGGTATCGCTGGTATCTTCCTGGTTTCGCTTCCGAAACTAGAATGTCTGCGGTTGGCCGATCGCTCCTTTTTATACCCCTCACGCACCATTCACGCCAATCCAGAACTTTCTCGCTAATTCCGCGGGCCCACTCCGAACAAGATTCGAGAACGTTCCTTGCAACCGACTCTCGCCCGTATGACTATTGCCGTAATGGTCGAAGCGTCGTGCGTCCTTTTGAGAGAGCCGCGCTCCTATTGTTTCTATTGTTGCGCGACATGTTTATGGCCCCTATTGTTTATTGTTTTCGGCGTAGCGAAGTCGATGCGCCAGGGTTGTCACAATAGGTACATAGGTCAAAACTTGACATTTATTCCTTTTATTAATATGGATAATTACACAAACCTATACTTTTGATATTCGCGATTCTATGACGTCAGAGTCGATCATGTGTATATTTAGCTGAATATTAGTATCATCAATCATCCTATTTCACAGTTCATCTCATCTGTTTCATCTGACGCGCACCTGCGCATTCGGCGCGAAAATTTACGCCTCAATTATTTCATGAACATGACGTATATTCTATTGAAAACTACAAATTCTACGCAATGTAACTTAAATTTTAAAACATTCTGTATAATGCTGTTACATGGTATTTAATATCATTTATAGAGAACAGAAAAGCTCATCATGCAAACCGCTTTGCTGCGGGCGTGCTTAGGTATTGTTTAATCTGTAAAATGGAAAATAAAATATTACTTCCTCGTAAAACTAGAAGCATTTTGTATGATGAAAAACAGGCACGGATGCTTTGCTACTGTAATATCGTAAAAAATTCTGAATGTACTGCGTATTGAATATGTACGTATCTTATCAACCGTGCGATGTCGTAAAAATTCAAAATTATTGCTTTCTTTTACTTCTATATATTGCTGTGGAAAATATTATTGACTCTGAACAACTAAGGTAGTACAAATGTGACGCAAATTGCTGTCAACAGTCCACAGTAAGTATACATCAGTGTACATATCCAATAGCGTATAACATACAAATGTTTCTTCTCGCATGGGTGTTGGTGTCATGTGTGTTGTCTGTGCCACGGGTTTTACCGGGGAATCCCAGCGTACGAATGTGTCAACGTTTATTTTATGACCTTTATACTGTTGTTACAAGTATGTTAGGTACAGTTTTTAATCATCGTTGGTTCTATCTTTACTCAAGTAGTTGCAAATACTAAAAATATAAAGCATTTTATGTACATACTAGCGAACCGCCCTCGCTTCTCTTCGGGGCCCGTAAGTATCAGCCGTGTAGGTCCCGCTCCCGTAGGAATCTCGGGATACACTCCTGATCCCGCGGGATTTTTGGGATAAAAAGTATGCTATGTATTATTCTGGGTTATAAACTATCCGTGTACCAAATTTCGTCTAAATCCATTCATCCGTATTTGCGTGATTGAGGAGCAAACATACAAACTTTCACATTTACAACATTAGTAGGATGGCACAAAGATTTCCACCGAAATTTTACAGCTAGCTTGAGCAGTAGCGAAATAAAAAATAAACATTTTTATATCTGAATACACTCTCCATATTTGTATGCATACTTCATGTAAAATCCACGATTCAACGCAAGGAAATGTCTGTACTCTATCTACCAGTAGTTGCAGCAGATATGAAATCCCCGGACATGACGAGCGAATCCAAACCGGACCAAAAGTGTAAGTTTGAGCAGGGATTGTTACATAGGGTTTCATTCTTATTTTGATCAGGATTTAATATTTATCTTAGTAGGTACTTATTTTGTTCATTTGTAATATGGGTAAACCTACCAACTGTATCATAGGTATAATATTTATATTTTATATAGGTATAGATTCTAGTGTAGATTTTCACTCTGTACCTACAATTGGATTTTGTTTGTCAGTTGTTTTGACATACCTAAATATTTCGTTATTCATCCACAATATTTAAACGAACGTAGAGACCGACAGACATACATTTAAAGATCTTTTATCATTTTATTTGTGAAAAAAAAACATATACTGTACCCTGAAAATGAACGTACAAGATGGTTGTATTACGTCTTTGTTGTTTTCCTTTGTAGTCAGAAATTCATGTCTTTTTTACAAAATAAAATTTTTATCGAAAGGTATTTTGACGTTTACAAAGGAATTCCCGAGTCTGCAATCTTGATACTGCATAGTCTTCGAATGATATCTTATTGAAATGCACTAGAGTATAAGTACATTACCCTTACTTACGTAACGATGGCCCATGTTTTCTGAATATATGTACGTTTTATTGTAATACTAACGTTATTAACCAAAATTTAGGGATCAAAATCTCTTGTATAACGTATTAGGGGGTCAAGAAGACAAGCGACTAGTGAAGGTATTCCATATTCGTGTCGCCCATCACCCTCTGAGATGCTCGGTACACTAAAACAATTGTGCTCACAAACATGGCGCGAATATTTCGATGAACGTTCTCGGAGTAAAGGTATCTGGTATAAGACAGTTCAATGTGAACCTCTTCGACACCCGTGGTACCAGTTAAATAATATCGACAGAAGATACGTGGTTGCTTTGTTCAGACTGCGGTCCGGACACATTCCTTCAAACAAATTCAAATACTTGCTTGGTAAGTCCGATTCACCAAATTGTCTAGTGTGCCATGTACCAGAAGACGTTCAGCACGTGTTGATGGAATGTGTCCGTAACGCAGTGGAGCGGCGGCAAATATTAGGAAAGAACATGGATGTTGGTATTTGTAACAGTATACTTGCCTCCCCCTGCTCCGAAGAGGCAAAACGTTTGTGTGACTTATTCTTTGCCATAAAGTAGTTTATTGTAACGTATTACTGGTTAAGTTTTGGTGTGTATAGTGTTATATAAGTGCATGTTATTACGGGAGTGGCATAGTCACATAGTGACAAAACTCCGTCTAATAATGAGATTAAAAAAAAAAACCATTTCCTTTGTAAAGTTATTGGCGATTAAAGTCACCCTTCGCTTGAGGCTACAAGGAGGTTTCATAAGAAACAAAGTTACACAACACACCTACATACCTATCTTTTTTCCAGTTTATGGGCTGAGCTCCCAAAAAACCTCGTAACTCTTGTGTAAAGGGAAAAAATATTACAAAAAGGTGCTGTTATCTACTGTATTATCTAAGGTATAAGTAAACCTTAGGAAGGAAGGAAAGGAATATAGTAATAGGATTTGATATATCCGTTTCTTAAAGATCTATTCACGTAATAAAATTTACCTACTGAACTGCAAGTTGGTATATTGAAGATGTTTACCCGACAGCGTCAGAAGGAGGGTTATGTTTTTCGAGTGTATGTATGTATGTATGTATGTCCATTTATTTGTCACGCCCCACAGCCCAAACGGTTGAACGGATTTCGACATATGAGGTATCGTTGAATTCGTCAGAACTGTGTTTGTGTGGCTATACGAGTATGAATTTTCATTTGTCCCCGCCTAAAGCACCATGAAGTATTTTATGTTGATACTAGTAAATCCGCCCTCGCTTCGCTTCGGGAAACCAGTCCCTTCAAAAATCTCTATTTTAACAAATTATGTTATTCCGATGTCTAAGCTACATTACTGCAAAGTTTCATGAAAATCCGTTCAGTAGTTTTTGCGTGAAAGAGCAACAAACACACACACACACTCACTCACATACATCCTTACAAACTTTCGCATTTATACATAATATTAGTAGGAAGGATTGTGACACTTGTTTTTTTCTTTTGAGTTCTTTTGTAAGCAGTCAGGTTTTTTGTTTTTATAATAATATTTTTATTTATTTTTAGTTTGTAAAAACAATTTGAATTTATTTTTATTTAATACACCATAGTACCTATGCCCGCACCGAAGCGCCTTTATTAAGCTTGATTTTTTTATTCTATGATATGTGAAATATAACTTATTTATGTAAGATGTGAAATTTTATAACGTGGAACTCTGATAAGAATTTAAATAAAATATTTCCGAAATAATTTAGTGGTCTGAAAAATATTTCAGTAAGTACGCCGTTGATACGAATATTGCACGATATCTTCTACATCATTGTCCTTCACAACTTCGCTATCTTTATGGGATCGGGTATAATGGTGCGTACAGATTATGCAACATGTTATATAACTTCTGTTTTATAACACGTCTACACTATCTAACTTTGTTGTCTAACAATGAAACATGTTACAAGACCGTACACATTAAAACAACATTGTTGTATAACAATGTTTTATAACAAGGCACAAGTAGGTAACTCGTGCGCAAAAGTTATATAATATTGTTGCACAAACTAATAACATGTTGTATAACTTGTTTTTGTAACACATAGCGTCCACATTTGTAAAACATGTTATTTAACTATGTTTTATAACATGTTTTGTTACATAGTCTGTACGCACCATGAGGGATATCTTATTTCTACATTTTCTTATTGGAAGGTCCGCTACGATATTGAATTTATTCTATTTTAACATCATCTATTAAAATAAACTCAATGGGTATATATTGTAAAGAGGGCATGTTAAAAAAACTTTATGTAGCTAAATTATATGTAACTTGGTTGATAAATGAATTATAAGATCACTAGTGTACAACGGTGCAATCAACAGTCCAAATGTATAATATTTAATGTGTTTTTAAACATATTTATTAACAATGTTACTTTAAAATATATTATTAACTAAATTTAATGAAATGGGAAAATTAATTACGTTCAGTACCCCATTCAGTTATACCATCGAAACCCCACCTACGTCAGGAATCACATCGTAGTTAACATCCTTCCAGTACTAACAGATGTCACGCTTTGCATCATCATTCATTTTATGTACGTACCGCAGAGGTTCCTATGGAACAAATCGCCTGCGACGGTACCCCGTTTAACTTCAATACTGTCATCGAGCCAAAATTGAATAGGCGTCTAACTTAATAAGCTATACTACTCACGACTCTATCGCGCTAACATCTCATGGGATTGTTGTTAAGTATTGATTTATGGTAGGTATGTAAAAATGTTCAATAATTTTATACCCAAAGATAGTTTGTCGCAAATCGACTTAACGATCATACGTCAAAAAAGTAACACCTCAAGAAACGCTTAATCGCATTACTGCTCTAATACCATTACTATCTAAGACAACTGGAAAGGCTCGGTTTATATAAACTAGGCCACCATACGTCAGTGGTTTCACAACACTTATTTCTCATCGAGTCGTTTTTGTTATAGGGCGAGAAGGGTGTGAAAGATGTTTATACGTCCCGCATGACTAAAGCCTTGTGATATAACTAACTTTAACAAAGAAATAACTGACTAAAAATTGATGAATAGATATGACTCAAAAACAACCCATCAGATGTCGCTCAAATTTATATAGGATGAGTTATGCCCTCACGAGTTCTATTGCGTGTCAGAGTTTTTCCTGCGTAAATCTTGATCTCGTGGAAATTCCGGCAATAAAAGTAATCTTTTAAGTAACATACTCCTAAATACTTTCATACTACACTTATAATTTTGATAGCAGAAATATTGAATACTAGCTAGAATGTAAGTACATAAGTTTAAAAATTAGTGTAAGCGCCTACATATATTTTGCGTCAAATTAATCTACGAAAAGAAAACCGGAGTTAAAAATAAAGTCTTATATTAAAAAGCAGTGTTTCTGTTTTGTAACTACAGAACAAAGAGGAAATTTCAAAAAGGAAAAGTGGTTAATCGAGCAGGTCGCTTTGTGGATCTCGTTTTACCGCTCGTGATGAACAGGAACCTAAAAACGGAACAATAAAACAAAAGATGTTTTTACTTCGTCTATAATCTGTCCTTCCCTTTTATCTGCTCGACGATATTTAATTTTTATGTGACGGACTCTTTACAAAGATGTTCATTATTGTTTACTTACATTCATAAATAATGAATATTATTAATCTTTGATTTATGTATGTTTTAAATAGGTGTTTTATTTAAAACTAGAAACAACACATTTAGGTAATTGCATTTGTATTCAAAACTACTACTTACTATTTTTTGCTTTTGTATTTATCTTTATAGAAAAAGCTGCTTTTAAAGCAGCAGAAAAAATATATTTATATCATACTTGCTCAGTAACTAGGGATTACTATGGTGGAAAGTCTCCTTGTAAGTTGGTGTTTGCAATTCAAGGCAACATTACGTCGCACTATGCTTGAATTGTAATGTTCACATTACAGTTCAAGCTATGCAAAACTCCTTGGTAAACAATCTCTTTTCTTATAAAATGGTAAGAAAACTTTTTACTGAAAAAAAAAACACTGAACATGGCGGCATTTAATTTCCATACATTTCAAACTATGCAAAACTCCTTGGAACTCAAGAGCCGTAAAAAAAATAGAAAACTATTTACGAAAAAAAAGGAAATGGCGGCATTTCATTTGATCTGAAAGTTTGTGAAGTTTGTTCGTAAAGGCATTTAAGTTATTTACAACAATGTCAAGCACTTCATCAGCAGCAATATTGCTATATCTATACTAATATTATAAAGCTGAAGAGTTTGTTTGTTTGTTTGGTTGAACGCGCTAATCTCAGGTAATACACTGGTTGCGCTAATCTACTGGTTCGAATTGAAATTTTTTTTTGTGTTGAATAGACCTTTTATCGAGGAAGGCTTTAGGCTATATAACATCACGCTGCAACAATTAGGAGCGAAGAAATAATGGAAAATGTGGAAAAAACGGGGAAAATTATTCATTCTCGAGGGCTTTCGTTGCATGCGTTGCGAAAACGATTCAAGATACCAAAAATATATGTATGAAAGAATTATTCCTCTTGAAATGATCTAAAAAAATGTCCACGACAGTATATGTCTATCTTTTAAGATTAACACACTAAAACCGTTTTTATGGTAATCAAATTTGGTCGAACCCACTGCCATACCAAACTTGCCGCGTTTCCAAGTTTAATCTGAATTAATCTTGCTGTGATCCTTTGCTACTTTGCTATTATTTTGTCGTAAGCTTTATTTCTAAGTTCAATTTAATTTAACCTGAATTAATTTTGGTGATAGTTTTATTATCTTCCCGAAATTCCTACGGGAGCGGGACCTACGCGGTTGATACTTACGGGTCCTGAAGCGAAGCGAGGGCGGTTCGCTAGTTAATTATAATAAGTAACCATTTTTTTCTATTTTTTCTCTAAATTTGCTAATTATTCTAATTAAAATTTCATTTTGCATTACCAATGTTTTATTTACCTCACAAGAATGATATAAAGTAGAATGCTTACCTCGGTTGCAAGTAGCTATTACATCCTCGAACTATATTCACCCTCGCTCGCTGCGCTCGCTCGTGTGACTAAATATCTCGGGTGCACGCGATCCATTAGCGCCCTATGCGAGCTGCGCTCGCACTGGCGCCAAATTGGATCTTGTTCTGTAATAGCTTACTTACGTCCCTTGTGTAACAATCTACTATTACCGAAACTTTTAATTAAATAACTTGTATTGAAGAGTTTTCATCAAGTTTTTAAAAACATGAAAGAAAGTAGTTATCAAATTATGTTTATTATGTTTATTCTTCCGAATTTATTCTTGAGATTCTCTTAACAATTTCCAAGATTCTGTTTTCAATTCACAGTGAATACCTATGTGTATTCAGTCGTTTCAACAAAGCAAATCTCAAGGAGGAATTGCATTTCATCTCGCCTGCTTGTCGCGGACTTGAGAAATATTGCAGTATAGATTCGAAGCGGTGGATTCATAAACAAAGAAATATTTATTAAGTAGGTAGGTACGCAGTTTCGACGACGGTCAGGGGTATTATATGCATAAGGAATGTATACAACCTTTTGAGGCATACAAACTTGATATCAATGACAGACTCACGATTTTTCGACTCAGAAGTCAGAGCTATTAATTAGTTGAATGAATTAACGTTTTGAAAATCTATTATAATGATTAACCCCGGGATTATAATCCTTGCGTTCACATCAACATAGCACGTTATAGCACTAAATATACATAAATTTTGTATTCTGCTCTATATAAAGATACAAGATCACAGGATCTTTTAAAAGTCAGATATCTTTAGGTACATCTATATACCTTTAGGTGGTACATCTATATACCTTTAGGTGGTATATAGATGTCTGACATCGATCATTTGGAATGAGATATCTGTTCTGCGGTTTCTCATCCACAAGTCGCTTATCGACACAGGGCAGTGTACCTTATACTCAGCTTAACGGTATTGTTGGAGGTTATGTATAAACTTCATTATCGAGGTGGGGTCAAAGTTCTGCAAAGCCTACCTTAATAGAAAGTTTCAAGTACTCCAGAATACTGTTGTTCTCACGTAGATATATGTATAAGCGAGAGCTTTTTATACCTAATTACTGCGTCACCTTTATGTCACTATTATGAAGCTGATTGGTAGGTACACTGTTTTTTTACACGGCAATTATGGTTCTGTGACACTCGTGGTGTTACAAAATTTACCGTGAGATGGTACATTTGCTTTTTTATCGGTTATTAATCGTACATTTCTTTAAACCATGCGATCAATTATCTTACTAATATTATAAATGTGAAAGTTTGTATGTTTGGTCCTCAATCACACAAAAATGAATGAATGGATTTAGATGAAATTTGATACACGGATAGTTTATAACCCAGAATAAGACGTATGATACTTTTTATCCCGAGATTCCTACGGAAACGGGACCTACAAGGCTGATACTTACGGGTCCCGAAGCGAAGCGAGGGCGGTTCACTAGTACTGTTATAATTTTATCTGTTAACATTAGGTACACTTTCTAGACTTTACAAGCGCGAAAAGCTAACAAAATATTTAAACAAATTGTTCGTGTACACCTATCACCGGTATAAAGTTTCATGTGATAACAAAATACGGGTTTTTCCCGTAGGCTCCCATTCCCGTTCTCACCCGTCCCACTAGACCCCGAAGACGATTAATTTGATTTATAGTTTGTGAGTACTTTTGACTTCTTTTTTCAACATGTACAGTCGATAGAAAAAGTTCTTTAAAGTAAGATAATACAACTGTAGGAGTGGGCTAGAAGAAATCCTGCAAAGCGCAACCTGGATACAGTGAGCAGAAATACGAGTAGGTTTAGCCTTCTTTTATCAAACAGCCAGGTAGTTTTAACCTTCTTTTACCAAACAGCCCAGCTGAGCTGAGGTCGAAATGGTAGGTATACCGCTTACCAGAGATATAAAGAGGAGAATAAGCAAATTACATGCTCACAGTAATAGATTGAAACAGGACTTTTAGAAAAGTTGCAAAAAAAATTAAAGTCTGATGATAAGAGAGAGCTTTACTGTTTTGAAACAAAAACTAACCGACAGGAATGTTTTGCCAACTGAAGGCAAAACACAAAACCAATTTATACGGGAATAGCTCGCAGCTCGCAGCGAACAACGTGAACACTTCATCATATTATGTCACACGAAGCATTTACAGTCGATATCATTTATTATGATAATAATGCCTCACTAAAATTGGGAATTGAACACAGATATCAATTTCGTAGAATGAAACGGTTTAATACGCGTAAATTGGCAATAAAGCAACAGAGCGTCACGTTTTCCAAAATGATTGAACTTTTGCCCCTACCGGATTTTCCCCTCTATTGTAAGGGGTGTTCTATTAGGCCGTGTACAAAGTCCCATGACAAATCGAGAAATCACAAAGAACTCTGCCCAGTCGGCCGATAACCATCCGCTCCTCTGTTAATGACATTGGAATGAAGTGACTGCGCGGTTTTTGCATTCCAATGACACGGTACTGTATTGAAAGGACAAGCTTTATTATAGGACTATGTAAATTTAAAATTGCCTTTTCATGCTACGAACATCGACTTGGCCTAACAAAGTACGAACTGTGCGTATTTTTTATGCTTTGAAGGTTTATAACAGTTTATTGACACGAATAAATTGTAGTGATCGTTCGTGTCTACTTGGGTTCCATTCAGGACTTCCTTTTTAAGTTAATAACAGGTAAACGTACAGTTGAGCAATTTGGTAATCACCGTTATCCATGGATCTCCATAACACCGAAGGAACCGCCGAAGTTTTGCCGGTTAAAAACAGGGAAGAGGAAAGAAACTAATAAAGGATTCAATTCAAACTACCGACTATTATAAAATGTAATATGATAAATATGAGTGTACTGTATATTATGCTATTAACATTCGATACACAGTACGAAAACGAGGTTTCAGTAATGCAATAAGAATAAATTCTTTATTATTACTATTTGCGAAATAAAGCCACTGTATCCTGGATTTATACGTAGGTATTTACTGAAGCCTATCACAATCCACAAAGAGAACAGATTCGCAAAAGATATGATCCCAAAGATTTCAGTTATCGGAGCTTCGAAACATATGTGCCCTTACCAATGCAATACTTTCTTCTTAAATCTACCACATAGACGGGACAAGCAAGACACATATAGATAAAAAAAACTAAACTACGGTTGTGTCTAAACTGTTTAAATACTTCCTCAAGTGCTATCATGATTTATTATGGTATAGAAACAATGAGTCAAAAAATAGTCAATTGCGATTAATTTGTCAATTATTACAGATAATTAGTTACCATGACTCAATACAAAGAATGCGACACGCAATATTAATGTGATGTTTGAGTGTAGGTACACGTCATTTTTATAGCCAGGATTTCCCATAACTTCTTTGCATCAATAAGGAAAGTAGATAGGTAAGTATATATCATGAAGAAAATTTTATTGAGATTTCAAAAGAATTGACAATAATCCTATTAGCAAAGATATCAACATCAAACACGTTTTCCAAGCAAAATATTTTATTATTATGCAAGCAAAATATATTATAATTATGTTATTTTTGCTACATTTGTACAATTGTCATAAATTTCATTTTGCTTCCTTAAACTCATGAACTTATACCGATGCCGGCTCTATTATACCTATTTCTGTAAACCAGCTTATAGCCGTGGAATGAGGAGACAACACAACAAGCACTACCCACCTTAATGAAAAAAGGTTTTCGAAATGAGCGATTGGCCACCGCGCCTAAGTGTAGTTACTCGAAACTTAGATAAACTACTAGAGAACCACCCGCGCTTCGCTTCGGGACCCGTAGGTAACAGTCGCGTAGGTCCCGCTCCCGTAGGAATCTCGGCCAAAGATAAGCGTATAATATGACATACTGGAACATCAACATCAGAATCCGTCCTGTCTTCACTCACGGCTAACATAGCCATGCCGCCCGGGCGATCAGGCCCTACCAGGTGAGACCCGCTGGTGGGAAGCCCAGCAGGAGCCGATCTGCGACCGGACGACGGCTTGCGGTCTTGTCCGAGGTGGTTCATGTCGGGCTGCTCCCGCGCAGTAGATCGCGCGGGAGTGCCCAACGGTCCGGGGGGCGGGCGTGGAGCGGCGCCAGGTTCCGCAGGTGCAGAAACCGCGCCGCGTCCGCGCGCGCAAACATCCGTTGCGCTGGGTCCTCCACGTGGGCGTCCAGGCTCTCAACTCTGAGGTCCCGCTGGGTGGTGGCGTTCCTCATGCACCACGGCGCCCCTGCCAGCCGGCGCAGCGTCTTCGATTGAACCACGCGTAGACGCCTGCGTTGTGGTTCACTCGGGAGCGCGTACCAGGCTGGGGCGGATGTAGGTCTTCCAGATGGTGGTTTGACCCTCAACGGGAGACTCGAAGAGAGCGCTGGACGTAGCGCTACAGCTGCTGCCTTGGCGTGATTTACGACATTGGTCACGTGGGGCTTCATAGTCAGGGAACAGTCCAGGATTACCCCATGGTACTTGGCCTGTCTTGTCCAGGCAATGTCTTGGTTGAGGAGCTTTAGAGTGGGGTCGCGCATCGTGGTTCCTCCGAATTGGATGGCCTGCGTCTTCCCTACGTTGATCGCAATCCTCCACTCGTGTAGCCACTTGGGGAGGGCGTCGAGGCATCTTTGCATTTTAACGGCGGCGTGACCTGACTTAATCGAGGTGGTCAGGTACGCCGCGTCGTCCGCGTAGAGGGCGAGCATGGCGCCCCCCTCCGCAGGAATATCGTTCGTGTAGCACGAGTAGAGGGTAGGCGAGAGGCAGCTTCCTCAACATCAGATAACAGATATATAACATTTGCCTATGATTTAAGTAAATTACATCTACTATTTGATAGCGTGATTCAGAACTTGCAAATGAATTTTACTAACGGCATCTATTAACAACATCCGGAACTAAATATCTAGCAACTAACTAAACATCGATCTTCCCATAGGAATGAGATGTTTTTCCGCGGTAAAAAGTAGCCTACGTCACTCTCCACCCTCCTAACTATCCCCATACACATAAACCATACCTTATAATAGCCATGTTGCGACGTGAAAGAGTCACAAACAAACAAACAAACAAACAAACACACTTTCACATTTATAATATTAGTAAGGACTAGTAAGGATAAGCTTTACTGTAACTTAAGTAGCTAACAACTAGCCGCGATTAGTCGAACGGAGTACGCAGTCTGCAAACGGGTTTAGAATCACGACCAAGTATGGTATGTGAGCGGTGGCGAGGCGTGGTGCGGCGAGGTCGCCTGGTGCGAAATCGAAAGTATGGTCCACTGCATTGAGTGGTCGCTGCGCAAATAGGCGAGGTTGTCACGGTAATCGTGATCATGGTGATCGGATAACCCGAGTCTGATCGCTCGATACACACAAAAGGAAGTGTGTTGGTGTCTACTGATGATAGACACCACATGGTAGCCGTTTCTGTATATTTTACTTTGAATAAGCATAGATAGAAACAAAGATAGGAAGATAGACGACCCGAATAGCGCAATGGTTAAGACGCCGGATCGCGGTTCCAAGAGGGTTCTATTCGCAACGAAGCAGTTTGAATTATGAGTTTATTCTGTTCTTGGTTTGAGTGTGTGACCCCGTGTTGTGTGATGTCCATAGCATTCACGACACAGGAATTCCTAATGTGGGGCCATGAGTGTGTAGCGATATTTTACTTTTCTCTTCACGATAGCCATACGTCGCCGCGTCGTCGGTGACGATTTAGAGGATTTATTATTTATCAAAAACACTGCTCGCGGCTACGCTTGTGTTTTGGAAATTGACGCAGTCCGCCACGGAAATAAGCCAACATAAAAACAGAAATATAGTCTTCTTTGTTCCCTATCCTGTGCAAAATATTCTGAAAATATTATTGTAGATTTTATTTGCCTACCTATTTGTTAAATGTAAAGCGAAAAAAAATCTTATTCGCTTTACCGGACGGTTTTCTAAAAATCCTGCCTTAACTCTTGCAAAATATGAGATAGGTATGACCCCAAAGCCTCGTTTGTAATTTAGTAGTGTGTCATAAAAGCAAATATACATTGAGTAGGAGGTCTTTATACCTATCCACATAATCATATGCAATTAATGTTCTGTATTTTTGTTATCGTAAATGCCCTAAAATCAATAAATTATTTTATAAGACAAAAAAATTGAGTTACTTAAAAGAGATAGGACTTTATTAACTCTTTCATTTTTAAATAAATAGTAAGTATACTCCACACACCATACAGTATGATTCTCTATCCCATGGGTCCCATGGATAACACATAAAGACAAGCACAGACCCAAACTAAGAACAGAAAAAACTCATCTTAGAAATGTCCAGGGCCCTCTAACCGCATACCTATCGAGCCACACGATTCTTTGGCTTTTCCTTAAAAAACTTTATTTACTGTAGTGCGGTGTAATCTTACTAAACGGGCTAATAGCCGACTTAAGAAACTGTTTACTGCAGTGCTGTAGATGAGCGAAATGCTTCAGTTGCAGTCCTATTACTCGGTTGATCTTGTTAGCGCTCAACAAAGAAAGATATTTCAATCTTGAGCAACTTGTGCAAATAATTGTATTGTACGGAGTGAATTGTTACTGAGTGTACTAGAACGCGCGTGTTTGTGTACCTAGAAATGAAAAGACGGGAGTGTTCTTTGTTATATTTTGAAAAATAAAATATTTGCGGAAGCCTTGAAGAAGATCCACTTTCTACATCTATAACAATGTTGTAACTGTATGTCTGTACGTGGGAGATATTCGAGAAAAACATCAATTTGACATACTTTATTACATTGTAGGTACAATAGATCTTATATTTATCTATGTTTATCGCTTTGTCTGTTTAACAGTTTCAGACTATATCAATTTTAAGAGGCCCGTGTAAACAATTATATTATAGGAATTCTTTCCGAGGTAAAGCGAGGGCAGTTACCAGTATTTAAACTATACCATTAGGTAGTAAAATTGTGGCGGGTTCAAAAATAAATATATGTAAGTGGCCCAAAAATCATCTATACATATCAGCGGAACCCTAAAAATTAGTCACGGCTTGACTAAATAGAGATTTCTCGAAAGTTTTAAATAAAGCATTTTAATTTTTACTAAGAAGTCAGCATAGACGTTAGATTAAACTTCCCATCTACTCAAATAAATTAAACTCTTAACTTTACATCCACTCCAATTTTGATTTAAGTAACAACGAGATGCTAGAATTGAGATGAAGCTTATTTGCTGAAAAGGAAAAACCGCCATCGGAATGCTACTCAAGTATTCACTAAAGGAAAGTTGCTATAAAATGTGTTTCCAGCTTCGGGAAAATTGAATTTGACTCATCTATATCCGTTTATTGACCCCCGATGCAAAATGAGGAATATCTTTTTTTTAACTATCCTACCTTTGTTTTGCTTCGGAATACAAAAAAGTGTTATAATCATAACAAAACAACATATTTCAATGATTTTACAATGTTAATATTACCGACAGCAAATATCTTCATACACGATTGAATTGCTCGCTTCCGTTGAGGAGTTTCACTTGTCAATTTCAGAATCCATCACCAGATCTTCTCTACATTTTATTTCAATTGCTTTTATTTGACTACAATTGCGAGTAATCAAAAATGAATTAAAAATACGAAGAAGATAACAATTATCCAAATCGGTTGTTAAAAGGCGCAGTTATAAGGTAACAAACTTAAAACATACAACCAAATTGATCATCTTCTCCTTTCTGAAGTCTGCGTAAAACAGTTACTGTAACTAAAATTATTGTTAAATTGATATTGATGTAATGTAAACTTACTTAAATTTTGGGTCTTTTTTATAAACATATTTACAATGTACACAACACTTAAACGGTATTATCATGATTCATACGTCTAAACTTACCTACATCTGCACGCCAATGTTTGCATAAATAGTAAATACCACGTCAGTATTATGGAAAACCAGATTTTTTTCATTCGACTAGCTGATCAAATGATGACTAACCAAAGTGTACTTATACATACCTTTTAAAATATAAAAGTTTCTCGTGAGCAATGGTCAAGGAAAACATTGTACGGAAAGTACGTACTTTAGGATTCTATATAACTTTCTCAGAGGTGTTTGAACTCTGTCGAACAGTTGTTGGCCAGTGTGGTGAACTATGGACCACATTCCGCACATTCTGTGAGAGCTAAGTTTAACAGTTCGAAATAATTCCTGTACATACTCGTAGGCACAGTCTAACGGTTTACTAGTAAATGGCTGTAATAACGCTTATATATTGATTTGCGCACTTCCATTTCTAAATTAGTTTATTATCAATTATATTAATATTATAACGCTATTCTTTGTAGTAGGTATTTAAATAGGTGTAATTTATAAATTGATTTGTTATGTCCTAACCTTAAGTATCTATTTGTTTCCAACATACGGTTTGGTTTGCAGTTATTCTATTATTGGTGCATATTTTGTTCGGTACAGATTACTTAGAACCAGTCAGTGCTCTGTGCTACTAATTGGCTTCAACCTTTTACCGCTTAAGTAGGTATACTAAGCTAAGTATGTACTCTCACTCAGAATTTTTAAGCGGTGCTTTGTTAACGCGCGTTTGAAAAACTAAGAGGACCTGTGATACGTGTAGATGCAAAAGCGTGTTTATATGTACCTGCGGAGGTAATAGTTAGTATTTGAATCACGCGTTTCATAGGCCCAATGAGTCCATTGATAAATCTCAAAACTATTTGTGTCAAAAATTATTGTCTATCTGGCTGTCTCACTGCATTTTAGGTGTCACTTGGGAACCAGTAAACGTAAAAATATTACTACATTTTATTACGGGAAACGACTCTATCTCTGCTTCCGAAGATAAGTGGTCCGGGTACCCTTACGTTAGTCTAGAATCTCTAGAAGATCTATAAAACATATTGTTAAATATTTTTTGTAAATACTGCAATAATCGCATGTAGTAATAATATCGAACAGATCTATCTAGTATTTCTCATTAATGTTACCAGTAAATCAACAGAGAGTAACGTGATGGGTCACGCTCTAAAAACCTTGTCATACGCGTAGAAGGCCTTTGCTCGGCAATTACCAATACACAGCCTATTAATTTGCTTTACATTTACATGTTGTATTGAGCTGAATATTGACGCAATCAAATACTGGTTCGATTACTGAAACGTGGAGTCGAATGAACATTGTTCAGAGAAATGTATTTTAGTTTTAATTGTCATTATTAGAAACCACTGTAGTTCTGTACGTATCTCCTCTCATTATGTGAGAGGTAGAGGTCATAGTCAGCGACGCAAGCCAAATTTGGATTAGCGAGTTTCACACATTTTTATTATAGGCACAAATATTTTTGAATAGAGGTGGCGGAAATCACAAAGCTATGTCCAAGGTATTGTCATAATTGTATCATTACCGCAATTTACGTTAATACAAGTGAAGGCTAATTAAACATTTCCGACATGTATTACCAACCAGCCAAATGGCTTAGTAATTTGGCTTTGTAATGTAGAGTTAATAGAACAATGTCATCAATAACAACAGGTGAGACGTTTTAATGTTTTTATTTTATTTTAAAATTAAATGAACTTAAACTTTGGAAGAGTAAAACAAAAGAGTGTTTTACTCTTGAGGATTGAATTATAAATACAAATTAATTGATAGAGATCAATTAACAGTAGGTACCTAAAAGTTTACACTAGACTATGCTAATTAATGCTAATTGGGGCAATAAATAATTTAATTTGTTATTGTAAATTTATAATGTTTACGTAAAACTACGAACTTGATTTCTATGTTTGACGACAAGAACTGTCAAGGTAAACTGGATTGAACAATAAGCACCTGCTTTGTCAAGCTACAAACTTTATTTGGGGGCAACACAAGTGGGTGGACAGTGCACGATTAAAACATGAAAATTTCAAGGGCTATTTTACGTCAATGCATACGAATATCCATAACTTTATTTAGGTTAGGGTTCCAGAAAACGATTACCGTAGTGTTAAATAGTCTCAACCACCCATGCCGACAGCTGGTATGACAAACCCATGCCAGTTTGGTATATTACCACCAAAAAAGAAAGCGAAAAACAAGTGGATTCGCGAAACGCTTACTTAATATTTATTAATAATAATAACGCTTCACACTCATAGTCCCCACTAGGATTCTGAGAACACACAAAGCAAGGTCATACAAACCCAGATCTAGAACGAAAATTTAATTCATCATTCCAATTTCCGTGTCTCTGGGAATCGAACCCAGGTTCTCGATCCAGCATGTTAACCATTGTGCTATTCGAGTTATCATACATTATACGATATGATAATTAGGTAAGTCTTTTACGTCAGCATTTTGCCTTTAGCGTTGTAGCTACGTGATGTAGGTACCTATAATAAAGGTGCCCACGATTTCGTCCGCTGAAAGGAGATGTTTCAAAATGTATGGAGCCCCGGCCACCACTTTGTACACCATACTAAAAAATGGAGAAACACAATTAAAACAGTTTTCAATCATCCAATTCCTTTAAATTGCTTTAGTTTTGTGGTATAACACAAAAATGTACACTTAAAATTGCAACACAAAAACAAAAGTCTGTCATGGCGGTAAGCTGTCATCACACGTCATGTTGGTTAATTTGATAGAAGTTTGACATTATGTACCTACAATTCTATCATTTAAAGTGACAGTAGACAGTTCGCGATCTATGATCAATGACAACTTGGCAAGACGCCATGTTGAAAACTGATAAAAATGAATTATAAATACAAAATTTGTACCAGAAAAGTATGCATTTAAGCAATTTATCTTTATTTTTCCCAAATTCCATGAATTTTTCTCGATTTTTCGAGGTACTGTACATATTGTGGGCCGGATTTGAAACATCTCCTTTAGGAACGAATTTTCAAACAACCTTTCTGAGTGTTCCCTTCCCAAACGATTAAAAAAAACTTTGTACAGAATCTCACATTGCTTTTAGGTCCACTGGTTCATATGCGTTGTCTGTGGGTTAGTCACTTCTACCGTTTTATTATGATTGCATTCGCCGACCGACTTATGTATATCGTTATAGCACGAGTTATGTAAGGTAAACTTGAATTGATTTTGTTAAATCAATAAAATGTTCGCTTCCTCACTTTTAAGGGAACATTATTTCGTTTTATTTGTTGTTTTTAGATAGAAGTTACATAAAACAAAGATTGAAGTAACAGATTGATATGTATTAGAGGAAAGACTTAATATTTACTTTTGGTAATAATTCGAAAAGTGTTTGTAAAAACCAAGTTCGTAATAAATCATTTCATTTCGGTCGTTTTTAAAAATAGATACCTTTTTAAAACCGCAATTTCAATTCCCGAGCAAAAAACTTAGTTACAACGACTTATTTTCAACAAATTTTATAAACACTTGTTATGTATGTAGAAGACACCTTGAAGAAACCTGCACAGCCTAGCTTTTTTCCACAACACTTTTTTTGCGAAGCCTGCTACCCTATTGTATGTAATTATAACAAATCTTAAATAATATTCTTATTGCTTACTTGCTGTTCATAGGAGACAACGACTACTTACCACTGGGTGGCTCGTCGATACGTTTGTCATATAAAAAAGCTTTATAATATAATGAATGTATTATAGCAGAACAATCTTGCTATCCTTTGTTCCTACTTCAATAATACGGAGATGTAGGTGGGTATCTATCGCATATTAAGTTGTTACAAGTTCGAACGGGAAGGTGATCAAGTGGTATTTATAAGAATTCTTCCGTGCAGGCTCGTCTGATGTATGAGTCAAACCGGTCGCTAAGTTACTTGTTCCACTAAGAGCATTGCACGATTCTGTTAAACCATGTGTAGTGTAGGTAAACAATTTTTATTTACACTAGACAGTGTAAACACTTACTATTTTACCATACATTATATGAAAGCTAGATCTGTTTAGATTTCATAGGGTGTATCAGTAAAAATAAAAAAAAATTCACACTTTTCTACTAGAGTTCTCAAAGATCTTTAAAAAACGTGGTATATAAACTGCGGGAAGAAGTTCCTGAAGTGAAAACAAATAGTGAAGGTTCCTTATACCCGGAAATTGAGTACAGAGGATTACTAAGGGTAAGGGATTTCCAAGAGCGAACGTATCGAAGAAGCATTATTTAAATTTCTAACCTCGATATTCCGTTTCTTCCGATGTACTCGTCGGTAGCTCACGAAACTCAATTTTCTTTTTTTGCAAATTGCAGCTGATTTGACGTGGGACGTTAATAAAATTGCTATTTGATTTCTTCCCGCTACAAAATAATGATCTAACTAATCATTGGTTATGGACGCCTTATGCCGTTGGCTCTAGTTTTTATTTTGGGACTAACTGGCTTGGTAGACTTTGTCCTGCAATATACCTACATTGATTTTTACTATTTCTGGTTTTAAGAGAATAATAAAGGTGAAACATACGTCAGTTTTTAAATTAAACCTTCAGCAACAGAACTACGAAAATTGCATTATTAATTCAATTTTGCACAGTGCCTGGACAAACATACGGATAAAACAATGTTTTTGGCTTTTATTATTGGGTAGAATTCCCTGTCGTTTTTTTAAATACCTTCTATGTACAAACATAAATCCGTTATATTCTTATTTTATGCATTCAAATAGTACTTAAGAAATCGTATAACGTTTGGTTTTAGCTGGTAACATGGAATACATGGTATATATACTACGCGAAGGTATGCTTTAAGGCTTAGAGCATCTGATTAATGTTGCTTCGAGTCTAAGACTAACAACTCATGACTGAATAGAAGGTTAATCATAGTAAGATATTTTATCGCTTATAAACTGCTCTTTCATACGTTCGCGATGAGGCACGTCATTGATCTAGTCGCCGTAGCCATTCTTATAAATTTTGACCTGGACGATCGTTTTAACGACATCCGTCTGGAGTTTATGACCAGTATTAAAAAAGTAAAATTGTAAACGATATTTCTTTGTCCGCAAGAAATGCACAGTCATCATCCTTTTGAAAATAAAACGATGACAATCTAGAACCTTTTGAAGTGAAGAAGAAAAGTCTTGCCATTAAGGCGTTTTACAACGTTTGGAAGTGTTTCTAACAAAACTTTACGAATAAATGTAAAATTTCATTTATTTTACTAACAGTACCTAATGGGCTCGTGTCGATCAACACAATATGATTGGATTCTAGAATAGTTATGGACCGTCGTATTGATGACGTAACAAATAATATGATTGTGACCTCAATTGGTTCACGTTTACAAGTTAGGTACTTGAACAATAAAAAACGAACATGGTCTAAGATCTATACAATATCTGACTTTATAATAAGAAGAAAAAATCTTTACATATCATAAAACTGTAACGAACCAATCAATATTGTACAGCACAGCTATTTGACTTAACAAAAGTGCAAAGATAGTTGGTATATGTAGGAATGTACTAATGGCACTTATATGGAGTCTAGAATAAAGAGTAGCCTGTTCAATTCTATATGGCTGGTGCAAGAATAAGGTTTCTGAGTAATGACTTGACAAATTGAGTTTATATTCCTATTCTGTTAACATGACAGCTACGATGTAGCTACGAGTAAGTTAATAAAAGATCTATTTTTATGAACCGATGTCAGTGTCATTTAAACACATTGCAGAGGCGTCTACTAGTCTAGCAGATATTCAAAGATAACGTCATTGTGGCAATATTCTTGTACGCTCTTAACTGAGTAATGGAAAATGCATCGAGCCGTATAAAAGACATCAACGATGTATCTACGTATAACATCATTGGATGCTGCTAATATTATTTCAAACATTTGCTTTATGAAGATTGGTATGAATGGGTAAATTAAAAGGTAATTACAAAATTATAATCTAAATCTTCTTGATAAGAAAGAATGCGCAGATATCCGTCTGTTTATATGATAGGTATTCTTTTTTCCTGCTTTTATTCTTAATTTTTCTCTGTCTTTCGTGTCATTCTAATAAACGCCGTATGACGTCTTAAAACAGCAAAATGTATGTGTCGTGGCCACATCGTAGATTTGCTCACATCATGAGCTGTCTATTGGCCACATAAAGGTCTGCGCACATTACAACGACTCCACGCCAACGCGGTTACGGAGCAACTCAAATGTAAGCATTTAATTATGATCCTTATATCCTGGGCGTTACGGTTGAATTTCGAGTGTGGACGGCGTCGGTGAGCAGAGAGTGGGGAGTAGTCCACGTTTTCAAGTGTACACTCGAAATTCAACCGTAATGTCCAAGATATAAGGATCTTTATTGAATGCTTACATTTGAGTGGCTCCGTAACCGCGTTGGCGTGGAGTCGTTATAATGTGCGCAGACCTTTATGATGTGGTTTGAGCAGATCAATGATAAGATATCGTTTCTCGATATGGGCAACTAAACGCGCGGCTTTTTCATAAAATGGTCAAGACTATTTTGATCATATCGTAAAGTAGTTACATTAATTACCGGTAGAGGCGCTGCAAGAGCTTTGTTTATGTGTAAAGATGGCGGCCGTTGGCGTAAATGTTGTTTCTCTTGTCAATTCGGCCTAGAGTAAAACAGTAGCAACAAAAATTGCGAATTGCAGAATACAACTCACGTCATAGTTAAAAACGAGTAACATTGAACGGAAGCATAAAAATTGAGTTGATTTTGGATATAAAGCAATGAATACTCATTTCCATTACTACTCAGTCAAATTCTTCAAGGTGTAGGTAGGACGAATTGGTTACAGAACCGAATTAGCCTACCCTTACTCCACGCAGTCTTGTATGCCCTATCCCTAGAGTGTTTTTTAGAACCCGGAGGCGCGGAGGGAGGGCAGCCCCCGCCCCCTGTAACAAAACGCAGACACCCGGGCGAGCCGAAGCGGCTGAGGCTGGGCGTGGGTGTCTGTGCTTTGTTACGCAAGGGCGAAGGGGCTGCACCTAGCGCAGCGCCGGAGACGTCACGGTTCGAAATTATGCCCTATATTCCGCGTTTTTACGATCCGGCCAAACGTTGATGACCAAATCGTGAAACGTAGACGATTTTACGATCTGGCCAAACTGAGTTGACCATTTCATGAAATGCGACCAATTCATGATATGGTCGATCATTTCATGATGTGAGCAAATCTACGATATGGCCACGACATATGCATGTATGACAATAAATGTCATTAGTGAAATTTAACAACTATGTCTTTTTATTTTTACGTACGTTTTCGAAGTTAAAAATAATTAAAATATTACCAATTGCGTGTGCGTTTCCAAAGTTAAATTCAACCTGTGCCTTCCGAGGCAGTCGAAAAGTTACGTAGAAGGCCGAGCGGAGTGAAAGTGCGAGTACGGGCAGCAGGGAGGGAGGGAGAGGCAAGGTTGCGAACCGGCTGCTCCGACCTCAGATATGCCAAACAAACAGACTATTGAGTAATAAGTAATAAGCGTTGCGTTACTTTGTAATTTGGTGATGTATGGTGCGGCAAGAACTTGTGTTAAACGAGACCACTTTTTAGTCATGGTGATATTAGTTGAACAAGTGCGTAATTTATGTGACTTAACGTGTATCAGGCAGTATGTAGGTAAGTATTGTTAAACATGTTGTGTATAGTGTTTGTGTATGACATAGTGTTGTGCCGTGTATGTTTGGTTGATCATGTTAATTATGTATGTAGCCATGAGATGCAATCGAGTTCGATTCCTACGAGAAGGAAAATGATGATTTTACTTTCTGATCTTAGTCTATGATTGCGTCTTTGTCTGTGCGTGGTCCCTATGGTACCTACCTTCCATACACGGAATCCTTATTATCCTAGTACAGAGCCAAGAGTCTGTAATTTTTGCAACTATATTTTTAGTGACAGTCTAATTTAATGCACTCGAAAACACCAATATGGAAACACGATGTCACAGTACAAAAAAGTTTTTTATATATATATTAAGCGTTTAAGTCCAAGGTTTAATTCAGGTGTTTTAGTGATTTTTTAGATATTAAACAATTATACATTGAGTAATATGTGAGTAATATTGAGTTAGCTATATTAAATTTTCTCTCTCAAATATTACAAGCAACTCTAATTTTTACATCTAACCATTGCAAAAATGCAATGATGATTAAAATAAATGAGCTCTAGCCATACATTTTAAATGGTGGTCGATAACTTTGTTAAACAAAGTAAATGTGAGGAAGTTAATATACCTACAGCTTAAAGGATTACTGCCTCGTCTGCTTTAGGTAAGGTACAAGTTGTAATACCCGTCTTGCAACTTATACTATAATGTGAGATGTATTTGATACATTTTTTTTCACTTTAACATGTTGTGAAACTTGTATCATGTTATTCATGATATCGATCAGGTTTATGTACTATTAAATGATCAAAACATATTTAGCACATAAACAGCTACCTATATTGTATCGAATCGATGTAGCGTCTAATTCGCAAGTCCTGCCGAAACAATGTTGTGATACCTACAAATGTTCTGTGTGTGGACGAAACAGAAGTCAAGGCTTATAAAACAAATATCTGCTATAATAAACTGGTCACAAACAATAAATTTTACCCTCCAAGGCTCAAACAATAATATTTTAAAGTTAAGCGACAAATTAAATTCCCATTGTTCGTTATACCTTACTTAATTTAATAAATCACGTAAACTAGATAGAAATCCATTGGGCAAGGAACGAATTATATTTCGCAATCTAACTAACAGCAATGGTTTCATTTTATAGATATCGTTAGATTAAAATTAAAGCAATTAATGCATTAATATAGTGTAATAGTAGCTGTCTTGATCAATACTAATAAAAAAAAAATATAATCATTCTCGACCCACTTTACATTACCTTAGATGCCAATTTAGAACGCTGTGCACAAATTCACACGTCGAATTCAGCTTTATAATTTGAAGTTAATAACTTTGAACTTAATAACTATATGCGGTAAATGCAATTTATAATGAAAGCCGGATCGCGGTTAATAGCGCGATTTTAATCCAGATGTAACTCGAGTTTACCTATGTTGTAAACGAATTATTTAGTTGTTATTAAAATTTGTATGTATTTATTTCAATTCCTGAAAAGGTTTCCATTCATGCTAAGACGTTCCTGTAAGCTTTACCTGGACAATTAACTCTACAGGTAAACTTATTAAAGTATTAAAGTAAGGTATATTACACAACTATGCTTGTATGCACGCTAAGTAGATCAAGTTTATCTACCTAATAAGTTTACCTGATAAGATTAACTGTACCTACAGACAAACCTGTCATGTACACCCTACCGCCTATGACTATCTTTAGGCTACTACTTTATTAAAGCCTAAATACTATTAATACTATTGAACCAGCTGTTATGATAATATTTTAGGTAGGTAGGTATACAAATGCTTCAGTCAAGAATTCCACAGGCACATTCAAATTCTATGTCGTAATAACTATATAGGCGTTTCGTCTGAACGCTGAAGTCGTGATACGTTCCAATTTAGTCAACCAGGGTTTGAATATGAACACTCACACACTAATTTTTTTACCCAAAGTCGATTTTGGAATGTAGGACAATTATTATAGTCGCACAAGATCACTCGCATACTCAGACAATTGTGTTTTGAAAATCTGTCCCAGATTAATCCATAAAAAAATTATAACAAAGAATTAAATGACGTCAACGATCTTTATAATATGATCTTACTACAAAGCTTTAATGGTGTGTTCCATTCAATTGTATGTTTTAAATAAGTAGTTTTATTGCCCCACTACGCAAACGGCTTTCATAAGTGTATCTAAGTAACGTTACGTATGAAATAACACGATCGAAGTTACTTCAACCGATAGTACTGATTATGCTCCAATTACTCGGTCTGTCCAGCGGAACGGAGATAGCTACATATTTTATATTCCACGACTTAATCAATGACGGTTACGCGACTCGGACGATTGGAAAAATTCGTAACACTTTTAAAGCCGCGCAAAGAGATTGAAGGACTTTTTGATTGGTTACACTTATTTATTCAATAAAAACATTGATTGAATTCTTCTAGATTGATTAACTTTCATCTCGAAGACTGCTTAAGGTAATACCAGGTTGGTCCCGGTTGTTACTCTTAATTACGATAGATAGCAGTCGATAAGCCATGTTGAAGGCGCATGAAACCTTACGATATTTGGGCTGATCATCAATCGGCACTGGATCAGTGTGGTGTAGTATGCTCTAGGCCTCCTACATAATGAGGCCGTGCTCGGTAGTAGGCTATTAATAGGTTGAGGCCTACCAGCTCATAAAGTTTTTAATAAATGTATAGGTACTACAAACATCATGCAATCTTTGACATAATATTATGTTTAATAGTAACAGCACACACTGCGTTTAAAATAATTTCAATATTTCTTCTGATTATTCAGAATACCATAAACCCTCACTTAAAAAAACGTTTGGATGGATTTTTATTTGCCATTCCTTTTTCATTTGGGAACTGATTGACTAGAAATCTTTTAAACAAGATGTAGTACGTACCTATACTAACGACAGATGAACAAATCCTTTTAACCTTTTAAACTATGTTGTAATCCAATTTACGACGTAATCTTGCATAAGGAAGTTTAAATTTTAATAACGTCTGAAAAAGCAAACGAGTTATTATTGTGTAAATGTCCTTATATCATCAGAATTTTATTTAAATTAAGGAACAACAGTATCTAACAAAGCATACTCATTCGTCATTTTGAAATGTCTTCCTTGTTCGTCTGCTAAATAATATCTTTAGGCATACAATGGAACAATTCTTTATAAGACATTGCAAAATAATAATATGAAACAGAGCAGGTACTTTTCCCTGTCTTAATGGAAATTAAATTATATTGAAGAGCAATATAAAATTCAGATATTTTTTCCCGGAAATACGTTTGTTTATTTAGATTAGTTAAATTGAAAAATAACTGTTAAGGCTAAGCGTCCACAGGTCGGTATCGTACGCATCGGACGCATCGCATTAAACGGATCGTAGTATTATTTGTATAGAAAGTCATACAAGTGCGTCCACTTATCCGCATCGTACGGATCGTACTTTCTATACAAACTGCGATACTGCGATGCGTCCAATACGTACGATACCGATCTGTGGACGCTTAGCTTTAATCTCGATCTAACGTATTACAAATTTTTAAATGAATTTAAAAATAGAAAAGAATAATAAGAAGAATAAATAATAAAGATTAAGAATAATATAGAAGGATACCAGATCGTAATACCTTTGGGGTGTATACGAACCAAATTGATTTTTGATACATTTTTCGAACGCTGCCTGGAATATTAATGTAAAATCTTATTATCTTTAGTGTATACAGTAAATACTTGTGTTAATGGCCCTATGACAATGGTTTAATGCCGTCCACGTGCCATACATAAAAACAATTTTACAATTTTATAGTCCAGTTTTCTGTTTATTTACTAGGTAAATATAAAAATTATTAAATACCTAAATAATAACCTTCAAGAAATACCTTAATACCTTACGAAATATAGCTTGAACGTAATAATAATAACTTTCGTTCGTTCGTTAAATTATAACTTTATAGCTAACAAAAACGGTATATTTTCTGAAGGCTTACGGAACGATATAAAGAGGTCAGTGGGCACTAAAAAATTATGTCTTTTCGTCATAATATCACGATATTGATTGAAGAATCGTGCCTATTTTTATTTTAAGTACACATTGTGTGTCAAATTGACCTTCATGTAACTATTAGAACCTTGGATTCAATAATGTTTGGGTCTACAGCCGCTTTTGGGGCCAGAACTTCAAAGCTAAGCCACGTCGGTTACGTGACGATATTTTTTTATTTTTAACAACATTATGAAACCAATCAATATACAGGTGATATAAAACATAATATATAATTATATATAGGTATAACATATAATTATATAATATATAATTATGTATAGGTATACTTATATATAATATATAATTATATATTATATATAAGTATACCTACCTTAGTTATACCTTAGTAACCTTAGTAACCTAAGTACCTAAATTACGTATAATTAAATGCTTTCGATATTAAAGTAAATTATGTAGTTTAATTAAAATACATGGCACTGTAAATTAATAAATAACATTTATAATTAATTATGTTCCAGTGCGTTTGTAGGAATCAAACAATGAAAATAATTAAATATTTTAATGTTCTCCCTCACTTTCAAGTACATAATTATATTTATGAGTTTATTAAATAAAATAAGAAACTAATTCTCTTACAAGTTCTACAAATTAATTTGAATATTCTTTGTAAACTGGTATAATTATGCGTGTGAAAATAGTGTTCTTTATTTGTGATACAGATTATAATAAAGTGCTTAAATAGTAACTTAAATTGGGTGACTATTTTAATTATCTCGCTCATCACGAATAAATTTAATTTTTGTTAAAATTAAAAGAGGGTTTTTGTGTAACATTATGAGTACACCAGCTATTGCAGTTTCATATATTTTTGTAGATTAAATCCTATTTTAATTTTATATGGATTATATTATTAAATGAAAAAACTATACCGCTCAATGTATTAATCGGGTACCTAAGTACATTAGGTAAATTAATGCCTATTAATATACGAGTACAAGGAATGCGTCAGCATACCTTGGCTTGCTACTGTAGTGATCTACGAGTATCAACATGATCCGGTTTTCTGCATTACTACAGCGCAATGGAATGTGTACATTAATGTACTTACTAATATTATATTTCAACGCTATGAAATCGATGCTTGACACCTATACCTACCTACTTTAATGTAAAAAATAAAAATTCGCATTTAATTTGGTTATGAATATTTCGATAGAAAACACACCTTGGCCTCAATTGGTACCTGCTTCGTTTCCAACAAAATAATACTAGAACAGGTTTGTCTCACTCGTTTTTAACATAATATTTTATTTTTATTATTCACTAGCGGACGCCCTCGCCTCGCTTCTAGAGACTTGTTTTTTACAAATTAATATTAAATGTTATTATCCCATTTTTGCAATATTTTTCAATGGTGCTTCGCTCCTTTTGGACGTAGCGTGATGTTCTTAAAGCGTTGCTCAATAAATGGACTATTCATCACAATTTTTTTTAAATTTATTGCGTGATTCCTGAGTATAGTCCGTTCAAACAAACAAACTCTTCAGCTTTATAATATTGGTACCTATGGACAATGTTTTTCTGATTCTAATAATAATTTGTTGAACATAATAATAATCTGATAATTATGATAAATAAATTCAGATAAATAAAGTCCACTACTGTAAGGCCTCCTTTATTACCTACTAGTAAATCCGCCCTCGCTTCGCTTCGGGAAACCAGTCCCTTCAAAAATCTCTATAAATTTTAACAAACTATGTTGTTCCGATGTCTAAGCTATATTATTGCAGTTTCATGAAAATCCGCTCAGTAGTTTATGCGTGAAAGAGCAACAAACACACACACACTCACTCACTCACTCACATACATTCTTACAAACTTTCGCATTTATAATATTAGTAGGATTAGCTATCTAATGTTAATAAAATAAAAGATATACGTTAATTAAATATAAGTAATGTACTTAAGTAATAATATCATGTTCATTTTACACTCAGACCACTAATTAGCAAACAAACTATTTACATAATACGAACAATGTACAAGATAAAACAATTTGATGCAATGTTTATTGAGATCGTTAAAAGGTTGTTACGAGCAGAACTAGGTCTAATTGACTGAAGTTGATCCAGTTTTGATTGCGTCAAAATAATGAAAAGTTGCAATATTAAAATTGCATTACGTAAAAGATTGGCACTTGATAACAGGACTGGTGAATGAATATGGTTTAATATGTTGTTGCTTTTATTAATGCGGTAGAACGAGTCTGGTTATAAGTTATACCATACGCTTTGTACGTTGATGTGGTTTAATATCATGAAGTTCATGTTTAATATACAGATTAAAATATATATGTACGTAATTCATCCAAATTCGTACCCGAGAGAAAATTTTATTTTAGGGCTGCCGATTGTTGAATCTATTCAGTAATATGTGGAGACATATCGCTGGCCCCGGGCAGTAAAGCGGTAAACGTCTGTTACGCCCTTTTTACTTTTATTTGATTTTTGGCTTCTCTGAGTATTAATCTATCACCCTTATTTTTTTCAATTTTTAAATTAATATTTCGCAATAATACGTGACAATAACAACTTTATTGCATGGAAAATTACCTTACGACTAGAAATGTATTATTGCATTACCTACTTTATGAAACAAAACACAAACAATCAATAAACTGTAAACATTTCATACGAAGTAATCACAAGAGATTTTATCCTGTACAAGCTATTATAGTCTAAGATCCGAATCTAAGTCGACATTCACCGGGTTGATAATACAATCAAACTTATTTTATAATAAATTTCGTATCTTAGAAAATATATTAAAAATGGGTTGACAACAAAAATCCTGGACAGAATATTTTTTATTATTTTTTTTAAATAATTTTTCAAAAATATTGCGTGATGAAGATAATAATAAAATTTTATACTGGACTTAAAGTATAGAACATATAGAATGTGCAGATTATTAGCAAATCGAGTGAAAAGTAACTAGTATTGACATACCTGTTTATACCTGTCTACCCAGTAGTTCGTCCAGGTAAATAATAGTCTACCCTACGTCTGCACATTCTATATGTTCTATACTTTAAGTCCAGTATAAAATTTTATTATTATCTTCATCATAAGTACAACATTTTATGAAAATCATTTTTTAAAAAATAATTAAAAATATTCTGTCCAGGATTTTTGTTGTCAACCCATTTTTAATATATTTTCTAATATACGAAATTTATTATAAAATAAGTTTGATTCTATTATCAACCCGGTGAATGTCAATATAGATTCGGATCTTCTACTATTACACCTTTCTTACCGAAAATTCATAGTAACCCCGGCGCCGCGCCGTACAAAGATCTTGCGCGAAACCACTACTCATTTACTTGGTGGTTATCAAAATCAATGTCAAATGAGTAAAAAATTAGCTTTCATTTGACATTTTGAACGCCTGTTTTGGATCACTGTACGCTGCACTATAAACAAATTAGCTTATTTTATTTCTCCTGGAGAAATAGACTTTTGATATTACCACTGTGTTGCCCGGGGCCAGCGATATAATAAAACTGTAGTCGGTCAATTTCGTTAGTACCTACTTCGAAAATATTATTTTGTGGAATGCTACCCCAGAACACAGAGATAAAGAGATTCAAGGTACTAACAGTGACTGACTTCAATTTTGTTAACAACTTAAACCAGTGAACCCGAAAGTATCCCCCCTTTACCCTTTAAGAACCCTTTAGGAGTTCATTATAATATTTCAAAGACGTAAGTGCGAAAAAGGAAGTAAAATAAAATAAAAAAATTTATTAGTTCAAAATTAAATATAACTTCATACTTACCTGAAATTTCAAACCTATACCTGTACCTAAATTGAATCAATCAAAATGTATAACAATTCAATTTTTAAATTTATAAATTATAACAGAATTTTCGAAATAAATTCCCCAAAGGGTTACGATAGGGAATAAAAGTTTGTACCTGCATAAAATGAAATTGCGTGCAGAACCTCGTCATTTATAAAGTACTTTTAGGTTGGTCGCCAGACAAGCAAAAAATGCAGAATAATATTACGTAGCATAAAAAGTTTTCGCTTTTTTTATTAAATATTACGAATTAGATGAGCCTTCGTTTTAAAAACATGATTTTTGATTTTCAATATTCGAGATTATGAAATCTTTATTTCGCAAACAAAAATGTCTGCAGTTAATGACTATTTAAATAAGCAAAATTGGATATTAATAGGCATGACTAGAAAAGGTATGAGTTCCATACGCGACAATGCCGCGACCGTGAGAATATTTCTTAACCTCAAGTCTCAACAATGGGGGCAATTTAAAGTGCCGTAGACACGCTCGGACTTGCGTTATTTACATGTAAGACTACAAGTTGAGTAACGCTAATTTCGGAGTAATCCGCGCCAATTAAAAGTTACAAACCGTTAGCGCATCTACCACCGCGTCGTAATCTTGGAAACGAATTGATGATGATACCAAACAGTACCTTTATTTTTCCAAGATTTTTGGTAAATGTGAAAGTATATCTTATTATACATATTAATAAATATATGTTTATTAAGATATACTTTCCGCCAGAAGGTATTTAAGAAAATTTTTATGTTAGATCCCATAACAATGGTATTTGGAATTACTTTATCTTTTTTCGGTTTGTCATTTTGTCTCTTCGTTTGTTCCGTTTTATTTAAAAACTGACTTAAACTATTTGGATTTGATTTACCAAGTTGGATATCACATGGTCTTTTAACGATTTGTGATAAACTTGGGGTTACGTGATGTTTTAATTAACAAAAGCAAAATACCTTGAAAACCATCAACGAAATGCTTTTACAAAAAGCAATAAGCAAAGATTACAGCTGGTATGCTATAACACGACTGATCTAATCATCCGAGCACTGGCTCGGTTATAACAAACTTTGCGATAACACATTTGCGAACATATTCCGTCGCGTGTGCCATGTACATTACCAAAATGAAATTATAAGGGTTCACTTCGGTAGGGGTGTAATCTAAATTATTTTGAATCTAGTTGGTGAACTACGATTTGTTAGTGATGTAGGTTACAATGACTAATTATAGTTAACTATTTAAGTATCCATGAGATTTAGTGAGTTGAAAAATATTTAATTGTGGTTGAGGGTGGTGCAAAAGTGTGTTTTTCGGCTCATTAGGTATATGCGTTGGGTAAGCTTAATTAATTTATTCATCAATAAACTTATTTAAAAATTGATGTCGATGGGCGACAGTGTCCACTTACCATTAGGTAGTTAAGTTTGTTCACTTGGTTCGAGATTGTTTGTGTACGTGTCTCATTTGTCCACAGTTTGGTTTTCACGTTAATTCCTGCCACATACGTGTAAACTGTGGAACAAACTTCCTCTCTAGGTATTCTCACAGTGGTATGCATAGGGTCCTTCAAAAAGCGGGTTCATCGCTTCCTTTTTGGCCGGCAACGCGTTGGTTGCCAATGTCCACAGGCAACGGTGATCAATTATTTTACTTACCTACTTGATTCCATCCATCCATCAATCTTTAGATGTACATTGTTGGACGTAGGCCTCCCCTAACTGGCGCCACTCTAACCGGTCCTGAGCCCTTTGAATCCAACGGATGCCCACCGTTTTCTTCAGGTCGTCAGTCCACCTGGTCGGGGGGTGCCCTACACTCCTTTTTTCAAGACTTACTTGATTATCAGTTATCAACATGAAGAACACGACAACTTCACCGAAATTCTGAGTTACCTATATCAAACTCAGAATTTTGGCATGTCGTTGAAATTTGTAACTAATGACCTGTTTAAAATGTGCTTGTCAATATACCTAGTATGTTACATTAGTGAAAGTAGAAAGGGTTTGAGGCTTGGGAATATTATAACTCTGATCCGTTAGTAACACGTGTTTCGGACGCAAGGGTCAAACCGATGACGGGCCGGTGCGCGAACTTAAAACCTTCTGACGCACGAAGCCTTATGATGTTGAACTACAAAAAGTAGTTGGCCAATTTAGTTGAAACATTTGGAAATTGTTACAAGTCTATTACAGACCTTTCGGTATAAATCCATACTAATACATATTATAAATGCAAAATGTAATGTAATGTAATGAAAATGAAATGTAAAAAAAAATGTGTGCGTGTACTAGTGTACACACGTATGAAGTGAAACTTCCTAAATATTTTACCAAAAAGACTAGTCGTTGCATACCGTAATAGGCCGAGGCCATTGATGTATAAATACCTAGATTGAGCGTCGCCCTACAATGAAGACAAAAAAAACAAGGCAACAATATCAAGCATGTGTGCGTGCAGGCGATGTTTTACACGTTCGTCTATTGTCTATATTGCGTGATCAATGATACCAGTTACTAAAAATTTCCCATAAATCACACATTAAACTTAATTTATGGAGTGGTTATTTTCATGAATAAATAAAAAAACCCTACTTAATTTAATTACAGTTGTTTGTGTTAATGTTGTAATAAATCAGCTAAGTTAATTAAATTAATATATTATACTATTAAATTTTTACGCAGTTAGTTGTTGGAAATTAGAAATGAAAAATCACAGATATTACGAATGAATCTATCCATCTTTACTTTTATTTTTACTTATATTACGAGTGTCAAAAAGTTTTGCCTGTACATTTAATATATCTACAAAAAATATATTTTTAACAGAAACGTCATTATTCATTGTACAATACCATTGTAATACTGTGATTATAATAATAATAATAGGATTAATTGGTATTCTAAAAAAATAAGGTATAATGTTGATCACCATATTTTACTCATCAAATAATTATGTTTGACTAGCGAACCGTCCTCGCTTCACTTCAGGACCTGTAAGTATCAGCCGCGTAGGTCCCGCTCCCATAGGAATCTCGGGATAACCTACCGATCCCGCGAAATTTTTGGGAAGACAGAATTGTTACTTTTATATTAATATGTTTGTTTAGAAGCTATACCCATACGCGTAGGAGTTTTTCCCGCGTAAATTCGGATCCCGCGGGATTTCCGGGATAAAAAGTATCCTATGTGTTATTCTGGGTTATATACCTACTATCTGTGTACCAAATTTCATCTAAAGCCATTCGTCCGATTTTGCGTGACTGAGGACCAAACATACAAACATATAAACTTTCACATTCATAATATTAAGTAGTAGGATAAGGTGATATAATTTCACATTCATAATATTCAATAGTCAGATAACTTTTATCACTGCCAGTTGTTAATAATTACTAAAATTAATGTGCGTAGCTATGAAGGCGGTACTACGTAAATTATTTACGTAACCTAGCTAATTAAAAAAAAAACTTGGAAAATACATCCATATTTTTCACTTAAAAATTATACTCTTGGCACCTTTAAAACTGGTTTGTTCGATCCAATGCAAAAATAATCATTAAAATGGGTTCATTAACAAAAAAAGCGAGCATTAAGTATATTACTGTAAATAAGTGCAAACGTACATAGGTATTGATAAACTCCATCTGTTTGAAACCGATAGATAAAAGTACTTGAACTAAATAATATACACGTAACTATAAACCAATTTATATACCCACAAAAATTATGTTAAGTCGGGAGCATAAAAATAGAAACTGGCAACACTGACAAAAAATGACGTAATTTGGTTACAATAAAAATCAAAATTGAAATTTAATTAAAAATATGTTTATTGGTTACTTGCCTATGATATGTGATGTTTTTTGAGCTTTTTACCCTTCCTTTATAATTCCGGCACAGTTTAATAGCACATTTCGTCATGTTATCCCTCTTATTTGTTTATTTAAATTGCGCGCGTAATACGTAGTGACACGAAAGCGGCGCGATCGGCACTAATTGGCGGGAAAGTACTTCGGCGCCAATAGTTGGCGCCGCTTTTTTGACACGTCTTCGCGGATTCGATTATCCATCTAGATACTTATACATCAATGGCCGAGGCCGCACTACGGCTAAACCGCCGCGGTTTCGTACCACGTAAATTTTGTAACTCAAGGAAAGCCATACAAGCGGCCGCACTTGCGGTTTCTGACAATGTATGCGAATTTCGCGGTTACGCGGTTACCGCCGCGGGAAAAAACCGCGCTTAGCTAGTCTGTGCATATTATGTCATGTCAATGTCAAGCGAATATTTTGTTTTGATTGTATTCTAATAAGATTGTAAACTTACAAATAGATAAAAATCACAATCTTATTAGAATCGTAAAAAGAAAATGTAGGTTTTTTCTAATAAGATTGTGAATAGATAGAGGTCTGTGGTTGTCTTGGTTTTGTTATTTTAAACACAATTGTATGGTGTTTGTTTTGTTCGTGTTTATTTCAATGAAACTACCACTTTAGTAATTTTGCTCCGAAATACTTTTTCTAAATAAAAAAAGTACTACTTCGTCTGAACCAACCGTAAGAGGGGCAAAATAAATAATATAATAACAATAAAAATAAAAATACACTTAAAAACTAAATACAAACATTACGCCGTTTATTGTCCAATAGTCGCCGTCTTGAGTCCAATAATAAGATCCCAAAATTAGGTACCGTTATAGTGCCACAAACAAGTCAAAACATACCTGGCTGGTTATAAATAATTTGGATAAAAAACAAACTAAAGAGACGTCAGAGTTACATTGACAAATAATGTCATCAAAGTAAACAATCAAAAGAAATCGTATTTAAAGTTACAGAAATGTATCAATAAAAATAAAGAAGGAATACAGGAAACATTAAAAAAGGTAACATTTAAAATTTATAAATAGTCCCAGAAGTCAATAACAAAGTAATAATTGGATACATTACCAAAATATCTACCTCCAAAGTAATCAACATAATCTTGACATGGCGCGTAACGCGTCAAAAGCGTAACGCGTCAAAGCGTAACACGTCAAAGCGTAACCGAAAAATGTGACGAAAATTATTTTCCAACGCCGATAAAGAAGTTTCACTTCAATAATGCTGTCTGTTTTTAATGCTATCATTTATGTTTATCATGCTTTTCCATTTTATTCACGCTTTCATGGCTAAATCACACACAGGGTCACATATACCTAGATTACTTAAAAAAAAAATAGGGGAAGAATTTGTATGAAAAATCGAAATACAGTTCATAATAGGAATAAGGTTAAACATAGATTTGTTCATCATTTATACCTGTAACAAGGATAGTCCACTCGAAACACGTTAATTATTTTTTGTATTAATAAAATTCATATGTCTTGCTGTAGCAATAAGCAAGAGTAGAGATATTGAGCGCTGTCATTTCAATAGCTTTATATTTTTAAGTGCTTAAAATATATCAGTATTGTAACGCAATATTTAAAAAAAATTAAAAAAGTTATTTTTCGGATATTTACGTCTGCGGATAATATTTCATTTCAATTAAGTGTAATGAAAATAATTTATTATTAATCTGTTCCCTGACATAACGTATTATGTTGGAGGATATAGCCTATTATTTGTTCAGATATGGAGAAGGAGGCGAAAAGCAGGCAGGAAAATGAGCATATTAGATGTCCCAGAAATACCTAACGGTCCCAAGTTATTTTACTTATCTTGATTTTATCTCTACGTCCCTCATAGTTGGTTTTGTGTTATTTGCTTAGTTATTTATTTAACAACAGTCTTGTTTCTTACTCACAGTTACCTACGTAACGAGTTATTCTTATAATATGTATATCTATAGGTACTATAATATTATCTACTAAACTTTGAGGTCGTGCTTAGAAAGCTTGCTTAGTTATAACAACAGTTGTTAGCCTCTAAGTATACAGAAATGAGGCAACCCTGTAGATTACATTACTCGATACCTATTAATTAACTACCTCGAATCGATCGATATAAATCGATGATAATAAATTTATAATTTGCTTTGCTTCCGTTATCAAATACCTACATTAATCAATCTCTGCCTCTTTTTTAAGCGTATTATGAGGCAGTCATGCATAAAATAAAATAAGTAGGTACCTAACGATGTACGGCGCTGACGATGCTACATTTAAATTAAATAGCGACATTCATATATTTCATTTTAGACAAATCAGAAACCCGCAACAAACTCATATTACAGCAGACACAATTGTTTATAACACGTAAAACGACTCAATTCCATTCTGGTTGTATCTAACTATCGACATTTATAGGTAAAGCTAAATCGACAAACCAGTTCTACAGAACGCAAACACGCGGCCGAAGTTTAGTTACGTGTCGTGCATACTGTCCCCGCGATTATAAGAAAATTACATAACAGTAAATAAAATAAATGATTTTTATTCGAGGGTAGTTTTCATGGAACATGTGACGTCATCGTTTCAGCGAGTTTATTCCACCTTCGTTCTCTTATGTAGTAAATGTGATGTAAATATTTATTTGCGTAAGTATGTATATGTGCTTTATGTAGGAACTGTATATTTAATAATTTATCCATCAAAAACAAAAATCAAGAACTGTGCCTGCATACTTATAAATATGGAGACAACATTTAATATTATGATTATTTTCATGTATTGCTTGTATTTCGTCGTAAAAAATTTCTTACTTCATCCAGTTAATCAAACTGGATGAACTCTATTCTATCTTAGCTGGTGAACGACATTAAAATTCAATTTTGGAACTTACCTAAATGATTTTAAATATTACCAATTTAAAACATTTTATTACATACCAAGTACTTTAGTACATAGTATCTCAATGCATACCAACGTATCTCTGAAATGGCAAAAATTGGAACTAACGAAAAGTCATTCATAAGTACGTTGTGGTCATTCATCTGTCAGTTACTAGTGTGCAATGATTGGTCTAATGAATGTCAAATGCGTCCGACAGCGCCTCTTTCGTTTCAATCTTAAGTTGGGTTTACTATACGTTGTGGTCATTCATCTGTCAGTTACTAGTGTGCAATGATTGGTCAAATGAATGTCAAATGCGTCCGATAGCGCCTCTTTCGTTTCAATCTTAAGTTGGGCTTACTATACCTTCCCATCAATCGATAAAAGATATTAAAATAATTCTCTCAGTTTTCATTGGATATCGATTCAATATTTCAAAATATTGGAGCAATATCCAAATTGGTACAACGCACTTGCACATTTGCACTAAAATGTGTTTCTCCAATTTAAAAGCTAGGCAGCTACATATATTCCCGCTAAGGTTTTGTTCAAAAGCCTGCCAGTTGACAAATTGCACCAGCCCTCGATATTCAAATCGAAACAACTGGCCGCTCGCAAATTGCTTGGCAACGAAAAAGCTGGCCTCTTCCAGCCAGTTCTTGCACAATAGCAGTTTGCTTTGTATTCACTCCAAGTTTGTTCACGAAAATTCTCTTTACAGTTTAGTGTAAACATATTCCTACAGGCGAATGAATAAGAATAAAACTGTTATTGTTTTCGCCTGTCGCGTGTGGAATAACTAAATGAACAGAAAACAAAAAAACAAAAGGTTTAAAAATATAAAAAGCTGATTCCAACATCGAGAAGGATAGACAGTTCTGATAGGTAGCGAGAACATAGAGTTTTCCCGGGGAAGTACCATCACGGGCCACTATAATACTTTACCGTTAATTTCTACCACCAAAATAATGCTTTTAATTATCATTCTAACATCACTGATAACATCATCTGATAACTGGACTAAGCATCCTAGTCCCTAAGTTGCGTCTAATTTTAAGTCTGCCACAGCAGCAGCAGAAGGGTGGTGCTGCATGCTCGTTTGTTATATTAATTTCATACAAAAACAATTCAACTCTCTAGTCGTGGTCGTGACTTTCATGCTGCTTATGGCCAGTATTTTTGAAGCGACGATGGGGGAGAATCACTGATGGTGCCTATATTGGTACATATGGGATATATTAATGTAAGGTCAGACTGTAACCTAAATGTGTCATTTGTCGAATAGTGATTCATTTTTTAGTAAAAAGTAAGAATTTCGAAGGTCTAAGGATACAAATGAACTTACATAATTAATCTGAAATCATAACAAACTTTCTTGTATACTCACAGCAGCCTGGGAATAGGATAAGTGTAGGTAATACAGGTTCGGTCCCAGTACAATCAGCAGAATAAATTGTCTGTAATCAATAGAAGTAGACGAATTTCTTAGAATATCTGGCTTTTTATATTTTTGGTGTAGGTGTATTGTTTCGTTATTGGTTAATTTTGAAAGCTGGCGTTACGTAAAATAATATCTACCGGTTAACCCGGCGGAACATCATTTAGTTTTGATACGTTAATCAATAAAAACATAATAATAGTAATTTCAAATATTCATATTGAGTAAGTTAGTACCAATTATTATACGGAATACTTTTACATAAGCTTTTTTTGTACTTCCGTGTAATAAAAATATCTAAGAACGTAATATTTTTTTATTTAATCAGTTTTGTTGTACTCCCGTACCATGTTCCTCGTAATGTGCTGAAAAGAAATCCGTATCATTTAATTTTACTATGTATTTTTTTTCAAATTTAGTATGTAGTGAAATATGGAAAAAATAAAATGATTTAAGTTGTTTCGTTAAATGAAGGAATGTAACTAACGGAATGTGACCTACTTAAAACAAATAGATCTCTTAATTCACTTCCAATTTCACTGTTAACTGTATTAATACAAGAGTATTTCCTTTTTCATTTAATAGTCCTAGACGTATCATTTTTTCATGTAGATACCTAACGAGTATTGTTCATTTATTGTTTATCCAAAACAAGAATTGTATAACAGTTTCGTAATAAAATCGCTAACAACATGGCATCGGTTCCGCTGTGCCTCAATAGCGGTCAATGTGGGTATAGAAACGGCTCGGCCGGCCGGAACGCGGCGATGGAACCGCTTTCACGAATCGAATGCACGCCGGCTGACGTGACGTAGTATGCGTCACGTCACAGCGCGTTTCACTGCGGCTATATGTACATACGTCGCTTATATAGTATACTAAGGTCGATTTACACCTTCTGATTTTAAATTCGGTTTTATTACCTATATCGAATCATTAGATTCGATATAGGTAATAAAACTAATTTCTGGATTTTAAAGTTATACATACAAATAAGAGAATACAAATACCCAAGGTTAAGTATGTATATGCCACATAAGTTGCTCCGTCGAAATTGTCGAATCGAATCCCGGTTCATCAATTAGTTCGCAATTACTATCTTGATTGTAACAAATCACGTTGCTTCCGACTTAGAAATGATTAAGTACCTAATCCCCTTTTTTAACAGGTGTCTGTGTGATAAGTGTGATCATAATTTTACCTGTCAAAGTTTTCCGAAAAGCAGTGGTTAACTTTCCTTTACTTATTTATCTTCACAAGAAAATTCCTAACTTCGATAGAAAAATCGCGAAGTGTAAATCACTCTTATCTAAATATCCACGGATAAACAAAGGTTTGAAAATTGCATAAATTTTCACAAAAAAACTCTTAAATGTATGTTCCCGTTTCCCGTATTTACATTCAAATTTAAATTCGTACTAAAATCACAATGTTCCAGTTATAAAGGTGTGAAATCCATTAATACACTTGTGACCATCTTAGTTCTCGGGATAGCAACACAACAGAATAACAGAAAGGCCTAACAATCACTTCTTATAGGTACGTGATTTAACTTGATTAATAATCCTACTTCGGATTTGAGTCTAGTTGTCTAGTTGTCTACTTAGATATCGGTCACAATTGATATAGTTGGCAGCGAAAGAGTCATCTAATATCTTAAGTCCAAAAAAGGTGGTCAAACCGTTTATCATTAAACAATTACGTGGTTTCTCTTTCAGTAACATCTAAAATTGCTATTTTTCTTGAATGCCATTCGGCCGTTCTTTATCTCGGAGTGGCATGCCAACAAATTTAGCTCGTTTAATATTCGTAATACCTTCCTCTTGGTAGATAAAATATAACTTCTTACGAAACTTCATATGAAAAGGCTGTCGGTATTTTCTCTGAGGAAACATTTTAGCCAAGTTTGGCGAATTGTATGTTGAAAAGTGCAAGCTTCACGAAAATCTTCTGTATGATATAGAATATTTTATAATAGTTTAAATTTTGATACTATGGAGGTTACATAATCAGGGATTTTAAATTAAACTTTCAAGTTATGAAATAAGGAGAATTAGAAAAAGAAAAAGTCGGAATCCTAATTTTAAAAGATGAAACTATCAGTAATTACATACAATTAATTTTACGATGAGAAAGAGACTTTAATATTAAAATTCAAATAAATTGAAGATATTTCACGAACCGCGATAATAACATGTAGGTAGAAGTTATATTTTACAGAAACTAACTACAAATACAAGGAACGTTACAAAACCGGGAAAATTGAGTGGAATCCCGCGGGGCTTGTAGAATTGAGGAGAAACAAAACACACATCGTAACTATGTGCAGAAGCACGGGCGAATTGGCAAAAGCAAAACAAAAGTAATTTAGGTGGCGAACAATACGAGAACTGAATAAAGTCTCGGCTGCTAATTTCGTTTTTTTCTCGTAATGCTTAATTACGACCCGAGGATCTGTACAGCGTAATGCTTACTATGTTTACCTGCTGTTTGTATCGTTCTTAATTCGATTACCAGATTACCACTGAGTCGAAAATTTTAATGATGGTTTTTATTTCTTTTCTAAATATGTCTGGGTGTGTCTTTTGTCTTTGTGTGTTGTCAATGGCAGTTTTGACACAGGAATACTAGGGAGACGTAGTTTAAGGCAGTGAAAGCGCAACATTAGGTATTAATCTATTTAATTATATTTATAATAATTTTGTTTCCTTCGCATTAAGCATACAAATAATATTATGGGGTTGGCTTTAGAATCGGGCTGCACGATTTCCTGGACAAATTTGGCTTTAATCAATAGGTATTGATGCCCCGAATCATAATCTAATTGCTTTTTGTGCGGAAATGCATATTTTTTTTTTAATCTTAATTTTAAGTTTTTAAGGTTATGTATAAAATTTGAAGACAAATATTGAGCTATAGATCCGTTAAAAAGGAGGGAAGGCGGGGGGGTTTCGGGGGCGAAGCCCCCGAATAGGGGGTGGCGGGGGGCAAAGCCCCCCGCCTCTAAAGAAACAAAAAGAAACTTTTCAAACAGACGGGTTGGGTTAGGTTCGTTAGGTTGACAGTTTAATTCAAGAAAAAAAGGGGAACCCCGCACAGCGGGGTTCCCTCGACATTTTTTTTATAGCCTATTATATTGCCGGCACGAATTTATAGTTGACATAGCACAACATAAAAATCACGGATACCCTCGTTTTTAAGATTTATTTTTAAACTTTGAAGGTAGATCTGTAAACTGCTCAATATTTGTGTTATGTTTTGAAAATAACAACTAAAAAATAAAATTAAAATAAAACGACGCATTTCCGCACAAAATGCGATTATATTATGATTGGAGCCATCAATATCTATCAGTTAAAGCCAAAATCACCCAAATACGCTCAATATTTGTCTTAAAATTTTATACCTACATACATAACCTTAAAAACTTTAAATTAAGATAAAAAAAAAACGATGCATTTCCGCACAAAAAGCAATTAGATTATGATTCGGGGCATCAATATCTATTGATTAAAGCCAAATTTGTCCAGGAAATCGTGCAGCCCGATACTAAAGAATAACCATATTATGGCCTACGAATCTTGATTAGTATTTTTTTTATGGAATCAGCAATGGATAGCAAACGAGCATGCAGCACCACCCTTCCGCTGCCACCCATAACAACTGTGACCGACCTAGAACTAGACTCAAAGGGACTAGGATGGTTAGTCCAGTTAGTAGATGGTGTTAGAATACGAGTATTAGGTGGTTAGTTTGTTAATAAGTGTGAGGACAGGGACGGTTAGTGATAATTAGTCCTGTTAGTTAATGTTAGTAAAAGTTCAGTTAGTTATTGAGTAGGACTGAGATGGTCGCCTCTAAAAAAGTGTAAGTGTGTAAAGTGTGTAATTGCGTTTCCTTACAAAACAAACAATTAGTATAAAATCAACATTGTCGTGTTTGATTCGCTAATATACATTTATAGTTTTAAGGAAGAGTTGTTTAGAGAGAGTAGTAGAACGTCACTAGTGGATGGTGTCATATTCGCTTTACCTCTCGCTCTTACATGTAGGTAAGTTTCACTAATAGGACGAGACTATCCGAAACACAACACAGCCTTATAGTAATTTCAAAATAGTTATGAGCACTGTATTAACCCCCTTTAATATTGTGACGTCATATCCACCCCATAAAACTTAATGCTGCCATTAACCTAAATGTTATCAGCCTCCGTTTATGTTTAAGATGATAACGAATTTGGAACGTCACCTGAGGTCGGTATAATTTTGGGTTTAGGTGCAGTTCACTTAAGTGATGAGAAAGAAAAAATATCCAGAGCGAAGTTATACTCGTATAGTGTCGAAAATCGCCTGAATTGGTTCAAGAAAAGGATGGTACGGCCGTGCCGCTTTTTCGCTCGACTTGGTGGGGGCACTGCCGTGCTCCCCAGATAAAAATCCTATAAATGAGCTAACTGTTATTTGAAAATTTTAAAAGCCCTTCAATGAAGAAAAAATTTATGCCAAAAATGCCTTACGTCATTTTGGAAAAGAAGTAATACTATTTTAACTGCTAGACCGATTTCTACCAAACATAGCTAACAACTAGCGCGATTTCGCAAACAAGGCGTCCGATTAAAAAACGCACTCAGATTGGTCCATTTATTAGGAGCTACGGTGCCATAGACGGACACACAGACAAACAGCTCAAACTTATGTATATTACGTGACTTTTTGCGTCGGGAGTTAATGAAATAAACCGAAATACAACATTATAAATGTGCTCACGTACAAACTTAAATTATGTTATTTGAGCAAGTAAAAAAATGTTAGTAGGTATACTTAGAAGTTGTAGGTAACAAGGTCAAATAACACCTAAATTTATTGGTACATAGAGCAAGGCAAGGAAAAACAACCTTAGCCAATGAAAATGTTTGAAGGTTATCTATTATTACATCGAACTATATTTTTATTTATTTATTTGTTGTCTGAAAGTGTTTGAATATAAAGCTTAGTATAGTAATATGTAATTGTATTTATTGACACAACAAAGTTATCTTCAAAGTTTTTTATGTGCTTAAAAAATTTGAAAAGCTTCCAATGTACAAACTATTTCTCGAGTCCTAGGCGTTCGACTTGCGCTATTTATGACTATATTACAACACGAACCCTAGGAAGGAAAGCGCTGCACAGTCTGATTGTGTAAGCGTTTATTTAATTTATGCAAAGCAATTAAAGGAGTAGGTAGTAACGTGTAATTCTACTGTAAAATCACTGATATACCTCTCAAGGTACCTCTACGAACATTTATAAAAATTATCTCGGAATTAACATTTTCAATATGGATAATACCCATTGATAATTTCAGTACATCCTTACTAATATAATAAATGAGAAAGTGTGTTAGTTTCTTTGTTTGTTTGTATGTTTGTTTGTGGCTCTTTCACGTCGCAACATGGCTATTATATGGTATGGTTTATGTGTGTGGGGATAGTTAGGAGGGTGGAGAGTAACGTAGGCTACTTTTTACCGCGGAAAAACATCTCATTCCCATGGGAAGATCGATGTTTTGTTAGTTGCTAGATATTTAGTTCCGGAGTTGTTAATAGATGGCGTTAGTAAAATTCATTTGCAAATTCTGAATTACGCTATCAAATACTACATGTAATTTACTTAAGTCATAGGCAAATGTTAGGTATAGGCTACTTTTAGTAGCGGGACTTTTAGCGTTTACTTTTTTAGTAGTAATAGGATAGTTTATTATGCTATGTTGTATTAAGTACCTAAGTGCTACGTACTTACATTATGTTACCAAACTAATATTTTCATTCTGTGTGCACATATTTAGGAGTGCAATCGGCTTCTGATCTTGTATCTAACATAAATTGTATACCTCAAATTAGATTGTATTCTGTTTTGTGTACCTTATTAAATAAATAAATAAGTAGCGGGACCTCCGCGGCTGTTACCTACGGGTCCCGAAGCGAAGCGCGAGCGATTCTCTAGTAGTTACCATTTATTTTACATATCTATTGAAATTACTGAATAATTTTAAATCATCGTTCACAACCCATTAAAGCATCGACAGTCTCGACAAAACCAATAAGAAGCCAATAATGTGTTATGTGAATATGATGTCATTCAGTGAAGTTATTTAAGCATTACATGATGCATAATGGACAAACTAATGTAACTATTTTACTATTGTCCATGTGGTTTGGTCATTGTATGTTTTCAGTGGTTTACGAGGAAGGTTTACCTACAAAAAGCCTAATGATATAGGTCAATGAGGTAATCATTAGATGTCGGCACACCTATGATCATTGTATACTAGGTACCCGGCAGATGTCGTTCTGCAATGTTTATTATTAAGTAGACGCTCTTGCTTCGCTTCGGAAAGCTTGTTGCTCCGCTGCTATTGTTTAATTTAATTATTTCTGTCAAATTATAATAGGTAATAATACCTTATATTAATGATAACTCCTAAAAATCCTAAAATGCATTGTGCTCTTAACTAGGTAACACTTGGCATTTGCTCGTGTTATTTGGAAATACCTGGTAAATCCAGAGAATCTGTAAAAGCTCCACACCAGGATTCCCTGTGTCATGGGTGCCTTGGACAACATACAAGACAAGGATGGTCCCAGACCGAGAACGGAAATTCAAACTCATCATTCAAATTGCCGCCTCGCTGGGAATCGAACCCAGGACCCTCGTAACAGCGATTCGGCGTGTTAACCATTGCGCCATTCGGGTCGTCAATTAATTTATTAGGTGATTACAATTTATAGCAGTATATAACGATGCAATAAGTTACATCTTAAATTGATCGAGCCTATCGAAAATTATTACAATATAAATATTTAAAATATTGAAAACACTATTATTTCGACATCCACGGGAATAAAGTCTCCACGGCAACCTACTAGAGGCTTTGGGCAAAACGCCCCACTTGGAAAACGTCCCGTGGGACGTTTTTGTCCGTTGATTTAATTTAATATTTTTCTTTGGGCTAAACGTCCCACTTATAAGATATGCAGAAATTCTATTGTTCGCTGCAATATTTTGTACAGTCTGCAGGAAAACAAATAAATAGTTTGAAATAAAACAGAATATTCATGAATATAAAAAATATTTATTATTAATTAAATATAAACATATATTTATTTAGGTATAATAGTATAATAGTAGTAGTATATCCTACTAATATTATAAATGCGAAAGTTTGTAAGGATGTATGTGAGTGAGTGTGTGTGTGTGTTTGTTGCTCTTTCACGCAAAAACTACTGAACGGATTTTCATGAAACTTTCCAGTAATATAGCTTAGACATCGGAATAACATAATTTGTTAAAATTTATAGAGATTTTTGAAGGAACTGGTTTCCCGAAGCGAAGCGAGGGCGGATTTACTAGTATTTAATAATAAGCGACCATGTTTTTTTTCACTAAAATTTTGTCAGGCACGCTAGTTTTGCTCTAGTGTCTAATCCATAATCCTATAGATCAATGATTCAGAGAGACTGTCAGCCATCTCCTGCTTATACAAGCTTGCTTTATGTAGAGGTTATCTCGACGGACCAGTACCGATAAGCGCTGGCAGATCAGCGCCGGAAACCAGCGTTCTACTTGAATGTGCCCTAAGGTATTTGACATGTTTTATTCTAAAATGTACCTGCTTACATTTTGTTATAAAGTGTATAAATAATATAAATAAAATATTACTAGTATAGTACTTACCAAACAACACCAACGGCAACAACTTATAACTCAATTAAAAGATATTTCACATATTATTGCGGAGACAACCACTAGTACTTCAACTACTGAAATCTTTAATATTTAATAGAAAATTACCTGATGCACAATGTCTCTCATTCTGGCTGATAAGCTCCTGTACAGTGATTGATCCATTCACCATGCGAATTTAGTTCCTGTTTTAAAATGAAAGGGATGATTCGCCCTCACATTGACCGATCTACCGAAGCAGGTGGCAAGGTATGAGCGAGATAGAATAATAGTTCCTTACTCTTCAGAACTCGTGCCCTTTTACTTGAACTAATGCCATGTAATAATTTTTGTATTATTAACGAATATTTAATGTTTTTGCAGTAATTACGATTATTACTTTATCAAAAAAATACTTTTTCATAAAGCTTGAGATGTGGAATTTGTATTAGTTAATCCTACTAATATTATAAATGCGAAAGTTTGTAAGGATGTATGTGAGTGAGTGAGTGAGTGTGTGTGTGGGTTTGTTACTCTTTCACGCAAAAACTACTGAACGGATTTTCATGAAACTTCGCAGTAATATAGCTTAGACATCGGAATAACATAATTTGTTAAAACATAGAGAGATTTTTGAAGGGACTGGTTTCCCGAAGCGAAGCGAGGGCGGATTTACTAGTGTATAATAATTTAAAGATCATTTCTATTACTGTATTTAAATTTATTTTTATAATTAAATAGAAGTTAACCTTAATAATATTTAAAGTAAAAATATGTAACACGGAGCATGTTTTTCTGCTGACTATACTATAATTTCATCTTGAATTTCTGGGACCAATTGACCAAGTCAAAAAAGTTCTTGGGCAAAACGTCCCATGGGACGTTTTCCAAATGGGACGTTTTGCCCAAAGCCTCCTAGATCTTTTTGTATTAAGGTTTAAGCCTTTCAAAGGGACTTGTTAATTTTTTTTGTGATGTATTAAACATTTTATTGAAAACTTCATTTACTTAAATAAAATTTTCGTTTGTTTCAGATGTGACAACGCTCGGTATGCTGGTGAACAATAGTGCCAATCAATAACTGTGCCAATTCAGAGTGCCAAACATGGCTTTGAGTGTAAAACAGACTTTTAGTTAATGTAAAATCTTTAAGCATTGGGACAATCGCATCAATGTTACGGTGAGAATTAATCAAACAAAATGGGAAGGCGTCGCTGGAGATTTGTGACGATCGCAGCTTTTCTACTCTTCATTATAAAGGACACCCAGTGCCAAGGTATAGTTATTTAACATCTATTTTTTATATTAAATCATTTGCCATTTGCCATTTTGTGAAGCTTCGATTTTTGCTACAAGTAATTAATTAATAAGTAATTAATATTTTGCTCGTACTCCGCTCCATGTTGGCACTTTTTGCACAAATATCAACCCAAAAGGGTTGATATTTTGGTACAAATCAAAGGATTTATTCGTGCATGTATGTATACATACTTGTTTTAAAAATTGATGAGAGAGAAAGAGATCTTATATGTCTTATGATCTTGCGTCAAAAATATAATGTAAACTGGCCTAAATACTATTATTCGTGCACGAATATTCTGATAGGAAGTAAGCCGAATATTGGCCGAGTTTCTAAAAATAAAGCGTTATATTAAGGAAATGGTAATTTATTTATCCGTATCGCAAACTTTGCCTGTTATGTGAAACATTTTTCACTAGGTACGAGTACAATTGCTATAAGAAAGTGCACGGAAGTGAACGAAATAAAAAAATAATATTTTTTGTTTAAGTTATCCAATGTAGATTTGTTTTAGTGGAGTTTATGATCCTGCGCAACAAAATAACAGTATTTTCCCTCGTTTTACAAAGTGGGTACATATTACAAAGAAAATATGTTTCTACTTATGTAATTATAAAAAATGGATCAAAATGATCTGCCAGTTAACTACTGTGAGTTAACGACGTAGATTTCAATGTTATAAATGTTCTTTTAACTTATATCTGAAATTGCATAATTCATGGGTTCCCGTTTGAACGTGCAAATACAAAAGAGGGTCGGGCGAGGTAAAATATTTGACTTTAATAAAAAGTACCCATGGAAAACTCTTCAACAAAAAAGGTTCAACGCAGGAAAAGTCATATTTTCCTCTTGCTTGTTCACTCGACATGCTCGTATTAAAAGCCTTAGTGTATTATGTAATATCTGGGTGGATTAATATTTACCTGAATATAAACGCTCACACATTCATAATCTCCAAATAATTTAATTTACCTATCTTTACGAGAACTAACAGCTGTCTGCCACACAAATATTTACCACAGGCAAGAATCGAACCCGAGTCTCTTTTTTCAGAAGCTCAGATTACTACCGCATGGACTGCGAAGTCGTCATAAATAAAATTTTGTGAATTATTAATCGCTTAATAAGTTTTAGTGCTTAAGTAAAATAACTTAAAAAAAATATGGTGAAAAATGGCGGGAAATTCCCTCTACCCAGTTGGATAGGTCGAATTTAAAAAGAAAAAAGATCGATGACGCGATCGGAAATTTCGGTGAAATTTCGCCCTTGTTAAGCAACGAAAGGAGCTGTCAGGATTGTTTGAATATTTTATTAATTAATACTCTTGAAATCTTAGATCAGACAAAACAAGGAAGCGACATCTCAATTTTGACTTAATTAATTTATTATTACGCGCCATCCCGCTGCTTTTAACTTGTAAACATCGACATTGTTTGCTATTAACACGTTTTTAATTAAAAACTCGTTTAATTCTCACGAAACACTTGAAAGTGTTTGATAAAATTAAATGTAACTTTGCGTGTCTCAATGCCAAATAGAAAACATTTTGCTTGTTACAATATAAAACTATTTCAACAAAGCGGCTGTAAAATGGTGCGTGGGTTTCGGCTATCGCCCACGTTAGAATTCTTATTCACGATTTATTTACGTCAAGGGCCTACAAAGACGCAAAACCACTATATGCTAAGTGATTATAGTACCTACTCACTATCATTGTAATCTCAAACTGTCCCACTGCTGTGCACAAATCTCCTCTACCATCGTCCTTCCGTTCTGTCAGTAACTATCGAAGGCTCCTGTATGTATATTAACATCATACTGTATACTCACATTCGCGCGAACGTTTGTACAATGTACGAATTTACAGTATTGACGGCTTGGAATACCACGAAATTGTCAAAAACTTTGAATAATCATTTGCGAAGGTTCGTCCTACACTTGTGGGTTCGCGTATTCGCGCGAATGTGAGTGAGCGCCATAAATCAACACAACCAAAAACTATCGCCACAAATTACTTTAAACCCAAAATAATAATAATAAATACGACACAAAATATATTCACACTCACACACACACTATAAGTACGATCTGCTATCCGTGCGAAGCCGAGACAGATTACTAGTATTAACTATGTTTGCCTACCTCGTACCTATTTTACGCGCATGAACATAAAATTCCTTTACCCGCACTATATCAAATTCAACAGCATGGTGCACAGTTACATGGAACATACATTCTCGGATAAGTAATGTCAGTGTTTATTTTAAAGTAAGCGAGATTTATACAAAACAAAGATAGGATTGTGGGTAGAGAATGCCGCCTGCCTGGCGCGCCATTCATTATTCAATAGTAACGACCGCCGAGTGCGAACACTGCTACAAATTAGGACTTATTCAAACGATAGCATACACAGCACTTAATGCATCTTCTGATAATAAATCCTATTTTACTTTTACTTTTTCTGTGGTACTCTGGCGTAGAATCATCTGTTATGTCATTATACAACACATTTAGGTAATAATTTCTATGTCTTCTTTGGCTTATTAGATTTGATAATTATGGCTATTATCCAAGTAACAAATTCACCTTATTCCAAAATAAAAGCAGATAATTATAAGTGGCAAAGGATTAAGTAAATCAAAGGACTATTCATAACCAAAAGAAGCTTCAAAAAACCTCAAATAGATGTCATTAAGACCGATGTAGAGGTCTACCGAGCCGACCCGATCACGTCTCATCAGAATCCAATTAGAAGATGGTGAGATTAAAATATCTTTAGTGAGGCTAAGGTCTCGTGCATACTGTTTACTTGAAAGGTGTACGTGAGGACTCCGCCTAATTGGGGATAAAAGCTGGCTTTGGGCTTCGACGGTTTTACTCTCAAATAACGAAATTGAATTTTAAGCTTAAGTAATCAAATTTAGTAGTGTTTTATTGTATTATGTAGTTAAGTTGTATTATACTATGTTTTATTTTTAAAGAAATAACAATGATGTTAAAAACCGAAAATATAATGACCTTGAGTTTAAGTTTTTATAATTAGGCCTCCAGCAGTACCATTGTGAAAGCAGCATCAAATAATATTTAGTTGTAGGTACAGACAGCCAGACAAATCGTAATAGTCGTAAAACAGTGACGGATCTGCTTTTGTCAAATTTCATACAGCAGATTTTCAAATATTTTTATAGTGTTAAGGAAGTATGTGGTTGAAAAACGAATCAAATCCCTGTAAAATTATGGAGAAATATTCTAAAAATAATAAATTTTCTATTGTTGCTATGGAGACCTTGCATATATTTTTTATTTAAAAATCTCTCTTGTACAAAAATCTACTATGTATGAGTACCGACACAAAGCAGTTAATTTTTTGATAATATGGAGGTAAATATTACAAAATATTTTCATGAACACCAGTGTGACCACGAGGATTTTAGTCCTCGTCGTCATACCACGCATTTTACTTCACCATTTTATTATAGGTACTTGATATGAGTGATTAACCATAAAGTACCATTGAGTTACTTATTGCTAATTAAATAAAATAATAAAAACACTAACATCTATATAAAAACCATAATTATAGGTACTCGTATACATACATACCTTTCTATATCTTGGATTGTAATTTATTCTTAGCCTTATAATTTATTCTCAACAATTTTATACAACGCGACGAGGGACTAAATTTTCTTAATTACATATGATTTATTTTTTACTTAGTGATTTTTCAAAACACTGCGTCAAGTATTTCTGTTGCAAAGCGTAAAACCATAAATATGTTGAGAGCATACTTTATAACTACGCTCTGAACAACCTGCATGCATTTGAACGCTGCAAATAATAAATATTAAATTGTATTAGATTTGCTACAAAAATGCATGCATGTGTTTACTCATCGCAACCCATAACTGTCTCACTGCTGGACACGGGTGTCTTCTCATAGTAAGAGGAATAGGCCATAGTCCACCACGCTGGCGCTGGCCAAATGCGGATTGGTGTACGGTTTTTGTTCTCACTGAATTATAATGATATTATGGATATTACTGTTATTCGAGTTGTAAACGTTTATACGTTTGAAAATAATAAAATGTAGACATCTGAAACAAATTGTTTTCAGTAAATGGAAGATAATATTATGAGAAAAGCTATTGTCAGAGACCGTTAACAACGTAACAGAACCCAAAACAATAATTTTTAGATGTTTTGTCTATTGTGTGTAGCTTTGTACGCGCTCATTTCAAGAACTAGATACAAAAAAAGATCAATTAAATAAAATGAAAATAAAATTAAATATTGAGTAATATCTAAGTCGTATTCCGATGACCACGCGGGTGAAGCCGGTGAGGAAAAAATAGCTTTACTTTAAGTTTTTTTTTTGCATAAAGTTTTAAATCGATACGCCCAAATAAAAGGGTCAGAAAACGTCTTACTAAAATCAGTACCATCTTGAACAACTTACTTTTTAAGGGAAAGTTTCCTATTCAAGTTTCAAACTCGTCAAAGTACCCCTTGGTGTATTATAAAAGGCTTTTAGGCCCATCGCACACATCATGCGCAGGCCCTACACGCCCTAATTGCCTTCGATTTACGACAAGCGCCCCGTTGTGATATTAATTAGTCGTTTGTGTTTTCCAAATACCGGGACTTCGTGCGAAGTCATAAGGGCTATACTTGATACGATATAATATTATTTACCTACTTGCACTTCTACATATTCATGTCCGAAAATACATGTTTGATGTCTACTTTTGTTGTACCTATACTTGGTACAAAATATGGACAGACAGACATACATAGGCATGTACATTTTTGCAACAATAGGAAATTAGGTCTCTTCAAGCCTGGTTTTGTAAAATTGTCGTTCTGAAAATCTTTGAACACAACAATCGTAACAATCTCGTTGTCATGTGCGCAGGGCTTTATGCGAAGCTGTACCACCTGTGATCACGTCATGCCTAAATCACGATATAGAAGTTTTCTGCGACGCTCGCACACATAGGTACAAGCTCTAAATGTGAAGTGCCGGAGCTTCCCGGCTTGATAGCTCATCCGGCGAGAGGTTTCCCTATGCTAAAGTATCTATTCTATTATTGTATATATAAATACGGCAGGTAAAAACTTTTCATCCCTTTTAACGAAAACTGCGCGGATGGAAGAGTATGAAATTTGGCACACATATAATTTATACATAGAAAAAGTGCAGAAATATATCTCAATATGCTAATAAAGTACATTGAACCAATAAATAAAACATTACTCACACTAATGATAGTTATCTCTTTTCACGCTAGGTATCATAAATGTCGTACATAATTGTAACCAAGTAACAATACGAGTACATAACCATAATAACCGTTTCACAGAAAGAAATTTCGATCGTGGAACAACAACTAGTTTAATGAAAGCCGTGACCACTGAACTAGATCTAGAATGAGAGAAATAATTATAATACCTATTAATGATGACTCTCAAAGACGAAAACATCCCTGACTGGCCAGCCTCACTGTAATTAACTACACAAAAGACTACCTAAATCTCTTAAGCCGCTTTCAGACGCCTTTGAGAACTCTTCTACGCATTCCAATACCCGCGGGACTTAACCTTCAACTTCTTCACTCAAAGAAACGAAAATAACTGAAAACCACTTTTGATGAAACATTATGTACGGCAAAGATAATGTCTGCTTGCAGAAGCTAGGTTAGTTTAATTTATTATTTATTTATTTTATTCTCATTTTTATTTTAATCTCTTATCCCCTTCGATCTTGAGAGAGAGAGAGAGAGAGAAAAATCTTGAGGTTATATTTTTGGAAAATAAAACCTAATTAACTTTAATACAAAAAAATATAAACTAAAACGTTATCACTACTTTGTTTGTCACTTGCATAAAAGTGATACTCCAAATAATAATAAAAACATATTGTATTGTATTTCGCGTTTTTATTGCACTTAAATTGAAGTTTTAAAAAAATCAATATACACGAGCAATTCTGAATCTCGAAATCGGCTCGGTAATTCGTATTTACCTACATGTAATTTCGAAAAAAATACTATTTACCAAAAAAATTGTAAGCAAATCTTGGTCACCTAATATTTAAATATGAATATAAGAAAATTTTCGTGTACAATAATATACTTAATTAAGTAGTTACCTATTTGTTGTCTTCATAACTTCCTCTAAAATTTTCCACTCCTTACATAAAGGTAAACTTAATTTGCATTATAACTTCAAACTTCAAAACTAAGCTATTATTTTACGAGCTGCCTATAACGTGCCTCTTGTTTTCATTTCCGCAGCAGGGATCTTCCCTTAAAATTAAGATAAAGGGGATGAGCATAGTTTATAACGGGCTCGATAGTGTCCTTAATAAGCCTCACAAAGGAATAACGAAGGTCTGATATACTCACCTATACTTGAACAGCCACGAAATAGTGATGACCCTTTGTAGGTAAATACTTTTGAATTATCCGTCCTATTTAAACTAATAATATTCATGATATAAAAACTATTCTTTAAGCTTAGCCATTTAGCGTATTATTATTAGACAAATAAACAACGTAAAGCCTAATAATAAGTGGTCATCATCGCTAATTCACGGCCATCATTTTAGCTCCGCGTCACAAAGTCAAGACAGAAACAGAGAAACCGGTTTCTATTGGTTCTCCGATATAAAAACTAAAATATTATTGGCATTATTGCACGATGGATTCCAGGAAAGTGATAGCTTGTGAGTGACGAATTAAACTAGTCTAGTCTACAGCCCGAATCCAATAAGATGGATCAGTCACCAAAGCCTCTTTACAGTTCATCGAAGTGGCGACGAGCAAGGCTTATAATCAATAAGGGATGGTATCACTTGCAAATATTGTTCAACATTTTCCACATTAAATAAATACATTAAACGTAACACATAATCATTGTTTTTATTTTTTGTGATAGTCATTATTGTAAATTCGATTATATATTTTTCACATCTTGGTACAGGGATAATTTATCTAAAGTCTTAATACACTACAAGACAGCCTTACGAGAGTAAACATAACAGTAATTTTAAACAAGTAAACTAATGCAAGTAATTAAAATAAAATTGTGCACCATTATATTAAAAAACATAAAATAGTGTTGGCACATCCCTAGTCCCGACTGTGTAGTCAACCGACAATACAGATAACACATTGGCACGGGAGACCTCCCGAGGGAAATCTAACGGTGTCTTTGAAGCTTCAACCCATATACAAAACTAGTGTTCTCCGAGTAAATAATATACGCAATGACTGCGTATTCAGATACGTAGCTATTAATCTGAGCTGCTCTTTTAATTTCTCTCGAGAACTATACTAAAGCCAGGCGAGTTGTAGATACCTATTGGGAACGTGCGCGACGGTGGCGACGCGCAGCTTTGGCAACTTTTGCGGCAGGTGTCAAATAATAACATGTAAACATTGTTAGTATTTTTGCAATTAAAAACCAAAATAAAGATTAAATGGTACTTGTTGACTTTATTTGAGTACAATTTATTCAATAGTGTATGTGTAAAATGGATATAATTATAAAAACCGGGTTCGAAAGTATTACACACAATATTAGTTTCCAACCACAAACGGTCATAAAATGTGGTTTCTTTTAATATCAACTCAGAAAACACATTAGCCTGGCATCCTTTATCGGTTATTAGCTGTGGCTGTTGAATAAATTTCGTCATCTACTTCTTTTATCACTTGTGTTGACGTAGTACACTTTGAGATTTGTGTGGTTCTTGGAGCTATGAAACGATCATATCTTGCTGATACCTGGGATTCATTAATCTTCTTCTTCCTGTATATTGTCGGGAATATTGTAGGAACATAACTAGGGCTTAATCGTTCCTCTGATTTTTTTCCTCCAATAAAATGTGCACTACAAATTTTGTCGTAAGGTTTCGGAGACCATGGTGTGCCATCATCACTAAAATTACAAAATAAAACATGTTAGTTGTCACTTAAAATATATAAACATCTAAACTGTTGCAGCAATGTTGTAATTTTAAGATTAACACGGTTAAGTGTTAAGACACTTACTTCCTTCTTTTCACAGCAGCTATCCATTTTATTCGTTGTTCCAATTTATATGCCGCTTTTGGAAATGTATAAAATTTGCAGGAGCTATTTCTGCCACTATTTTTGCATTGAACAACGCAACAATAGTCGTGACCCATTTTTTAGGTTTGATTTGTACTGGAATCCTTCTATTTTGACAGCCAATGAGCCGCAGAAGTTTCCATTTTTTGTCACGTTGTGCGCTGCGATCGTTTTGGTATACCTACCACCCGCTTTGCACATAGCGAATACAAACACTGTTATTATCAACGTATGTTAAACAACAAATAATACCCGAACTCTTTACTGGGGCTCGACTTATCATATTCGTGTACGAAACATTTGCTCATGTGATTTTCGTAACGAGTGGTCACAATTGCTGTATCTTTTAACCATTCGAAACTATGTTGCCAAGTAATTAAATGAATAAATATTTCATTCGTTTCACGCAGGAAAAATGTGAATCCGTACTAATCGGTACTAAATACTTAACTCGTTAACAAACTCGTCTATGCGAATGTCAAAAATAAGGAAATATGCAATTCGTATACGTTTTGATGATTTTCGTATACGAGTGAAATTAAAAAATCGAGCCCCTGATACTTGTTGAAATCGTAATTACGTTATTAAAGAAATACTTGAACCTTAATCTTAATCGTCATATATTTTTTTTATTATCATATTACTACGTATTAAGAACAATTTGACAAATAACGCTTAAACAGATTAACTTAAAGAGACAATGCCGATACTGTAGATTTTTAGAAGGTAATACGTATGCGTCGAAAACCATAGCAAAGGTAAATGAGCTGTCAGAACAGATTGAGATAAGTTGCCCCATTCGCCCTTCTCGCAAATTCGCTACCCACTGCAAAATGGTAATATTATGGATACTAAGTGGATATAATAATATTATAATTCTGTCATTCCATAGTTATTTATACGAATGATATATTTAGCGAGGCAGAAAGTTGAATGATAAGGTGATATTTCTGGGTGTATCTTTGTGTCTCCACGACTTAACTCAAGACACATGGAATCTTAGTGTGGAGCTGTTGTGTGGCGATATTACTTCTGTTTTAAAAGTATGCAGAATGTATAATATTTCTCAACGCTATCTTATATTCGCGTGAAGTGAACAAAAATCCAGATCAATTAGAAATTTTAACTAAAAATACACGAGTTCCAAATTGGTTCAGATTTGCACGAGCAAGTATTTTTAATTCATGATTTTTAATGATACAAATTTTATAGACTTTCCCCGTTATAAGTTAACGCGAAAGAAACATTAACTAGATGTCTCTTACTTTGTTATAAATATAAAAATTATGACGAATATTGGAGAACCAACAATGGAATGGAATAAATAGCTTATCGTGAAATTCATATTTACTTTTCTGGGGTAAGGATTTTGTCGGGATGTACTACTCTGATTCTTTGTAAGTATTTTATAATGATAATGTTTTTCATTAATGCTATTACTTTTAACCATAAAAAATGTCACCAGATAGGTAGATGGGTAGACATTATTTTTAATTAGGTATGTGATATTTGAAAACATCTTGTTAGCGTGCCTAGGGTGAAAAATTGATTTTAAGGAAAATGTTAAAAATCAACGCTGTTGCTTTTTAAAGAAAACAAAGTTATTTATCCATTTTGATATTCAAGTGGAAAAGATCAAAAAAATATATAAATGTTATATAAGTAATTTCGTTTCGAACATCCGAATGTCTCTCCACGTCCTCCTCGTCCACTCCGTCGTCCGAGTAAGTAGAAATTTTAATAAGATTTTCTTTTCTTATTACAATTATTAGATACATATAGCAAAATATATGTAGTGCTACTTATTTTTGAATTCATTACGTGATAGTTAGTTGAGTCACAACATTACAATTCATTTTAAATTAAAACGTTATTCTGATAAACCTGTATACTCTAAAGAGGGTTTAATTAGCTATATACCTAAACCATTTGCAATTTGTATAATTAGAACGTGAAAATAATACGGGCAATGGTAATTCCAGATATTCCGGGCGGGTAATATGTTATACGAGACGATCTGCAGTACTAAGCCATGAATAATTACCGTAATGCCAGGTGAAATCCCATTGCTATAGTCTCCCTTGCATTGTTGAAGACGTATTTGCCATTTGGATTTGTTATACATACGTATCTTCTTCGTTCAAAGAGATTATCCTAGTTTATAATTTATGGTTATACAATACAATACAAAATATATTTTATTACTCAACCAAAGTTGCATAATAAAAGTAATCGGTGGTGTACAAAAGGCGGCCTTATCGTTTAAAAGCGATCTCCTCTATGCAACGGTTACAACCCATTAATGGCCCACTACTCGGGTCTCTCCTCATTATTGAGGAGGCCTAGAGCAAACTCCACCACGCTGCTCCAGTGCGGATTGGTGGAGCGGTTAGTGGCCAACCCATTATCAGAAATTTTCATGCCACCCGAAGGCCTTCGACATGGCTTAACGACTGCTATCTATCGATAACAAACAGGACCGACGGTGACGGCGACGCTCAAGCTACGACCGCGCCCGCTGTTGCTTAACTTTGTCGATCACTTAGGATCGAGGAAGCCGCCGAGCTATGAGCGCTTAAAATCTTATAAGTGATATATTACCTAACCAAATTTTCTAAACAAGCCAACTGGCAGCGGGCACAAATCAATTTGTAGCATAAAAATATCTATTGTAAAAAGCAATAAATTTTAAACATATCCAATAACATCCAACCTTAGTGCATTATAACCGTAACAGTAATACTTCAATAGAATATAATATTTTGCGCGTTATTCTATACCTATAGTTCTTGTAGATTTTACTTCCGATAGCGTGTATAAAAAAAGATAATAAAAAATAAAAAGGAAATTTTAGTCTAGGTAAGTAGGTACAAGTTTACTTTCACGATAATTGAAGTAGACGACACTCTACGCTATATGTCTACTAGAGCAGAAGTCATTACGACTATAATAAGAGTAAAATTTTCTAAAACAATTTTGCACTCCCCTTTCCTATGATAACTACATAGAAAATTGCTTCTAACTCACACACAATCATATAATTTGCTTTTAATTTTCCGCAAGTGCAGATGGCGTTCTGGTCGTTTGTACTTTTTCTTCGCAGTAATTGAAAGAAAACACAACGCATTTTTCTTGCTATAGCTAAAGCGAACAATAATAAAGATGTTAACAAGATTGCTTTGTTTGAAATTTTACTTTTCCTTTCAAAATATTCAAAATACATAATATATTATTTGAAATTTAAATAACCCTCCAAATTATTTATTTTGGTATTAATTATATCGTGCGGTAATAAAAATATTTTATACAAAATGAAGTTTTATTATAAATATCTAATTATCAATCCTAACCTGGAATTTAGCTAGGGGTGACGTCAATGCCCAGAATGTAGAACATTATTGGCTCTTGCCAGACATGCAGTAGCGTGTTAAGCCAAGTTCATAATAATCTATTACCATGACATTTTGACGTGAATAACATACATATAATGATAAGTATGGAAAGTTTTACCAGAAACTACGCAATTTTACAGTTCTGTACCAAAATTTGGGACAAAACGTCAGAAGGTGATTTTGGCCGTCCATCCGTCGCGTCGCAGTAAAGTTTATCGTATAAGAGAAAGGGACAATTTTACGTAACCTACTATGGCTGCCATGACAAGAAATACTTTAAAAAATTAAGAAGATTTTTTACGCAGATTTGCGAAGTTTTTGAACCGTGGTTAAACTCTTTAATATTATGTATTTTACTATACTTAGTTAACATAATTATCAAAAACGATTACGGAACCTTTGGTCTCGTGGTATAAACTCGTACCGTTCGCACTTGGACGGTTTTGTTGTTTACTTTGAAAGAGAGCTGTTTTTATAGGTAGTAAAACCTGTTTATGGCTTTTTTCTTCATTTATGTACCGGAAATTAAGCAATACCTAAAAGATATGTCTCGCACTTAATAGTCTGAAAGAGGACGAACATAGCCGCCCTCCCGAAGTATGTTGGGTCGTAAATACTATTTATCAATTTATTAGACCCAAATCAACACTTCACGCGAATTAACCGTGGGACGCAATACTTGGGACAATGACATTAATATTCATCACATGCAAAACGCTTTATTACTTACACTAGCGAACCGCCCTCGCTTCGCTTCGGGACCCGTAAGTATCAACCGCGTAGGTCCCGCTCCCGTAGGAATTTCGGGAAGATAATAAACTATCACCAAAATTAATTGAGGTTAAATTAAATTAAACTTACAAATAAAGCTTACAAAATAATAGCAAAGTAGCAAAGGATCACAGCAAGATTAATTCAGATTAAACTTGGAAACGCGGCAAGTTTGGTATGGCAGTGGGTTCGACCAAATTTGATTACCATAAAAACGGTTCTAGTGTGTTAATCTTAAAAGATAGACATATACTGTCGTGGACATTTTTTTAGATCATTTCAAGAGGAATAATTCTTTCATACATATATTTTTGGTATCTTGAATCGTTTTCGCAACGCATGCAACGAAAGCCCTCGAGAATGAATAATTTTCCCCGTTTTTTCCACATTTTCCATTATTTCTTCGCTCCTAATTGTTGCAGCGTGATGTTATATAGCCTATAGCCTTCCTCGATAAAAGGTCTATTCAACACAAAAAAAAATTTCAATTCGAACCAGTAGTTCCTGAGATTAGCGCGTTCAACCAAACAAACAAACAAACAAACAAACTCTTCAGCTTTATAATATTAGTATAGATTAACACACACATATATTATGTACATACTTGTTTGCCAGATATTAATATGCGTTATCTTGCTTGTTAGTTATTAGTGATATAGTTGTTATGGAATAGTGTATCAGGTGTTGAAATATTTTAAAAAATTAATTGTGAAAAAATTTTAAACGAAGAAGAATTCATAAAAAACGTTACATCCCTTTTTAATTTTAATCATACTAGTAAATATGTACATGGACGTTATACCTAAAAATGTTAGTCAAGAGGTTCAAATATTTTAAATGTCTTCTATAATGTTTATTTTTGTCAAAGCGACCTGAGTTCAGTTGTTAATAGAGTAGTAACAAATATAACACGTTTAACCCTAGAGCAGAATTTTACGCCGGGGGATGTTTGCGCGACCCGCTCTCTAAAAACCATTCCATTGTACTCCGACTATTTACTCACCTCATACGAGTAGGTACTTGTTAAATCGCGTTTTATTATTGAAAAGCAAATGTAGCAGTTTTGAACGTTAAAAACTTACAGTCCGACGTAACTACCAAAAAGTTTTGATGACAATAGACAATTTAAAATTGATATCGATAAACAGATATAGATCCTTAAATTGATATAGATCCTTACTCATAATTTCCTCAAATATTTTCCACAGACACGTCAATCAGTTACGATTTTAACGCCCTACCCTATTTTTTCGTATTAACATTTTATCCTTAATATATGTATATTATGTCGACGATATATACATGTTCGGGATACAAAATGTGCTGGGTAGACAACGTAGACTATTGCATGGAATTGTTACAATATGTAATACTAGCTTTTGCCCGCGGCTTCGCCCGCGTGGAATTCGTTTATATTGCGAACCGGGGAAATGGGGAAGGGGGTACGTCATCAGCTATCTTCCTGGGAAAATTCATCGAAATCGTTCATGCGGTGTAGATTTTTCATACAAACTTTCATCACCTATTTCAACTCTTTAGGGGTTGATTTAAAAAAAAACAGCCTATGTGTGGCTCTGGGTCTTCAACTATTTTCATTCTGAATTTCATACAAATCGGAACGGTAGTTTAGCCGTGAAAACGGCACAGACAGACAGACAGACAGACAAACAGACTTTCGCATTTATATATTAGGAGTTTCATATTGGAGGAGTTGACTTCAAGTCATATCATCAGATTCTAAAATGGTCAACTAAGGTATTACAGATCAACTAAATAATTCGCAACAACATCTTAATACCGCGATTCAGATTAATTATACTCAGCGCCATCTATTTTACTTTGTTGGAACTGTACTATTACTCGTACACCCAAAAAGCAATTTGATGAAAACGAAAATGTAAGCGAAAATAACACTGGGAATTAATGCCATCTTCATAACAATGTATGACAACATCTTAATACCGCGATTCAGCCTATATGCAACTAATAATACACAGCGCCATCTGAATTATTTTGTTGTTACTACACTATTACTCCGACATGCAAAAACTACTGATCTAATTTTCATAAAATTTGGCACACACGTAGGGGATAATCTGGGTTGACACATAGGATAGTTTTTATCGAGAAAAAAATCCTGTGGTATACCATGGAGATGATTCTTAAGTCTTTGCATACCTGTGCAACCTGCGATCAAAAGTAATGATAAATAGCAAAAACTTCTTCACAAAATTAAAAGCACAGATACCGAGATTTATAGACATATGTAGAATACTCCTTATTCCTGTAAAATTGTCCTGTAGGATATAATTTCTATATTTCATCTTTTTTTGTTCAAGGCTACGTCCAAATCGCAAATACGACTGATAATATTATTTACATGAGTTACAAATAAAAACCTGGATGAATGCATGATTCCAATATAAAATTCCTATGTAATTTTTTTATTGGGAAAAGTTTTATGGACTAAACTCACACTAAACTCATAACACAATATAGGTATGCACTACACAGAGTGAAAGGGAGATTAGTGCAGGAGGTTCATTCCGTTTAGTTGTTCCATTTTGTTCCTTAGAGAAAACTATTAAATTCCTAGTAGCTGAACCCGCTACTTCGTACGCGCAGGAGTTTATTCCGCGTAACTCCAGATCCCGCGGGATTTCCGGGAAGACAGACTTGTTAGTTTTATATTAATGTTTGTTTAGAAGCTATTTATACCCCATACGCGAAGAAGGTTTTCCCGCGTAAATTCCGATCCCGCGGGATTTCTGGGATAAAAAATATCCTATATGTTAATCTAAGTTGCCCTCTATGTGTGTGCCAAATTTCATGAAAATCGGTTCAGTAGTTTTTGCGTGAAGGACTAACAAACAAACAAACAAACAAATACACAAACTTTCACATTTATAATATTAGTAGGATAGTAGGATGACATTCGGTTTAAGTAATAAATTTTCCCAAAACAAACTTTACCCCAAAAACAAACTTCGAAGAGTTGAATGTACCGAACCACATTTATTACAAGACCAGTAGCTACCTAATGTCTAATACCTAATATCGCTTGGTGGTCGAATCTCGGAAATACTTTTATGCAGGTACTTCACGTAACATGATATTATTTACATATTATAACGGCCAAAACATACCATTTTGACATGTAAATGATTCCTTGCCAAGACAAAACACGCCTGTGTACAATCTAATTAAATTATGAAACTAAACTTATCTGCTGTAAAAATTAAGAAACATTGGCCATTATCGTGGAAGAAAATCGATAATTGGGGAAAATTGCCATTTAGTGACTGGCTGATTGGTGTACTGGTGCATAGTGAAGTGTTCCAATATAATATCAATTTTATATTATGCTCAATGATGCTTGCGTCTAGGTAGGTATACCAGAATATAAGTTTTTCTTTATATATTTAACTAATTTCATTCAGTATCTTTTGCATACTCGTAATAACTGTATATAAATGTGAACCCTATTGATGCTAACATTTTTTTTCTTGCATGTATCGAAAGCACCGAAAGTGTTATAAGAGTTTAAAAAAAATGGTTCATAAAGTAATTTTTTAAATAAAAGTTTGTTTATTGTTGTGCTTTTGCACTTGTTCAATGTCTGTTTCCTTCAAATTGATAATTTTCTGTTCTTGGTGTACAAATAATTATAAGTAAGTTTTAAAGGCCTCATGACACTACTTTATACTAAGAAGGGCTGGGAAAAAAAATAATGACTATTGCATTACGTAAATTAAAAATCTCAGTCCATTGTTGATGACAGTAGCTAAAAATATAAACATTTCATCAGGAAACATTACGTTGCAACAAGAACAATGAATCTAAGAAAAATTTACGCTCTCCCAATAAAGGTAATGTAATAGAGCACACTAACTTACCTACTTGCATTTAGTGCACAGATTCAATTTAAGTTTCGTACCCGTAGGGTACCTTCAATAATATTACTTTGCTAACTTCATTTTCATAATTATTATGATCTTAAACAGTTTCAGCACTTCAAGTTTTCCGTGCCTTTTACTCCTAATTTTACGGCCTGATATCTATTGGCATAATTATAACAATTAAATACAGAATATCTGATCACAAAATATCTCATGATCCGCATCTGACAGCCCTATTCTCTCGAGCCCTGACGAGATCCGACGTCATTCTTAATTAGGGATATGATCCGCAAGAAAGTAATTTCCTTCAGATTATCTTTCCGAACGATGTAAGCGACCGAGGGCATATTGCGAAAACTAGAGGGTGAAAGGTTAGTTTATGTTGATAACTTTCTTGATTAAGAACTACTTGGGATATCAGAGGGCGAATCAGAACCATTCTTATTTTTCTGTGTTCGGAAAATAACAACACACGTGTTTTGATAAAGCTCAAAGTAGTCATAAATAATATTTTACTTTATCGGAAAGCAGCATTTCTGCAACCTGTGATCCTGAAGTTTAATAAACTAAAGAAGATATAAAATCGTTCAAGACTGAGCTTATATAAAATATAAATATGATGCGATTTTTATACCTAGAACTAGACTGCATGGTGTGTATTCAGTTAGCATAGAAAAGAGAGTACTCTTTTTTATGCTTAACAAAGTTCTGATATTAATAGGATAAATCTTATCATTAAGGACTTTTAATGAACCGTTAACGCCGAGTTTTTTTAATTTATTAAGTTACTATAACATAGCCCCAATGTTATGAGCGATTTATACACTATGATTATTTACCTATTGATAATTTAAGTAATTATCTTACCTAACGTTCATGTTTGAGTAGATATATATTTTTAAAAACATTTCCTAACAAATATTCCGCAACTGTAATTGACAAATGTACTATAAAAAATATTATGCTATAACTACTAAAATAGTTCCTTCCTAGTTACGACTACGGTTCGTGAGATTCTAGCTATTTATTTATTGTTAGAACATATTTATGTTTAATTGTTTACCATTAATTTATAAGCACATAAAGTTGTAGAGTTACCCGTAGGTTTAAAATTAGGCATGGCAAATAACTAACAAACTCAATTATACCTAACGATGAACTGATACTTGTATACTTATTCTTCTAGGTCTGTGCCTTATTGACTGACAGGCAATAATTTCTTCAAATACTATACCTTATTCCTGCTTATCATCATTAACCACGTAGGTAATACCTGTTATAGGTAACACAATCCTCTTAAGACTGCCACTTAGGGTGTTTACCCGTGGTCCCGGTGGTTTGACCCATTACCGGGACCACGGGTAATATTAACTACCCGTGGTCCCATATCATTCAGCGTTTTCATGTGTGATTTTCTTCGTACAATAAATATTAGAGTTGCTGGGTATAAAGTAAAGGTTAACCATCTGTCTATCAACGCTTTAATGGTTGATTGCAATCTATTATCACCAAATTGATTGCGATAATCGTGTAAAATAATTATGAAAAGTACAAAATTAGGCGCAGTAACATTAAACCCCTCATTAACATTTATGTAACCCGTTCTAAATATTATTGAGGCTAATAATATCTATGACGGTTATACCTACTTAGCCTATGGATACGGTTGTTCGTAGTACCTAATTATCATTGTTTTGAACGATAACAGTCGTAGAAGCTATTTACTACCTAATATTGGCGCCCAGAATTTTACATTAATTTTAATAGTCTTTTATAGCAGTATATAAAATACTTTTAAGTTTAATAATGGTATTGTGGAAATTATGTTGATCTCTTATTACAGTGAACACAGATTTTATATTATAGTTACTGACCACAATAATGTTATTGTTACATCAAGGTTCCACATATATGGCGACAACTAAAAAAGAAAGTACCTATGCGAAAATATTTAATTACTTTGAGCTTTTTTGGTTTCATTCATAGGGTGGTATAATCACTTTAAATACCTAGGGCAATTAATTAAAGTGTCTCTTTTCTAGTTGTATTATCTAAGTGTGTCGTTAAAGAGTTAGCCAGTATTATTCTACCAACAATTTTGCTTATTTATCTAGTGTGGATATATCAGCAAACTTCTACAATTATTTACTCGTAATAAACTCCGTCATTAAATAAAAAATATATAACCTATATAATATTCTTCTACCGCCTGCCTACTAAAATATATTTAACATTCTTACAATATGTGTTTATGCTAACGATACCTATTAAAAGCGGTGTACGTAGTAGCTTAATCGGATTTTTTTATTACATAACCGTTTTGAGGATAATAATATAAAAGGAGATCTTTTGACGCAGATATTCATGTTTCGCAAATTATAATAAGTGGGGTTTACGTGGAGGGTACTAGCTCCGTCTACCGCGTGTAAGGTCGATGTTTAAAGTTAAACCATTCTCTACAACTATTCGAACAGAATATTTATTAAAAGAAATGTATTAATAAAGATAATTTTCTTTGTTTTCAGATGAAAACGACTTCTACTACACACCTGTCGAAAGAAGTTTCGCTCAAGTTCAACCACCTTTATTTCCAAACAACCGCCCTTCTTCGTTCTACGAACAAGGCGATAGCTATAGAGTAGCACCCACCGGACAACAACCTCTTTATAACGATGGACGTGTGAGGTTCCCTAGTCCAAACTACAACCAAAACCCATCACCGTTTCAGTTGCCAACAGGCAGAAGTCAATCTGGAACACAATATTATATTAATCAACCAGAATTCACACCATCCCAGCGACAAAGGTTTAGGCCAGCTTTACCATTTAATTTCCAAATTATGCATCCAGCATCAACGAAAAGGCCAGATGTTTCACAAATACACTCAGTGGCCTACCAAAACGATCCATCAAAACCAGAAACATTTTTGGGTCAAATAACTTTAAATAATCCAGATATTGATTATTTACAAAATAATAGATTTAAAAACTTGCCATTCGATGGGAATAGCTTAAAGAGTAATGGTCAATCCGGTCATATAACACATGATGATGAGTACGATAATGACAATCAAGACTTATTTGATCATCATAAAGTCACTACTTATAATCCTACTAAGCTTGCGAGCAAACAAAGACTGAATATTAAACCAAATAGTTCTCGATTTTCTAACTATAATTCACCTGCATCAGATGGCGACAAAAATATTCAGAATATACCATTTGAGCCCGATGTGACTTCCTCTAAAACCAATTTAAATTTACATCAAGGTTCCTCTACAGAATATAAATCTCTATTAGACATAGAACCGTTACTTGAAGATGATATAAGTGATATAAGCTCATTTAGAGAATTAATGAAAAATACTCAAGGATCGTTTGACGTTCAAGTTATAAAATCAAATAGTACTAATAGAACAGATTCAGATGATAGTAAACCAGATGCAAGTTCAATGAATGTTGAAAATATGTCGAAGATGCCACCAGAAGAATCTTCATCTGTTGAAACATCAAGTGAAAAGCAAAGTTCTACAACGTCAAGTACAAGCACAACTGATTCCCATGATATACATGATGATTTGTCTGAAGATGATTTGGAAAACGAAGAAGAATACGTGGAGTATTATGATGATGAAGATGGTATTGAAGTTAAACATACAACACAAACACCAGTAACCCATTCTTCTGAGCAAGTCACTGATATATATGATGAATATGATGCATCTGAAGAACCTGAAAAAACAACTGAGGAAATTAGTACAAATGTGACAGCATTTGATGTCTTAGTCATGAAACCTGAAAAAACAATGGTTCAAGATGATAACTTTAAACATTTCGTTGATACAACATTGATAGACCAGCCAGACAATAGTAATGATACGACAGCACCGAGCCTCAAACTTACATTTTCTAATGAAGATGTAACTTTAGAAACACCTTCAATATTAGGACAAGAAGTCGTTTCTGTTGTGACTACTAAAAGTGTCGTGAATGGTACTATTTCAATTCCGGATTTCACGTTTGCACCTAGCACTCCCAAATCTTCAGCTACCAGCCCATCTATGTTTAGCAGTTCGAGCAATGATTCTTTCCCTGTTACCACTGAAAATTGGATAGTAGTAGCGTCAGTTCAAACGAGCCGAAGTGTCTCTGGAGCCAGGTTCTTACCTTTCCCGACAGTAGAGCAAGAAGAGAAGAAACAGGTACTAACTGATGATAAGGATGAGGAAGATGATGAAGAAATTGTTACAAAAAATCCAAAAGATATAAGTAGCTTAAGCAGTAGTTCTTCCACTGAAAATATTAATGATAAGTTGGATAGTATACAGTCGGAATTATCCAGCGCAGTTTTATCAGGAAATCTTAATAATGAAAACAAAAACATTGAACTTATAACTGAATCAACCACAGAGCCAACTACGACAAGCACAACGACAACATCATCACCATTTAACGCGTTCACACTAAAGAGTACTCAGCCATCTTCAGCGACTGAAAAGTCTGCCCCTGAGCCGTTACCAGTTCTAATAAAGAAATTCACACCACGAGTTACAACTTCAACTACACCTAAACCTAGGAAAAAACCTTCATTAGTTACAGTAATGGATGATCTATCCGGATTTTTGCCACCGGGCTTCAAACCAAGATTGTCATTTAAGGACAAACGTACTAGTACAACTACAACGACCACAACCACCACAACAACTACTACTGAAACTCCCATAGTGCCAACGGTGAAAAGTTTAATCATAAATGGCACACAAGGACGATCTTCCGGTATCAGTTCCAAAAACAAGGTTATCATCTTAGATGATAAATCATTGCTTCCTAAGGAATACAAACCCAAGAACAGGACACAGGAAGATATTATTAAGAAAATTAAAAGTGATGATATAAGTAAATTTTTACCGCCTGGTTTTAAGCCAACTGAATCCTCAAATGATAAAGAATCTTCGAAATTAGATATTTTTGGGAAAGTGGAAAAACTTGACATATCTGCATTATTACCAAAAGATTTTAAAATAAACAGTACATCTGCTTCTACGCCTTTAGAAAAACCTAAGACTATTAAACTTCCTATACAACCAGCGTCTATCGATATATCAGCCTTACTGCCTCCTGGATTTAAACCCAATGCCTCCGAAAGTAAAGACGAACTTCCAATAATTAAAGTTGCTGATATTTCTAGTCTTCTACCGCCAGGATTTAAATTAAATAGCTCAGAAAACGCATCACCAGAGGAACCATCCGCACTTAGTTCTACAACAAAAGCACCGGGAGGAATAAAACTAGTTTTCCCATCTAGACCAGGAAGCAAAAACAACAGAAAAACCACAACGCCGAGACCAAGCATAGGCCCACTTCCAGTAACTCCGAAGATACAAAAGGGATGGCCAACGAGGTAAATGTAATTCTTAGCTATATTTTTGTGTTTGCGCTTCTGAATAAGTAATAATAATAATAATAAACTAAACCTGTATGTTACATTTTCAGGGCTTCTACTGAGTTTACTGGATGGCCGTCACCATCGACAACACCATTTTCTATTGAGCGTCTTCTAGAACTGCAACGAAATGCTACATCTACTACACCTATGTCAGAACTAAGCACCGAAGCTGTCACTAGACGTGTAACGACAACGACTACAACGACACCAGCGCCGCCTCCGCCGACCACTCCTGGTATATGCCGACGAGAATGTGACATTGCAGCTACCATAAAAATAGTTTCAGGTAAGGTAGAAACTTAAATGAACTATTAATATTTAAGCGTTACATATCTATATTGTAAATTTATACTTTTACTTATACATTTTACAGGAGTGACATGGGTACCTGAATTGCTCGACCAACATACGAAAGAATGGCAAAGATTAGCCAAAGAAGTTAAAGAAGAGGTAACATTAAATATATGAATAAAACTTTAAATACCACAGTGTTGATTGAATCATGTCATTTTATACTTACAAATATAATCGTTATATTTAAAAGTAATACCTTTATATTTAACTTTTATATTTAAATGAAAAATTAAGAACAGTATACATAAAAAACCACAAAAAAATGATTCCACATTAAAAATATATTTTGTTATAATGTGCTCTTGTAAAATTTCAGCTCAATTCCGTCTACTCAAAATCTGATTTGCTCAGCAAATGGTACAAAGGTATCCGCATAGACGGATTTAGTCAAGGCTCTGTTCTGGTCGATTATTTTATCGAATTAAATGACGTCGAAGAGAAAGTTGATACTTTACAACTTAAGAAACTGTTCCATAAATCTCTTCATGAGGCAAAACCAGGATCAGTTCTCGAGAAGCTAGTCTCAGAAGACGAATTTGATCCAGATGTTATGCTGGGCGATCAGCCCGATGAAGATAGAATGAAAAAAAGCAACGAACAAATGACTAAAACCATCGATAAATCAGCTGGAAAATTGGAGATCGGAAAGTTTATTATGGACCCTGCGTATACAGAGTTTATTGGTAAATATGATTAAAATGAAATATACAAAACATAAAATAAAAAATAAATCTCTTTATAAATAGTTTGAAACAAATATTTAGACTTTTATATTATCATCTCTGTATAGAAAAGTTAGCTTTCTGGAGCCAATAACTTGAAGACTCTGTCAATTGAAGACTTTGTCCCCTTTCTAAAAATAGCGCACGTAAATAAATAAGATGGAAAGTAGATAAGATTTGCCATAGTTAAAGTTTTTTCACTCAAATACAACATTAAATTAGTGGCAAATACACCCGAAACGCGACAGTTAGTAAATATCGTAATCCCTTTTATCGTATTTTGAATGTAAATTCATCATAACAATTATGTTGTTATGAATTTTAGATATTGGGTCAACTATATTTTCCTTTCTTTTACTTTTAAGTATTACCGAAACGCGAGGAACCAACTATAATTGAGCCTGATGAAGAATCACTGCTGCCACAGTGGGGTATAGCTGTTATCGTCATTGCTCTGGCTTCACTCCTGTTTGTGGTTATTTTCGGAGTTACAGTGGTACGTAATTAAAATAAAACTAAAAAAACACAATACTTAATTGTATTTTTATACATACAAACGATATTTTAATTAACATTTATTTTCAATTTTAGCTTGTCAATCGGCAGAAGAGCACCAAAACTAAACAGCCAATACCCCTTAGTGAAGACATGCTGCGTGAATTGGACAAGAGTCACATGGGTGGTTTTGACGACATGCATCAAATGAAAGAACGAGACCTGCCCTATCTGCCATCAGGAAAGGTACGAGTATGTATGCAACTGTTTTATAAACTATCGAAGATGTACATCGTAGATTACAGTGTTGCCTAAACCCTTGCAAAGAGTAATCGTGAACGCGATATGATCCGCTAGTTACGATTAGCTCACGGCTATGACGTCATCAAATGTTAAAGGATGCTAGCAGTAGCAAAATATATGCGACAGTTTTTATTATATTCAGCGAGATAACATTCCATTTACATGGATGAACGCTCCACATCCTAACTTTTTGAGTTTCATCATTAATATCTTAATTTGTATTTGTTCTCCCAGCGCATGTCTACGGCGTTCATCGAACAGCTAGCATACCCTAATCCTGGAGATTCCTGGCGGTCGGAGTGGACGCCTCAGCTGCAGAAATACATGCAGCACTATACACCTGACTCAGGCCGCGGTTCCCAGATATATGGAGCTTCTGGGAATGGTTATGGGTAAGTTTTAAATATCCATAGCTGGAGAAAGAAGACAGGGCTACGGCCAGTGATCTTTCCACCCAAAAACATTGACAATACCGCAGAATGTACCTAAATAAAAAGGAACCTCTATTTTGAAACATCAGCGCACTGCGGGTTTAGCGGAAGATTAGCTGTGAGAAGTTTTGCAAGTGTCTTGTTAGGTTTAGACTGGGAGCTGAATCCAATAAGTTACATCGACAACTTAATTTAGATCCAAAGGTGAATAGAACCCCCTGCCCACATGTTTTAATAAACAAAATTAATTAATAATTTGAAAAAGAGAATATCCTTGTATTTATACAATTAGCTATAGTTAGTTGAATTATTAATTACACTGTTAATCAGTGAAATATTCCCTTATCTATAGCCAATTCTGAACGTGCTATTTGGTCATGTTTGTTTGTATTATCCCAGTTTGTATTGCCCTTGACATTTGTGCAACTTTTCAAGTTAATCAGACTTTTGGAAGTTCATGAAAATTAAGCTGAAAGTTTCGCTTCATGCAGGTCAAGCTAATAAGTGTTAAAATTACTAAACCGCCAAAACTTGCCCCAGAATGTTTTAGTTTTATCCAGCAGCTATCCTTATTTCGTTGTTTAAGCCTATCAAATTATCATCATCTTAATATGTTAACTTACATCGATACAAAGTATAGAGTAAATGTTCCAGTTTCGAGATATTATAATTATCTGCCATGAATAAATGAGAATAATTTATTATGTAACAGGTATTGTCAAACTTTTTGATTGCGTGGCGCGGACCAGTGTTGTTTTAAGTGCCTCTATATTTTATTCAGTGTTTGCGTTTACAAGTTATTGACTGAAATTAGGTTGGCCATTTACAACTTCACAACTTTTGTCGTTTAAAATAAATTTATGTAAAGTTTCTGAAGTGAAAATACCAGAATAGTCTAAACCAATTTCCTACTTTTCTAACTAGGTCGAGAATAAAATGCCTATCGAAAATCGGTCAATATACCGACAATTTATATTGAATGGAAAAGCTAAACTGGGTTTGAGTGAGGTAAGGAATGTCCGGAAGACGACGTGTTTTGTATCTCTTAGGAAAACAGTTTTGAAAAATATTATTAAATAATATAATAGAAGCAATCAATGCGCCAAATGTTCTTTTGGATAAGTGAAAAATATAGGGGATATTTCCTTTTTATATAAACGAAAATATGATAAGTGTAAATGAACATGTGCAAGATGATTTCATTTCTTGCATAGTAATTCTCTAATCGTATTCCGCATTAAATTAATTTAAGACGATCCTATTTCGTGATACCCTACGCACTTAGCCAAATGACCCAATGACGTCTCCAAGTATCAGGTTGATATGTAATGTTCATGACGGAGCAGAAGTATTTTTACCTTTAATAATTTCACGCATAACTGAAGTTCAAACTAATGGTAAGTGGTGTTGTGGTTTTAGGTGGTTAGCGGCACTACTAGCTCAAGTAGCCTAGATAAATGGTTGTTTTAATTACTTGAGTACTTTGTGTGAAGTTAGTTTACGAGTGTACAAAATTACTTGAATATACTCTGTGTGTTTCTTCCAATGAAGAATTTAATATCGGCTTAGAGAATGTACGTTACACTTAGATTTCCTGAAATGTTTTCTTTCTTTTTCATTAGATACGGCGGTGGGTCGCAATTATATGGGCAGACAGGCGGCGGTTCTCAAGTGTATGGGTACACAGGAGAGTACCCACGATCACACTTCTCTCGCCGGCGCTCGGACTACGATAGCAACTTCTAAAACTTCCTCAGTAAACTATTTGACCCTTGACAATATCAAATTTTAAAATTCATATTCAAAACTCTTGGAATATAGAATAGATATTCAATAGATAAATTATTTATATCATAATCATCGCGTAGTGTTTCGAGTCATACCAACACTAACATCGGCAACAGGTTGTGAAATACGTTTCATCTATTGCTATAAAAGCAGAATAATAGTAGTTTTCGTATTTAAAAGTAAATTATTCAGTAGAATTTTAGTGACCTTTTAATCCGGCCTAATTAGGACGACTTACAGTGCCAACCAAATTATTTATTTTGCTCTCAATTTTATTGAGAACCGATATACGACGTGGCTCCTCTAATGAGCCTCTACGATTTTCGTTAGGACGTTTGTATTACGGCAGTATTTACGAATTTTCGAAGCCAAGGTATCGAACGATTTTTATTAAGTCTTATAAGATGTTAAGTGAAGATAATCGTATGCCAAAAGTGTAATAACCATGTATGACTGATTGTGAGATGTAAATAAATAGTTTAAGGACTCGCCGTCACATAGTCGCGAGATTGATGGGCGAGGCTAAAATATTTCTGTAGATATCTCTCTGCATACCTATATTTGCTCAGAACTTGTAGTAACTAGTGACGTCAGTGGGCAGAGTGTGAACGTGAATCGCGTTATTGTGCCAAATGTCCAGTCTTTAAATGTGTAAATATAGTGACCGTTGTAACTTTTCTTTTGATATTTAAATGGTATTATCGCTCGGTCGCAGATGGCGTATTGCCAATACAGAGTCCCCTCGGCCGCTGTGGGCGATAGCCGTGTTTTATTAATCCTATACGTTGCACGTTTGAGCAAACATTTCGGTGCGACGTACCTTTACGATCTCCGCGCCGAAATGTCAGCCGAATTTGTGTTGCGTTATTTAAGAAATTCGTGAAAATGCTAAGACATTCGCCGTAAGTAACTGTCAATTCCACTGAACGTCGTAAGTAATGACTTAAATAACATTTACTTGGAAATAATTTAGAACAAGTTCGATATAAATACATTTTGATCGATTGGATTTTTTAATACTTATTAAACGGTGTTTTGACAATTTTAAATTTTTTCCTATTCGTCTAAAGTGTTACATTTTCATGTACGTAGGTGTTGATTGTAAATCCTGATGTATCCAACCCTGATACCTACCTACTAGTTTTAATATACCTGCATGGAAATTCTTGTATATAAAAATTTTTGTACGTGTAGATCATTAATTTAATTATTATAACTTTAGTTAGTGACAAATTATAGCATTAAGATTCTGAATATAGAAATACAGTGTACCTAACATAAAAGTATTTTATTTGTACTCTTCCACTAAATAAATATTGGGTGGTGCCTATAATACGGTACCCATTGATGGCCCACTACTGAGCACAGGTCTCTCCTCATTATTGAGGAGGCCTAGAGCATTCTCCACCACGCTACTCCAGTGCGGATTGGTGGAGGGTTTAGTGGCCAACCCAGTGTCGAAAGTTTTCAAGCCGCCCGAAGGCCTCCGACACAACTTAACGACTGCTATCTATCGATAACAACCGGGACCGACGGCTTTACGTGCCCTCCGAAGCACGGAAGCGCTCAAGAAATTTTGCCACTAGCGGTCACCCATCAGACTACCGACTGCGCCCGCAGTTGCTTAACTTTGTCGATCACTTAGGATCGACACTAGCCGCCGGGCTTTGAGCGCTTCTATAATTTGTTGCATAATCTTTTTCAACTCTCGTAACGTTAACAAAGATAAAATAAGAGGAAATCGATGCTCAGCAGACATTATGTTTAATGTTTAGGGAGTAGCAGTAATTATTATTGGAATCAATCCGTAATGGTTAATTGACAGTCTCTTCTTTGTATTTAGTCGCTCTTGGTCTGCGCTGTCGCTGATGCCTATGGAGGCTATGGACGAAGTAAACACTTACCATCAGATGGCTGTTGAGTGCGGCTTGGTTGACGTGAAATACTGAAGACTGATCTTCAAACAAACCTTCATCCTAAAGTTCACATCCTTATTGGTATGGAATATGGCAAAATGCTTTCGTAGCAGACATGTAATAAGTAATAACAGACCAACAAGCAATGAAGAACTAGTTTAAGCTTTCAGTGAAACGAATATTAGACTCAACTGGCTTTGAGTTTTGCGAACTCTTCGGCATGCAAGTTTCCTCACGATGTTTTCCTTCACCGTTTCTGAGAAGAGACCCGTTCTCAGTAGTGGGACATGATATGCTGAGATGATGATGATGAGTTAGAGCATACACGCTGTTCCAATCTGGACTGGTGAAGTGGTAAGTCAACAACTCACGAGACGGAATTTTGAATACATAGATAAATAAATGATGAACCATAGTATTTGAGAGTATTGAAATGTAAATAAAAAAGACAAACGAAAAAATAGCCAGAGCGTTAGATAAAAGATGAAAATAAATGCGAGTGCTACTGATGTCACTGTATCAAATTGCTTCTATTGTCGTACAAGGAGCTTTTGGCGCGTGGCTGACGTGAGGGTGACAGGGACAGCGCCTTACAGGTAAGACAAACTGTAAGGCGCTGTCTCTGTCACCCACACGTCTTCCACGCGCCTAAAGATTCTTGTACGACTATACCAGCGCTTCCCATCAATCCATGCGTTACTCGCACTATTTCCAATTAAGAAATGTGACAGACAAGCAGAGAGTGGCGGCATATTAATATGGGCGTTTGTCATCCTTTGAGGACGGAACTTTAATAGAACAAGTTTCCAAACCGCCAACTTTGAATCCCGTGACATAATAATTTTATAATATTTATACTAAGTTGTCTGTTAGCCTCTGAAACAGGTATTTAATTTCAAAGGCTTTAATTAAAGATTCCCTTTGAAAATTTTAAAATTAAAATTGTATCGTGTTAAAAGTGAAACTTAAATCCGCTTTTGATATTTTAGTCAAATGATGGAATTCATTACCTACTCTCATTATTTTCAACGTTTTAGAGAACCGAGAATTGAAGATATAATTACTTAATAATTAGAATAACAAAACGATTTTTACTTGTTAGGTTTTTCTAAATCTAGAACACTGAAAATCGAGGATTTTCTTTCAACTAATTGGGTTGATCTTATTTTAGAGATCCGAAGATAAGAGTCCATCAAATACTGATGACGAGTAACGCGTTAGAATTGCAAATGGCAGTCTACCACATGAGTGTTACCAATTAATAATCCCCATCCTGTGGACATTAAGTCAGTATACGATAAATTAGGAAAAAGGAATAAACCAAGACCAATGCTGTAATTTATTACAAAGCTGCAAAGGCCTATCGTCTTATCAATGGTAAATTATTCACCTTTTTTATAACTTGCCTCAGACGAAGATACTATCAAAAGATTTCAAAGGAATCATGACATGTGAGTTTCCCCTTAATAAGATTTTTTTTATGTCAATGTACGTGGTGTCTCATAGACATTATTAATACTAAACGTAGCACCGATGAGTTGCCAGTCAATAAAGAAGAAAGGAAATAGTAAAAATTCATAATTTTGTCAATATACAGAACGACCAAAAATCTACCAGGTTTAACAGTTTTAAATTTCTTATTCTATCCTAGAAATTATATAATAAAAAACCTCAGAATATCAATTATCATAGCAATTTACTTTCAGAACATTATGAATAATTCGCAAATCAGGGCCAGCCCTAGGGTAGAGAGGAGAGCTCGCTCTAGGCGCCACGTGCCGAGTGACGCCAAAAGGCCGCCCTAGAGCGATGTGACGACAATGGCGAGCTTTTTTAGAGGCGTAACACATTTCTCTCGCACCGAAAACCGCGTAACACATTTCTCTCGCAACGAAAACCGCAATGTAAGTTACGTGAAGAACTTCGACCATAATGCGCTGAAAGACAGTCCTGCTCTATCCCTATATCCCTATCGTTTGATCTAAACTTAGCTGTGTCGTCCGTTCAAGAATGCGTTGTAATATATACTGTTTGCAAATTTATGTTCTAGTCACCAATACGAAAATTAGTTTTTACATTTAGAGCTGATTTCAAAAATGTTTAAATAAATACTAATTCACAATCTTCACATACACGCGCAAACACTAAAAAACCGTTGTTAAAGCTTCGATTTTCGTGAGTACCTAGCAATAAATCTCTCTTAAAATCGGGTAAACAATGCGTCACGGAGGGAAGAGCACGTCTCTAGTGGTAATTACCACAAAGCCAGCCTCACCAGCCGGCTGCAGTAATGGAATGATAATACTACGCCGAGCGTGATCGGGGTGGCAACGTGTCTCGGCAGTCGGTCGCTTGCGAGAATATGTGCGAGGAAACAAGCAATGAACAGGTAATGTCTATATCTGTAATCTATTTTAATAATATAAAGCGGAAGCGTTTGTTTGTTTGAACGAACTAATCTCAAGAACTACTGGTTCGAATTGAAAAATTAGATATGTTTTTATTGAATAGTCCATTTATTGAGGATGCATTTAATGATGAGTCACCAAAATGATGATGAAACGGAAGGGCTGGTGTAAGTGGTCTCCCATCCAACGAATCCTCTCATGCTGACGACTGTACCAAAGCGATTTTTAAACTAAGATATTTTATGGAATTAAGGTAGCACTCGAGCATACAGCATCACCCTTTCGCTGCCGCCCATGACAAGTGTGACCGTCCCAGAACAAGGCTCAATTTAGGGACTTGGATAGTTAGTCCAGTTAGGTGTTAAAATATTAGTTGATTAATTTGTTTATAAATGTGAGGACAGGAACTGTTAGTGTTAATATAAGTCCTGTTAGTTGACGTTGGTAATAGTCCCTCAAGGGTAGCACCCTTGAGGACTGAAATGGTCGCCTCTAAAAAAATGTAATCGGCTCCAGCAATCGGCTTAACTGTTTCAAGTGTGTTAATTAGCAGCAGCATACCTAATGGCAAACAACGTAATACATAACATTTGTATATTTCACTTTTACGTACATATTCATAATCTTTGTCGTGTTTATACGTTGTAACGACAAGGCCTATTATTCCGCTAATTTCCTGTCATCTCGTTGCCTTTCAAGCCCCGAGCCTTGCTGGCGACAGTACTGTTTTTGATGTGCAAGCTATTAGTACGATATTACGAGATTTTTATATAGTATAATGTACAAGTTACATGGGTTATTGTATTGAGGATATAATTAGTAAAGCGACCTGACTTTACTGCAAAAACCTACGTCGTACGTTTCGTGTAGGTACCAACCGTACCAAATTTTTTTATGTAATAAATTTTACATAAATAGATAAATATAAAATTACGCTTTTACATGCTATGCTTGGGTGTGGAAAAATAGTGTAGATCTCTTTTTCAGGGGTTTCTTTTTCCATCCGCAAACGAACGTTAAAATAAGAACATTTAATTAGAAAAAAAGTGCAAGAAATTTTATGATTATAAATGTTTTTTTGGCTGAATCACTTACCACATAAACACTGTAAATAGGTACCCGAAAAAAATTCGCAGCCCTGCTTTAGACCTACTGAAAAGAAAGCTACGTGCTGCAAACAATAAAGTAAGTAATTAAATGAGCACGACCTTAAACACATTCATAATGCGACATCGTTTACACAACATAATGAGTTCTCGTGAAAATCGAGCTTAAAATTGTAAACAAAAGCTATCTTCGCGGCGAGTGGTGCAACAACAATGCAAGTCTGCGACGCATTAGTCGCGGACGCCATTAAAACTTTACAGACGATATAGCTCACACAGTACCAGAAATGAGATCATGTAAGATGTATACATATCTGAGCTCTCTTATGTTATCTTTAAATACTAAGGAAAGATTTACAAAAAAAAATATTATCATTATAATCTAAGTTCTGTCCAGGTTTATTTTTCTATTCAATCTAGAATTACCTAGAAATTATATTTTTATAAACAACCAACCAAACAAGATCTCCGTGAACCGATCATATTCTACAGAGCTACGAGTGCTACGACGCATCTACATGATCACGAGATGATTCTACGCCGTAGTACTAATAATGAAACATCTTAAAACAGTTCAAAATATTTACTTTCTAAACACCCAAGACCGAACCTGTTCCAAGATTTTACGAGTATATACCTACAAGTTCAAAGTAGCTCAGAGTTGAAACACTGCGAAGGAAGCTTATAGATATTGCCACGTTTCAATAGATTCATCTTGCAACTACACCTAAATAGACTGTCAGAAACTCTGGAATGAAAAATACCATGTACCTAATTATTATTTTTCAACAACAAATTTTTCAGTTCCCAAAAAAATATTTTAAATTTCATTACATAATCGAAAAAAACAATTTGTCTTTCACTTACGTCTACCCGGACCAAAAATTGAATATCAACGTCAGCTTCCGACATAACGATCCTTTGGTATGTTACTAATTACTTCAATAATGAAGCTCTAACTCTTAAAGGTTTTGAGGTGAGACCCAATAACATAAATTTTCGCTGGAACTGCTAACAAGCTTGACGATCTCATATAAAACACGACTAATGCCGTTAACGGAGAATTGACTTTCGAACACCGACTTCTCGGAGGGTAATAAAAGGTAAAAGATGACGGTGGAGACGTTAAAAAGGTCCTTTGAAAACGGCAATCAAATGCGACGTGGGGATTACTTAGCATCTTTGCTTTGTGGACGAGCCCGATGTTTGCCAACTTTACTGAAAAGGTTGCGCGTGTGACATTGATTACTGATTGAGAATATTCAGGCTAAGTGCAAAGTTCGTTTCAGTGCGCTTATATTAGCCGGACCAATAAATTCAGGACTTTTGGTAGCTCGCTGTTCTGCCAAATATCTAGGCTAGGTGCTAAGGTGAAGAAACGCATTTGACTAAGGTATAGAACAAACCTGTAATCGCTAATAAATTTACAGGCAAATTCTTGAGTGAATTGCTTTTTTCATTAAAGCAAGATAATAATACAGATAGATACTCCAAAATTCATTGTTTCATAAACATTTTTCTTCAAGCCCAATTACAGATTAATAATTGCCAGCCTTAAGATATGAAAATCTTTGACAAATGGACAGATGAACTACGAACGTTATCACAACAATGGGGTTGTAATTTGTCTCTTTCTAGGTCGCCCCTGGTAAAAGCTAATAAATGACCTCCATAATAACGCTTAAGTAGATATTTACTAGTAATATATTTCGTTCTATTTACCCACGGCGGGGTTTAACGAATACGACAAAAATGATAATAAAAAACCTCCTCTTACCCTTAGTGCGGCCGCACACCAGAGATACATTTGTATTACAATAATTGTAGCGCCGCAATTGAAACGCGACATATTATATCGCCCCCCTATATTTGTATGTAAACCCGCACATCAAGGACACATTTGTAGTTGGTGCAGTTGGGGGCGGGGCGTTTGTCGCGCCACAAGAATTGAAGATCGAACACGTTCGTTTTATGTGGCGCCGTGCTTCAAAAATGACAACAATGACTTTACGAAAATGACAAGACAATACAAATAGACGCTACAACTGTGCTTCCATTGTGCGTATACACAATACATTTGTCGTCGCGTAAATGTATAGTAATAATTATGGCGCCGTAAATATATGTGGCGAGTAATATGTCGTGTCGGTGTGCGGCCTCACTTACACAAGGATTTTGTGTTTCGGCTGTCAAGACATCTAAATATATTTATTGACGACACCGTGGCCTACTTAATAGCAACTGGCGTAGTGGGACTGTTTGCAAGGCGAGGGTCCCGGGTTCAGTTCCCACCCTGGACCAGCGGTGACATTTTTTGTTTTGGGGTCTTGGAAAATCCATAAAATGTGTTTTTATTAAATTTGTTTGTCCATGCCTCCCGTGACACAGGGATTCCGAGTCCCTCGGCTGGGAAACAAAGTTCCTGGGATCCCTCGTTCTACAGGATGTGTAGGTACCGTCTTTACATAAGAGTCTTTATTAATTGTTATTATTTTATATCTTGTTTAAAAGCTTGTTTAGGTTTATTTTAATGTAAAATAGAGGATGTCACGTCTTAAAAGGAGGATAGGGCACCGTCCGACAAGGCGGACCTGACGAAAAAAACGATGGAAAATAAAGGTTATTGAATTTTTATCTCACTACTTCCCGCAGCTGAACTTCTAAAGCCTACGCTGTAACAATATTTTAGAGTGAAAATCTAAAACGATATGTATTGTCTTGCTTTGCTGCATTGCGATATATTTGTGTAAGTTATTTGTGCGCATACCACTTAGTATCCACTATTTATTGCAAACTGGTAAGCTATTTTGCCCATGCCTTCTTGAAACATCTTTCCGTGGGTATGGTTTAGAACATTAAAAATTTAAACGCAAAACTATAAAATCATTAAGATTAACCTACTTATTCATTAAGACTTTAAAACCATATAGAGTTTATTAGATCCAGAACACGACTTAAATCGGAAATAAAATAACTTTCCTTCTGGACTAACCAGCTCAATAAGCAGAGGGCATTAATAAGAGCATTAGTTAGTTAGTTAGTAGCTAAGTATGAGGATTGGGGCAGGTACTGTTAATAATAGTTCTGTTAGTTGTTGTTAGTAAGAAACTAGTTGGAAATTAATGTCACTTAGCTTTCCACCATTGATAATTGTTCTCTACGTAGCTTCAAGATCGCATTGAATTGACAAATACCTTACAGTATACCTTACAGTTTAGTATTAGCTCATAGACAATGGTCTCAGTACATGCGTGAATAAAGCTTAATACAACTTTACCTTCCAGTCTTAAAAACCTATCTTGAAAGGCAAAAGTTTTGGAGGCACCTACAGACAACTTCTAACATGACTTTTACATAACGTGTGCATAATAATCCAAATTAATGAAGTTCCTTTCACGCAATCTTTGAAACTTTAAATTAATTCTAACTTGAGCAATGAGTAATGTTTACAGCTATAGCTACTTATTATACATATCTACATCATTGCATAAAATTATCTTTGCTGAATTTGGTAAAAGGTAAAGATAATGAATTCATGAATGAATCATGCATGCATGTCGTTGGAGGTTAATGAATAGGGACAAGAGGTTTTATTGGACATGTTACCACAAACCAACAATTAACACGAGTACGGCAACTGTGTGTATCTTTCTAAGTGTACTTGGTATCATTGTATCATATTTCTAAATGTTTCTTTCATTATTTAGTACAACATTTGTAGGTACAATAAAATATTGCACAATTAATATTTTTCAGTGTTGGAATAAAAGCTTATTTTTTTAAGTGACGCGCTGCAACAACAGATTTAACAACGTGATATTTAATCTTAATATTAAACGCGACAGAAGACATTAATCACAGTGAAAAGGATTTCGCAAAAGTGCAATTGCATTCTCTAAATCAGATCATTTATATTGTTCAAGAAATACGTCTTGGAACTTTCGTATTTTACGGAAGATTCGGAAGATACGCGCATATCCGTTTTAATATCGCCTGCGTAAATAAAATACGGCGTTTAGTCTATTTATCTTTATCGTTTTGACTGGCCTAGTATACCTAGGTCACTCTCTAGCTTACCCACTCATATTGTCAGTTCATAATGGTTTACGAGTTTGTTGCTCGTTTCATTATGACTTTTTTTGTTTGTGCAATTTTATTTTTCTTCATATTTCAAGGTTCTAAAAGCAAAAAAATTATCAAAACGACCCATTGACAAAATATATTATTTTGTGTGTGTCAATGCTATCTGCAGTCCAGAAATTCCTAATGCGGTGATATGATTTTGTCTGCTTTTTTAAAGCCAGCGTATAACAACAATATGAAGACTTTTTAATAAGAAACTTTCCTATTTAGAAAAAAATGTACAACAATAACGCTACAAGCAAATTTTTGATTGCTCCAGAAACTTCGTATTTTGGTTAGAAAAGTCTTGACACAGAGACACTTACAAATGATTGTTTTATTTCAGTTCTGACGAATAGAAATCTTTTTATGCAAATATTCGACAGTCTTAGAGACGAGTACACCATTAGCGTCACAGACGTGTTTCCGCTTAAGCCAGAAGAGATGTTTTTTTCTGGTCCATCAATATTATTAATGGAATACGTTGAACTAATTTCACGGTTTACAAAATTTAATAATATTAAGATAAGCTGGTATTTGTATTTGTAAGTGGTATTTGTAGTTTGGTTGGTCCCTGCAATCAAGCTTAGCCTTTATAATAGTAATGACGCCCGCGTGGAATCGGGGAAGAGAAGCTGGGATTGCTTCCCTACCCTTCCCAATTTCAGCCCCCTAGAGGTGGCTTGTTACAAATAGATAGCTTATGTTTCACCTTGCCTCATCAACTATCTTCCTGAGAATATTCATCGAAATCGGACAAGCAGTTCAAATTTTTCTTACAAACTGTCGTCCTCCATTTCAAGCGTTTAGGGGTTAATTTTTTTAAAAGCTGCCTACATAACGCTCTGGGTATTCAACTGTTTTCATTCCAAATAACAAAATCGAGCCGTTGGTTGTTGTGAAAGTGTCACATACAAAGTATTAATTGACCAAAATGGTCAATTTTAATAAAAATCTTTTAGATGACCCTATACATCACTTGGTAATGGCCAATCAATGGGTCTGGAACTTTACTTCAAATATAATAGATATTCGGCAATGAAAAAATGTCGCAAAAAATATTTTTTCTATGTACCTACTTTTAAAATCTTAGAACTCATTATAAACATTCAAATGAAAAATTGTCCTACGTACTCAATTGCCTGGTAGGATAAGAACTTTACATATCAACACGACATTGGTAACCTTTTGAACATGTGTACCGATGTGTGTGACAGTTCAAAAGAACTGATTTCTTATCTTGAAAGGGTCAGCCCTAGTCTGTCCGACAACATAGAGTCAGAGAAAATGTGTGACGTTTTGACCCAGCATAAAATCTATTGTACTTGCATTTGCAGCACTGAAAGAATATTTAAAGGAAAAATGTAAGAACATGTAAGATAGAATATTAAAAAGTACCTAATAAAACAGACTTCAACATCAAGCAGTAAAAAATTGAGAACATCAACGTGATTGAAGTACGCATTTACTAACTCAATATATAGTCGCCAGATATCGCTCAAATTTTAATGGAAAGAAAGTTATTATAATGTAAGTTTTATCACTATGTGTCCCATTGGTTACCATACCAGACCGTCATCCGAAGAGTCCTGAATTCGATTCACGGAAATTTGAATAATATATAGGTAACCCATAACCTACAATATATAACAATACATACAATCATAGTAGGTATGGTATGTTTCTTTAATTTTATTTATTTACTTACCATCAAGATTTGTATTAAAAGGATATGGTTCATAAAAATGAGTTATAAAGACGAAAGAAGATTACAAACGTTATCTAAACTGGGCTAATGAATGACAAAAGTAGTCCAGACATCGACTGCATGTCGAATGTTTGTCGGTGTTTATAGCACGCTGGATTTGCCTTCCGCTGAACCGTACAAAGGAATGTGGCTTTTGGTCGATCGTAAAATCCACCGTTATTCCCGCCTAACGGCAATTGGGCCTTTGACGTTGCTGCGCCTGAATTTGAAGGCTCTGTAACGACGACGGAAAGTGTTGTTTGTTTCAACTTTGAATTTTAAACAAAGAACTTTTGTTACGCGCAATGAATTTTACTTTCGGAAATTTTATGTGTGTGTCTTAGTGGAAATGCGTAAATATTTCCGACGTTACGTAGAAAGATAAATAGTATTGTCGTTTACACAACAAATTGAACTCTCGTAAACTTAATCCGACGTTAAATGTCAATCACATCGGATTATGGTGCACTGCGATGGAAATGTCAATTTAAAATTCAGTTTTAATACAATCAACCTTCAATCAATATGTGAATTAAGTATTTACGAGATTGAGCTTCAGTTAAAATACGTTTTTGTTTATGTCACTGTGACGGCAGTATTTTATGGCTTTGTTTGGCTTTATTTTGGTTTGAAATTGAATGCCAAAGCCTCAGTAATCATGCCAAGTGCCTCCTGTTACATTACAGGTCACAAATCTCTGTGCATCGTGTTTGTGGGCAACGCATTATTATTTGTATATATGGCAGGCCACTTATAAAGAATACGCTCGTACATTCGATATAAGATTAAAAAACAATGCAAGATAGTATAATTAGGTATTATGAGTACTTATTTGAAAATAAGTCAGTTAGTTTTTGACGGTGAAAAATCGCAAGCACGCTTCCCGATTTTAATAATTATTTTAATGTAATTTGCTTTCTATTCTATGTGTAAATTACTAAATAATTAGTTTACAAGCATAAAGTGTATTTGTAGTCGCCGCTTCGTTCGGCTAACTATAATGTTTAATCCCGGCCTAGCAAGCCATCTCCGTAAAAATATGTAACGTGTTTCCCCTGCCTTACATTTTATTACAAATGATACCAGTTATTTATTTTGTGGCACCACGTTGATGACTTCGGCATGACATGCATTCTTTCCTGCTTCATTCCTTCTCGTCACGGATTTTCCAACACGGGTGTAACTGTTTATGAAACGTTTATTTTCTGCACATAACATCATATAATTTTTTATTGTAAATTGTTTGTATCGGATAGCCGTTACCACTACTAAGAGGGTTCTTTTACCCTTAATATCTCAAAGAAACGTTCTGTTAGACCAATAATTTTACTAGAATTCTTTAGTAGGTATTATGAATCAAGGCACGCGGTAATTTACCCCTCCGCAACGTTTGTGTTTTTGTCGAGTCGTATGTTTTTCTGAAGCTTTATCACTCTAAGCTTCTTACTGCAGTGTTTTGTTCACAACACATTCTCGTTTTCTCTGACATCAAGGTTTTAGTTGTCCTTAAACCACGATTTATTATAAAGTATAATCACAGGTAGGTACGGCATTAAAATGAATAACAATAAATCCTTTCTGTTTTTTGACTTGTATTCGAAAGATTATGCCACTTATATCATATAGATGTCGTGGTCATATCGTAGATTTGTTCATATCATGAAATGATCGACCATATCATGAAATGGTCGCATTTCATGAAATGGTCAACTCAGTTTGGCCAAATCGTAAAATCGTCTACGTTTCACGATTTGATCATCAACGTTTGGCCGGATCGTAAAAACCCGGAATATAGGGCATAATTTCGAACCGTGACGTCTCCGGCGCTGCGGAAGATGCAGCCCCTTCGCCCTTGCGTAACAAAGCAAAGATACAGCGGGCGGGGACTACCCTCCCTCCGCGCCTCCGGGTTCTAAAAAACACTCTAGGGGTTGGGCATACAAGACCACGTGGAGTAGGGGTAGGCTAATTCGGTTCTGTAACCAATTCGATCTACCTACAACCTTAAAGAATTTGACTGAGTAGTAATGGAAATGAGTATTCTTTGTTTTATATCCAAAATCAACTTAATTTTTATGCTTCCGTTCAATGTTACTCGTTTTTAACAATTGACGTGAATTGTATTCAGCAATTAGAAATTTTTGTTGCTACTCTTTTACTCTAGGCCGAATTGACAAGAGAAACAACATTTACGCCAACGGCCGCCATCTTTACACATAAACAAAGCGCTTGCAGCGCCTCTACCGGTAATTAATGTAACTACTTTACGATATGATCAAAATTATCTTGACCATTTTCATGAAAAAGCCGCGCGTTTAGTTGCCCATATCGAGAAACGATTTCTTATCATTGATCTGCTCAAACCACATCATGATGTGGCCAATAGACAGTTGACCATATCATGAAATGCGACCATTTCATGATATGATCGATCATTTCATGATGTGAGCAAATCTACGATGTGGCCATGACATAGACATGACGACATCTGACGGATAATTTTTGAGTTATCTCAACTTACCGACTTTTGAAGTACTTATTTTTTTTATAAAATGTTAGTTATTACCTATTATTTTACTCATTAAATTGTCATGAATGTACTACAGTTAACTTAAATATTTATTAAATTAATTGTTTAAGATTTTTAATAATTTATCAAACCGTTGTAATATAACGCTTAGTTAATAGAAGATAAGTATAACAGCAGTCAATAAGGAATTAACAACCACAAGTAGGCGTTTTGGCCGCGCCTTAATCGATTTGCCTGTCAATATCATTGTAGCGGAGCGTAGCGAAATTGCCTGTAATCTATTGCCTGGATGTAGTTGAGGGTTTCCGAACACAGCCGCCTAATCACACTTTTGGTCAAGTTCTTTTGATTCTATCCAATTACACATAAATTCGTGAGTCTATTGTACCTACTGTATTATTCGTAACTGAGAAAAGAATTAGTTCGTAAATTGCTTAGCATTTTCTTCAAGAGAATAAAGAATGAGAATTTAATACTTATAATCATTTACAAATCTAAATAAAAGAAAAGATTAAACATTTTCTGTGTTCAAATATATCAATAGTTTTAAGTTACAATTCTGGGTTTCTACAATAAAATTATGTCAAGACACTCAAGAACACACGAAGAAAATTGCTATGTTTTGCTACGAACGGTAAAAGTAATCTTTTTACAGACAGTAATTTCTTTGGGTACACAATTTTTTCTGGGACTCGTCAATTATAATTTTACTCAAGCAGTGTTTTTATCATGAGAGAAAAAAAGGACGTGAGTAATATTTTATTACATCAAAAGAATATCAAAGATGTTCTTTATTGACAGATGATTAACACACGTTTGATTTTTTCTGAATATAGGTAACATGAAAAGAATCTTATCTTAAATATTTCAGAATAAGTGTAAGCAGAACAGGAAAATACATTACATATTATTTTGTAAGTAATTTAACTGGCGACTACAAAGAATTGAGGTAAGTAAATATGGAATATCTGAATATTATAATTTTTTTGTCACAGTAATTATAATAACTGATATTATAATCAATAGTAATACCTATTTTAAAGCTGAATAGTTTGTTTTTTGAACGGACGTTTACTGGAATATAGTAATTTGAACTATTGCGTGTAGCGCGCCTAAAGAACTTTTTATTTCAAAAGAGATTTAACTCTGACCCACTGAGCACGTGTCTCTCCTCTTCACTGAGGAGTCATAGAACCACGTTGCTCCACCACGTTGCTCCAATGAGGATTGGTGGAGGTGTCAGTGGCCAGACTTCTCCAGTATACTATACTAGTAAATCCGCCCTCGCTTCGCTTCGGGAAACCAGTCCCTTCAAAAATCTCTATAAATTTTAACAAATTATGTTATTACGATGTCTAAGCTATAAAGCTGCAAAGTTTCATGAAAATCCGTTCAATAGTTTTTGTGTGAAAGAGTAACAAACCCACACACACACTCACTCACTCACATACATCCTTACAAACTTTCGCATTTATAATATTAGTAGGAAGTAGGATTAATCTATGTAGCCAACCGAAGAGTCAGAAGTTTAGATGCCGCCCGAAGGCTTCCGACATGGCTTAACGACTGTTAACTATCTGACTGTTTTCGATAACAACCGGGACCGATGGCTTTACATACCCTTCGTAGCATGTTAAAATTGAGAGTGCTTAAGATATTTTTCATCTAGGGTCACCCATCCTACTACCGACTATTACCGCAGTTGCTTTACTTCGTCGATCGCTTCAGATCGCCGCAAGTACGCAAGTCGCTGGACGCTGGCGCTTGAAATATACATTTATGTGTAGGCTCTACCTACCTTAAGCTGTTCAATATTGTCCAGAAAAAATAAATGAGATCTACATTTTGTCAAAAGTTAATTACAATATTATAATAATTGAATTATCCAATAGGCGAACGAAACCACATAGTACACAAGTGGTAAGTAAGCAATATTATGATAATAATGAAGCATGGATAGTATTTATTGCACAAAATTTTAATGTGTTACTGGCCACTTTATCCAATCTTTAATTGTTCCACTTCCATCGACCATACATTTTTATATATATAAACAACTAATTGCAAAGATTAAGACCTTGTTTCCTGCCGTCCTCCCTTGCTTATTCAAATTTGAAATCCCTTAGAGATGTTTTGCTTGTTCAACCAGAACGGTAATTGGACACGACACGCATTATACCCAGGGCCTGGAAAATCGATAGGTTTGTCGGCAATTTAATGAACCTCACGGCCCTTGGATCATAAACTAATAAAATAATGTTATTTGCGACAAAGTTGCTTAACCTATAGGCTAATTTAGTGGTTGCTATGGGCACGAACGAGCCTGTTTTTCTACTCTGTGGTATGGCCCGCTGAAAGATTATTGGAAAAGTTTTATTTTATTTGTCGATAGTGTGGCTTTATTTATAGCCTATCACTTCTTTCTTTATCTTGAAATCATGCTTCATATAAGAAATAAGTAGTTAATTAATTTTTTAGCCATAAAAAACTCCTTGGAAGTTCCTTGCCGCTTCTTCTTCCAAGACCATTCATCGTAGGGTTTTGTTAAAGCGATGGCGTAGATTGACTTTCGAAAAGTGTTTGTAAAAAACCTACTTCGAATAAAATATTCATTTGTCATTTATCTTTATCAGAACCCGGTAGATCTCTCGCCCAATCCGTAGATCAAAACGGAGTCAATTGTTCTGTATTAATTGGTCTTGTATAATTGTATTATTATCCCAAGTCATGTAATTTTTTTTTACCGCGTATACTTTCATTTGTATGTTTGTACGCTTATACGTCCACACTTTTTTCAGTTTCATTACTTTTACTGCCTTATTAATAAACGTAAATAAAACTAAAATACCTAATACTTTTGGTTCCCCTTGGCCCTTCGAAGACCTTCAATCTATTTTTTTCTCAAATACCACATATAGATTCAACAAATTGTACTGATAATAATAATTGATCTTATATACCACTAATAAACGGGCTTTAATCTAGTGGACCGCAACCTTTTAACTAAGTCAGTAAGGCACGCGGTTCCCTCCCACACTGTAGTATACTCCTATTCATAGCACACTTTGCGGTTCCTGAAATTAAATGGCGTTGGCGTTAAAGGGTATACCACGAGATAAGACTATTCATACTTGAGTCGCTGAGAATATGGAATTGCCACTCTCCGCTAAAAACAAATCTATTTCGTGTGCTCACAGTTCAATTTAGCTTGTAGAGTGAAAATTTAGTTAAGGCATTTTAGCATTATACTTTGTGTATTCATGTGATTCTCGATGTCCTAAACACATAAATGTATTTTTACCATAAAGTACTTTGAAGTGAGATAATAAGTATGACATATTGAGATATTGAATAAATTTTAAAAAAGCTAAATAGCATCATTGTTTAAGTATGTTTTTGACTCTTATTGTAATTGTTACGTATAATAATATATGTGCAATTTTATTTTACTCTATGGTATTAGGGGAAATATCTAGTTATTTTTATTTTTAGAGGAAATAACTCAGTTTACCGACCGAGTTCGATTTCCGGCCAAGTCCGATATTTTACCTATGTCACGTTATTAATCTATCTACATATATTTTTTATTTCATCTAATATATATACTTAGTTTTAGGATATCCTATTCCACCTTTGGACATGGTAAACTAAATGAAGTTTTAAAAAGAAGACAAAAGTATTACCGCGCGGGCCAAACCACAGGCAACAGCTAGTCATAAATAAATAAAACCACCCCTTTTCCACTAATAAGATCTCATCTCGCCATTACACAAGTATAATAGAATTTAATTACGTTACAAAACTGATAAAGAGTTGTTAGCATCGCAATTCATTTTCATTCTAGTATTGACTCAAGTTTACCAAGAATTTTCTGTTCAACTTCAAAATTTAATAATAGAGAAGCGGGAAGCAGTTTATCTGAATAAACCAATAGATTTCCACTGCGTCTGCGAGGCCCCGAGGATAATTTCATTGGCTTATCGCAATCGCTGTGGCTTCAGCTTTGTCCGTGGCTTAAGTTTAATTTATTCTCTGTAAGTCTCTTTAAGTGCATACATTGGGACATATGAGATTTAATTGAGCGATTCATCTGCTTACTATAGTTCACACGAATGCTATTTCCGTCTTTTCATTGAACTGATTTGTAGGTACACTCTATTCACCTTTCTTTATACTCCGTTCGGGTTCGATATGGAATTTGTAGCTCTATCCTAGTAGCACCCATCCTACTACCGACCCCATCCGCAGTTGCATAATTTTCTCGATCACTAAGGATCAACACAAGCCGCCCGGCTATGAGCGCTTCCTTCACCACATTAAACATATATATTTTTATTATAAAACAGTAATAGAAACTGGTGAACCATAAACTTTGCAACCGTTGACTTTGACAGAAGGAAGCTTTAATCAAAGTTTCCGGAATAAAGTAGTAACCTACTTAGACGTATAAGTTATCTCACCATGTGTTATGTGCAATGGGTCGGATTAGGGATTCTACAACAAAGTTTTCCCGCTCAGCGAACGGAGTCAAAGTTCCTACGAATCTGTTAGAGATATTACCGAACCACTGGTTATGTAAATTATACTGCTGTCTACGTTCTATATAGGCATGTGCTTTTTATTTATTTATGGTATTTATGTAATTGTTTAGGAGCAGTTGTTAGTTTGTTAGAAAAGTGTGAAGGGCGAACCTCTTAGCTCCCAAGGGTAGCAACGTATCTGTGACGAAATTGCACCAGACTGTGACTTATAATATTATTATTAACTGGAATATTTCCTACTAAACTTATTTTTTTATAAAAATAAGATAGCAAACGAGCATGCAGCACCACCCTTCCGCTGCCGCCCATAACAGCTGTGACCGACCTAGAACAAGACTCAAAAGGACTAGGATGGTTAGTCGGGTAATTTTTTTTTTACTTTTTTTATGCATTTTGAAATACAGTCCAACAGTTTTTATGAAGAATCATTCATAGTCCCTGGATTCCGAGGTTTAAAACTTACGGCACTCCACTATAGCGCATTTAAAAATTTTCTTTTTATGACACCTTACTCAAGTTTATACGTTACACAGTCACAGCTTTTGTTGTATATGTTACCGTTAAAATGCATAATAAGTTAACGTGCACATTAACTAGGTAATCTGCAGATTCACTGATACCATTCGTTAAAGTGTAAAATTTGAATTAAAAAAGGTCTTATTTGCACTTTACCCAGTTACTCTGCACAGTAACGGATGGTACATCGTTAAATTTGCTGAAGGCTGGCTACCTGAGTACAAATTTGTGTTGATTTGCTCACATCATGAAATGGTCGCATTTCATGAAATGGTCTACTCAGTTTGGCCAGATCGTAAAATCGTTTTCGTTTCACGATTTGGTCATCAACGTTTGGTCGAATCGTAAAAACGCGGAAAAAAGGGCATAACTTCGAACCGTGACGTCTCCGGCGCTGCGGAAGGTGCAGCCCCTTCGCCCTTGCGTAACAAAGCACAGACACCCACGCTCGCCTGCGCAGCTTCGGCTTGCCTTCGGCGACCAGAGTCAGCCGCTCCTGCTCGCCCGGGTGTCTGCGTTTTGTTACAGCGGGCAGGGGCTGCCCTCCCTCCACGCCTCCGGGTTCTAAAAAAACACTTTAGTTACCCCTTTAGTTACCACTTTACTTACCCCTACGTGGAGTAGGTGTAGGCTAATTCGGTTATGTAACCAATTCGACCTACCTACACCTATTATTATTTTTTATTTAAACAAGAACCTATTTTATAGAATTTACCGTATGCATGGTCGTTAGTCTGCAGATTAACTAGGAAGTCTGCAGATTAACTAGTTAATGTAGGAACTCAATAATTTTTTCCACTTTAACTGACTCAGCCAGATAATCTGCCGAATACCTCGTTAATCTGCACTCTATCCGATTTACGCAAATTAACGGTAACATAAATACCAAAGTTTGAGCGCGGCCGTGATACCCAACCACTTAAGAGATTATTTCCCGATATTTTTTTAGTCTGAACAACATGCCTAACAACATACTAAAATATGGAGCTGGTTTCATCAAATGCACCTTTCGGGTCTTTTTTGACGCTAAGGGAACGTACTATTAAAATAAAAAATAAATAAGCAAAACAGAGATAACACCATTACTACCTCAATCTACTACTACCTACTACTATATATACATATATTATATTTATATATCATAAACATAAGTAACACCTATTAGATATCGCACGTAAAGCCAGACTTACTATTAATATGGCAGCAACCACATTTTCCTGCAGTTTTAAAAGGGATGGATAATAATAATAGGTTGACCCGCTTTCAGACTCACCCAATCCTAGGTAGGTACATGTTTACATTTCTACATAATATCTTACATGAGACAAATCTCTTAGCATTATTTAAATTGGTTCAATTTTTGCACCCACCTTAAGGTGGAAGCGTGACTCGTTTCAGGAACAATTTGTAAACAAGCTCGCCTTCGTATAATTTGATGAGTTATCTTGAGTAAGGGAGGAAAAACTCATAAGGTTAAAAGAACGCAAAAATGTCTTCTCTACGTCGAAATATTTTTATCATTACGACTCTCAACATACTCACTCTTTTAAATGACATCGTGTATGGAAATTAATTTGTTTTTGATGTTCCAGGATATTAATAATATATTATGATCATAATACCAGTAATTAAGATCAATTCAATTCAATATTGTAAATTAAGATAATAACTTATTTTTACAAAAAAAAATACAGACTTCAAAATCGATAAGTATTCTTCTTCTTCTTCTTCTTCTCAACCCATCATGGCCAACTATTGAGCTCGGGTCTCTTCTCAGAATGAGAAGGTTAAGGTCATAGTCCACCACGCTGGCCAAGTGCGGATTGGCGGACTTCACACACCTTTGAGTTATGCGAACTCTCCGGCATGCAGGTTTCCTCACGATGTTTTCCTTCGCCGTTTGTAGCAAGTGACATTTAAATGCCTAGAACGCACATAACTCCGAAAAGTCAGAGGTGCGAGCCCTGGGATTCGAACCCGGACCCTCCGTATAGAAGGCGGAGCTCTTAACCACTAGGCTATCACCGCTACATATGTAAGTATTAATTACTCAGAAATTACCCGACAGTTCTAAAACTTGACGTGAGCAGATAAAAATTTGTAGGGAGGTAGTTGGTAGGTAGTAGGGAGACGCCCGCTAAGAACACATTTTATCATACTCTTCGCCTAAGTGGGTCAAATAGAGGTTGAAAGTAAAGTATGAAAATCAGTCAAATTATACCACGCGGGCAAAGCCGCGGGCTACAGCTAGTAAGGTATAAATGTTCCTATAAACTATCTAAACTAAACTAAATACACTAAACAATAAAAATGCTTAACTGAAAAATATTGTAATAGAATTTGAATATTCCAATCCATCAAAGTTCTTTAGCGAGTAAAACGAATGTGTAAAATATTTAGCCAAACTTCCAATATACAGTTTTATCCGCAAACGGTCCATTGAACGAGGCTGGCTTGATCAAAAATTGCAATTATTTGTATAGCCACCATAACGAACAGCCAAATGCATATCGAGAGAGTTTGTTCAAACAATTATTTTTTATTACGGCTATAACGTTCAGAGTGACAGGTTTTTATTCAAAATACGACATACATTTTTAAACAATTCAAAAATACCAACACATTGGACAATATATGATATGAATATTAAGTACTTCAGTTCTCGCAATTTATTCTCTTATATCCCCTAGTGGGAATTTCCAAAAGTCCTACCTACCCACGGAAGGAACATACTAAATTAAGCTTCTTGCGTTCAATAGGTTCATTCACCAGATAGCTGTGCGTCGTCTGTTAGTCACTCAATAACGGAAAAGCCTTACATTTATTGATAATAATAAGTATAATATAATACACACATAGATTCCGCTTTCGTCAAAAAATTATAACAAACTAGTAAACCCGCTCTCGCTTTGCTTCGGGGAACCAGTCCCTTCGAAAATGTCTATAAATTTTAACAAATTATGTTATTCCGATATCTAAGCTATATTACTGCAAAGTTTCATGAAAATCTGTTCAGTAGTTTTTGCGTGAAAGAGTAGATAACAAACACACGCACTCACATTCTTACAAACTTTCGATTTATAATATTAGTAAGATTATAAATATAAAGAATGTCCGCAGTTAAATAACACACGAAAGTAAAGCTCCAAATCTTAGTATTATTATTACCTTAACTATGCATACAACTACTCAGATTTCTAAATACTAATGTAAATAATAATCCGTCACAGGCGCCGCTGAACTTCAATTTAAATAAAAGGATTACTTACTAGTCGAATGCCAGTTGTTTTCCTATATGTACAGTGAATTATGAGGCGGAAATTAGTAACTGCGTATTGTGTTAGGGTTGGTAATACTATACAAATATGTAGTCACTCATGACAATCTGCTTTAGTGTGTATCTACACATAATATACAAGTATTCTGGATCTAAATTAACACCTACTATTTACGTCAACGATACTCTGAATATCGCTTTAGCTTTGTTCACAGGTGCCACAAAACACTATTTGAAATTGAAACAATAAGTTATCCGTAACACGCAGTTTATTTAAGTTGAATCAAACCCAAACTCGAAACTTCTTAATTCCGAAGTATTATTTACTTCAACAGAATTAATTTTTCTTGTAAGAAATAAAGTGCTATGTTAAATTCAGCATAAGACTATTAATTATTTTTCTAACTTTCACGTACTCGTATCGTAGGCCCTTTACGACAACCCTTGTACACACGAATGGGATTAGCCAAAGCTCGGTGAACTGTTTTTCCTTCCGTATTTCATTCCAGTAGAGTGTGTCGGATAAATAAAGCTACAAGAATCCGCGAGACAAACAACCTTTGTCGAGTTTTTGAGTCTGGATAACGAACGTACGCTCATTAGTTCATGCTACGCTTACAAAATTAATTAGCCTCGCTCTCTTAGGCGCGGAATGGAAGTCAGTGGCGTAGGCGGTTGTACGGCGAGTGTTGGGTTGCATTTTTATTTCATTGAGTTATGAGCTGCGATGGGTGTTCAGGTATGGCATGTACTCGTACTAGTTGGATTTCGGGACGTGAATCATTCAACTACTCTAACTCACCAGTGGAACGCCCACGGACTCTTACTCTATTAGCTTGGCCACTAAACACAAACACAACACAAACACTACTAACGCTACAACTTTAGCTTGCGATTGCGAGTACCTTGTTGTTCGTCCCTACATCGCAAGGATAGCTAGTGTTTAACGACAGACAGAGAGATGCGCGGTGTTCGTTTTTATTGTGTTACTTTTTATTTTGGTTAACATTTAAAGATTATCACTAACTTATCCTTCTGATGACTTTCCAATTACCGATCTCAAAGGAACAATACTTAACATGTCTATAATTTGTCATGCAACTTTGAGGACATAATAGTTCAAAAATATACACATTTGTTTTCAACTTGAATCGTTTTGAGCGTTGTATCTAGTGTAAAACAATATCATTTCAACGCCATGTCTTCGTCACACCAGCGTCTGAACCCTTATACACACTGCACAAGTTGAACCGTATAAATGTAATAATGCATACTTACTACAGATACTATAAAAAGTAACATAGATACTCATAGTTAGAGTACTTAAATTTAGTGATGTTCTTTCATTTAATAACTTTTAACAAAATAGAACCGACTTTAACGCCGAAAAGTAAAATAGCTTTAAACAGAAATGTTATTAAAACAGCCCTTAGATTGCGCTCCGGACACATTCCATCAAATAAATTTGGTTATCTTATGAAGAAAGCGGTATCGCCAAACTGTGCTGATTGTGGAGTTGTTGAAGATGTTTATCATATTTTGATGGAGTGTGTCCGAACTGAATCACTAAGGACGTCAATAAATACTATAAGTTATAATTTAGGATATATTAATTGTACATTGGCCCTTCCATCAAGTGAAGAGGCCAAAACCTTATATAAAATTGCTGATTTAGCTTTAAAGAAAAATGATAACTGATTGTTTAAATTAATCTTACATTAAGTATGTTCATTTGTTTAGTTGTAAGTGGACTTTACGGGACGATGTGGTCGCTCAGCGACAAAGTCCTTTAAATAAATTAAAAAAAAAAGTCTGATAAACACGATGCTGAAAACCGTATCAAAATCGGTTCAGCCAAACGCGAGATAATCGCGCACAAATATACATACGAGTACATACATACAGGTCAAACTGCGAACCTCCTTTTTTATGTCGGTTAAAAAATGTCATTATTATGCATTGTTCTTATTCTGCGCAATGCAGAAACTTTTTACAAAGCCTGAGTGACGTTTTATCTGTAGACAAAATGAATGGAGTTAACGCGCCTACTGTCAGCTTAGCTAAGGTACTTAGGATATTTAGATGTTCTTATAATATTAATTTTAAGGTTTACAATGTTAACTATTTATTATTAGGAATATCATTATAACCCATTTCAAACTCTTTTGTATGAATTGAACATTGCAATACTCATATTTCAATTGAATTAAGAGTGTAGAGCGTTAGAACATTTTCAATAAAATACATTCATTTTTACAGAACTGAAACGTTTTCGCAGATGAACGACGAAGCTCTCCAATTGAAAGATTCGCTATTAAGTAAAGTTTCACATTTCTCCTTGCGACTATCTTTAATTCGGCTCGAATAATTCAATAAAGTAATACTATAATTTATTATAAGAAATTTCATATGAAATCATTCGAATTTGGTTATTTCAATATAAAATAACAATTTTCATAATTAGCAATGGTTAATATCAACAACTGTAGCTACTACTTTTCTCGTCAATTGTTTAACTTATTAACCGAGTACAGAAAAAGGAGGAGTTTCTCTATTCAAGTATATTTTTGTATGTGTGTTACATCATAACTTTGCACTGGGTGAACCGATTTTGATAATTCGTTATGTACTTATTGAAAAAATTATAATCCCATATACCTAAAAGAAAATAACCGACTTCAACATCGATGACTAGAGATAACTTAAAAACTTATCGTGACATGACGCTCACATTTAAATGGGAACACCCTACAAGCACCAACTTTCGAAAAAAATTAATCAAAAAAATCGGAATGCTTAGTAAAAAATTCGAATTGAGAACCTTCTCTTGATTTGAATTCATTTAATAAACTTAAATATTCTGTTTTAGTTTATGTAATAACATGCACTCAGATATTACAAATATGAACACTATAAGTAAACTAAATGAAAGCTAGCCGAGATTGGATTGGGCTACCTATGTAAGCGGAGCCACAGAGGTTAGCCTCAATCCCGCAGCTTAGGCACAAAGGCAAACATTGTGCTAAGTAATAAAATATTAAATAAGCTTCAAAAGTTCAAAGGAAACTATAAAATATCATGAAATTGGAAAATTGTACACTAAACATTTTGAGTTAGGTAAGAGCGACACTTTTCCAAGGAATTTATATTTCATTTTTGCTGTATTTTTAGACAGAATGTTTTAACTACGTTTAAATTGTACATACGAAATATAAAAGTGCTCAATTTTTTACTAGGTAATAGTACTTTCCCGCGGTGGTAACCGCGTTAGAAACAGGTACCTACGACAGAATAACGTCAAAATTATCCCACGGGAACCTATCACTAGGAATATAATATACTAAGTATGTCCCAGTCTTAATCATGGACCACCTGTGTGATTTTTATCGCGATCCGATAAAAATAATTATAATAAGTTTATATCCACTCCACCCGCCTTTTAAATCCGTTAAGGAATTATTTCTGGGATAATAAATATCCTGTGCCCTTTCCCGAACTCAAATCTCAATCGCATCTCAAAAGGATCTCCAACTCATGCTTACGAATTTGGATACAACTATAGCTCAAACGGGTCTCAAACTCATGCTTACGAATTACGATTATATGGGCACGGAAATGCCCACGCCAAGAACGATCGAAAACCTTATTATGAAGAGGATCTTACTGAGGCTGCGGGGCATTTTTGGGTCTTCAGATATCCTTGTACCTACCTATTTAGTAATCATATTACTTTTTGCTCACTTCTGACCGTAAAATTATTATAATATTGTATTCATTGACTTCATAATCTGTTACTAACACAACGCAGCGGGATATACACTCACTTATTCGAAACTACTTATTCGAAATGTTTAAAAACTTTTAATGGCGTCTACAGTTATGTGTTCTATTGTTGTCACAATTTCAGCGCTTTAATTGCTTTTGCGAACAATTTTAAGCTCATAATATATGTCGCGTACTGGTGATATTATGTCATATGCTACCGACATCCGAAACTCTGCTTTGTTTACTAGGCACGTAGTCCATGTTTGTAGGGTTTAATTCCTCTACATTTAGGTATATTTTAAAAGGGACGCTTAGCCCTTTTACGAAGTTTCAGGCATTCTAGCGGTTTGGCTTTTTGCCTTTTTGTTGTCTCGGTTGTTAGAAACTTCACATATCACTTCTTCCTACCACTTGTATGCAGATGATCTCCAAATATATACTAGTGCATCCCTGGATGATCTTCCGAACGCTATTCAGACCATTAACACTGATCTGAGTCGCATTCTAAATTGGAGTAACTCATATGGACTTCAAATTAATCCAGCAAAAACGCAAGTCATCGTAATCGGTTCTTCACAGTTATTAACAAAAGTAGATTGGTCTCTGCTGCCATCAGTCACTATTAACGGAATAAATCTGCCTTACAGCAAAACAATCAAAAATCTTGGTGTTATTATGGATAGCTGCCTCTCTTGGACGCCTCAGATCAATGAAGTCAGTAGGAAACTATTTGTGGCTGTTGGATCCCTCCGTAGGTTGCAATATTTCCTACCCATTCCCACGAAAATTACGCTAGCTCATGCTTTACTCCTTCCTATTCTTGACTATGCAGATATTTGCTATCTTGACATAACAGAGGAGCAACTTAATAAACTTGAGCGCCTCCAAAACTTATGCATCAGGTTTATTTTCGGACTTCGAAAATACGATCACGTTTCAGATTTTCGTCACAAGCTCAAGTGGCTCCCAATCCGCCTTCGCCGGAATACTCATATACTTTCTGCTCTCTACTGCGTACTGCACAGTCCTACTTCTCCTGTGTACCTAAAAGAACGGTTTGAATATCTGTTTGAGTCTCATGGCGATAATCGATGTCTTCGTTCAAATTCTAACTTATGTCTACGAACTCCTTCTCATTCTAGCAATTTTTATAATAAATCATTTAGTGTCCATGCGGTTAGTCTCTGGAACTCTTTACCGCTAACTATAAGGAAGGCTCCAACGCTCTACTCCTTTCAGAGGCAAATTAAGGAGCACTACATGTCTTTTATATTATAGTTTTTGGCCCTCTCCCACTTTAATTGTTTCACCTTTGTCTTGTTTAAAACGATGTCGGTTTGCTGAACTGTGATCTTTCTTGTTCTTTTTTTTCAACTTATAACACTGCATTGCTTTTTTGTCACCATTATTATTTATATGTACACCCTGCCTTTCTTGACAATCTGTATATAAAATTCCATAAGACCATGGTTGTCTGGAAGAGATCGCTTTTAGCGATAAGACCGCCTATTGTCTACACCATATTTCTTATTTCAAGTTGGTATTTTACTGTTAAGTAGTAGTGCTACTAGTGATATTTCTGTATGTATTACCGTTGTTACTTTACTGGTGTACAATAAAGTGTTATTGTATTGTATTGTATTGTAGAAATGTAATAATAAAGTGTTTATAATGAAATGATACATCTACTTATTAAGTAATCGCCTTTACATCGCTTCATGGAACCTAGGCGTTAGAAGATACAATCAAAACAATTTCAAGTTTTTTTATTCACATAAAATCTTTTCTCACCAGTAAAAACCACATCAAAATACGTGAAACCGTTTCGAGGAAACAGAAAACTACATTAAAAAAATATATGGAACATTAGTAATTGCGTTCAGAAAAGTTTTTCTCAAATATATTCCAATGTAGGTACACCTACACATCAAGCAATTACAGTTTTGTTAATGTATAAATTTTAATAAAATTCCATCGTAAGTTATAACCACCGCTTACTTCGTGTATTTGTGAATATTATATCGTTTTGAATTACAGAAGGGTTGGAAGGAACATTGGTCGGGTTTCCCTTTGATGGAAAATGTATGTTGCGGCGGCGAGCTCGTTACAGTACAATTAATTTAGCCTAAATCTCACACATGAATTATTCATTGCTGACGTACAAAATGCTTAGCAACATCAGGTTTAACTGCGTTTTTTATTTACGAATAAATTTAAATGAAATTATGAAATGTTAGCTAAATACCTACGTAAAAATCCTGTTCATTTCTTTATCGACACCGTAGCTGGTAGTGAACCTACCCGCAAAACGAGAGGCTCCTGTACTATCCTGTCAGGGCAGAAGTTTGATAATTACCTTGAGAACTACCGTTCTCAACTGCTTCGTAAGGCACGTTTAGCTGTCAGTTCGGGTTGTAGATAGTCATCGTTGTTGAGACATGCCAGCCTTTGTGTGTTATAAAACAAAGTGGAGTACCACTCAACTCTAGACCACCAAATGTGGCCCACGACTTCTTTGAAATGACAGGATAGAAAGGTGTGCTAAATAGTATTGCACGCGGGCGCTCATACACATAGCGGCGGTCCTGATGGTGCCTATATAGGATACAGGGACGCCTTTTGGCCCGAAAAGTTTGTCCTTGTCTGCACCTTGGCTAGAAAAGTGTGACGACTAAACCGAGAAAAGATATAAGTACTTAAAATACACTCTAACTCTAGGTCTACGAGTTATACGAGTATTAGTAACGTTTAAGTTTGAGGATAATAATTTTGCATGAAGCGCGCAAAATTTTATGTGCAGTACCCAACTCATAAATCAGAAGGTAATTTAAGCATAATGTTACGAGGCCTTCTAAGGAGCTTAAACTCTTTGGAGCGGGCTATATCTGTGAGTAATGAACGCTCTTCCCAGTTTTACTGCACTTTGAAACTAATAATGGCTCTTAATGAAGTTTTGTTAGTGCTAAAAAATAATAAGGGTAACCTGTTTAAAAGTAAAGACGATTTCTAAAAAGAATCGCTCAGTAATTAGAAATAATTACTTCTGTTAATGACTAAGTAATTACAAGGGGTAAGCCGAAACCTTAGCTATAATTGAATCTGTGGCAGGTACTTACCTGCCTCAAATGTTCATGTCAACACGGGTAACCCCAAATTACCGTCACTGTATAAGCCTAAATTATACGTACTCGTACTACTAAATAACTGGTGTATTATTTTGGTATTTCAAAGTGTGCCCTATTTCTAGAAGTTCTCAAAGTAAGATTAAGGATTTTCGTCTCTTAAACATTATGGCCTTGTATTTATGTTATGGCCCACTACTTAGCACAGGTATCTCTTCATCATTGATGTAGTGTAGAAAGTATGTACCGCGGCACGCTGGTATACCGTGGTGTGCCTCAAAAAAATAAAGTTGTCTTTTAGGCTAAGCGTCCACAGGTCGGTATCGTACGCATCGGACGCATCGCATTAGGCTAAGCGTCCACAGGTCGGTATCGTAGGCATCGGACGCATCGCAGTATCGCAGTTTGTATAGAAAGTACGATCCGTACGATGCGGATCAGTGGACGCACTTGTATGATTTTCTATACAAAGAATACTACGATCCGTTTAATGCGATGCATCCTATGCGTACGATACTGACCTGTGGACGCTTAGCCTTACGATGCGTGCCGATGACATCATACACAATGCCGATCAGTGGACGCGCCCCGCGCGCTGAAAAGAAGCTGGTGTCGGCAATCCGATTGATGGTACTTGCGTCGGCAATCCGATCGCTGCAGAGTGCAGATACAGTGGACGCAGTTTGAAAAAATAATGTAGTTAATGAGATCGGTCAGATGCGTACGATACCGACCTGTGGTCGCTTACCAACGGATATGAGAGCAGTCCTATCAACGATTACTCCAAATTTAGAGCGTCTATGCTTAATTAAATAAGCTCATGTTTCGCATTAAATACCTTTTCGGCAATTTAAACTTTAGGTCTGTGGATTAACATGAGTTAAAAAATTATTTTAAATCTAAACTCTACGTCCAAAAATTTTCGTTTTTCTTTACATGAATAGAGAGTGATAAATATCATATACATGTGAGCCAATTGCAAAGTCAACAAGCTAAAAGCTAAAAGCTACAACCCACTAATGGCCCACTGCTGAGCACGGGTCTCTCCACATTACCAAGGAGGCCTAGAGCATACTCCACCACGCTGCTCCAATGCGGATTGGTGGAGGGGTTAGTGGCCAACCCAGTGTCGAAAGTTTTTCAAGCCGCCCGAGGGCCTCCAACATGGCTTAACTTTATTATCTTTTTTATTTAAAGTTGAAATTATAAATTACAAAACTTAGAACGCAAGTTTTTCACTTTGCACCTAATTTTCATAGTGTACATCAAAGTCAAGAAGTTGATTCTTTTAAGCATAAAACTCATGGCGCTTCAGCTACAAAAAAAAGAAAATGAAAAAGTTTTCTCCTTATGTTTTTAGATTTTTTTTAATGTTCAGAACTTAATTTTTAAAAATACCGAAAAAAATTCATAACTCGAAAACTAGGCAAAATCGCGGAACAAACATGGGGGTGATTCGGATACCCCAAGGGGTGCTCTGTCACCGGATTTCCGCTTAACACTATTTTCAAGGACACTCTGTATAAGCGTGTATAGGTTAAATCTCGCAAGTTAGATCTACTCTCAGAGAACTAGCTCCAGGCAAGGGAGCTCCTCAATAGCCAATAACACAGTGCATTTATTGCTTTACAGTGAGCAATATTAAAGCGTATTTATATAGTTGAAAGTAATAATTTATATATTGTATTTATTACAATATAAAACAAAGTAAGAGTATTTTCACATAATCACAGCTTCCTTACATCATGTCGATGTTTTGCAGAATGGTTGTAGCTCGTGTGAATGGTCTCTTAAGCGTACTTCCGAGAACAAGTGCCGAAAAAACCATACAGCCACAAAACTTATTACGTTTATAAATTCTGAATCTTGGCTTGGCTGCAGCCCATTAATTGCCCACTACAGAGCAAGGGTATCTCCTCATCATTAAGGAGGCCTAGAGCATAATCCACTCCGCGGCTCCAGTGCGGATTGGTGGAAAATTCAGAATCGAAAGTACGGCATTAGATTATGACGTAGGCGGAGCAGAATTTGCGATTCTAATACATTATTCAGCAAATAAGAGGTATTTGGTTTATCCCTACTGCCACATTTCGTGGTAAGCGACCCAATAACCAACTCACGATTCTAATATAAATCGGAACATGTCAGTAGAACCACGGCTACGACACGGGAATTTATACACGTCTGCCAATATATCATATATTATTATACCTACTAATACTCACATACAACAATATTGTAACTGATTGACAAAGGATATATTCTGGGAAAATTTATTATTTTCTTGGGAATAATTAATACCAAAATAATAATTATTAGCTTTTTTGTCTATTTGTCTTTAGCCTAGCTGATAAAAATATTTAGTGTCTTGTTTAGTTTCTCAAACAAAAATAATGATATGGATTTTCATCTAAAGGGCAAAAAAAACTATTAAGGGCTTAAGTTTATCAAAGCGAAGTGTACGTGAGTATCACTCGTAAAATCATAAAATAATATACTTTGTTATGGGCTAAGGCTTCTATATCAAAGTTTTTTTCACTTATATACACACATCAAAAGTGTCTAGGGATCAACATATATTTTTGCAATAACTTTTCTCCTGATTGATATTAATTAAAATTTTCTTTAAGGATTCATCAAATAAAGTGTTTTCGTTTGTCACAGTAACCAAGTCACCTTTGCATTAATAAAGAAATTTGCCATTTTCCTAATAAAGGGATTTTTGACATTTGAACCACTAACATTAAAGTTCGAAAAAAAGACTGAAATAACAGTTTTCTTTAAAATTTTATTGGGTAACTTAAACAATTAATAATCCGTGTTTCTACCGCGAACACTAACAACACAAGAACATCGGTTTGGCATACTCAAAATGAGTTCATACAAATCACGCTGTGGAATGCCCGCCCATGTTCGTTGCAACAACAAAAAAAGGTCTTCTTGCCACTGGATACCCTCCATATTCGGCAGAGCTCTTCTCTGTAGCATATCCCATGCATGCTCAATCGGGTTCAAGTCTGGCGACTGAGCAGGCCAGGGCAGGACATTGATGTTAGCTGCGGCGAGAGTCTGTCTTACAACTCTTGCGGTGTGCGGTCGTGCATTATCATGCATTAACTGAAATAAGGGACCGATTTGCACTTGTAGAGGAACGATGACGTCTGATACAATCGTCTCAGCATAAATTTGAGCGTTGAGGTTGCCTCTGATCCAAATCAACTCAGTTCTTCCGCCGATCCAAATACCCGCCCATACCATGATGGTTCCACCACTATAAGGATGGACTTCCTGGCAGGATTTTAATCGCTGTTGGCGTCCAGGGGTTCTCCAGTGTCGTATACGTCTTGTATCCGGTCTCATACCAAAACGAGACTCATCAGAAAAGCACACGAAACGCCATTGTTCTTCTGCCCAATTTCTGTGTTCAAGAGCCCATTGATATCGAATCCTACGATTGTGCATTGCTATAGGTGGTACCCGTAGCGGTCTTCGGGAATGAAGGTTCACTTCATGCAAGCGGTTTCTGACTGTTTGGTTGCTAATTAAGTTCCCTGAAGAGTGATGAAGCCTCACGGCTAACATCATGGCGGTTATTGTTGGAGCTCTTCGAGTTAAGATTTGAATGTATCGGTCTTGTCTCCGTGTGGTGCAGCGATACCGTCCTCCATGGCGCTCAGCCACGGTACCAGTGCTTCGGTAACGTGTCCAAAGTCGACTGATAACACTCTGACTTGTATTCAGAGCTAAAGCCACAGTACGTTGCCGGGAACCAGCTTCTATCATTCCCACGGCTCTGAGCATTTCTTCCCTGCTTAAATGACGTCGCCGCTCCATAATAACGTTGGTTTTAATCAGTAGTAGGGAAACAGTAGCACTAATAATGTCTTCAATGCGTTGTATGTTTTTATAGGGAAAATATTGACAGCTGATTTTCATCTTTTACTCGAATTTGATTGACAGTTCCTGATTCAAATTATGAAATGCACCAAAAAGGATCCATATAAATTTATAAAATCATAAATTTACTAGCTGTGCCCGCGGCTCCGCTCGCGTGAAACTGAGTGTGTCACAAAGTTTTTCCCGCGTAAATCTCGATCCCGCGAGAAGTCAGGAACAAAAAGTAGCCTATACAATGCTCCATAACCTCCTCTATCTCTCAGTGAAAGTCCTATTAAAATCTAAGACCACTATTTCGCGCACAGGAGTTTTTCCCACGTGAATCCTGATCCCGCGGAAATTCCGGGAATAAAAGTATTCTATATGTTACTTTACAACTTCCTCTAGGTATCTCCCAGTTAAAGTCCCATAAAAAACTAAGCACGCAACTTTGCGAATAGGGTTTTTTTGTGTGAATCCTGATCCCGCGGGAATTTCGGGATAAAAAGTAGCCTATATGTTACTTCGCAACTTCCTCTCTCCCAGTGAGTCCCATAAAAAATTATGCCGCGCCTTCTCGTATTAAGAGTTTTTCCCGCGTGAATCCTGATCCCGCGGGAACTCCGGGACAAAAATTAGCCTATATGTTACTTTACAACTTCCTCTATCTCCCAGTGAAAGTCCCATAAAAATATAAGCCCATTCTTACTTCGCGCATAAAAGTTTTTCCCACGTGAATCCTGATCCCGCGGGAAATCCCGGGATAAAAAGTAGCCTATACGTTACTTTACAACTTCCTCTAGATATCTCCCAGTTACGTGTCGACTATAAACCTCTTATCCCGCGGGAACCGATAGGTTTACCGGGATTATAAGTATTTGGTATTTTAGGTCTCGTGAATAACTATCTGTGTGACAAATTTGGCTTAAAACCGTTCTGCCGTTTTGGCGTGATAAAATATCCAAACTTTCGCATTTATAATATTAATAAGATTAGTAAGATATAAAAATCTCTATAAATTTTAACAAATTATGTTAATCCGATGCCTAAGCTATATTACTGCAAAGTTTCATGAAAATCCGTTCAGTAGTTTTTGCGTGAAAGAGCAACAAACATACACACACACTCACTCACTCACTCACTCACATACATACATCCTTACAAACTTTCGCATTTATAATATTAGTAGGATTACAAAGCCACATCTCAATCTCAAGAAATCCGCATAAAAATGCTTGATCCCTAGACACTTTTGATGTATGTACTTTTGCAGTAGGTAAATCTAAATCAAACCCAATGTTTTACTGACTCAAAAAAGGTGGAGGTTCTCAATTCGACACTTACTTATTTAATTTTTTTAGATTACGCATATTTTTTTACAGAGTAGACGAATTTTGATAATTATTCTTTTATTGCATAGGGTACCTATGCTCTAAAGCTGGTACCATGTAAATATAAGCGGCATCTAACTAGTAGTTTTAGAGTATAACTATAATTGATAACTCTACGTATCCATTTTGAAGTCGGGTATTTTTTCTTAAAAGTAATTGTAACTAAAATCAGTAGCAACAAACTGTACAATATCAGACCGAATGTTCCAAGTAGGAGATCAGATACAATGGATAGTTATAATTTGGAGTGAAACAAAAACACACTCCGCTCAGACAAGCACTTCCGCGGCACGTCTGATTGATGACTCTCCGTTTTTGGACGACATTATCTTCGTCACAACACGGGTTGATAAATTGAATGGTCTGCAATAAAAACAAATCGTTCGATGGCCTAATGCAATCATTTGTTCCCTGTGTAACTTCCATTTGATTAACAGTTAAGTAATTTAATACTCATCACCTCATTCCCTACTCTGCAAATAATTAGTATTTTCACTCGTAACAAAATGTATACATACAGAATTGAATATTTGAATATTTGGTAAAAAATAAGTTCGAAGTTCCTGTTGATGGCAAAATTTCAATTGAAACATAATTTTATGTTATACAAATTAATTTTATACAAATGACAAGTGTGCAAACAAATTAGGTATGTAGTGAATATAGATGTAACAAATACTTAACTGCTATTACATACTTGACAGACCTACAATTGTATTTTTTTTATTTAAAAGGTAATGGCTGACTACAACCAAAACTGATAGTACCCAAGTGAAGACGAAATTTAAAATTAAAATGAAACGCACTAACTTAATGAACCGGTATATTCAATTTTGACTTGAACATTGTAATCGAACGGAATCACAGACATTTTACTTAATTTTGCTATTTTTACGCCCATATCATTAATCAGTTGTATATGCGGCACCTTATTATAGCAATATTCTGAAATCTTTCAATGTCCATGTCGTATTCGATAAAAATAATTGGATATACTTGGGCTCCACATACCTAAACCAAGTATCGTGTATCAGAGCAGTGTATTAACTTAAGGACCTATCAAAGCTATGTACATACCAAAAGTACTCCGTGAAAGATCACATACGCGATGAACACGTTAGTCTTAGAATCTGTTATTCTATTTATAAGCTCTCATGTTCCACTAGATAATGCTCATAGCCCGGCAGCTTGCGTCCATCCTAAGTGATCGACAATCCTTACTAATATTATAAATGTGAAAGTGTGTTTGTTTGTTTGTTTGTGACGCTTTCACGTCGCAACAAAGCTATTATATGGTAAGGTTTATGTGTGTGGGGATAGTTAGGAGGGTGGAGAGTGACGTAGGCTACTTTTTACCGCGGAAAAACATCCCATTCCCATGGGAAGATCGATGTTTTGTTAGTTACTAGATATTTATTTTCGGAGTTGCCAATAGATGGCGTTAACAAAATTCATTTGCAAGTTCTGAATTACGCTATCAAATACTACATGTAATTTACTTAAGTCATAGGCAAATGTAATAGGCTACTTTAGCTCTGCCTCGAGAACTCCCCGCTCCGGCTGTGTTCAGTGTACCGCCCGCCCGCTGGCACTATCCTGTTGGCTGATGTCCGCAAGTTGCTGGACTCGCCGACACCGGTGGTGGGCGCGGGCGACTGGAACTGCAAGCATCCGGGGTGGAATAGCCTAGCTGCCAACAGAAGTGGAAGGCTACTTTTTGATGCCGCTGAACAGCACGGCTACACTGTCGAGTGTGTTGCACACCGTTACCGCGGCTCTGAATAAGAGAGAACGCGTGTGTGCAGTATTCCTCGACATGGAAAAGGCGTTCGACCGTGTTTGGCACGACGGCTTTCTCTACAAGATCTCGCAGCCGTCGGCGCCCCGGAGTGCCGTTAAGATGATCTCCAGTTTCCTCGAAAATAGAAGCTTCAGAGTAGTGGTCGAAGACGCCGAATCCACCGAGCGTCCGATCGCAGCCGGCGTCCCGCAAGGGAGTTGCCTGTCCCCGGTCTGCTACGCCTGCTACACCGACGACATCCCGGCGACAGGGGGGGCGTCGCTTGCCCTGTATGCCGATGACGTGGCGTACATCACCACGTCGCTGAATAGAACCCACGCCATTGTCAAGATGCAGCGTGCGCTTGATGCCCTCCCCGAATGGCTCGCCGCGTGGAGACTGTCGGTGAATGTCGGGAAGACGCAGGCCGTGAACATAGGAGGATACCTCAACAGGCGGGACCCTACTCTGGAGCTTCGTGGACAAGATATCCAATGGGCCCCACAGCCCAAATACTTGGGCAAAATCGACGGAAGACTCTCGATGAAGCCACAGGTTACGAAAGCCGTCGCGAATTCCAGAAGTGCGATGGCAGAAACCAGTGCTCTCCTCGAGCCTCCCTCTCGGACTGAAGCTCGGGGTCTACAAGACCTACATCAGACCCCGCCTCACGTACGCGGCAACGGCGTGGTACGCGCTCGCCAGCGAACCGCAGCGCAAGAGGATGCGCGCAGTTCAGGCGATTGCGCTCCGCCGGCTGACTGGTGCGCCGAGGTACGTCAGGAACGCCGTCATCCAGAGGGACCTTCGAGTCGAGAGCCTGGATGACTTCATCGAGCGATTGGCACGCAACATGTTCGGGCGTGTCGACGCGTCGCGGTTCCCGCATCTACAGGACCTGGCGCCGCTCCACACCCGTCCACCGGACCGCTGGGCCTTCCCGCGCGACTTGCTGGTTGCGCGGGACGGGCCTAGCACTGACTGATACTGGGGCTTCGTAAGTCGTCGCCCGACGCTGATCGGCTCCTGCTGGGCTTCCCACCAGCGGGATTCACCCGGTAGGGGCTCGATCGCCTGGGTGGCGCGAAGATGAACCCCATCCCGTTTATGACTCTGTGGCCTGTAAAAAGGTCACCACTCACCGGACTTGACCTATTGGTTAACCACAGATGGACAACCAAGGGCCTTAGGGCCCAACCCATCAAGGACTGGCCCGTTTTAACGGGCCGCGAGAGACATCCCCAAAGGGGAACTAACTGTCCCGAGGGCTCCACACACCTCAGACAGGGTGGAGTGAAGAGAGCGAGTAGTAGGCTACTTTTTAGCCTAAATTCCTACGGGAGCGGGACCTACGCGGGTGTTACCTACGGGTCCCGAAGCAAAGCGCGGGCGGTTCTCTAGTATTCGATAAATTTAAGCAACTGCGACGCGGTCTGTATTTGTATGGGTGACCGCTAGTGGCAAAAATTTCTTGAACGCTTCCGTGCTTCACCGGATAGCCGTCAAAGCCGTTGGTCCCAATTGTTACCAATACGAAGCAGTTGTTAATCCATGTCGGAGGCATGAAAACTTCCAATATGGGGTTGGCCACTAACCCTTCCACCAATCCACTGAATCAACGTGCTGTATGCTCCTCGACATTAAGAGACCCGTGATCAGTAGTGAGACATTAATGGGTAGAAGCCATTCTATTGATGATTTTTTCATTTTATTACTTACTGAACTCAAAACACTTTATTTTTTTAGAGAAGTGGTACAAATCTAAACCTTAGAGGGTTTAATTCATAACTAGCTGTTGCCCGCGACTTCGCTCGTACCTAGGAGTTTTTCCCGCGTGAATCCCGATCCCGCGAGAACTCTGGGATAAAAAGTAGCCTATATGTTGTTCTACAGCCTCCTGTGTCTCCCAGTGAAAGTCCCATAAAATCCGTTCAGCCGTTTCTGAGATTAGCGTGCATAAACAGTGATCAGTTACAGTTAGATTTAGGATTGTCTAAAAACATCCATAAATCACAACAAATATTTGTAGGAAGGGAGGTGGGAGACGAAAGTGTGACATGGGGCATTCTGTAACCTTCACGACGTCCCATGTGCTGACAAACACAAATTTATCATAAACACTATTAAAATTATAAAATGTGACGTCACCATGATATGAGTATTCGCCTACGTGATTACGAGAAATTCATATGACACATGGATAGTCCCTTTGAGCGCGTGTATCAAAATGAATGTTCACTTAGATAAACTAAACATTCAACGGTTGGGACGATCGGCCAAAAGTCATATACGTTTGGTGCTGCCGTCAAAGCTAATCCCGACCCACAAAGCGTTTTGCAATCATTCGCAGTCCTATCCAGTACCCGCAACATTTTGTTCCTTACGCACCCGATCCAGATAAGATATAAGATAGATATTAGAATCACACATTATCCTTTTCCTTCTATTGATCCTCATTCTTATGTATGAGATTCAGTTCACATTGAAAGCAAAACCATTACATCAGTTTGCTCCCAAACATTGGGGCTATCGAGAAGAGCTTTGGTTCGTAAAACTTAATTCCGTACTTTCTTAATTTATTCCTCGGTGCTCCCAGTCTTCTGTTCCACTTGAAAAATATGGTTAACCGGGATTTTTAAATTTGAGGTCTGTCATTCTGCCGATGAGAACAAACGCGCAGACTAACCAATAGAAAAGTAATAATTGGAAAAATAAATGATTGTTGATGTATTGGTCACTGATAGAAATGCACACAACTCAATTCAAACCACTACTTTTTTATTTATTGATTTTTTTGTAGTCAAATTCGGTGTTCTTAGACCAAAACCAAAAATAAGGAATATCTCGATATCCAGCTGACTTGGTATTAGGGACATTATGGTTAATTTTGTTGGAAATTGGTTGTATTACCACATCCCAAGAGGAATACGTCGAGTTACAAATCACCCTGTATAGACAACTCCATACATAGTTAGAAATTACTCTGACTAGACTATGCTCTGTTCGATATAGAATTCGTTTTATTTGCATCCCACACAAATGCCAATTTTTCGCCCCTATTAAGTTTCATTGTAGATTGACAACGAGAATTTAAAATTTCTCGAGTGAATTTTGCTTACAAAAAAAAAATAACTATGAGCATACATAATTTTGTTTTTAACGGGGAGTGGAAATTCCATATAGCGACTACTTTGCCTTTATGTGATGTTTTCTTCGTTCTCGGTTCGTTATCTGTCCAAGTGCGTTGATGTAAATATTAATAAAATACGACATAAAATGTTCTGTATTTTTATCAAAAAACATTGTAAATAAAAGCTTGGAATCAAATATCTAACAAGGAATATTAGGAAAAGTGAACAAGTATGAAAAGGCCTCGAGGGATCCTACGAAGCGAAAAATGAGCGTGACCTAATTCTCGGCTGAAAAATAACTTATTTCTCTTTTAGTCGATTTAACACAAGTGTTTCTCGGTTAAATATTTATTACGAACGTAATGATTCCAAATATAATTCGAAAATTAATTTTAAATACTGATTGCCGTCAGTATCTACTTAAAATTAATTTTCTTAATGTAAAATGTTAAAAACTCACGAAAAATCATTTTTATGACCAATAAAAATAATTAATAACAAACTAGATGATTACTTCAAAGATGAACGTTTCTTGTAATATAGTTATTTGCTGAAGTAATGATGTTTGACTTACGAAAGGTGTTTTTAAAAATTAAAAAAATGAATTTCACTTCATTTTATTTCTTTAACTTCTATAATTACACTTGCGGGTTCACGTACCTACTGGCACAAAGGTGAATTACAAGTAATCGTTGAACATCTCAATGACCTCGCTAATTGAGGTTATTTTTTACCATTCCCAAAATTAAACTCGTTTAAATACATATCTACAGGTCATTACAGCAAAGTGAATTCCCGTAAGAAATCGTTCTTCTTCGTTCTGACCTTTAGCATCAGTCAAATTGACATAAAACGTTTTCGTTTATAAAAACGAATTCTGCATAAAAACCTTGCCGTTACTCAATGAGTGACTGACTGACAGACAACGCACAGTCACAACTAATGATTGCAAGCAGTTGAAATTAGCCATGTATGTTCGCTGGAGAGTGAACATGAGCACTAAGGAAGATTTTTGTAAATTCTTTCATATTATTTTTTGTTCGCACCAAAACTTGTGCAATTGTTCATTTTACATCGAAAAGTCAGAAACATGAGATTACATCAACTTCAAATATTGCTCAAATGAGACCACGTGGCAAGCACCAGCTTTCGAATAATAAAGGATCATCAAAATCAATTTACAAATGAGGGAAATAGCTGGACATACATGAAAAATATAGATACCTATCGACTATAGACCCTACTTCTTTTTTTGAAGTCGATTACAAATAAGAAAAACGAAAAATAAAAAATATATACCTATTACCTAATTACCTATTACCAAACACGCAACTAGACATGTAATCAACTTTCATCAACTTCAAACCTAATCTGTGCGGCTGCAATTTACCTTATTTAGAGCAAATTGTTTTTGCTGGCCTAGTTTATGACAGTGTCCGAGGAATGGAAGGCGAAGGCTGCCACCAGACAGTAATGGCGACATTGACAAATTGTAGCCAGGCGCGCCGCATGTGAGTGCATGCCACGATTGCATAATACCTACCGAATACCTAACCTTTGTTTAATTCGTACAAAAAAACGACTTCAAAATAATGATTTTCTATGAATATGTAATGAAATGAGAACGTCATCAACATAGTCGTAATTAATTAAATACGCATTATTAGGGATATTTCAACAACTGCTTTTAGAGGGTTTTTCCCGTTGGCTCCCATTCCCGTTCTAACCCGTCCCACTAGACCCCAAATTCCAATTTGACAGATAACGTCAAATAAAAGTAAATATTGCTTAAAAGTACAGTTATCAGAAAAAGTCTTAAAGTAAAAATTGAAACACGCCGGACGGATATCTTGAATTGCTGTTCTAAGTATCCTGGGCTTGGCCTGGTTCTTGGTTTGGGTGTTATATTGCCCATGGAACCTACGAGACGGAATCCTAGAGAATGAGGCTACTTGTGCGTCGTTATTTACCAAAGGATCGGGAGTAAAATATAAGTAGTTCACAACAATATTATAGGTAATTTACTTCAATAAACAAATAAGTAGTATAAAAACATGTTATAATCTGTATTGTTTTCATAAACATACATTTGCTAAATTAACGAGAGTGAAAGGAATTAACTATAATAAAAATATGTACCTATGTATAAACACATAATAAAATAATCTTTAAAGTGCAAAATCAGTCTTATTTGAAATGCCTCCTTATAAATTTGCTTAAGTAAACAGAATTAAAAAAAATCATTATTTTAGGTTCTCTTGCGTTAACAAACACCCCCAGTAAAAAAATCTCATATACCTATTTTCTAAGTACAGACAGCGACCAACTAAAGATTTATTATTAGTAGTGATGTTTTTCCTCGGGAACTACGAGTAAGTGACATTGCGGATAACATTTTACCAATTTTTAGTTACACTACACATGTTGGGAGCCCCTATAACCTGGGGGCCCCGTATCATTGATACGGCTTAAACGGCAGTAGCTACGCCCCTACAAAAATCATTATAATACTTTAAAGCACTTTTCCTATCGACTGTACACGTTGAAAAAAGAAGGTAAAAGTAATAAATCAAATTAATCGTTTTCGGGGTATAGTGGAACGGGTGAGAACGGGAATGGGAGCCAACGGGAAAAACCCCTTTTAGATGTCGTTCTTAAAATAGGACCACAGGAACCAGTTTTTTTAAAATAAAAGTTATGAAGCAACACACATACGGTCGAATCGAGAACCTCGTCCTTTTTGTGACGTTGATTTAAAATAACGTTGTTTTTTATGAAATCTAATATACCGGTTGTACCTTAGACTTAAACTAAATAAATAATAAATAAAACACGTAGGTATACCTACCTACACTCCGTCTGTTGCACTCGGATATCTGTGTCGCGCTATTGTCGCGCTTAGTATAGACTACATAAATAACACAGACAGTAACAACCAGAGAAGAATCATTTATCTGTCATATAAATGTCTGCGCCGGAATCGAACCCGGAACTCCTCGCTTTACATATAGGGCCACTACCATATAGACGTCGTAAAATTCAATTTCCTAAGAATATTCTTGGCGAGGTTGGAATTTTCATTGAGGGCGGAGAAAATATCACGTGAGTAAATAGATGAACAGATTCCACAGTCCCACGTACAAACTTCATGTAGGTATAACATTTCATTTTTACTGCTTTTTACTAATTTCATAAATTATTCTATTGTTAATTTTATCGCTACACATTCATATCCCCACGCTATGATTCTCTGTTTTGTGGCGCCATAGGCAAAATAAATGAACTTTACAAACTTAGACAGTCTTTAACTTTAAACTTTGGGTGATGACATTCACATTTCCATCTTAGCTCTACCACCAAAGCCTACCAGGATGGGTATGATCTTCAACAATAAACAAGACGAAAAAAATGTATTTTTTAAGATTACGCTAAGAATCTCTGAGCGTATAGTTTAACTTGTGTTAATTTTATATTTCATTTTTATTCTACGCTTCAACAACTTTCTTAACATAGAGACAAAGAACGGAAACCATCTAGTTCTAATTTAGTATTGCAGTATGAATAAAGTACTAATGAACACGTCTTGCTATTTCTGTGGACTGGGATGGAAATTAGTGACTGCAGAACGTTTCCACCGGAACTTGTACAAATTCCGTTTCACGAGTAAACTTGGAAGACCTATTCAGTAGGTATCGAAAATGCAAATGATGCAAGATGCTGATACATAACTAGCGGCCCGCCCGCGGTTTCACCCGCGTGGATCTCGTTCTCGTGGGAATATAATATGCATGTATTATACATAAAAACCTTCCTCTTGAATCACTCTACCTATTACAAAAAACCGCATCAAAATCCGTTGCGTAATTTTAAAGATTTAAGCATACAGACAATCAGACAAACAGACAAACAGACGGACAAAAATAGCGACTTTGTTTTATACTATGTAGTGATACGATAATAAATTGGTAAACTTCACACATGTTTGCGAAAATCATTAACAAGTCTCAGGTGTGCAAATGTCCACACGATGTTTTTCTTTGCTGAAACAACTGGCAAATAATTCAAAATACGCAAATGACTTCAACCAATTAATGGCCCACTACTGAGCACGGGTCTCTCTTGATCATTAAAGAAACCTAAAGCAGACTCCATCAGAGAATTAATGGCGGGGTTACTGGCCAACTCAAATATCGCAAGTTTTCTTGCCGCCCAAAGGCCTTCGACATGGCTTTACGATTTTTCTTTATCTAAAACAACTTGGACTGATGGCTTTACTTGCCCTCGAAACACAGACGCGCTAGCTAGACTAGCGGTGAGCCGTTCAACTACCAACCGCGGTTATTAAACTTTGTAAATCACTTACTACCGAAGCAAACCATTTTGAAAACAAGAATTGCATGTAACATTCATTCAAATAGCTTAGTTGTGAATGCTGCTGCTATAACACCATTTTTATTATATCCCATTTCCACCCTGGCCTTGTCTTATGTTTATTATTTTTTCCTCTTATTCCACGGTGTTTTACGAATCGTCCATATTATGGCCTATTCCGATCTAATACCAAAAAACTAATACCATTTGGTATTAGTTTATTATCCCAGTGAATTCTTACAGCTTCAATATCTTCTCGGAATCGACATATAATCTTTCGTAGCACAGAACAAATCATAAACGTGTGACTTGTGAGAAACATTTGTCAGTTCGCATGAGGAAATATACGAGTAGGTACTATTTCGAGAAATAGAGGAATTTGGTACATGTCTTTCCATTACCTGCTACACAAATATCTTCTCGTACTTGAGCTGTAAAACCAAAAATTGTCTGCATCTCAATAGGTACGAGTGAAAACTATTATTTTTGACTACATTACGGGGGATAGATATGGAGGACACATTGAGAAGTCATTCTTGAGAGGAGTTGGGATGTATGTACTATCCAACCTTAAAATATCGCTACTTCTATCCCGATTCTATACCTATGCTAAATGTATAGCTTCCACACCGGGGAAAGGGATGAAAAATATATTATTTCTTTAAATTTTAAGGTTATACTGTCAACAATCTAGACACACAATTGCGTGTCAAGCCAAGTTCAGATAACAGAACTGGCTAGCAGTGTGTAATCTATACATTTAAAACTCTTGCGTTACTGAGTGATTGGCTGACAGACGACGCACAGCCGAAACGACTGAACGGAAGAAGCTGAAATTTAGCATATATGTTCCTTGGGGAGTGTAGGGGTGCACTATGAGAGGATTTTTGGAAATTCCACCCCAAAGAGGGTGAAATAGGGGAGTGAAGTTTAAACTAATTCCAAGCGGGCAAAGCCTGCGAGCGGAAGCTAGTACAAAATAATAATTAAAAAGTTGTAAAATATGTTAACTTGTGTACGTTTTTATTGGATTATGTTTTTTCTTTTCTTTCTGGTATTACGAATGCAGCAATATAGCGCTATAAATTTTGTGCAATTTACGAAATACATTGCTAGAACGTGCTACTGATATGGAGTTTGCGTCATTATTGAAACAAAACAAGTATTTAGCACTCATCCACGTCCATGCCCGATTGCCTCGAAATTGCAGACCTTTGCAGCCATTAATACTGGAATAGATGAAAATTAACATTTCCATTTTCATTACTTATTAATTTGTTAATCTTTATTACACTATCAAATCGAATATCTTTGTCGCCCATTGGATCTCTCTTCACCTCTTTTCTCTGTAACTCTCTCTCTCTCTTTATTACTTTATCTCCTTCTCTAATTTCAACACGAGAAAAACATCAGTCTTAAATACCGTGTTGTTATTTTATTAACCGACTTCAAAAAAGAAGGAGGTTCTCAATTCGACCGTATATATGCTTTTTTTTATGTTTGTTCAGCGATTTTTTCGTCGTTTATGGGCCGATTTTGATAATTCTTTTTTTGTTGTAAAGTACCTAGATATGCGCTGTGGGGTCCTTTTAAAAGGATCACCAGGATCTGATGATGGCATCTTGGAGAAATCGAGGGCAATTTTCGAAAATTGTAGGGACGACTAGTGTGTTTGTTAATGTTTTCATAACTACACGAAAGCGCTACAATTTCATGAAGGTCTGGAGTCGATCTGATGAAGCTGAAAGACAGTCGAGGGAACTCCTCAACGATTTACTGCAGTTATCTAGTCTTTGGGCTTGATTAATTTGTAGTGACGAGAACTTTACACATACATGTTGACTTGAGCGCCATCTGGCGAGTATTTTTTGAGTTATCTCTGCTTATGAAGGTTGAAGTCGGTTATTTTTTTTGTAAAAAGCAATTATTCAACCTTTAAAAATTAGTAATCGCAAGAAAAAGCCTCCCGAAATGACACACAGTTGAACACGTATTAACTGAAAGAATAAATTAACTTTTAACTATTCTGTTGCAGTAATAACTGCCACATCGATGTTTCAGTGCAACAAATATTAACACATCATTTTCCAATCATTCCAATATTCCCTATCGTAATAATTTTCTCTATAAAACGTGTTACCAACTCCGGATACGATCTCGTCCGCATCAACTGTTCCATTACTAAATAACTTATTAATTAAATGCTGAACAATATCTACAATATTTAATTCGAATTGAACGTCCTATTCACAATGATCCATAACTTAATTGACGAATTAACAAAACAACCAAAGTAAACAATTAAAATTATGTCATCAAGTCACAAAACATTTTAAGGTTAAATGTAGAATCTAAAATTTCAATGAAATTCATGTTTAGAAACAACAAGGGCTGAAATTGATTTGGAACTGGACGAGGATGACGACGATTCTTGATTATTTACCACATCCCGATTAATCATTAACCAGGGACCTCTGACTACAAAATATACATTTAATTTTGGTCACCAAAATGCAACTATCAGAAATCATTTATTATAAACTACACTCAAGCCTAATTGCGTCGTAAACACAATGTAATAAGGCATAATTTAAGTTAATTTAAATAGAAATTCACAAAACCTGTCACATCACATCAACTCTTTCGCTTATCTGAAACACAGCAGCGCTGTTCGACCCCGGGATTTAACCTGTTTGCGAAATCCGCTGTAAAGAGTTGATGGCATAATAATAAATACGGACAAGTTCCTTTGGATATATGCATGGTAAAGGGTTCCGTCACCGACATAAGTAAAATATAATTTAAAGCTTGATAGCAACTTTGATGGTAAATAACAAACAAACAAAGAATAAACATTTAAAAAAAACCGGCAAAGTGCGAGTCGGACTCGCGCACGAGGGTTCCGTACCATTATGTATAAAAACGCCAAAAAAATTTGGTCTGTTGTATGAAAGCCTCACTTATTGTTTTATTATAGCCACATATTACCCACAACGCCATCTCTTGGACCGAAAGGTAACTAAACTATCGCTGAGACGTCGAAAGTATGGGTGCCCACCTAAATATTTATTTTATTCTGTTTTTTAGTATTTGTTGTTGTAGCGGCAACAGAAATACATCATCTGTGAAAATTTCAACTGTGTGACTCACGGTTCATGAGATACAGCCTGGTGACAGACAGACGGACGAATAGCGAAGTCTCAGTAATAGGGTCCCGTTTTACCCTTTGGGTACGGAACCCTAAAATAACAGGATTTTATTTTAGTGTTGTGATAACTAGTAAGTACATAATTATTCAATTGTTTTTTGAATGGTTGTATTTTATCTCATAACTATTGACTGAATAAACCGATTTCGATAAATAATTATATTCGAAAGTTAGTGCTTGTCGTGTAGTCCCATTGAGGACCACTCGTATCCCAGTGAGGACCGCGAGTAGAGTTTTGATTATCCCTAATAATTATTATTATCATTATTATGCTTGTCGATATTGAAGTCGCTTTTTGGTTTATTTGAATTTATAAGAATTTTGGATATTTGTCACTATTCATCATTGTTAAATATTGTAGGCAATTAAACCTTTAAACGATCAATATAGTTATTTAATTTTAATAGTTACATTTTTCAAGGCTATAATATAAACTAGTAATAATTCTGTAACTCCCAATAATAATGTAAATTATAAAAAAGCTTTTTTTGATTTAAGACCACTTCTTACATCGATAGACCAAAATCTTTATATATAACGCCATCATATTTATTCTGACAATTAGGTTTCCATTATTTCCATGGCACGACGCAACCCTAAAAATCTAAGATAAACATAGGCGCTGAAAATAGCCCTCATAATCTTACTGCGGTTCATGTGGAATGACACTTGTTATTATTAAGATAACAAACAAGATAATTTATTTTTAAAAAGCTACATAGGACTTAGACTCTCTTTATTTATGTCCTTTAGATACCTTCTTTAACCGACTTCAAAAAAGGAGGTTCTCAGTTTGACCTGTATGTACTCGTATGTACCTATGTATGTATGTATATTTGTGCCCGATTATCTCGCGTTTGACTGAACCGATTTTGATACGGTTTTCAGCATCGTGTTAACAGGCTTAGGAGAAGGATTTAGGAATATTAACCGCGTCTAACTGAATCGATTTTTACTTTTCGGCTTAAAAGTCGGTTCTATAAATTGTTAAAAGTTATTATTTATGTACTTTCTCGCTATACGTAACTTGCCAACAAGTTGAGTACCTACCTACGGTAAAAAAATTAAAAGTTAAATATACGAGTACAAACATATTTAACACGAAGTTAAAGGTCGTAACTCGTAACATAAAAATTAATCGCCGTTTAATAAAGCCTACACCTTACACGCTCTCCTTGATTTCTCAAAGGCCTAAATAAGGGCGCGAGACTTATACATAGGGATTCCCTTCTATCGACCTACCGACCTCAAAGTTAACGTTTACTCGTAAATCAGACGTCCTCACGACCCTTAATGCTCCCCTTTCGACCATATAAATACCGCCTTTAGCATACTACCGTATATACATATACCTTTAACATCTACTTCGAAAACTACATCTTATTTTTAAGATAAACAGTAAGAGCTCTTGTACATGGCACGTTTTTTTCACCGTACGGCGTGTTTGCCGTGCCGTAAAAAAAACGTGCTAGCGTGTACATGGCACGGCAAAGCTAACGGGCAAGACAACGGCCAGGTGCCGCTCACTTGGGATCATTTTTATTAACTAGATAGAAGTCAGTTAAAAACAGTGTAGCCAGCCGGTCACTAAACCGTGAAAATGTCCGGCGTCGTCGACACACTCACGAAGACTGCCATACAACACTGATAAAAATCACGCCGTGCGTAGACGCGGCACGCCGAGGGGGACGCACGGTGCATACGGCGGCGGCGCCGTGCCGTAATGCAACCGCGACCGTCTACAAGCTCTCATAGTAATCCATACAACACTGACAACTGTGCCTACACACGGCGAATTTACCGTAGATTTTTACGCCAAAAAAACGTGTGTCTACAAGTGGTCTAATGGTGTCAAAGATTATTGGTTATCTGTGTTCGAATCTCGTAGTCAACTACATAATTTTATTTACAATAATTTTATTTATTTATTTTAACTTAACTGTACCTAAACCTTAAGTTAGGTAAATAGTTACATAACTTATCTTTTCACAAAAAACTACCCGACAGATGTGAGAAAATACTCGACAAGCCACAAATCTTTCGAATAAAACAATAATTTTGGAAATCGGAACATATTAAATAAGCATTATTAAGAATAACCCAAAAAGTACTCATCAGATATCACTCAAATTTAAATGGGACTAAGCAACAAGCACCTTTACTACTTTTCGAACAAAAAATAATTATCAAAATCGGCTCAACCAACACAGAGGTAACATGATATGAGATAACACATAAAAAAATACAGGAGAAAGGAGTAAAAAGGAAGTCTTTAGTATAGAGGAAAAATTGTGAATGGTGGCATGTATTATATCTACTAGAGTAAAAGGTTTAAAAGCTGTAGATTAATCCAGATTATTTGGAAAAGTAAAAAGTACGTTTGTAATAATCTTGAAATAAAAAAAACTCGTTCATTAATTAATTATTGCGATACGGATTGACGCAGGTTTAGTGGCTAAACCAAATGTGGAAACAAACATGTAATTATACTCGAGTTAGCCCGACTAATTTCATACCCATTCGAAAGCTCCTTAGTCATAAGCAACAGATGTGGAGCACTCGTTCGTGATAGTGTAAAATTAGTTGAGCTCACGAATATCATCAGTGAAAACAGCCGTTTTAACATATTAAGAAGGTGTTAAAATGCTCGTTCATTTAGTGCTAAAACGTGAAATTATGTATGACGTCATATCTCATTATATAACTCGGAAACAGCATCGAACTCGTGGTCGACTTTGAGCAATACTCCGAGCGTTGTTATTTGCTTATCCTGGATTTCGTATTAGATACATTATAATACCAGGTATGCACTAAATTACTTAATTTATGTTGTGTTTTACTAAAAAAGTCAATTGTATCAAGTGTTCTTTTTATTTAATAAGCTACAATTGACAATCCCCGCCATTGTCACAGCCAAGAGGAATGTGTGAGAGCTGCAATTATTTTTATGTAGACAAATGAGCAGTCGAGCTGCCTGATGGTAAGCGTCGTTCACCACCATCGTCGCCGGTGCATTGGCGGCCAAGAAAAATGGTAGAGAAATATAAAGAAAATACTAGTTATAGCTTAGGTAGGTACTACTGGAACACAACAAATAATTTAACAGTTGACTCAAGCAAAAGGGTAGAAGAAAACCAACCGGGCTCCACGTTTAACGGAAGGAAAGTTAAATGATTTTTTCATTATCAAATTAAGATGTTAATAATAATGTTGTTATTGTATTCCTTTAACAGACAGAGTGTAATGCAGCTAGCGGTGTCCCTGGGAAGAAGTCCCCGAAACTGGCCTCTATCAATAGACCTGACTCCCTTCGGTGGATTGGGGTACCACTTCAACTAACATTTATGCTTCATAAACAAAAATTATTTTCCTATGTAATTAGAGCGTCGGAGACTCACAGATGTAAGCCGCTCATAAATCACACTAAATTTCCCCTCCGGCAAAATAAATACCACCTCAGTAACGATACCGCGATAATTTCACTTGATACGCTGCCGTGACTCTTTAACAGGTTGAAATATGTTCATTAAGAACGCGCCAATGAGACAGTAATGGATATTTGACATTTACGGTCTTAGGGTAAAGCGCCTTATCGTCGACAGCAGCATCATATATTATATTACAAACAGTAACATTATAACAAACATATTTTACAAACCTAAGTACTTAGAGGTTAACCAGGAACATAGAAAACCAGAAATTTTGCGGTAAGCTCATGGAAATAATTTCTTTACTGGCAACACTTACTTTCTAAACGTCACTCGTAATTGCTTGTCAATGAGTTGTTTGTCTTGGTTTATAATGTTGCTTTGTGACAATATTTTTTGCTATAATGTCAAAAACTATTCCTAATACCTATAGTCGGCACAATCATAAGATTCCGATATGAAGGCTGTCATCACAGTGACAATAGTGAATTACAACAAAAATCGATGCATTAAATAAACCGATTTATAAATTTAACCGATTATAAGTAACTAGCGGACCGCCCGCGGTTTCACCCGCGTGGATCCCGTTCTCGTGGGAATATATATGCATGTATTATACATAAAAACCTTCCTCTTGAATCACTCTACCTATTACAAAAAACCGCATCAAAATCCGTTGCGTAATTTTAAAGATTTAAGCATACAGACAAACAGACAAACAGACAAACAAACAGACGGACATAAATAGCGACTTTGTTTTATACTATGTAGTGATAAGACTTTCTAATCGTTTCGTTAATTAAGTTCGGAACGATAATTTATAAACCGACCTCTGATTGTTTTCTTAAAATCAGGTAAAAACAGATGTAGCGTTGAGATTAACACCGAAAGGGATAATAAGACAATTTGACCAGTAAGTTAAGGTGAGGAAATTATATTACTTATTAAAATGGAAATTTCATTAATCTAGTGAAAACGAAGAAACTATTAAACGGTTATAATTATCCGATTTGAGTGGAAAAGGCTTAAAAACGTATGTATCGGGAATTTATAATAGCTACGAAAAATCGCAATGCTTTAGACATATTAAGGAATCTATAACTATTTGTATTTTGGGTGTGACATGGTAGCACATACTTTCGATTATAGTAATGTATCGATTATGGTCGATTCATAAATTGTTTCAAGAGGTCACATATCTATAAATCCAGCCTCCTTATAAAACATTGTAGTGACGTCTTAAATATTTGTTAAATTTTACACAATTTATGATGTAAACTGATTAAAATAAAATAAAATTATTTTAACAATTTATAAATAACACAAATAAAAAACAAGCAGGGATGGTTTACATATTTCGCCAGAATTTCTAGTATTTACCTATGTAAGTACGTATAAGTAAGTAAGTACCTATCTAAATACTCGTAGTAAGTAAACAATATTACTCCAATTCGTTTAACCCGCTAGTAACTTGCGTTTAATATTTCGGACTAATGCCTAATTAAAATATTTAACAAACTGTGGGCAATTTTATAACATCATGCTACGAGCAGTAGAAGCGATGTACCAATAAAATATGTTGCAAAAATGGGAAGAAGTGTTTATTATCTGTAAACATAAAAACAATTTTCCAAAGCGAAGAGGAGATGGATTCACAAGTACATTATGTACCTACTTATAAAGCTGCATTGATAATAAATATAAACTGTGTACTGTATATGCACAGTAAATAGTGCATTGCATAATTTAACCAAAGTGACCTATCATTCACTACGAAATATCTTCACTTCATAGTATCATTACCAGCGGTTCAAATTAAAAAAATATATTTCCGTAATAAATAAATTGAAGACGTCCATACAAGGTTAGTTTGTGTTCATACATGACAGACGTCATATCGGAATCTTATGATTGTGCCGACTATAGTGAAGGGTTTTCTATGTGCTTGTAGCGGCGCGATACCAACAGTAATATGAGCACGCGCCGCACATGATGCTGACCACGCAACCCCAAGCAACGATTGCAGTAAACAATAGACTACGTCATACGCGTCATACTGAACTGGCCAATCAGAAGACGCATCCTCAACCGCGCTATCGAAGATTCTACAGTATCAAACTATACATTATATACAAATGGTCCGGAGTTAACATCGGACCGCGGTCCCCAGGCAGTGACATCGCCTGGCGGGAGACCTCCCCTTTTCCTCCATTTGCTAAAATAACACTTCCTTTAAAATAACGCATTTTCCCTTAAAGAAAAGTTCCGGCGTAGTTGTCAAAATGACGTGAGCGTTACTTCAATTACTATTGCCATAAAACAGTAACTCTAGCGCCCTCAATGCAGGTTTTCTATACTCCTGGTCAACCCATATTTATGTATATCGTGAATTATACTCACGATAGTCGGCATCCTTTCTACATATTATTTTGATTTTAATGTTATTAATTTGAAAATATAATCTGGATGAAAAATTGAAAGAGAAGTATAATTTAAGAGACATGAGTTTTTTTAAAGCAGGGACTTAAACACGGTTTAAAAATATATTATATTTTTCTTTTTGACCATAATTTTATGAATTAAAAACTTTCAACTTTCACATAATTATTTTAAGCCTTTTTTCCCAAATTGTAACATAAGGTTGTCACAAAAAAATACGTAGGTATAAAATTTATAGCCAATATAATTTTCCTCTGAGTCTCAGGTCACCAGCCTAAGAACCAATCAAATAGATTGATTAATCTTTCTCAAAGGGAATAAAAATTCTCGGATTCAATAAGACTTCAAATACGTCTATCAATCTACCGAAATAACTTCCTAAGGCGAAAAAATATTTATCAAGTAAATATCACAAATATTACTCTGAAAAAACACGGTTTTTCTCGATCGTGAGCACTGTATACCTAACGTGACCAGATGTTTCGTATTTAACGGAATAGTCCCGTTTCCCGGTTGTCTGTCCCGGTGTCCCGAATGTTAGCCTCGTGGCGCTTAAATATCCCTTTACTTCAAAAAGGAGTGAAAATTTGATAAGCTGGACTATGTTTTGTCATAATCACATGAATACTTTTAGGTATTCGCGGACTTATATAGGTACTGTCGCGTCATTATGATATACCTAATAATATGTAGATATGTCAGTCATACAAGTAAAAAATATATGAGTTTTCATAAAATTAAATATAGTTAAAAAATATAGGTATGGTCCCGTTTTTATCCAGAAACAAAATAAACACGTTAGCCGTATACCATACTGCAAATTTAACGCGACGGGAAATACTAAAACACTAGACTTTCCAAACTGGTCGTGATATATGTTCTCCTGGTTATATTTTACCGCGCCTGGTTTTGGTTATCGAACTAGTGCATGCATGGCACTGTTAACTTGATGTACAATGCAATGTTACATAATTTAATTGGCTTCAGCTCGGGACTCTCGTCATCATTGAGAAGGTCTAGGGTACAATCTAATTAGCTAATTACGTTGATTCAGTGTAGATTAGTGATTAGTGACCAAACTAAGTATCGCAATTTATACTCTTACCTTACAATAACAACCTCCACTGTCGGCCGACATCAACCTACTAACCACGTGGGTACTACTGACTAGGTACTCACTACTGACTAATCACGTACTACTGACTTCATCGATCTTCTTAAATATTATGAAGAAATTTGACATACCCGGATTTTCTCATGATATTTTCATTCACACTCAAACTCAAATAGTTGTACTCATTGAGGAATTTACAAAATCACTTATGAACGTTAATTTTTTGTTTCTACCACTGTTTTGGAAAAGTACATAAGGAGGAGAAAAAAAACAGCGAAAAAAACTCCTGGCGCATCTTTTAAAATAAAAAATTACAGTATTACTCATTCGATACAGGACTAGCAGAGCTGGTTGCAGAGTTGGTAATTTCCATGCCTTTATCATTTGGGTGTGATGAAAATATAAATACGTAATGTATTTACATTTTACACAATACATTTACATTACATTTCATTTACATTTCATTTACATTACATTAACATTACATTTACTTTACTTTACATTACATTAGGTACATACTTAATTCGAAAGTACTACCTATTGAGAAGATAATTTAAAAATAAAGAAAATTTTCAAGCGCGTAAAATAAATATGTACCCTGGAAACTGAATATTTATCTAGATATAAGTTGTTTTTTTTTTTAAGTTAATTTTAGTATAGGTCTATTATTTCGTATTATTCTTTTCTTTAATTATGAAAGGTCAATACAAATCATTGATCCGATCAAGCTCTGAATGCTATGAATACATAAAAATTAACCTTTAACAATTTTAAGAGCAATTTTAGATGAATTTACGTACACTAAATCGTATATTATGGCGAATATTCTCTAGTCCGATAAATGCTGGACGTAGCTAAATGTGCCCGTGATTAATGCTACGCCCGCTTCGATTTACGCCCGCGGTTCTGATGGCAAAATTAGCCGTCGATGCTCAGGCTATAAATTTTCAGAAGCGCCTCCTAAATCGAGAGTTTAAAGCCTACATTTACTACACAGTAACTATAAATTCTATCACTTTACCTCACTATCCTATAGCTTGATTAACGTGAAGCTTAACTATTTACTAAATTACGCCAAAATGTATTTTAATTTTCACATTCGAAATCTTATTTTAAACACATTTTCAATTAATGACACAAGTTACAAAGCCAGTTTTTTATATTTAAAATACAACAAACCTGGTATATATACAAAGGTAATATCATAATGTGTATGACAAATTGACAATCCAACATCCCCCGCTCATGGTTTAATCCAAACCTTAAACTCTCATTGACGTTGGCGAGGATTGGAAACAAATAGGTATCTCAAAATTATTCCTAAGTTTTCACTCCATATTCTACATAAATATTAATATACTCAATACACCCACGTGAAATAAATCTTCGCTACCCAAAAAACAATTTATCTTTAAGCCTTCAGCGTTCTAAATCGATACATGTTAACAAATGAATCGAACAACTCGGGGTTACACCAGATCGTTCGGTACAAAATTCGGGGAAGTAATTCTCCAATTAGGGATTAGGGACGGATACAGTTAATTAGGAGTTTAGGTTGTTGCCGAAAATCCTTCGTTTGTATCTGACAGGCCCCGCGGCACTACTACCATCCGTTCAATTGAATAGTATAGTCAATGACGTAGCGAAATTAATTACTCTATCTGTAAATGGAATAGGGATGTAAGAGGCTCTAGCTGTCTTAGAGCCAAACAACCTGTGGTACAAAATGCTCCACTACAGATGGTAAAACTCCGTGAACCTAGGTCTAGATTTCTGGAGATTTAGACACAGAAAAACATTATAAAGTTAATCAATTTTTTTTTCAGGATTATCGAATACCTCTGTCAGTTCCCATAATCCTTAGATACTTTCGACGTAGGTACACTCAGAAAACTACTTAAGTATGATGTACGAGTAGATCGCCAAATCGCTTTTGGATACAGATCGAGCTCATATAAATTCGTCGAATGTAGGTACGCATACCTGTGATCCGAGGGTGTTTGCATAAGTTCTTCTGCATCTCGTTGACCCTCAGATACAATAAAGACCGTTGAAAGCAGTTTTTGTGCAAATTCAAGCTTCATTGTGTAAATGTAGATCGTAGACCCCTTTTGTAGAAAAACCACAAAAAGGAATAAAACCTTCCCGCCCATTGCAAAAACGCCGGTCAAGACCGAATCAGACTCTCTGTGATAAAATATTTATGGTTTCTTGAAATGTTAAGTTTTTCTATAAATAATATGTAGGAATAACAAATGGGTATGGTTCATTTTTAAAACCTAATGTTTTTCTTTTTTGAAAATTTAGACGTAGTTAATAGTTTCAACGAGTTTTACTAACACGAATATTCATTGTAATTAATATTTAAGACAGTTTTTTTAACATATGAGTAACTGTTTTTAAGCATAAAAGTATACATATATCTTATCTTCGTAACAAGTTCTTACCTTTTTATTTATTACATGACACTCTTGATAAATGGTGTCGGTAATTAGCCACAAAACTATGTAGGTAATTTATTTTCTCGGTCGCGTACATTCCCAAAATGTAGTGACAGGTGAACTATGACAAGAATTTCGGTATACGGTTTCCCGTCACATATACGGAACCCTAAATATATATAAAACCATTTCGTAGTCAGAGTTAAGGGTATACTTGAAGTACGAGATCCTCGAACGGCAAGCTTTATGTAGATTTCTCACTATTTTCGAACATAAGAAAGACTTCAGAAGAAAGAATACAGAATCTGTATCGGAAGTTTTATTTATTTCATGTCGACATAATATTCACATAATATACGTAGATAGTGTGATTTCCTGCAGTGTAGGTGATATAATCACATACCATTGAGGAGTAACCACACATTTCTGACGTCAATAATCCATAAAAAATGATGTAGGTATTAGGTACTCAAATACCTATTTATCCTAGCCGTATTAGAATCCGGAATTGAATCTGGAATTTATCTATCTATATCTTAATCTATCTATATTTAATTTTCCGTTTTGCTCTACAAACAAAACAAATGAAAATTGGCCAAGCGCGAGTCGGACTTGCTAATGAAGGGTTCCGTAAATATATTTAATTTGATTGAATGAAACGACAATGAAAGGACAATTGGCTAAGCTTCCGTCACAATTGTACTAATAAATACATTGTCTTCAGGATTGAATCTTTCCACAAATCGAATAACAAATGAGGATTATAAAATCGACTAATGAGAGGGGAGTTACAATTCCACTTCCATAGCTTCCCGTATTCAGAGCATTGTGAACAACATAATGGTGATCATTATCTTAATAGCCAATCTGGGTGTTTAATTTAATTTAATTTTCTTCGTTACTTCCTCGAGTGTTTAATATAAGTACCTATGTATGTATTTGTTAAATCTACGTATCTATTCAGGAACTATAAAAATAGCTTGTAAGAAAAAAATAGGAATTTGAAAGAGAGAAATAATGGGCTTTGTTTTTTGTACCTAGGCTACAATTAGTAGTCGGTTCCAAACATAGATGTAGCATACACTGACGTTTAGATAGATTGGAAATGCGAAAAAGCAAAACATATGATACACGTATGGCAGAGCGAGATAGATAGACGAAATACCAATTTTTAGACGTCATAGCGGGCTTAGTGGGCACTTGTCAAAAATTATTGTTCCTCAATTTTGTCAAATTACTTAATTTAGTTTTTATATTTCTGTGTGGAATAACGTCCTTTGTAGTCTTAATTAGTGATGGTTACTTGTGCGGTACCTGGATGTGACTCCTCTATGTAGATATAAAAACCACCAGGAAGGCGTCGCGCTCGGCGGTGACATTGACAGCGGGCGATTCATTTTTGGTTTCGTCCAAGTGATACTATTGCCGATCTTTAGTTATATAATAAATCTATGGTTCCAAGCATAGATGTAGCATACACTGACGTTTAGATAGATTGGAAATGCGAAAGAGCAAAACATATGATACACGTATGGCAGAGCGAGATAGATAGACGAAACCTATTTTTAGACGGCATAGCGGGCTTAGCGGGCACTTGTCAAAAATTGTTACTGAATTTTCTCAAAATACTTAATTTAGTTTTTACATTTCTGTGTGGAATAACGTCCTTTGTAGTGTTAATTAGTGATGGTTACTTGGGCGGTACCTGGATGTGACTCCTCTAGATATAAAAACCACCAGGAAGGCGTCGCGCTCGGCGGTGACATTGACAGCGGGCGATTCATTTTTGGTTTCATCCAAGTGATACAATTGCCGATCTTTAGTTATATAATAAATCTATGGTTCCAAGCGATTTTTGCGTAAAAAATGCTAGTTTCATATAGTCGTATGCCAGAAAAACTCAAATTTATAAGGGACCACACGACAAGCAAGTCTTACTCTACCTTTCGAACAAAAAAAGAATCATCATAACCGGAACACTCAGTCAAAAGTTATGAGGTAACGAGCACAAATTAAATTCACATTATTGAAAATAACTCAAAAACCGTCCATCAGATGTCGCTCTGAACTTTTATGGGACCAGGTGGCAGACATTGTGTTACCAATGGCGAAAGAATGATCGAAATCAGTTCACCCAGTACGTAGTTACACATTACAAAAAAATAAAGAGGAGTTGAGAACCTCCTCCTTTTTTTGAAGTCCGTTAAAAAATAATTATCAAAATCGGCTCATAAACGGCGAAGTTATTCGCAAACACACATAAAAAAGCATGCACGGTCGAATTGAGTAAGAATCTCCTTTCTTTTTTTGATGTCGGTTAATAAATAAAATTGAAGAGTATATTTATGGTGCTTAGGTATTTACATTATTCTAAACCACAAACAAACGACTTTAAAATATTTGTCTGTCTGTTTGTCCGGGCTAATCTCCGGAAAAGCTGAATGTATTTTTATGAGGCTGCCACTTAAAGATCGAGGAGGATCTGTTGGATGCTCCATAGAGCGACATGTAAACTTTTTATCCCGGAATTCCCGCGGGTTCGGGATTCACGCTGAAAAAACTTCAATGCGCGGACGAAGTCCAGGCTCAACTCGATTGTAATATAATGTAGTGTTAGAAATAACGGGTCTAGCGGTGGCGCTGGCGTGACGTCACATCGGGTGACTGGTGGCGTGAGCGGCGGAGTGGAGGAGCAGTACCTGCACTACCTGGGGCGCGGCCAGAGCAGAGAGCGGGCATTCTCGTGTTGGCATTCGGACGTGACGGACGTACTAGTTATAGTGGTTCATTATTGTGTTAACGTTGTACTGTAATTTCTCTGATTAAAATATTCGATGTGGTTATCGTTATTTTTCTTTTTAAAAATCAACTCGACTCCTGATATATAAGATCAGAAGTTGGATTCGAACGCAAAGCCTGGCTCTTGCTGACTAAATTATTTTCCACGTAAATGAAAACCCGTTATTTTAAATTTTTGGTGAGGTGTTGTGTTATGTTTCAACAAACCGTGAGTACATTTTCTTGAATAATGACAAAACGACCTTCGCGGTCTGATCAAGGACAAACTGAACACTATAAAATCTGCTTCGGACCGTCACGTCCAACTCGTGAATGCCACACTACTGTTGCTAGTTACAGACTTGACACTTAGCCGGTTAAGCACGTTTGTTTCCAATAAATTGTCACCACATTAACGTCATCAAAGCCGCTATGGTAATTACGAACAGCGAATTAATAGAAAACGACGAGATCGTTCTCCGGATGGTGCATTGCGGAGCACAATGGAGGCGATCTTGTCTTGACTTTCAGAGCTCGAGGAGCGGTCTGTGGCGCGGTCTACGTGCACACTTCGCAGCCCACACGGGACGTCTCGCGGTCCTCACCGGGCGCTAGAGCGGCGGGCACCTCGCAGTCCACATCGGACGTCGTGCAATCTACACCGGGCGCTGCCATCACCACCGCGCTGTCTGCGCCAAGCGTCGCCATATGCCTTTGTCGGCGTCGCCCAGGTGACGCCCGGCGTGCTGGCACCGACAGCCCCGCCGTCATCGAGGCTTATAGCTTCCGTAGTCCTGAGCCCTGGCTCATGGCTTCTGTTAGGCCTGAACCTTCGGTTTATGGCTTCCGTAGGCCTGAGCCCCTGGCTCATGGCTTCTGTTAGGCCTGAACCTTCGGTTTATGGCTTCCGTAGGCCTGAGCCCCTGGCTCATGGCTTCTGTTAGGCCTGAACCTTCGGTTTATGGCTTCCGTACGCCTGAGCCCCTGGCTCATGGCTTCTGTTAGGCCTGAACCTTCGGTTTATGGCTTCCGTACGCCTGAGCCCCTGGCTCATGGCTTCCGTAGGCCTGAGCCCCTGGCTCATGGCTTCCGTAGGCCTGAGCCCCTGGCTCATGGCTTCTGTGCGGCCCGAGCTTTTAGCTTGTGGTCTCTGTTTCAGCTAAGTAATTTATGTTTGCGTCTGTAAGTAACGTCATACATTGGT